>JAMXBB010000007.1:71511483-72779243 GCA_024138015.1 Lumnitzera littorea
CCACTTTAGCGTGAAACGTTGCACAGTTTTGTCCCTCAGTACAGCAACTTCCTAGGAGATTACCTATCCTAAGATCAATCTGGCATGAGTATGCTTAACTTTGGACTTTCGACGTACTCTAAGCCGTTACACCAAAAGGCACCTTGATGATTTAGAGTTTAGTCACCTAGCATATAAAAAGTATTACAATCCACCTCCTTTACAAAACCAATATCTTTGTCAATTTCATTACACAGGTTCAAGACCATTATTAAGCAAGGACTAACTGTTGGTCCCGTATAAGATATCAAGAGAGGGAGTAACTTGATATCTTTGAATTTTTGAAAACTTTTTGATATAAGAAAAATAAAATTACCCATCTTAACAACTTATAATGCTAAATAGTGATATTTTAATAATTCAATACGCAACAATTATTAAAGCAAATTAAAAGAGTAAGAAAGGAAAATATAAAGCAGAGATTTTATAGAGTTTCGGCCTTCTACCTACTGCTTTCTCCCAACTCCACTGCTGGAGACCCGATCTACTTCACCGGTGCTGTTCTACTTAATCCACTGAATCAAATCACAAAGAGATTACAAGCATTCTTCACACATGGACTTTATAATACTTTACTTTACTTATCTAACCTCTCTACAATCTAGGGTAATATAGATCTATAAAGTACAAATGTACTTGTCTCAACACTCGAATAACAAATAAGAATTACAAATTACAAGTGAGAATAAAGGTATAAATCTCAATTAGTTTCGCTCTAAAGAAAAATAACGATTGTTATATTATTTACTTTGGTGCAACTTTCTATGACTTTCGAAAATTTTCTTATTTTCTTTTTTCTAAAGTCTCTGAATAAGTTTCTAAAGTACTGTATCGATTCTTCTTATAACAGTTTTTGAAACACTTTATGAAGATTTTTAAACTAGTCTCTTTTTCAATTAATTCACACCTTCCGAATAAGTTTCTGAATGCACCTCAATTTGCAATTTTAAACTTTCTGAATACCCGCACATTTGTTAATTCATTTGTGTTCTTCTCCTTTTATTATCATCAAAATCCATGAGAGATATCTAATATTCTCCCTTTTTTTATGATAACAAAACATTCGTAAGTCCAAAAATATGCAACATTTCAATGTCCAACATAAACAGTAAGAAAGAAACATTATTCGACAATAATGATAAATTATTCAAACTATTGTGCTATCACATTTGCTTCTCTTTTTCAATACATAATTGTTCTTGGCCTTTCTCCCCCTTTTTGTTATCATCAGAAAACATTCATAAATTTTTATAACAAAATTATTGAAAAACTTTTCTCCTCCTTCTTCTTGTGAGAGGATAACCAATTTTTATAAAGGAAAAATATGATAACACTTATCTCCCTTAAGAAAATAGATCAATGCCATGTTTTTCATAAAAAGAAACAAATTTTAACTTCTTTCTCTTTCTCCCTATAAGAATATGTTTTCAAAAAAGAGCTGCCCCTCAAAATGATACTAATTATTTTTTATGATCACTAATAAAATAGAAAATGTATAAAATATGAAGAGTAAAATAAAAAATAGAACAAGATTACTAAGTCCGTTTATATCACTCATTCTAAACTCTCACTTCCAATGAAGCTTTATTGATTAAGAATTATCTCTAATTAAATTTTGCCTTACAACTTGCAATCACTAAAAGAACAATTAGACATTTTTAGGAACCCAGACAAGCTTAGGTCCTTTAAAATTCAAGCTTACGATATTATTTACATTTACTTGGTTTTTACTAAGCTTGCAATTTTTATAAAAAACAGTACTTTTCAATATAACCTAACTTGTTACAGAAGAAACATGCATAAGGAGAAGAATAATCATACCTATTACTTACCTCACGCCTTTGGTTTTGTTTTGAGTAGTCTAATATGCCCTCTTTGCAACTTTTTATTATACTTTTTGAAAGGATACTTATCTTTGTTTTGAGAATACTATTTGCTATACTTTCTAATAAGTTCAACTGTTTTGCCTTTATCGTTTTCTTTGAGTGTTTCTTAATTTTCACTTTTTGATTTGACAAACACTATTTCTCTCTTTATTTTAAACGTATCTCTAAATTCGAAACTAAGTCCAGATTTTGAATTATCCATTCTTTGACTAGAAATCGACATTTGTAACTTCACTTTCATCAAACTTTTGAAACGTATTTTTTTATTGACTTAGATAAATCTTACACACAATTTTTCAAACTTTTGATCTCTTTTTTTGAAATAAGATTTTCATTTACTAAAGCTTCATGGGCAACATGTAATCCTTTAAAATATACAAATCATTTTTCAAAAAATTGTTTTGATCAACTAAAATCTTGTTTGTTTGAACAAGTGTAATAATCCAGGTTTTTTTTCAACTAGTTTAATAACTCTAGGATTCGAGCCCCTAAATTTAGGGTGCCTAGCTAAGTTATTGGTTTTATTTTAAACATTATAGTAAAGTTGGAAAAGTTAGATGAAAAATAAAGTCAATTTCTCAAAATAAGCTACATAAAAATATTAATTTGAGAAAAACGTTAATTTATCGATAATCATAAAATTCGAACATTTAAATATAGCGGGATATTAGAGATAAGTTAATTAACTTTCAAAAATAATAAATGAAGTTGAATTATACATAATATACATGTATTACATGTGATATACATTATATATATTAATTATATACATATAATAATAATAAATTATTAAAATTAGGTAAAATAATGGAAAATTAATAAAAAATTTGCATGGATGAGTCATCAAATAATGTGTCAAGTTGGTATTAATTGGAAATAGTGAGTTAATACTTGCTTGATGAGGAAATGATACGTGTCCTTTAGGAAAATGGAAAATTGACATGTGTCATACACATGTTCAAATTTTATTTGATTATGAAAAGTTCAAAAAATATAAATAGGACCCAAACCCTCAAATTCAATATTTTGGAACTCTAAAAATAAAATAAAACAATTTAGAAAAGTTAGAAAAAAAAATTAAAATAGAATAAGAAATAGGGATAGAGTTGGGCTAAGGCTGTTCAATAGGTTATCTACAACTTGACTTGGTGGGGTATAGAGGTCTAACAGTGGGTGACCGAATCAGCTCTTCCGACATAGTGCAGCAGCCAAGTGGTGGTCGGAGGCGGCCTGTTTAGATAAACTAATTTTTCGCTCTTAATTTGTTAAATTTACTAAAAATATTAAATGTTATCCATTAATTATGAAATTTGGTTTTCAAGGATTATTTTAGGTGTAGAATAATTTATTAATTTTATTTTAATTAAATAATTAGTGTCAATGTGGGTTCCTTAAGAAAATGCCTTGTTTGGGTGAAAATTAATCTAATTTTTATAAATATTAAATGATATTGTTTCAAGCTCAATTTTTGTATGTAATACTCCTAATATATATATATATATTTATATATTTAATTTTAGTAACAAGAATTTTCGAAATTAAGCATGTTTACTATTTTATATAATTATTTTAAATAAAATTGTCGATTTTACCAAATTATTGAAATAATTAGTTTTGGATAAAATGAATGAATGAGCCCTACATGTTTAGACTTTTGGATGTTTATAATGATATTTGGAATATTTAATTTTATCTCACTCAAAAATTTATTTATTTTCCTTAATTTTCTATAATTTCGAGTTAAAACCGCTATTTTCGTAAAAATGGATAATAGTCAATTTAGTGTAATTGATGATCAATAACTAAACTATATATTTTTATGAGTCTTTAGGATTTTTCGCGAAATTAATTGAGCTCTTATATTATTTATTATGTATTTTCCTAATATAAATTTATATATTAGCTTAATATGTAATATAGTAATTAGTTTATTAAATCTATGTCAAATGAACACTTTGGGGTATAATAAGTGTTGCTGGACAAATTTAGAATGTATAATTTTTAGGGTTTTTAGTTCAGTACTAAAGTTTACTCAGGTCAATTTCGAAGTTAGGGTAGCATATGGTCGAGTCATAATGAGAAAAGGGTATTTTTGGGTTTTTTCAAAGTATTGATCAATCTTGTTTCTTAATATATATTAATAGTACTCAAAATGACGATCATGACTGTTATGCCCCGAATAGGAGGAGTTATAACAGTCCCGCTATATAAACTAAACTAAGATAGAAGCTAACCTTATAGCTATAATCGTAGATATAGTCTACATAAGGCATACATGACTCAACTAGCTTAAAGTATCCGTTCCGATACCTTTGAGTAATCAAACCTGTGGTATAGCTTTACAAAATACTTATTCTATATAATCTGTTGTCTCATAACACGATAGTACTAACATAAACGTCTTACATCAAAGTTGTAATTTGCCATCAAAGTTTATTAAAAAGCCACATGTTTGCTAACTATTCACAAAAGTTAGAAACTATTGGGTGTCCCAAGGAATTCCCAGTTAGTTTCCTCGAAAACTCAAAAAAATCAAAAGTCCAAGTTCGGTTGATTCCTCATTTCACACTTTCCCAAATAGCAACACTTTAACTTGGGAACGGCAGTATCGAAATATCTTGACCTCACTCAGCACCTGTAAAAGAGTTTATAGGGCTGTGGGCACAACTAGTTCAGTAAGTTGGATGGAGTCAAAAGAGTACCATACAATCACAAGTAAGGTTATTAATTATGATGAAATGCAATGTAATCAATCAAATGAAATATCGCACAATGTTATCCGGTCCACTGTAAGGTTAGAGAAATTACATCCATTCTAACTCGGATTGAGGAGTTTCATTACAACTCAAGTCAGACTAAACCCGAGCTTGTGCAATAGAGAACACTCTCCTACCATAACCGCCTTCGAACCACGACCCCACCCTTGCCACAACCTCCTCTCTTATCACTTAGTTCGACTAAGGATGAGGAAATGACCATTTCAGCTATCCTCAAGAAGGAAATCGGTATTTGGCTTGACATTTTTAATCTTTTCTCCTATTAAGTGTTATGCATGTCCAATTTTATTTTAGTATAATAAAAGTTAATTTTAATTAGGGGTGGCTAAACAAGTTCATACAGTATAGAAACAATTCAAACATACAAAATAGCATACCAAGGAGTTGAATTCCTATTACAACTGAATATCATATACACATACGGCATGCGCATAGTCAACTAACTACGAACATAACTAAAAGTATTATTGAGTCTCTGAATGCTTTAAAGCAGTATCCAAACAAACAGTGAAGCTACAATCCTAACTTATTTGTTTAGATGCTCACTACTGCTGACTCGAGTTGTCAACTGTCTTTATACTAGAATATCTTATTTACACAAAAAACCTAAATTCAGTCTTTATAGTAATTACGTAAACATTAAGGTTTAATTTAAAATGATTGTATTAATATACATATATATATATATATTATTATTTCCATAATATATAGTTGTATTATCACTATATATCAAATTAAACTATTAATCGTTGATATTATTAAGTGTTGATATTGTACGTCATTTATATTATTGCGTATTATATATCATTTCGATCATATCAAAAAGTACTTTTAATTTATTAAATCACATTTTAATTTCTATAAGGTTACCGAAATACATACATTCTAGAATATGATAAAGTTATAGGTTATATTACTTAAGGTTGTCTAATTTTAACAAAATTAGTATCGTTGGGTTCATATGAACCTAACGATACGTTTGACGAGTCCTATTCTTAGAGATGATTTTTAACGAGTAATTCGAGTTTTTAATACAATTATATGTATCTATCTAGATTCTATCGTATTTTATGTTATTAAATTGTATTTTACCTAATTTGTCCATATATCATTATAATATAAGTATTATCCAACCTTAATATACCTAAAGTGTATCTCGATCAGAAAATATCCATAAATATAATAAAAATACTAATTTAATCCCAACTGATTAGCAATCACACATATAGTTGTTATTTAACTATTTAATTCATTTTAATTTATTATTATTAAGAATACGCATTGACTTGTAATTTAAGCCATTTTATTAGGTAAATTCGTAATAAATAGTCTGGATTACCAAATAATTCTTCGAAAATTTCTATAGACTCCTAAAAACATAAGGAATTCAGCTATGACCTGGCTTCAAGTTTTTGACCTATTGCCTATATATTAGTATTTACGATTGTACCACTAAATTATCCTAAATTACTCAATTATGATTCTTTTTACACTAAATTAATTTCGATTTGACCTAACATTGTTATTATTCACTAGAGATTAGTGCATATTTATTTCATCAATTAATTTCATAATTTCCTATTTAATTTATAATTACAGCCTATTTTCAAGCTATTTTTAAGCCAAAAAATGTAATAAATATTAAAAATATTCAAATCAAAATTCGATCTACATAGAAATTATCTATATATCATACACATCCTACACAAAAATTTTCAATTAGAAACAATATTATTTAGTACATTTATTTTACAATTCTAATTTCGCATGAACAGTAAATTTCTTAAGAAAGTATATTAAATATTACGAATTTCTCAAAAAAAAAAAATCTTATAAAAGCATTTTCAAAATAATGTCAGTACAATTTTTTCCATAATTTTCTGTGTGAATTTGCTATTTTTTACAAATTATTGAAAAATATGACAGAGAATCAACCTTAGTATTCTTAGGTGCTTCGGTGATTGGTGGCAGTTGGGTGGTTGTCAGAACGCTTGCACAGTGGGTGAGCTACTTGGTGACGGTTAGGTTCCATAGTAGATTCACGTTTGGTTCAGGTTCTAGCCTGGCATAAAATTTGCTCTGTTTTTTGTATTTATTTCTAAAGTGTTTTGATTTCTCTAAATTTTTCCTCTGATTTTCTTTAGGTGTCTAAGGTCCTAAAGTGTTTGATTTTTGCCCTAGATTTGCTTTTATACTAGCTTAGGAAATTTCTAGCAATTTTTTCCATAAATGCATGCTCATCCTCTTAATTTTATTAGCATGTGATATCATCCTCCTAAGGAATTAGCTTTTGAGTCATCCTTTGCAATTGATTCGATTTTTATCAGCCCTAATCCAGCCATTCTTCGACCAAAAGATAAGCTTTTTTCCATATTTTAGTTAAATAATAATAATATATATATTATGTCTACATTAGTTATTTATTAATATATGAGAATGTATCTCTTGTATATATTATGCGTAATATTTAACTATACTCATATAATTAAGTTTCTAACATATCTTTTATTTGTAGGATATGTTCTTTTAATTAATTTCATGAGTTCAACACAATATATATATAATTAAGTAATTTAAGGTTAATTTAAGAGTATAATTATTATTTATACAAGGTATACTCATAAAAATACGTATATATTCATATAGTAAATTATATTATATTATCTCACTTTGGACCTTAATTGACTTATCTCTAAGTTCTTATAGTAATCCGAGCTTAATTCTAGGAGTTCTAAGTATTTTAGTACTATATTGAATAATCCTACTCTTAAGAGAAAAATTTGGATTTTAGGTCTCTATTTTCAAAATCTAACCTAATTGTATCATCTTGACTAACTTTTCTATTTTAATCGTAAAGTTTAGGTTTAATTGGATAAGTTTTTCTACAGGTTCTAAATCTAGGTTCAGTTGTTCTAAACTTAATTTTAAGGGCTTATAGTGACAATATAAAGTTTACTAAAATCAGATAATAAATGAGTAAGATATGGTCAAACAAAGTTTAAAAATGTGAGAATGAAAACTTATAATAGTTTAGGTTCAACCTATACTTGATTTGAAGACTATGTCATATTTTCATAGGTGTGATGAGTAAGGAAAGACCACGTCATGAGGTTTGGGATTTTACATTATTACTAAGTCCAGGTAAGTGGATCTAACCTATACTTGGAGTAGATATATTGCTACTTATAGTACCGTGTACTGTTTCATGCTATGTTGATTGAATATGGGTATATCTTGGTTGAATTGATATGCTAATATAGTAGTAGATGCAGATGTATTGATTTTGAATGACAATAATTGTATTATGGTTAAACCGTTATGTTGCCATGTTGAGCGATGATTTATGCTTACAAATAATTGTACTAACTAAGAAAGTCGAGCGATCGCTAACTCAATCTTCTAGGTATTCACCTAAGTGAACCCTAAGTGCAATATTAGAATTTCACTAAGGAGAGTTCGAAAACCAAAATCAGATCATTGGGTTGAATAAAACTTAAAGATTGATTGTGCTAATTGATATTCTTGAGTTATTATTGCATATTACGGTATGGCATAGCATAAAAAGGGACCTATTGGTTAGAAATTTTAGAGTGAGGCTTCTAAATGATCATGGAAAAAGTATGGCTTTATGAACTCAGTTTTTAGAAGCATATAGATTACATTGTTTGAACATTATGACTATTTTAATAGTCAAATTTAGTAAACTACAATGCATGGTCTAATTTGTTAATGTTGCCACTTTGATTTGATATACTACAGTGCGTGGTCTAATCTGGCTGTGTTGCCACTTTGATTTGGTAAACTATAGTGCGTAGTCTAATTTTGTAAAGTTGGGAGTCCTACTCCCAAGCAACTCCTTGTTGCCCTTTTTGAAAATGGTAGACTATAGTGTGTAGTCTAATTTGGTGGGGGTCCTACTCCTAGGCATCTCTTTGTTGCCCCAGGTTCCTAAACATTGTATCCAAATGCCCGGCTATGTTGACTAACCAGAAGAAGTTCGGAGGGCACAAGATATCAGTACCGATGCATGTTACATTATTGGCAATAAGTGCTCAATTGGGCAAATGCATATGAGAAGTTAAACTTGCGAGTTATGATTAAAATGTTTCAGTTACGATATGCAGTATTATCTATCATATTATCAATATTATGTTGTTTGTTATCTACTCTCACTCGGCTTTAGTAGTTGAGGGGATAAAATGTTTTATCCTCAGGTTAACTGCATCGTAAAGGACCCAACACTTAGGGAAGATATGTCTACTGAGAGTGTGAGTCGAAATTAACGACTATTGTATGGGACCTATATTAGGTCAGAGATCCTATTACTGTAAAGAGATAAAGGAAAAAAAAAAGTTGGTTCGTATTTTGATGTAAATATTATGTTGTACACATAAGTTGTAACAAAATATCCAGTTGAACTCCAATGTAGCAACCCCTTTAGCATGTAAACAAAGTTGTCTTTTAATGAATGAGCATGTTGAGTTAAGTTTTTAACAGATGTTCCTGTATGATGGTACATCCTATGCTATGCGGGGATGTGACAATAAGAGCTCATTTTTCATTCTTCAAAGCTTTATTTTCATTTTCAACTTTTGAAATCTTATCATTGGCTTTTGAAGGTGCTTTTAATAGTATACTGATTTTAGCACAAATATCATCAAGTATATAATCTTTATCATATTCAAATTCAAATTCAGAACCTACTTCAGAACATGCCATCAAACATAAATTTACTTCATCAGCTTTATCATCCAAACCATCTTCTTCAGACTTTAACTCGTCCATATCACTACATGTCGCTGGCTAGCCTTTTTATTTCTTTTTGTATTTACGGAGCTTTTTCAAGAGCAGTAGATACTCGCACTTAATGTGCCTAGTCTTTTTGCATTCGTAACAAATAACTTCTTTCTTTTTTTTAATACCATTTCCTGCATCATTTCAATTGTTAGATTTAAAATCATTAGAATTATATGATTTTTTACCTCTTTTCTTAAGCAATCTGTTCAAGTGTCTTGCCAACCGTATGACCTCTTCATTGTCATCATCATCAGATGAATCATCGTTATTCGAATCAACTTCTACTTCTTTTGGTCTTAAATGTTGTAGCCTTCTTTTTCGTATCCTTTGAAGTACTTTCTAATTTGAGTTTCATATGCCATAAGCTTGCTATGCAATTGACTCAGGGTTATTGTCTTTAGATCACAAGCTTCTTCTATGACAGTTTTCTTTACATTCTAAATTTTAGGAAGAATCCTTAGTATCTTGTGTACCATATCTATATTACTAATAATTTTGCCAAGAGAGGACAGTTAATTAATTATAGCAGTAAATCTACTAAAAGAGTCTTTAATTTCTTCACTGGGGAGAATTTGAAATGTTTCATATAGTTGAACTAGCGAGTTGATTCTTGTATCCTTGATTGTTTCTGTTCCTTCATAGGTTTGCACCAAAGTATCCTAAATATCCTTAACCTTTGAATTGAGTCCAACTTTGGTGATATCATCACTTGACGTAATAATGGTTAGAACTTTAAGATCTCCTACAAAGATAATTTGCCAAGCCTGACAATCAAATGGCTTTACATTAGTCTCCATCTTGAATTTCCAATAGGGAAAGTTAGTTTCATAAAAAAATGGTACCTTACTCGGTTGAACTATTAAACTATCACTTAATTCACCAATGATCTTGAACTTTAGAAGATATTAAAGCGAGGCTCTAATAACAATTGTTGGTCTCATATAAGATATCAAGAGGGGGTGTGAATTGATATATTTGAACTTTTAAAAACTTTTCAATATAAGAAAAATAAAATTACCCTTCTTAATAACTTATAACGATGAACAGTGATATTTTAATAATTCAACATGCAACAATTAATAAAGCAAATTAAAAAAGTAAGAAAGGAGAATATAAGGTAGAGATTTTATAGAGCGTCGGTCTTCTACCTACTATTCTCTTCCAGCTCAACTGCTAGGGACTCGGTCTACTTCGTCGGTACCGTTCTACTTGATCCACTAAATCAAATCACAAAGAGATTATAAGTATTCTTTACACATGAACTTTACAACACTTTGATTTGCCTATCTAGCCTCTCTACAATCTAAGCTAACATAGATCTATAAAGTACAAATATACTTGTCTCAACACTTAAACAACATATAAGAATTACAAATTACAAGTGAAAACAAAGGTATAAATCTCAATTAGTTTCGCTTTAAAGAGAAACGACTATTGTTGTATTGTTTGTTTTAGTGCAACTTTTTGAAGAAGTATCTAAATGACTTTCTGTGACTTTTCAGAATGTATAATCTTAATCTCAATTTTTTGTTTTGCAAAAGATTTTTTTTTTCACAGTCGTCTCTAGACGTTTTGAATCCTTTCTCTTTTATATTAAAATCTTCCAACAGCTAAAAATCTAAAGATTAACTTTTTCATATCTATCCAACCATTAGTTTGCTGAAGCTAATCCTTAGATATTTTGAGAAGATCTCGGTCATTTGAATTTCAAAACAAATATCTTTATTTTGTTTAGATCAGATAAATTTCAATCCGTAACCACAAGATAATCTTATGATTTTAATTTATCGAGGAGATATGCCTTATCAAAAACTTTTAGATAAAACTTAAATTTAAGATTTGAATTTCCATAAAATTTGATTCAACCTTGTCCTTATTCATATTTGTGCCTATCGTGATTTTTCAAAAATTAATTTGCTCAAAAATCCCCGTTGATCATGATTCCATCTTGAGTGAAACGAAATTAAATGTATTTTCCTAATACGCTAAATCTAGTAGAGCTAAACCTTGTTGAATTTAAATATGATATAAATTAATTTTCTACGTTACTTTTCTAGACCAACTTTAAACCTTCTGAAGAGTATCGGTCTTCTTTTTTTTGAAGTCTCTGAACAAGTTTCTGAAGCACTGTATCAATTCTTTTTATAAATGCTTCTGAAACACTTTTTGAAGATTTTCAAATTAGTCTCTTTTTCAATTAATTCAAACATTTTGAATAAGTTTCTGAATACACCTCAATTTGTAATTTTAAACTTTCTGAAGAACTTTCTAAATACATGCACACTTATTAATTCATATTATTCTTCTTTTTTTGTTATGATCAAAATCCATAAGAGATATCTAACACTTACCCTTCCAGCTAGTAAAGTGCTTTGATATTACGTGTAACAACCTAGCCGGAACTCCCTCCACCAAGGTATTGTTTGCTTTAGTGTAAAACGTTGCATGGTTTTGACCCATGATGCAACAGCTTCCCAAAAGGTCACCTATTCTAGGATTGACTTAGCCTGAGCATGCTTAACTTCGAAGTTTCGACATGTTTTGAACCACTACACCAAGAGGCACTTCAATGATTTAGTATTTAGTTACCTAGCATGTAAGGGGAATTACACTAAGACCTACTTTCATGAGTTCAAATTTCATTAGCCTTTTTTTTTTTTATATGATGAAGCTCAATTTTCTAAAGGCTTTAAATTTATTAAATTGCATGTAGATTCTTAAACTCTACTTAATCTACCCCTAAACAACCGATTGACTCGACTTGAACATCTTTGATACTTTGTATTCTTCAAATTTTCAATTTTTTTTGTATTCTTTCAATTTTTTGTGGTTTTTATTATTTTTCAAATTTTTTGTGTTTTTTATTATTATCATGAATTAAAATCCTTTAAAAAAAATACAAAACGGCAAAAATAAGGTGTCTATAACTATTCTCTTTGCAGTAAAGTTTAAGTAAAACTTTACTATAAAGACAAAAAAAAAAGGCACCATTTTTCCCTTGAGAATGAAATTTGTCCTAAGAAATGCTATAACTAGTTAGCTATCATAAGCCTAATCTATTGAGGATTTGGTGAGAAAAAGTTTCAAAAAGAAAGGTGGTGAGGGCAGCACTCTTATGAACTAACAAGAACCCTTAAAGATATTGAAAGGAGGGTACTGCCCTTATAGGTTAACAAAAACCTTAAAACATATTGAAAGGAGAGTAGCGTCCCTATGAGCTAGCAAAAACTCTATAAGTACTGAAAGGAGGGTAGCTTCCCTATGGGCTAGTAAGAACCCTAAAAGATATTGAAAGGAAGATAGCGCCCTGTGGACTGGCAAGAACCTTAAAATGATAATCGATTTAGAACTTGGTTGTACTCCTCTGAACTGATTAACCTAAGTATATAGGTAGAGTACTCCTTGAGTTGGCTAAAACCCTAAACGGTAATGAAAAAACCTGGTTGTGCCCATCTGAGTTGACTAACCTAAGTAAATGGGTAAAGCACTTGTTGAGTAAGCTAAAACCCTAAATGACAAATTAAAACTTAGTAGTGCTCCTATGAGTAACTAATCTAGGCGAACGGGTAAAGCACTCTTTAAGCTAGCTAAAACCTTAAACAATAATAAAAAACCTAATCGTGCTCTTCTAAGCTAACTAACTTAAGCGAACGAGCAAAGCGCTCCTTAAATTAGCTAAAATGCTAAACGACAAATTAAAACCTAATAATGCTCCTTTGAGCTAACTAATCTAGCGAACAGGCAAAGTGCTCCATAAGTTAGCTAAAACCTTAAATGAGAATCGAGTCAAGTCAATACGCTATGTGTTGGTTAGAACCTTAAAGGAAATGTGAACGGGACAGTGCTCTATGAGCTCACTAGAACCCTAAAGGAGATGTAAATTAGGATAGTGCTCTATGAGCTGGCTAAAACCCTAAAAGATATGAGAATTAGGATAATGCTCAATGAGCTAAATAGAATCCTAAAGGATAATTAAGTTGGGGTAGCACTCCTTGAACTAACTAAAACCCTAAAGAGATGACAATGGGTAAGTACCTTATGGGCTCGCTAACTTGAAGGAGAGATTTGTGATGGGAAGCATCATATAGGTACGTTAAAACCCTATATATTAGTTGAACCAATTCGAAAAACCTTTTGGCTTGAGAAATTTATAAATGAGGAATTTGGTAAAAACCATTTATGACAAAAAAGGCATCAAGGATAAGGTTCCATGTTTTGAAAAAAAGTTAATGGACATCAAAAACTATATCAAATAGAATGACTTAAACTATTATGGTCGACTTAAAAGGTGTGACCATATTGAAAAGGAAGTAGATGACATGATTTAAAGGCTTAGCCACTCAGGCAAACATAAACTTGAAAATGGATAGAAAAACTTGTGACAAGCCTTTACTTTCTCTCTCTCTTTTTCCTTTCTTCTTCTATCTCTCTTCTTCTTCTTCTTCTTCTTTTGTCTCTCATTTTGTTTTTTAAAGTCTGTTAACGAATGCAAATTCTTATTTAAGAAGCAAGTTCTATAACCATCCCTTTCCTTAGTAATCATATAAGGTATCTCATATCCTTCTTAGTTTCTGAAAATGTCTCCTAACTCTAATGCTAAGTTTCTTGATGTAGCCTTGTGATTTTAAACATTCATATCTTATGGAAAAGGTAACTCGTAATTAATCTAGTCAAAGAAAATTTCCTTGCACAACCTTAGTATAGATTTCACTCTTGACTACTATTCAAAAAATTATAATATAGTTTACAAGTGATACGCTTTGATTAATTTATTAAGTCTTTTCTATTTAATATAATGAATTAAGCTTGTGGTTAAATGGTTTTGAAAGGGATTAATAAGAGGCCTATTTGAAAGAAACATTTTTATCCAACCTGAGTGTACAATTCAAGAACCTTTAGGAAAAGCTAGAAGTATACTTGCGCCAGTTTAAAAAACAATTTTTATTTAAGATAAATCATTCCTTAAGATTAAAAGAGCTTTTATTAAGTGTGGGTGGTATTGTAGATGGAGAGGCCTTATGTGATTTAGGATGAGTAAGAAGGCTTTGTGTTTATGATTTGTAGTTCATTTTGAAATGGATATGTAAGCTTTGTGTTTTTTGGCTAGGAATGTGATTTAGGACTTTGTGTTTGTGGAGTAGTTTGGGCTTCTGGGCCTTATTTGGTTGGGCCTTTTCTCTTGCATACAAGCCCAATGTTCAAGCCTTTCTTTCTCTTTTTTATTTTTTTTCCTTATCTTGTCTCTTCTTTTCTTTGTCCCCTTTCTTTTTACTAATTTGCCCTATTGCTTTCGGCTCTTCTCTTCCCAAAAGTTATTATCTCTATTGCTGAGTCAATTCTTTAAGAGAATTGAGGCCTTAAATCCATAGGTTCCAAGTGTATGGCCTTAAGTAAGGTATTGTAGTCTTGAGGTGCTTGGAAAAGTGTTGGGTCTTCTTTAAAGGAAACAATTTATCAAAAACAAAAATTATCCTTGAATTGTTATTGCTAGGTTAAGCACAAACTAGTTTTATCCTTCTCTCATAATTAATGACCTTAACCTTTGAATTGCCCCACTATAAGGTGGTTTTTTACGGAGTTTACATTTGAAAGCACTTCAAATTGGTTCAACGAGATTAACAAAGGATAACTGTGTTTAAAATTTGAAAATGAATATCTAACTTCATTTTGATTTGCCTATTATATTCAAAACAAACCTCCTTTATGGAATGCATAGGACGACCTAAAATGTACTAGGATAACCCAAAATGTTTTCAATTCATATTTTTCTAGATGCAAAGAATAAGGCATGAAGCTGAAAAATAAGGAATTTGCATAAAACAAAATGATATTGTCTTTATACCTTAAGAAAGGGATTTCCTCTATAACTGGATAAGAAGTAGCATTGCGAAAATGGCATTTTCAAGTAATAGGTAGTCAAACTCCATTCTACAATTTACACATTTATAAGTAGGATGAATTTGTTTACAATGATTTAAGCTTCTCCTAAAATCAAATGATTTTAGAATTCCCTATTCTAACACAATAAGAACATGACCTTTCATTTTTAGGACACTGGAATCTATAGATAAGTTCTAAAACCATGTTCGCTCGACTATGAATGCATACATGCATTCCTAATTACCTTTATCTTTTGCATTGCCATATTTAATAAAATCTATAGTAAAATCTTGAACACCATCAGTTATTGTAATTTGGTAGCAATCATGAAAACCAGGATAAGAGTTGGATTTATTGAAGTTCCCTTTGTTGCATTCTTGCTTACAACCAACAAAATAGTAAATAGAGTTCATAAAGGCTTGAGCACCACAACCCATTTCTATGAAGATGTTATCTGATCATAACCACATGAATGGGCTTTTATGGAGGCCTTTAACTCCATTAAACTCATTAGCACCAAAATCAAAGCTTGAAAATGTCACTAGAAATTTAACGGTAACATGCCCATTTCTTCTTGAAGGAAACATACCAAATGGAAATGTAACATGAAGCACCTACAAATTAATTTTCTTTAGAATTGTAATATGATTTAGATGGCAGACAATCTCATTCGTGTCATTTATGAAACAACCATCACTAATTCCAAAAGGAAAGGAAACAAAACTCTTATATCTCTACATCTTTTTTTATAAGATGTAGCTTTAGCGATTGTGCATATTGAAGCTCCAACCATAGTGTATGGTAAAACTAAATGGGAAAAAAAAAAGATATGAACACATCCCATTTGCTTTATATTTGAGTAGAACTAAAGATGAGCATTCTTTCACTTAAACGCTCATCTCTTTACTTACAGTTCCTCATCTGAATATACGTTGCATATACCATCGAAAAGTGATTCAACCACTAGGTATGACTTATTGAATGCAGAATTTTTTTAACTTGGACGTAACACATTTTACTCTACATAGTCTAAATTATTTAGAATCAAATGCTATGTATGATATTTGCTTATCAAAGGTATCACACATGAGACTATATACCTTATATGTAAGTTTAATACATTAAAACTCACTAATGTATTAGACTTACAACAAGTGCATCTTACATTTCCATCTTTTTACCCAAATGCAATCAAAGCAATTATATAAAGTAAACTTAGGTCAAGCCTATTTGCAAGCTACTTAAGTTCAACTCAACAATTATTCGAATTTGATCAGAGATCAATCTAATTTGAACTCGAGCACAAGCTACTTAAGTAATTTATTGAGTCGAGATTAAGCTTTATAATGTTTTGCTCACTTAGCTCAAGATCTTAATTAAGTTCGAGTCAAATTCAAATGTTACTTAACTTTTAAATTGAATTTGAACATTAATATTGTTTTTGTTTGGAAAAAATAATTTCTACATAGATTAATAAATGAGCTTAAGCGAACATGCTTGAATTTATTGAATGCCACAGTGAATCAAACTTAAGCCTAAAATTATAATCATGGTTAAGATTGAGTCAAGTTCGAGCTTAGAACTGTATTGTTTCAACTTGACTCATTCACAACCTTATGTAAGTTTCACTTATAATGAATAGCATTTCTTTTAGCTAAGATGCAACATATTTTACTCAGCATAATTTTAGTTAATCATAATCTAGTGCTACATATGAATTTACTTAATGAATGTATTATATCTAAGACAATATTCTTTATTTGTAGCGCAATACATCAAACCAGACCGGCATATTTGACTTAAAAAAAAAACTTAAAATAAATGTATCTTTTAAATAAATGCAACTTTTCCTTATTGATAAATAATATATTAATGTTCTATTCTAAAAAAAAAAGGTTTTAATTAATTATAATTATTGCATCATTTCTTTTAGTTAGGAGATAGGATGTAACCTATTTAACTCACTTGTTTTGATTAACTACAATCCATTACTGTATATGAAATTGCTTGATAAATGGTACCATGTCTAGGACAACATTCCTTATATGTAAGTGGGATGTGAAACCTAGTAAAATTAGCTACTTAGACACTAGTATTTAAAATTTAGGATAATCATAAGGGTGATTGTAAGAATTCTCTATACAGATCAGGAAGATATAATAAGGTTATGAAAATTAGTTGAAGCTACCCTAAGAGTTGAGATTTTAGAAAATGAAATAATAAAATATTGAAATAACTACAAAACGAAGTAGACTTATATTATTTGCTATTTATCGAGAATGTATGATTCATATTTTGATAATTAATAAGCCTTTAGAAATAGATTATTTGGGCAATAAAATTTATAAAATGACATGAAACAATATTTAGAGAATGCATATGTGCATTGGATATGCTTATTATATACATACATATATATATATATGTATATAACTCAATCCCTTAGTATATAATATATTAAATCAAACTAAGGAAAATACTTTTACTTAAACAGCAATCTAATAGCAAGGGATCAACATGTACTTATTGTGGTAATGGAGGAATAAGTCAATTGTACCAAGACATTTGTATGTGATAGTCTAATGATATCTCATGTGCAAAACAAAGGGAATTAAGGACACTTATAAATGGGAAAAAATCTCCAGCAAAAGCCATAACCTTATATAAATTAACTATTGCTTTCATTTAGCACTTTTAGTCATATATGAGTTCAGGAAAATAGTTGAAAGTTAGGAAAACTTAAGGGAAGACAAGAAGAAAATTTTTGAAAAAAATGGGAATAGCGATTTCTAGTTGAAATTAGACTGGCATCAAATGAACAGCTACTATCATGAGCCCTAAAGGTTTAAAGTTTGATGCTAGAAGATGGATTTTTGATAGGGGGTTATCACTGATGGGGCTTCAACGACCTGTGAAATGAGAACACTCAATTTTTCACTTGTAAGTTCATAACTTTATTGAAAATATCAAACGATGTATAAAATTTATAAAACGTAGTTTTTTCTAGATAATTTTGCATGTAGAATATTAAAATTAAATAGATTTTTGAAATTAGAAGTGTTTATATGAGTTTCTCAAGAAATCAATGTAGTACAATAAATTTCGTAGTAATTTTTGAAAATAGTAAATCATGTTGTTTTGAGCTAATTTTTTGTATAAATACTGTTATAAGTTATATTTAATTTATATAAAATAATTGTTTGATAAATTACATGTTTAGTATTCATTAAATTTACGTTACTTAAATCTACCCTGTTTTTAGTGTAAGAAAATAAATGGTTTTACAAATATTTATTAATGACTTTAACTTGTAAGGAATCATGAAGCTTAATTATGTTATTAGAAGTATTTAGTTCTTATTTGGTGATTAAATTTGATCATTTGAAAATTTTATGCTAATTTTGTGTAATTTTAGGTTAAAAATCAATATTTTGAAAAATAAATCTAACAGGTAGATTTAATATTTTCTATCACGCCCCGAAGCGGCAGAGTTGTAACAGCCCTACCGTGTAAATTATCCTAAGATAGAAGTTAGCTTTACAATCGCTATCTTAGACTTGATTTATACAAGGCGTCCATGACTAACCTACTTTGAATTAAACAGTTTGTAATTTAAATAAATCATTTATCTAAAAAAGTGAGGAAATATATATATACACTATAATTTAGTTATTACAATTATCATTTACAACATTTCTCCATAATATACTTCCTAGTTATTACATTATTCAGAAATGAAAACTTCTAAAGTAAAAGCTTAAACCTTAAAAGTATATGTTTATTCTTCAAATGTTTTTCCTCACTCCTTAGAGTCCAGCAGTTGCTAACTTCAGAGTAGTTATTTATCGCTTCTCAACTAGCACCTGCAGGACGTCTATAAGAATGTAAGTAACCACAATTCAGTAAGTTATGATGGAGGACTTAAAACTATACCATAAACATAACAAGGTTATCAATCAACTTATTAAATGTAATGCATGTGCAAGCAAATGCCATTGCACGACGCTGTCCGACCCGTCATGAGATTAAAGAAATTACGCCCGCTTTATTCCGGGTTGAGGAGTTGCCATTAATGTAACAGCTCATGACCAAACCTAAGCTTGTGCAATGGAGACCTCGCTCCTCCCACGACTATCTTCGAACCATTGACTTTATCTTCACCGTGATCTCTTCACCTGTCACTTAGTTCGACTAAGGATGAAGAAGGGATCCTTTGCAATCCTACGCTATCCTTTTTGAAGGGGTCGGTATTTAGCCGGAGAATCCTAGGTTTCCCTTAATGGGTTGCCATACATGTCCGATTATGATTACTGGTCGTATATTTGATCGAGTCTAGTTTAGGGTGATCATTCATTTCATACAAATTATACAATACAAGCCAAAACAACCAATAAAATTATAGCATTACTCATAATCAAGCACATGTACACATCCAACTATTTAACAAGCACAACTAAGCATAATCTTAAGCCTCCAAAATATAACATTGTATTAATCCCAACTTATCTCGACTCTTCACTCTCTCACTCGAGGTCCGACATGCTTAGGTCATTGCCGATTATCCCTGTAACACAAACGTAGTTTCATTATTTCATATAACTATTATAGGTTTATTTTATTCTATAATGCTTAGTGTTATGTTTTGTTTAGGGTTTAATATACCTAATTATCTAGATCTTAAGTCTTTTACAATTATTATAGGTTTGGGGTTAGGTTCGGATTTGGTTTCCGTATCGATTTCTAAATTAGGTTCTAGTTTGATTTTTAAGTATTGTTTTATACTAGAACCCTAGAAATTCGTTTCAACTCATAATGTGAAATTAATCACATTATTTCCCGATCTCTAAAATACCATCATTATCTCTAATTAGTATTTTATTACACCCAATACACTTAAATCCTTATTAGTATACCGAATTTACTCCTGATGTGAGAAATTTTTACATCTTTCATATAATTACATAAATTTAAGTTTTTTATTAGTTTTATTATATGTTCCTTTTATTTATATAATATCAATTTTTATCCTAATATTTTCTATTTATTATATTTCCAATAATTGTGTATTATGCATATAACTTATTATGTATATAATACAAATCTAATATTTTTATCACTCTAATTACTATCTCCCAACATCAATTATCATTTCAAAATGTCTAAATTCATCCTAAATCAGATTTTACATCTAATTACCTTAATTTACAAAATTAACTTAAAATTTACTATTTTTTCCTATTACCCATTTACTACATAATTAACCTAATAATTACATCTAACACCCTAAATGCTACAAGTATCATACTTCATCATATTTCAATATCCTAAAACATATAGTTATTCACTAAATCAGTAATTAACCATTTAATTATTTTATTAACCCTAAATTACTCATTTTATGCCTCATTTTATGGCCTAAAAATTATCTAAAAATTTTGAAAATTAATTTTTGAAAATGGGCTTCATAGCACTATTCTATATCATTTAAATAGTCTACACAAAAATTTTTGGTTCAAAACTACACTCCTAAGGTCATTTATTTCTAAATCGAAATATACTCGGTTTTGCACGATTTCTTAAGGACCATATATTACAGGACATATTTTCATCAAAATAATATTTTTCCTAAAAACTACATACAAAAATATTTTAGAATAACAAAATTCATAATTTTCTAAGAATATTTACTATTTTTTACAAAATTACACAAAATTGGGCTAAAAATCGGACTTACCGTTCTAGGTGGCTTCAGCCACCGCCAGCCGCCGTGGCCTTGTTGGCTGGTCTAGGCACTGCTACCACCGTGTGGTGGTGGTGGTCGTCCACTTCCAATTGCTCGTTTGATATGGGTTCCCCCTTATGGCCCTAATTGCACAGTTTTTTTTTTCTTAACCCTAATTTTTCTCTCAATTTCACCTCTCTCTATTTTTTTCACTCTCTAAACTGGCCAAATGAGCTATGTGATTTTTTCCCCCTATTTATAGAGCTTTGTGGTAATTAATGTGCATTAATTTGATTATACAATTGCCTTATCTTCTTCTAATTTGACTTTTGTGTTGATCTAATTTAATTGGCTAATTTTTTCTTATTTTCCCCAGCTGCCACGACCCAATTCTAGATCATTCCTTATTTTTTCTAATTTTTCTTTATTTTTCCTTAATTAATTATGCATTTTCTTTAATTATTTAGTATTATTTTAGCACATTTCATGTATTTTAAGTAATTACGCATATTTCTACCTACATGTAAATTCATATATAGTACAAATAAATATTCCTAAATATTATTTAGGTCATTTTATGATTTTTTGTATACATATAATTTATCTCTAGCGATTCGTTAATTATCGAAATGCATTTTACGCATTTTCGATAAATAACGAGTTATAGTCTTTTTATTTTATTGCTTATTTTCTTAAATTCAAACTTACGGGATCATTTTACTAATATATCTAGCTTTACTTTATAATTTAGGCTTGATTGGGTTTTTCAACCGATCGAAACCTTGAATGACTAGTTGTGAGGCTTATATTTTCCTTTACCAAATTTGAAGCTATGTATTTTTAGAAGTTTATGGTATTTTTTTGTGAAGTTATCCAGTTCATATACTATTTATCATCAAATCACCGAGTATTTATCTAATTTGTGGTTATACTTGATAAATAGTAACTAGGTTGCAAGTAATCATGCCAATTGCATGATGAAAATAATATTTTAATAAATTTATAATGTTGATCGATCCGAAAAATTATTATTACGTTAAGTTTTGAAATATTTCACATTAATAAATTAATGTAAAGGTGATTCGGATGATAAATAAGTAGATGTAATCTTAGATGCTCCTTCAGAGGTTAAGTTAATGGATGACTAGATGGGACTTACAATTGAATGTAGACTAAGAGAGTAGGTTAGAGGATATTTTAAGAACTATAAAATAAACTAAATTCAAGGATCATTCAAAGGTAATTCAAAGGATGAATTAGATGATAGCTTAAGGAAGAATTGATCTAAAATGACTAAAAACTCGAATACTTCACTATAATAACTTTCCAAACTTAAGCTGGTAAACTTAATACTAGGATTAAAAGATAAAATGGTGATATTCTGTAACTTGTATAAATACTAAAAGTGTTATTCATAATATAGGTTTTTTCAACAAAGGAATACCTCATAATTGCATCTAGTTAGGCAACAAGTAATCCAAATAAGTTGGGATAAATGCCTTACCACATTTTGGAATACCATTTCAAAGTATTTGGAGGCTTAAGTTTATACTTGTTTATGTTCGTAATTAGGTAGTTATGCTTATGTCTGTATGTTTGATTACTGATTGAATCTTGAATGGGGTGTTGTGCTTAAGTGTAATTCGCCGAATTACTTGAATCGATTGATTACCCTTTTAACATGAATTAAACTATACCTTGCCTAATTCTTGACCCATCTTGCATTACAGCCTATTAGAGAACGATTAAGATTTTCCAACCAAAAACCAACCTTTTTTAAAGGGATAGATGAAATGGTCTCTTCATTACCCTTAATTGAACTATGTGATAGGAGTAGAAATCATTGTAAGGTTGAGGATGCCAAGCAGTTGTGGGAGGAGGGATGTCTCTATTGCATAAGTTTAGATTTGTTCGTAAGGACATCGTGATCTTTATGTGAAAACTCCTTAGACTCAAATTAGAGCAAATGTAATTTCTTTAATTTTACGATAAATTGAAGAACGTCATGAAATTCTAAGTGAAATGTAAGTGTTCTTTTATTAGTTAAAGGATAAAAGCTATCTTAGTTGTAAATTTTTCTCTTTAGCCGAAGCACCTAGTGGACATCCTTAGGATGATTTTAGTTTTTAACGTATAAATATAGCTTAGATAAAGTAACCAAGAATCACTTAGAAGTAGTTTAGTTAAAAGACTACTACTTGAGCCTTAAAAATCACCCTAAACATATGGTAACAGGAGGTGGTTCAAAAATGAATTTCGCTTTGAGCTAATAAACATAATTAGGAATGATTATGAAGTGATTAAAGATGATACAAGTTGATTAGATACAAATTTATAGGCTTATGACAAAACTAGGCCTAAAGCAATTGATAAGTCCTAAAAATCCCAATCGTACCGAAACTAACAAGCACCTTCAATTGATTTCTCAAGCTTAGTTAATTGATAAAAGTCCAATAAAGATTGGAAGGTTCATTAGAAATGGAAACATTAGGCTTAAGGCCAATTAAATAATCCTTAAAACCACCAACAAGCCTTAAAACAAATGATAAGCTTAAATACTTTAATTAGGCCAAAATAAATAAATAATCCTAGCTGATTTCTCAAGTTTAATCACTTAATAAAAAGCCCAAAAAACATTAAAATTTGATTAGAAATAGATATCTTAAGCTTAGGCCCACTTATAAGATTGAAACTTAACAAAACAAGCTAAAACACTTGAGTAATGAATTTGACTTGGTTGATAATAAAATTTGTAGCCTTAAATGCCAAATCTAACCATACCATGTGAAAATATGTTCCCAATTCTATGAAATCTAGTATAAAAAAGTGAAAAACGGAGTGGAAGCAAAAAAATTATAGTTAAAATACGACATTATGTGTAATCAGAATATATAGAAAATTTAACTTAGTTATTTTGATAGTTTTACTATAAACTTATAGTATTATTATTTCATTATTAGTTAATCTTGACATTGATCTTAAATTACTAAATGACTACTGTGACTAGTAAGCATCATGGTGGAGTGAGTATTTTGGTGACTGTTATACTTGGTTTGGTTGTGTTTATATTATTAGTTATACCCTAATTAAATAATTGTTAATAATTAGATGATTGGGGTTTAGTTATTATGTATGTGATTGAATATTGTTTGTCTTGCATCAAGGTACCTTAATATATAAAAACCAAGATGGGTGTTGCATTAGTAAAGTTATTAAAGTTGCTAATTGTTTGAGATTATTGATTAGTCACCTAATTAATTAGATCTTGGTTATATTTGCCTTGATAAATAAAATGGACCATGCATTTTATGAATTGCATGATTAAAGGGTGTCAACATCATGTGATGGTATAGGGTGGTTATGCAAAAGTGATTATGAAAATGGTTTTTCATACAACATGACCTTGTCTTGACTTTTGGGAATTACTTAACTTCGATGAGTGCTGATCTTAGCCTGAAGCAAGTTCATGGATTCATTGCTTAGGGGTGAGCGAGACTGAATCAAACTGTATGTACTTCTCATATTGATACCTTAGGCAATTAGGAATATGAGTCAAAAGGAAAAGAAAAATCTGGACTAAGCTGACTAGAAGTTGGGCTTGACACGTCGTCAGTACTTCCCAACCCAAGTAATGTAAGGTGATAAATTTGTGCCATAAATAGTTGTTGAATTATTGTGCATGTTGTTGCATTCATATACTTGTTCATACGTTCATATGGTTGTTAATTAATTTACTTGTTATTACTTAGAAAGTATAATATGAGGAATACCTCACTAACTTGGGTGTAGCTTATACTCCCATAGTGTTTCATTGTTATATAAGCTTATATGGCTAATTTCCAATCGCCACATGCATAAGGTTAATGTTTGAGGATGTTGAGAAGATTACGAGCGAAAATGAGAGTAAGAGTACCTTAGTACTTAGAAGACTCTCTAAAATGAGTTGGTTTTTTTGTTTAATATTAGCAATAGACATATAGATTATTTTTATTGTTATTCCTGTTATTATGACTAACCAGTACTTATTTTGTCAAACTAAGGTCCCTAAATAGTCTGATGATGTATAATATCGATGTGCTAAATGATGTAATTAATATATCTATTATGGCATGGAGTTGTGATCCTTATGGAGTAACTTAGTGTAGAAGCATGCCTTGTACATTGTATAAAAAGTTTTTGAATAATAAGAGAGTTATTACTTTCATACTCTATATAGCAGACTATTACGATAAGGGTACCCTTAGGGCATGACATTTCCAACTTAAAAGCATCTTGGACAGTAGATTGTTTTATTCGTTATGCAATTAACACTAATCTAGTTAGTTTCATGTCTATTTAGTTGCTAATCATCTCAAGCTACTTTGTTTGAATCTAATTATTGGAAAGTAGCCATATGTCAATAAGAAAGGTTCTATTGAATGACTAACTCCTAATGGTTTTGAAGTGACTTCATTTAAGGTGGTGAAAAAGAAAAACATAGAAATGTAGTGACATGATTATGGAGATGAAGAGATGGAGAAGCAAAGGTATGAGAAATGCAGAGATGAAGATTAGAAGTGAAGGCTGTGAAGCTAGATGGATGAACTGCGTCGATGTGTTTTAGTTGTAATGTCTATCTTTTGGTGCGTGGTATAGGTAGGAAAAGAGAGGAAGAAGAGAAAGAATTGAAAGGGAGGGATAGTTGGGTAAAATATTCATTAAATATCTATTAATATGTTTCCTCTTCGTAATAGTTACTCATTATTTAGTGGGATTTTTTGCCTCGTTAAATAATTATTCATGCAAAGTAAACGTTGTAAAGAGCTCTTTTATGGAATATAAGGGGAATAATAATTATATTCTTACTTTATTAAGTGAAACGAATAAGTTATATATTTCGAATATTAAAGAATAAGCTCGATCCCTTAAGCATTTTTCTTTTTCTTTTTTTCCCTTTCCCATTAATAGAAGCCACTCCTTAGGGACTTTGAAATTGAACTAGTTGTTGGTCATGTATTGGTATAAAATTCTCCATTTAAGAATGAGCAATATTTAGGTGATATAATTCATTGATTTGAAAAAAAAAAAGAGGGAAATACATTTTTTTTTTACCCTTAACTAGGTACAAAGAGTGAAAATTCGTGGAGGAAATTGGTGCACATATTTCATTTTTCCTTATTTGGTAAATATAAAGGAAATGAAATGAAGAGAAACCACTAGAAAACTTAATTGCCTTCTATCCCCTCCTTTTTTAAGAGTACTATTGTAACTTCTCACAATTTCCACCCATTTCCTTTATAAAGATGGGAGATTTTCAAGTAGTAGTTTTCATTAGACTCGTATAAGTGGGGCTAGTCATAAGATCAGCCTATTTTAACCAAACGTAGCCCCCTTCCCCCCAACTGATTGCTTAATCTACCTTATTTAATTTGCAAGTTAAAGTGGGTCAATTTGTTGCAGAGTGAGCTAGCATGTGAACTTGCAAGTATTAAAAAAAAAAAATAAAGAGAAAAAAGACTCTAACTTGTTTTAAATAAAACTCTAAATTAAAGTTAACAAAAAGAGCCATTAGATTAACTAATTTAAGAAACCTACAGCATTTCTTCTTGACATATTTATATTTAATATGTGTATTGTAGGGTTGACACAAATGGTAATGATATAACTGCTTCAAATGAGATTTTCTACTTTTTTCCTACATGTAAATGTTCTTTTTCTTTATTATAAAATTTTAATTAAAATTTTCTTACCCAAAAAATAAATTTTGATTGCAAAGTAACATTTATTTTTAATTTGTTTATTCTATAACATCAATTTTTTGTATTAAAAAGAAGTCTTAACTAGCTAATATGTTTTATCCTCTCCACCAACCAAATTTATGGATACATTAAATATTACAGGTTGGTGGGCTGACTCGCTTAACTCATCTACTTATAGTGGGTTAAATCAAGGCTAAAATTCTAACTCACTTATTAGGTGAGTCACAGTGGACTGGGTCTTATAATTTGTAAATCATTCGAGTTGGGTTAGGTTAAGCCATCTAGCCCATTTGTATAGCTTTAGGTTTTGTGTGGATTGTTTTTTTTTTCTTTTATCTATATTTTATTCGTATTTGTTTTATATTTATTTAAAATTTGGTATTTAGAAAATTATTTCATTTGTATCTTATTTTTTTTTATTTCATAATTATGATAAATGTGGTGATTGAATGTTGGATTGTGAAATGAAAATTTACATACTTTAAAGAAAAAATATATTTGAAAAATACATTTTATGCATTGGAGTTGATTAATTTAATTGGTATTTTTGTAAATATGATAAAGTATATGTTAGATAAATTTAACTTTATTATGATTTATTAAGTATTTAATTTTAAAAGAGGGGTATATATAGAATTATATTTTTATTTTTTGGTGTTTTATTCTTATCAATTACAAAACTCAAGTAGACAATAATAAGATGAAAAAAAACTAACCAAACAAAATCTTAATATACTTAATTTTGTATCTTTAAAACTTATTTTGCTATTTTTTTAAACCTCCTTTTTTTTTTGTAGTAAAAAAAGAAAAACTCTCCTTTACTATGATCAATGCAAACTAACTTTTGCTTTTTTCAATTCTCCTTATTAGAAAAATGACGCATAGAAAAGTGATTTTAGGAGAATTCAAATATGCCTCCATTCTTGTAAACTTAAGGATTTCTAACTCATAGTTTCAAACGCTACCCTTTCCCTCCCCCAGCCTCACCAATCGATCAATCTCATTTCCAATTACCAAGCAATTTTCTTCCATTTTCATCGGTCTAACTATCCAAACACAACGTAACAATTTCCCTTCAATTTTCCACCACGGTTTGGCGAGTGGGTTTCATTTGTCCATCATGCGCGTGGAACTTAGCTTGTCAGGAGGACCAGTTTGTACTTTCATTCAACCTCCATGTCCAAGCTAACCAAAAAGGAAAGAGAACACACCTTCCTTCTCCCTGTCCCCTCTCTCTTTCTCTATGCAAATCGGAGACGCACTGAGTCACTGAGTGAGTGAATGAAATCGAAAACTCTCCCCTAGTCCGATTTGTTCACTCACTCCAGTTCGAAAACCCTATCCCCTCCTTGTTCTTCGTTTTCCTCCTTTATAATGAGGATACGAATACGATTCTCCCCACCAAGTTTCATGCTAACCTCATGCATTTTCGTTCTAATGTTCTCGTCTTCATTGCCTCATGTTCTTTCTCTCGCTCTCCTAGACGACGAATCTAACTCAACCGTTGAAGAACTCAATGTGAATGTCACTGAGTCGAACAACAACGCGTCGAGGAGATCCAAAGAAGATAGCTTCGCGGACATGATTGATCGTGCGCTTGAGAAGGAGTTTCAAGAGAATGAGCAAAATGAAGGTAAATTTACGAGATCTGGGGTCTTGATCGTTGTAAGTTATGACTTTGTGTTCGAATTCGTTTGATCTGGATTGCTGAGCTAGGGTTTTTGGGGTTATGTGATTGGACTGTGTAATTGATGTTAATATGAGTTCGCATTTTGTGGCGGCAATATTTTTTTGCTTCTAGAAATCTGTCTGCAGTATGTAATTAGCGTTTTATTTGACTAGTTTACTTGATCTCTTCGTGTAATGAATGCGTTGAATCTTGATATTATGACATGAGGCTTTGGTTATGTAATGTGCTATACAAGTGCACTCATTTTAGGTTGCAGTTATATCCTTATTTGGACTCGGTTTGTTGTGTTTATTTATAGTACAAAAGGAATCAACTTTGTAGTTAATAGAGCAGAAGATTTATATTTCTTTTCTCTATTAAGATAAAGTGCTTCTGATGATGATTGGTTTGTTCTCACTATACCCTGTGTTTTCTTGCAGTGCCTGATTCTGGAAGCTTTAATAATAGTGTTGCTGGGCAGCAGGTTAGCAACTTTGATTCTTTATTCTGGAAGAATTACTTAAGTGCTGTTGATGTACTGATAGTTACAAATTGGTTAATGCTGCATCGTAGTTTTTAGTGGCATCAAGTTTGATGTAGTGCTTCTGATGAACGAATGGTTTGGATATCATCTTACCTTTTTTCTGGCAATTGGGAGTTGCTTCATCTAGCTGTCATTAGTTGCCAAAATTTTGAATCTTGCAAGTTGATATGGAATAGATGGTGAGATTATGATCTATGACATAGGATGTTAAGGTGGATTATGATTTATGAGGAAGAATATGGATTTATTCTGCATCAAGTTGTTCCCAGGCTTCTATAATGTAAAACTGGCTCATTAACTTTAGCTGCAAAATTTGGCCAAAAAAAACAAAGAAAAAATTTATTTGCAAAAACCACGTATGTATAGGAGTTTGGCTTGTTATTTATGAAGACACGGTAATGTCCCGTGCTGGCCTTTTCTTTTGCAGCAGTTCAGTTTTAATTGAGTGGGATTGGATTGAAAGTTTTATAGAAAAACTTTGAATTATACTAGATGATTATATTACTCTGCTCACATAAAAGATAAAATTACAATACTTATAGAGCGAGGAGCCTATTCAAGAATCAAGATAATAGATTAAATCTAAGATGCTAATAACAAATAAAATCTAAGTATATCTACTTTAAATCTAAACCAATTTAAAATTAACTGTCCTATTATCTCTAAGGGATGCATGAATATCTACACTCCACAAGTTGGTACACAGATATGTATCAATTATCATGCCTAACTTGCTAGTAAAGTCTTTGATGTTGATCTTACTAAGACTTTAGTGAGGATATGTGCCTACTGCTTCTGAGTAAGTATGGCATGCATAAAAGACCTTCTTTGAGCTTTTCTTTAATGAAATGCCTATCAATATGGATCTGCTTTGTCCTATCATGTTGAGCAAGGTCATTTGCAATGTTGATTGTAGTTCTATTTCACAAAATAACTTCATGAGCATATCTAAAGGCTGTCTTAATTCCTCTCGATTCTTTTCAACAGCAACATATCACAAATGCTTAAGCCATATCCCTATACTTTGCCTCTACGCTATTTTGAGCCACAACATTTTTCATTTACTCTGCCATGTAACGAAATTTCCCCAAACATAGGAACAATATCTAGACGTTGATATTCGATCTATTACACCCAATCAGCATTGGTGAAAACTTGAATAGTTCTCTGATCTTTTTTGCTGAACAATAACCCTTTAGCTGTGTTCTCTTCAAGTACCTTCATATCCTATAGATAGCATCCGTGTCTTCTCAATAAGGAGAACGGCTGAACTGACTGACAACTTACTATTTCTGGCCTAGTGTGTAGTAGAGAGACAAATCTTTCAACCAATCTCCAATGTTTAGTCTTCTCCAGTTGTTTCCATCTGCAATATCTCATAAATTTTGATAAGGATCCGTACGCTTTTCTATATTTCTATACACATCCCTCAATCTCCTTTAGTAGATCTAGATTTCTACTCAATATGAGTCCCCTTTCTTGACCTAGCCACCTTTCCAATAAAGTTTTTTGAGGATCATCTCTGCTGAGTTTGATGTCATCAATATAAATAATCATGATTGTCAATTTACCTTTCATTGGAAATGTTTGGTCACATTGTGCTTAGGAGTAACCAAGTGTTTTCATACACCTTGTGAGACAGTCAAACCATGCGCTTAGGGGTTGCTGCGGGCCATAGAGCGATTTCTTCAGCTTGTATTCTTTAGAACCATACTAGGAACCAAAGACCTAAGGTAATTTTATATAGACTTCCTTCTCTGTCTCCATTTAGAATGGCATTCATCATGTCTAGTTGGCAAATTAGCCATTCCAGATTAGCTATAAGAGGTAACAAAACTCTAATTACATTCAATTTAGTGACAGGTGAGAAAGTTTCACCATAGTCTATGCGAGTAAATCCACGTCCTTCAAGCCTGGCTTTGTATCTCTTAAGTATACCATATGAATTACACTTGATCAAAGCCTGTTGTATGGTTTTTGGAATCTCAACATATGAAATATGAAATATAAAAGCAAGGAAAGAAGGCGACAGAGTTGTATAAGACACAAAATTTGGCATGGGGTGTTTTTTACATGCCCTTACACCCGATCGTTGAGTGATAGGGATAGAGACTTCGTTAGTGGACTCCAAAGTGGAAGACACTTAGAAGGTCATAGATTAGTATTTGACATGGCTCTCCCCTCAAGCTTCACTGTGTAATAGTTTTTGACGGGAGATGACATCAGTGACATTCCTAGCTTTCTAGAAAAGAGTTGTTTTTAAGCAGCTAAATCCCACATAGCAAATTTTCGAAAATTTTATGAAGTAATTGCAGGAAAGTTCCTCTAACCCTTGTCTAGGTAATTCCCTGGTATAGTACCCTGATGTAATCCAAAATTCTATTGTTTCTGAGAGTGTTTGATGAGAATGTAGGGTAGGATGATAGCAAATATGACTCCAAAACTCTGTTTCTTGAGATTGAATTTATTTCTCCCTCTAGTTTTTAGGATTTCAAGCAATTGAAAGTTGTGGGGTTGTACTTCTCATTTATCTTATTGTGGGGTTGTACTTCTCGATTATCTTATTGTACCTTTCATCAAGAACTCTCAAAAAATTATGGAAACTTGGATTCTCTGATAACCTATTCTATTAATTAACCAAAATGTATACTTTCTGGAAATTCCTTTTATAAATTAATGGAAAAATATGTAACATCTAAGCCCTGGACATTTAAGCATCTATCATAAGTGGGTAGGATCTAACTTATGACAAGCGTTCTGTTCTCATTACATGTATATTGGGCTTCAATTTTTGTCCTTCCAAAAGCATCCTAAAGGATTTGACAACAAAAATTAAGTGTTTCTTGTGGAATGGTTTGGATGAAGATAGAGCTAAAGCAAAGGTTGGGTGGGATGACATCTTTAAACCTAAAATAGAAGGGGCTGGGAATTTTAGATTTATCCTTATGGAACAAAGTTGCTCAGCTCAAACATATTTGGCACTAATGTTCGGATGTGAAGGCACACTATGGCCAAGTTAGATACGCTCTGAATCCTCAAGGGCAGAAACTTCTGGTCTATTCCTCTCCCCAATCATGCTTCTTGGTCATGGTGCAATATTCTCTAGGCAAGGGGCTTGGCTTGCTCTCTGTTCTCTTGGGAAGTGGGTAGTGGTCTCAACATTTCTCTATGGTATGATGCCTGGCACCCTAGGGGACCTTTGGTGGATTGGTTGGGGGCAAGAATGATCTATAATCTGTGTTGGTCAAAGGAGGCATGTCTTTGTACATTAATTCATGGAAATTCATGGGATTGGCCAATAGGAGAAGTCTGGAATCAGATTAATGAAGAGTTGCAGATTCCTTTCAACCAAGATCAAAGCTTGAGGACAATTTTTTTTAAATCAAGTTCTACTGAGAAGTTTTCTACAGATCAGCCTATGATCAGCTACGACAACATCATGCCTTAGTTCCCTGTACAGTGTAGTTTGGCACAAGCACAACATTCTGTGTCACTCTTTTATTCTTTGGCTGGCAGTTCAAGAATGACTCCTAACCTAGGGCAAGGTTGTTTGGTGGGGCATGACAACCCAGAATTGTTGTTACCTATGTAACTCTAAAGAAGAATTGCACTCGCATCTTCTGCTTATTGGTGACTACTCCAAGAACATTTAGCTAAAGATCCAGCATCAGCTACATGATATTGTCCTTCAATAATCTTCTAGCAGCAAATTCTATCACTGATTTTATGGACTTCTTAAGGTCCAGCTCTGGCTCCTTATGGAAGTGATTTCCTTCAACCATAGTTTATTTTCTTTGGAGGAAGGGGAATGGTAGAAGAGTGGGAGTTACACGTTCTTCAGTGGAAGTTTTAGCTAGGAAAATTTTGTTCTACTTTTTGGTGTAAAGATTTCTGAGCTTATTGCTAGACTATCGACCTATATACCTTTTGTTTTTGGGCTATCTAGATTGATAGTTTAGGTCTCTTTTTGTACTGTGCCTTGGCCTCTCCCTTTCTTTAATGGGAAAAAAAAAAAAAGAATCTGACATTACCCCCCCAAAAATCAACCAAACTGAGGCCTTTGACAAAATTGAAAAATGCTGCTTATATTGCGTCAATCATTAGTGGTGGCAAAACCAAGAGGCTGGCCTAGTTTTTAAGGCCAAGAGCTCTCATGGTGATTTGCATGAAGTGTTGTGTATGAATCCCACAAGGCAGAGTATAAGCTATACATATTTGGTGTATGGGCTTGTAGGGTGGCTCATGCGCCTATAGATAGCCAATAAAATTGCAGCCATGCCCCTTCATTATCAAGTGGAAAAAGAATTGAATTTCCTGTTCCATGAGAAATTGCTAGGCTAAATCATTCATATTTTTGATGCTTATGTCCTGAATTGTAATGCTATCTATCCTCTGTCTGATGATATTTTCAACTGCTGCTCAAGTTGTGACTATTATATCTTTCATTCTAATTTTAAAGCAATACTGTACTGCATCTCTACACTGTACTGCTAAGTTCTTTTACAACATTATAGGTTTGACATCTGAAAAGTGATGACTTTTGTTTATCAGGCAGTTCTTGAAACCGTTGCAAGGGTTAAGCCAAAGAAAAATGAGACCAAGGAGGAAAAGTATGCAATTCTACTCATAAAAGGCCAAATCTTGTTTGCTCTGTTTTAATCTATAGGGAGTGATGGAAGCTGAAAAATCAATGAAAATTATAACCTATTTTTGATACTCAGGTCATTTCAACTCCACACTGTATTTAACTTGGATAATGAGAACCGAGGAGAAGATACACCCACATTAATTGATCGAAAGGTATGTCCATTGTAAAAATTGCTGGTTGTATAGAAGCATCAACAGCTTTCTGGTACACAATTTGTTTTTACATGCTGCTGTTAGATTCATTTTGGGCAACAAGAAGGATAATGATATGCAAATTTTTTTCAATTATGTTTGGAGTAATGAGATTCCATTTTGACTGTCTTGTATATTGTTGTAACCAGGACAATGTCTTCATCATATCTAATCCAAAGTCAAAGTTCCCTATCCTACAGTTAGATTTGAGGTCAGGTTACAGTTGCTCTCTTCATTTCTTTCCTTGCCTTGCCTGTGGCGTTTCTGATATATTGCCTGATCTTAATATTTTAAACTTCCACTGTAGATTGATATCTGACCTGGTTGTTGTCATTGTCTCTGCAACTTGTGGTGGCATCGCATTTGCCTGTGCTGGACAACCGGTAGGACTTCCTATTTTTATGAGAGTAAAAGTCTTTTCTTTTCATTTTTTTTTCCCTTTGTCTTTTTGATTTCCGATACTTTAGCCATTTAGATAATACGAACTCTGCTGATATAGTGTGCTGGTTTTACCTTAAACCATGATTAAAGTCTCTTAGTTTGTTTCTCCTAACATATTTTAACTTCAGGTGATTACTGGATATCTGCTCGCAGGATCTTTCATTGGACCTGGTGGCTTCAGTTTTGTCAGTGAGATGGTGCAAGTATGTGTTTTCCTCCTTATCCTTAGATTTCAATTTGTTATAACAAATGTAAAGTCACATCCCAGTGTTTTAGCAGTTATTTGTGACTTGTGTATCTAAACTTCATCATGGGGTTAGAGTGGGAGATTAAAGTTAGAACATATGTGCAGTCATTTCATACTTATGATTTAACTTGATGAGCTTCAGTAAATGTCTTGGCTCATACATGAGAAGATCAAGTATAGAAATATCATGCTTGTACATCATTTTTTATTAGTTTAAACATTTAGATCAGTCAAACTTAGCTGGTTCTCATGTCAGCCAGTTTTCTGTTGGATGTTACTTGCTCATATATTAGCTGTTTAACCAAAGTTATTCTCACTTGGCTTGGAAGTTCATGTCTAAGTAATCCCTGTTGCTATTAATATAATGATATCTCTTAGCCTTTGATTGGATGTTGAATTCATTTAGTCTGTTCTCTTAGGTATTGATTTTGTTAATCAGGTGTATGAGGGTTTGTTTGCTTATCTTCATTTGTTCTCCATTCTTAAGTTGATTTTTTGGTGAGGGATATATCTGATGATTATTATTTGAGGTAATATCAAAATCATTATCTGAATTTTTTCATACTTTCAAATGATACTGGAAGTTTGAAATTGCTAAATGTTATATCTAATTCAACTTTTGCTTTCAAATTTAAGACCTAAGTTTTGAATTTCTTAAATTATGCCTAATTGAACTTTTGCTTGTCAAAATTTATTACCTTCATAAGATGATATAACAAACACTCATTGGTCCAAAGAGGACAAATTAAAAGTAAGGTAGTAAATTTGACAAGTGACTCATTTACTAACTTTAGATTTCAGGCCCTAAATTGATAAAACACTCAAAGCTCGCATAGTGATTTTGACATCATCCATCATTATTTTTTTTAAGCATTAAATATAGATTGACAGCTAACTTATTGAAAAACGTAAAGCTTTAATTAGTTGTGAAAAATTCAACGTAATTTAATCCCACATGTAAAAGAGGAATTTAGATCATAAATACAAAAGTTTATCTATATCTAGTATATAGAGCTTTTACATTATTTGTGGATATGGCATCAAATTTTAAAGGCAAGTTACATATTACCTGCTCATATAATAATTTCTTCTTGGTAGTTACTTTATACCCATTTCTGGATTCAGTTTTGTTGAGTGGAGATGTCATATTATCCTGTGGTGTGCATACAGGTTGAAACAGTTGCTCAATTTGGAGTTATTTTTCTGCTTTTTGCACTTGGCCTTGAATTCTCTACAACAAAGGTTAGCTTATTTTTGCTCCGAGGTCTTTTTGCATATTTGCTTTTTCATTCTATTATATTTATTTGGGAAATTCATCATATTTATATGGTTATCAACCTTTTTAACAAAATGATTGCAGCTGCGGGTTGTCCGAGCAGTTGCTGTTTTGGGAGGTCTTCTTCAAATTTTTCTCTTCATGTGCTTGTGTGGGATTACAGCCTCGGTATGCTTATTGTTGTGAATACAATTTAAACAAATATCTTCCAAGTCCACAGCTTATCTTGATTTCTCTTCTTCTTAAGAGGTTATTTTGTAGTTAAACGGCATGTCTTGGTTGGTCTTTGTCATGAGTAGCTGCACATTAGGATTTAAAATCTGTTGAGCGACAATAGATGCCCACTGTGTTTCCATTAGGCTGCACTGCAGTCCCATACATGTTCTGCACTTCTTGATTAGACTTTTTTGGGTAATTTTCTTGATTGTATTTTGGATATTTCTATTATACATAATATGAGTTACTGTTTCCATTTTGCAGTTGTGTGGGGGTAAACCATCAGAGGGTGTTTTTGTTGGAGCATTCCTTTCTATGTCTTCAACCGCTGTGGTGATTATCTTTGCACTATCTCCTTTCTTCTATGCTTGTTGGCTGCTTGTGTTCTTGTTGGGAAGAAGATTATGTTTATGGGTTTTATCTTGATGATGCCGCAATGCTGGATATGGAGAATATTTTTTTTTTTGGACTCCTTGTATTGTATATGCCATCAATCTTTGTTATTTCACTCTTAAGGGGTTCTCCTAGTGGATAAACTCATGACAATGTGTAAGGGGGTCTTGCAATGTTTGGTTCATGAAGAGGTGCATGAGTAACTTGCTGCATTCTACAATTCTGAAAGCTTAAACTCAGTGGATATGTATGATTTCATGCTTCTGCACTTCATTTTTCACATATGGGCTGACATATGAAATTGAACTTATGGGTTGAAATGAAAAAAAAAAAAAAAGAGCAAGGTAAAAGAAGGCAAAAGAACTCATATTTGTGATCCTTATATAATATGATAGATAAATTTCGCATGGATCAGAGTCAACTTATTGAAAAGCTAGTTTTTTGGTGGATTGAAAAATTTATGGTTCACTTGGAATTTAGGCAATGAGAATAGTTGTCAAATGTTTCTTAGAGATTTCTGTTTGAAGTTTTATAGGTTGCCTTTATTTACTAGCTATATGGGATGTATTTTGACTCTCCTTTTAGCTTTTAGTGTCTAATTCATGGCTGACTCATTTTGGTTACTTGTTCTCTACAGAAAAGAAAAGTTGAAGCTAGCTTTTACTTGTGCACTAAAAAGTTTTCATTGGATGAATGTGTTTTACAGATATTTTGCCAGAAGAGCATGTGAAATAATTTATAATTGGACTTTGATGGTTACACCCTGCTCTGTTTGCTTCTGGCAGGTTTTGAAGTTTTTAATGGAAAGGAATAGCATCAATGCACTTCATGGTCAGGTTACTGTTGGAACTCTTATTCTGCAGGTATAATTGACATTATCTTTCTAGGATTATACTATCTGGTGAGGAAGAGTTTTGTTGTTTCCTTTTTTTTGTTGTAACCCCAGTAAATCACAAAAAATTTTATTGTGAAACTTTGAGCTTTTTCTGCCAGGACTGTGCAGTGGGTTTGTTGTTTGCTTTGCTTCCAGTTCTTGGTGGTAATTCGGGTGTACTTCAAGGAGTAATATCCATGACTAAATCGTAAGCCAAGACTCAGGAAAACTGTTTATTTCTCATCTCTATAAAAATGCAAGAGTTCTAGTATGTATAGAGTATTTAAAGTTGTGAGTTTTGTTTCTTCAGCCATCATTTGGCTAGAAGAGGGATGGAAATTGGTGGTTATGAAGGATACACAAAGCTTATGTATCTGCCATATCAATCTCCATGTCTCATTGTTCTCTTTTCTTAATTATATTTTAAATTCAGATTGGAGTTAGTACATAGGGATTGCAATGACTCTGTGCTTTATTTAATAAATTTCGTTTATGGAGCAAATGAAACCCACTTTGATTTCCTAAATTAAGTTTGTGATTGACAGTTGCCTTGTATTTGGAGGGCTCGCAATAAACTTCTTGTGATAGAAAGAGCAGACATGAATACATGATGGAATTTTGTACATTATCCTTCTAGAGACTGAGGAGAACTTAATAATCCTTAAAGTACAGTTTTTCAGTGGGGGGTATTTTCATGTGCATGTTGAATACTCGTGATCTTTTCTGCACAAGAATTTTCTCTTTAACCCTGGTATATGCAGAAGAGGTTATTTAATTTTACCAAATTCAATATAAATGTTAGCAGTACTGTGGTGCCAACTCAAATTTACATTTCAAGTTGTGCAATCACTGAGAAATCTGACCGACCAAGAACTCTTATAACTCAATGCTTATTCCTGTTGTTGAACCATTGCTCATATTTTGTGTATATATAATTTCAGGTTGGTGATTTTGATTGCGTTTTTGGCCATTTTATCGATATTATCACGAACCTGCGTACCTTGGTTCCTTAAACTTATGATCAGTCTATCTTCACAAGTACGAAGTAATTTTTCTTGGGTAGTCCATATAAAATTTGTATATTTATACAGTGTAGATACTTTCTAATCATAACTTTCTGACGTGAAGCTCCTTTGCTAAATCTTTCTGCAGACAAATGAACTCTATCAGTTAGCATCTGTTGCCTTCTGCTTGCTTGTTGCTTGGGTCTGCTCTTTTTCCTGGACATGCATGGATATTAATATCCACACGCCTACTATTTATAGGTGTTTGAGTTTCCTTGAATCACTAGCATCATAAGAACAAGCTAATATTGTTTGTTATATTTTTTCAGTGTAGTGATAAGTTGGGCCTAAGTCTTGAACTAGGTTCCTTTGCTGCGGGAGTGATGATATCGACAACTGATCTAGCTCAGCATACACTTGAACAAGTATGATTTTTCTATTATTCAATTATTTTCAAGTGTGCATGAGTTCTAGTGACAGACAGCATGCTCTTTTGCCCTTTATGGGGCTTACAGAGGAAATTTGCTATTGTCGGTGTCATATTTTGGCAAATTCTATTAAAATTTATCATGTGAGCATTATAGTGATCAGATTTTGGGCATGGGGACAAGTTACTGCATCTTGTACTTACCCAGAAAAAGTTAACTGCATTTTGAACAGTAATTGTCATTTCTCTAAACATTATAGATGTGAATGGTTATGGAGACAGTCTCTACTTGATAGAGGAAGTTTCAAAGATTTTACTTATTATATCTATTGTTCATAAGTTAGTGAGTCAATGACAGATTGGTTAGTTACTTGTGCAAGTTGAGAAGTTAAATAAAATGGTATTACTTGTCCAGTGGCATTTCTCAAATTCCTTTTGTCTTCCTGAAAATTGCTTAATCTAGTTTTGTTGTCTAAGCATCGTATTGTTACCATGTTAGGCACTTTCTCCATTTCCAATGAGCTCGAGCAATACCCCATATATCTGTTCACATTTTTTTTTTTTTCAAAAGGCTGCAGGTGCTTTATGTAATTTTCCTCAAGTGGTTATTCTTTGTTCTTGTAGCCAAGCAATGCGTATGTATACCATGAAGAATGAAGTAGCTATAACATGAAAGTTTATTTGGGATATTTGCCAAGTATCTTACAAACATGTTTTCAGTTAAAAGTACCAGAGTCTGAGGGACAAGCTTTTCTCCCATACAATGCGAGTCATCTTATAGTCCTGTAACAAGGGTGGTGTTCTTTTGCTTTTATGAAGTTAAAATATTTGTTTGATCTTCTTTTGATGTTATCTTTCCAGGTTGAGCCTATCCGCAATTTCTTTGCTGCTCTTTTTCTTGCCAGCATTGGAATGTTGATTCATATTCATTTTCTATGGAATCATGTTGATATTTTACTAGCAGCTGTTATATTAGTGATTATTATAAAAACTGCTGTGGTTGTCACTGTTGTAAAGGGATTTGGGTACAACAACAAGACTGCACTACTTGTAAGAATCACCAAGTTCCCTTCATTTCCCTGGTTGCTGAGTGTGTATTGAGCACATTCCAGTGTTAGATCTTAGTTTTCTCCTTCATGATGCAGGTTGGAATGTCACTTGCACAAATTGGAGAATTTGCATTTGTTCTTCTCAGTCGTGCTTCTAATCTTCGAATAATTGAGGTTGGTACTCAAATTTATCCTAATTTTCAACTTATTGCGACTTCTAATTGAATATTTTTACAATCTCTAAAGTTAATATTTGTTAAGTAATAGATCTTATAGCACACACTATATCTATAAAGTTAAAGCTTTTGGATTAGATAGTTATGGTGCCATTCATAACATGGTGTTAGAGTGAGAGATCTTGAGTTTGAATCTTTGCACTGTTATTTCATTGTTATGTTTTGTCATTTCACTCCCATTCAATTTAGTTTTCTACTTGATAGGCTTAGGTTAAAGTTTAGCCTACAAGAGATGGGGATTGTTAAGAAATAGATATTATAGCACACACCATATCTACAAGTTTGAGTTTTTAGATTAGATGGTTGTGATGCTAGACATAACAATATTATTACTTTTTGAGTCTTCTATAGTCTTGCTCTTGGCTAAAAGGGACTTACTATATGATGTACTTGAGCATAACGATGAGCTTGTAGAGATGGAATGTCATGATGATTTCATGTGGCATGGGTTCTTTATTTTATTCTTGAGAAGGAAAATTTTACCAAAATTTGACTCCTTTACATCTAGGGCTCATCGAAGCCCTATTAGTTATGTATATTTAGGAACAGGGCTATCAAATGGTTGATTGCGAAATGGGTTAAAAAATCGTATACTTTATTGAAGCCTTATATAGCCTTGATGTTATTGCTTATGTATTTGTGCCAAAAAATAAATGTTTAGAACTTCTATGATGTTTGTAGTTGTCAAAATCGCTATTGTATTGTTCATTTGAATGCATAGAATCAATAGAATCGTACAAAACCATAAAATCATAAACTTGTAAAATTATACAAGAAAGTTTATAAATTTACTAAAAGTTTGCACATAAATGATTTTTTATCCATTTTAATTAAGAAAAATATTATAAAATTATAAACTCAAAGAAATATATTTTTGACTTGCGATTTTAACAATCATATTGACGTTAGTAGGCTCTTACATGTAAAATAACGACTGGAAATGAAGTGATAAATGCGGATATAATTAGATTAAAGGATCATGGAAAATTAAATTTTTACGTTATGTTGATTTGCCTTAAATTCTTTAACGAACTTAATATGACATCCTTTACCCAAAAAGGGGGGCTGAAAAAATAGTCTCACTTAAAATTTCCAAATAACATATATTCATGCACAAGGTGTCACATTTCAATGCTCATGTGTCCCTCAACAATAGAGGTTGAAGTATCTCCGTCTCTCTTGGGCACCAGTTTTGTGATTTAACCCACTGTTTTCTGGGGTCACTAGAGTTTTTAATCTCTTACATATAGTGAGGTCCTTTGATGTAACGATTCTTCCTCAGTTGAGTGAAAAATTATAAGCTTGAAAAGCAATCGACTGATAGTGAGATTGATTGTAATCTCAAATTTGACCATGGATCATTTACTCTTGTGGACTAGAAGTGCTATTTTTTCATTAACCAGAATTGTATAAAGACCCAGTTAAATGAGCTCAAGGTAAGCTATAAGTGAAGAGCTTGCCCAAAAAACTGCAACTTAAGAGATTGATCAACAAGTTCTTGTAGGTCCACCAGCATTGAAGCGAATATCCCGATAGTTTGAACACTTCCTAAATCCCAACTACTCTTGCTTGTAGATTGACTTGTTGACTGCCTTGACATTAAATGTGTTTGTAGTAATGTTTGGCATAATAAAGTGGGAACCTGTGGACATGGTTGCATGTCAGGACTAGGACAATGCTGAAATGCATGTCATTTTGAGAAGTGTGTTTAAGTTTTTGACTGAAAATGTTCACGGTACTTTTTGTTTTTTGGAGCATTCTCTTACCAGGCGTCAAAATTTGCATAATCACAAATTGTTGGCAGAGGTGGTTTTGCTAATGTTTGACAACCTGCAGAGATGTTTGACAAGAAATTAGCAGAGACTGGAGAAATGTTTAGTTGGATATGCCTTCAGATTATTCATATATCCAAATTTCATATTTAATTTCCTTTTCCCTTTTGCCAACTTTTTGATTCTCTATGATTTCATGTCAATTTTTGCCACTAGCCATGTAGTCTAGTAATACTATGCTCTTAGTTGTGGGTCTAAGGTTTAACCCTTAATGATGACTGACTCGTTAAAATAACAAGAAAGAAATGTCATCAGTTTATTTTTGATGGAATTTTCTCGGTTGAAGGTGATATATCCCCACCCTTTTCATCTGAGAAATTAATGTTTTTTCTTATCTACGCTGTGCAGGGTAAATTGTATCTGTTGCTACTTGGGACAACTGCTCTAAGTCTGGTATGTGCACCTTGGTCATACTTTAATAGAATGCTGATTCCAGGTTTATTAAATGAACCAGTATTAATATCAAGTAAAGAATTGTCAGTAGTGCATATAGTCATTACATTTTAAAAGTCATTTGCATATTTTAGACCACGGTTTTGTTTACAAGTACTTTCAAGGAGTGAACTCTGCTTTAAACTTAGATCAAGGAAAATTATTAAGAGCTAGCATCATTTTTCTTTTTCTTTTTTCTTTTATGCAGTGTGGCGTAAAATTGCACCAGTCAGTTATTTCATTTGATTCTTTGCTCCAGTCCAGTTATAATACTTGTTATGAGATTGTGTTAAGCACGTGTACTACTATTTATGCAGGTGACAACTCCTCTACTCTTCAAGCTGATTCCAGCTGTTGTTCATCTTGGGGTGCTCTTGGGATGGTTCTCTCCTGATATTCCTAGTGAGGTAAGCAATGGTTATGCAAATGCTTTTGTTTTAGTTCATTATATCAATGTATTAGTAGTGTGTATAGAAAAATCTTGCCTATTTGTTCCTGGAGCACACATTTCGTGGTATATTGAACATGGTTTCTCCTCCCAGATTGGATATAAAGTGGATAGCCTTCGCGCGGACAGTGCTAAGCGTATTGCGTTCATGGTCCAAGGCTCTCATGATTCATGATATTAGATAAACATGATCCACAGAAAAATGCAAATTTCAGGCTTTACCTGATGCGGTTCTTATACTCTGGGGGACAGGTGCCCAAGAGTGCAAAGGCTTTCTAACTCAAAGCTCTTCGTCTGTTGCCCCAGTTCTGATGGACATATCACAGCGTGGAGAGCAATTGAAACATCAGCAATACGAAGTAAAGCAAGGAGGTTGTATATGATGCACACGTCAATATGCTTCTAATTTTGACCTGGGCCATCAATTTAAAGTCTTTGGTGGCCCTCCCTGTAACATAGTTTTCTTCTTTTCTTTTTTTTTTTTTGGTCTTATTCCCACCTTCTGTAATTGTAGTTAGAATCAGGCGTCTATATCTGTTATTTTTCCTAGTCGATTGATTCATTGTTTCTTCTTTTGTTCTCAAGGGTTGTTTTGTCTTCTTATTATCTTCAACAGTTCATCTAGTTATTAATCTCAAGTGTTTCCTGATTCGTGTGACTTTCTTTTTTATCGCTCTGTTTCTATTTTCATCGTTCACCTCTTATGGCAGCTTCTGGGTGACTCAGTTAAACGAATGTGGTTGGTTCAGCATTAGGCAACTGGCCGGATTTGATGCTAGCCTATGATCAAGGTAATTCATCTGTCTTCTTGACGGTTGGATTCAAGTGTATCAGAGCAGACTAGTAGTTTGAGAACCATAGTTTAGTTATCGCAACTGCAAGTAATGGCACGTCTTAATAAATCTGTGAATGAATCCGTACGTGGATTTCCTTGCAGATGCCCTTTTACATGACCTAGCTTCCAATGTTCCTTCTAAAGGTATCATGGGTTCAGTTTTGCATGTTAAAAAGGCTAGAAAACTTCTTGTTTGTGGAAACTAAAGGTTTAAATGAATCAAGCTGGTTTTTACTGCTTGGGTTTTGCTCGAGCAACAAATCAAGCTGAGAAAACTTATCAAGCTAATGAGGTAATCGAGTTTGGTATATTTATTTATTTATTTATTTTTTATTATTTTAAACATAAAGTGATTATAAGGTTTAGGAAAAATTTATCGTAAAATTTAAGTTTAATTAAGTTAATCGAGTCAAATTCGAGTTTGAGTTCAAATAGAGTATGATTGAACTTGAGTTTTGAGTTTTAAAGGAAATCAGCGTATAAAGAGGGGATCGAGCTTTTTTGAAAGGTCTCTTGTATTCGATAAGAGGGAGAGGAAAGACAGCCATGATGATGACACTATCATCTAAGGGGGCTGCAATTTTCTCTGGCTATTTATTTATCCAGCTGTTTAGACGAGTCAAGATAGCGAATTTGTATATTTATATGGATCCATAAAAGGAAAAGACTATTCTTATTCCAAGAATAAAGCACGGCAGGTCAATGTTTTAACTATTTAAGCACACCCTTACTGGTTTTCTCGAGCTGTTTGAGGAACATTTCAATCTTTTCTTTTATCTCCACACAAATGATGATGATGATTTTTCCCTTCAGTGACACAAATAATTACATAGCCATGGGGAATGTTGCGGTAACACTGGTAGAGCTCATCCAACAAATAAGCGTGGAGGTATAACGTGTTTCTAACTGGAGGAAGAATGAAATTGGGGTATTCGAGCAATACACTGTTCAAAAATGCAAACCGGATAAGCGGGCTATTTGCTTGAATATGTGCCTCACTTGTTCCAAACCTATTTTAATGATTATAATTTCGTTTTATTTGCCAAGGTTGATTCGTTAACGAGATTCCAGTCACTCAACAACTGTCATTTCACATTTCCTTTTTTTTTTTTTTTTAATATTCTGCATTTTTTTTCTTTTCCTGTATTTTTAGTAATTCACTATTTGTATTATTTACTTAAATGGATTTAATGATATCATGTATAAATAAAAAATTGCTACATATCCTGTACCTACCATTAAAATATAACAGAGAAATACATGCCGTGTATTTGTGAAAAGTTGAAATACAGATCACTCGTTTGCAAAAATATTAAAACATAGGTCAGCTTTCTTTTTTTTTTTTAAATATTTTTTCCTTAATTATATATGCTTAATAATACGGGCTAAATAAAATCAAATTATATCTAGCATAAATATTGCTTATTGTATTGTTCGTTCATACGTAAAGATTGGGAAGTATTCTAGATAGGTGGGTCACGGACCAACACTACTATCTAAGCGATATATGTTTGGCATGAAGTGATCTATAGTTGGCTGCCAAGCTCGACAATCATTTTGGATAGGCAAACTATCAACATTATGGAAGTGTGGTTAATACAATTCGAATATTCCAACATGGTGCTATAGGTCAAACTAGTGGGATGGTATACTAATGTCGATAGGGTAGTAAATTAGAATACTGATGGCCGATACAAATGATGAACACATGATAAGTCAATTTTGAATCTTTGGTCTCTTAGATTGTTGGACTCTCATGCTAGTACACTCATCGTAATAACCAATGATCGGACATGTGCTTTGTCGATTATTTTGATACATTTAGTTGACAATTTTCGATGGCATTGTCGTGAAGACGTGTGGTTGCAAGTATAACCTTTATTTTCTGAGATTTATGGTTCACCGATACTAAAATTTGTTGTAAAAACATCTCAATTGATAAAAAGTTTTCATAAGAAGACACAGAGAGCAAAACCAAACCTTGCCATGATACCAAAGCAATTAGGGGCAAATTCATTGGTCCAATATAGGTCGATTAGCCTATACAATACTATCTATAAATTATTTATAAAGCTTTTGGTTATGAGACTTTGACCTTTATTGGATCAACCTAATTTGCCCTATGCAAGGAAGCCTAGATAGAAAAGCCATGGGTCACATATTACTGATGAGAGAAGTAATGCATGCCATCAGAACAAAAAAGGGAAAAAAGAATTACACAGTATTAAGAATCGACTCGGAGAAAGTTTTTGACAGAATTGAATAGAGTTGCATTAAATGGGTTTTGGAGAGTTTAGGATTGCTTAAAGAATGGATAAGAATAATAGCTAGTTGGTGGAAATTTTACTAATTGGGGCCACCTTAAAGTCTCTCAAGACTACTCGAGGGCTTTGGCAAGGTGATCCATTATCTCCTCATTTGTTTATTATGAGTATGGAGTTTCTTAGTAGGCTCATAAATAAATAAGTTAATGAGAATCATTAGAAGCTACTAAGTATTAGAGGAATTGACATAAGATTGTCACATTTGCCATATGGGGATGACATCATGTAGTTTGCAGAAGCTTCTATGGAAATGGTAGGAGAAATATTTGAAGTTGATGAGACCTAGATAGTGACTTGAGCCTGAGCATGAAGATTATAGAATTTATCTAACCAAATATTTAGTAGTATGTTGAATAAAGAAGAGAAACATATGATTGATGACTTTGAAGTGCATTTTAGGAGCTCCATTGACAGAGTTTGCATTTTGGTTAGGGAAATGAATATGTATTATAAGATAGTGGGAGTTTCGGATCATGCGATTGAGGAAATCCATGCAAACTGAAGTACATGGTATGCATTGCCATGTTATAGGGAGTTCATGGTGTGTATTGCCATGTTTGAAGACCTACACGACGTGTATTCCCCTTTTGGTATGCGTGTATTGATTTGAAAACCTACACCATATGTAGGTATTGAAGAGCACTATACACATGGCATGTATAGTGTTTTGGGGACTTAGGGCTTGTGTTTGGATTCAATGCTATGTACTTTTTTGTGTTGCGATTTTGGTTTTTTTTTTTTTTATCGTCTTATTTTTATTTCCTCTTTTATCCATATTTATTCCAAAGCTATAAATACTTTTGTAAACTTATTATTATCTTATCATTGAATGAATTTTACCTTTTTGCTTAAGTTCTCTTAACAACCTTAGTTCTTATCAAATCCTTGTAATTCGTGATGGACAAACTATCTAACTAATTTGTGCACAATATCAAATCAATTAGGTGTAGTTCGGATTCTAGTGGTGCATCATGTTCATTAGAGTGTCATCCACATCGAATTTCCCTAAATACTACACAAAACCCTAAAAATGTTATTTTTCCAATTCTTTTCTTAAGAGCTTAATTTTAGTGGACCAGTAGCTATCTCCTCAAGTTACATCATCTTTTGGCATTAGAGCATAGGATACGATGAAAGGTTGGCGTGTGTGTATTGTGTGTAGCAAGATCGATTCAATATGTTTGGAAGCCAAAGCCGGTCTGGTGGTGTAGTTAATACTAAAGGCTCTCAAGGCATTGAAATTGCTCTCCCTGTATTGACTGATCAAATTGCAAGAATGAATATGTGAATTGATGTGTTGGAGAGGCTATGGGATGAAGTGAGACATAATGTGAACCCTGAGCAAGTAGATGATAATATTGGGTTGGATGGTAATAGTCAGGGTGCTTGCAATAATGTTCTGAAGGTAAAGACAATTAAATTAAGAATCACACCATTTGAAGGAGTCAGATAAGCAAATATTTATCTTAATTGGGTGCAAAAGGTGGAGAAGGTGTTTGAATGTTGTGAGTATGATGAGCACAATAAGGTGTAATTAGTAGCCTTGGAATTTAATGGCTATGCTGCTTTATGGTAGAGTGATGTCCCAACGCTTTGTACCAGAATACTACAGGCATAAGCTATTTGATAAATTGTGGACTTTGTGATAAGGTGGTATGAGCATAGATGATTACGTGTGAGGGTTCTAGATGCTTATGATAAGCTATGATGTGATGGAGCCTAGAGCACACCAATTTCTAGATTTGTTAAGGGATTAAAGTTTGAGATCGGTAATGTTATTGAGTTGTAGAGGGTGGAATCTCTGAATGATGCAACGCAGTTGGCACAAAAGGTAGAGTGAAAATGACAAAGAGAAATGAATCATGGGATGAATTTGAATCTTAAGGTAGTTGAAGCTAGTAGAGGTGTAAGGAGTGAGGGGAAAAGGTTAGTGCTTAGTGTAATTGCCAAAAGAGGAGAGAGAAGGATAGAGCATCAAGAAGAAGGAAGAAATAGAACCCCTGTTAATCTTGATGTACAAGGCAATGATCAGCAGTTGACTAAGCATAGGAGTAGCTAGATTAAATGTTTTAAATGTCTAAGTTATGGGTACATAGCAACACAATGCTCTAACTAAAGGCTTATGATGATGGCGGATGGACAAGTTTAGAGTGATGATGAGATTCAACATGTAGAGGAGAAAGAGGAAGAAGCAGTTGGCAGACATGATATATATGACCTTAGCAGAGAGAAGGGGTATTCCTTATCCTTGGTGGTAAGGCAAGCATTGGCTATAGAGGCTATGACCACTAATGAATAGCGTGAAAATATTTTACACATCAAGTGTCATGTAGGTGAGCATGTTTGTCCTATTATTATTGATGGGGGGTAGTTACCCTAATGTAGCATCCACCTCCATGGTGGAGAAACTTAAATTGCCTACAACCGATCATCCTTACCCGTATAAGTTACATTGGGTTAATAATAAGGGTGCTGTGCAAATTACTAAGCGAGTGAAGGCATTGATTTCAATTAAAAATATCTATACTGATGAGATTGAATGTGATGTAGTGCTTATGAATACCTTTGCTATATTGCTAGGGAGGTCATAATTATTCGATCGAGATGTTCACTATAAGCCCCCCAATTAAGTGTTTAAGATTCAATCCGCAAAAGTTAATGTAATCGGGTAAGCTGTTCGATTGAGCCCAAATTTTACGACGAAACTAGAAATATTAGTAAAAGTGATCTTTTGAGTTTTGATTTAGGAAATAAATAATAAAATAATTAATTATTATAATATTGAATTATATGTATATTACCTATTACTTATCGAAAATGTATAAAACAAGTTTCGATAACTAACGAATCGATAAAGATAAATTGTATGCACACTAAAAATTATAAAATAACTTAAATATTATTTAAGAGTATTTATTTGTATCATATATGTATTTATGTGTAGGTAAAAATATGCAAAATTATTTAAATTACTTAGAATATGCTAAAATAATACTAATTAATTAAAGGAAATTCATAAAAATTAGGCAAAAGTTAAGAAAAATTCATGAAAAGTGTGGATTGGTTTGAAAATTGGCATGACAAGCTAAAAATTAAAAAAAAAATTATTCAATAAAATTGAGACAAATAGAAAGTAAAATAAAGAAAAAATAAGGATACTTGGCACAAAGAAAATCAAAGAAAACCCTAAACCAGCCTTATAAATTAGGAAAGCCTCTTCTGGAGTTCATTTGGACATGTTGGGAGTCTAACAAAATTAGAGAGAGACTAGAAAGAGAGAAGTAGAATTTTTAGAAATAATTACAAAAAAAGTGTATAATTAGGGCTTATAAAGAGAATACATATCCAACGATCACTTGAAGAGGAACAACCACCACTAGATAGTAGACCTTATGCCTAGAGTTACCAACAAGGGTAGAGCTACCATTGGTGGTTGGAAGCCCTTCAATCGGTGAGTTTTGATTTTTCTTCTAAATTTATTTAATTTCTTAATGATATCAAATATGTTTAGAAAATTATGAAATTATATTTTAGTATGTAAATTTAGGGAAAAATGTTAACTTGATAAATTTAGGCCTTGGGATATACTACTTTTAATAAACGACTAAACTTGAGCTAGTTTTTTTATTTAGATTTAAATAACTTTAATGATATAGTTTTGACTTCAAAATTTTTGCATGGACCGTTTATGATATATATTATAGTGCTATGAAGATTTATTCTTAAATTTAATTTTCTAAATTTTTACTTAATTTTGAGGCCCTAAAATCCTACATAAAAGGCAATTTTGGGTTTAATTTGGCAATTTAATGTTAATTTGGTGAAAATTCTAATTTAGTAGATAATTATGTATCTTAGGATGTTAATTGCTGATATAGGATGATATTTGTAATGTTTGAGGTGTTAGATGTAAGTATTATGTAGTAAATATGTAATAGGTAAAATAATATATTTTAAGTTAATTTTGTGATTTAAGGTTAATTAGGTATAAATTCTGATTTAGGATATAATTAGGCATTTTGATATGTTATTGGATGATGAAAAATGATACATGTAGTGTTAAAAGTGTTAGTTAGATGATATAAGTATATAATATGTAATAATATATAATATGTGTATATAGGAATTAAATGGGTAGAAAATATTAAGTAAAAATTGATGGTATTATAATATTAAGAATATGATATAAATTTGATTTGGATGGTGAATTTATGAAATTATATGAAAAATGCAGGCTATTCTTATATTGAGAGCCAATTTGGTAGTTAAATTATGAATATAGTATATCATACGGATCAAAATATTAGTTAGGAGCTAAATACGAGATTTAGGATATCTAAGTGTAATGTGATTAATTCTATATAATAGTTGAGAATGAGTTCCTAGGGTTTGCTTATAAAACTTGTAATTGAAAAATGAATTAAAACCTAGTTTAAATTAAGAATAATTGTAAAAGATTTAAAAATCTGAATAATTAAGTATAATAAAGCCCTAAACTAAAGATAACATAAAAAATTACAGAATAAAGTTTATATAAGATAGTTATATAAGTACTAAAACAACATTTATATTATAAGAATTATCGGTGATGGTCTGTGCAAGTTGCACCTTAAGTGAGCAAGCGGAAAGTTTAGATAAGTTGGGATCGATACTTTACTCTATTTTGAAGTACCGTTTTATAGTACTCGGAGGTTTGAGATTATACTTGATTATGTTTATTAGATAGTTGACTGTTTGCATGCCTGTGAGTGCATGTTTCTAGATTTGATTATAGAATTCTAGTTTGATGTTCTGGATTGAAAATTGTGTGATTTGTATAAAATGTTTAAATACCTTAAACTGAATTTAACTAAATATATGACTTGAAAGTCTAAAACGGACCTACATAGCAACCTAATAAGGAAAACTTTTACAATTCTCCAGCCAAATACCGACCCCTTTGAAAGGGATAGCACTGTATAATATAATGGGTCTCTTCTTCATCCTTAGCCAAACTAAGTAACAGGAAAGAAGATTGCGGTAAGGGTGAACTCAATGGTTTGAAGGTAGTCGCGGAAGGAGTGGTGTCTCTATTGTACAAGCTTGGGTTTAGTCGTGAGCTGTTGATATGTGTGCTAAACTCTTTAACTTGGATTGCAGCAGGTATAATTTCTCTAATCTTACGACGAACTAGATAACGTTGTACGATAATATTTGCTTATGCATGCATTGCATCTAACTAATTTAGTTGATAATCCTATTTGTGTTTGATATATAGTTTTAAGTCTGCGTCCTAACTCATTGATCGGTTAGTTGCTCGTATCCTTATAAATGTTGCAAGTGCAAACTGTAAAGCGGCCTATAATTACCTTAAAGCTAGCAACTATTGGATCCTGAGGAGTGAGAATATAGAACTATAGAAGTTCGAGTCTTGACTTTAAATCTTTTAATATCAATTTATGTATTTCTTAAGTAAGATTAGGTTCCTAAATTTTGTAAACATTACTTGGATTATTTAAATCTTAGTAACTAATTTTTCATATTATCTTAGATAATAAATATGTTTAATTTATGAATTGTTTATTTTAAAGTTAGTTAACCGTGGACGCCTTATGTAAATCAAGTCTAAGATAACAGCTGTAATGTCAACTTCTATCATAAAATAGTTTGCACAGTGAGACTGTTATGATTCTACTACTTCGGGATATAACATTCACCATGAGGGAAGACCTAATACATACTCCTTTGTAATTAGGGGTCGACACATTAGATTGCATCCCCATGAGTCCTAGTTAGGAGAGAGTAGCACATGTGGGAAAGAAGTTGAGATAGAAGAAGGAGAATTTGCTAGTGTCGAGTTAGAGGGAGGTTGAACGAGTTCCCGAGAGCTTGCGTATTATTTGTACATTAGGCAGGCATTAGGAGTAGTTGCAGATATGTAGGTATCCGATAGTGTGCAAAAACTGTTAATCAAGTTTGAAATGTATTCCTTAAGGAATGGCCTCAAGGATTGCCTCATATGAAGGGCATTAGACATTGTATTGATCTTATGCCAAGGGTTAAATTACCTAATAGGCCTACATACTGAATGAACCCTGAAGAAGTGCATGAGTTGAAGCAGTAGGTTGATGAACTTATAGAGAAAGGGTTCACATGCAAGAGCATGAGTCTGTGTTTAGTTCCCATCCTCTTAGTACCAAAGAAAGATGGGACTTGGCATATGTGCATAGACAACATGGCTATCAATAGAATCACCGTGGAGTAGAGGTATCCAATTCCCTGCTTACATGACATGCTTGATGAGTTATGCAGTGTGAGAATTTTCTCTTAAGTAGATTTGAAGAGACGGTATATCATTAAATCCCCATGAGGTTAGGTAACGAGTGGAAATCGACCTTTAAGACTAAGCATGGCTTGTACGAATGGACTGTCATGCCTTTTAGGTTGATAAACACATCCAGCACCTTTATACGACTTATGAACCACTCCTTTGACATTTTCTTGGTAAGTTCATAGTTGTATATTTTGATGATATTCTTATTCATAATGCGGATCTAAATAGCCATGTGGAGCTTATAAGGGTTGTATTTATGGTGTTAAGGAAGGAGGGATTATTTACTAATTTAAAGAAGTGTGTATTTTGTTAACCTAAAGTTATATTTTTAGGCTATGTGGTATCTGGTGATGGGATACATATGGATGAGGAGAAAGTTAGAACCATTAAAGAATGGCCTACTCCATAGTTTGTGGCGGATGTACACGATTTCCATGGGTTGGTCTCTTTTTATTGCAAGTTTGTAAAGGATTTCAGCACTATAGGAGCTCCATTGACTAAGCTAACTAAGAAGGGAAAGGAATTTAAGTGGAGTGATAAAGCACAACACATTTTTTATCTAATTAAAGAGAAGCCGACAATAGCTCTCGTTCTTGCACTTCTTGATTTTGAAAAATCCTTTGAATTAAAATGTAATGTGTTTGGAGTTAGGATAGGAGCAGTATTAATGCAGGAGAGGTAACCTATTGTATATTTTATTGAGAAATTATATGGTGCCACGCTAAATTATTTAACCTATGATAAAGAGTTGTATGCCTTAGTGTGTGCAATGAAGGTTTGGCAACATTATTTATTGCTAAGGGAATTTATTATTTATATCGATCATGACTCTCTAAGACATTTGAGCAATTAGAATAAATTATTTAAACGATATGCTAGGTGGATAAAGTTTTTAGAGAATTTCTATTATGTGATTTGATATAAGTGGGGTGATATGAACGTGGTTGTAGACACCTTCTCGTGCAAGTATGTTCCAAATTTCTAGGCTTTGGATTAATTGCAGAGCAATATGTGTATGATCCTTATTTTGGTCCTATTATGGAGAAGTGTGATGGAGGAGCTATGTTTAAAAATTATTATTTGATTGATGGGTTGTTATTCAAATTGGGAAAATTATGTATTCTTACTAGGTTTGTTAAAGAGCTATTGGTTAGGGAAGCTCATGGGGGTGGACTGGTAGGATATTTTGGAGTGGAAAACTGAGGAGTTGCTTAAGAAGCATTTTTCTTGGGCGGGGATAAGGAATGATGTGTATAGAATTGTGGAAAGATGTATAACTTTTAAGAAGGCTAAGAGTAGGAGGGAGGCTCAAGGATTATTTATGCCATTGCCTGTACCTACTAAGCCATCTCAAGATGTATCCATGAATTTTGTGTTGGGCTTATCGTAGATAGTGAGAGGAGAGAATTCTATCGTGGTGGTGGTTGATAGATTTAGTAAAATGGCAAATTTTGTTTCATGCCATAAAACAAACAATGTTGTGTTTATTGCTAACTTATTTTGTGGGAAATTGTGAAGCTTCACAAATACCTAAAAGCATCATGTCAGATAAAGATGTTAAGCTTCTTAGTTTCTTCTAAAAGACTTCATAGAAGTGGTTCGGGACTAAATTGTTATTGAATATGTCTTGTCATCATCAGATAGACGGACATATTGAAGTAGTTAACAAATTCTTAAGGGCTATTTTGAGAGCTACTATATGTAGGAATTTGAGATATTGGGATCTCTGTTTACCAATAATTGAATTTTCATATAATAGATCAGTGCATAGCTTAATAGGGAAGTCGTTGTTTGAGATTGTATATGGTTACAATCCTATTATTCATGTAGGCATGGTTATAGTTCCTGTAAATAGAGGAGAGCGTTTAGGAGGTGTTGATAAAGCCACTCAAATTCAGGGACTCCAGGCAAAGGTGTTTAAGCACTTTAGTAAGTAGGTAGAAAGATGAAGGGAATAGGGTAATCAAGGCAAGAAATTAGTAATTTTCTAGCTAGGTGATTTAGTATAGATACATCTCAGGAAGAAGCATTTTCGGTAAGCAAGAGCTTAGAGATTATCTCCCATAATCGATGGTCCTTTCAGAGTTCTTGAGCACATCAACAATAATGCTTAAAAGATTAAGTTATGAGGTGAAATGGGTTGTCATCTACTTTTAATATATCTAATCTCTTGCCTTATGTTTTAGAGGAAGAGGATTCCATTCGACAAGACTTGAGGATGGATCTTCAACACCCTTAGGGGAATAATGACATCGAGATGGTTCAAGGTCTTATGACTCGAGCCTGAGCACAATGATTAGAGAATTTATTAAACTGCATAAATAGTAGCATGTCAGGTGAAGAAGAGAAACATATGATTGGTGACTTTGAAGTGCATTCTTGAAGCTTCATTGGTAGAGTTTGCATTTTGGTTAGTAAAGTGGATACATGCAACAAGATGGTTGGAGTTTTAGATCGTACGCTTGAGAAAAGTCAAAAGCCATGTAAACTGAGGTACATGGTGTGTATTGCCATTTATAGGGAGTACATAGCGTGTATTACCTTGTTGAAGAGACTACATGGCATGTATTGCCATGTTTGAAGACCTACATGGTGTATATTCCCTTTTTGGCATATGTATGTTGATTTGAAGACCTACATGTAGGTGTTGAAGAGCATTATATACATGGCATGTATAGTGTTTAGGGGACTTATGATGTGTGTTTTGTTCCAATTCCATGTACCGTTTTGTGTTATGACTTGGTCTTTTTATTGTCTTATTTTTGTTTCCTCTTTTATCCATGTTTATTCTAAAACTATAAATACACTTATAAAGTTGTTATTATTTTATCATCGAATGAATTTTATCCCTTTGCTTAAGTTCTCTCAGTAACCCTAGTTCTTATCAATTCCTTATGATTTGTGACAAATAAACCATCTAACTATTTAAGCATAATATCAAATTAGTTTAGTATAGTTCAAATTCTAGCGATGCATTATATTAGTTAAATTGCCATCCATATCAAATTTCCCTAAGCACCATGTAAAACCCTAAAAATATTATTTTTCCAATTCTTTTCTCAAAAGCTTAATTTTAGTGAACTAGTGACCGTTACCCTTGGTCACATTAGAAGTGCTTTGATCTTTTGAGAGATGGTCTAGACTTACGATTAATTATAGTAAATCAATGATCTTCTTCATGCTAAAGGTGAGTAATCAAATTAAAATGAAAGTAAAGGAGCATTTGAACTAGAAGGAGGTAGTAACACTATGGAAATATCTTAGATGTCCACTTGGGAATGGCTAAAGACCAAAAAGAGTAGATTTTGATTTTCTTCTTGATGAGCTTACCAAGAAGTTAAATGGTAGGAAGGGACGCATTCTAAGTATGGTAGGAAGAATTATTTTGGCAAATTCAATTCTTAATGCATACCAAATTATTACTTGCAAGTTGTCAAACTCCCAAAAAACATGGCTAGAAAAATTGAGCAATTAGTAAGAAGTTTTATATGGAGAGGACAAGTAGGTAACAAAGCCTATAGTTGGGTTAGATGGAGTTAAGTAATAAAGCCAAAAGAAATAGGTGGGCTAAGAGTACAATACTTGAACATGCGAAATAAGGCTTGCATGGTTAAAAGACTTTGTCAATTTCAAGATAAATCTACATGTTGGACTAGGCTATGTCATCAAAAACATAAAAAGCTTACTTTAGTAAATTGTTTAAGGAATGCCAAATTAGCTTCTCTAGTGTGGAAAGAACTAGTAGAAGCATCTAATTAGATGAAGCAATGTAGAGTGGTTGTATTAGGCTATAGAGCTTCTACTAGATTTTAGGAAGATTGTTGGAATGGTCATGCTTTAGTAAGGTAGATAATAGAAGGGCCACTATTAAGAGATTTAAAGGCACTTATAATGAATGAAGTTTGGTGCACTAATTTTAAATTGAGAGATGAACTAATAGGCTTTGAACTATCAAAATTTCTTAACCATGCTAAAAGACCTACATTGCTATTGCCATATAGGAAGATAGACTAGCTATAGCTCCAAACATACATATTCGCTCTTCAATTAAAGAGATCTATTGGTTTATGAAATGTTTAGAGACCACAAATGTTGTTACTAGGAAGTGGTTGTAGAATGTGGTTTTAAGCCTCAAAGTTAAATTGTTTCTTTGGAGAGTATTGAATGAAGGTATCCCTACAATTGTGAGATTGAATGCTATATTCACAAATTGCTCAAAGTTATGTCCTACAGAATGTGGTCAAAGAGAAACATTTTAACATGCATTAAGATTATGTCCAAAAATCCAATATGTTTGGGAGATACTACAACTAAAAAGATGATTTAGATTCATTGAGCCATTTTAATTTTTTTTAATAGATTTAGCAACTAGTTAAACAAAGTCGAGTTATGCAAAAACAGGTAGTACCAAAATCAATGCTTTTTGCATTTACACTTTAGATGCTCTAGCATGATAGAATTTTGATCCGTACAGGTCAAGTAAGAATCTAAGATTTACCACAAGCAATATGGATTCAAGCAGTTGAATTCAAGGCTTTAAACAGGAAGCAATTCAAAAAAAAAAAAAAAAAAAAACTAGCAACAACGATGATTAAATCGAAGATGCCAAAAGAAAATTGAGTCAAAATTAACATAGATGCTTCTTGACATGGTTCGAATGGATAATATCTCGACTTGAATTTTATATACATAGGCAACGTAGTGAGAAGGATGAAATTCAATTTGTTTTCCTTTACCTAATTTGAATTTATGAAAAGGAAGAATCTTCTTTTTTTTTTTTTGTTAATATAGGTTTACTAAATAGTAGTAGGGAATATCAATATAAAAAAAGAATTATTTGTATGATTTTTTTATAAAATTTCAAATTCAATCTTATGTCATAAAAGGAAAAAAACATACATTTAAAGAATGTTGGTTTTGTTTTGGATAAACTAACTATTTTTCACTACAAATCAAATAATTTAACTAAATGAACTAATTTAACATAAAAACCTACTTAAGTGAATTTGAATTCAAAGGAAAAAAAAAAAAAGAGTTTAAATAAGCTACCATTGCTGTAGTGTTTAGGATTGAGAATGGAAGTTGGATCATGGTGTTTGTCAAATGAATTGGGCATATGGGCATCTTAATTGCAAAAATTTGGGACATTTTCTTCGTACTGACTTGTGCACATTACATGCAGATGAAAAATGTCAAAATTTCCTTAAAACTTTTTACTTGCTGTTAAATTGCTCACCACCTAATGAAAGGAAGAGGAGTTGCTCGCTTTTGTACCATTGCAGCACCTATTATGTCTTTTGAAAATAGATGTTAATCTTATTATTCATATTAGAGAGCGGATAGATAATGGTTAAGTTGTATATTTAGTATGTATGCTTTGGTTGTTGTGCAAATGAAAGTATAATCATGTACTTTAACTAATGTATATCCTTTACTTAAATATATCCCCTTTTTACTGAAAATGCCATGCCTAGCCATGTGCTTACTAGGGGACTAAGATATGCCTTGAGCTAATGCTCTTCTGGTTTCCATTATGTGATGTTTAGAGAACTACTCGTTTTGCTTCTATTTCAAATATGTTTGGGTGAATTATCCTTTGTATATTCTATCATAATTACGATAAAGATTATAAGTGGAAAATAAGAGTTCGAAGTAAAAATTTATATGTTTTTATGATAATAATAATTTGGCAATACATTTTATTTATTAGAAAAAAGGAAACTTTATCTTTTTTTTTTCCCTAAAAACAAATAAGATAAAAGCCAAATCTCACTTTGTATATTTGAGTTTTCACTTTTTGGCACTATGTATTTGTGATTTTACCTCTATTTGTCACTATTAATTAGTGGACACATATTAACTTCTAATTAGTTCATAGCAATTAATTTAATAAAATTATATTATTAAATATATTGTAATCAAATAATTGCTACATATTATAAAAAACTACAAAAAAATTAACCCAAAGTAGAAAAAAAAAATTGCTTAAAGATTAAAAAAAAGTGAATAGTTTGATTGGCTTCCTTAAGGTTAGGAGGTAAGGGATCATGTGATTCCCCATACGTAGTGGTTGGCCCTAATTAATTATGTATTAATAAAAATAATATATTTTTTATGGTGAGTTACGATCTATATAACTTAAAGTATATAGACACCTACCATTATGAGTAGGCTATATAATTTATTACGAAAATATGTTATGACTGGTTATTTTTTACATTAGGATAATGAGCTACATTGTCTCGTTTTTCATAAGTATTCTTTTTTTTTTTTTCTAAAACAAAAAACTTTTGTAATTTCTAAATTCTTATTTAATTAAAACGTGTTTATAAATATTATTTTATTAACTTAATTATCATTGATCAATAAAAAATTGACATATATCTACTAATTAACAGTGTGGGATTATATAATACTAACCAACATAATATTGGAATTAACAAAAAAAGGAAAAGAAAACGGAATCCACTATACACTTGTATAATCTAATCTACCTTTTTCAAGACTAATGCAGCGATCAAAAACATCTCGTAGAACAATACATGTTTATGTGCATTAGTTTCGTATATATTATCTCCTCCTCCTCCTCCTCCTTCTTGCTCTTGTTCTGTTTCCTTTGATCAAGCAGACACTATATAACAACAGGTCCAATCAAAAGAGAGCCAGTTGATGATGGATTATTTCCTTCTATAGTACTTGCTGCTGCAAGCTTGAGCTCCAAATCAGGTGCTGAATTTAATGACGTTATCGGATTCGCCATGGCAATCCACGGTTTTTCATATGATTTAATCAAACTATAGATCGAAGCACCCGTAACTCGACGTAGGTCTGTGATGAAGTTAACAGGACCAAGTTCCTTGTCAATGGAATTCATTGTCAAAAGAGGAGGAAAAGGTATGTTCTGAGGAGGTCCAGTGTGAGAGTTGCGTGCTCTTAGGTGTTGAGGAGGCAGTGCATCACTTGGTTTGAAGCTATAATTGCTTCCTACCTGAACAAAAACATATATATATATATATATATATATATATCCTTAGGAGCATATCATATATATATGGAGGCAATCTTTTTATTAATGGTGCATCCAGAACTTTACTTGAGAGAGGGTGTGATGCAAATTTTGAATTTTAGGTAGGACAAAATTATAAAAACCGAAAGATATTGGTGATTGAATTTGAACTTTTTAAGGTTAATTTAACAATTTTTAAAAGTCAAAATATTGGTCCCTAGCGAATCCACCTCCTTTATCCGTCATTGTTTGACATCACAACTTAGAATCTAATCTGATTAATTATGGAAGTTGATTCTGTAGTGGTCCTGGCATAATTTGTCATAAAATTGATTAGACATCAAAACTAATCTATTTTATTGTTATGCCATTATTTATGGACTAGCAAAGGGTTAAATTGTAATTTTCAATTTTTAGGTTGGGTAAAAATGTAATACCAGTAATTTTTAAAGAAAATAATTTTTTTTTTCTTTCTTTCTTTCTTGAGGTCAACTTTAATAAAATCTTAAAAGTTAGGAAGGGCGGCTGTAGGAAACCCTCCTCGACGTTTATTATCACGTGCAACTTGAATATAATGTAACATTAAAAAAGTGTTTTAGAAACAAATTTTAAATTGTTTATAATCTATACATGATGGGACGATCATAAAATAGATTAACAAATTGTAATGTCTGATTAGTTTTATATAATTTATATTGTTATTTATTTACCACTTATGAAAATCTGTGTCACTATTATTAAGAATAAGTTTATAAATGGGGTTCTTAAAAACGTGTTCAGTGATATATTAGCATCCTAAACAACTTTCCTTTTTAAGCACTCCTCTACTTTATAAAGAGTTATTGAACGAAACGTGCTTAACATAATTTTTTAATATTTATTATAAGTAAAATAATAAATATTGTAGCAAAAAAAAAATAATAATAAATCAAAAGGGCCAATTGGCCCACTTGTCATAGGGACTCGAGTTAATTAAAGGTGCCCTAGCAAACACCTAATCCTTGCTAAGCACCTTTCGGTGTGTATGAATTATAAAGGAAAGTGAGGTGGTCTCCATCCTGATGATACTCATTGCCCTTCTTCAGACCTCTTCTCTAAATTAGAGTAAGTCCCAAATCGTTCACTTATTGTTATGGACTCGGTTTTGATACTATTTATAATATTCTAAACCAAAAATAATGAATACTAAATTAATAAATACTAATCAACTTATTTCAATCATTTGGTATATAAGTTATAACTTTATATCGATAAAGTACTCATCAATATAATTTTATAAATTGGTATCGATTTTTCTCACAATTTATGTGCATCTTTATTTAACCATGGAGTATTACACAAGAACCCTTTATAAACTTACTTTAATATATATATATATATATATATATATATATCTAAGTATAAGTATGTGTGGTATTTTATTCATCACTTATTAAAATATGTATGTGGTGTGTTGCTTTCAATGAATCTATTTTACTAAAATAGCAACCAAAGGTACGAGTTTTATATATCCTAAAACGCGGATATGAGTGGGAGTATTACCATGTCAAAGAGGCTTGATCTTCTCTTTTTCCTATTGAGACTTGCTTGTCTAAGAAAATACTTTTGAGCATGACTTGCAACTTGTGTTGGAGTTCTAGTAGTCACAAAATTCCTGGAGATGCCTCTCCAATCACCCTTCCCTAGCTTCTCAAGCCCGATGAGAAACGTCCTATGCTCTTCTTCTGTCCATGGAACACCTAGATTTCAATTGAAAAAATAAAAATACAATCATTCCTTTGATCTAAATTGACGTAACAAAACATAAGTATAATATAGACATAATATGGTTTTCTTTGTCCTAATATTTCTGATTGTACATAACAGCATTTAAAAGGGTGAATTGATATAAATTGTCGGACTATAAATAGAAACTATGAACCGTTTGGGTGTATATAGGTAATCTGTTCAATTACAGTCATCACATATGCCACATGAAAAAGAAACAACCCATAATGTTTCAAGTACAACCGACCTTTCTTCTTCTCATGGGGTCGGCTAATAAGACCATCTGATAAATAACCAATAGAAGTCTTATCAGAATTTTCATCTACAGGAACCCGCGAAGATGTCAAACGGGGAGGCGGTGATGGCGACGACGACGGCCAGGCAGCTGGTGTCGCAGATAGACATTCCATGCTAAAACTTTTCTTCATAGCAAGAAATGAAGAAGAAGAAGAAGAAGAAACATCAAGTTGCACACCAAATAGCCTAAGTCCTCCTGCACTACTTCGGTAATTATTACAAGTCCTAGAATTATGTCCTATGTTTCCACAATGTGAGCATTTTCTGCCCATGTTTTCCTAGACAAAAAAATAACCCCAGATTCGAAAGACTAACCAAAATCAAAATTTAAAGGGGGAAGAGAGAGGGAGAGAGAGAGAGAGAGAGAGAGAGCAAATAAGTAATGATATGGTTGGTGGTGTATAAAATAATAGGTGTCGTGGGATTTATGAGAGAGGATGCACTTCTAAAGAAAGGGATTGGATGGATATAGTTTATTTTTGGATATTTCTTCCAACTTGCTTTGTGAACACCAACAAATATATAAAAATAAAAAGCGGGTAGACATATATCTTATTCTTCATATAATGTTTTTTTAATGGGTTTTTTAGGTCATTTCTTAAAAGTCTAAAATATTCATATTTTTTAATGCTGTGAAAAATTATGAGTGTAGAAAAAAAGAGAAATGTTTCTTTATTTGATATTTTAATGAGTTTCCCTTAGGTATTGATCAATATTTTCCTTAAATTAAAATTAAAATAAAAAAAAAAGTGCTTATGTCATTGGTGGTATTTTCATTGTCTTAGGTATCTGGCTTTAAAGATTCTAGTTGAAGTCTTCTGAAATTTGTTTATATTATAATAGTATGATAAGAACTTTATGTCTTAACTTATTATATTGTTTGACTATGTAATAATTAGAAGTTGTAATGTGCTAATCTGGAAAATGGAAGCCCATTTGATGAAACAATTTGGTTGGGATTAGTCAATTAAATGAAGTGCTTAGTCCAAGGTAGTTGATAGATATTGAAATGCTAACATATTAGTCTCCCAAATTCTTATGTTAAAGGTTTTGTTCCTTAAGAAGAATTTACTATGGAAGGTAGAGGGAAGGACATGAAAATGATTTCCCAATGGTTTGAAGGTGGTTGGATTTGGATGGATTAAAAATTTTCAATATTGGGAGAGGAAAAATTTAGAGAAAATGACTTTGAAAGTCCTACTTGATCAACCAATTCAACCTCTTCTAGTACTACGGCTAATCCGTTCAAGTAATCAACACGGCATATTTAAGAAAGCAAGTCAACACTAAAATGACTTGAAGAAATTGTTCTATTTCTTTGTTTGTTCAACCCATGATTTGAATATTTGAACTATTCCTCTTTCATTAGTCATAAATTCAACTACTTTCAGCTAATAAAATGAGTTAATTGTAATAATAAATAAAGAACATACCCAAGTTTTCATATCTTTTCACCTTGCATATCTGCGTTTTTCCTTTTGCAATTACATAACCGAGTTTTCATACCTTTTGTTTTTTTTTTCACCTGTTTTATTATTACTACTAATATTGATATTACTTTATATGTATCACTTGTTTTATTATTACTACTAATATTGATATTACTTTATATGTACATGTATATATGCATGATGTAATCTGTCATCATCCTTAAAAAAGAGCTTGAAAGAAATATGAAAACATGGTAGATCTAATAAAGTTTTGATTTAATTAACTTTTATCTAAGTGAAAATAATGACATACATATATACAGTAAAAATAATGTGAAAAGTCTCGGTAATTAGAAGAAAAGATAACATAGATAAATTATCCGATCAATTGCTTGAACTACTCCTCGATCATTATCCGAGGTCATTAAAGGTTAATGTAACAATTCTTAAGTATATTATGTGACCGGCCAAAAGATAAATATATATTATCTTTATACCAATTGACACCAATAATCTAGATCTAGGGGGTACTTGCGGTCAAAATATGCTTTTAAATCCTCAGTTTGATCTTTTGAGTTGAATTCCAATGGAAAAAATAGCATTCCCATTTACATGGAAATTACTAATCAAATTAAATAGGACCATATGATAAAAAAAAGTTTTTAAATCTTACCTAATTCTTTTAGCGTATTCCAACCGTTTACCAGACATTTCACATCATTCAATCTTATTTTATTTGTATGTCTTTTTTTTTTCTTCCTCTTCACTGTGTACTAGATGTTGCTTTATTTTAGGTACAAGTGTTACAAGTTTAATTGAGGACTATGATAAAGGTGGGAATTAGGATATGCCCCTTTCCAATAAAAGCAAGGAAGAGAATAAGATGGGTGAGAGAGAGAAAAATAGATGGATGTAAACTTTAGGGCAAGAAAATGCTGGATAGATCTAAGTTTTGTCTGATTTTGTGGAATTATTAATTTAAGTTATCCAATTCCAAGTTGTACGGTGATTTGATTATACAATCCAACAAACATTGGAACAAGTTGAGGATAATTATATCCACCAAAATACTCATACTGGAGCTGCCTGAAAGCAAAACTTCAGCTATCACATTAATATCGGTTTTTTTTTTTTTTTCCTTTTCTTCCCGGGATAATCAAGTAAGGAAAGGCTAAATAACTCTCCATAACGAATCAAAAGGAAAGGAGTTGGATTTATATTTGGTCTAAAGGATTAATAAAAGGAAATATTTTCCTTGTATGTTAATTTCTTATAAAGTTTGAACTTGAATATTCTAAAATCTTACGCTAAAGCTCTTTTAGGTTTTATACGGGTATGTAATAATTTTCTCTTCTCTTATTACTTTTCATGATATGACACACATACTTATCCAGTTATCGTCACACTTTGCAATTTAGTCACATTTTTATATTGATGCAAATCCGACAGGAAATCACATTCTTTTGTTGTATTTTGGGCCAATTTGAGATATGTGTTGACATCAGGAGAAGCACATGGGGTCTTCGGAGTATGATTGATGCTATCAATCTCAGAAGGGCTTCACAATTTTTTCAAGTACATAACAGTCTCTTGGGGTATAGCCTTATTTATTTATTTATTTTTAAATATTTGTGAAAGGAAGTAACATAATTAGACCAGCTATCTAATGCACTAAGAAAATCTAGCGTATGAATTTAAATGGTTGTAAGAAGGGGTGGACGGGGTAATCATATAAGCACCCCAGACAATTTGTCATTTCATTACGAGTCTTATGATCCACTAGGCCAATTCCTTAGGGTCGAGTGCTGCAACATTTAGCCATTGGTGTCCTAGATAGTAATCTGAAAAGGGGAAATGAGAAAGGGACTAAACAGAATAGACCAATCAAAAGAATCTTCATGCAAAATCACCAATACTTTTCTACTCTTTCATTCAATCAATCTTCTCAGAAAAAGTCTATGATTAATGAGTAGGAAGCCACTTCCATCCAATTTAAAGCTTGAATGAAATCATAAACAAGAATTCCAGTTGCAACCTATAAGCAAAACCTATGAATGATGTTTTAATAAATGCATGCACCTATATTAGGGCCGAAAAATATGTACTTAAATTAACTAAAAGAGGCAATGGGCAGAAAGAGAATTAAAAGTAGGAACATGTCAGAAAGGTTAGTCTGAGGGAGTTCATACATAACGACTAACGTTGTTGAACATAAAACTTTAATTCATTTTATACCAATGAAAACACAAAGAACGGAGTGGAGAAGCATTTTTTTTTTTTTTTTTTTTTAATCCTAAAGTCAGAAATAGAGCTAACCAATATCTCTCTGGGGGCAGGTCGGTGCAAGCATGCTGAAGGGGAAAGGTCGAGAAAACACACCAACTACTGTCCAGGAAACGAGAATCCCCCAACAATGTATGATTAAAGTTATAACTATTCAGCAAAACAAACCGCCTAGCCAGTGACATTGCATTGCAGGGTTATCATTCAAGAAATCTCAAAAGACAAGTCAACAGCAGAAGTAGTGGTCCATCAACATCATGACCAGCTCATGCAATCACGCATGCTTTTTAATTTAACCAGATAAATTATAGTATTAGATTTCATGACAAATAGGTCGGTACTATGGTCAACGGCAGGACATGATTAATTTACAGGCTAGCATCGACAAATATAATATCTTCTAGAGAGAGAAACAACTCTATTGGTGACTAAACTGTTGTTTAACCCCCATTCATTAAAAATGGGTGAAAAGGTCGAATAATCGCACTGCTGAAATCTAGATTCAGAAATGACATCAAATTGCCTCAATAAATTACTGAAACCACAATGATAAGTGTGAACATTACACATGCAGGCTACCTTATTGACTTTTGAGGGAGGAATCGGATGCACTCTACAGCACCATGTGACAAAAATATAAATGTCAATTGCTGCTACTATCATCCTATAAATCTGCTGAAAGCAAGAAATACAGTATCATCTTCCCCTTCATGCAAAATCTCTGTCTACATTTCTGATAACGATCTTGTAGGGGTGAATACATCGACTTATTCCACCTCACATCATTGTGACAGCTTTATCATCTCACCACAAACCAAGATTCTTTGAAGGGTTGTACATATCGTACGGGTGTCTATAGGCTCCAACAGAAAAAAGTTAACATGTGACTCAGAAAAACTGCTCCATGAACATGATGTAAAGCTGCAACATAATAATAAAAAAAAAAAGCAATCAGTGAATAGACCGTGCATTCGGTGACATCTGCTTCCAACTTACCAAAGACTGATTTCATTACTGATCATTACCTAAGGCTATATATGTCAACTGAATGAAATCTCATGAGACGTTCCATTGTCTGAACTTGCATATTCCGCGGCGATCTTTGGCAAAAGAATCACGAATTGATTCTAACATGGAACGAACAGCAGGACTCTGAGACAGCCCTTGATGTTGCCCCTGTACAACCAGTTCTAGCATTATTATAAGAATTTTCAACGAAGTTTATGTTAGTGGGATGAGATGTGTACCATTTCAGCAAGTCGTTCCTCAAAGCCCATACAATTTGATTCAGAAGGCATAAATATCTTCTGATAAGCTTCCCTCAGGCTCTTTATCTAGATGCTTGCCCATAAGTCATATAGCTCTCTTTAGAAACCCAACCAAATGAAATTGTTCTACATAAAATTTGGCTAACAAATCCACAATTGACAGGTTTATGGAAGGAAAGAGGTCATCACAACCAAATTTATAAAGCTAACTGAAAATGCAGATTGCCAACTAAACCCATGACAAAGGTCACAACTAAGAACAACAGAATCAAATGCAAATCTTGTTTTGTAAGCAAATTAGCTTGACCCACGTGATCTCAGCAAATTTTTCATAAGACTGCCACATAGTGCTTCTCATGATAATGCAAAGTTCCCTTTTAGTTCATTTTATTTTCATCTTTTTGGTATTGTTTTGATGCTGTTTTCAAATTGCATGTTTTGCCCAAAAAAGACATAAAATAAAATAAAATAAAATAAAATATTTATATATACAGCCCTTTTATAAAAGCAAATATCTAATAAATCTTCATGAAGTTAGACTAATTTACTATTTACTTTAATTAGTTTTACAAAAGAACTAAATAAAGTTTAAGGTAAATAAGGTTTTCTTTTTCCAATGAATCAATTATATTCCTTAAACCTTTTTCCTTGAACATCTGTAAATTCTTAGTTCCCAATTTCCATTCCTCAATTACCATCTTCACTAATAAAAGATGATTCATTCACGTTTAAAATTGATACAGATCAAATACATATAGTATTGTTTTCCAAACATCAAATCTGAAACAGATACAAATCAGACACATAAAGTATATAAATAAGATCAAATAAAAAAAAGGCCAATCCAAAAAGGCTAGTCTAATAGCATGCAAGAGATCAAAATGGCAAGCAACAGTGTAACAAGATAATTAGACAACCTCTGCAACTGTGAAACCCTGACGTCGAAGTCCCTCAAAGTTCAAACCTCGAAGTTCTGCTCTTTCTCCTGTTACCATCATGTACTTGGGAACATCCTGGGAAATCTGAAGGGTACACTTTGTAAGAACACTATACTCACCACCTGGCCTGTTGAAAATTTTTTTGAGAGAAACAACAACAAATAACAAATTTAAATATAGATTTTGAGATCAGTCTCAACGATTTAAATATGAGAACCAACCAATTTCAGGGAATGGATATATTAGCAGGTATTGACTATCACCAGTAAAAGATACAAACAGCGGAAATTACAGGTCAGTGACTCAATATCACAAAATGGTAAAGAACCTTACCACAGAACCACCCCCAATAAAAGCAAAAGATCCAATATGGCAAAACTGATGAACAACTATGGCTCCTGCAGTATGAGTATAATCCTGCAAGCACAGCACTTAAATGAATTCCAGTCAGATGCTGCAGTTAAGATGTGACAGCATAAGTAAAGGTAAAAAGCACACATTAAGCATATGAGATAGAAACTTACTTCCACCACTACATGGCCAGCTAGAAGAGTATTATTTGCAAGTATATTATTATTCCCAATCTTGCAATCATGTGCAATGTGACAAGATCCCATAATTAGGTTGTTATCACCAATTACCTGGTAATTAACAACATATTATTGAATACGAAGAAGGCCTATATTTGAGATAAGTGATGACCAATTTACAAAATATGATAGTATCCAAACTTACTGTTTTATCACTAGATTTTGAAGATCGATGGATTGAGGTATGTTCCCTAATCTCATTGTTGTCCCCCACATCAAGAAAGCACTCATCGCCTATCTAGGGTTAGCACCAAGTCAGAAAGAAATCCTATTTTGACAGTCTGTGTAACTACAATAAAATGCCTCTGAAGAAGCATTACATGCAAGAAAGCATAACTGCATGCTATAAACAAAGAAGATATGACTACTCAGTGATGTCCTACATAAAATTTTTGAACCTTCAGCATAGTCTACCAATGCAAAATCACAACAGATAAAAGATAAGCTCTTGGAATAGCATCAAATAATAGATAAACAGAAAAATGAAAAAAGACAGCATTCCTCTAAAATGTTGAGACAAATGATGTTAACGACTGATCAATGACTCACCTTGTACTTCATATCTTGGCACTTCACACCAACCACAGCATGATGACCAATTATGTTATTGCTACCAATGACTGTATATCCAGGAAGATCATCACCAACAACAGCACCACTGCCTAACATTAATCAAGCATTGTTTAAAATAAATAAAAAAAAAAAAAAGCATAAACATTCAATTCCAGCCCTACACTCAAGAAGTATTACACCAAAACATGAAACTTACGTCATTAGCACGCATTGATCTCCCAATATTGTATTACCGAAGACATGACTCCCTGGGTATAATTGACATCCATTACCAAGCTTTGCGGAAGACCCAATGGTACAAAAGGGACCAACAGAAGCACCCTGAACAAGACAAATGTCGATATAAGTATCTTATCATATAAAAACAAATTTAGAGACCAAGAAGCTAAGCCTGCATGTTGTCATGTAGATACATACTTTATTTGTTGATCGACATATTTCAATAAGCCACGATTCTCACCAATGTAGTTTGGATTCAAAAGAGAAAAAATTCTCAAAATCAAAATTTTCAACAGCAGAAGTTAACTTTATATTTTTCACAATTCAAACAAAAAAAAAAAAGAAAGGAAAGAATCCCAGAGGAATCAATAAGCACATCATTTTGGCACTTTCTAATGCTCGGTCAACTAATTTATCCTTTTTCGACTAAGGGTATCTTTTATGTTGCAATTGAAGTCACTGTGACCTTAAATTAAAAACCATAATTCGAGCAACACAAATTAGATTAGTCCTGCCAAGGAAGAAAGTCCTGAATTTCTGAATTATACACAGCGCGTTTTCTATCTTTTTGTATTTTACTCCAATCGTACGCTGCTATGCACGGATGGAAATATAAATTCATTGGATGTACACCATGTGAAAGCATGTAATCAACGGGGACATGACAGATACATGTAATGGAATAAATTGTTTATCCTGAATATGCTAACAATTTCCCACTGTTTTTCCTTCCAATCGATCAATACCCGACATAAATAAAGTACTCCGGAGTATATGCTTGCCACAAGTCGGCATGGTTTTTTTTTGTTGTGGATTGGAATATTTGAGATGGAACGTTCTCCGATTTATATAAGAAGATCGAGGGCTGGAAGTAGGTTTTGAATTTTTTTTTTTTTTTTTTTCCCTTTTGAGCATGAACTTTTGATTCCTGTGGGTATAGGGCAATCGAAGTGCTTTCGTGTTTCCACCTTTGAGTCTCTTTTGAATGAAAAAAATTTGAGCCCATCCCTATGACCTATCAATTATTAGTGGACCTCCCCTTGAACCGGTCCCGGAGCTCTCCACAGAGTTGTTTAGGTTCAAGTGCATATTACATAGTAAAAGAGAAAATTAAATGAAGAACAATATTAAAAACAGTGGATTAAGAGGACACACATGACCAATGATTGCATTAGGATGAACAACAGCGGTTGGATGGATGAAACTCGAAGGTTCGGCAATTGGGTCTTGAAGTTTCTCATCTGTAGCATCTACAAACACACACAAAAGTAAGGAAGCTGCAACCTTTCAGTTTATTTACTTCGGCACCTTTACTTTTGGTACATGAAAATATAAACAAAACAGGTATAGAGAGAGAGAGAGAGAGAAGATACAGGATAGAGTTCGAGTGGAAGTTCTGGAGAAGAGGAGTCGAACGGGAGAGAGAGTTTTGGGGAGTCGGAGGAGTGAAGCCGTCATGGCTGTCTTCGAGAGATTGTGATGGGTTGGGTTTTGATGTTTGACTGTTTTTTTTTTTTCAGTGAGAAAGAGAGTGGGTTTTGTCGGGGTTTTGGGAAAGAAAGGTGAACCGGATGTGTCATCATCTAACGCGTTTCCATTATCAATTAACCCTAAATTTTGGGCGAAACTTAAAAGATAAAAACCCTAAATTAAATTTTAAAAAGTGTTTTAACTAAATATTCAATTTTAGTGGCAAGTTAAGGTAGCATTTAGTTATATGAACTAAATTGGACATGATAAATATAAAGAGGATGAACAAAAAATTTATATTAAAAAATAAATTAATTATATTATAAAATAAATAATTTTTTAGAATATTTAATAAAAATAACATTTATTAACTTAATATTATAAGATAAAGAGATATTTTTAGAAATGTAAAATATTTTTTGCTTTTGTCCAATATATTTTATTTTTGTATAATGTTAGATAGGACAAAATTTAAACATTTTGTCCAATCTATCAATCTAATTTTTGTCTAATCACTAAACAAATTTACAAATTAAATATAGACAAAATTTTTTGTTCTGTTTAATTTAGTACTACGAAAATTGTACAACTAAACGCTATCTAAGAGTAAATACATATTTCCTAAGATATGCTAAAGGATATATGTTTTGGAACTTGTGTTATGATTAGTAGTGTAATTGAGATTTCAATTTCATTTTTATTTGAGCTATTTGGGTAATTTACTAAATCGAAATCGAAGTCAAACTTTATAATGTTAGGTTCTATTAGCTTGCAAGCTTAGTTGAACTCAAATTAGGCTTAAATATTAGTAGAATTTGAGTTGAGTTTAGATGACTGATTTTAATTAAATTAATAACATTTTTAGACTTTTGAGTTGAAATAAGCTTAATTGAATTCAAGGGTCAAATTTATGAGGCACCACTTTGATTCAAATTCGAATTCAAAGTCAATTGAGTTTGAGTTTGAGTTCGAATTTCAAAATTTCAAGTCAAGTTCAATACTATTCTATCTCAACTCGACTTGTTTACAAGTCTTATCACAACTTATCTACAATATCAATTATAATTGTAATTATCCTCTAAAATGTATTGAGAAATTTTTATTAGTTAAAAAGATATATACTGCTTTTATCTCCTATAATATATGTCATTCATTTTTTCCTCCTTAGTGACTATAGTGAGAAAGATACTCAAATTTATAACAGCTCCATGGAAGAATAATGCTCTTGCCAATTAGGCTATAAAACTCAACATGTATTAAGGTTATAAGCAAGTCATTAAGACAAGTGTTCAGTATGACTTGAAATTTCTAAGCTCAATCAAGTATATAATTATGGACTTGAGGTTAAATTGATTAGGTTCATTTTTACTTGATTATCTAAAAAAATTATCATTATAGTTAAAATTGTATTTATATCTAAATTTAACTCAAACTCAATTAATAGTTAACTTTACTTGAGCTTTATTACTCTTTGCTAACTAGTCTGGCCAAGCATTATAAAATTAGAATTTGACTCCATAAATTGCTTAAGTAACTTGTAGATTGGTTTGTTTGATTATCTCACTTAAGCTCCTAGAATACATGCCCATCTTTTTAGATAGAAAAAGAATAAAAATTGATTTAATTAAAAAATTATTATTTTCCTAAATTATTCTATTTTATCTTTGTATTTTTTTTTTCTTCTCTCTTTTTCTTTCCTTAAGAAAATATTAGTCTTCATCCCCCAATGGTAAAGATATGCTTCTAACTAGACTCGTACAAGAGCTAGTTGATTTCGAACTATGAACCAGCTTGAAATCGATCCAATTTGGATGGAGATGGGCCTTAATTGGCTGATGAACTGTCAAGCCCTAAGGGCTTGGCAATTTGACCTTGGAGAACAATCGACTTAGTTGGCCCTTGAACTGGCGTTTAGGTTACGGATTTTGGTTTGCTTGAACTTCAATTTTTAAAAGAATAATTAAAAAAAAAAAGACAAAAGAAACAAATACCATTACGCTTATGCTATTTAAATAATTTATTTTGAAATAGAAACAAATTTTAACTGAAAGTAAAAGTGAATCATTTACGCGTCACTATATGTCTACATAAAAAATATTAAAATTATTTAAAAAAAATGTGTGAGTAGATAATACATTATTAATAGTAATTAACGAAAATGCGAAAAATTAATTTTTTTTTTAGAAAGAAGGGTATGGTTCAAGGGCCTTCAAATCGATCCTTGAACTATCGATTCATATAAACTAGCGGTTTAGGGCTAGTTAGGCTTGGTATGCATCTCTACTTCCAGTAAGTAGAAAGCAATGGTGGAAACAAAGGTTGTTATCCATTGCCATGGCTTTTTTTGCTAAATTTTAAAAATTTTAGGAAAATGTATAAATATTTTTATTTTTACTCTTTATTTATAATATTAAAATGATCCACTTTTATATTTTTAGGAGTTCTAAAAAGTTTTTTAATCTATAATATTAGGTAAAAAGCAAAATTTTAGTGTGTATCTTATTATAAAATTTATTTTACTTAAACATTAGTAAATATAGTTTTATATGGGGAAAGAAACATTTAAAATGGATATTTATTTTAACGATAACTATCTTCAAAACCTATTGTCTAATCTTAATATAGTGATTCTAGGATTATCTCTTATTATATTATATATATTTATATTATTAAAGTCCCAAAGGACTTAGGTAATGGTTACGTTTAAAATTTCTATTTAGACCATAAACTTATATTATATAACAAAATAACTAATATTACATTAATTTTTTTAAACCATAAATGTATCATAATATGGACAAATTTGTGCACTTGCTCAATTTCTTTTTAACCATTTTTGATATTTAAAATATAATTTATTCAATGTTTTCAAAGTTCCGATGCATGTCATGTATGCTACCACCCTACCATCACACCTAGAGGTGTGCAAACAGGTTAACTTGACTCGGCTTACTTTAACCAGCAGGTTAAATAAGTTAAGCTTATTTGTTTCATTTTTAAATGAGTTAAAAAACTTTAGCTCTAATTTGTTTAAAAAGTAGATTAAACAGATCGATTCGCGAGCTAAATATATAAATATATTAAACGAACTCGCTCAAATCGACTTACTTTGATCTATGGATTAAACAGATCGAACTCATTTAGTTCACTTTTAAACGAATAAAAAAATCTTAATTCAAACTCATTTTAAAAGTAGGTTAAAAAACTCACCCATTGGTCAAAACCCACTTCTAACCCCACCAATTATCCACTTTTTTCTTAATAGTTATTTTTCAATGTTTGCATCGCATTTACACTTTACTCGTCATTCCCTTATGTTCACTTTTCCTAGGTTATTATTTCTTATCTTGCCATTTTCCTATGTTTTGTTAATTGTAGACATCATTGCCATATAACACATGTTGTGCATGTTATAATAAATTGTTGGTTTTATTAAATTTTAGATTTTACAATATTTTTGAATAATGAAAGTACCCATTCTCAACAAGTATTCGTATTAAGAACATCTTTTTTCAGGGTGGGGTAATGCAAAAGGCATAATTTTTTTACCTTATATAAAAAAGGTATATATATATGTATATGTATGTATGTATTAGTAAAGCGTATTGTTCACCTTTAAATAACAGTTTCTTTAAACATTATTATTTAGTCATCCAATTAAAATTTTATTATAAAAAAACTAATATTAAAAATAACTTATTAAAACTATAATTATTTTATACTAAAAGTAAATTTGGTATATAAATCCACTTTCTCTCGTTAATCTCTTTTAATTCTAAAACCCACTTTCTTCACTTTCTCCTAACACAACACGATCATTATCTCATGATCTCTTTTATTGATGGTTTTTCTCTCTTTTTATTTTTTCTCCCACCTTATTTTACATGCATGCATTATATAGCAAAAATTGAAATTATGATGAAATATAACTATAATGATGATTGATGTCTACTCGTATAGATGGATTTTTGTTCATAATCCTAATTTATTTATAAGTAAAAAGCTAAAAGATTTAAATTGAGTATAGGTAGGAAAAAAATGATAAACCTATATTTATATTATTTAACAAAAATTATAATTTTTTACCAAATAGATAATATTGAATTGTAAAGATATAAATTTAATTTTATTTACGAGTGCGTTATCCGCTAGTGTTTTTATATATATATATATATATATTGAAGCACTATCCCGCTAATATTTCTAAAAGTTAAAAATCTCATCCCTTTTTGGAAAATTCTGATTGCACTGTTTAGTAATAACGCAGGTGGAACCAGGAGAGGCAGTTTTTGGGGCCATCCTTCCACTTTTAAAAAGATACTCAAATAGTAATAGAAAACCGTACACTCCTTATCGGCAAATATATGAAAAATTCTGAATTGAAATACAATCCCCCATTCACTCAGGGCTTAAAATGTCACCCGTGAGCTGTAACTCCGCTAAGTGTCAGATATAACTGCGATAGATCAATCAAATATTGAATGATGTCATCATGGATACAAATATTTTCCCGAACACAATTTCCTCTGTTTTGAAGGGGTTTCGTTTGCTGCCCATAGGTGTCCTTCTAGAGATGCTGCTACTTTTGTCCCCCATGGTTACATCTTTTGTAAACGACAAACTTCATGCTTTCAACAGGAAGCTTCCCCTTTACCCTTTTTTCCATCAAGCCACAGAAAAATGTTCTGGGTCATGCCAGCATCTTGTAAGGCTAAGGTATTTTCTCACATGAAAAACCCTTCCAGATGTGGACAGTATGCTTGCTTTCTAGCAAAATTCTGGTGTCACTCGTATAAACATGCACCATTGTAGAGTCGTACATTGTACATCCATCATATTGCCCTGCTTTTTAGCGAAATGTAACTTCATATTGTCTTTCTTTCCATCTTTCTTATCGTTTTTCTTTAACCATATATCCCTTTATTCTCCAACAGCCTCTTTTGCCAAGCCTATGTCATCATTTTGTCAGTGGTGATATCAGTCACAGTTATTGATGTAATAATAAGATACTAGATTAAACATTTGATAACAAAACTATAGTCATGGTAGAGTAGAATGAGACTGATGTATTTGGATTGCTGCATAATCGAAAAGATTTGAATTGAATGTTTTAAAAAACTCTCATATGGTCTTTGATCATCACATACAATAGTAGAATGTGCATAAAGCATGTTATTGTTTGATTTTCCATTATCTTGTTATATATGGTATTTAAGTGGTGTTTCTTGTTAGCTGTAAAATAATTGTTGATACTTAACTTCAAGCGATCATGTAGTAGTAAAGGCCTGAAGGCTCAGAGCAAAAGTTGGGTGGGACTTATGCTCCTTCTATCAACTTTGTGACATAAAAAGTATGATGAACCTATAGAGCATAGTAACATCTTATATGTCACAAGATTAGAAGAACCACTTATTATATATGGGTGGTTTCGGAACCATATATCTTTTTCCCCAAGATTTCTTTTGACAAACTACATGAGATTTAGCTAGGTTTCATGAACGCTGAATCGAACCAGCAATAAGCACTTCATGGTCGCCTAATAGCATAAACTATACTTAATCGGTGCATAATTTCACAGGATAATTCATGTGTGGGGTGGTAGCAAATTTGATTACAGATCTGCCCTTCCATCAACATGGACACAGAAAAGAGGCTTGGTGCCTGAAAACGACCGTGTTGCTTTGAGAGGGCATACAAACACCCACCAACAGCATGAAGAATCACATTAATATCTCATAAGATAGCTTCCAGAGCACAAGAAGATATCGTACAATGCATTGGAGAACTATAATACACCATCTACTATAGTTCGCTTCTCTATTTCTCTCTCCATATGAGCTGAGCATGTGGAAACTCAGAAAAGGAACCTTACAAAACTTCCTCTACAAATTCTCATACGAAACCTGTATCAAATTTGGCTAGAAAAGAATTTAAATGAACTATTGCTAACTAAATTACAAAGGACAATGCAATGCCGACTTACACAATCCTATAGTGGAGCTCCCTTGCCTTTCAATGGCCAGAGCCAACCAGCATAACCATGGCACTGCCTCATAATCCGAGGCTGAGCGTTGAAGAAGCTTTCCATGCAACTGCCTTTGCTAAGGCCATCTATCAATTGAATAACCGAACTCCTTCACTAGCTTGGGTCTAATGTGTCTGGCTCAGTTTATAGCAGCATCACCCTCCAACATCCGAAGTACCTAAATTAGGAACACAAAAAACAAGACAGTTGGAAAGGACACAGTTGCACCAAAAATTATCTGTTGAAACATTGTAGTGCAGCTCATTTCATATTTTTCTGATGGAAGCATAAGAGGATGGATAAGAAACAAAAAGAATTGCTATGAAAGATGTACAGCAATTGCATGAAATGTCTTATATATGAGAGCTTAAACAATTCATGTATGTTAAGCATCTCTTTATCTCTTAGCAAAAACATTTTGCAATAGTTTACCTAGAAAACACTTATTATACAATTCCAGCAGTAATTTCTTCTGATCGTACTTAATTTAAGTCAACAATGTTTCGACCTGAGACATGCGAGGCCTTAACAAGGGATCCCGTTGGATGCATAAAGAGGCACACTGCATCATTCCATATATCTCCTGCTCAGAATAGTTGTTCTTTATGTTAGGATCAACAATTTCATGAATTGCACGTCTTTCTAGCAATGGTCTCGCCTGCATCAGAAATGTAGATTCAGAAATGGTCAAGAAGGGGAAAGTGACACCTTCCTTTTGAGAAAATAGAATGATCAGCCAAACCACTACCCAAGGTTCAAATATATTTTGATGCCCTTCAATAGAAAAAACATACTTTCCCTTGATGGTAGAGTTTCTATTAAAACGGAGCAGGTAAGTGCGAATGCTGTTTACAAAGTTGCTAAATTTCAGTATCTCCCTTTAACAATATCTTGGCAGGAAATGCAAATTTAAATTTGTAAGCATACCCATTCGGTAAGGCATTGCTGACCCCTTGGCCGATTGATGTCCATAGCTTTTCGGCCAGTGACAAGTTCGACCAATATTACACCAAAGGAGTATACATCAGCCTTTTCCGTGATATGACCACTTTGAGCATATTCTGGGGCAAGGTACCTAGATGAAGGTGGATTTTCCCATTTATTACATGAACTTTTGCAGATCATATTACTCAGAGAGAATATAAAGATACCCGAAAGTTCCAATAACTCTTGTTTCTACTCCCAGGTCACCATCTGGTTGCCATCTTGCCAGTCCAAAATCTCCAACCTAAAAGTTATTTACAGGAATAAGCTATGATGCATCAACTCATTAGCAAAACATAAGTTTTACGAGTGTCACTTGATTAATATAGCAAAACGTACAAAACAAAACATATTTGCACAACTAGTGTTTGGTATAGAACTGTGAAATACCAAAGGCTCAAAATCATGTGTGAGGAGAATATTATTAGGCCTCATATCACGATGAACAATGCAGCCCACTCTACATTCTTCATGAAGATATCTCAAACCTCGAGCTGCCCCAACTGCAATTTTCTGTCTTGCAGGCCAATCCAAAGGATCTCTACCACGTCCTGCTCACAAATGATTCAAACAGACATGACCACAACTACATTTGGCAAAACATTTCATAATTCTTTAATTGTTCAATGCTGCTAACAACTAAGAAGCAAAACACTGATAGAAAAGAGTTTACCATAAAGGTGGGCATCCAACGAGCCATTGCAGATATATTCATAAACAAGCAACCTTCTTCCATCTTCAACACAGAACCCAATCAGTGTGACCAGATTACGATGTTGAGCACAACTCAAAACCTCTACTTCTGCACAAAATTCTATGTCACCCTGAGAACTGGCAGATTTACGCTGTTTGACTGCAACAACCTGGCCATCTGGTAAAACACCTCGGTGTACAGAACCGTAACCCCCTTCAGCCAAAAAATTTGCGTTTGAAAATCCCTTGGTAGCAACTTCCAACTCAGCATAAGTGAACCACCTTGGTGGATTTCCGAAAACAGGGACCTTGTGCCGACACACTGAGCAAAGTGGAGGAGGATCAGGAGGAGCACCCTTAGACAATGAAATTGCTTCTCGAACACTTCTGCTTAGGTCTGTGTCAAGCTTATGATTCATGCCACCTTCAGGTTCCATAGTTAACTTTGTTAACTGATCCAGCAAGGCATCACGGTTGAAAAATAAAGTTCTATCAGTGGACTTCCGTGAGACATCCACTGAATGTCTTGTGTATTCACCAAAAGAATGAAGAAAATCTTGAATCTGTGATTGTGTCTTTGAATCCATGGAAGGAAGTAGTGGCTTTTCACACTCTATATCTGAGTCAGATTCTTCTGGATTGCGATCCACTTCAATGCTTCCTATACAATCTCTCTCCAGTTTTCTATAAACTTCAGAGAGCATATGCGGTGAATTACTCAGATCAGAGCTAGACATTGATGATGTCCCTGCATCTGTTGCGGTCAATAGTGACTCGTGCTCGGGACTACTTGCAGGAGTCACAACAGGTCCCCTAATCATACTATCAAATTCAAGGGCAGAGTGCATGGCAAACACGTCTATTCCAGCAAATGATGCACAAGACAATTCATTATCTTGCTTTGGTAATTCAATCAAGTTGAGACGTAGGACATTTGCTCTAGATCCTTCCATAACAACAACATTGCATTTCAGCTCATTCATACAACACTTCTTCTCATGTTTCAACCGCCTGTTCCACATTCGAAAGAAATTTGTATTAACAAGTGAATTCAAGGAAAATATCATTGTTAATAAAATGTATAGACTAAAAAGCCTAAATGGCATGGTAAAATTTGCTTATCAACTTAAATAATCGGTAGATATAATAGAGATCAGTATGTATAAGCTTGTTGGTTTAGCATACTGCTCCTTCCAAGCATAAAAATAACACTATTGTTGAAGTTATTTAAGTTCTTACTTATCCAATACAACCCAATTCGATTGAGAACTTTTTGCTTCTGCAGCTACTATTCCATAAGGCGTACCTGGAACTATTTTCAGTCTAATCTTGACCTGAAATACTGTGAAGGAGTGTTAGTGTTTCAAGACAATAAATCATTTGACAGGATGTTTGGGGATGAAAAGTCCACAAGATAAAGTACTGGGACCTTCTCTGGATCGTAGATGTCACGGAGTTCATGCATCATCTGAGAGCATGTAGTCATAATATCATCTTTCTGATCTGAACTGATTCCTGACAGAGACCCAGCATGACCAGTGGTGCAGTCACTTGTAAATCTTGATAAACCCCACATCTTTTTACCTGTCAATTTTTATGGGCATGGCAGTCAGCTATCCAAGTCTATAAGCCCGAGATGAGAAACAAAAAGTGCAGATCTATTAAAGCACTAAAACCTGTAAACGGGACATTAACCTGAAATTGCAATAACATTGATTTAACATATACCAAGTAACAAAATAATGCCAATAAGTTGTTTAAATGGATTTCCTTATGTACATTCGCCTTAAGTACACAAAATTTTATAGGTTCCTTGATATCTATGACTTATCATCGGATAATTCCACCCCAACACCTGAAAAGCAGGACATTTCTCCAGCTGAAGTTCCAAAATTCAGTTCTTTATCTAAAAAAATGTAGAAAAGCATGGTCTCTCAGATAAGCAGGTTTGGGCTAGCTCAACAAAGAAAAAGGAAATCGCTGACTTGCAGCACGATCCTGTATTTTTAGGTGGAAAAAAAAAAAAAAAATTGGACAATAATTGCCCTCCTAGGAGTACTTGACCTGAAACGAGCAATTTAGCAAATAAAAAAGAGCATTCCCTAGGGAAAAGATCATTGTTCATAATCCAGGTTGGATTCTTACCTAAAAGTGATCAAGAAAACATGGAAAAAAACTAGCAAGACAGGAACCCAAAACCATACGCATACAAGCAATCATTAAACGTGAAATCCTTACCAAAAATAGAAAAGAAAAACAACTACTTGCAATCACTAAAGACAACAGATATAACTATCTTCAATCTTCCTTTTCCGTTTCATGATGTTTGTATTAAAGACACATAATTAAGTGTGGAAAGTTATTGTTCCTTAAAAAGATTACTTGCTGTTTTACCATAGTAAAAGGAGACAGAAAGGATAAAACAGGATAACAGATTGTACTTGGGGAGTGAGAAGGAAGAACCACGAGCAACTTGATGCTATCCGCAGGCAAGACCACATGAGTCAAAGCCCAAACCAACGCACTCCTCGTAATTTCCCTTGAAGCCTTGATTGCCACCACCACAACTTTCCCATTAACATCCAATACTCCCTTCTTCTCTTTCATATCCAATTTCACCACAAAAACAACTCTAAACCCATCAACAATTCAACATAACCCATGTAACATCATCAAACCACATGTCCATTAAAAGCTTAAAACTTTGAACTTGGACTATAAACCTATCACCGAAAAAATTCTATACCCATCAATTATTCTACATTTTCAACACAACCCGTGTTTCGAAACCAAACCCAACCGAATTTTATTTATAAGGATTAAATTTTTAACTGAATATGAAACAATTCCTCTCTTAGAAAAAAAAAAAAAAAAAATCTAAACCCTTGTAAATTTTACCATTTTTTCAACAGAATTCCATGTTTCTAAACCAAACGCAAGTGCATCTTATCTGAATTTTGCAGGGCAATAATACAAGAAATGACTATATGACCAGTATAGAAAATATAGAAAGACGGACACAGAAAACGAGATGCTTTTTGATCAGAAGTATAGCCACAAAAGTAGAAGAAAAGACGTGCACTCAGCACTTCTAGGCAGAAGTAGTAGTAATTACAACAGTAATGCTGCTACTACTTTCTAAGGGTTGTTTTTCCTTTTTAATGTAAAGGGCCCAACTTTCTGAGAGTGAGAGAGAGAGAGAGAGAGAGAGAGAGAGTAAGGTTTGATTTTGGTATGTTTCAACTGTTTGAAGAAGTGTAATGCGTTTGTGCTCCGGCTGGTATAAAGAAACGCCAAACTTACAAAGCCAAAGGAAAAGGAGGGACAGGGTCACAAGAAACGACACCATACCGATTCCTAACGTTATAAAAAAAGTTGTAATAAATGTAGAGAAAAAGCACATGAATGATTGGAAGCTGAGAGAGTAAATATTTTTCCTGTGGATTAGAATATTTATTTATAACGATTTCCTTTGATTTATGGATTGGTTCACGCAGTCGGTAAATGAGGATGATGACGAAGCGTTTACCTTTTCTCATTGTTTATTTTATGGTAATTCTCGTGCTCCGAGTTCAAAAGGTTCGTCATGTATTATTATTACATAGGAATATATAAATATCATCCCATATGCTGTATAAGCTTTTTAAGTCCTTATACAAAAACCCTGCAAATACTACCTTGCACACAAACATACAAATACCAAACACATCACATACGTATATGGCAGTAGACAATATTTATTGAGATATATAAGTTTAAGGATAAAATTATTTATTTACAATCAAAATTAAAAAGAATTATGAAAATACAAATTAAATAAAAATAATTATTGAATCATTAGTCTTATATTGCATCTTTAAGATGCGAATTTAATATATTATCATTTATTTTTTACAATAACATCCTATGATATTCTTATATTGAATTTTTCATATTTATTTATTTGCTAAACATATCGTTTTTAATTTTATTTATAAATGCGATATTGTCTTACCATTGCCTTATGTGATTGGGATTAGAGCTATATCGCATTTCTTAAATATAATAAATGTTTTTATGTATTTTTATCACACATTTCAAATGCAATATAATTATGATATTATTTTTGTTATATCAAATTTTTGAGATGCGTGAAACATATTTTTAATAGTCTCGCATTTGTTGCATGTGATATGGGGAGAGTTTTCTTGTTATATTTTGTTATATAATTCATTTTTTTTTTTATTGTTCATACACACGTATTTCATCCAAGTTTAAGTCAATCAAGATTCGAAATAATTTAGATTTCCCTTTTCAGACGTAGTAGAATCGTAGTTTACCATCTATGATAATTAATAAGACCCACAAAACCCGTCGTTTATGAGAATTATCTAGATGGGGCAACTCTATTTCCTATTGCCAATGCAAAAATGGTCTCATACTAAGTTTATTACCTGTTGTTCATGCCAGAAGAAGTAAAGCCTGTTTATAATGTTCAAATCGGTGTCTATTCCACCAATTTGTCCTATTGTAACTCTATTCTTCCTCAACTTAACCAAATTAAACACAACTACCTCATATTGACGATACATTGAGGCATCCAATCAAACTTAGCACCTAAACAAACCATATTATCCAATAAGTGTGGGATCATTCAATTTTTATTTTCCGATGAGTATTAGTCAATTTATCAACTAGCTGATACATGCACAATTGCTTGATTTATTTATCTTCGTGATATCCTTTATTCCCTAAATTCATCTTATTTTATTCTTGTTTCGTTATCAATTTATTTTAATTTAGCTAATTATGCTATTCAAGCTTTATATTAAAGATCTGCTGCAAATATTGAAGCCAAGGTAATTAACTAGAGAAAGTAGGCTCGATGTGGGTTTTGTTTTGGGTAGGTGGGCCGTGGGGATCAACCTTGATTCTCCCTTACAAATCTCCTCTAATTTTCTTTATCCTTTTCACGTCTTATTCTAAATCTTAAAATTGAGATTACTCACCCAGTCTTTGAATTTAAAAGATTTCTTTTGTGGAAATGATTGTTAAGCTCTAGGTTTTTTTTTTTTTTGCGCTACCATTTTATGAAGATATACTCAAACTAAAAATGTTGAAGTATATCTTTTAGTCATTGTGGTTTTTCATTTCTTTTCATGATAATCTATTTTGTTTAGTCAACTTTTATTTTATTTTGACCTTTTTCACTTTGAAATATTTTTGGTAACGATATTTAAAAAGGAAATAAAATAAGTGTACTATATTTTCTTTGCATCATAAAGGAGGAATTAAACAACTTATTCCTATTTTATTTCTCATAGAAAGGTTATTTCTATATTTGATCTTCACAATAGTCAATCAATGTGAGGAACATATCTTGCCTAACAAGGAATTATTACTAGTAGAACACACTTAGGATTACGACTTGGAAATTAATTTAGAGACTTCAAAAGTGGATAAAAGAGGGTAAATCATCTAGAAGAGCTACAGCATGATGCTATTTGCAAGTTTAGTTCGATGCATGTACGTGATTGATTAGATTTTAGAAAACTTCATGCTTGTCAGTTTATGAATGATTTGTAAGGTTAGATTTAAAAAAAAATTTATTTTTTTGACAAGTAGATAGTTATCATCCATTATCAAATGGTATATACATTTATTTGTAGGCAATCAACCTGCCTTATCATATTCTTTGTTGCATGTCCATATTTCACACTCCATAAAATATTGGCTTTCATTGCTTAGACTTGAAATGAAAGAAATTCCAACTCTCTAAACACATGGTGTTAGCTCCCTTTATAAGTATTAGGCCTAAACATAGTCTTATCTAATTCTCTTTTATATAATATAATCTTAACAAGCTAACTGTTTATTAATTTTGATACCATTTGTAATATCTTAGAAAAAAAATAATAAATAATCAAATCAACAAACATTAGTAGGTATTTTTTAATCACTTATCCCAAAAGATTCTAATTAATTTTAACAATATATTTACCACTATAATCTTATAAATCAATACCAATTTTCTCCTACAATCTATGCGGAACTTCACTTAATATAAGGTATCATAATTAGCTTTTTGTGGCATATCATTCTCTTGATTGATTCTAACTCTGAAATCATAATTAATTAATTTACTTAGAGCACCTTGATCTTTTGATTATTGTAACGTCAAATCAAATCAATCGATCAAGAATCGTTCAATTAGGCTTTTTCCAATGCCTCTCATTTTAGACTCAATCCTGAAATTCATCATAATTATCTATGATCCTAAGCTTGCTTTACAACAAATATTATCACTAGGCATAGATTCTTGAAACATTGATAATATTCTCTTCATGCCACTTGATGCTTTGTGAACAAATTTTATAATCTAAACTAATTTTAAACTCATAAGTATGATCATATCTCTATATTTTGATAGCTTAGATCAATTTATGCAATGGTAGTGTCATCACAAACTAGTTTTTTTGTTTGCTCTACTAGAAAAGCTCATTTTGACTTGGGTTATGGGCTTACAATCATTTATCTCTAACCAATTGCTTAGGATATACGATCTCCTTAATAAGAGATAAACAAATCTTGTCTTAATGCATCATTAGTACTTACGAGTACTTTAAGGCACACCTAATCACTGGCTTGATAACAACTCATAATAAGTAATTTTTTTTTTGTATTAGAGTATGATGATCCATGCGCTAATGATTAATGCACTAAGTGCATGATGATCTTAAGTGCATTAACTAATCATACTAGTTTATTAGGGAAATAGCCAATAATACTGAAATTTGGTTTTTTGAATTTAGCTCCTTAATTAGTGAGTAAAAGCTATCATGGAAACACGTGATGATCCTAGACTTATGTCTCCTAGACACTTGTTTGATCATAGACATTTTGAGATTGATATATAGGGTACCCTCATGGATGATCTCCTATAGCAAATACTTGTATCATACATTATTCTTACAGGACATTATGTAAATAATTATTTATAGAAATGTAATGAATAATCAACAAATATTTTCCCTTTCTTTTATTAAGCTTATTTATTTACAACAAGAGTCTTAGCATTGACTTATACACGAACTATATAATGATATAACTAACAAAAGTTATAAACCGCCATGAGGTAGCTTATTCATTGTGTAAACCGCCATAACCTAACTAACCTAGAATTTTCCTAGGGGTTGGTCAAACCGTCATACAAAATCTCAACCATAAGCTCTAACCAATATAGCTCATCAGTTAAACCATGGTGAGACTCTAAACTTAAGCAAAACAAAACCACTTAACCTTCGACCTTGAACTACTTGACTTGTAATTGTAAACCACGTAGCCTAAATGACTGAACCATTTGAGAACATGAATGAATCTTGCTATCTAAACCTTCGAAGATGATCCATATCATGATTGTTTGCTTAGATTTTTGCTTCATTGGTATGTAATGGTTTAATTGGTTCGATAGTTTACAATTCAGTCAGTACATTGATGGTGATGCCAATAGAATTATCAAATATAATCACCATAAATCTCTCATTATTTCTCTCACTCTAGGAATTGGCTAATTATTTCTACAACCACCATTAGTCATGACTTCACTATTACTATGGGAGAGAAAGGTTGAGTCCAAGGTAAGGCTATAGATAGTACAGGGTAATATACAAAAGGCGTTTGTTGTAGTAGTGTTGTTGACCAAGATGATTAGAGCAATGATGTTTCATGGTATTTCACTAACCATAAACATAGTTTATTGGTGTTGACAGTTAAAGAAATAATAGGTGGAAATTTAATTTTAAGCGCAGCGATAGCCTTAAGGTGATCGGGTATATGTAAGCCATCATCCCAAGGATTTTGCAATTATTTTCATGATTTTTTCCTTTCTTCTAATTTTTGTAAATAATTATTATATTATTCATCTGATATGTCTAATAATATTATTTCATTAGATCAATTATTGTGGTCTTATCGTAAGTCTACATACATCAATATTGAACGGATTTTTTTGATGAAGTTAACGAAAAGATTTAAATCGAAGATTTTAAAAGATTGAGAACTCAAACAAAAATAAAAAGGGTTGGGACTAGGCAAAAATTGAGGACTAATTCTAAATAATATTGGTTTGGTGTATCTTGTTACGTGCAATTTATGAAGATAGATTATATTAAATGATCCATATTACACAAATGTGGATGAAGGATCTTACTCATTGAATCCACCCTATATAAACTTGGGAATTTTAACATTAATTACGTTAGGAACTAGATGAAACTTTGCCAATTTTGGATCGCTTGAATTACAATATATTTTTGTAAACATACATACATATAAAATACATTAGATTGGCACGCACATGTGATGCATGTACCTAACACAAAAGAGACAAAAAATAATGTATATTAAAAGTAGAAACTATAATAAGAGTTGGATACTTTTAGATCCACACATCTTGATTTGCTGGACTTTAACAAAATGAAAAACGCGATACATTAGGAAGTAAAAGTTGTTAAAAGAGAAGAAAATTTTTTATCTACCAGAATTATCCTTCAATAGTTTATGAGATAAAAGACATAATCTTAATTTGAAGGGCAATTGAAAAAAATTATTAAATAAAAGGGCCAAAACCATCGTCTTTTACACCAATATAATACATAGATATATAGACATATACATACATCACAATTTATGAATTAAAAGCATCTTTATTTTTCTCCAAAGAAACATAGTCATAAGACACATCTCCAAACTTTGAGGATAAACTAAAAATTCCCCTAGCATGTTATTAAGTGTGCGTTTGGAATGTTCAAATATTATCTTATGTTTTTAGGAGGTTTTGAAAACAAGTATCTTTTATTGAGAGCTAAAGGTGGGAGATGAAGGTTGTAGTCTATAGTCAATGTTGGGGATTAGTTATTATTTCAAATATGATGAAATCGGAGAAAGTGCGGTTTTAATATTTTGAAAAAGGGGGGAATCCATTTACATTAATTTTCATTTTTCTTTGGGCCAGCACCTTCTTCTTATGTTAGCATTACTAATGGTGGACCATTACCACTACAAATCACCGGTCTTTGCAATCCACCTAGACTTTTAGAAAGGGGAAAACACAAATACCCTTTTTCATGAAACCAAAAACCCTAACTTTCGCAACCACGGTTTCGTTGAATATTACAATTTACTCGGATTTATTCCTAGTTATTCGTCTTCATATTATGCATGTGCTTGGAGTTGGAATTAGAATAGGTTTCATACACTCTCACTATATATATCAAATAGCTACGTTGTATATTTCAAGTGCGCCTGGTCATCCATTACTACAACATGTGAACATGTCCTGTCCGTCAAATGGTCGCCGTTAGAATTAAATGGCTAATCGATCAAGTTGGCATGGGGGTATTATTATGATGGATAGGAATGGGACCAACATGGGACAGTACTTCACTATTTATATAACTGCTCTGTCTTATTGTCAACGGGTTTAGGTTACACTTGCTGAGTCTTTGAAACAATGTCTATTATTGGCCTATCTAATCACATTCCTTGTCGTTCTTGAATCCTGTTCTAAATCGAGGCATGGAATATAAAAATATGGATATTCTTTCACCAGTTTAACTCGTGTAAAGTGCCTCCCATGTGACGTGTATAGGCAAAGTATTCAAAGGATTTATAGGGCATAGGGATAATCTTCTTCTCCTGCTTCATTATGTCATATTTTACGGAAATATAGAAAGACTCGGATCACCTTTATTTCCATTTTCTCAGTTTGCATTAACACAAGATTATTCGTTGAGATAGTTTAAATTTTTAAATTAAGATATGTTATTATTGTGATGTCTTTTAATTTTATATAATTTTAATTATTGATTACATTTGATAATAAGTAATAGAGGTGAATGGGTATTAGATAGGTATGTAAAATATGAAGTTTTACATCATACCTTACCTTATAAGGTACAAATTCTTAAATTTTAAAATCGAAACCTATCCAATAACATTTTAAAACCACTTTAAGACTTGTACCTTATAAAACATATAAGATAAATGGTATTATGTAAAACTTATAAATTTTGTTATTTGTCCAGTAAATTTCAAGTTCATATCATATAAAAAATGTAACCCATATGTAACATTATAATTCTTCATATGCAAAACATATGGAAACTATAGTAAAAGCCATGAGATTAAAAAAGAAAAAATACATTCATTATTTCAAGTTTAAGTAATCTTAATACATAGTAAATGCAAAATAACAAGTAGAAAGTATTAAAAATATAAAGTTAGAAAGGAAAATGGGGAAGAATAAGAAAAAGAATGAAAAACACAAAATGAGAAAGGTAACATTAGGTTAAGCCATTTTAGGTTACTAACTCAACGGCTTAGAATCCTTTCTTCTTCATTTAAAATATTTATTAGCCGAAAAATATAATACTATTATTTATTAATTTTTTTTATAAGATGGATAAATGGCACTTTAAAACCCGAACTGTTTGTTTTTTAGAGTACAAGTTTTAGAATGGGTACAATGTGGGAAGACTATACAAGAGTAAGTTTCGAAAAATCAATGCTTGGAACCTACTCTCTCACTCTTAAATCTTAATATCTTTCGTAACTTACTCAATTAAGCAAAGTACAAGCAAATACTTTGTATAATACGACTACTTACTCATGCTTAACTATGTAAATAACAAAAATAATGGAAAATAAAGGGAACACAAACGGAGTGTGATAACTCATGGTTAAATGTCTCATATAAATTGTGAAAGGTTGTAATATTAGTTTATAATATTATAATAATAAATATTTTGTTAATGTAAGTTTCAAATGGTTGAAATGAACCTATCAATATTTATTGACTTGGTTTATTAACTATTTTTGACCTAAAGCATTACAAATGGTATTGAAGTCAATCCTTTACCAGTGGGGGTGAACGATTCAAGTCTAGTATTGGTTTGGAGAAGCAGTCCAAGAAGAATGGGAATTGTCACTAAGTGTGACTATTAGCATGCTTCCGGGATAACCTATAGGTATTGTAAGGTCTTATAATGAGGATATCTTATGATTAAGAAAGGGAAAACTGTTATATCTTATAATTAAGTGTTCCACGTGTATTGTAAAAGGTTGTGGTATTAATTTATAAAGTTATGGTGATAAATATCTTATTAATACTAGATTTTAATTTTTAGACCAAATAGTTTAAATAAATTTATTAGTATTTGTTGGTTTGATTTATTTACTGTTTTTAGTATAGCTTATTACATGGAGAGAATCCAATTTAAAAAAAAAAAAAAGGAAAGAAAATAGTTGATTTAATTTTATCTACTATTAAGCGCTATTTCCATTAGGATTTCATTATACAAAACAAGTGGGGTCATAACAGAAAATTAAATCACATTTATGTTCCACTATTTACTACCTTATGGCCCAGGCGTCATCCCCCTATAATGCCGAATGGCGATCTATCGGGCCAAAATGTCAAAACCAAAAAAGGGAAAATAAACAATCGGCATGACATGCCAATATTGGTCAATTAGTGTTCTTCATTATCAAGTGAAAGTATACAAAAGTTGTCTCAAAATTTAGAAATTAGACTAATTGAGAATTAGAGGAATTATAGGGTGAAATAATTTAAAAATGACTATATAATGTAGAATTTTCCATAGACTAATCTTATGAATGTCACACGTTCGATCTGTCAAAGTACTTCATAGATTGTTTGTTTCTAAGGGAATTCATTTCTCTTGCACGTTTTTCTTTTCATCACTAGTCCAAATGATATACATATGAGCATTACTCGACACAAAGTCTTTATATGAATCTACTTTATTTAGATTGACTAAAAAAAAAAAGAGATTTCCTAATAAATATATCCGTTATGCATTACCTATGCAAGTGTTATTGGATGTTTGTTTGAACAAGCGCTCTTTGATTCGACAAAACATGTACCATAATATAAAACGAAAGTTGAGGATTTCATCCCAACAGTAATCTATAACCACCACTTCTGCGTTGGACCATTACTATATGAACGAGATGGATGGATCTGTAGGAAGCCCTAAGCCTTTTGTATTATGTGGGGTGTTTGGATGATGATAAAACATGTTTGATCATTTTTAAGTCCTTCTTTATAATTTATAATATGTTTTTCGAGGGATTATATTATTTACAAAGACCTCCTTTACTTTAAGAAATGGAAAAAGCAAAAAGTAAAACTTATAATTGACAATAATCATTACTTATAATAATGAAGCAATATATATTCTATTATTCACTTGTATACACTTCTACTATAGGGAAATAATTATTGAATATTTAACTACATGCTACTATATTACACTATTGAGTTGGAAATAGAATATAAATACTAATATGCCTTATTTGGTGAGAAACAACTACTACTACTATGGTCGTTGCTATTACAAATAGATGCTACCTTGATAAGTGCTTAATTACACTTATTCTATTATGAATTTTTATAGTGTTCTTATGACTTTCATTGGTGTTTTGGTTAATTTTGGTAGTTTTTCTAGCTGTATTTTGATCTCAAGACTTTGAAGGGTATTTTGGATGGAAAGAAACAAAATCCCATAAGTTTCAAGTAATTTAGAGTTGAAATGAAGAAGATATGAAGCTTAAAGAAAGTAGATAGTCAAGAAGGCACCTGCATTCTTGGACGTAGACCTTTTGGAGGTTAATTATGAAGAATATGCCTATGTTTCCAACTACATTCTTTAAGAATTGGTGCACTAAGACAAGCATGGTCAAGAACATGACTGTCTTCTTGCTCGTGTTTCTCCATATATTAATATTTTTGCATTTTGAGTCAAAGAGAAACATGGTTGAAGTACACGATTGTATTCTTGATCATGATTTGGGAAAATTCCGTTCTACAAATAGATTTGAAGGCCAAACTTTTGGAGAAGTCTTGTCATTTGCTTAGAGAAGGTTTTTGAGGTTTTAGAAAGCGAAAAGAAATAGGCTTTTTCATTGAATTTAGAAAGATTTCATTACTTGATTCTTGTTCTTTTGATTTAGTCGATATCTATATTAAATGAACTTTAGAAGAACCATGTGATCTTATTTTCTTTGGTTCAATTGATTAATTCTTTATTTTATTGTTATCCAATTATGTGTTTTTGAATACTCTTTAAAGTAGTTGATTTTATATAGAGAGATTGAGAAATCTTATATATGAATAGATTTGCATAATTGGAAGGAATTATATGTGATCTTAGATATACAATGATGTAAATCATCTAGATTAAGGTCAAACCTAATTTAGAATTCAAGGAGCAATAATGCAATCCTAGAGGTATTAATTAAGAAGAGATTGCGATTAGTTAACTAAGGGTCAAGAGTTAATAATCTTAAGAAAGATATTAATTCACTTAAGGAATTCTCACAATTTAGTAAAATATTGATGAAATTGGATGTTAATTTATTGATCACATAAGTAATTCTGGGGGCCTTCAATATCTAGGTATTGTACCTTTAGTTTTCTTGATTTTTTATTTAGTGTTTATTTTGTAATTTAGTTATTTAATTTTATTTCATTAGTTTTAATTTAATTTTAGTAATTATTTGTCAATTAGATAATAGGGAAAGGGTAGAGTACTGGTAATTGTAATCTTTGTAGGTTTGACTTAGTTTTCATTAGTACCATGCTATATATGCAACTTAATATACTTTAAAATGGAGTAAGTTAGCGTATATCACATCCCTACCTTACTATTATTATTACTATCTTTATTACCACTACTACTATAATCTCGCACCACCATTATCATCTTAATACACCATCATCATAAGTGTCGCCATCGTATTACTACGATCATTACCAATGCATTATTGCTTATAATTGGTCATCATCACCAATAATAATGATGCTACAAGTGATAATGGTAATGATACAATCATAATTGTAATGGTGGCGATATAAGAGTAAGGCAAATAATAATGGTAAAAATGATGGCAACAACGATGGTTATAGTAGTGTTAGGATTTATGATGCTTATTAGGGATGAGCAGATATAAGATAGGTAAGGTATGAGGTTTTACTTGTACTCTACTCTATAGGTACAGATTCCCAAACTTTTAGAATCGAAACTATCCCATGGCATCTTTAAGCTATCATATATCTTATAGATTTTACAAGGTACAAAATAACCTATAGAACTTATAATTTTTTCTTACATTATAAATTCAATATGACATTTTTTTAATAGTGGGGCCTTTATGAAAAACCTATATGTTCTTTGGAGAATTGTAATGCCCCAAACTTAGGACACTACAAACCGTTACGTGTTTCTAGTATTTACTGACATGTCAAGCGTATACAAATTTCTAAAATCTATAAAGTTCCCGTAAAGTTTCTAAATAGTCTCATAAAATTAATTATCTAAAATATACTAGAATAATGTCTAAATAAAATGATTAATTCTTAAAAAGCAATTAATAACTAAAAGACTAAGATTCTATCTATTTAAACTCGTATACAATCTTTAAGTAGCATATATAATTATCGCTCTTCCCATCTTACCGGTAATAATAATGGTTTCTAAAAATCATTGTAATTGATCAAATCGACTAAACTTCCTACATCTAGAAAAAAAATATAGGGAGTAAGCCGAAACTCAGTACTCAACATGCAAGTACACACGTGTGAATAGAAAAAGCAATACACTTATGGAATATGCAATAATAATACACATTCAACAAGTTATTATCGTCAATTTGAATCCTTTAAGTAGCACATTAGGGCACTCATGACCCTATCTACACAATAATAATAAATATATATGCCACCTCTAGCCTCAAGATTTTTAATCTACCTCAAATCATTTCTACGAGCAACTCTACAAGGAAATCACCATCTAAAGATTGTTGAGGTGCCCCCCAAGGTTTTACCACCACCAGTTCTTAGGTCGAGTTACGCACAAGCAACACTCAACAATTAATAGTCCAATATTTATTAGTTCAATTTCAATTCAACTAACCTAGTAACCATAACCAACAAACATCTACCGCATACCTCAATATCTTGATTCAATATAAGTAGAGCTATCGAAAGTGAAAGAACTTGTAATAACAAAGGAATACTAAAGTTAGAGTCTACCAATCTTTTCTTAAATCCTTAAACTGGTTAAACTTAAGTTATTAGGTTGATTGTATCTAATCTTAGAGTGTAAACTTTGAAGGAAAACAAGTTTAAGGTTCACATTTGGGATAACGGCTGTAGTCCATAATCGTGTTCCTTACTAGACTCTATCTATGGGTAGGATCATGCCCATAGTCTTGGATAGTCATCCTTTCGTCCTCAAAATTTCTTCTCACAAACATGACCACCATAAAAATTCCACTATGAAAGATCTATGATCAATCACCACAGATGTATTATCTAACTGTATTCCTCCATAATGTTGAAAATCTTTCTTTTTCTCTTTCTATAACCATCTAACTCCTAATTCCAGATCAAGAGTGCAATCTCTACTATCATGAATCATGTCTCCTTTATCTTTTCAACATCAAACAATAAATTAAATGTAAATTTGTTCATGATTACCTTAAATTTTCAAGAGATCTTGTAAACCCTTGTCTCTTGTGATTTTCATAATCGCCAGTTTTAAACCTTACATAAATAATTCTATTAAATCTACTAGTAAATGAAATCTCCCTGCTTAATATATTACTCTTTCCCATTGATTCGTTTTCCTTACAAGAAATCTTTTATTCTCCAGTTGCAACTCCTTAGCACCACAAATCTACAATTCTAATAGTATTGACCACTTGTTAAATAATTGAAATCGTAGGAAACAAAAAGAATTACTTGTTTTAACTTAGGAAAACATTTAAGGTTGCTTTGGTGTTCAAGGGAAGCCACTTCTCTTTGTTGCCAATATGTAACTGTAACCAAACAAAAAGAAGCTTTTAAAGGTTAGGTCAAGGCTTGCAATTGTAGACCCTCAAAATTCATGTTATGTGCCCCTTTCTTTATATAATAACTTTTAGTATTACTTGCCTTTTATTTTATATGCTTACTTATTTTATTTTATAATTAATATGAATTTTATGGGTTTTACAAGAATGAACTCATTAAATTGGAATGTTAATATATGTTAGTTTTATCTTTACAAACGATACATGAGAAAATACGATAGATTTCTTTTTCTCCTCGATAAAACTTCTCTTAATGTTAGCAAAATATTATACACATCTAACCCTTTTTAATAAACTTGTCAAACGATAATTAAGAGCATGCACAACTCTAACATGAGCACAAGTTTCAAGATAGGTATAGAGTACTCTGACTTCAACCTTGTACCCTATCCTATAGAACACATATTAAGAAATTGTTATCTAGAACTTGTTTTGTGACCATAAATACCCATCTAAAATCTATTTGGTCGAGTACGATCTAGATGGATATCTTACGAGATAGGTTTGTTTGCTTACCCCTAGTGTTTAAGGTGTGAAGAGGGTGGTGGTGTTATTTTGATAATAAGGATAAAGTAATCACATCATTATAAGACATACCTAGCACGGAAAGAACAACTAATGCTAATTGTCTAATAGTATTTTTTTTTTTCCAATTTATGGAGAATAGTAAACTTTCTTTAGAAACTAGTTTCAAGTAAAGAACACATGCTATTCTAGAATGCGCTAGTTTTATTCCTTTCTATTGCCTTAATATAAATGGGTCATGGCTATACAGTATAAGACACATAAAAATTCACAAAAACCTAACCCTATTTTTTTATTTTTTTTGTCCGAACCTAATCCTATTCAATTAAGCCCGTTCTGGGGGTGTGTTATTTTTGTGTTCGGAATCATAAAGCAAAGAAAAGATTAGGGCTTTGACTCGACTCAGAATTGAATGAAGAATTTCGGAATTCAAAAGTGTTGAAAATAACTTAATGTGTTGTGTTATGTCTCAAAGTGACATCATTTCTTACTTCTCTTTATCTTATTTCTAATACTTATTTTGAAAACGATTGAAAGTTGAAAGAATAATAAAATCTATTTAAATATTTTCCATCTAACATTTCATTTACCTAGAGATAATAGAAAGAGAGTAGAATAATTATTCTCTCTCTCAAGTTTCGATTACCTTATTTACTTAAAAAATAGATAAGAAATCTCAATTCCCATATACTTTTTTATCCTCACTCCATTGAAAATAGTTGTTACCTAAGAGAAAATGTAATTTTTTACTCACATTGTAAAAAAATTAAAAAGTTTAAATAATGTGATCATTGTACTCTCACTAACATTGTAGTTAAATAACTTTTGGTTATTTTCCAAAATAAGAAAATAAAGATAAATTGATATCTTTAGTTATATTTCCAACTTAGTGTTACAATTAATGAGGTTAACTAAACACTTAAAAAATAAATATTCCTTATAATAAAAATTTACTTGTAGTAAACACTATGATAGAAATTTTCAACATATTCCTGGTGAGTGTCGCAATTATTCCATTCCAAACAATAAATGGGTGTTGGAATAATTATTTTTGTCGAAATATTGAAATGCAAAGGATATATTCAATGCCTATTTTCAAATTGAAAAATTTAGGAATGTTGTTATCATAACATGTGCACCAACCAAAGTTATTTTTCAGGGAACTTCAACGGAAGAAGTGAATGTTTCCTTAAAACTTCCGGCTGAAATGAGATATGGAATAATCATGCTTTATCTCGTTAGATATATTAGTTTCGGTTCCATTATCGAAAGAGAAAGAAGCTCCTGTTGCAAAGTAGAATTGCAGTTCAGACCTTCATGTTAATTTTTTATAGAATATTTCAAAAATGAGAATAACAAAAGTGTTAATAATATGATTTCATCATTTCTAATTAGTCAACGTCATAAAGACATATACCTTTTTTTTTTTTTTTTTTATGCATCGCATATGCATAATTTTCCAATGAAATGTCAATCTAGTAACGTATGTAATTTTGGAAACTTTTACCCTCTCTATTCTACCTTCTTATTTTTTATATTTATGTATGGTATTATTTTTTAATTTTCTGAACTTTCATTGTCATCTTTATTTATAATGTCACTATTGGATTTCCTCAAAATTCTAAAATAACACCTTAGTAAAATGTTATTCGTATAATATATACCACAATTATAACCACATCTATTTTCATTATATTTATCAAGTACATTTGCCATACATTGTTTTCATTGTATCATCATTTATCGAGGAATATCCAACTATGGAAGTACTAACTTACTGTCTTATTACTTCTTCTTTGCATGTTTTCCTTTATGCTACAAAATCAAATTGCATGGTATATAATGGCTGAATTGATAATCTTTGGAAATGCCCTTAATAATAGTATAACTAGCAAAGTGGATGATGACGCTCACATATTGAAAACAATCAGAATGGCTAATGTTCCATAATATATTGTCAAGAAAGATCTTTACTAGGTTGACAAGGAGATGATTGATATTCACACATTATTATTTCTTGTCTTCATCAATTTGAAATTTGTATTTAGACTTTACAATGGAAAAATTGAATCTTCTTTAATTTTAGCGGAAGAAACAATAACGATATCAGTAAAGAAAATTTTGTATTGATTTGAGAATTATTATGCTAAGCGCATTAGTGTTATCTTATATAATATTGAGTTTCTCTTTTATTATGTACTAATGTATTTGGATTAGGTAAGGATATAGTTGTTGATCAACCAGAGAGCTAACATTCTTTCTTTTTTGTGTGTTTTTAGTATAAGTACCGGTATGTGTTTTTGTAAATTTATATTTTTCACAATTATTTCTGTTTCATTGTAGTGTTCTTTTGCATTAAATTGATGTAAAAGATTTTAGTGATGTATATTTATATATATGAAGAAATTTACATTAAGTGGTTATTCAAGTCATACAAATACTGTTTAGGACAAACCACCTTAAATCCCAACATCACATTTTTATTCTACCATTGAAAACATATAAGTAATGATAAATAGTGAGAAAAGATGTTGAAAAAACCCATATATGTTATTTTGATGTATTACTTTTTTATATCATTTTATATTGTATTATCAAATATTTTATTGAACCCTTGAAAAGACACACCATCATTTTGCTGTTGGACCAAACATGCTTAACTATATTATCATTATCATTTACTTAAAGCATCAATGGATGTTTTATTTGATTAATTATATATATACAATCCAAAATATTAACAACTTTTTTTCATGTGTTTTATATCCACCGATAATGCACTGGCCCACAATTTGACATTATGTATAGTATGTTCAGATGGTGGCCTCGCAAGTCGCAACAAACTTATGAGCTAGATCAACCATTTCAATATTTAACCAACAAATAGATTGAAACCTATAACTCCATCACAGTTAGGTCGGGTTCTACCCCATACTCCAAAAAAATAAGACCAAGTTTCTAGAGAGAAGTGCTCTAATTTAAATTGGGTATTGAATCAACTAATGATAGTAAAAGGAAAAAAAGTGAGAGAACTAAACTTAAGAAATAACTGGATTCGACTCATAAATTGCATCGAAATCAATCTGGCGGTTCACTAAACTGATTTGGACCTACGAGTCACGGGCTTAAATCATGGTCGGGCTTGGCGGGTCGGTACAATTCAATATACTAAACCTAACGAACCGATAAGTCAAAACTCTGATTAAAGGAACTGGTGGGTTCTAACTTAGAAATTAAAAAAAAAATTAAAAAATTAAAGTTTTTTATAAATTAAATTTAAATATTCTCTCTAATCAAAATATAAAATAAAATTGAATATATATTATTACTTATATTTATATGTTGATATTGAGACCGAATAATATATATGAGTTTATAAAAAAAAATTATTAAAACCCGTATATTTTAATGTTGATAAAAGTAGATAGTTGTGGTGTAAAATATATTACTTTAATTATCAAAATAGTTTTTCAACAAAAAAAAATTATCACCAAAAGAGTTCGGGATATAAGATACCATAAATTTCATTCGATCTTGTCTAATTTTTGAAAGAGTAACTACTTGTGGAAATAATATATTTTAATGATTTATAAAAATATAATTGTATTTATAATTTAATACCATTAAAAATTATAAGAAATATATTTATGTCATATATAAAATGACGATTGTATTATAAATATTAAATAGATAATATTCTCTTTACAATATTAGTCCAACTCTTATATAGATTATATTGTTTTCTAAAGTTTAATCTGAAGTAATAAAAAGCATAATGAGCATTGCCTGTCACAAATCAAATTACACATTAATTATATTGGAAAATTTTTCTTGAGAAAAAAGAAGTTTACTTACTTAATTCACTAATTATGAGCATAAAATAATAATTATACATTATTGAAAATGTAAATTATTAATATTGTATCCAGCAATTAATAGAGTACGAATCATTAATCTTAGCGGCCAACAATTAATAGAGTAAAATAGTTAAAATTTTAAATTTTTGTGATTGATTAGTGGGTTTTTTTTTTCAAATAAAAAATAAAGATAAAAGAATGTTTTTTTCCTAATTAAAAAATTAAAAAAAATTTTCACTAATTCACTGTTTGAAAATCAACCTGTTGAATCATCGAATTGAGTGAACCGGCTTAGAACCAGCCTAAGTTGGATCGATCCTGGTTCAAGGAGGACCAAACCCTTAACCCGACAAGTTTGGGTTGAGTTTGATGCGACCCTAAGTCTATAACTATGATTAACATTTCTTAACCTATTTTTCAAAGCCTAAGGAATGTTCTACGGGTTTCTTCTCCAATATAAGGAAATTCTTAACCAATGAAAATCGACTTAAAAAGGGCTACTTCTCTTTTTCCTTTTTACTTAAAGTGTTATCAAGATCCCAAAAGTTTTAAAAAATGTCAGAAAAACTTTTATGAAAAAAATTTAAAAAATAAAATAACAAATTTCTTAACAAAATGGTTTTTAAGATGTTAATGTGATACGCTGTGTTTGGAAAAGAGAGAGGAATTGACAAGAAAGGAAAGTGAAAGGAAAGAAAATGAATTAAAAAATAATAAGTTCCCTTATTTAGATAATGGAGAGAAATAAAATAAAACAAAAATTGGTAGTATAATTTCTTATTTTGTTAAAATGCCATTAAAGTCCTTATATTTAAAAAATATGCATTTGTTCCAAGAATAAATTGATAATTTTATTAAATTTCTCTCCTAATTTTCTTCAAATTAGAGATGATTTTTTTTTTCTCTCATTTTCCAAAAAAAAAAAACTATTTTTCCTTAAATTCCTTTCTAACATAGTGAGATCTGAAACGGACTTCTTTTTTTTTTTTTTTTTATTTGATGTAATATTATACACTTATGGCAGGCAAGAAGGCCCCAACCTATAATTCCTATGACTGGGACCAGACATTCTTATGTCTGTACGTTGGGCAGTGATTAAGATGTGATGTAATGTAGGACAGACTGAGACTAGGGGTCTAATAGACTATTACTAGGTATATACATCCAGCAGATGATTACCGAAATTCAAAGTGTGTCTACCAAATTCCCACCTTCCATTGAAATGGCAGAACCGTATAATTTTGTCCCATTAACTAGCAGTCGATGTCACATTTACCCAAAAAATAAAAATAGAATTCCATATATTGTATCGACAAATTTGTAAGAGCTGATTGGGCATAGACAAAATGCTCTCGCAGTGTAGTGCTGTAAGACGGTGATTTTTCCTTTCATCTGTGTTTTCGATACTTCCATTGATTTAATCTGTATCTTCTTCTTCTTCTTCTTCTTTTCAATAATAAATTGAAAGTATATTTTTTTATATTTATATCATGTGTTTAATTCTTATATATAGAATTGAGCATTTAAATTTTAAAATCTTTTAATATACTCTTATACACCACTTTGCTACTTTATCCCCTAATAAACTAATATAAGATGCTTAGAAATTAAAAGCAAAACACACATGAAACTAAGGGGTAGAGATTAGTTATGTAGAGTGGAAATGCACTTTCTTAAAAGGATTGGGAATATAAATGACTAGTGTTAGAAAAAATAAAGAATAAATGCACGTGAAACAAATATAAAAGTATATTTACTATTTATCATTTTTTTTTCTTATGATAAATACATTGTGTGTGTTTTTGCCACTCTGTTAATGTTAATCATATATTTTCAGAAAGACCAAAATACAAAAAATGTTTTTATAATTTTTTTCTTGTTTAGTACTGCTGTCATTGAAGCACATTTAAGAGTAATTGTATCAAAGTTTCAAGGCTTATTATGCCAGATAGTATTGTTGCTTTTTGAGTTAGACACCTTAATTAGGTTTTCCGTTACAGAAATATTCATTCGATCGTTATTATAAGCGTGATTGGCCAAAGCTCCGCACAATATAATGTGACCACCATACCTACTGAAGGTACATCCTGGCGAGAAACAAACCGACCGTTTAAAACTTCTGTAAATTAGGATTTCAACTGGCAAAATAGGAAGCCGTTTGCAAGGGTACTGACGTGCTGTTTTTAGACAAATCCTCTTCCAAATCTTGAAGCTATTATAAAAAAAAGATAGTTTAGGGGATTGTTATATTTCAGGATCTTTCTATTTTGAAATGTTAACTTTGGTTCCTTTTCTTTTATTACGAAGAAAAAATTCTATTAGTGTGATTAGGATAAAAATACTTACAAAATCCTCTGGATGCAATAAATTAGATAAGAAGTAATTGACGGTGCTATAAGAAGTTGGAAAGTGTAATTAATATTATGTAATATAAGATTCTTCATAAGTTAGCGGATCATCCAAAATTACAATGAGAGAAATAAGGAAAGAAGGATATAAATTGTCCCTCCTTTTTCATTTTAGGACCTAATCTTATAAAAACGAGTTAAAATAGTTTGTGTCACTCTATGCTACAAGTGCCCTTAACTTTAGGTTCCTTAAATGAAACAACAAAAAGAAAAGTGGATCTATCTAAGTTGTCCCTATTTTTTTTAATTTGGGTTTCATTTTTGTTTTTTAATTTTAGGACTTTGATTTTTAATGGCACTTATAACAGAGAGTAAGAAATGTTCTATTTTGATTCATTTTTTAATATTTAGGTCCTGGAAGAGGAAAAAAAAAAAAAAGACAATATAAGTTTTAAAATGGAAAAAAGGTAGAGAAATTTAGATCGTTCTAATATATATATATATATATAATGTAATGAAAGGGTTCAAAAATGTGGTGCCGGAATTATTTGAAAATCCTTTTGGTTCCTATCTATTTTATAAATGCTGTAGCTGTCCAAGTGAATTGATTATTTTTCACTGATCAAAAAATTTATCGGTTATAAGTCATTATGATCACACGTAAGTAATGAGTTCTACAACGAAAATAAATGACATAAATATGGATCTGCGGTCCCAACAAAAAATAAAAATAAAAAAGTAAAAATAAAAAACTTAAATATAGATCAGCGTCTACAACATCTCACACACCGCAACTTAATGGCCTTGGGAGACTGTTTAATGAAAGATTAATATAATATTGTTACTTAATCCCATTATTTTAACTATCTTAATCTAAGCACTTCCGCTTGGCCAAGTAAATGTAAAATCACCTAACTGAAGCAAATTTAGACTACTCGATCCCCTCTGGTGGGTGAACTAAATGTTCGATTCTACTCAGTTACACATAGTCTAAAAAGATAACATCATGAGATAAATATGGATTGATTTAATTAAACTTACATTAAAATGATCAACCTTTTTGTTCCTTCATTCGATAAATGGTTTGATATTGATTTATAAATTTAAGGCAATCTTTATTTATTATATCTATATCTATATCTTTTATATATATATATATATATATATATATATTATCTAAGATCCAACAGATTTCTGATATTTTTTGACATTTCCATCAACTACTCTTAAGATGTATTAAGAAAAACTATTAAAATATATGTTACAATAGTCTAACTTCGTAATATTAAGGATAAATAAGTAATTTTACAAAATCATTACCTTTTTCTCTTTCACTTATACTACATTTAGTGTTTTAAATTTTTCTATTTATTTAAGATAACCTATTAAAAGTAAATGAATAAAATGAGAAATATAATCAATATTTTAATTATTATATGTTTTTTATTGTGAAATTTACGAATAGACATATTACCATTATTTTACAAGTTTCATGCAGTTGATATTTTTATATATGTACTAACAACCATTTACAAATAAGATACTAATGGCTATTTGAAACGTATTAATAATTAATATCTTTTATGTCCCAATTTCCTTGGGATTAATTGTTTGTCCGTATCGTTCCGTATTATAAAACTTCTGTCATCCAAATAGAAAATAAATAAATAGAGCCACCCCACCGCCATCAATTGCGTCATTGGCGCAATCATTTTGCTTCTTCAACACTATGATAGGATTAGTGGTCACAAAGTAGAGCCTCGAAAAAATTCCAAACTATAATAAAAAGAACCTTTCTATTTTGTCTTTTGTCATCTTTAGACTAAAAGCAGCTTTAATGATGAGACATGATAAAAGAAAAGAAGGATGACTATATCAAACATTTCATGAAAATTTCGACCTCTTCCTTCGAATCAGACAACTAACCAATGAAAAAGGTTAAGAAAACCTAAACATTGAATAATCAAGCAACAAAAAGAGATTGATTTCAGTCAACTGTCAAGCAATTTTTGTAAACCGTAGATGATACAAAAAGTAAAAGATCGATGCTCTTCGCCGCCGATTGTGAAGATCCCTTTCGTGTTGATGAGGAAACATTAGTTGACTTGGTTGGATTATGAAATCACAAGAATAAGCCTAAGCCTATTGAATTGGAGAGCATAAAGACATGCAGGCTTACGGTCAAATTGAACCTAACAACATAACGTTGAAATTAAGCTTGAATACGGAATTTAGAGGTCCAGCCCATTCCAAATGATAGTCAATGAGATCAGCCTCAACGTATTTAAAGTTACTATCGAGTCTAAGTTTTGGTCGATAGAGATTAAGAGCATATTGGGTTTTGCATTTGGGTGTGAACCTATAAAAGAGTAAACAATGAGAAACGTTAGGGTTTTATTTGGTGTAGTTACTTCAATACTTAAATTAGTAAAGTGTATAGAAAAGGAAAACGTATGCAAAATAGTAGAATATAGCTCAAGTACGTAAAGTATGAAATAGTTTACCGTTAAGTGATATTTTGGTATTTATAGAAAAGTGAGCGGAGGATATGTTCATAAGTTATGAGTAGTAGAGACATATAGGTCAATGTGGTCCTGAATTGTAGGAGACAGTTGTTGACCAAGTTTTAGAGCCTCATCCTTGTCTTTCGGCCATTCGAGTCTATAATATATAGGTAGGCTATCCAATGGGTCTGGTTTGAGGTGGATTAGATGAGTATAGAGGCTGAACCCAATTGAAAGGGAGCTGCATCGTGAGCGTAAGCAGATTAGCATGGGTCTAAGGGACTCATATAAGCCTCGTAATTAATTACTTAGGATTTGATTTATAGAATTTAAAACGATCGAGCAAATTATCCGATTCAATCCAAATTTTATGATGAAGTTAGGAATATTAGTAAAAGTGATCATGTGAGTTTGGATTCAAAAAAATAAATAATAAAATAATTAATTGTTATGATATCGAATTATATGTAAATTTTCAATTATTTATCGGAAACATATAAAACAAGTTTCGATAACTAACGAATCAATAGAGATAAATTCTATACTCATTAAAAATCATAAAATAACTTAAATAATATTTAGGAGTATTTATTTATACTATATATGTATTTATATATAGGTAGAAATACTCGAAATTACTCAAAATATTTAAAATATGTTAAAATAATATTAAATAATTAAAGAAAATTCATAAATAATTAAGGAAAAATCAGAAAAAATGTGAAAATGTCTAGAAGTGGATCATAGTAAGCTGGAATTGAAAAAGAAAAATTAACTAATTTAATTTAACTAAATAGAAAGTCAAAATGAAGAAGAAATAAGGCAAATATCAAGTCAATTTAATGAGAAAAACCCTAGGCAACACTATAAATACCCAAATTTTTTTAGAAGGTCATTTGGTCAGTTAGGAGTGTTAGAAAATTAGAGAGAAATGAAAGAGTAAGGGTTAGAATTTAATTACAAAATTTACAAAAAATCCGTGTAATTTGGACATTTAAATTAAACCCACAACCCATAGCTACTTGGAAGTGAACCGATGCCACCACTATACTCTAACACCACTGCTTGGCCTAGCCGACACACATGGAGTCATCTCTAGTGGCTGAAAATCGATCGGATCGGTAAGTCTAATTTTCAACTCGATCTTGTTTAATTCTGTGAAAATATTAAATATATTTAGAAAATTATGAAATTTAGTATTCTAAGGTTTTTAAGTATATAGATTTAGGTTTACGTTGATAAATTTATGTTTGGAGATATATTGTCTTTAAGAAATCGTATAAAACTGAGCATATTTTAATTTAGAAATAAATAACTTTAGGAGTATGGTTTTGAGTTCAAAATTTTTATGTAGGCTAGTTAGAACCTTTAAAATAATGCTATGAAGAGATTTTTCAAAAACCTATTTTTGAAAATTTTAGATGATTTTTAGGCCTTAAAATGATGCATAAAATGAGTAATTTTGAGCTAATTAGGTAATTAAATGAAAATTTACTAATTTAGTGCATAATTATATATTTTAGGATGTTGAAATCTAATGTAATATGATATTTGTGGTATTTAGAGTGTTAGTTGTAATTATTAAGGTATTATGTAGTATATATGTAATAGGTAAAAATGATATATTTTAACTTAATTTTGTAATTTACGGTAATTAGGTAAATTTTGATTTGAGATGAATTTAGATATTTTGAGATGTTAGTTGATGTTAGGAGATGATATTTGAGGTGATAAGAATATTACATGTGTATATTATGTACATATTAGGTGATAATATATGCCATGTAAGTATAAGAAATTGATGAGTAGGAAAATATTAGGTTAAAATTTATATTATTATAATAATAATAGAAATATATAATAAATCTAGTAGGAAACTTAAATTAGGGTAATTATATGAAAAATGTAAATTTTCCTCTCATTGGGAGTAAATTTGGAAGATAAATTAGGATATGAGGTGTATTGTATGAACTAAAATATTGATTAAGGGTTAAATATGATATTTAGGATATTTAAAAATAATGTAATTAATTTCATATTATGTGTTGAAATGAATTCCTAGGGTTATGTATAAAATTCATAATCGAAAACTGTGTTAAAACCTAATTTAGAAACCGAATTAGAACTTAGCTCAAAATTAAGAATCATTATAAAAAACTTAAAAACCTAAATAGTTAGGTATAATAAAACCCTAAACTGAAGATAAGAATAAGAATTTCAGAACAAAAATTAATCTATGGTAGTTATGTGGAAACTGAAATAATATTTGTATTATGGAGAATTATTGGTGATGGCCTATACGAGTCGCACTTTGAATGAGAAAGTGAGGAGTCTAGGTAAGGTAGGATTAATACATTATTATATTTTAGAGTACTAATTTGTAGTACTCGGAGATTTGAAATTTTCTTTTGTTGTGATTGTTAGATAGTTAACTGTGTGCATACATATATATACTTGTCTTTGAGTTTGATGATATGATTCCGATTTACTGCTTTGGTTGGTATTTATGTAATTTGTTTGAAATGATTAAATACCTTAAACTAGATTTAATTAAATATATGACTTAAAATTCTAAATCGGACATGCATAGCAACCTATTAGGGGAAACTTAGGGTTCTTCGGCTAAATATTGACCCTTTTGAAAGGGATAGTATTGGATAGCATAATTGGTCCTTTCTTCATCCAAAGTTGAACTAAGTGACAAGTGAGGAGATCGCAACAAGGATAAAGTCAATGGTTCGAAGGTAGTCGTGGGAGGAGCGGTGTCTCGATTGCATAAGCTTAGGTTTGGTTGTGAGCTATTACATTAAATGGAAACTTCTCAACCTGGATTAGAAAAGGTACAATTTCTCTAATCTCACGAACGGCCAGATAACATCGTGTGATGGCATTTACTTATATGCATTGCATCTAACTAATTTGGTTGATAACCCTATTTGTGTTTGAGGTATAGTTTTAAGTCTTCGTTTTAACTTATTGAGCTGTTGGTTGCTTACATCCTTATAAATGTTGTTACAGGTATTAGTTAAGAAGCAGCCTATATTTACCTTGAAGTTAGCAACTGCTGGATCTTAGGGGGTGAGAAAATACATACAAAGAATAAATATATTTTTAAGGTCTTAGCTCTTATTTTAGAATCTTCTATTTTCGAATAATGTATTAGTTTTAAGTCCTTGTCCCAACTTATTGAGCTGTTGATTGCTCTCATCCCTATAGACATTGTTGTAGGTGCTAGCTAAGAAGCGGCCTCTATTTACTTTGAAGCTAGCAATTGCTGAAACTTGGGGGTAAGGAAATACATATGAAGAATAAATCAAATTTTAAGGTCTTAGCTCTTATTTTATAATCTTCTATTTTTAAATAATGTATTACTTAGGAAATATAGTACAATGAAACCTTGCAAATATTATTTGTAATATTTGAATATGAGTGTATATATATATTTTTATACTTTCTCAGGTAAATAATTTATTTAATTTATAAATTGTTTACTCCAAAGCGGGTTAGTCATGAATGTCTCGTATAAATTAGGTCTAAGATAACGGCTATATGTTAATTTTTATCTTAGAATGGTTTGCATAATGGTACTGTTAAGACTTTACTGTTTTGGGACGTAACAACCTAAGCCTACAATATCCTATCAACACTTGCTCCCCCCTCCCGTAATCTCATTGTCACAGTAGAAGTGAAGAGAAAGGATAGATAGGTTCCTTAGGCACATAGTCGAGCTGAACTTGGAGCACTCATGGTAACTTGGTCATTTGTGCAAAGAATTGCCATGCTAACACTTTTGGAGGGTTGGCCGACATGGCATGAAAAATGCTCAAACAAAGGAGACGCTCCATAAGGAGGCTTGAGCTAATGATGTGTGAGGTTAAACAATGGTGAGGTGATTTAAGGAGAACACATTAGAGCAGAGTTGAATGTTAAAGTATCTAACTAAATGGGTGACCCAAGGTAGATGCCCTTCAGGCTAAGCTGGGTGTTTAACGCCGAGGTGAAGATTTAGTATGTTAGGTGCTTTAAGTGGTAAGGGTACAAAGCCCGGGCATTAAATGGGTGACCTAAGGTAGATGCCCTTCAGGCCAAGCTAGGCAAGCAATGTTGAGCGAGTGATGGCAGAGCCAAACAGGGCTATTATATCCATGTTAAGCAATGGCATTGGGGAAGTCCTGTTGTTGACATAAAAGCCAAAGGGGCCTTAGGAAAACTTTTTGTAAAAGCTAACTTTTCAAAATCTTGCTTTATCAAGTGCTTTCATAGTGCAGTTAATGTGACATGATAGGTGTCATGTCTTTACAAACTTGCATGCATTTGTAGACATTTTATCTTTAAACCGTGGCCATTTGATTAAAATAAGGCCAGGTATTAGCATTGCGACACACTACGAGATTTACGTTTAACTGGATCCTTATAACTACCGATTCACTTTCCTAAGCATTCAGCTTATAAATACCGTTGACCTTATACAAATAACTCTTTCATAACTTCCCTTATTATGTTTATTTGCTACCTGCAATATCAATAGTTACTTTCTTCTTCAATTTCTTTCTTCTTCTTCATCAATAGAACTCTCACTTTCTCTTCTTTCCATCATCAAAATGTCGAATTCAATGGCTAATTTTGGTAAGTGTAACATTACATCTTTAGACTCTGAGGCTATAAGGAATGCTTCTCCCCCCTCAAGAAGGGATGAAGAAGCTTATTTCTCGCTTAAAACAACTAGACAAGGAGACTAGAAAGGTAGTGGAGGAACTGAATGGAGTGGAGCTTATTAAAGCTATCCTTGAAGGCACTTATCTATAAGACATATTACCAGATGTTGTAGACTGGTTCATAAAGCCAGGGACAAATAGGGGGTCAAGTAGGCAGATTAGTAAGAGCAAACCATCCTTAATAAATTGGGTCCTAACTACTTTAACAATTAGGACTGACATCGAGTAAAGCAGTGCAACTACTACATAAGGAGGAGAGGGTGCCTTTATCATAGGGAAGGTGCTTTGTGGTGTTTAAAAAATGTTTAGAGCTTGGGATGTGTCTCCCCTTTAGTGAGTTTGAGAAGGAACTCTTTAACTTCAATTACCATTGATGTTGTTTGGCACAAATTCCTCCTAATGGGTAGATGGTGTTGAAGTCATTCTAAGCATTGTTCGAGTATCTAGTAGTATAAGCTACCCCTAAATTTTTCAATTACTACTTCCAATGGAAGAATCTGAATGGTGGACATACCATCAAAATTGCATTGGAAGAAAGCTATTCGGGGGCCTATACTCATCTGTGAAGGGTTAGTAGAACGAGTCCTTAGTAGTGGAGTTGCTTGAGGAGGTCGACTTTTGGATACGGTAGACTTTACTGGTCCGAACTAGTGATACAAACAAGCTCGACCCCAATGACACTGAGGCTACATGAGAAATTAGTGCCTTCATGGGATTAAAGAATGGAGAGGAGATCAACGTTAAGCAAACGGTAGGGAAGTACATCAAGTTCTTGATCTCCGAGCTCTTCCCCAGCATTCATAAAGCTATGATAAAGAAGTGGGTGAAAGGTACGAGTTTGTCCTCAGCTTAAACTACCTCTTCCGTCATGCCAACATGGGCTCGCTTGAAATTATGCTTTGTACGAAATCATGCTTTGTACGAAATCTTTTTGAGGAGTAGGAAGGTCTTCCTTGCCCGTACTAGTTACAGCAGAGTATTGTAAGTAAGTACGATATGTTTGCCTTGCATCGATGTTATTTGTTTATTTCCTTGCAGATAAGAAGTTAGCTTAGGTGACTAAGGTTCCATGTCCTTTTAGGCTAAAACTACCGAGGGGGCATAAGGGTAAAGCTAAGCTAGCTAAGAAGACTACTGACCCTAAGAGCAAGGCTGTAGGGCCTGTGTTAGGGGCAAGTAAGACCAGCAAAGTGGAATCACCAGTTCATCCTCAAGGGATTCTTATTAGTAGAACATTCTACGAGCTTATAGTTGTCAAACCTCTGAGTACTGTCTCCCTTGCAACTGAAATTACTCCTATGTTTAAGCTCGTTACGATGGGGGATGAGGCTGCCATTGATAAGTCGGAGCTATTGATTCTTGCCTTGCCCTCCCCTCCCAAGGTAAAGGAAAGAGGCTTGAGACCAATACTACCGAGGGTCTGGCAGGTTAGAAGAGGAGACTCCCTAAGGAGGGTAGGAAGGAGGCATTGGCTTTAAAGAAGACCAAGATGCCAGTGCCACTTAGCAAACCATTAACTAAGTGGCTCTCATCTAGCCATCCCCATCTCTCTATGGACCAAGTGAGAAGGGCCCAAGCTGAGGCCTAGTACTAGAGGGAGAAGACCATTTTGAACTCCTATAAGAGGGTTTTGTACAAGTCTAAGAACTCTCGCCTCTACGAGGAGGGCTCCAAGTTGACTACCAGGCAGTATAGGGGGAAGATCTTTAGACCCTAGTAAGGAACCTAAGGTGACAACATAACGTTGCATCATCAGGCTCTTAACTTAGAGGTCTCGATGGGGTCTTTCACCCCTGCTAACTAAAGTGTCTTGGAGATGACATTGGGGTACAAATTCAATGACCCCCTCGAGTTGTTAGGTTGTCTCAATTCCCTAAACCATTAGTCACTTTCTTTTGTTGTGTTTTCCTAAGTCTTCTTTTCATTGCTAATGCCGTCACTCTTATTGTGTAGTACCATGGCCAGTGTTGTTGTGGATCAATAGCTACAAAGAGTTACTAGAAGAGGTAAAGGTGTAAAACATTAGGCTAAACTCAAGAAGGGTTGGGGGGGGGGGGGGGGGGTGGGTGTGAATTAAGTTATAGGACAATATGCAATTCTTTTCGAAATTTTCAACTAAATGTAATAACAAGAGTGATGATAAAGCAATAATAAGTATAGAAATTAAAATGATAAGGATAGAGTAATTCAAGCCTAGATATAACATGGAGTTCAGACTACCTCCTAATCTTTACGAACTCACAATGCCTCCTATTGAAAACTTTGCACTTCTTTATTAATTTCTTTACATAATGCTCTAAGAGCTTACACAAGCTTACATGCAATCCTATTTCACACAACAATCTTTAGTGTAGTGCTCTTCTTTCTCTCAAGGTGACAAAGTACATAAACACTTAAGCACTACACACTAAGTCTCTTTTGTTTGATTGCAAGTAAAGAGAACAAGAGATAATTTGTAAGTAATGAGGCTAAAGAATGTAAGAGAATGTCTATTGATTACAATAGAATATTAGTTCTTAATTCTTTTTGGTCGAGTTATTGAGTATTTATATCAACTCATTGAATTCTTTTTGTTATCGTACATTAAATGCTCCAACAGCTACTTAGATCAGACTTGTCGGCATGTTGATTCCTTACCCTTATCGGCAAGCCGGTAATAAATTGCACTACTAACATGAACACTAGCAAGTGAATCGGCATGCCGGCTCTATAAGGGTAGTAAGCTTTTCTTTATATTATTTAGGGCTGTATACTGTCAGCCTAGTTCTTCCTTGAGTCGTCATGTTAATAGGGCAAATATCACCTGAAAATACTCTTGACAACCAACAAACAAATACACTTTGCAATCTAACTTTAAGATCATTTGATCACCACTCAAAAGATTTTCTTATAGAGATAATCGATATACTTAATTATCAAGCAAGTTAATCAATTTTATTCAATTGTCTCAATATGGTCAAATAGAATTTAATTAAATCATTCACTTTTGTTTTGTTCTCATCAAAATCAATTAATGAACCCTAAGTTCAACATTCTTCCCCTTTTTGTTGAGGACAAAACTATTATTTACCTAAAAACCCTCCCTTAATTCAATACTCCCCCTCAACTTAACATTGGATCTTAAGATGTTTGATAATTGAATAAGATTGAGCGAAAAGCTTGTGTAATGAGAGTATTGATCCTTTTCATGATAACTTGATATATTGGATATATTAACCTTGCAAGTGCCAAGATATAATATAAGTCCAAAAGATTAAAAAAAGGAGATGACCATTACTTAATCAACTTACCATTTTCGAATCAACTTAATAATTTACAAAATATAAGTTCAAAAGGTTAATAACTTAACCATTAGTTAATGACTTGAATTGAACAACTGATGACTTGAATATTTCTCCTCCTTTGGCCTCATCAAAAAAAGGAGGATCCAGGTGGTGAAGAGGGAAGAGGATTCAAGTTGAAAATTTGGTAGAGTTCTGGCTTATATTGGAGAGTATGCCCCCTGTAAGAAGAAGATCAAGGGTACACAAGGCTTGAAAGAAGCAATAAAACAGTGAGCAACGATAACCAAATAGAGCAAAGCAAGTGCATGTAAGATAAGGGTTCAACAAACATACTACAAAAGCCACAAATATCTAACAAGAAGAGCAAGTCCATCAAGGACCAAAGTTCACAGTACAACAAAATTATAAAGCGGCTAAGGGCCAAGTTCTTAAAAAAAAAAAAACATGATAAAGATAGAAAGTTGAAGTGGATAGCTAAGCAACAGGAGGATCATCGTCTTGAGTTGAAGGAGGAAAAGGGCAAGAAGGGCAATGATAGTTCAGTTGGAAATGACTGTAGAGCCCTTAAAACCTATTGTGTAGATGATCATGCATATCTTCCCAGAGCTGATTGAAGCACATCTTTGAATATTGATAAAAAGGATGCTGAGATGTTAGAGGAGCAATCGAATCAAAAAAGGGAAACTCAAAAGCAAGTGTAGGCTGATGAGAGGATCCCATAGGTGAAGGTGTAGCAACATGACTAAGAGTTGCACTAGTGGGGGTATGAGCATTGTGACTGCTTGGCTCATCAGAGGATGTAGCTAGGTCTTGTAGGTTGCGCATAAAGCTAAGATCCAGGGGAGGAAGATCTTTCCTCTTAACCTAATTGTTACCAGATTTCTTCTAAATCCCCTTGCAAATATCAATCAACTTAAGATGCTTGACATGAGCTACTTAAGGAGGTGTTGGAAACTGAATACCCTTTCTGATAAGTAACTGGGTAACCAATTGCCCAAAGTGAAGGAAGGCTTGAGACAGGTTATTGGTGACATGTTTAAAGCACTAAACTATGATATTGAAAAAGTTAATTTGCTTGTTCATGAGCCAATAATATAAAACCCATAAATCTTGAAGGGTAGCATTGGATTGCTAGCCTTGACAAGGGCAATAGCTATGGATTATAATGTGGTGAAGGATTTTGGTCCTAAGGTCTAATTAGATGGCTACTAAATTTTTGGGCTTTGCTTGGTATCCTCCAATACCCTTATATCTAAAGACTCGCTCATAGAACTTTGCCCCATAATATTTGACATTCACTTCTGTTCCTCCAACAACAGCATCAATAAGGCTACAGATATCCTTAGGAGTAATAGTGATGAAGGTACCGTAAACAAATGAGTAAAGGACACTACGACGTATTTCATCACTTGGATTCATTTTCAATTTAGGTCGACTTTGATCGTTTAGAGAATCTAACATATTACAGTAAAAAGAGCATCATCATGTACCTCATTAGGAAGCTAAAGGATGTCAAGAACATGGTTGGTGGTGACGCTGGGAATAGCTGCGATTTGAAACTCCTTGAGCACCTCCAGTGGATAGAAGATGCTAGTATCGACCTCAAGATTGGCAATTTTTTCAAATCTTTGAGCATGTTGCCGTAAAGGAAAAAGGTGGTGGTTATAGGTTGGGGGTGCAAGACCATGAGCCATGCGTGATGCCATGGATATTTAGTGAGTTGTATGTGATAGATAGGTATGGGCTTTTGTGGTGAAGAGGCTGAAGGAGATGGATAAAGGTGTATATGATAGTGGGTAGAGAGTACAGGTGATGGAAATCGGTGTGACAACATATGGACAGTATGTGGCGGCGTGATGGTTAGTGGATATAGTTAGAGAGAGAAAGTGATGAGAGGAAGAAGAAGAAAGAGAGATTGGATGAAGTAAGGAGAGAAGTAGAAAGTGGAGAGAATGGGAAGTTGATTTATGGAAGAAAAAAGAGATTTTGATAGAGGAAAGGTAGAGAATCGAAGAGGGAGAAAGTAGCTAAGGTTTGAGGAACGAAAAAAGAGGGCTTTTGGAAGAGGATAGATGAATGGATAGGGTTCGGCACGACTTTAAGTTGTACCTAGAAATGGATGAATCGGTATGCTGGTATGGAGGGGAGTCGGCATGCAAATGATGTGAATAAAAGCGAATCTGAAATCTTAATGAGAGGAGTATATCGGCATACCGGTGGTTAGGTGGACCGGCATGATTTTTTTAAAATTTAGGGGAGTATACTGGCAAGTTGGTGTGGGGGGAATGCTGGCATGCTGGTTGTTTGCAATTCTACAAAAACTTAATTAAGTCTTTTATTGAGTCAAGTTGTTGATTCAAATTGATTTGTAGTGATTTAATGAGTATTCTAACACTTCAAACAAGTTTATTTGAGTCCACTTAGGCTTGGAAAAATTAAACCTAAGAGAGATTTTAAAAATTTAGCTAAATCAATCTCTAAAACCTATGAAGATTTTAATTAAGAAAAAAAGTGTATATATGAGCAAGACATGTGAGTAGCAATTGAGTTTTTGTGCACCAATACTTGAAGCAATTTTCAAATACATATTTGAGTATTGTAAGAGCAAATTGTAGCCTTGAGGCTCTATAAAATACAAAATCACTACATAAGTTTCTTAGGATCAAAGCTTAGCATGTAAATAAATAGTGAGTAAGTAGATATCCTTTCACACTTTTAAGATAGGTTCATGCTTTCCAAGCATTGTCAAGGAGCACAATGACTCATGATCAAATCTAAGAGCATTCATATTGGTACATATAGGTAAGAAATGCTCCTCATAGCACTTTAGACCCTAATAAAGGTTTAGAGAGGTCAATTATGAACAAAATTTAATTTAAGCTAGTTTGACCATTCAAGCATGATTTAGGGAAGAAAATAAACATATGAGGCCCTATTTTGGGCACGAAACCCAATATATGATGAATTTAGCATGTGTGAACTTGAATACTTTATGAGTGACTTTAAGTGTGCCGAAGACATGCTAAATGTGATATTTAATACATAAAAACCATATGATCATGTTTCTTATATTTCATAGTATGAATTCTGCCGATCTACATACTTAGTATGTTATTTTTGCCCAAAAATGCTATCTTAGTTTTTATGTGTCTAGCACTCATTTTGCATGATCATTCCTAATTCTCTTCTTAAAGTGCAAAATCTTTCCTCACTCAAGGGTTTAATGAAGATATTGGCCATCTGATTGCTAGTATTAACAAACTTTAAGCAAATATCATTATTTTGCACATGATCACAAATAAAGTGATGTCCAATTTCTATATGCTTAGTTTTAGAATGTTGGATTGGATTTTTGGTTAAGTTTATAGCACTTGTATTGTCACATCTTATTGGAATATTGGTGAATTCTAAACCATAGTCAAGCAATGTTTGCTTCATCCATAATACTTGGGTACAATAACTACCGGCTGCTACATATTTAGCCTCAATAGTAGAGAGTGCTACTAAGTTTTGTTTGTTTGAATGCCGCGATACTAATGAATTATCAATGGTCGACATCGGAATATCTAACAAGATCAAATGAGGTGAACTTAGGATACCACAAGTCGATTTCAATGGTGCTCACAAGATACTTAAAAATGCGTTTAACTACATTCAAGTGAGATTCTTAAGGGTAAGATTGAAATCGTGCACGTAGATACACAACAAACATGATATCAGGCTTAGATGCAGTTAAATATAGAAGACTTCTTATCATGCCCCTATACATCTTTTCACAAATGTTCTTTCCACTCGTATTTATCGAGTTTTAGACAGGCACTCATTAGAGTTAGCTTAGTCTTATAATTTTCTATTTTGAACCTTTTTAAGAGCTCTTTAGTTATTTAGCTTGATTAATGAAGGTTCCATCTTTGGTTTGTTTAACTTGAAGACTTAAGAAATAGTTGAGTTCTCCTATCATACTCATTTCAAATTCGTTTTTCATGCATTGGACAAACCCATTAACTAAATCCATGGAGTAGTACTAAACACGATGTCATCAACGTATATTTGAACAATTAGTATATGATCATTGTATTGTTTAATAAATAATGTTGTGTCAAGTTTCCCTCTAGTGAGTTCATTCTTTATTAACAAGCTACTCAATCTTTTGTACCAAGTTGTAGGAGCTTACTCTAGTCCATACAAGGCTTTATTAAGCTTATACACATGTTTTGAGAATTCACTATCCTTAAATCCTAGTGGTTGCTTTACATATGCTTTTTCTTTGATGTAGCCAATTAGAAAGACACTTTTAACATCCATTCGATATAGTTTAAAATCTTTATATGTAACAAATGTTAAAAGCATTCTAATGGCCTTTAATCTAGTAATCGGAGCAAAGGTCTCATCAAAATCAATTCTTTCTTCTTAGTTGTAGCCATTTGCAGCTAGACATGCCTTGTTTCTTGTTACTATTCTGGTTTCATCTAACTTGTTTCGAAATACCTATTTGGTTCCAATTATCGGTTTATCTTTTAGTTTGGATACTAATTTTCATACCTTATTTCTAGTAAATTGATTTAGCTCTTCTTGTATAGCTTGAATCCAAAATTCATCTTTTAAAGCTTCATTTACGTTTTTTGGTTCAAGTTGAGATAGGAACACTACATTACTTAGATTCTTAAGTAAGGGTCTAGTTTGCACCCGATTAGATGGTTCTCCTATTATTAGATCCTTATGGTGATTTTTCACAAACTTCTATTCTTTAAGTAAATCTAGGTTAGAGTTGTTAACAAGTCCATATTGCCTAAAGGATTCCTTCTAAGTTAAATTGGATTGATTCTTATTAAGACCAAGATTGTATAAATGAGCACCAATGTTTTCTATTTCATCATTAGATTCTCTAAATGCATATGAATCATCAAATGTAACATGAATTGATTCTTCTACAACAAAAGTTCTTTTGTTATAGACTCTACAAGCTTTACTAGTAGGTGAATAACCAAGAAAGGTACCTATATCTGATTTTGAATCAAATTTTCTTAGTCGTTCGTTTCCATTATTAAGAATGTAACATTTTGTTCTAAATGGATGAAAATGTAATAAGTTAGGTCTTTTATCTTTCCAAAGCTCATAGGGGGTTTTCTTAAGGATTGGTTTTATGAAAACATGATTTGATATTTAACAAGCCGTATTAATGACTTTAACCCAAAAATACTTAGGTAGATTATTATCACAAAACATAGTCTTAGCCATTTCTATAAAGATCTTATTTTTCCTTTTGGCAACTTCATTTTGTTGTAAAGTTCTAGGTGTCGAGAAGGTATGTTTTATTCCATTTTTATTACAAAAGTTTTTCATTTCATGATTTTCAAATTCTCCCCCTTTATCACTTATTGAGACAATAGAAAGGCCTTTTTCATTTTGGACTTTCTTGCTGTAATTCAAGAATATATGATATGTTTCATCCTTGTTGGCAAGGAAGAAGGTCTAAGCGTATCTAATGAAATCATCAACTATGACTAATGTATATATTTTCCCTCCCAAACTTAAGGTTAGGGTTAGACTAAATAAATCCATGTATAGTAGTTGGAGTGGCCTAGAAGTTGAGATGACATCTTTTGATTTAAAAGATGACTTGATTTGTTTGCCATTTTGACATACTTGATATGTTCTATCTTTATCAAAACTAATCTTAGGTAATTCTTTAACAAGATTCCTTTTGGCTAGTTTTGATAAGATATCCATACCAGCATGTCCTAACTTCCTATGCCACACCTAACTATTATTGTTTTGAGTGGATAGACAAGTTTGAAGAGAACATGAAAATATATTGAAGTCAATTTTGTAAATTTTTCCTTGTCTATGCTCCTCAAAACAGATTTGATCATTATTAATGTTTTCAATAGAATACTTTGATGCATGAAAGATTACTTTATGTCCTATATCACATAATTGACTAATACTAAGTAAACTATATTTCAAATTATCAACGAATAATACATGCTTAATAGTAAGATCATTATTAATGCAAATGTTACCTTCATTAATAACGTAAGCTTTCCAGTTATCTTCGAAGGTCACACTTCCTCTGTTCTTCAAGTCTATAGATGTAAACTTGGATGTGTCTCCTGTCATATGTTTTGAGCAACCATTATCCAAGATTCATTTGTTGTTATGCCTTGAAGGGTCCTATAACACAAATGGTTATTTCTTTGGTACCCACTTTAGTTTGAGTCCTTTGAGGTTAGTTGTTATAATGTAAGGTTGTCCATTAGGGACCCAAATCATTTTACTTTTGTTATATAAGGAGAGATAGCAATGTAATGCACATGTATGTGCGATATGATCATATCTTCCATAATAGTTACAAGTTTTATTGGAAGCCTTAACAAAATAGCTTTTGTATGCTCTATATACGTTCTCTTTATTATAACCTATCCCGGTTTTGTTTAATCCTAGCCTTAGTGTTCCAAAGATTTTATCCAAATTCTTTTCTCCATCTACAAATTTTGCCATTACCTTGCTTGAATCATCTAAGCTAGATTTTAGGATTGAGTTTTCGATTTCAAGACGACCTAGTTTATCAATCATACCTTCATCATCCTTTGCCTTGAGTTTTAGATCTTTCATTTCCCTTTTAAAATTCTCATTAGCTTCTTTTAATTTACTATTTTCATCCATCAATTCATTGTTTCCAGTGCTTAGCTTTACATTTTATTTTGTCAATTTCTCATTTTCAATTTTTAACTATTCATTTTCTTCTTCTATTCCTTCTTTTGCATCAACTAGTTTATTGTATTCACTTTTGATAACACCAAACTCATCACCTACTTCACTCATCATTTGCTTCAAGACTTTATTCTTCTTTTGCACTTTTATGAATTCTTTCAACAACTCATCATATATACTCCTAAATTCATCAAAGGAAGAGCCATGTGAAGAAGAGCATACTTCATCATTGAGAGCCATGAAGCAAGTTTCATTGTCAGAGTCGTTAACATTGTAACCTCATCATCGTCTTCACTTTTTTCTTCACCTGAGTTCTCTTCCATGACTTTTAGAGCAATTGTTTTCTTCCTATAATCCTCTCCTTGTCTTTTTACCATCTCATGTATTTTAAGTGTTTTAAGGAGTTGCTCTTTTGATATTTCATTGAGATCATGAGCTTCTTCGATAGCGGTTCTCTTGGCTTCCCAATTTTTTGGCAAAGACCTAAGAATTTTGGAATTTATCTCAAGATTAATAAATGTCTTTCCAAGGACATTCAAGGGATTAATGATATTAATAAACCTATTATGCATCTCATCGATTGTTTCATTTGGATCCATTTGAAAGTTTTCAAATTGTCTACATAATAAGCTTATTTTTGTATCCTTACTCTACTAGTTCCTTTATATGTGCTTTGTAATCCATCCCATATTTATTTAGCACTTTTACATGTATATATCCTATTGAAGTCATTTTCATTTATAGCACAATGCAAAATATTCATAGCAACTTCATTTAGATCAAGTAATTTCTAATCATTATCTAAGTAATCTCTTTCTTCTTTTCCTTTTATCTTAAATGGTCAGTGGTTAACAACATGCCACAATAATCTATTTTGTGCTTTCAAGAATATGGACATCCTATATTCCAATATGGATAGTTAGTACTGGTTAAGAGAGGAGACCTATTAATTGCTTATCCTTCTAAAAAGCCTAATGCATTAGATGCCATGATCTTTGCTCTAATATGCGATTAAACAAGTAATTAAAGAGTAGCTCTGATATCAATTGTAGAACATTAGGCTAAAACTCTAAGAGCGAAGGGGAAGGGAGGGGTAGGATGTGAATTGAGTTATAGGACAATATGCAATTCTTTTTGAAAATTTCAACTAAATGCAATAACAAGAGTGATTCTCCACGAACTCACAATGCCTCCAACCAAGGACTTCATACTTCTTTATTAATTTCTCAACACAATACTCCAAGAGCTTACACAAGCTTATATACAATCCTATTTCATACAATAATCTCTAGTGTAATGCTCTTCTTTCTCTCAAGGTTACAAAGTACATAAACACTCAAGCACTACATACTAAGTCTCTTTTATTTGATTGCAAGTAAAGAGAACAAGAGATAATTTGTAAGTAATGAGGCTAAAGAATGTAAGAGAATGTCTATTGATTATAGTAGAATATCAGTTCTTAATTCTCTTTGGTCAGATTGTTAAGCATTTATATCAACTCATTGAATTCTTCTTGTTATCGCGCATTACATGCTGCAATGGCTACTTAGATTAGACTTGTTAGCATGTCGGTTCCTTACCCTTACCGATAAGTCGATAATAAATTCTATTACTAACATGAACATCAGCAAGTGAATTGGCATGCCAGCTCCTTAAGGCCAATGAGCTTTTCTTTGTGTTCTTCAGGGCTTTACACAATTAACTTAGTTCTTCTTTGAGCCGTCATACTGATAGGCCAAATATCACCTAAAGATATTTTTGACAACCAACAAACAAATACACTTTGTAATCTAACTTCAAGATCATTTGATCACCATTCAAAAGATTAAGTTTCTTGTAGAGATAATTGATATACTTAATTATTGAGCAAGTTAATTGACTTTATTCAATTATCTCAATATGGTCAAATAGAATTTAGTTAAATCATTCACTTTTGTTTTGTTCTCATCAAAATCAATTAATGAACCCTAGGTTCAAGAAAAGCCCTAATTGAATGTGGTTAGTGCATAGGAGGATTTAGAGGAGGCAGAGTCCTATTTTTAGTGAATTCATAAGAAATTTCACAAGGCTAACCAACATCTACTTTGTTGCCATGTACAGAATGCCACTCTAGGGGGCCACGCTGTAGAAGGAGAGAGAAGGTCGGCAGAAGGCTAAGGAAACCAATAAGGAGGTAAAGGCTTTAAAAGCTCAACTAAAAGAGGAGCAGAAGTCTAAGGTTGAACTCTCCAGAGAACTAGAAGAGGAGAGAAAGGCCAAGGTAGAGCTCGATTAGTGTAACCTTAAGCTAAACACGTCGGTCTCCAAGCTATAGACCAAGTTAGTGATGAAGGTAATTAAATGCAAATCTACCAATAAAACTTTACTGGAGTTAGTTAAGGAGTTCCTCAAAGAGGCTAAGGATATGAAGGAGCTCATCACTGATCTGGAAAGCAGTAATGTCCTCAGCAAAGCTACTAATGAGAAGGTTGTGAAGAACTTCTTCAAATTACAACAATAGGTTGAGAAGTACTAGGATATTGCTATCAAATGTGGTTGGGAGATTCGCCAAAATGTGCTAAAGCATCATCTCGACCTCGATTTAGGCTTTCTGGATTAGTTGGATAAGCTAATATACAAGGAGGAGAGGGTAGCCAAAGAGGGGGAAAGGATGGCTACTCCACCAGCTGAAGTAACCCAAGGTGTCCCTCTTGTTACCAAGGTGATAGGAATCAACTCCCTCGACTAGTCACGCATAATTGAGCTAAAGGACTCTAAGGACTTACATGAAGGATACTAGCTCGAAGGCCCCTCTAGGATAAGGATTCTAATCCTAAACTCCATCTTTTTCACTACTTCCAACCTGAGCATTGAGCCTTCATACATTCTAGCTCTGCTTTTAGCCCGTTAAGTAGATATGATGACTTGTTGAGCATACAAACCGACTTACCAAGTAGCTGTATGAATTACCAAAGCTCGAACCATAATCGAGACAACTTTTAAGCCAATCTACATTAGACCTCCATCTAAGCTGAACTACCAGGACACTCGACTTGGAAACGACCAGAGTGTTCTTTAAAGCCCAAGCTTCAACCTAAACCTAACTAAGTCAGCTTTGACTAATGACCTCTTTCTGGACTTGTTTTAACAGGGTCCCACAACTATCAAGCGACGTCAACCATAATTCCAGCTTAACCTGTTGCATAACCAAATTCCAATCACTTCTAAACACATGTTGTTTGGTACACTAGTCCATGATGATTCCTTACTTTTCTATACAAAATATTCTGTCTTTTTTTATCTTTTTTAGTATCATTCATGTATTCCAATTGTAAATTACCCTTTTATCTTTTCTATGTATGCTTGTAACCTTAGTTTGTATACAAACATCATCAATCACATATCAGATTATTATAAGTTTCCTTTGTAAGCAACCCTAGTGTTTTCATCTTCTCCTTAACTCTTATCTATTCCGTTTAACAAGGAGTAGTGGCGAATGATCCTATAGTTCCAACCGATAAGTCATATCTGGTGGATTGTAGATTGAGTAAGATCAATTTGTGTGTTATATTAAATTGGTAGCTACTCGGATTTTGCTATTCTTTCTTTATTTTCTTTTAATCCCCTTTTTGTTGTAGTGCTTCTTTGTGTGTATGACCCTAAAGACGCATTATGGGGTTACTTAAGAAGCTCCTTCATCTACTTCTACCCTAAAGGATTAGTAAGGGGCCATCTTAGTGGGTACTTTAAAGACAGAATAAGGTCAGGGTGACCCTACCGTCGATCAGAGCTAGCAAACCCTTCCTCTTCCTTCTTTAACCTAAGTCTAGCCAGCTTAGGGCCTAGTAACTCAAATGGATCAGTCCTCTGAGTAGATTAGTGCATTGGACTTCTTAAACTTACTGGAGCCGGCTGATCCAAAGCGATGACCACTGTTTTTCCTTTTCTATTTTTTCCTATGCACTTACATTCCTCTTATAATTTACTAGGTTGGTATGCCCATCGTAAATACCTATAATTATGGTTTGTCTAATAGAGATTTTTTATCTTGCTTCTTTTTGTTTCTTAGTGCTTCTAGCATACTAGTATATAGTTTGACACTTAAGGTTTGTTCGCCTGGACTCAATTGTAGTTTGTTTTCCCTTAATTGAGGTTACCAAAGGGGTATCATGTCGGTAATGTTTTGCCCTACCTAGATAGTAGGGGTTCCTCAGTTTTGTAAGGGGTATTTTCCCTTACTGAGGTTATCAAGTTGATGGTGTTTTGACCTATCCAAATAGTGGGGGCTCCTCAGTTTTATAAAGGGTATTTCCCCTTGCTAAGATTACTTGAGGGGAATTAGGTTAGTAGCATTCCATCCTACTCAGGTAGTGGGAGTTCTTTGGTTGTGCAAGGGGTGTTTACCCGTAATGAAGTTATCCTAAGGGGGTCAGGTTAGTAGCATTCCAACATGCCCAAGTAGTAGGCGTTCCTTAGTTGTGCAAAGGGTATTTCCTTTTACAAACTGTAAATACCTCATTTTTGCCTCTTTTTTTTTAGAATAAGTTAAAGGGTCTTAAAATTAGGAACAATACAAAAAAAAGAAGAAGAAGAGAGATTTAGGAAAAAAACACAAAAAAATAGAAAAATAAGAAAACAAAAAAAATGAAATTTAGGAAAATACAAAAAAAAAAAGAAGGAAAAGACACAAAAAATAAGAAATTTAGAAAAAATACAAAAAAATGGAAAAATTTAGAAAAATGTATAAAAAATTAAAAAGTCACCAAAATTTGAAAAATAGGGAATTTAGAAAATAATAATTTTTTTAAGGTAGTTTAAATGGAATAGATTTTTAATTTAAATAAAGAACTGTTAGATTTAGGCTTAGATTTAAGTCTAACTTAGGCTGACCTAGTCCATATGTGAAATTTTTAATTACACATGTGGACTAGGTATAGGCCGATGGTTTAATAGATAATGGATTAAGCATAGGCCAATGGTTTAACAGATAAGATTATAGACATTGCATTTGGGTTTGGCTTAGAGGTCAAGGGTTCAATTCTCATCAAAGGTAGAGAATGCCTTTTATTTTATCTTTTCCTATACCCACATGTTGCCACATGTCAAAGAATCACTAGGCCATGTGTCTGCTCATGACACATAGCATTTTGTGATTTGTTTGGACAACACATTTTTTTCCCCCATTTTCTTCTCCCCTTTCCTTTTCTTCCCTTGACTTTCTTTTTAAAAAAACAAAACAAACACATATGCACGTAGGGGAAGAAATCCATTTTTTAAAAACAAGACAAACACACACACACGAAGGGGGTCCACTTTTTGAACACACCCTCACTCTTTCTCTCTGGAATGGACCTCTCTCTCCCTCTCTTTACTGTCACTCTCTCCTTCGCTCAGAATCGACCTCTCTTTCTTTCTCTCTACTACCTCTCTCTCTCTCTTGACCTTCTCTTGATCGAATCTACCTTCTTCCTCTCTTTCGAACATCTCTCTCTCTCACCACAACAACAAAGACTGACCTCGTCCTCTCTCTCTTTCAGATCTCCCTCTCCCCCTCCCCCCCCCCCCCCCCCGCCCCCCCCNTTATTTTATTTTTTCCTACACCTCATGTGCTGCTACATGTCAAAGAATCATTAGGCTATGTATCTGCTCATGACACACGTGGCACTTTGTGATTTGTCTAGACAACACATTTTCTTTCCCTCCATTTTCTTTTCCCCTTTCCTTTTCTTCCCTTTACTTTCTCTTTTAAAAAAAAAAAAAACAAACACACATACAGTAAGGGGGGAATTCATTTTTTTTCACACTCATAGCCACACACACAGAGATGCGAGGACTCTCTCTCTCTCTTAAACTTACGTACACACAACACAAGCTTGGAATCCACCCTCACCTTCTCTCTCTTACCATGGCAACAAAGACCAACCTTACCATCTCTCACTTTCAGATCTCCCTCATCCCCCTTCGATCACTCCTCCTCTCACTCTTGACTGTCTACCATGTACACAAACCATAACGACACACACTCGATTGCTTTCTCTCTCTCTCTCTTTTGCACACTTGACCATTGTGATGGTAGCAGCAACAACTACACCGAACACCCCAGAACCCTAAACCACTGACCCACAGCTGCACCAACTCGATGACCAAAGCTCCACCTCCCTTCATCTCCAACCCAACCCCCCCCCCCCCACACACGAAATCACTACACATAACACAGTCCTCACTACGGTCGCAACTTAACACCGTTACCAACTTCGCCGATACCAACCAAACAACTGAGTTGGGCTGAGGCATCCATCCCATACCCACTAAGCTTAATAAAATACGTACAAAAGTGGGTTTACCTGCTTTAGAAGACGGTTAGAAAACGCCCTTAGCTGCCCTTGTCGTCCGCTGTTGTTGCATATGTGTGAGTCTGACCCGATCTAAACCCAAGCGTGACTTGACCCGTAGAACTCAAATCCGGCCTATGAAGCTTATTTAAAGTCCAAACTTTTCTTTATTTATTTATTTATGTTGTTGTTTATTATGTAGCGTTTTGTAATTGTTAATTAAGAAAAAAATCAAAAGGAAAAAAAGAAGAAAGTAGAAAAAGGAGGAAAAAAAATAAAAAGAAAAAAGAAAAAAAAGAAGAAGAAGTATTTTATTTTCATTTAATTATTTTTTATTTTCACAAAAAAACCAAATAAATAACGATAAAAACTAAATTAATAAATAATCAAATAGAATAACAACAAAAATATTAAAGTTACTTTCGACACTTAGAAAATCAGTTTTTTCAAAAAATAAATAAAAATAAGTGGACCTTATTTAGAATTTATCAAAATAAAGCTTTAATTAGGACCCTTAAAAAATTTTCTCAAATAAATCAAAACGGAAAAAAAAAAAAAACGTAAATCCGAAATTTTTCTAAAATTAAAATCAAATCACCTACTAAAGTCTTCCAAAATGAATTAAAGAAGTTTGATTCCGAATAGTGGGTATGCAGGTACCCGTATGTTAGTACCGGGTGACTTAAAATATGAAAGTTTTATTTTTTTCCCATCTTTCTAGATATTTGTGTAAATTAATTAAATTTGTTGCATATAATATGATTAGTCATTTAGAAACTGAAAAGGGTATTTTTTGAAAAGCAAAGTTAAATTTGGAAAGTTAAAAAGTGGTACTTATTTGAAGTTTAATAAATTAACCCTCGAATCTAGATTTCTGGTTTTCAAAAATCATTTTTATCGATAGAACAATAGTTAAGTTATAACCAATCCACCCAATTGGTTATAACTTAACTCTTTTTCCTGATTTCGGTCAAGTAGTGACTTTAAAGCAGTTTTCAAAATACAAAAAAAAAAAAAAAAATCAGTTTTCCTCAAACCCTAGTCGAGGGTCAGTATTAAATCGGTAAAGTTTAGTATTGATCGATTTAAAGAAAACCTAATTTAAAAAGAACTAGGAGGTAAAAAACTAAGCTCGATACTTAAGTTACCCAATGGAGGTTAGGTTAGTGCCGTTTTGACTTGCCCAAGTAGTGGGGGTTCTTTAGTTGTGTAAAGGGTGTTTTCCCATATTGAGGTCATCTAAGGGGGGTCAAATTGGTGGCATTCCAACTTGCCTAAGCCTAGAGAGGCATGTTCGGGTTCATTCACCCTTTGAGGGTAGCACTTAGTACCCAAGTAAGAGAGAGAAATAGAAGAATAAAAAATACATAGCATATATGCGAGGAACATAAATTTTATTGATGTTTACAAATGTGTTTACAAGATATTTATACATCAATCAAAATAACGCTGATGATTATTAGTGTTCCAAGTATGTAAGATGAGCTCATCGTTTAATCTTTCCAACCTGTATGCTCTGTTTTCTAAGCTCTCTTTTACCTTGATTGGGTCTTCTTAATTAGGAGCTAACTTCCCTTGTCCTTTACGTGAACTTGTGGCTTCTAAATTCCAGCAATCTAGGTCGCCGCCATGAGTCTAACCTTCTGACCATAATATCTTGCAACTCAGTTTTAATATGTAATCACCTGAGCTATTGCAAGGTCTCTGATTTCTTTAATAATGTCTATGCTAGCCTACAATAAGGACTCATTTATCATGGCATTGAAACTTAGAGTCCAGATGTTGGGAAGTTCTTACTCAATGGGGAAGACTATTTCCAACCCAAATGCTAAATGGAATAGGGTCTTATTGGTAAAGGTGCAGCGGGTAGTCTTGTGTCCCCATAGGATATTGCACAACTCATCTACCTAAGCACCTTGAGCTTAATCCACCCTTTTCTTGGGGCTCTTAAGGATAATTTGATTAATGGCTTTAACTTGGCCATTAAATTAAGGGTAGGTGACCGATATGAAGTGAGGTATAATGTGTTGCTTGGTGTAAAATTCCTTGAACTTGAGTTGTTGAACTAAAGCTCGTTGTCTATGATGAGGGCGTAGAGAACCCTAAATTTGAAGAGGATATTATTTCAAACGAATGACTCAATGCTCTTCTTGGTGATTTTGGCTACAATCTCAACCTCTACCTACTTTATGAAGTAGTCAATGGCTACAATTATGCATTGCCGTCCTCTCGGGGCCTTGGGGAAAGTGTTGAGGAAGTTAATTCCCCATTGGGTGAACGACCATAGACTAGTCAAGGGCTGGAGATTGGTGTTGGGTGTGTGACTGATTGAAGCTTGCTTCTAGTACTAGGGGCACTTTTGAGCTACGACCTTAGCATCCTGCCTCATAGTAGGCTAATAATATCTAAGCCGTAGAGCCCATATATAGAGAGCTTGTAACTGGATGTGGTTGTTGCATACTCCAACACGTAGCTCTTTTATGACATGCAACCTATCGTTTACTTGGAGGCATCTAAGTTGAAGAAGACCAACTCCCCTACAGTAGAGGACATTGTCGATCAACGTATAGTTGGCAGTATAGTACCTCAGCTTCTTTATCTCTCTCCTATCATCTGGGAACATACCCTGCTCTAAGTAACTCTAGATGGGATCCATCTAACTTAGCTTTGTTGGTGCTGTTGTAAGCTTTAAGGCCTCAGCCTTAACTGGAGTTATGCTCTTTTTTAGCAAGTACTCTATAAAATTTTTTTTGTTCTTCACCTTAGGCTTCCATATAATAGTAGAGGTGAACTTGGACAGCTAATCTGTTGTTGAGTTCTCCATTTGAAGGATCTTTATGATGTTCCATGAGGGGAACCTGGCTAGGAAACTCCTTAGTTTCTCTAAGTACCTTGCCATAGTGTCATCTATGGCTTCATATTCACTCCGAACTTGCTAGACGACATGCATTAAGCTTGAGAAAATTTGTGAGTGCTTAGCATTGATCTCCTTGGCTAGCTTGAGATCGGCTATTAGGGCCTCGTACTCAGATTCGTTGTTGCTAGTGTCAAACCTAATTTAAGGGCATAGTAGGCAGTGATCTTATGCTGTCCGGTAAGTATCAAGCTTACGTCTCTACCCCCTAAGGTCGATGATCCATCAATATAGAGAATCTACACTAGCTTGTCATCTTCTGGTGGTTCTTTCCCCTCTCTTGTATATTTTACCATGAAGTTGGCTAGCCCTTGTACCTTATAGCCCATCCATAGTTAATATTAGATGCTATACGTGCACAGCTTCATCATGTACTTCACCATCTATCCATATGCATTGGGCTTTTGTAATAATGTGCATAATGGCTTATCTGTTAACATGATAATCTAGCATGCTTGGAAGTAAAACTTGAGTCAATGTATTGAGATAAGGACAACTATTTTTCTATTTTAGTATACCTAACCTCAAGCCCCTAAATAATATGGCCGACATAATATATGGGCTTATGCTATTTCCCTTCTACTCTAACTAGCATGGAGGAGAGTGCTGAGTTACTAACGGTTAGGTACAAATACAAGTCCTCCCCTGGAACAAGTTTGGAGAGGACTGGAAGATATGCAAGAAAGTTTTGCAGCTCTTTGAAGGTTGTTGCACATTAGGAAGTCTATTCAAAACCCTTTAAATTCTTAAGGATTTTGAAGAACTTGGAGCATTTCTTTATGCTTCTAGAAGCTAACCTGCTCAACATGGCTACCATGCCAGTGAGCCTCTGTACGTCTTTGATTAAGGAGGGAGGCTTCTTATCCTTGATAGCTTGTATCTTCTTGGGGTTGGCCTTATCTTTAGGTGACCAGGAAGCCTAGGAACTTGCTAGAGCCAAGCCTAAATATGCACTTTTAGGGTTTTAGCTTTATGTCATACTTTTTCATTTGGTCGAAGGTTTCCTATATGTCCTTAACATGATCACCTGACTATTTGCTCTTGACAATTATGTCGTCAACGTATACCTCCATGTTTTGCCTGTACTAGAGCTCGAGCAACTTGGTCACCATACGTTAATATATTGCCTTGCCATTTTTGAAGCCAAAAGGCATGATTGTGTAGTAGTAGGTGCCGAAATTGGTGACAAAGGAGGTATGGACTTTGTCCTTCGAGTCCATCTTGATCTGGTTATATCTTAAGAAGGTGTCCATGAAGCTGAGCAAAGTATTTCCAAACATAACATCGACTAATTGGTCAATGATGGGGAGAGGGAAGCAATCCTTTAGGCAAGCTTTGTTGAGGTTGGTATAATCAATACATATACATTACTTTTTGGATTTATTTTTTACTAGCACTATGTTAGCTAGCTACGTTAGGTACTTCTTCTCTCTAATGAAGTCATCCTTAAGCAGCTTCCACACCTATTCCTCAATAGCAACCTGTCTTTCAAGTGTGAAATGCCTCTTCTACTGATTGAAAAGTAGTGCATTGGAGTTAATATTAAGGTTATGGGTTGCTAGATCGAGGGAGATCCTTAGCATATCCGATACTAACCAAGCGAACCTATCAGAGTTTGCTCGTAGGAGGGCAACTGTCTTCCCTTACCTTGAGAGGAGTATCAATCCCGACCTTAGTGGTTTAGTTGGGAGAGGTGCCTATCTACACCTCTTCAGTCTTCTTACTTGGTTTGCCTCTCTCAACTAGCTTCTCTTATGGATTGGTCTCAAAAGCAAAGACACCATCAACTCTAATAGCCTTAACATAAAGCTCTTGAGATAGCTTCTGATCACACCTGCAAATTCCCACCTTGGTTAGAATCAAGAGCTTGGCTTTTAGGTGAAGGGATGAGGTGATGAATCCAAAAGCATTCAAAGCTTGGTTGCCCCAAGAGAGTATAGTAGAAGAATGGGTAGTCAACCACAACGAACTCCACTGGCCATCGTGTAACGTTGTCGTCATCGCTAAACTTCATGTCAAGAATGATAATACCCTTAGCTTAAATGGTTTCCCCATTGAAGCCTATGAGGTCATGTTGGTAAGGCTTCATTTTAACAAGCAACTTCTTCCTCATTCTATCACATGCATGTTTGAAGAGAACGTCGGTAGAATTGTCAGTATCCACTATGATCTTGAGGACCTCAAAGTTTATGATTCTTGCTTTGATTACAAGGGCATCTTGGTGAAGGATGTCTACCCCCTCTAGGTCCTCATTGGAGAAGGAGCTTGAAGTGTCAATCTTTTGCCTCTCCTCCCTAACAACCAACACCTTGGATGGGGCATTAGTCGAACTGTTAGTGCTCAGCTGACTCCCTAGGTGTGGTTCCCCAATGATTATGTTGTTGATGTTGTTGGAGGCTCGATCATTATGGAGATCTTTGTTTTGTTTTACTCAAGCGCCTTCAATTTACTACCTTTGAGGTGTCGTATCTTCATCATCATTGGAATGGTCATCATTCCTCCACTGGGCCACATAGTCGTTGAAGTAGCCTTGTTAAATAACATATTCAATTGTGTTTTTTAGCTAGAAGTACTCCTTAATAGTGTGGCCGTACTTGTTGTGGAACTAGCAATACTTGTTTAAGTTATGTCAACTAGGGTTCCCCCTAATCTTAGGAGGCTTCTACAGTAGGCCTCTATTTTGCACTTCGACGAAGACTGAGGTGATAGGTTGATTTAGAGGCATATGGTATGTAAAGATGAGAAGGGGAAGTAAGTTATGCTTAGCTCGGGCTGCTTGGCTTAATGCTTCTTACTGCCCGAGCTCCCCCTTAGCTTTGCTCAATTGGTGTGCTTAAGAGCTCAGTTATCATTAGAATTTACTAAGGCGAGTTTGAACTAAAATGGGTCATTTGAGATATCGAAGAAAATTAGAGGAAAATGGTCCATAATTGAACAAGAGTAGCTAACATGAAGCTGCTTGGAGGATGTGACTCATCAGCGAACACAATACAACTTGACACTATGCTTGATATGATGCACAAGTTGATATTAAGGTCTACTTGCCACTAATCCTGAGCTACTCAACAAGATTAGATAAGAGTGTATGAAATATGGACTTAGAGATGGTTGTCTCACAAGAACATAATATTCAGTATTAAAGTGTAAGTTATTTGCGGCTTACAAAAGAAAATGACTATTTATAGTAAGTCCTTAGAATAGCATTACAAATAATAAAACGACAAGAAAGTACATACAAAAAGGGGATTCCTAATACATACCAAAAAGGGTAAAAATGACAAAAGACCAACAATGGAAAAGCAGTACAATGTCAAACGAGGTAAACATGTGGCAGTGCAACATTGGTCCCATACGAATATTCTCAGAGCACAACAAGCAAAAGGAGTCAAAATTTTGCGGCAATAAAGGGCCGGGATGAAAGAGATGTTAGCATACTGAGAGAAAACTATTCAACTGTTTAAGTAAATCTCTCGTCACTCAATAGGAACTTCTCAGCAGTGCTTAGTCGGATTACTTGATACAGGGTCTTTGGCAAGGGAATTGTCAGCATCATTACTATTGAGTGTACAGATTAATGTATGACAATTAAGGGACCTTAAGGAGTTCGGCCACATTCCTTTGGCGTAAACTTTCTCGTTACCAGTAAGTTGCCGAGAGAGAATTCGCCGTGTAAGGGATTGGAGTCCTCGAGTCGTACACGAGTAATGGGGCCGTTGGTTGGCAGTTCATCAGTTTCTCGGGGTTGTTGAAGATTTGCCCTCAAATCTTGGTCTTCATCATCTTCGGGCACATATGAAATTAAGTCAACGACGTTGAATGTGGTAGATACATTGAGACTTTCGAGTAACTTAATCTCGTAAGCATTATCATTAATACGTCTCAGGATCCTGTAGGGGCCACCCGCTCTGGGAGATAGTTTGTTCGTCCTCTTGTTAAGGAAGCGTTCTTTGCTAAGATGGATTTAGATAAGGTCCTTAGGGGCATAAACGATTTGTTTCCTTCCGCGGCTTCCCAATTCTTTCTATCGGGCTACAGTTTTAGCCCTTTGCTTAGCAATTCTTTGATACAACCTGTCAAATTCCTCAGCACTCTACAGGCTAGATTAACTCTCCCCTTGAGTAGTTAGACTGTTAACCAAGTCCAAGGGTAGGTTCGGGTTAAGTTCGTAAACAACCTCAAATGGTGATGTTCCAATGGAGTTGTGACTGAAGTGATTGTAGGCAAATTCAATGATAGGCAGGCATAAATCCTAGTTAAGAAAGTTCTTTCCAATAGTAGCGTGCAGGAGATTACCAACGATTTTGTTAACTACTTTAGTTTGGTCATCTGTTTGAGGGTAGCAAGAGGTATTGAATAGGAGCTTAGTGCCAAGTTTCCTCCATAAGATCTTCCAAAAGAAGCTCATGAATTTAGAATCACGGTTGAACATAATACTCCTTGGCACTCCATGCAGTCGCATAATTTCCTACAAAAAGAGGTTAACGATGAATAAAGCATCATTAATTTTGTGGCAGGGGATGAAGTGACTCATCTTACTGAATCAATCGACTACCACCATGATCGAATTGTGTCTTTTCAGCGTATGGGGAAGGCCGAGTATGAAATCCATGATTAGATTGATCTACGGTCGCTCGGGAATTGGTAGGGGTGTATATTCTCCATAGGGTTCTCTCTTCCCTTGTGCATAATTACTCACCTTGCACCTCTCAAGTATTCGGTGCATATCCCTCATCATCCTAAGCCAGTAAAAGTGCTCCTTTAATATCTTAATCATCCTCTTTTCCCCAAAATGGCTAGTCAGACCCCCGGCGTAAGCTTCTTGAACCAATAGCTCTCTTGTAGAACCACTCGGCATGCAAATCTGCTTTCCCTTCATCAAAAACCCCTCACTCAAGTAGAATCCATCTACAACTCCTCTATCATTGCACTTAGCTACTAAAGGCCTAAAATGCAGGTCATGTTCATATCGATCAGGTAGAGTACCAAATCCAAGCACCTTAGCTTGCGACGTCGTAATGAGGGTATGACGGTGAGAAAGTGCATTAACCACTGTATTGGTGCTTCTCTTCTTACACCTGATGACATAGTAAAAGGTCTCAAAGAACTCGACCCACTTAGCATGACGCCGAGAAAGCTTCTACTGCCCACAAAGATGCTTGAGAGATTCATGATCCAAATAGACGATGAATTCTCTTGGCAACAAGTAATGTTACTGGTTTTGAAGTATACGAACAAGGGCATAGAACTCCTTGTTGTAGGTTGAGTAATTTAAGGTAGCACATCAGAGTTTTTTGTTGAAGTAAGCAATGGGTTAACACTCCTGCATAAGGATGGCACCAATGCCGACACCAGATGCATCACATTCAATCTAAAAAACCTTCTCAAAATCTGGTAAGGCAAGTACTGGAGTAGACATCAACTTACACTTCACATCTTCAAAACTCTTTTAAGCCTTTTCTATCCATTTAAACTCAACGATCTTCTTAGTCAATTCAGTCAACGGCATAGTTATAGAGCTGAAGTTCCGGATAAATCTTCGATAGAATGAGGCTAGGCCATGGAAGCTCCTAACTTCGACTATACTAGTTGGCATAGGCTACTTATTAATAGCCCTGACCTTTTCCCCATCAACTCGAACTCCACTCCCTAAAATGACATATCCGAGGAATATAACCTTACTTTGACAGAACGCGCATTTCTTCAGGTTATCGAACAATTTCTCGACGTGGAGTATGTTAAACACCAATCTCAAATGTTTAACATGAACGGGAAGGTCGGTACTGTAAACAAGAATATCATCAAAGTAAACCACAATGCACTTGCTTATCAATGTTGTGAGCACATGATTCATGAGCCTCATGAATGTACTTGGCACGTTAGTTAAACCAAACGACATAACCATCCACTCGAATAGACCATCCCGAGTCTTAAAGGATGTTTTCCATTCATCTCATAGTCTCATTCGTATTTGATGATACCTACTCTTTAGATCTATTTTCGAAAAGATGTATGCACCATACAACTCATTGATCATGTCATCCAACCAAGGGATCGGGTATTGATACTTAATAGTAATCTTATTGATGGTACGGCTATCAATGCACATCCTCCATGATCCATCTTCCTTTGGTACTAATACGGTTGGGATGGCACACGGGCTCATGCTCTCATGGACATATCCGCGATCTACCAACTCATCAACTTGCCTTTTCGGCTTGGCTGCCTGTTTAGGATTGGGTCTATAGGCAGGTTGATTTGGTAGGGCTGCTCCAGGTTAAAGATCGATGTAATGCTCAATTCCTCTCAATGGAGTTAATCCTTTCGGTATCTCAGTAGGGAAGAGGTCAGTAAATTCCTAAAGTAGCTACTATACTTCGGCAGGTAAGTTCTAGGCCTTTTTAACCTCTAAGATTCTCCGGACCAAGAGGAGTACATAATCCTCGGCCTTGACCTTTTGTGTAAACTGAGCTCGGGAAATCACTAAGGACTTCCGCTACAGAGATCTAACAACCTTTTTCTAAGCTTCTTACACTTCTTTGGGACTCATAGGTGTCAATATAACTTTCTTCTCGTCCTTTTGAAATATGTAGGTGTTTCTATACCCGATGTGTAACACTCTTAAGTCAAATAGCCATGGTTAGCTGAGTGATATGTAAGATGCACACATAGGGAGGACATCACACATCACATCATCCCTATACCTATCACCAATAGTAATCGGCACTCTGACTTGCTTGGAAACATGTAATCCTCTTGTCTCATTCAACTAGTAAATCTTATACGGCTTGGGGTATGGAAAGGTTGGCAATTTCATGACTTTAACTACCCCTTGTGTGATGACATTGGTGCAGCTCCCTTCGTTAATGATCGTAGCGCATAGCTTGCCATTCACTCGGCAATTCGTATGAAAGAGATTCTCTCTTTACTCATTTTCATTAGCTATAAAAGAGTTGAGAGATTGCCGAACAACAAATTAATACTCGATTCTGCCCTCAGGGGGTATCTCGGCTTCCTGATCTTCCTCAAACTCTTCCAACATTCGATCAATTGCCACTTCTTCCTTTCCTTCACTTGTACTTTCTACTTCAAATTGGGGTTCATCTCCCTTTATGGTCATGATTCGATGATTTGGACATTAACTAGTCACGTGTTAATAACTAAGGCATTTAAAACATTTAATTTCTTGGGTTTTCCTCCCTAAACTTTGACCTTGGTCTTTTTGGACCTCAGGTTCCTTAGTCTTACTCTTACCTTAGCCCTTATTTGATCGGCTCAGCACATATCCTTGGCGCTCCATCTCGGAAATGTTTGATGCCTTATCATTCCTTGGTCTACTCGGCAAGCCAGTCCTATTTGACACCATGGTTTGATTACTTGGCATTCGATTAGCCTGGTTCTACCGTTGCCTTTAAACTCTCTAGGTTATACGGATGGTTTCATCCAAAGTTGTGAGGCTTTGCAATTCCAGGATATGACCAATCTCAGCTCGGAGTCTTGAGATGAACCGTGCTATAGTTCGGGTCTTAAGCTCGTTAACATTACACCATACCATAAGCAACTGAAAATCTCAAACATAGTTGCCTACGGACCTGTTACCTTGTTTCAAGTCTTGGAGTTGTCGGAAAATGTCCTATTCGTAGTGTTCGAGAACGAACCTATTCCTGAGAACTCTCTTCATTTCATTCCATGTTCAGACCTCACGTCAAGTCCTCAAGTAAACATTCTGTGGCTTCTTCTAGTACATTGCCGTATACCCTGAAAATTCTAACGCGACGACTCTAATGTGGGCAACATCTTCATAATCATAAAAGTCAAATATCTTTTCAATCTTTTCTTCCCAGTCTAGGTAATCATCAGCATTACCAAACCCGTTGAAGTTCTCAAGGTGCTTGGTACCTCTTGGCACTCTAAACTTTCGCTCATCAATCCCAACATACTAGTCTTCTTCTTCTTCGTACTCTTCCACTTGATCCAACTCTAACCTTCTCCTCGTGACTCTATTAGTACGTCACGGTGGTGTGTGGTTCATTAGAAAGGCTTCCGGAGCTCTCTCGTTCATCTACCTCTTCAGCTTATCTCTCATTTCTCGGCCCTACCCAGCAACTCTCTCACGTGGTCCATTTTCTAAGACCTTATTTTCTAAGATTGCTAAATTGGCCACAATAGTAACAAGATCTTGTATCTGCTTATCAACAGTATGTGGTGTTTGTTGGGTAATTCGACTATGACTATGACCATGAGCATCACTTTTGACATCATGAATCTTTCCCTGTATACTAGGGTTCGACAGTCCTAACACAAAATTTCAGTAACTACACTTCACTCGAATGGCTATAATCACACGCAGTATCTCTAACAGTAGACTGACTATTACTACATAGCTCTCGATCTCAACCTCAACCTCAACCTCAACCTCAAGCTTAAGCTTTGATACTAGGAATATATGGTATGCTTAAGAGCTTAGTTATTACTATGACTTACTGAAGTAGATTTGAACTGAAATGGGTTATTCAAGATATCGACGAAAATTAGAGGGAAATGGTCCACAACCGAATAAGAGTAGCTGATGTGAAGCTACTTGGAGGATGTGACTTACCAAAAAACACAATACGACTTGACATTATACTTAATATGAAGCACAAGTTGATGTCAAGGTCTACCTACCACTAATCTTGAGCTACTCGATGAGATTAGATAAAAGTGTATGAAATATGGACTTAGAGAGGGTTGTCTCATAAGACCAAAATGATCAATATTAAAGTGTAAGTTATCTGTGGCTTACAAAAGAAAAGAATTATTGGAGCATTACAAATAATGAAATGACAAGAAAATATATACAAAAAGGGGATTCCTAGTACATACCAGAAAGGGTAAAAAGGATAAAAGACCAAAAATGGAAAAGTAGTATAATGTTAGATGAGGTGAATAGGTGGCAATGCAATATTGGTTCCATACGAATATTCTCTAAGCATAGCAAGTAAAAAGGGTAAAAATGTTACGACAATAAAGGGCTAAGATGAGAGAGATGGTGGTATGTTGAGAGAAAACTATTCGGTTGTTTAAGTGAGTCTCTTGTCATTTGGTAGGAACTTATTGGCAGTGTTTGGTCGGATTACTTGGTACAGGGTCTTTTGGCAAGAGAATGGTTGGTATCATCACTACCGAGTGTACAAATCAACGTACGACGATTAAAGGGCCTCAAAGAGTTCAACCACATTCCTTCAGCGTAAACTTTCTCGTCATCAATAAGTTGTCGAGAGAGAATTCACTGTGTAAGGGATTGGAGTCCTCGAAGCCGTGCACGAGTAATGGGGCCGTTGGTCGGTAGTTAATCATCAATGCCTTACCATTGAGGTGATCTTTGATGGACAATTTCTCCTTGTCCTTTTTTTCTACCTAACCTCTTTCGACTAACATCATACTTAGCACGGATGTTATCTTCTTCTTCCATGTACCTTTAGACCTTATTCCAGAATTTGACCAAGGTTTTCAGTTTGCTCTTCACAACCAAACATAAGAAGCCTTCAGATGGTCTAATGCTAAGATGCATGACATGTATTACTATACCCCCATCCAATTGAGGGATCTCGACCATGGCATTGTTGAACCAAGTCACATATTCTCATAGAGTCTCTTCTTCGCTTTGCCTCTTTAGGTATAAGGATGAAGTGTCTCTGGACAAGGGCTTACTATCCTTCAAGTAGAGACTGAACCTGTGAACTAGCTCATCAAAGGAGGCAAAGGAGTTCTTAAATAGGTGGTTAAACCATGTCTAAACTACTTTCCTTAGAGTACCTTGGAAAGCTTTGCACATGATAGCATCCCTACAATTGTAAAGGTTCATGGAGGTACAAAAATGGAGAAGGTAATCATTAGAATCACCGATGCCGTTGTATTGGTCTAGGGTGGAAAGTTTGCTATTCGGAGGTAAAACTTCATCCTGGGCATCCCTATTGAAGGGGGTTTTATTGTTGGTAACCAACTTAGCATTATTAGCTGCTTTGCTCTCTTATTGCTCGAAGAGCCTCCTTGTAATAGCGCGAAGCTCATTAAGGTCAACATTGTTGGTTAGGTGAGCTTGATGCACCATAGGGTATGCCAGTGCTCTATGGGAGTTGGTCACCTGCTCATTACCGGTAAGGGCATGGTCATAAGTGGCTGCAGATCACCCCTGTTATTCTTACATTGGGGGATCAGGTCATTGATCCTTACCATTTTGCTACTGCTGTTGGTTGTTGTACCCAGTATAGGCATCAAAAGCTTCAAGCGCTTGTCTGTTGTGCCATTTGCTTAGTCAAGCCTGGCTTGGAGTTCTCAATTGTGAGTAATGAACTCCTCAAGTAGCTGCTCCACTCAAGCCAAGTGTTACTCTGATGTTTCCCCAATTAGGGGGTTGATTGTCTATGGGTTAGTTGTTGTTGGGGTCCACGACATCAGATATGATGGCTAATGCAAAAACTAGGACTGTGTTTAGGTGAGTGTTTAAAGTGTGTTTAGTTAAGAGACAAGGTCAGTTTCAAATAGATGGCGCCAAATGTCATCTCTGTATTTTGGCCAGTAGAGATTAAGAGCAGATTAGGCTTTGCGCTTAGGTATGAACCTACAAAAGAGTAAATTATGAGGAGTACCGAAGTATTGTTCGGTGTGGCAACTCTGATGCTTAAGTTAGCAAAGTGTATAAAGAAAGAGAATATATGTAAGATGGCAGAATATAGCTTAAGTGCGTAAAATGTCAAATGGTTTACCGTTATGTAATATTTTGGTATTTATAGAGGAGTAAAGTCGGTAATTAAAGAGTCGCTAGTAGGCAGAGGATACATCCATAAGTCTTAGGTAGTAGAGACATGTAGGTTAACGTGGTCTTGAATTGTAGGAGATGGTTGTTGACTAAGTCTTTGAGCCTTATCCTTGTTTTTTAGCTATTTGAGTCTGTAATGTATAAGCAGGTTGTCTAGTAGGCTTGGTTTGAGGTGGACTAAATGAGCAAGGAGACTAAACTCAGTCGAAAGGAGGTTGAGTCATGAGCGTAGATAGATCGACATGGGCTTGAGGGGCTCAAGCCTAAGATATCCTATCAACAATTACCATCTTGAGTAAAATGTTTTAAACCCATTACCATCTTGAATAAAATGTTTTAAACTAAACTCGAATAATTTTTATTCGAATCTAAATTTGAAGCTTGGTCGATATTAAGCTTGTGATCCTAACTACCTAAGTATTTAATGACTCAACTCAATTTTGTAAGTTACTCGATGAATTTATAAACAAACTTAATTTGCTTACACCAAGTCATTTATTTATCTCATAAATAGAATTGATTGAAGAGATATCTTAATATCATAACAATAAAATTTTTTATTATTTTTTCCAAATGCTATTAGAACAATTATTTGGGCCTTTTTCCCATTCAAGAATGTTTCCATGCCTCTTATGGTCAAAGCAAGATGTTATTGTATTGGGGTTTTGGATTTTAATCAAATCTAATCCATCCTATTAGAAGATTAATATTTATATAACTTGGTTATAAAGCCCTTACCATAGCAATAAGGTGGTTGCAAATACAATATTTTAGGGGAAAACATTGCAAACTATCATGCATCTAATGAAGAATAATAATTGGAGCTAATATATTTAGAAAAAATGTCGTTAAAAGTAGAAAACCAAATTCATGTATAAACTCTCATAAATCCTCAATAAATCCTCTAAAATCCCAAATCCTTTATCCATTTCTAGAACTCTAAGCTAAGAAACTCTAAAATAGACAAAGGTGGATTAAGGTTTGTCATTTTGGATCTTTTGATATGTATTAAAATTGATTATTAAAAATGATCATTGAAATTAAAGAGTTTATAATTAGATCGCAAAAAACTAAAAAGATTTACAAACCTTCTATTTATCTATCTTTATTTTTTAATACATATATTGGGAGTGCATAGTCTACTAAATATAAATATAAATAAATATACATATGTATGATTCACGGTAACGTTGATTTATTTATTTTCTACGCAAGTAATCATATTCTCTCTTCTTTTTTTTTTTTTTTTTTCCCTTTTTAAGTCAAACTACTTTTATTCTACTTCAGTTAGCTTAATAAACGCTTTTGGGCCGCGACCAAATGGGCATATTAAGCAAGCCCAATGGGTAGTGAATCACAATGATTTCGTCGCACAAGGGTAAAATAGTCATTCTGTATCCACCGTCCTCCTCGTAAGTGAAATTTAAACCCTAACCCCTAACTAATTTTTGAATTTCCCAAATTCGCATTAAATCGAATGGAATCCAAATGTTTGGTGAGGTTGAGGAGGGAAGACTGTGAACGCACCAAACACGACCCTGCATTCTCCAATTGGAAGGTTCCAATCTTTCTCTCTCCTCTTTTTCCCTAATTTTGTCCATATTTAGCTTAACTGGAGCTGATTTTTAGCTTTCTGTCTTCACCGCATAATCCTGATTTTTTAAATATACCCAATACTTTCGTTATTTCAGCTTACGCACTTAATTGCTTGTGTGGGTGGGCTGTTTGTTAGTTCGAAAATAATAGCGATAATTAATAAGGAAATTTACAATTGTCGATGTTCAGGCACTCATTAGAGCAATATATGACAAGCCAACAAGAAAACTTGGTTTATATAGCTGTTAACAAGTGCAGTTAAGCCATTTGTTAGCACCGTCCTTACCCTTATGATTTAATAAACTTTTTGATATTTGATGGAGAAAGCGCAGGAAAATGCAAAATTTTGTTTATTCAATCATTGAAAGGTACCGACAATGATTCAATTTCACTCATTCTCCTTCTGCTAGCTTAGAGAAAATGGTTCACGGTTGTTGCTTCTCTTCATTTCAACTATTACATAGTAAATCGCTACAGGAATTCAACTTAATTTTATTTAAGTTAATTAGGATTCCAGTCGTTACAATATACATGTGAAATCTGCTAAGCATTTCACGGAAATTTGTTTTTTGAAATGGATACCAGCTTTCAGGCAACCCAAAAAATAAAAAAATAAAAAAATAAAAAAGAAAAGGATAGTGATGGATCATACTTTAGGTCCTTCATTTCAAACACAAAGGCCAATCTCTTATCAAATAGACCTTAAAGTTTTACAAGCTTCATCTCGCGAGCACTTGACAATTGATTTTGAAGTTATGGCTCATTCCGCATTTAGGTACTTATTGGACCTAATGATTGGGAGAACTACTCATTAGGGAAGGAAGGGTCAGAAAGATATAGGGTTCACAACCTTCCCAAAAATCTAAGTCCAGGAGTCTATGAGTTAGGAATAGCTGCACCTTTTTCCAAATCAGGGCATGAGGTTAGTAAGCTTGACTCAAGCCGCATGGTACCAACCTACCTGGGGCAAGCTGACAGTGTTAGAATAAGACTCCAGCAGTATGGAAGATCAGGTGCTCACCTCAGCAATGGCCTATTGGCTGCTTCTACTGATGATTCAAAGGCTGGTTTGTTTAAGGAAGCTTTTTCAACAGGCTATTCAATTGTCTATAGATGGGCTCCGGTAAGCTTTCTTTATATTCATATTTGTGATGGAAAATGGAAATTGTCTTATTGCTATCTGGGTGCTTCTGTTTCATTAAGAATGCTGCACATTAGCATATTTGATCTTCTATGGATCGATCTTTTCTATCCTGATAAGATTTGTCATGGTTTTGAAACTTTTGAAATTTTTGTTACTAGTACCCAGATTGTGTAAACCTTGACTAGAGTGCTGTTGAAGAAACACGACTCCAACAAGCAATAACTGCTTCATATAAAATATCTGTTTTTTCTGTTAGGATTACACTTGTTAGCTTTTCCCATTATTCTTGTATCATCTTGGATCGGCCAACCATTGTATCCTGTTATCATCTTTCTTTAAGTCCTTGTATTCAATGAGCAAAATCCTGACACAACAAAACAGGTCATTTGCTGATATTAAACCACCTTGCCATTTTCTGCTAAGTTATCATGTAAAATCACAGCCTTAATAAAAATGACTGTCTATGCAAATAATCAGCCCATATTAATTCTATACTGGTATCGAATTGTATGATAAACATATATCTGATGTGGTAGTGCAGCTTCTACATTACAGCTACATAGATGCATGTGGAGTGCACAGTACAATTTTATGAAAGACCATTTGAGCTGCAGGAGAATAGGCAAAACTTTCAGCTATTAGTGCTGTCACTTCATTGCTTTTTATTGATGCCAAACAGATGAATGACAAGGAAGAAGCTCAAGCAGTAGAAGCTCAGCTTCTGAGGACATTTGATTATGCATGGAACAAGGGAAGTAATGGAGCCCGACGTCCTGATGATGCATTTAAAAGGCTTAATGAATTGTCTTCAGCAATCTATAACTTTTCTAGGTTTATAAAGAAGCCCCTATCTTTTCGTCAGAAGCAAGTGGGGATTGAAATTAGTAGAAGACATACTTCACTAGACAAGAGAGGCCTCTCTTGCAGCAACGAGGAAACTAATAGTGTTTTCTCTGGAATTTTCAAATTCAGCAGAGCACATCCTCGATTAGTTTCAACTGGACCTGATTATGCTGATGACGTTACTACATTATGTGGGGTTCCCTTGGATGAAGGGTCCATTTGCAGAAGGCCACCAGCTAAAGGGAGAAAGAGGTGTGAAGAACACAAAGGGATGAGGACAAACATCAGAGTGCAAATGGCTATTCCTTGTGAAAAAAGTGGCAAAAGGTGTGAAGAAGTAGATGTCACTTATAATCCAACGAAGGTTTCTTTTGTGGTGGCAAATTCTCCTATCCATGACAGATTCTCTCCTATATGTGGAGTGATATTGCATGATGGCTCTTCCTGTAGAAAGCAGCCAGCTCAAGGAAGGAAAAGGTGCACAGAACATAAGGGAATGAGAATTAAGGGACAGTGTGTTGTGTCAAGCAGGGAAGCAGCATTGCCTGATAATCATGACTCTGTAACATTATACAAATATAATTCTTCTGAAACATCTAAATTTCCAGGATCAAAATCCCGTATCCTGTTGGAGCATGGTTATGTTAAAAGGGAACATGGTAACATATGTGGAGTGGATCATGGAGATGGCACTTTCTGTACAAAGCAACCTGCCCGAGGAAGGGTAAGGTGCGAGGATCATAAAGGGATGCGGATAAAACAGATTAAAAGGCTCGTTTAAAAGTTGAAAATGTTTGATGGATTAATAAGGGCAATTGGTTTCAGCAACGAAGTAAAGTGAGTATTTATGGAACAAGGCAGCTCATGTCAAGGCACTTTCTGCATTACATATCTTCGTGACTTCACTATGTTCTGAGGACAGCTTCATTGTAGCAGATCCTGTATGTACGAGATTATCTATCATTATTCATTCATGGGCAGATGATTTATAGCAGGATCATACTACATGATTATGCATGTTCAATTATGGGTAACAACATAGATCTGTAAGGTAGGGAATGTAATTTTTATTTTCTCTTTTCTTCTTTTTATTTCCATTGTAACTTATTTTTATTAATTACCATAGAAGTTAATTTAACTGATAGAAATTATTGTGAACAATTGATGTTCATGCTCAAGTTCTTTGTACTTAAATTATATTATGAATATTTATCATACTCTTTTTCTAAAGTAATATACTTTTAAGTGGACATGGTATAGGACATAATATGAAATATCGTAAAGGTGGCAAATGTACGGTTAAAGGTTCTTCGTTTTGCCAAAAAAAGGTTTATTAAGAATGTTATATATCTGTCTCTGCCTGCCTGTGCGTGTGGTTTTTTCGGTTGAGAGAATTCCCAATGAATTATTATTAACAATAAAAATAATGATTCCTTGAAGTACCTATTTCATTACTTTTGGTAGAAATATCTAACCAGCTATTACCTCTCATCTAGAAATATATCTTCTAGGGTTATTTATTTATTTACCATGATTCCACGTACGTATTAACAGTGGGAAAATATTGTCTAGACATGGAAAAAAGAACGTCTACATCTAACATTTTGCATTTTGCTTTTGTTTCTAAACATCAAACAGTGTCGAAATAAAACCGAAGCTGCCATATAAACAGAATTTCAACGGGGATAAATAAGTCATGATAAAACCAAAATAATCCCAAAATTTCCACTTTTTAAATGATCATAATCAGATAAAGAGTGAAAAATAGAAAAGGGAGAAAAAAGGACCTAAATTCGTGGTTCTAATGGCCTTGGGGCAACCATAAACCAATGATAGCAACGATATCTTGATAAGTAGGCATTCTGACGCTCGTGAAGGTGCATATAGATAATTTGAGATGGTTTTCATTTTTTTTTTCTCGATGAATATTTGTTATTCATTCAAAATAAACCAAAGAAAAAAAAAAAAAAAAAAAGACCCTTAGTTCATACTAGAACCGGGCTCAGAAGTTTGGAGTTTGGGAGCTTGAAGGTTCATTATCCCTGCACATAAATAGTAGAGTGACATGATCCGAAGAACCCAATCAAACAAGAGTGTGTATGTCTTTATACAGACCAACAAAACGAATATCCTTCTAAAGATGAGATGAACAAAAGGAAGGCGGGGGCAAAAGGATAAACACAAGATTCATCATGTTCATGTATCCACCCAGCCAAATTTGTCAGTCACAGAATTTAGCACTCTAGGAGGACTTCAAGGCTCCAGCTCCCCAGGAGGGAGAGTTTTTGCCTATAAGCAAGAATAATGTTATGATATGACAATTCGTAGCTTGACATTTCTTGCAATAGGTAAAAAGCAGCAGTAGAACTAGAATCCTAGTTTGTATCCACTTCCAGATAGGCATAACTTATGCAATAATGTAAACACCAAAGCCAATAATTTGGGATGCTTATGATTATATCTCATGGAGAATTTGATGGAATGGAGATAGTTACTTAGATAAATTCAGCATATTACTTTGCAAACTTAGCATATATTTTGCATGCATGCAAAGATTTAGCAAGGCTTTGAAACCTCGAATCATATCATCAAATATTAGCCTACTTTTTGTAAACAAATATAATCAACTGCAGAAGCAGCTACTCGAGAACACATACCTATACCTACGGTTCCTCCTGTAGGACTCTTACACTATAAAAGAAGCAAGGAACTGCAGACGAATGAAAGAGAGATTATGAGAAGAAATAACTATTAGAGAAGAAAATAAAAGGAAAATTAACTTTTTTTCCTTTAGAAAACAAAGAAAGTAATGTCATGTTAAATATATAGAAATAGTTTGAAACGGAATAGCATAAGGACTGAAATGAAAAATCTTATTTTGTGTTTGGAAATGTTTGTAAAATGGAATTGAATTAAATATATACATAGTAGTAATTGTTAAAAATACATTTAGTTATTGTGTAATAACTTGAATTTTCATACACGAGTAGCACATGCCTTTTGGAAATGAAAACAATACGTTGTTTTCATTTTTATTCTTATTCTTTTTCCCTCTTTTGCGCTAATGTTCCTTCACAAACACAAGAGTTCCATCTACTCTCTTACACCCAACGCAAGATCTTAATAGTAAGTGGAAAACTCTCCAAATCTTTGAAGTTTCATGCATAGGAAATGAAAATCTAATGAAAGAATTTCTTCATCCAACAGTAGGAGATCAAAGAGTAGATGAATTTGGTGAGTTCTAAGGTTACAAAGAGTAATCTTGTGTGTCAAACAAAGATTTCTAACGTTATAGAATGTAAAATCAATTCTAAAGGATGGATTATTAAAGGAATTTGCAAGAGAAGCGAAGGTTTGGAGAAGAATCAAATAAGAAGATTTAAACCAAACAAGTAAGTATCGATCCTTTTTGGTTGGGTTGCAATTTCGTGTTAAGTTGATGTATTGGAGGATTTAAGGTTAGAAATGTGTCATTTAAGAGATAATAAATGGTCTAAACTTTGTGATGTATGAATTAATGGAGAAGACAGGGAGAGTCGAGAGTTTAATAAGTGGTTACGAGAGAGGACTACAATTCTACAGAATTCAGAGCTACCAATTGATCAATAACTGATCTAGTGATCAATCGATTGTATCAACTTAGTAAGATGTTAGGATATAAATGATTTCAGGGTATTAAGGATTACTCAATACCAAATATGTATAATATATATGATACTTATGTGATTCGAGGTCATAAGTTACCTCAAGCTTTGGGACGCCAAAGCTATGCTGCGTATTAGACTTTAATATAGAGAATAGTCGGTCATTGAAAGTATGATTTGCATATGTTTGTAATATTGAATATGTTTGCTCATACGTGTGCGATTGCATAACTTTCATACTAGGCAATTTTTGCTTACCCTTCGGGAACCTTGTTTTTAGATGCTGGTAATGCAAAAGACCAGGGCAATTATGATAACCTAAGATACGACTTGGTGAACAATATGGAGGATGATGATTATACCTACTATGAAAGATAGTAAGATGGTTTGATAGTTTTATAAGTATGATAATATTATTGTGGTTGTATTGGAGGCATAGACTCCTCTTGTTGGTAATGGTTTATGTTGTTATAGTATGTTGTAATAGGTGTAAGTAGGACTCCAACATTGTTTATTTTATGGTGTGGTTATAGGAGCATGTAACACTTTATAAAGACAGTGTGGTTTGCTAATGCTGTAGGATGACACTTATAAGGCCGCTTATGTTGTAACTTAGAAATTTATATAATATTAGTGTGGTTATGGTTTATTTATTAAATGCACTTAAAGATATTAATAGATCTTGAGCCTTAGCGTGTTAGTACCTCAATATTGATATGTAGCGAGCTGTTGCTACTCAGGTTCTTACACATTACATATTGAATGTCATAATTAGTGTAGAGGGATAAATTCGATTCATAGCCCTTGAGCCTAATAATTCAATGGATTTTACTCTTCGAGGTAAGGCGACATAATTTAGAGAGTCAAACTTATATATTTTCAAGATAATTAAGAAAGATTTGGCATGGTAGGCTTAGAGTAAGGCTCATTGGGTCAGTTTATCTAATCCGATCTTTCTCAATTTAGCTCGTACTAAGAAAATAAAGCTACTATCGAGCCTAAACCCATTAAAGAGAATCGATTGAGGTCCATAAAAGAAGGGATCAATTTTAACCATCGATCACTGTTACAATCTAACAGTTGGAATCAATGGCCAACTTCTATAAATGCCATGTTCCCTTTCTCATTTAGATACCAAAAATCCCAAACTAATATCGTTACTCTTCTTGAATCTTTTACTCAAACAAATTAAACTCTCACCCTTTTCAAGAATACACACCTTGTTTATCACAAAGTCAAAATCAAATTCTTTATTGAAGTTAGAATCATTAATTTCATGGAATCGCGATTCTATCTTTTAAATGTATTTCTAAATATAAAGAAGGAAAATGGAATATAAAATCGCGATTCTATTTCGATTCATTCTTGCGTATTAAACATGACATAAAGGGAATGAAATGAGATAGAAAATTGATTTCTATCACTATAATTTGCCATGATGAAACTCTCATGATTGTTACTATGACACTGACCATCATGTTATTGATAATGTCTATTGTATTATGTGTTGTGTTAATGGGATGACCTAATACAAGATATATATAAATGCTATTAATATACTATATCATATGTTATGTTAATAAGATGGCTCAATACAACATATTTATAAGTGCTATTGATTTTCTAGCCAATTATTGGTTCTCTATAAATGTTATTTGTCGAGCGTAATTTTTTCTGCTTTTATTTTTCTTAATTCAATTAGCATTAAACTCTAACCCATTTAATAATAACCTTCGACTAAAAATTAAGAAAAATTTGGTTTTTCTATAAATTAAAAATTTAGAGTTACTACCTGACTTGGGTTGGGAAAAAAAAGTTCTATCAAAATCAATTGGTTGAACAGATTTTAATCTAATTACTGGTATGTAAGAAAATCACTTTTAAAAATGATTTTTGAAAATTAGAGATTTTGAATTCAAAGGTTACTCTATTAAATCTTAAATGAGTATTACTTTTAATATTTCAAATTTATTTTTATTTTTTAAAATAGCATTTTAACATAAAATAATAATTTCAAATACAGAAAATTAATTTTATTTACAAAAAAAGAAGAAGAAAATAAGAAATCATATTTATTTTTAAAAAGGAAAATTAAAAAAAAAAATCCCCATTTTAAGCCTTCTGTAAGTACTTATGTACCATTTAGTAAAGATTAGACCTCCTATAGTTCGATTCTGAAAACTTAAGTGGGTTGGTTTATTTTAATTCTGAAAATTATCGAATTTACGTTATTTATTTATTTAAGAAAAACCTGGAAAAAGGGCTATTATCTTTTGATAATTCTAAAAGAGACATTGCTTGGTAAAGGTTTTATTAGATTTTTGTTTATTTTTGAAAATATTGATTTTTCTAAGTGAAGAGAAAAAAAATTCCAAAAACAATTATTTTATAATAAAAAAGTCCTACCTTAGTCTCATTTATAAAAAAGAAAAAAGATAATTTTTTTAATTTTGTTATTTTTTGTAAGTTAATTTCAAACAAGAGGGAACAAAGGAAAAAATAAAGAAAACAAAACAAAAATAGGAAGTGGACCAGACCTAGACTATGCTTAAAGGAGCAAAAGTTGGGTTAATTCAATGGGTTCAGACCAGATCAAAGAAGCGAAATTAGGTCATGGGTTCAAGAGACAAACAATGGATGAAGTAGCTCCAAATAGTAGCTTTCGACTCGTATTTTAAAGTGGTGATTGGAGATTTGTGAGACTTTATTTGATGAAAGGAGGATTAATGGTCATATGTTGGTAAGTGGTAGTTGTTTGGTGGTGATTGTAGTTAAAGCGGCTACAAGTAGAGATAGAAAGAGTTGGAGAGCTTGTTGTGGTGGTTGTTGAGGTGAAGAGGAATGTAAAGACTGGGGTTCTTTTGGTGTTGTGAAGGTAGTTATGGAGTTGATTTCGACCCAGGTGGCGGTGACTTATGGTTAGTAGAGCAGTGACTAAGGTTTGAACTATGGTTGCTCCTAATTGTGCTAAGGGTCATGGTGACTAGAAAAAGTAGGCACTTTCCAAAGCTTTAATCATGGGCTTCATGTTGGAATGCTTATTTTAGCTCATAATATACCGAGCTTGGGCGAGTTCCTAAAGAGAGAGAGAGAGAGGATAGTGTAGTAAAGAGAGAAAAAGAGAGAGAGAAAGCTTGTGTTTGAGTGAGATGGAGTGATGAGTGATGAGAGCTAATGATCAAACAACCTTAGGAGGCTTCTATTTATATTATTTTGAGCTTTAACAAATAAGGAAGATGCCATTAATGGCTAATTTGATCATCATCATCCTACTCTTATGATCTTCAATTTGGATGGATTCAAGTTAATTTGAGTTGATCTTTTCAATTATAAGTTGATATTCTTACTCAAGTTATACCAAGATAGCTTCAATTTGCTCTATTTAACATAAATCCAACAAATCATGCATTAGCTGGAATATCGAGTTCAATAATCTTTTTCATATTTCATGATCCATTTTATTCCCTAAATGCTCATATTAGGACATGTTCTTTAGATTGATATAGAGTATCCTAAGGGATCTCCATGATTTCACTATTAATCTAGTGAAATCACGAATAAAAAAGGATCGAAAATGGCTCCAAACCAAGCATCCAATACATGTTTCTCACGAGAAAACAAAGGAAAGCGTTAGAAAGAGGAGGAAAGTGTCTATATCAGCCAATCAGAGTCTGATACGTAGCACATTGAGACAAAAATAAATAAAAGGCACTAGGCACTTGGTATGAGAATCGAACCACAAACCTCTTCCATATGTACCATGTTCTTTACCAACAAGCCATTAGTATATGCCTTATTATTCAACATAAGCAAATTGAATATAACCCAAACTCTTAGGCTAGATTGTAACGTAACTTAAGCCTAACCAACTCATAAATGGCCTATTAAAAGAGACCCTAAAGCTAGTGAACATGCCCAAAACTTTATTATTTCTAAAACATATCCTAATTTAATTTCTAATTCTTTAAATGCTCTAAATTTGTTATTACCCCTATGTTAGTAATATTCTTACTATACTAAAAGTTTTTTTTTTCATATTTTTATTTTTATTTCTTTGGATTTTTTTCGTATTTTTCAATTTTTTTTGAAAATTTTAATTTTTTTTTTTACTTTTCAATTAGAACCCTTTTTTCTTTATTTATAAAATAAATAAATAAACACTTTAGAAAGAAAAAATTAGATATTTACAACAACCCCTTTTTGTAGTGAAGTATGAGGAAAACTTCACCACAAAAATAAAAGAAATATTATGGTGAGCTAGCTATTTTAAGTTTAATGTACTAAGGATTCGAGTAAAGAGTATAAAAGACACTTTGATAGATTAGCAATCCAAAGGTGAGATTTAGATGTTTCAAAGGATAACCAAAATTCTTAGGTTCAACTTAATCAATGATAACTAAGGTCCTCGAACTATAAGAAAGGATCAACAAAGGATAATCGAAGCTTATAGGTTTAATTTAACAAAGGATAACTAAGGCTTCTAACCTTTCCAAAAGAAGTCAACTGAAGCATCCAAATAACAAGGATAAATGAAACTCCTAAATTTAGTCTAAGGGCAACTAGGATTCCTGAATTTTTAAGGGTGGACAAATGAATGACTTGGTTTTACAACTAAGGATAGCTAAAGCTTCTAAAGAAGAATAAGTAAGGTCCTGTGAAATAACCTAAGTTCCCACACAGAAGGGTCACTTGGTTTTACAATTAAGGATAGCCGAAGTTTCTAATCTAAGGATAACTAAGATTTCTGAATAGCCAAAGCTTCTTATCAATAATAACTAAAGTTCTTATAAAATAACCTAAATTGCTTATGCTTGGTTTTATGATTAACGATAGCTAAAGTTCCTAATCTAAGGATAATTGAGACTCGTAGATTTCCAAAGCTTCTTATCAAGAATAATTAAGGTTTCTGTGAAATAACTTATGTTCATACATAAAAGAATTACTTAGTTTTACGATTAAGGATAGCTTACGTTCCAAATCTAAGGATATTTGAGACTTTTAGATAGTCAAAACTTTTTATCAAGAATAACTAAAGTTCCTATATGGAAGGATTACTTGGTTTCACAATAGAGAATAGCCAAAGTTCCTTGTCAAGGATATTGATGGTTCTTGAATAGCCAAAGCTTCTATCAAGTATAACTAAGGTTATGTACATTAATCTAAATTCTTAAACAGAAGGATAACTCAGTTTCACGATTAAGGATAGCTGAAGTTCTTAACCTAAGGATGACTAAGACTTCTAATGTTTCAAATTTTCTTTAAAAAACATAATTGGTGGCCCTAAGTTCCTAAACTTGAGGATAACTCGGGTTTTTAGAACAAAAGATTCATGTTGAAGGATAACCATTGTTCCTATTGTATGAAATCTCAATTTCTTAGAAACCTTTTTGTTTTTTAAATAAGAATATTTGGAAAAATCTTGAAAAACATACATATATTTTAAGAAAACTTTATATTTTTTTTAAGATTCGCTAATAGGTCTTAGAACCTATCAATAAATGATGGGCCCACTCTCTTCTTTTCTTCCCTTGAGGATAATTGCATGAGAGATATTGTTTAACAAATTCTTCTTTTTAAGACAACCCTTGAAGTTTTTGGGGGCAATAAAGCCATTAGACCATCATAACTTCATAATATCTTCTTGTTAGGGGAATATTATCTCATAATTGATTGGTTTAGTCAAAGAGGAATTTCTTACAATCTCAACTCAAATTTCTCTCTTGAGTTCAATTTAAAAAATTATGGTCTATCTTGTAAGTGATACGCTTTAATCAATATGGTAGGTCTTTTTTGGATTGTAGTGTAACATAGGCTTTTGGTCATCAATTCAAACAAAGGGATTCAATGTAGAGGTTAATTTTAAAAGAATTGATTTTTTGCCATGAGTTTACAAGTTAAGAACCCTTTTAGGAAAAACTAAAATTATGCTTATCTTAGTCTCAAAAGTAATTTTTGCCAAGGATAATTTATTTCCTTGAATCAAAAGGGCCTTTAGAAAAAGGTGGAATTGTAGGTAGGCCATGATTGAGGTATAGGAATTAGGTTTCTAAGTTGAGTACCCCAAGCCTTTTAGTCTTTAAGGCTATATAGAATGCTTAGTTTTTTTTTTCTTTCTCGGGCAAATTTCTTTTCTTTCTGTTTTTTCCCTTCTTCTTCTTCTTCTTTCTCTTTTGACCCAAGACAAAGGTGAGCATCCCTTCAAAATGTATGTGGTTTGTGTATAATGTTTAAGATATAAGCACTTCTTAATTTTAAAGAAAATAAGTTATCGAAGGTAACAATTAGTCTTGAATTGGTATGACTAAAGCAAGCACAAATTAGTTAAACCTTTTCTCTTGATTAATGGTACTATTCTCCTACTTGTCCTATTGTGGGGTAATTCTTAATAGAGTTTAATTTAAAATAAATACTCCATTAAAAGACTCAACGGGGTTGACAAAGAGTAATTGTGTTTAAGATATTGAAAATAAATGCCTAACTTTATTTTGATTTATGCAACAAATTCAAGATAAACCTCCTTTAAGAAATGAGTCTAATAACCTCACATTAATGATACTAAACTCTCAAGGTGTGTTTTAGGGATGGTGTTTAGGACAATTATCTTTTAATTCTAAACCTTTCAAATAATGTGATAGAAACAACTTAGTTACATTCCTGCCCCTATCAAGATTGAATAATTTGAGAAATTTGCCTCAAACTTTAGTTTGTTCAATTGGTTAACAATATAAACTTTTATTTTCAAAGATCAAAGCATCTTAACAACTTTCATAATACACAGAAAAGGTAGGTCTTATAAAGAATTGTTGAGGTCCTTCGACATTTCAATTTGTATGGAGTCTAGATGTAGTAGCCCTATATCAATTAGGTACTAAATCTTATTCTTTAGCCTCTAGCAAGTGTTAGTGGAGTGACCTTTTTACCCCATATGATAGTTACAATGTGCCTTTGGATTTCCATTTTAAGGCCTATATCTAGGTTTGGGAGCTCACAGTATTAGACATTTGCCCCTTTCAACTAATGAAAGGCCTAAGAGAGAGTGCTAAGAATTGGAGTGAAATGTCTTTCTTAGACCTTCTAGACTTGTATAGGCTTTTGGCTGCCACTTGGGGTAGGATATCCCCTAAGACTTACCACATCAACAATGCTCTTATGTGATGATTCTAAGAACAATGCTTTCCTTTGTTTTGATACCTCTAGTCTTCTAACTCACAAAGCTTCCTCAATTATGGCCCCTACCACCATAATATATGCAAAGCTAGAAGTTGTGTTTTCCAAAAGATGCTCATAATATGGCTCATCTAATGTATAAATGAATACAAATGTCAAGTCTTTCTCTAGCAAAGGAGGAATGATTCTAATTGCTGTGCCCCTCCAACTTTAAGCATGTTCCTTAGATGACTCATTGTTCTTCTTGCTCAATGTGAGTAGGTCCTAAATTAATGAAGCTATATTGGTGTTGAATTTGTATTGTTGCTAATTTCTCCTAAGTATTTATCTGGATGAGATTAAGCTAGGCATACCAAGTTAATGTAGACCTTGTCAGGCTATTTTAAAAAGTTTATACCATAACTTGATCATCTTGAGCATATCTACCTATCTTGCAAACATATAATCTAATGTGTAACTTTAGGCATAAGGTCCCATCGTACTTCTCAAACTTTGGTGCTTTAAATTTTTTGGGGTAGGCCCTAACATCATATGCAGAAAAGTTGCTGATACCAACCTCCTTAAATCCATCATCATTCCTAAGTGTTCTCATCTTTTCAGTTATTTGTTAAGTTAGCTTCCTTTTTAGCTCTTTAAGGCTTCCTTAACTTGGATTTAAGTTTCCTGGGAAAGAGTAGATGTTAGGCTTGATAGCTAGATTGATCTTCTCTTCCATTTAGGGAAGAGGTGCTTCAACACATTTCCCATTTTGGGCTTTTAAGTGCTCTTCATTTGCTCGCATTATTTCCTTGAGCAGGACTATACTATCAACCAAGAAGTTCATCTATTTAGCCATTTTCTCCACAGTTTATTCTAGCGAATGGATCCTCAACTCAGTAGGGTTGGTGTCATTAGGGTTGTTATCATTGTTTCCATTGATAGCCATTGCTTTCAAAAAGTCTTAATAAAAATCCATCCTATTAGCAATCCTCCAAATTTTCTTTCTTTCTTTTGTTCATAATTTTGCAAACCTTTGTTTTGAGGGAGAAAAAGGGTTAAATAGAAACTAGGCAATGGAATACAAAGATGACCTTATCATTTACAAATTATTAGAAAGGGTAAAAATTTCTACCTTAAAGTGAAAAAACATTTCCAAGGGAAAGGGAGCCTAAAGAAGATTAAATATTCATAGTCAACAAGTGATAAATAAAGAAAAATACTTACAACTTGTAGGTATTTAAAAGGTTACCTATGAGTTTAATCTAGGGCATCTATAAAAGGTGAAGAAATATTTTATAGAAAGAAATTTTATGGGATACCTGATATTAATCATTAAGAAGAAAGGACAAGTGAGGATTTACTAATGAAAAGTAAAAAAATTTTAACTTAAATGATAGAAGGACAAGTTAAATATTTATAGCTGAAAAATTGAGGAAATGATTTTCGATATTTATGAACCAAGGATGCTAACTGCTACACCCCAAAGTCGTAGAGTCGCAGTAGTCCCGGCGTATAAACCAACCTATAATAAGAATTGACTTCACAGTGCCTATCATAGATACGATTTACACAAGGCGTCGATGACTCCTCGCTTTAAAGTAAACAGTTCGACTAAGATTTTAACTAAAATTTACAGCAACGATTAAAACCTTAAGTCAATATATATAATTACATTCACATTATCGTAGGATTCCTAGGAGATCTTACATAATACTGCAGTTAACTAATGTACATATCATATATCAGTTCTTTATCCTAAGGATACTAGCAAGACTCTAAATAAGACTTGATCTTCTTCCAATGGATCCTCACTCCCCATAGCTTCAAAAGAAATCTAACCTTTGGGTAATTATATCGCGACATCGCAAATCAGAAGTCATGACCTGCAAAAGAATCTATGCAGTATGAGCAACTACAGCTGAGTAAGTTGAATTGGAGACTCATGAATGTATACAAGCATAATCAAGGTTATCAAGCAATTATTTTCATGAAATACAACAAATAAGTACCATAACACAACATAATCCGGTCTGTTGTCTGTTGTGAAATCAGAGTAATTTCACTCGCTTTAATCTGGGTTGAGGAGTTTTTATGTTATGCAACATCTCATAACCAAACCCAGGTTTGTGCAATGGAGTCACTACTCCTCCTAAGACTATCTTTTGAACTAATGCTCTCATCCTCACCGCGACCTCCTTCCTGTCACTTAATTCGGCTAAGGATGGGGAAAAGATCAATTTGCTATTCAGCATTATCTTTTTCGAAGATGTTGGTGTTTGGTTGGAGAATCCTAAAGATCCCCTACAAGGTTGCAATGCATGTCTTTTTAGCGTATTTAGGTCGATTAAGATTATATTCGGTTTAAGGTGACCAGACAATTCCACACCACTCCAATCACAACAATCTTTAAACAAATACCGATTTCAATACGAAATTCGATACACAAGCATATGCATAAGACTATTTACAATCGCAATCATACACAAACCTAAGCCTTCGAGTACTCTAAAATAGTACTCCAAAATACAATGAAGTATTAAATCCAACTTACTTGGAATCCTGAGTCACTCAACCACTTGTCGCAGGTTAACTCGTCTTCGTGTGTCATATAATATAAATACATTCTTTTTAGTATTTATACTTAGATGATACATATTTTAAGTTAGGATTTAACTCAATTCTCCTTATATACCTATCATTTACTAACAATTCATCTTATGTTAGTTCAGGGTTTGATTTCCAAAGTCGATTCCAATTCAGGTTCTAATTCGATTTCAACTATGAGTAATCCTAAAATACGCTTTGAACCCTAATGCGAAAGTAATCACATCAAGCTCGAATATCCTAATATCATATTAAGTTTTAATTTAGTATTCTAACTTACTCAGTACATTTTAATCCTAATTAGTGTACCAGGTTTACTCCCGATGTAAGAAAATATATATTTTTGATCCAATTATCTAGAATTAATTTTTGTACCAAATTTAATATGTACTGATATTATTATTATATTATCCAATTTAACCTATTATTTCATATTTATTAAAATTTTAATTTCATATATTGCTAAATTACTCACAATTACTACATAATTCCCATATTAATTGCAATTAATACTCCAAATGTTAGGATTATGTTTCCATATCAGAGATTAACATCCTTAAACACCTAATTAACTTCTAAATAAAAAATTAATCATTTAATCACTTAATTACGCCAAAATTCCCTCTTTTTCTCATCATTTTAGGGCTAAAAAATTGCTTAAAATTTTTGAAAACTAATTTTAAAAATATGGCTTCATAGCATTGTTTTACATCACTTAAGTATTCTATAGAAGAAAATTGAGCTCTAAACTACACTCTTAAGCCTATTTATTTCTAATTCTAAACATACTTGATTTTGTCCAATTTCTTAAGAACCTTATATTTACAAACATGATTAAACTTAATCACTATTTTTCCCTAAATTTACATACAATAAAACATCATAATTAAAAATTTCATAATTTTTTGGGTAAAATTAATAATTTTAAGAAATTTTGCAAAATTGATTGAAAAGTTAGACTCACCTGACTCTTGGGTTTTTGGCCACTAACAACGACCTAGGGGTGGTTGGTCGGTCCAAACGCTGGGTTAGGAGTGGGGTGGTGGTAGTGGTAGTGGTTCAGTCTCAAGTGGTGGTGACTCGTGTATTCGGCCCCAGGTGGTAATGACCTGTGAGTTTGACCTAAAAGCACTAATTACACAGTTTTGTGAAGATTTTTGCTAAACTCTAATTTCCCTCTCAAATTTCAATTCTCCCAATTTTTTTCAGCTCCCAACTAACTAAATGAGCTCATAGAATTTTCTTGCTATTTATAGATTTGTAAAGAGATTTTTTAGTATTAATGAGACATGATTTTTAGCTTATTTTCTTCCATTTTTTCCTTTTAAGTGTTTGTTTATTATTGGACAAAATTTTCTTTCTTTTCCCCTTGCTACCACGACATGATCTGGATGATTCACTATCTCTCTAATTTTTTTTTTATTTTTCCTTAATTTTTTTATAATTTTATTTCATTATTTAGCAAATTTTTAGCTAATTTCTAGCAATTTAGATAATTTCGCATATTTCTACTTATACATAAATACATGTGAAGTATAAGTAAACACTTATAAATATTATTTAGGTCATTCTATGATTTTTAGTATACATATAATTTATCTTTAGCGATTTATTAGTTATTGAAATACATTTTACGTACTTTCAATAAATAATAAGTAATATACTTAAAATTTAAAAATTTTATATTCTCTTATTTTATTACTTATTTTCTTAAATTCAAACTTATGGGATCACTTTTACTAATATTTTTAGTTTTAATTTATAATTTAGGTTTGATTGAACCATTTAACCGATCGTCCTAAACTTTGTATACTAAGTTCAATCTTACGGTTACTTAGCTTATATTTAGAGCTTACACTAAGTTGAGAATCTTAAAATACAAAATTATTTATAGTTTCTTAGAACTTTTTTTTTTCTTTTTTAGGATTTGGAAACTAATTTACAAATGTGGCCTATGAAAATTTCTACTCGAAGGCTAAGAGGAAATGGGCTAATTTTGAAAATAAATAGATTAAAAATTTTTGCTTTTAATTATTAAGAATAAGCTTTAGAAAAATGAATTGATATTTTATGAAGAAAATAAGGAAACACAATTATTTACAAACCTAAGTGAACTTTTGTTACTGTAAAACTAGAACTTAGAAAAACAAGTATGAATATTTATATGCAAATAAAGAGAAAAAGCACAAAATGCAATATGAAAGCATGCGGATACAAATGCAAAAGACCAATGATTAAATAGTAAAGTGGCAATATCAAGGATTTAGGATTGCAACTTTATCTGAATTCCAATATTATGATAAATTTGAAATTATAAGGAAATAGAAGTGTTACATAGGAATATTATTTACAGGGAAAATTTCAAATTTATAATGGAAAACCTATCCAGAGAGCTAATGTATATGGAATTTACATTGGGTGTTATAAAGAAAGTATATTACAAGCCTTTTATTAGTGGAATTCCGATAAAGCAACAACCTTTGGTTAGCAACATGCCCTACTACTATTTATTCAATGGTTTTATGGTTTGCATATGCAAAAGAGTGGGTTTTGAAAGATCCTTAAGCTCTATAGTCTCACACGTTTTTAAACAAAACAATTTATCGATCTAACTTAATCAACCCTAAGCGTTGGTTACTCCACAACACACAAAATCTATACAATGATCCCCTGTCTTAGTGTCCTAAAACGACTTAGGTTTGACCGTATCTATCATGCATTCCTGATGCTATAGCCCCCACCCCGCCCACCCCCCACTCCACCTCTTCCCACCACCAAAAAAAAAAAAAAAAAACGTTTAACCTTAAATGTTTATTGTAAGAAAATATTAGTATAAATATTTACAAGGTTTAAGCAGCTAGCTCTCTTGACGTTCCCAAGTGGAGTTGTTAAGTTGTCTATCCTAATTTTTTTTTTCAGTTTTATTTTTCTTAATCATATTAGTATTAAACTTTACCCATTTAATAATAACCCTTGACTAATAATTAAGGAAAATTTGGTTTTCCTATAAATTAAAAATTTGGAGTTGGTATTTGACTTGAGTCAGAAAAAAAGAGATAGATCAAAATTAATTAAGGTGCATTGATTTTAATCTAGCTACTAATGTGTGAGAAAATCACTTTTGAAAATAAATTTTGAAAACCAAAGATTTCAGATTTGAGAGCTACCCTATTAAACCATAAATGTGTACCACTTTTAACCATTCAAATTTAGTTTTATTTTTTAAAATACCCTTTTAACACAAAAGAATATTTCTAAATAAAGAAAATTAATTTTTATTTATGAAAAAGGAGAATAAAATAAGAAATCAAATTTATTTTCAAAATAGAAAATAAAAAAATTTTAGGTGCCTATGTACTTTCTAGTAGGAATCAAACTTCCTGTAGTTTGGTTTCGAAAACTTAAGTAAGTTGGTTTAGTTTAATTTTGAAAATGGTTGGATTTACATTTTTTATTCATTTAATTTATTTAAGGAAAACCTAGAAAAAGGGTTTGCTATCTTCTGAAAATTCTAAAAGAGCCATTGCTTTGTAAAGGCTATTAGATTTTTGTTTTTTGTTTTATGGAAATACTGATTTTTCTACATGAGGAGAAAAAAATTTTCCAAAAAAATTATTATGTAATAAAAAAATCCTACCTTAGCCTTGTTTAGAAAATAGATATCTTTTTTTTTTCTTATTTTTTATAAGTCAATTTCAAATAAGAGGGAAGAAAGGAAAAAAGAAAATAAAAAGAAAACAAAATAAAAATAGGAAGTAGGCCAAACTTGGACTAGGCTTGAAGGAGCATGAGTTGGGTCGATTTGTCGTGTTTGAACTAGTTTAAAGAAGGGAAATCGGGTTATGGGTTCAAGAGCTAAACAATTGCTAAAGTGGCTCCTTACGATGGCTTTCTATGTGTATTTTAAAGTGGTGATTAGAGATTTATGAAACTCTAATTGATGAAAGGAGGATTGCTGATTGTGTGGTGGCAAGTGGTGGTGTTTGATGGTGGTCGTAGTTAGAGCGGTTGCAGGTAGAGATAAGGAGCTTGTTATGGTAGTTTTTATGGTGAAGAGGAATGTCAGACCAGGGTTGTTTAGTGTTGTGAAGGTGGCCATGGAGTTGGTTTCAACCTAGGTGGTGATGACTAGTGGTGGGTGGAGTAATACTCTGGTTACTACTAATGGTGCTAAGGGTCATGACAACAGGAAAAAGTAGACACTCTCAAAAGTTTGATCATGGGCTTTGTATTAGAATTCTTATTTTGGTTCTGAACACATCAAGTTTAGGTAAGTTCCTAAAGAGAGAGAGGATAGTGTAGTAGAGAGAGAGAACTCATGTTTGAGTGAGATGGAGTGATGAGTGATGAGAGCTGATGATCAAACAACCTTTGGAGGGTTCTATTTATATTATTTTGAGCTTTGATAAAGAAGGAAGTAGCCATTAATGACTAATTTGATCACAATCATCCTACTCTTATGATCTTCGATTTAGATGGATTTATGTTAATCTTTTCAATTATAAGTTGATATTCTTATGCAAGTTACAGCAAGATAGCTTTAATTTACTCCAAATAGCATAAATCCAACAAATCACGCACTAGTTGGAATATCGGGTTTAATAATCTTTTCCATTTTTCATGATCGATTTTATTCCCTAAATGTTCGTATTAGGACGTACTCTTAGATTGATGCAAAGTATGATGAATTCCTATTTGCATATATTTTATATAATAAATTTTTATGATTTTCCTTTAAAATTTGAGTTTATTTTTAGATAATGATACTTAATTGAGTAAAATCTTATTTTTTAGGTTTTCAACGATCTATGTAAGGAAACGAGAATATAGAAACAAGTTTCACTCAATTCAGAGTTAAAACAAGCAAATTATAAAGGTTTGAAGATTGAAATACCTAAACAACATAATTGTATCATTTGTAAGCAAACTTGGAGCGATTTTTAAGCATTCATAGCTAGTTACACCACCTGAGACCACAACCATGTCCTTGGTCGTGTCATTCCCAGCATTGAAAAATAAAAGGAGAGAGAGAGAGAGAGAGAAGAAGCATTCACACTAGGTTACACAACCAGGGGACATGGTCATGTCCTCAGTCATAACAGTTGCAACGGCCTTATTTTTCCATCTTCTATATAAAGATTCTTTAAGGTTTTCTAGGGAGAACTTTTAGATGACCTTTGGAGAGTTTTTCAAAAAGAAGAGTAAAAGGGAGTAAGGGACATCAAAACTTCAAGGTTTATTTGATTTTGTGATTCACTCTTCTATATTCCTTTATTTTTCTTATGTAAGATTGCTACTTTATAATGTGTAGAGAGTAGATATTTGGTATCTATGTCTTATGAAACCTAAATCTATTTGTGTGACATGGATTTTTATTAGATTTGATTGATTTTTTATTTTTTGTCTTGATTCAACTATGTGTACTTAATTCTTTAGATTATTATTTTCATAGGTAGTGATCTAAATTTTGATATCTTATAAGAGAATGAAAACATTTTTTATAATATTAGATCTAGGCATAGTTGATAGAGATTATTGTAATATTAAAGATAATTTGCAAGATCTTTCAAGAATCTTAATTTATATTGTAGAGAATTTATTTTACAATAATGTGATCTTAAGTCATACTATTGAGAACAAATTCTAATAAGTGATTTTAATATTACAATTAACTGACTTGAGTAAGTGATTAACTTTAACAGAGAACTCCCCCAGTCAAGAAAGATTAAAGAAGAGATTAAATTATCCTTAGAGAGAATCACATATTAAATCTAGAGAAAACAAAGATCTAGATATGGTTTCTAAATCTTGAGTTAATCTATAATATTATAGATTTCTTGTTTAAGTTCTTTAATAACCATTAATTAGTTGATTAATTTAGTAAGTTGCTATAATTTAATTCAAATTCTTTAAATTCTTGAACTCGAATTTGCTAGTTAAATAATAGAGATTTAGTGAATATTAGTAGTCAAAGTCTTTGAGGAATCGATACTTATACTTAATCTGCTAAAATAATTTAATAAGTACACTTGCCTACATATCAGGTATCTTAAGGAATCTTTGTGAACGAAGAAAAAATGATCGAAAATGGCCCCAAACCGAGTACCCTAAGAACGTTTCTCATGAGAAAACAAGGAAAAGTGCAAGAAAGAGGAGGAAAGTGCCCGTATTAGCCAATCAAAGGTTGACATGTAGCACTTTGAGACAAAAATAAATAAAAGGCACTAGGTGCCTAGTATGAGAATCAAACCACAGACCTTCTCCATGTATACCATATTCCTTATCAACAAGCCATTGGACTATGCCTTATTGTTTAGTATAAGCAAATTGAATATAAGTCGAACCCTTTGGCTAGATTATAATGGAACCTAAGCCTAACCAACTCCTAAATGGTCTATTAAAAGAGACCCTTAAGCTAGTGTACTCACCTAAAACCTTATTACTTCTAAAACCTATCCTAATTTAAATTTTAATTCTTCTAATGGTCTAAATTAGTTATTACCCCTCTGTTAGTAATATTCTTATTCTATTAAAAATTTTCTTTTTCACATCTTTCTTTTTTTCTTTTTTCTTTTTATTTTGCAATTTTTTTGAATTTTTTTTTTTTTGTAGTTTTCAATTAAGACCCCTTTCTTTATTCCTAAAATAAATAAATACAAACTACAAAGAGTAAAAATTCGGTGTCTACACTATTGAGTTTTCCTTTATTTCAATTTGGAATATTAGTGGTTTCTTTAATGAGAAAGGGCAGAAAAAGAAAAAAAAAACATTGCTGAATAATTTTCTTTAAAATTTTTTCTCACACTCACTTTGATCCCTTCAATGAGAAAAAGAAAAAAAGAAACTGAAAAATGATTGATTTACTTCTAGTTGTCTTAAGTGAATGAAAACAAATCATGTGTTGCATGATTATTTAATGTACAATATTCAAATCTTCTCTTGTTAAGAATGATAGATTATTGATGACTATAAATAGAAATTGTAAAAATGTTTTTATTAATATGATTTTTGTAATTCCTTTTTGCATTTCTAGTTTAAAATGTTTACTCAAATTGAAAATTTTACCCTTACTTTTAATACCATATAGTATATCATAGGACGTCTTCATAAGTTTTCAATTCTTGTTGTCTTTTCTTTTGATGGGCTACCATTAGTTTCATAGCAAAGATGGTCAAATAGTTAGTGTGAAATGGTGTCCAAGGTGTATTAATGAAAAGGATCAAGAACGTAAAAGAGAAAACTCAAAGAAAAACTATGTATTATGAATGTGAAGATACAAAATGAAGCTTTCTCTTTGTTACAAATATTAAAGTTTGTGTATATACCTTGCTCATGGACTAACTAATACCAAGTAGCTCCGGTTCAACTAAAATATCTTATGTAGAAAATACAACTGTAAAATAATTATAAAATATAATATTACAATATGTTCAACTCCCTCCACCCCCTCAAGTTGAATCTTGTTGAAGACTCAACTTGGAACAAATGAAACGCAATGAAGCTTCTCCTACTGGTTTGGTCAACATATTAGCCAATTGCATCTTAAAAGAACAAAAGAAGTTTGCAAAAAGCCATTCATGATTTGATCGTTGGTAAAATGACAACCGATCTCTATATGCTTCATCCTCCTATGAAGACAGAGATTTGTAGCAATCATGAGTGCAGATTTATTATCATAGCAAAGGGTAATAGGAAGGGAAATATCTACTATCAAATCCTTGAGTATGTATGAAATCCACATTAGTTCCTTTGTTGTAACAACCATGGTACAATACTTTGATCCAATTGTAAAGGTGGAAACAGTAGTTTGCTTGTTGGTTTTTCAAGAAACAAGCACATACCCAAGTAATATGCAATATTTACTAATCAATTTCCTAGCAATAGGATGAGAACCCTAATCAGAATCAGAATATGCTACTAAATAGAGAGAATTGTTGGCTAGATAAAATAACCTTAGAGAAAACGATCCCTTCAATTAATGAATAACATGAAAAAGAGCTTGTAAATGAAGCATACACAGAGCAACTAAAAACTGACTTAAACGATGCATAGCAAATGAAACATCTAGTCAAGTAAGAGATAGATAAAGCAAGCATCCAACCATTTATCGATAAAAGGAAGTATTTTCAATTAAGTCACTTGTGGTATAATCAAGTCGAAGACCTATTAGCAAAGGAAAAGCACATCTTTGGAACTTATCATTCTTGAATTAGTAGGGATATCTAAATATATTTCCTTTGATTTACCAAAATCCCTTCATCGATACAACATATTTCAAGACCCAGAAGAATCGTGCTTCACCAAGGTCTTTGATGGTAAATTTGCAGCTAAGAAGAGCCTTTAGATCAAAAATAGCTTACAAACTAGTCATAGTAATAAGGAGATCGTCAACATAAACTAACATTGCAATAAAACCAATAAAAGTTGACTGCATAAAGAGTAAATAATCACCTTTTGATTGCACAAATCCCTAATCAAGCAAAGAATGAGTGATCTCAAAATTCCGTTGGCAAGAAGCCTACTTCAAGCTGTATAGAGATTTTTGAGCCTACAAAACTTAACCTTCACTTGCTTTGTCATAGCCTTGGGGAGGTAACATGCAGGACTCTTCATCAATATGCCCATGAAGAAAGGCATTGATAATGTCAATTTGATATAAAGACCATCCCTATGCACTTGTAGCAGCCAAAAGAAATCGAACCGTGCTAAGCTTGACTACTAATGAAAAGGTATCATGGTAATCTTGACACTCAACTTGTGTATAATCTTTAGTAACAAGCCTAGCCTTGAAACATTCTACACTTCCATTAAGTTTGTATTTTACCTTATATACCCATTTAGCTCCTATAGGTTTCTTTCGTTTTAGCAAATCAGTAACCTCCAACGTTTCATTTAATTCTAATGCCTCAATCTCTTTATGCATAGCTTCTTTCCACTCATCATGTTTGATAGCTTGTAAATAATAATAAGGTTCGATAACAATCAACACATTACCCAATGAAGACAGATAATCATTTGGATAATGATGAAAAGTAGAAGGGGTAAACAAAGGATGTTGAGTAAGGCTTATGTTTGTGGGAGAAAGTAGTAGTTGCATTTATAGAGTAAGGTAAAGAAGAAATAACAATGCCACAAGGCATATTTTGAGCTAAATTAACATAATTGAATAACCATTGTGGAGGTCTTCTATCTTTATTGGATTGCCTAAGAACAGGAGAAGAAGGTATGTATATGGTTGTAGAAGCTGGTGGGGTGAGGTGCTTGTAGAAATGGGTGGTGTGTTTAAGGTAGGTGGCAATAAGTTTGCAAAAGGTAATAGAATGGGGGGAGAAACTAAAGAGTGAGATAAAAACAAAGGCACTTAAGATGAGTCGCGAAAAGGAATTTGTCATAAAAGAGTGTCGAGCCCTATTTCGATTTTCCGTAATTTAATATATATTAAGCCTAACTTGTTTAATATAAGTTACTCAATATAAAATTAAGGAAAAAATTTTTCTTGAAAAAATGTTAAAAAATTATTTTTAAAAATAACTTAAAGTTTCCAACAAATTAAACTGGTAAAAAAAATCAAATCAGGGTTTTCGGTTAAGAAAACTTAATTAATCCACTAGTCCATTAATTTTCTAAAAAGTAAGTTTTTCTGAAAACTTAACCAGAGAAATAGGTTTAGAAGCAAACCTATTAAAACAAAAGTCACTATATAAAAATTTAAGAAACTAATTAATGGGCCTTTATTTTTTGGAATATTTCTAAAAATATGAAAAAAATGCAAAAATGTAAAAATACATAAAAATGAATCTTTTATTACGAACTTTTCCTAAAAAATGAAAAGAAAAGAAAATATTTTACAAATTTTACAGTTATCCCGAAGGTACCTACATACTTTCTAATCGGGATCAAACTGATCATAATTCTAATCTTTTTGGAAAAACTTTAATGGGTTGACAAATTTTATTCATGAAAAATAGGCTAGGTTTACGGTTTTTAATTAATTTATTTTTATTAAAAAAACCATAAAAACCTAATTTTTATTTCCAATTAAAAAAACCTAAAAAACTTAATTTTCAAAAAAACTCTAAGTTAGTATTTTTATTTTAGGAAAAATTGACTACATGACAAAATTTTTTAGAAAAATTGTAGTGTTTAAATGCAATTTTTTATAAAATATGCAATTAATGTGGAAAATATACCTAAGATACTTAAATCATAAAAAAAATATCTAAAATGTTCGACTATAAAAAAGATGTCTAAACCATGTGAAAATGTGCAATAGTCAATTTTTTTTTTTATAAAATATGTAAATTAGATAAAATAAATGCAATTTTTATCAAAACATGCAATTGTCACTAAGAGATAAAAACACGCTAACTTTTGGGAAAACATGCAATTTTTCTAAACAATGTAATTGTTCTAAAATCTGCAATTAAAAAAATACAATTTTCATTAAATATGCCAAAAAAGCATAATTTTTAATGATGAATATGCAAAACTATGAATTAATGAAATAAGATGAAAACCTGCAAGAAAAACCTGTGTTAACGTCTATGCCATGCAAATAAACTTATTAGATAATTTTAAATAAAACCAATTTTTATAGCATGTGTACATTAAGAAAAATATAAATTAACGAATAATAAAAGAACTGACAATACTAATAACTATAACTAAGGACCTACAAAAAAAAAATAGACGAAGTTAGTATACTTAAATCTAATAAATTAAAGTAACAAAAAAAACTAAAAGAAAATAAAATAAATAAAACCACTAAAGGACAAAGAACCAACCCAAAACACATGCAAGTTGGATCAAGTGTAAGGAAGGGCTTGCACGCAGATTCGGGTTGGATTCGATGCACCAATTTAGGTTGGGCCTTTCTTTTTCTTCACAACACCCATTGTCCAACGTTCTGTGAGTTGATGCGGTCACAAAGATGAATAGGAAACATGTTTAAGACTAATGCCTTGAGGTAAAGTGGTGGTTTTGAGGACATTGGTAGCGATGGATTTCAAAAGTTGTAATGGTGGATATCCTGGGTTATGTGTAACATTGTGTTCGGGGTTAGGCTGGTTTTGTATGAGGAGTGTAGGAAAACACATTTTAGGCCTCAAGGATCCATTTTGTCTCTATAAGGAGCAAGAAAAGTGATATAACAAAGACACCTCATAGTTTTCAAGTGTACATAGTCAAGCTTATGACCAAATAACATTTCATATGGTGTTTTCCACTCCAAAACATTGAAATGCATTCTACTAATTAAATAATGTAGCAGTAAGAACACACTCACTTCAAAACTCTTTAGGCAAATTAGCTTGTATGTGAAAAGCACAGGACTTATCTATTAAATGCCTATGTTTCCTTTCAACTTTCCCATTTTGTTGAGGTTTATAAGGTATTACTCTAAGGTATGAGAAACAAAGTCAAACCTATTACCACTTTGAACAAATTTAGGAACAAATAAAGAGTGATTTTCTACGTATTTGAAGAAAATGGATAGTAAAGTAATGACTTGAAATTTGTTCTTAACCATATACGTCTAAGTGCATCTACTATAATAATCTAAAATGGTCAAGAAATAATGTGCTCTAACAATAGAAGTAATATGTAGAACCTAAAAGATCAATATGCAACAATTGAAAGACAAATGAGGATTTATGAATATTGCGAACAAAAGGTAATCGATGCAACTTTGCCCCATTACAAACATCATGAAAGAAATCTAATACATGCAAGTCTTTACAAAAGTTCAAGTGCTTAAGCTTGGAAACTAAAATATGACCAAGTATAGCATGAATTAAATACATTAGATTAACATATTAAAAGTGAAACAAGTTTCATCACTAAAAATAGCAAGTACATTAAAATTGATATAAGAAGATATGGTCAATTAGGAAGAACATACGACCCAAGATAGCTCTAGCAAATGCTACTTGGTCTTTAATTTTTGGGTCCTGAAATACACATGAATTGGCATTAAAAACTGCTACTAAATGTTGCGTTTGAAGGACTTTACTCACTAATAATAAGTTGTGAATGAAATCAGCTACTAAGAACACATTGGTAAGAATAAAGCTTGTGTCAATGATAACATCACCAATAGTGTCAACTTGCTTTATGCTTACATTAGGTCACTTTGCTAAGATAGGTGTGTTTAGTATGCATTTATTATGTAAAATTATAGCAAAGGGAGTCGTATGGTCAATGGCGTCAATGTTCACTATCTAAGAACCTAATTTATTATTCAAAGTTGTAAACACATAGGAGTGATTAGAATGAATACTTGTAAAATGAGTTGCATTAGTTGCTACCACATGATTTTAGGAAACATCCACCTTTTCCTTCATAAGCTCGAACATTTCTTGACACATGGCTTGAAAAGCTTAGGTATTAAAATCATTTGGCATGCCTTGCATTCACTTCTTCATAAGTAACATCATGATCAAAGGAGAATCAATCTTAGTTCCTAATTTACCAACAAAAGCTGTACTGGAATTGATCTTCTTTGACCTTATAATCCTTTTACCTTTATACCAATCAAGACAACAAATAATTTGGCCTTTATTATGATAGTGTTTATAATACTTCTTACCAAAATTAGCTCAAACTCACCGCTTATCAACAAAATTCCTAGAACTTTCTTTATATGCTTAAAACGCATGTGGTTCTAGTTTACCTAACATAGTAATCTGACGTTGCTTTTGAACCTATTGAACAAGGTAAAATGCCCTATCCACACTCGAAAGTAGATCCATCCCTATTATATGGTTAGTCACTACTTAAAATTTGTCACTTAGTCCCATAAAAAATTGCATAACCTTGTTGTATGATTCATACTCAACAAAACATTCTTTAAAGTCACATGTGAGTAATCAAGCCTCTTGCAAGTGCACATAGGAAAAGGATTTAATTCTTGCAGCTTATCATGTAACTTCAGTTTATTTTAGTAAACATTTACTAATAAATTGCCTTGTCAAAGATTACCGATCGAATGTTATATTTGATAAACCTAAGGACCATTCATCCGATCGTATTGTTCAACAATCTCACTCCAAAGTCCTAAAGTGGATTAAGTATAAAGGAAATTTTGTGACAAATCATTGGTCATTGAGTTAAAAATCCAACATCTAACAATATAGTCGCTATGAGTCCACTTGATCAAATCATTGGAGATAAGTTCTGATTTCTTAATTGTTTTGTCAATAAACCCTAACTTGAGTTTTGATCCCAATGCCATTTTAACAGACTTACTCTAGGGAACAAAATTATAACCATTATAGAAAATATTCCTTAAATTCATTATAAGACTATCAGATCTAGATAAGAAATAAGGATTAAAGTATTCTAATCTCTAATGTTTTGTTCTTGAATTTCTAGCCATATTAATTCAATGTAACAGTATGTAGAAATAAAGAAACTCACTATTCGAGAAGAAAAGACTGCAATCTCAAATCTCCTGAAGTTTTGATACCATGAAATGATGTCTAGTGTGCCATCTAAGAAGAGGATCAAGAATGCAAAAGAGAGAACTTAAAGAAAAACTGTGTATTACAAATGTGAAGATACAAAATAAAGTTTTCTCTCTCCCTCTCTTATAGATATTAGAGTTTGAATGTATGCCTTTCTAACAAATTAACACCAGCTAGCTCTAGCTCAACTAGAATATCCTACGTGGAAAATACAGCTATCAAATAAATATAAAATACAATATTACAATATGTTTATAGTTTGTTCATCTAAACCATGATTTGTCAATCACTCTCAATTGCCCAAAATGTCTTCATCTTTTTCCTTTTTGCCCTCTTTTTCATTTATCTCTCTCTCCATATCAATTCCACTATATATCTAGACAATGATCAAATTAAAATTTGGAAATTTCGCTTTTCTTATACTAACTATAAAAACATCATAGGTAGTCTTATCTTAGCAATTTGTAGACCTAGGGAAGGGTCGGGTCTAACTCGTGAACTAAACTGGAACCAGCCCACTGGTTTACCAAACCTATAAGTCACAAGCCTGAACCGTAGCTTAACCCGTTAGGCTTGATAGGTTGGTGTGATTCAGCATGCTTGACCCACCGAAACCAATAGGTCTAGGCCTAGGTCGAAGAGCTGTCGATTCAAATCCGAAAATTAAAAAAAAAATCCAATTTTAGATAAATTAAATATAAGTATTCCTTCTAATTAAAATATAAAATAAAATTAAATATATATTATTACTTATGTCTATTGGTTGATATGGAAACTGAATAATATATATGAGTTTATAAGAAAAATAATAATTGAAACTGTATATTTTAATATTAGTAAAAATAGATAGTTATGATATAAAATATATGCTTTAATAACTAAAAGAGTTTCATATAATCTTACCTAACTTTTCAGAGAGTAAATATTTTTGTAAATTAACATATCTTAATAATTTACGAAAATACTAGTGTATTTATAATTTAATACAATTAAAAGTCATAAGGAATATATTTATACTATATATAAAATGGCAAGTATATTATAGATATTAGATAGATGATGTTCTTTTTACGATACTTAGTTTACTCCCACATAAATTATATTGTTTTTTAAAATTTCCTTTCAAGTAATAAAAGATCATAATGAGTATTTTCTATCACAAGTTTAGTCTCACATTAATTATATTAATAAATTTTTCTTAAGATGTTATCTGTAAAAAGAAGTTTCGTTACTTAATTCTCTAATTGTATGCATATAGTAATAATTGTGCATCGTAAAATGGGCAAATTATTAATCTCAATGTCCAACAATTAATGTAGTAAAATAGTTAAAATTTTAAATTTTTATCATTTATTAGTGGTTTTTTTAAATTAAAAATAAAGATAAAATAATTTTTTTTTTTCCAAAAAAAAAAATTGGTCAATTTACAGACCATCAGGTTAAGTGAATCGACCTAAGCCTAACAGGTCTTAGTTCAAGGGGAGCTAAGCCCTTGACTCGGTGGGTCCAAGCCGGGTTTCACCTACACATTGGTCAATGTATATGTATGGAAAAAGATTCAATAGAAAATAGTTATAATTATCGTGTGTGTGTATATATATATATATATATATATATATATATATATAAAGATTAAAGAATATATTTTGTTATCCTTTTATAAATTCATTTATTACACTTTTTTTTATTATTATGCTCGATTAGCTTTTATATTTTAGGTTTTCTCTTTTGCAAGGATAAGCAAAGCAGAAGAGCTTGTGGATGTTATATAATATCTACTTTTTATTTGTATTTTTTTTTCCAACAAGAAGAATCCATTACTAAATATGCAACTTCAAAAACTTTTATACTTAAAAAATAATCCATGTCAGCAATTTAGATTACATTTAAATTATTTATTTTATAATATTTTTCATATTAGCAAAATAGACAAGTAGGTTATTGTATAACTAAAAAGCTGGACCTCAGTGTTTATTTTGAGGATGTAATTGTTCAATTTTAAAAACCGCATGATTTGTGCCATTACAATAATTTAAAGGGATAATCTGTATAATTTATCTAATATATTAAAATCTTTTAGTTAATATTTTCATTAACTGATCTCATTCTTTTGACCCTTTTTCTCTAGAATTTCCCATTTTTTTTTAAAAAAATAACCTCTCTTCCTCATGTTCTTTTCTCTCTCTCCTTTTTTGTTCCTTGGTTTACTAGTTTTATCTTTCCACTCTTTATAATTCCAAAAATCACGTATCACTCATTTCTTCTCCCAAGTTTCTTACTTTAATTTTTAATTATTTTATTTAAATGTTTTATTAAACTCTATTATACCATTATAATTAACTTTTATATACATACCATGGTACGCGTTTGTCATCTATTAATATTAAGCAAATAATTTCATTTGACTCTCACCAATATTATCTATATTATTAAAGCAAATGAGGTCTTAAGTAACCATTTTTCTTAAAATTACATATTTACCCTCTATTTATTGTTATTTAATAGAAAAATTAACAATAAAATAAACTATTAAAATTATAACTAATAGATAAATATATTCGTTACTTATTTTTCTCTCTCTTTATTTTTTTACTTACTTTGTATTTTCTCTCTTCCACTTTTCTACATTCTCCTATTAACTGGACATCTCTCTCTCTCTCTCTCTCTCTCTCTCTCTCTCTCTCTCTCTTATTATATATCTCTCTCGTTTACCTAATCCATTTCTACTTGTATAGAGACCAATTGCCCAATATGATAATATGGTTACTTAAAATCCCAACATACGGCATAGCACTACCCATGTCTTCTATGCCATCAAATTGTCCTCATGCCACCTAGATACTTTCATGCCCACATTCACGAAGAATAGAAACCAATTGTCCAAAATCAAATTATGGCTACTTAAAATCCATAGCATTATCTATGTCTTCTATGCTATCAAATCGTCTTTCTCATGTCAACATTCACCAATAAAATATATCATTCCATTCTTTTTGCTATTATCTATTACTTCCTACTATGTTTTTTTTTTTTTAAACTAAGAACAAAGGTAAGTATAAAATCTAATTTTATTATGTTAATTTCTATACACCTCACATGGAATTAGTAGTATATTAATTTTTACCTACCTTTCAAGCAGGTTTTCTTTCGAGTCACTGGATTCAACATCGTCATTTTCTCTAAACTACCAATTAAGGTAAATCTAAAATTCAATTTTATTATGTATGATTTCCATTTTCCTTTTATGGTATTAATCTTCTTAAAACCTTTGGCTCTCTTTTGTTATCTTAAGGCTCCTCCTATGTCTGACAATTATGTTTTATTTCTATCCATCTTTCATAGAATTAGTAGTATACTAATTTTCACCTACCTTTTAAGCAAGTTTTCTTTCGAGTCACGAGATTCAATAGTGTGATTTCCTTTAAACTGTTAACTAAGGTAAATCTGAAATTCGATTTTATTATGTATGATTTTTACTTGCCTTTAATGGTATTAATCTTCTAATGATACTAAAGCCTTTGGCTCTCTTTTGGTGTTCTAAGGGTCCTCCTCCGATTGACGATTTTAAAATCTATGAAAATTACCTATAAGTACTTATATATCAAATATTAAAATAAGTTAGCAGTAATAACATTTTTTTTTTGGCTAAATAATAGTAATAACATTTGAATTTTCTAAACAAAAAGTTCTTCATGTTTATTGTTTTTGATAGTTTTCACTTTCATTTGGTAAGAACATTTTTTTCCTTACATACGGTTATGTAGCCATCATACATATATTGATTTAGTTATTCAATACAAATTTCATGCAATTCCTACAGCATCATGATTATCAATTCATGAATAGAAAATAAAGCATAAGAGATGAAATACAAGAAATTACTCTTTACACAAAAAATATTTTTTTAAAAAGAAAAAGAAATATTCTGTTTTCCCATAAATTTTTCTTGGTAAAATATTCCACTCTCTACTTATTTATGTATTGCATATGTTTCCATGATTTATGGTGAACTTCTCTAGACCATCCATAAACTATCTGCTTATCTTTGACTCTATTAAATATCTTGAAAAAATTGTCTCTCTCTTCTCTTATCTTTTATGTTTGTATTACTTGGACTTGGTTTTGTATTATTTTTTTTTTAATTTGTCTCTCTTCTTGCTAAAATTCTTTTCGACTTGGTACATATCTATGTTTTATGTTGTATTATTCGAGTTGGTTTGTTTTTTCTTATGTATAGAGGGAATCCTAATAGGAACTTTATTGACAACTTCGTTGCAATTGAAACTCCAACTAAAGCATTGCCATAGTCAAATTACCATTGAAACATATTCCAGTAAATCAACTAAAGTGCTATATTTATGTATGTTAAAAGTCTTCTAGCTATTTGTGTATGTTGTATGTTGGATTGCTATTTTGTTGATTAAATATGATATGTTAATATATTTTAAGTTTTTACTTCATTTAACACTAATTTTCTAATTAACATATTTTATCGATTATTTATAAAATTTCATGGTTGATGCAAATATATAATTGTCTCATCAAAACATAAATACTTCGTTTTTTAATAATACCTTAAAAAACAAACAAAAAATAAACATAAATAGCCACTGTGTTCGATTCTTGGCAATATAATACATAATACTTGGTTTTGAATAATGGAAAGACAAAAATTTTAAACTTCATCTTACATTAATCATAAAGAGGAAAAACATTATTAAAAACCACATAGCATATATGTCCATGAAACAAATAGAACTTGGTTTTGAATGATGGAAATAAAAAACTATAAAGAATATTTAAATAGGCAATAGTCAAATTAATCATGCAATACTAAGGAAGAGGAAAAGGGGTTAGATGAGAATACTATATGAAGACCTTAATATAAAATTGCTATTATTAATAAATTTGAAATTTATAAGCATTACAGTAGTTTTTTTTTTCCACCGAAATTATAAATTTTGTATATAATTCTTATATTTTATTTTTGTACATACAACGCAAGTGCTGATTTACTAATTATCATATTAAGTGCAACTATATAAACATAGCATCACTACTTATCTTTATTACTCCTCGGATTTTATTTCTACTGTATTTTATCCCCCAAGTCCTACCCAAATGCTTGAGGAGATTTTTGAACTAGGGGTTTGGCAACTTAGGCTTCAATATGTGGATCCATCGTTGCTCGAGATTATTGTAGTGATATTTAATAATTGTAAAGATTAGGTTTCAATGAATTATTTCCCCAAAACTAATGCAGTTGTGAAATAAGTCGATGGAACATGAATCTAATTTCATATGTAACAAGTCCTACCTTTTTCTTATACCATACGGCATTAATAGTTAAAAAAAAAAAAAAATTTTCAATTTGAGTAAACATTTAAATTGGAAATGCAAAAAGGAATTTATCTACCACATTAAGAAAACCATTTCGGCAATTTTCATATGTAGTCATCATCTATATCATAGGGAAAGATTTGAACATCTACCCGTTATAACTAAACAAATAGTTTTTATTTGACTCCACTTTCAAATACTATACTTTTAATTTTTCTTTTAACCTTACATAATACTAAATTTTACTCTCTCTTGAAACTTTCATTTGCCATCCCAGTTGCAATTTTCCTCTCCAGAAACTTACAAACTGTCACTATATTTTCTCTCTCATAACTTCCACCCCAAGCTGCGGAAAACCGATTTCTCTCGATCCTATTCATTTTTTACAAGACTAATACCATTATTTATCTCACCCTTAATTTGTACTCCTTTAAATCTAAACCATCAAATAAATTTTAAATTTAATGATTTAGATTTTAAAATATATAAATGAATGCTGAAATGAATCTCCCATTCTCTATCCTAATTTTTGTAAACTATTTTCTTCTCTTTCTATCATATATAAACATAATTTCTTTTACTTCCATCCTATTTTCATAAATTGACATGTATATACTCGAACAAACAGTGCATTTAATAAGAATTATTATATAGTTAGAGAGGAGAATTAATCAGAAAGTTTGCATTTAAACATGAGACTTTGGTTCAAGAAGATCATTGATGAAATATCATGTCATAAATCAACGATCTATTCATTCACTAAATTTAAGAAAAACACTTCTTTGCTTAGCTTTCTCATTTCAAGCAATCGAATAAGATATCTATATAACCATAGTTTTTCCATCAATATAAAAGGATTTTCTCACTCCTCCTTAGACTCGGGGCCAGTTTAAAACTTGCCCGAACCTATCAAGCCACAAGCCGTACTTTGAGTGAACTAGCATCAGCTTAGCTAAGGCCACTTTCAAGCCAGTTCAGTTAATTCGACGGTTCAATGAATTAGGTCACCTATCTAGCCACAAAAATTTTTTAAAATAAATAAAAAATAAAAAAATTTGCAAACCCGTTCATTATTTCAATAACTTTCCGAAAATTAAAACATGTTACTCGTTACAACTTACATGCTGATGATTTTGCAACATCGAACACATTACACCATACACTAACGATGGATACACTCGACAAAATTAGAAATTAAAAAACCACATGCTAAAAGCAACGGTGAAGATTTAAAAGAGAACCGAACATCTACACGTCAGACCTGAGCTTGCAAATCTCGCATCCTAGGATCTCCTCTCTAAGTTTGGCTACAACTATATCCTCATCATAATTAACCATCTCCCTTCAACGACTCCATTCTCCAGGTTCTTGAACCTGAACATTTACAACTGACATTTAATGGACTTTAAAATCTCCTTCTTTTATAGCAACATCTGTTTCTATGGACATAATATCGTCTCACATGTAATCATTAATCTCAATCTCGTTAGGTTTAGTTTTCATTAGAGGATGAACTTCGATCAGGAGCCTAAAAAAGGATCTATTTTTAAATAATTAAGGAAAATAACTACAAGGATGAACAATCTTTCCTTTAAATGAGTTGAGCATAGTATTTGAAAAGGTAGACAAAGGCAACGTTTTGTGAGTGAAGTATTATACAGACGTCTTATTTATAGGATATTTCCTTTCGCATGTTATGGAGACTCTTGAAAATTTTTCGTTCCACCTAACATTATCAATGAATTGATGGAGGCTTTTTTATTTTTATTTTTTTACCAATCCTCATCTCTCGTTCTCTTTATCTATAATTTACTTTGTCCCATTAGTTTATAAATTAATGCATTCAGTACGCATAGATTTTTTCCCTAACAATGAGCAAGGGGAATAGATTATTCATACACAAAGAAAAGAATGAACAAGTTTGTATTTGTTTAAATGGACAAGAAATTATATAATATGTATAAACAGACAACCTTGAGAAATTATATTACAAAACTTTCATATTTTGTCAGATTAGATTTTGCTATAGTTGGATAGAGAAAAGAGTATCCTGATACATAATGTGATATATTAAAGTTTTGCCATCCCATTCCTAATGAAATTTCATATGGTTGGGGGAGAATTTTTTTTTTTTTCCAAATTTTAAGGTCATCCTACATGAGCAAGTGCCTACATATCTATTAAACGATCTAGTTTGATGATTTAGTTTTGTTATTAAAAAAATTTAAAGTGTTAGTCGATTTTTATTTTTCCAAAAAAGTGTTCACTTTACGTTATTAGCAAGTTTATTTTCTTTGGAAAAAAAAAATACCCTTGGAATACACCCTTTTTTTTTTCTTGCTCGGCTTTTTCAAAATCTATCAAAAATAAAATAAGCCTAATTTTGAAAGATCGCCAATTAATGTCTTTTTTCTTTAAAAAAACCAATTTTTCTATGTGATAAAAGCCTTTTAAACTAAATAAATAAATAAATTAGTTAAGTTACTATCACCTTTTGGGCTACTTTATTCCAAGGTTGAGCCTTTACTCCCTCCAAGAGAGTTAAAGTTGCTAAAGTAGTCATCTTCCTCATTGAATGTCCCCATTAGTTCTTGATCTCTGTTGATTGCTTTCCATCAATCTACGTTGCACACAATAGCTTCTATGTTGATGGTGCTCAATGATGTGCGACAATTGTCAAGAATAAAGTTAGCAGAGCTAAACACCTACTCAACTACTACCATTAAGGTTGTAGAGGCAAGGACTTATCATTTTATGCGGGAGAGGATGGGGTACATCTTTCTTTGTAACTTCCAACGCTCCAGAATATCGAAATTACAAATGCCGATATTATCCCTAAACTTGAAGTTAATGTTCAAATAGTGTCATAGCTCTACTTGTTGCCTTCTAAACTTATGTCTCTTCAACTTATGGGCTAATAGTTGTTCCTCTAAAAAGAAGTAATTGTGTATCATTGGGGCGGTGAGGGAATAATAATAGCTTAACCATCATACACATATGAAAAATGTTGAAAAAGCTCATTCATTTCATCAATTTCTCAACAAAGTTCATTATCTATCATGCCCCGAAACGGCAGTCATAATAATCCTGTCGTAAAAATTATTCTAAGATAGAAGCTGACCATACAGTCGTCTTCTTAGACTTGATTCACACAAGATGTCTACGACTAAACCTGCTTTAAAGTAAATAATCCATGAGTTAAATAAATTATTTACTTAAGAAAGTATAAAAACATATATATATATATATACACACACACACACACTAGGATTCAAGTATTGCAAATAATGTTTATAGGATTTTATTGTCTTATATTTCCTAAATAATACATTGTTTGAAAATGAAATATTTTAAATAAAAGCTAAGACCTTAAAGATATATCTATTCATCATATGTATTTTCTCACTCTCCAAGATCCAGTAGTTACTAGCTGTAAGGTAAATGTAAGCTGCTTCCGAGCTAGGGATGTGAGCAATCACAACTTAGTAAGTTGGGACGAACACTTAAAACAGGGTTATCAACCAAATTAATTGGATGCAATATATGTTTAAGCAAATTCCATCACACGACGTTGTCCGGCCCGTTGTGAGATTAGAGAAATTCCATTCGCTTTAATCCGAGTTGAGGAGTTTCTGTTAATGCAGCAACTCATGACCAAACCTAGGCTTATGCAATGAAGACACTGCTCCTCCTGTGACTACCTTTAAATCATTGACTTCACCCTTACCATAACCTACTCACCTGTCACTTAGCTTGACTAAAAATGAAAAAGGGACCAATCATATTATCCAACGTTATCCCTTTCAAAGGGGTCGATATTTAGCCAGAGAACCCTAAGTTTCTCTTGATGGGTTGCTATGCATGTCTAATTTAGAATTTGAAGAAGTCATATATTTAATTAGATTCAGTTTAAGGTGTTCAATCATTACAACAATTCATACAAATACAATCTACAGCTACGAATTAGAATCATAGCATCAACTTAGAAACAAGCACATGTGCATAGTCTATTATCTAACAAGCACATACACATAGTCCATCATCTAACAAGCACAATTAAGTATAATTTCAAAAATTTCTATAATACAAATATTATTTCAATTTTCCATATAACCGCTATAGATTGGTTTTATCCTATAATGCCTACTGTTATCTTTGGTTTAGGGCTTAATATACCTAATTATTTTGGTTTTCAAGTCTTTTACAATTAGTCTTGAATTAGGTTAAGTTCTGGTTTAGTTTTCGCATCGATTTCTTATTTAGGTTCTAATTCAGTTTATGAGTACGGTTTTATACGCGAACCCTATAAACTTATTTTGACTCATAATGTGAAATTAATCACATTATTGTGGATATCCTAAATATCATACTTAACCCCTAATTAGTACTTAATTTGTATAAAAAACCTCTTATCCTAATTTGACTACCAAATTTATTCTCGATATGAGAAAATTTTTCATATAACTACCTAAATTTAAGTTTCCTACCAAATTTATTACATATTTTTATTATTATTAGAATATCAATTTTAACTTAATATTTTCCTACTAATTTATTTCTTATATTTACATATTATATATTATCACCTAATATGTACATAATATACATATCTAATAGTCCTATCACTTCAAATATCATTTCTCAACATCAATTAACATCTTAAAATATCTAAATTTATGCCAAATCAGATTTTACATCTAATTATCCTAAATTACAAAATTAACTTAAAATTTACCATTTTTACCTATTACATATTTACTACATAATACTCTGATTATTACATCTAACCCCCTAAATGCTACAAATATCATACTTCATCAAATTTTAACATCCTAAAACATATAATTATGCCCTAAATCAATAATTATCCTTTTAATTACTTAATTAGCTCAAAATTACCCATTGTATGTATTATTTTAAGGCTAAAATGTTATCTAAAAATTTTTAAAATTAATTTTTGAAAAAGGATTTCATGGCACTATTCCTAAGTAGTCTACAAAAAAATTTTGAGTCCAAAACTACATTGCTAAGCCTATTTATTTCTAATCTAAAACATATTCGGTTTTGCATGATTTCTTAAAAATAGTATATTTTTATACACAAAATAATCAAACTAAAATTTTTACCTAAATCTACATACTAAAATAACAAGATTCATAATTTTTCAAATATTTTTAACAATTTAAGAAAAATTAGGAAGATATCGGAACTTATCGAAGCTAGCTGCTCCAGCCACCATCAACTACTAAGGCCTTGTTGGCCAGATTGGGCGCTACCACCACCAGCCACCATCGTATGGTGGTGGTGACCATCCACTCTTAGGTTGCCGTCGAATGGTGGTTCCCTTCTAAGACCCTAACTGTACAAATTTTTGTAATTTTTTGTAATTAAACCCTAACTCTAAAAATTTTTGTTCTCTTTAATTTTTTTACTCTCCCAACTGACTAAATGTGATTCTGAAAAATTTTGGGGTATTTATAGGGCTGGTTTGATCTTTTTCTTCCAATTTTCATGTGACATTTGTCTTTTATCCTTTTCTAATTTACTTTTTATTTGTCTTAATTTAATTGGTTACTTTTATTTACTCAATTCCAAGCTGCCACACCTCAATTCTGGATAATTCCATATTTTTCCATAATTATTTTTATTTTTATTTAATTATTCTTGTATTTTCTTTAATTAATTAACATTATTTTAGCATATTTGGCATATTTCTTCTTACATGTAAAAACATATATGGTATAAATAAATACTCCCAAATATTATTTAATTTATTTTATGATTTTTAGTGTACATATAATTTATCTCTATGGATTCGTTAGTTATTGGAACTCGTTTTATACATTTCTGATAAATAATGAAAAATTTTTATAAAATTTAATATTATATTAATTAATCATTTTATTACTTATTTTCCTAAATTCAAACTTACGGGGTCACTTTTAGTAATAATCCTAGCTTTATCGTAAAATTTAGGTTAGATTGAACAATTTGCTCCATCACTCTAAATTTTACGAACTGAACTTTAAGTAGCTGATTGTGAGGCTTACATTATCTGCACTTGTACTATACAAATCTTGGACTCCTGATAGGTTATCAAATATCTAACAAGATATATTAAGATAGTCTTCAAGAACGTCTATTTTACAACGCAAGTTCCTTATAATACTGTAACCACTTGGTCACCATTTTAATCGCACAACCTTTTAAAATTGGGTCCTTATACGCATCAAGAACTGTAATAATATGACAACCTCCATTATGAAGTAGTGTGCACTAGACTTGTAAACTTAGGAAAAAATGTTGGTAGCATTATGTAAAACTTTAAGTACTTGCAACAACTTATTGCATACATCCCAATCTCTTATGTAGATTTCAACTTTCAATATGAGGCACAAACAAAAATTAGACAAAAGATATTTATAATTAACCCTACTTTGTAATATTTTGTACATTGAATTCCAACCATGTTTAATATCCTTTTTAAATTTCGTGTACCTTTTACCGTTTTGCATGCGGAAATCTCTTTACATTTTACACAAAGTTAGCCTTTCAATAATTATTTTAACCGCTAACCTTATCAGTGTCACTTTGTACTCTAAAGCCTCTATTCCCTTCTCAACACATAGATTTAAAATGTGGCATGTGTGAGACCCATACTTATAAGATTAAATTTGGTAGTCGATTTGTGACATTCTAAAAGGTAGCTTGATTAGAATAGAAACTTATAAGGAGTTTGGTAATATTAGTTGAGGAGTTCCCATAGGTTCGAAATTTAAAAATATAATAAAATATTAAAAATATAGCTAAAATAGTGAAAATTTGCTATATTATTATATAGTTATCAATAATGCTTGAATTAGGTCTCAATGATTAGTAATCACTTAGAGATAAATTATAAGAGTAACATACTTAATAATGTACATAAAATAATATATAAAAGACATGCATATACATCAAGTATAATTAATATGTTAATGTACATACCCGAAATTGAGTATGTCAAGCATGAAATTCGGTTTTCTTATTTTAATTTAATTTCCCATTTTTTGATTAATACTAAACCCTAACTAATTTAATATTAATCATCAACTAAAGATATTGGGAAATTCTGATTTTTTATTTAGAAAAAATTTTTTGGATTCGCCACCCAACTAAAGTTGGGAAAAGAAAAGAAACTGTAATAAATTGGGTTAATTAACTACGATTTAGCTACCGGTCTTCGATTTTAATTTAAATGAAAAACTAGAGGGTTTAGAATTCAGGAGATAACCTATTAAACTTTAACAGGTACCACTATCTATTTACCGAAATTAAGTTTATTCTTCAAATTATAATATATTTTTAATATTTTTTAAGAAATAATAAAACTTAAAGGAAAAAAAAAACCCTAAGTTTCTGCATATTTTATCGTCGCCTCGAAAGTATTTATGTACCCGCTAACCGAAATCAAACGACCATAGTTCTTTCAAAAAAACTTTAGCGTATTGGTTGGTTTTAATTTTGAAAACCGGTCGAGTTTACATTTTAATTGATTTTGTTTATTTTAAGAAAAATCTAAAGGATGTCTTAACTCGTGAGTGATCTTATAAAAAGAATTCTCTAAAAGTCCTAAAATTTATTAAAAGGATTTTTTTATTATTAGTTTTTATTTTAAAAGTTTTCTATGTGAAGAAATCCAAAAAAAACTTAATGCTAAAAAAACCACCTAAATTAATATATACACATATATCATTATTATTAAACAACTACCTATATATAAAAGACTAAGACCAAAAATAAAATCTCCTAATCTAATATGTGCATATCCACTTATATTACGTTACCAATAATAACTAACTAACGAAATAATAATATAATAATAAATAAATAAATAAAAAGAAAGAACCAAACCTTATTGTTCGGTAAAGGAAGGCAACTTGGTGTGTGCTATGCTGAATTCATTAGCGACCAGCAGTAGGCTATTGCGTATCGGTGATAAGGATGTGCGTGGTTCAACTGTGGAGTGTGGCGGTGGTGCAATGGTCGCGTGTTTAGCCTACGTATTTATGGTGGAGTGGACAGCAACATGCTTGTGTGTAGGAGTGAGTCGCGTGTGTAATTATGTTCAGTAGTAGGCATGCGCAGTACTGATTGTAGATGGGCCCAGTCGCAGAAGGAGGATGTCGAGGAGGTACTAGTCACAACCTTTACAGTGTTGAAAGTGCTGCTAGTCAGTCGTCGTGAAAGCAGCAAGTGAAATGGAGTTTATCGTGCAATGCAGTGCTGGTTTGGAAACTTATGCATGTGCTCTATGGTTGAGTGTAACTACTGTAGTTGTGTGTTCGTCTATGGTTGGGCTTGCTGCTGTCGTTAGTACGTAAGTCGTTGTTTGCATGTGCAAGGGGATTTGGCCATTCGTATAATAAGTTGTCGGTAGGAACTAAGGATGCGCGTGTCGCTGGTCAGAATCATGCATGATTCTTACTATTTGGTTTTGCGCTGTGATTGTGTTGAGGTTGAGAGTGAGTTTGTTCACGAGTGAAGTTTGATCGGATTGGGGATGGTATTGGGCGATTGAATGTAGTACCAGAGAAGATGGCGATAGTGTTTGCTGTTGAGTGGTCGCGTGAGATGCAGTGCATGGTGGAGTGTTGCAACAGTGTATTGGACGTAGCTGTCGTGAAGTTAGACAAGTGATGAGCACGGTGCCGAAGATTGTGTTTGGTTAGTGGATTGCTGTCATGTTTGGGCATAGACTGTGAAGTCTTGTTTATGGTTACTGGGTTTGGGATTGAGAGAAAGGTGTTTGTTGCTGCGTATGAGAGTTTATGGATGTACAGCAAGAGTGATATTTTGGTCCTCTCCTCCCAAGAAAAATCCTCCTTCGCACTGCATAAATCTTATTGATAAGATTCGAAATAAATCTTTTGTACCAATTCGTATCTAATCAAATATGAATCTTACAAGTCTTTGTTACATTAGATTCAAAAGATTTATTGAAATTTAAAATTAGATTTTTAAAAAAGAAATCGCAATGGAATAAAAGACACACGTGTGCCTAATGAGATTTGACTTCAAACTAAATCTAATTCAATATTCCAATGTTTATCTGTTAAACCGTTGGCCTGTGTTTTGATTTTTGGTACAATTGAATTGTACTAAAAACACGTGACTCCCTAAAATAATTATTTGAAATAAGCTAAACTAAAACTAAAACTATTTGTCCCTAAAATAATTTCCTCTCTAAAAATCTTTATAATTTTTCTTTTCTCATTTTTTTCTTTTGTATTTTCATCTTTTTTGAATTTTTATTATTTATATTTTTCTTATTTTTGAATTAGGGCCCTATTTAAAAAAAAAAAAACCAAAACTATAACTATTAGGAGGTAAAAATCAAGTGTTTATAACTACTCCTCTTTTTGATGAAGTTTGAGTAAAACTTTACCATAAAGACAAAAGAGACATTGTTTATACCTCGAAATGACTCTATCCTAAGGAACACTACACCTAACTAGTTGAAGATTTGACAATGATAAACTTGAAACGAAGAATAGTAAGGGTAATGCCCCTGTGGGCTAGCAAGAACCCTAAAGAGAATGATGAGAATTTGGTCATGCCCCCTATGGGCTGACTAATCGAGGCGAGTAAAGTGCTTCTTAAGCTGGTTAAGCCCTAAAAAAAGGGAAAACTAGATAAGATGGATAAGCGCTCCTAAAACTAGCTAAACCCTAAAAAATGAGAAAACTTGGTCGTGTCCCAATAAGCTGACTAACTAAGGCGGGTGAAGCGCTCTTTGAGTTGGCTAAAACCCTAAAATGAATGAAAAAACTTGGTCATGCTCTAATGAGCTGACTAACCAAGGCGGTCAAAGCGCTCCTTAAGCTAGCTAAGACTTAAAGATAAGAAGACTTGGTTGTGCCCTAATGAGCTGACTAACTAAGGTGGTCAAAGTGCTCTTTGAGCTGGCTAAGACCTAAAAATAAGAAAACTTAGTCATGACCCGATGAGCTAATTAACCAAGGCAATCGAAGCCCTCCTTGAGCTAGCTAAGACCTAAAGATAAGAAAACTTGGTTATACCTTAATGAGCTAACTAACTAAAGTGGTCAAAGTGCTCCTTAAGATGGCTAAGACCTAAAGATAAGAAAACTTGGTCGTGCCCTAATGAGCTAACTAACCAAGGCGATTAAAGCAATCTTTGAGCTGGCTAAGACTTAAAGATAAGAAAACTTGAATTAGGATAGCGCTTTCTAAGCTTGCTAAATGCTTTGAAGAGATTATGAGTTGGACAACGTTCTATAAATCAGGCGATTAGAAGCCTAAGAAAATCTGGATTGGGACTACGCTCTACAAGCTGGCTAGGTCCCTAAGAGATTATGAATTGGGACTGTGCTCTAGGAGCCAGCCATTCTAAGAGTTTTTAAGAAATAAATTTTTTTGAAATAAAACTATCATCCTTAAGGAGAGACCAAATGCAAATGCAATGTTTTGTAAAGCTCAGAACCTCTTACATAGCTCTAACGATAGTTCCTAAACAGTCAAATCTTTCCTTGAGCAATCTGATTAGAAACAACAGTTTTGACCATTTCTTCTTCTTCATCTTCTTCTTGCTTTCCTTTAATCTTCTTCTACCTTTTTTCTTTTTCTTTTTCTTTTTTTTTCCTCCCTTTTTTTTCTCCTTTTTTTTTCTTTATTTTTTCTTCCCTTTTTTTTTTTTTTGGCATGCAATTTAAGCTTGAGATGAACGCATGTATGATATACTTAGAGACACATTCAAGGAGGTGACTCTAACAAATGAAGCATCCTCATCTCTTGAGTAAAGATGTTGAATCTTGAGTTTCCAGTCTAACTTAATCGGTTTTCTGTGTAAACTTCCTCCTTCAAGCGTATCGTTATTTATTTACCACCCATTACTTTTTCTGAACCTGGCCCTTTCCTAAAAAATAGAAATAAATCTCCCCTTTTAGGCGGGTGAACCATAATAAAGTATTAAGAGAATTTTTATCAATTGACATCATTCCAAATTAAATGTTTATTTTTCTTGTGTATAGGGTTTGTTTTGATAGAGCGAGGCATAGGGGCTTTTAGTGGAACGAAAAAGGGGTTAGAGATATTACCTAATGTCGATGACTACTAAGAATACCAACTTTGCTTGTAAAAAATGAAAATGAGACCACAGTAATATTAAGATTGTTTGCATTTCATAATTTGAGCAAAAATTCTACTGATCTTTCAAGGGCAGTACATTTTCAACCAGTCAACGTTTACTGGGTCTTTTAAATCTAAACCATCCATTTGAGATAGGATCATAGCTCCCCCAGGCAATACCTTCTTCACAATGTAAGGCTCTCTATAGTTCATAGCAAACTTCCCTCTCGAATCATGTGTATTAGGCAAAGTCTTCCTCAGCACCATATCTTCCTGCTCAAAACTTCGGGGTCACACTTTCTTATTGAAAGCCCTATCCATTTGTCGCCGATAGCAAATGTTGTGGCACGAAGCTGCTAATCTCTTCTCATTAATCAGATTCAATTGCTCAATTCATTTTTTGATCCAATCAACTTCATCTAATTGGGTTTCAAACAATACCCTGAGAGAGGGGATTTTGATTTCGACTAGTAGTACAGCTTCCATCGCATATACCAACGAGTAGGGGGTTTCCCCTATTGATGTTTAAATAGAAGTTCAATAGGCCATGAGTGCAAATGATAACATATCATTCCAATCTCGATATGTAATGGCCATCTTCTCAATAATCCTTTTGATATTCTTGTTGGCCACTTCTACTGCTCCATTCATTTGAGGCCAATAAGGAGTGGAATTTCTGTGAATGATCCTAAATTGCCGGCACAACTCTGACACCAATTTATTATTCAGGTTCGTACTGATCGACTCTAAACAGAGCTTCCGAGTTTTACAATTTATCAACCTATATTCTATTCTTAACTTGGTTCGACAGGTACATTATTTTATAGCATGGATGAGTATAGGGTCGTCTTTACTGGAAAAATGACTCAAACACTAGTACTTTATAATTTTTCCTATTATCTAGCAGTCGATTTCAACAAGTGATTGTTTATTAAGATTCTAAACATTAACTAAACTACACTAATCTACAATCTAGAGTGATTAAAACAATAATTACAAGAACAATTACGAAGATACACTTAACATGTAGGCTTGCTTCATCATTTAGTATAATCTTACCAACGTACTTTTCATCCTAGTACTTGTTAACTGTAGGAAATTACAGTATATAAGCATTCATCTTAGAAGTATTTATTTCTAATCCTAATTGTGTCTATTGGAATCTCTCCCTAATTAACAACTAATTAAGATTGCATTAATGTCAAATTAACATATCGATTCCCCTAAGGATGTAGCAACTTTCCTAATAATACTCTATTATTAGGAGTAAGTTATTCTAATAAACTAGATCTATTCAATAGAATTGCCTCTCAACATATTCTATTGAAATCCATCCTAAGTCAGTGTCATACACTACACCGTAATTAGATTCATTAAATGTCATTCATCAGAATTAACAACATTAGGAAATTACTTTTTCAAGCACTCAATCATACAAATTGATGAAGCAAACCCTAACGAACTATTCACATATGATAAAACAATGACAAAAACTAACAAGAAACATAATTAAACAGAAATAAAACATGGAATAGTTAAAATAAAAACCCATTTCTATTCTACTGAAGAAGTTTGATGAATACACGAACGAATTCTTGTTGTGTCTCTCTCTCGTGATTCTAGGAAAAATACAATACACATACGGGAAAATGATACAGGATATAAACCGATACAAGGATAGGTACAAAATGTGGATGTGTGTAGGAAGGTGATGTGTTGTTTTAAATGATGTCTACTTTTCTAAAATTTGATATCTACCAGAATCATCTTCCACCAGTTGCGGTAGCTTTTTATATTCTCCTCATCAAAAGACTCAAATTTACCCCTTCACGGTACCACTTGACGTTTCCTATGTATTGGTTTGTGAAAAGGTTGAAACGAACAGTTGTGCCCCTTCCTATGATGGCCGTTATTGAAGCTGTGAACTCCTTGTCACATTATTAAATCTCATCACACCTGTAACTATGGCCGTAATCATCCTTCTGCTATTCAATTATGGCCGTAATCAATGGGGGGATTGACAAAACTTCCCTTAATTATGGCCGTAATTGAGGGCATGACCAAGTTAAATTCTTCATTGCTTCGTTATCATGCCAGTGATTGATGCTTCTACACTTGTTTCTTCTCCTTCATGGCCATGACTAACTTGAAAGTTGTTATTCTTATGTATACTTCCTTCCTTTGCTTGTAATTTACTTGAAATCATTATTTTATTCAATTAAGTACCTAATCTAAAGAATTAAATCACATTTTATAATCAATTCTATGTTGAAACATGCTTTGAAAGTATAAAGTAATTTACACTAATCAACTTCCCCACACTTAAGCTTTGCTTGTCCTCAAGCAAACACTTAAAATAATTTATTATACATTTGACAAAACATCCATAGTGGCTTAACTTTGTGTATACCCCATCATGTTATTAGAATATAAAAATAATATTCTAAGACTAATCAAAGTAAAACACACTTAACCCTTACTATTTAACAAAGGCTTTCAAAGGTCTAAAGTCAATCATAAAGTCAAATAGATTAATGATAATTGGTTATACTTCATCTTCTTCCCTAAATGTATAAGAAACCTTCACTTACTTCTTAAGAACACCAATCTAGAAGAAAAGCATATTGCATCCATCTTTCCCTTATATTTCTACTTCTTTTATTAAATCTCTCTAATATGACTTATACATTACATTTGTTTTTTTTTTTTTTATAAGAATACCAAAGATAAGCAGCGGAGTCAAAATTTTCTCTTCTGAGGGACCGAAGCCCGCCCTTACTAACTTGGCTATAAGATCAAAGTTCAGCAGCAGAGTCAGACTTCGCTCTTCTGAGGGACCGAAGCTTGCCCTTACTAACATGATCCTTATAAATTCTTATCACAAAGTTATAAAGACAAAAATTAGTAGCAGGGTCAGAATTTTGCTCTTTTGAGGAACAGAAGCCTGCCCTTACTAATTCAGTCCTTACACTTTAATTTATTCTAATTTGAAGAGATTCTCAAGAAGTATCAACAAATGAATTACTTCGTTTGCCCTTTTCATTCAAGATTAAATTATCTTCCAAAAGTACTTGAAAAGTAGATATATTACTTAGAAAATTTAGAAGTATAACCAATTAGCTTTGAAACAAAGACTATAATTCACTTCCAACCCCTAAACTCATTTGTTAAGTAGTAAGCAAGTGTGATTCACTAAGATTCTATCCCATAATCTTGATCATATAAACTAAGTTCACAAGAATTGGGTGAGGCACAAAATTAACTCACTAAATTGTTTGTTGTTTTGTCAAATCCACAATCCATTAAATCAAGTCATACTTTAAAACAAACAAACTAAGTGGAAGGTTTTTTATAAACATAATTTACCCTTCCCTATACTTAATGAGAGAAATTGTCCTCAATGTCGAAAGGAAGTAAACATACAGTAGGCATATAATTGAAATAACTAGAAAGATTAAAATGAAGTAACAATAAGAACTGGCCTTCCCTGAAACATGAAGTTCGAGTAATTCATTGATTCTTAAATGATCAGAGAGTACAACTTCCAACACCAAGACAACTTGAATAGGAACATACACCTAACCATCAAGACAAAACAACAAAATAAAACAAAAGATGACAAGCTCGTGATATGAAAGTCTCCATAACAATATACATCAACAAAAGTAAGCTCTCAACGAACTAGTGATCCTAACCAACAACAAACATCAAAAGAAAACAAAATAAAATAACAAGAAAAACAAATAAGAAACAAGCCAATCTTCATTGGCTGCTATCTTCTCATCTAACCAATCTTCATCCTCCTCAGAAGACTCCTCCTCACTCCCATCCTCAGCATCTTGTCCAACTGGTGCTTGCTGAGCTTCTTCAGCACCTTCTTCATCATCACTATCAACTTTGTTGGAGTCATCCTCATCATCACCAGAGTCCTCCTCTTCAAACTCTTCATCTCCTCCTTCTTCCTCTTCTTGGGGAGCCGGCCTTGGTAAGGGAACCGAAGTTTGACTGGGACCAGCGTCCTCTTAAATTTAGGGATGGGAGAAACAAGAAGGTATAGCCGCTCCCACTTTGGTGGCTATATTCTTTAAGAGCTCAACAATCCCTTTCTGAGTTTCCTTAATCTCAACCACCTCGGTTTCTAATCTCTTTATATTATCGATTGAGAAGCTAGATATTCTCATTTTCTACTTGCGCGAGGTATTCCTAGTTTTTGCTCGGTTCATTGGATTTAGGTAAAGTGCATAAAGAAAAGTGCATGTAAGCAAAAGAGAATTGAAACACAATAATGTAAAGAAACAAACTAAGAATTTATTGAATGAATGGAAGTGAATCACAAATGAGATAAAAGCTTAACTAATATTTTTGAACGAAAGGTTTAACAATACATTTGGAATGATGACTATTGAAAATGAAAATTCAAAAAATACTAACTACGGGCCATCCTTTACCTTAAGGAAGACCTATTGCCTTTCGCTTGGATGGAGAACCAGTTATTCAAATGGTGCTGGGACTTAGGAGAGCTTGTTGATCCTTCATTAGCAGATTCTAAGGCTTGAGTCTCTAACTGTATGAATGTCTCAGCTAGTAGCAGAAAGGTCATCAGGGCATGGTATAATCTGTCGCCTCTCTAACCCCTCGCTTGTTTCTTCTAGAATTCTTCTACCGGGGTGAGGTTATAGCCAAGGCTATAGATATCAATCTGGCCTTCCTTGAATTCTATTCTTCTATCTTCTTCTCTCTCGGGATCAATAATCATGCTTACTTCTTCAAACATTTGTAAGCCCAGCTCTTATTGCCCTTCACTTTCTATGTAAGGTATGGCCGTTTCTTTGTAAATTTCATAATCTTAATCTCCCAAAATTGTAATCACCTGGCCATTTGAGATAAACTTCAGCTTTTGGTGCAAGCTCGAAGGTATGGCCCTTACTATGTGAATCCAAGGTCTTCCCAAAAGTAAGTTGAAAGATCATAGAATGTCCATGACCTAGAATCGAATAATGAAGTGTTGAGGTCCAATACTCATGGATAAATCTATCTCCCCTATAATCTCTTTTCTGGAACCATCAAAGGCCCTAACTGTTGTTAACGAAGGCCTAATTACAAATGTGTCAATGCCCAGCAAATCCAAGGTGGCGAATGGATAGACGTTCAGCGATGATCCGTTGTCAATGAGTACTTTGGTAATGATTATATCGTTACTCCTTGCCATGAAAAAGAGTGGTTTCGTATGCTTGTTCCCTTCTTTGCCTAATTCTTCAACTGAAAACGAAATTTGATCCATAGCGAGGACAGAATTAGTGACCAGTTTCATCTTCTCAGTTGGAATTTCATGAGGGACCTTCACCTCCTTTAAAGTGTGAAACAAAGCTTCCCTATGCGGTTCAGATGTAATCAACAAGCTCATCAATGATATTTATGCAAGAATCTTACTGGTCCATGATATTGTACTCACTCAACTTGATCATCTTGGTAAAAGCCGATAGCCCTTCAATGTATTCGGCTGTCATCTTATCATTCGATTCCCCCAATACGGCTTTCCTATCATGCTCTTCTCTTGGGTGGTAAATCCTTCCCAATCGAGTAATCCCCCCTACCAGAGGACTTAGTTTCTCTTTATTTACTACATGATAGTTAAATGGGACAGCCTTGTAATTTTCTAGTGCCAACGGTATGTGAAATGTGTACCTCTTCACTTTTGGAGGCTGTTCGCTGGTATAGAACTCAAAAACCTTAGGATTCTTATCTGAACTAATGATGTTGACGGTACAGTCATCAAAAATCATACCAATCATCGACTCATGGTTAGGTAGGGGATTATTGTTAATGTTGGGAGCCCGGGCTTCTATAAAATCTAACTACTTATGTTCCTCAATCTCTAGCACGCATCAGTCGAATGCCCCACTTACCCATAATGATATTCACACTTTATTGTGGGGTCAAAGATTCTCGGCCAGTACCGATCACTAGGAAGTTCTTACCATATCGAATTATCCTTTCGTAACTTCTCGAAAACTTGACTTAAGGGGACTGGTATCTTAGTAAATTGTCTAAAAGTCTTGTTAACTTGAGGTTGGTCTCTGAACTGTTGTTGAGTTGAAGGAGGATTCGTTCTGAAAGCAACTTGAGCGTTTGGTCTGACATTTGAGTTTACCATGCCAACCATAGATTCTTTAGGCTTGATGCCCGCTAGTCTAGGACCAAATGATGAAACCAATGGCCTTCTATCTACTAGTTCTTGAAGCTTACCGGAGGAGACATCATTTTCAATCCTATACCCTACTACTACCACTTTAGTAAAACTAAACGAGGCTTGCTGATGAGATGGGAGAAATAAGGTCTTTCCAAGGTGTTAATGAAAGCTGATGTGAGCTCTTTTTCAGTAGTAGGAGTAGATGTCCTCACAGCTAAGGATCTCCATCTTTGAGTATACTCCTTGAATGATTTACTATTTTTTTTTTTAAAGGGCAACTAAATCCATCATGGTTGGGCCACTTCTACATCGAACTTATATTGCTCATAAAATAACTTAACAAGTTTCTCCCACATATTTATCAGGTTTAGGTCAAGCTGAGCATACCAAGTTAAGGCCAGTCCCATCAAACTATCTTGGAATGTTTGTACCATCAGTGAATCATACTAGACATATTTACCCATCTTCCTGACGTACAACATGGTATAGAGCTTGGGGCATCCCGTCCTGTTATACTTTACAAACTCTAGTATCTTAACTTCTCAAGGTAAGCTCCAACGTCATATGTAGAAAACTCGGTGATCCCTTCCTATTCAAATCCATCATACCCTGCAAGTGATTTCATCTTCTCAGCTATCTATTGCGTCGGTTTCTTTTCTAATTCTTTCAAGCTGTCTGTACTAGGCCCTTAGTTAGCCAATCTCGAGGCCACATACATATTAAGTTCGAAGGTTGAGTTGACTTTTGAGTAGACTCCTTCTGACTCAAATGGGTCTTTTGGATATTCATGCTCTACTTCAGGAGCTTGCATATTCTTCCCATAACAAGCTTTGGAGCTTTCTTCATTAGCTGGTGCTAAGGCTCGCATAAAGCGATGCTGTCTACTAAGAAGCTTATTTATTCTGCCATCTTCTCCATAGCCCTTTCTATGGAACGGAATCTTAGCTTTGATGGATCATTGATCTCGGGTTCTCTGTCATCTCCTTGAGTGGTGGCCATCCTGGTCTGGGAACGTGTTCTAATCGAACCTTTTTGAAAGACTTGACGTTTAGGAGCTATCTTGAGATTTTTCCTAATGAAAACTCAATCAAGGGTTATCATATGTACATTTTTCTAAGAAAAGGTTATTAAATATAGAATGCAGGATGCATGGCACACAAATGCAATGAAAATTATGAATTGGCAAGAGACTTTAATGTGGCAAAACCTAACTAATTTTTATTAATTTTTGCAATTGTGAAGCTTTACATCACTTATTTTATTCAAAAAAGGAATCCTAAAGAAAGAAAAAATTAAAAGTGCCTAAAATCTAAATTCTAATCTTCTTATGGCTAGTGAGCTTGTCTTGCGTCTTGTTCCTCTTTTGAATCTTAGGAGCCTCCACTTCCTTACCCTTGATTCTCTTCAGTTGTGCTTGTAATGCCTTTATCTTCTAGTGATACTCCTTACAACAGTTCTCCAACTCCTGCTCTCTTTTATTCGTTTGACTTAGACTTCTCCCTCTCCTCATTATCTTCCATATCTTTTAGCTTCTTTAGTTGGCGATAAAGAAGTCCTTTGGTTAACTGGCTCCTACCTACTATCCTCCTAGCGGTAAGGGTGGTCTTTCTTATGCACCAAAGAGCTCAGATGCTTAAGAGCTTAGCTATTTTGTCATCTACCAACATGCTGGGGTTATGAAAGTCCAATGAGACGGCTTCTAATGATGGTCTAGGGATTGTGTCTTTGATGATTCCATTGGCTGGGACATATCCAGTATAGAGGTTGAAGCCGATCAGGGGTACTGCCTTAAAATTTTCACATCCTCTCATCATTTCCTTGCTTGCAAAGCACCTAGGTATCCATAATAACTCTTCCACTTTCATACTCTGAAAGTATTGGACTAGTAGCAGGTAACTTTATCTCCTGGTAGCTCAATTCTTTCTTCAAAAGACTTTATAAGATCATATTGCTGAGTAAACTCAACCCAATTGAAATCAAGTTGATAACTTCTCACATGGTTGATAAACTAGACTATAAGTAGACCTATATTAGTTTTCAGATCTCCTCATTTCTTCTTTTTGAGATGATTCAATGACCAAATTTGCTCGAGCAGGAGGGTTTGAACATATGATTTCCTTTCAAGAAATTGGGTTATGATTTCTACAACTCTGAAATGAACTCGATGTCTATCATCAGGGAATAGGATAGTATTGAAGACCACCAATATAAAAGCGTTTACTCGATGCTGGTGCAATGCTTCCAAATTTGCATAGAAAACCTCCCGTTTGTCTCTATGCTTCAGTTTAGTGGAAAACCAATCCGTGACATCTGCCAACCAAATGGTCTTTCCCTGATTTAAAACTGGGTTTATCTCAGTTTTTCTGACTCTTAACAATTTGCTAAAGATCTTTGGTGCTGCAGTATCTAAGTTCAAGACGTAGACATCATCTCTGATAGCAAAGGCCCATAACAATTGCGAGTATTCTTCTAAGGTTGGGCTTAGCTGATGTAAGCCCAAACAAAAACTGATGGATTCGAGCTCCCATAGATGGACTAAGGCCCGCACTAAAGTGATGTTCACGAAGATTTTTTGCAGAGAGAGGATAGACCTAATTTTGTTCTTGATAAACTCCTGCTTATCTAAGTTAAAGAGTCGGAACCACATTTGAAGCAGTTTTTGTAGCTGATGTGGTGGGTAGACATGAATTTCTTCAAAGGGCTCTTGACATGATCTAGCCATGCCTACAAAAAAAATCAAAATTACAATTACAACCTATACTTTACATAGAGTCATTACAAATTATTTACAGGGAAATATTACGACTATAACTTCACAATTGTCCTTATTTGTTTCGGTCTGCTACATCATGAGTTCTTGTGATTTTTTTTAAAAAAGGTTTTCATGTGATGCAACAAGTGGGTTCTAAAGGTCCTCAAGTTTTGCAACTACCGCGTTTTTTCAAAGCAACAGTTCTATGGTCAAATCTGAACTTAAGTGAGGTAGCCTGATCAGCCCTAGAAGGTAGCTACCCCACAACATCTGAAGCTTGCACAATGGCTCCTCTCTTAAGATCTTAAGACGGCCTGGTTCTTATCATATCCATCATATATTTATGATGTAGAAAATAAAATAAAATAAAACACACGCCTAAAATTACCCCCCTAAATTAATTGTAACAAAAAAATGTTAGTAAAAAAAAAAATAAAATAAACAAAATAACATACCTAAGTGCTCTTTTTCTATATATTTTTTTATTTTTTACTTTTAAAAATAATCCCACTTTTGGTAAATTCTAGTGGCTAACCCTTTAGGCGTTCCTCAGTATAGTCGCCAAACTGTTAAGCTTGAAATTCGATTTTCTTATTTTAATTTGATTTCCCATTTTTCAATTAATACTAAACCTTAACTCATTTAATATTAATCATCAACTAAAGAAATTAAGAAATTCCAGTTTTTTATTTAGAAAAAATTTTTTGGATTCGCTACCCGACTAAAGTTGGGAAAAAAAAAGAAATCATAATCAATTGGGTGGATTGACTACGATTTGACTATCGATCTTTGATTTCAATTTAAATAAAAAACTAAAGGGTTTCGAATTTGAGGGCTAACCTATTAAACTCTAATGGCCACCACCATCTATTTATTGAAATTAGGTTTATTCTTTAAATTATAATTTTTTTTTAAAGAAATAATAAAAACTAAAAGAAAAAAAAAAACCTAAGTTTCTGCATATTTTATCAACACCTTGAAGATACCTATGTATCTGTTAGCTGGGATCAAACAACTGTAGTTCTTTCTAAAAAAACTTTAGTATATTGGTTGATTTTAATTTTGAAAACCAGCCAAGTTTATATTTTAATTGATTCTGTTTATTTTTAAAAAAATCTAAAAGATGTCCTAACTTGTGAGTGATCTTATAAAAAAAAATTCTCTAAAAGTCCTAAAAATTTTTAAAAGGATTTTTTTATTATTAATTTTTATTTTAAAAGTTTTCTATGTGAAGAAATCCTAAAAAAACTTAATGCTATAAAAACCACCTAAATTAATATATACATATATATATCATTATTATTAAACAACTACCTTTATATAAAAGACTAAGACCAAAAATAAAATCTCCTAATCTAATATGTGTATATCCACTTATATTACGTTATCAATAATAACTAACTAATGAAATAATAATATAATAATAAATAAATAAATAAATAAATAAATAAAAAGAAAGAACCAAACCTTGTTGTTCAGTAAAGGAATTGTAGCATCGATGGCAACTTGGTGTATGCTGTGTTGAATTCATTGGTGACCAACAATGGGCAATGGGCTGTTGCGTATCAATGCTAAGGACGTGCGTGGTTCAACTATGGAGTGTGGTAGTGGTGCAGTGGTCGCGTGTTCAGCCGTACGTGTTTATAGTGGAGTAGACAGCGACGTACTTGTATGTAGGAGTAAGTCACATGTGTAATTGTGTTCAATAGTAAACGTGCACAGTGCTGATTGTAGATGTGCCCAACCGTAGAAGGAGGACATCGAAGAGGCACTGGTTACAACCGCTACAATGGTGAGAGTGCTACTAGTCAGTCATCGTGAAAGCAGCAAGTGCAATGAAGTTTACCATACAGTGCAATGTTAGATCGAAAACTTGTATGTATGCTCTGTGGTTGAGCGTGACTGTTGTAGTTGTGTGTTCGTCTGTAGTTGGGCTTGCTGCTATCATCGGTGCATGAGTCGCTGTTTACGTGTGCAAGGGGATTTGGCCATTCGTACAATAGGCTATCGATAGGAACTGAGATGTGCGTGCCACTAGTTAGAATCATGTGTGATTCTTATTGTTTGGTTTTACGCTATGGTTGTGTTGAGGTTGAGAGTGAGTCTGTTCATGAGTGAAGTTTGATCGAATTGGGGATGGTGTTAGGCGATTGAATGTGGTACCAGAGAGGATGGCAACAGTGTTTGCTGTTGAATGGACGCGTAAGATGCAATGTGCAGTAAAGTGTTGCAATAGTGTATTGGACATAGCTGTTGTGAAGTTAAACAAGTGAAGAGGACGATGCTGGAGATTATGTTTGGTCGATGGATTGCTATCGTGTTTTGGCGTAGACTGTAGCATCTTGTTTTTGGGTTTAGGATCGAGAGAAAGGTGTTTGTTACTGCGTATGAGATTTTATGGATGTACGGCGATAGTGATATTTTGGTCCCATCCTCTTAAGAAAAATCTTCCTTCGTACCGCGCAAATCTTATTGATAAGATCCAAAACAAATCTTTTGTATCGATTCGTATCTAATCAAATATGAATCTCACAAATATTGGATTCAAAATATTTATTGAGATTTAAAATTAGATTTTTAAAAAAGAAATCACAATGGAATAAAAGATAAAAGACACATGTGCACCTGACGAGATTCGAACTTATGACTTTAAACTAAATCCGATTCAATACTCCAATGCTTATCCGTTAAACCATTAGCCTGTACCTAAATTTTTAGTATAATTAAATTGTACTTAAAACACGCAACTCCCTAAAATAATTATTTGAACTGAACTGAACTGAACTAAACTAAAACTAAAACTATTTATCCCTAAAATAATTTACTCTCTAAAAATTTTTATAATTTTTCTTTTCTCATTTTTTTTATATTTTCATCTTTTTCCAATTTTTATTATTTTTATTTTTTATATTTTTCTTATTTTTGAATTAGAACCCTATTTTACAGAAAAAAAAAACAAAAACTATAATTACTAAGAGGTAAAAATCCGGTGTCTACAGAGTACAATTCATTAAATAAATAGATAAAATGTGGGAAAAATTATTAAAAAAAATTGATGGACAACCAAGGGACATTTCTTTAGGTGCAACAGCCATTAGGTAAATAAAATTTAGAGAAAAACCCATGTTAAGACACCTAAGTTAGTGGATTGCAGTTGTTAGCCTAGGATAAAATATCAAATGACCCTCAAATAATCATATGAAAATACAGACTAAAGTCTAGATCAAAGGCCGATCATTTGCAAGGTTGGAAAAATATTGAAGCGAGAGAGAGAGTGAAGAAAGAAAATTAAGAAAGTGAAGTACAAAATAAAGAAGGTTAAAGAGTTCCCATAGAAAGCAACCAATTAGAAGGGAAACGAGGCCATCAATTAAAGAAGTAAGCAATGCCTAGACTGGACGATAAGGCCTCTCTCCCCTCCGATGGCTAGAGCTTAAGTTTTTGGTGAGTCGCCGCTGTCCTTGATTTTAACTAAAATTTTAAAAAAGTATTAAACGAATTTCAAAAGTTTTGAAACTAGGTTTTCTTGAGTATTTTTACGTGAGGAATTCAAATTTCAGAAATTTTGAGTGCTAGTATAAGGTCGTTAAGAAAAATGTCCTGCTCACTAATTTTCAATCAAGTTTTTGAAAAACCATTTTATGTAATTTTGGCTTGAAATTTTATGGGTATACTCTTAAGATATTTTATTTTGATGTTATGTGATTGGATTGTTAAAATTGAGTTATTGGATTTTTTAGAAATTTCCATTTTGCGTAAACAATAAGCTAAAGGTGTTATTTTATTAAGAAGTTTGATTAATTCTTTATAAAATTACGGTACAACCTATATTTACCCACATGTCGCAGCTAAAAGTTGTTTATTATAGTTTAAGAATGTTGATTTTTAAGTGAAAATGGGTATTTGGTGGTCTAAGGTCAATTGTCTAAGTTTTAATGCAATTGTAATTGTTAGATAGTATAATGAGAAATGGTGCAAATGATTGTGGTACTGAGGTGATATTTGCTATTTATGCAGGGTGTTGGATTTCTAGAAACTCAAGGTAAGTTGGAGATTATGTGATATAGTAAGATTTAAAGGCAATAGCAACGTCAAAAACTGTATCAGAAAGTAAGTTAGAATGTAATCCGGTAATGAATAACATGAACACACTAAAATTGGATCTAAGTCAGAAAGTGGTTTATATTTAGACTCTACATCCTTATCAAAGTCAAAACATAAGTCAAAAACCAATTGGACAATAACTTATACTGGAATGCCAATTCAAAACCTAAGTCGGAAACTCAGTTAGAAAGTAGTTTAATGGAAGAAGTTAAATGTAGAAGTAACCAGAAGTCTGGTCAGAAGATAGTTGGAACTGAATATTAGATCACTTGGAGCTAAAGAGTGAATCAGAAAGTCACGTACTTATAACCTCTAAGAATTTACTATAGTTAGAACCTAGGTCGGAAACTTATTGAGCAACAATATAAGCTAAAATACCAAGTTAGAACCTTGGTTAGAACTTACACTACTTAATTAATACCTAATAAAAATCTTGGAAAACTCACTTAACTCAACTAAAGAACATATTCAAATGTCAAAATGAAATCTTATGTTATATATTGGATGGAAACTAAAGAAGTTACATTAAATTTTAGGGGTAATAAAGGAAGAAGAGAACGACACGCAAAGAGAATGAGCATCGATATTCAGATAATTGTGATTAATGCTTTGTAGCATTTAGGAGTATTTTAAAGTACTTGGAGCCCTTGTGTTGGAAACCGTAACCAAGAATAGACAAGGCCAATCGCTGGATGGGTCCAAACTTGCAAAAAGCTCGAAAAGGATTAATGGGGAAAGTGCGAAAAGGAGATAAATGATGAATGGAACAATAAGCAAAACCCATAAACAGCTCTAGAGGATATGACGCACTAATGGAACTTTCAAGGACTTACGGCACAATTTAATATAACGCATGAATCGGTCTGGTGAGGTTACTCACTACTTAGCCTTGCTTAAGGGTTAGGATAAGAGTGATGCCGAGAGTAAATAAACATTATTTACACAAGGAAGAAAATACTCTAAGTGTATAGTAATGAAGATCCGATCTCCTTAACAGTTATAAGTACAAGAGTATTTATACCTATAAGTTAAGGTAACTTGCCTAAAAAGGAAAAGAGAAAAAAGGGCATTTCCTAAAAAATCAATGTATAAGATACAAAAGAGTAAAAATGAATATACAAGAAAAACAATCATTGGTGCAACGGATTCTGCACTAGATACTGTATACGCAATGATGCTACATTGGCAAGGTTATTAAAAGATACAGACAAAAAAGTATGAATATATGGCTTGTCCAAGCAGGAATGGCTTAGTCAATCCGAAGTCTCTCTTTCTTAGCTTCTCGGCAAGGAAGATGTCGAGTAATTAGTCTGCTTAGGCACTAGTGAGTAATCTTCAATTCAATGCGCTATAGAAAGATGGGCAATCATATGACTCGACATGAAGGGTAACTTGGCAAGGAAGTACTCGGCTTCAGCAAGGGTCGGTTGGAACAAAAGGATTCGTCATTCCAATCCCCCTAGTCCTCTGGTTCGGTTGCGGGTCAAAGGTTCGGTAGCCTAATTCCCATCATTCCCACTGGGTTTTTTTGGATTTGGGATCAAATCCACATGGTGTTCACTTAGTTCTCCATTAGGGTGATATGGACTAAGGTTGGCAATGTTGAAGGCATCAGAAACCCCATAGTCCCTGGGCAATTCTAACCTGTAGGCATTATCATTGATCTTCTGGAGGATTCTAAAAGGTCCTTCCACTCTTGTAGATAATTTGTTCCTCCTCTTGTTCAAAAATCATTCCTTGCTAAGGTACAGCCATACTAAGTCTCCCAACTAAAATTATTTAGCTGTTCTACCCTTGGTCTTTTCTCACATTCTTCTAGCAGCTTAGTCAATGTGTCAAGTGACCTTGTCATAGATGTGCTGAAGGGATTGTGTTGAAGGGATTGTGCTCTAGCCAATGCGTCAGGGTCCTTTTACACCGGTACTGGTACAGGGGCATAGTCAAAGGGTAACTCGGGATTGAACCCATAGACTACCTTGAAGGGAGTCTGCCTAGTAATGTCATGTACTATTAGGTTATAGGCAAACTCGACCACTAGCAAGCAAACGTCCCAATCAGCCAAGTTCTTGCTTACTATGGCTTAGAGCAATGACCCCAAAGTACAATTAACCACCTCTGTTTAGCCATTAGTTTGGGGGTAACATGAGGTATTAAAGAGTAATTTAGTTTCCAGCTAACACTAAAGGGTTCTCAAGAAATGGCTCAAGAACTTCGAGTCTCTGTCGAATATTACACTTCTCAACACGTCGTGTATTTATACAATCTCCTGTAAGAAAAGAGAAGCAATAGCCCAAGCATCATTAGTTTTAGTGTAAGGCACAAAGTTTGCCATCTTACTAAACCTATCCACAACAACCATTACAAAATCTTTTCCTTGGGCAATTCGCGACAATCCGAGAATAAAGTCCATGCTTAATTCGATCCACGGCTTCGTTTGGATAGATAGGGACATTACTCTCCCTTGCTCGGCTCGGCACTTAGTCATCTTGCATACAGCATAACTTTCGACCACTCGATGTACATCTCTCTTCGTTTGCAGCCAAAAGAACTAGTCATCCAATAGTTCACAAGTCTTCCTCTCTCCAAAATGTTCAACGAGACCTCTACTGTAGGCATCCTAGATTAGCAACTCCCTTAGTGAGCAAATCAGTACGTATAATTTTCTACCTCGAAACAAGTAGCCATCCTCTACACAATACTCGTCCACTGCCCTCCCAGCGACACATCACGAAATTATGGGTCCAAAGGATAGATCCTCAGAGTACTATTCTTTGATACTTGCAAACCCAAACAGTTTGGCCTATAGTTCTAATAAAACTACATATCTCCTCAAAAGAGCATTTACAACTATGTTGCTTTTTCCCTACTTGTACTTTATTACAAAATTGAATCCTTCAAGGAATTCAACCCATCTCGCTTGCCGCTTCGACAACTTGGTCTGACCTCAAAGGTACCTCAGCTATTCATGTTCCATATATATGACAAATTCTCTCGACAATAAATAATGTTGCCATACTTGTATTGCTTGGATCAATGCCAAAAATTCCTTGTCATACACAGAGTAATTCAGCTGTGGTCCTCAGAGTTTCTTACTGTAGAAGGCAATTGGTCGACCTTCTTACACTAGGACTAATATCAAGGTAGAGATTAATCTCTTTTATCTTAGCAAAACTCCTCTCCTCCTTTTATCCCCATCGGAAGTCAGTGTTCTTCTTTGTTAACTCGGTGAGTAGTATAATGAGGATGCTGAAATTCCTAATGAACCTTTTGTAAAACAAAGCCAATCCATGGAAACTTCTCACATTAACATAAGTAATAGGAGTTGGCCGCTTGCCAATTACTCGGATCTTTTCATCATCAACTTACAAGCCTCCTCCACTAACTACATAACCCAAGAATACAACTTCTTCTTGGCAAAAGCAACATTTCTTTAGATTGACGAATAGTCTCTCAACACGAAGGATGTCCAGGACTGCTCTGAGATGTTCACAATGACTCGGCATGTTAGCACTGTAGATCAGGATGTCGTCAAAGTACACCACGATACACTTCTCTATGAGATGTCTCAGCACATGGTTCATTAGCCTTATGAAAGTGCTTAGGGCATTCGACAAGCCGAAGGGCATGACCATCTATTTGTAAAGTCCATGTCAAGTCTTGAATGTAATCTTCCACTAGTCTCCTAGCTTCAGGCGGATTTGATGATAGCTGGATTTAAGATCAATCTTGCTGATAATCTTAGCTCCATTGAGTTCATCCAACATGTCATCTAACCTCGGAATTGGATACTTGTATTTGATCGTGATCTTGTTCATAACTTGACTATCTACATACATTCGCCAGGTTCCATCCTTCTTCGATACTAGAAGCGTAAGCACAGCATAAGGGCTAAGACTCTCTCTTACATAGCCTCTCTCCAGCAACTCATTGACTTGACATTGGAATTTAGAAGCCTGCTCGAGATTCATTCAATAAGCTGACTTATTTAACTGTGCAACACTAGATACTAAGTCAATGCAGTACTTTATGCCTCGAGTTGAGGGCAATCTCTCAAGTAACTGTTTTAGAAACAGGTCAACATATTCATCTAGCAACTCCTTGATTTCCTAGGGTAACTCAGCCCGCTCCTTCATTTCCAATAGTCGCCTAACCAACAAGAGGGTCAGCTCATTAGCATTGATGGCCTCTCGAAGCTCGGCTCTACTCATCACTAGAGCCTTCTTCGATCTGTAAGCAAGTTTCGTCTACAACTTATTAACTTCTCTCGATGGCATCAGATTTAACATGATCTTCCAGTCATCCTTCTCAAACATATACGTGTTCTTATAGTCATCATGTATAACTCTCCTATTAAACAACCACGGTCTACCTAGTAACATGTGGAAAGCATATATAGGTAGTACGTCATAGAGAATCTAGTGATCAGTAGTGGTATTTGTCGAATAACATGTAATGCTCCTTTCTCACTTAACCAATGCAACTCATACGGCCTCAAACGTGCAACAGTCGATAACTTTAATTTTGAAACAAGATCGACTAATGCCACATTGGTGCGGCTTCCACTATCTACGATGAGGGCGCACACCTGATCGCACACCTGATCATTCACCTTACAAGTGGTATGGAATAAATTCTCTCTCTGCTCCTCCTCTCGTGAAGGTTCCATGTTCATAGTGCATCGGACAACCATGAGTCACTTATGCAAATCCTCAGCAAACATGTCCTCCTCAATCAACTCTTTCTCGGTATTTTCTTTTTCAGCAAGAACCACCTCCTCCTCGAGTTCCTCATCCGTACTCTCTACTTCTAGCTTTGAGACTTCTCCCTTAATGACCATCGTTCTTTGGTTCGAGCACTAAGCAGCCATATATCCGAACCCTTGGCACTTGAAACATTTGATCTGGCTCATCTTCCTTCCAAACCTTTACCCCTTCCCATAAGTTTAAGTCGGCACTTCATTGTCAGATCGGCCTTTCTACTCGGCTCGAACATTAGCTCTTTTGCTCAGGTCGGTACTTAGCAGAGTTTGATGACTTCCCTGTCCGGGTGGACTAGTCGGCGTTCTAGTCGGCACTCGCCCCTTTCTTTGCCTCTACACTTGTTGGGCGATTCTAACAACTTCATGCATTGTGGTGAATCATTGAAGCTCCACAATGTCTCAAATGTCTCCTCTCAACCCAGTAATGAATCTTAAGGCAATTCAAGCTAATGGTTCCTCCACTTCACAACGTATCATAAGTATTTGAAATTCTTAAACATACTTGTCAACAGTTCAGCCTCCTTGTCTCAACTCCTGAAGCTGAGTGAAAGTATCTTAGAGATAAGTTTCCAGCATGAACTTATTTCTGAGCACTCTCTTCATCTTGGGCTAAGTGTTAATCTCTCAGTAGCTCTCTCGTCTTCTCATGGCTTGAAAATTCTTCCATCACATAGCGGCATATCCGGAGAACTCAACAGCAGCAGTTCTCACCTTCTCATAATCATCATATTGATAGTAATCAAACACACGCTCCACCTTCTCTTCCCAATCTAAATACTCATCAGCATTCCCAAATCCATTGAAACTCGAAATCCGAAACTTCACATGGTCATATGCTCTGGGGATTAGTACACGCTCTTCTTCAAAATACTCTTCTTCCTCTTCATCAAGCTCTCTCGGGTCTATCCTTCGCCTTACTCGTTCGCCAACTCCTCCACCTCAAATGAATCGAGCTGGGTTCTAACCTCTAACAAGTTGAGCAACTTGGGGAGTGTTTTGCGTGGCCTTAGTAGATTGACAAGACAACACATGAACAACTTAAGTCAAATCTACTAAGTGGTTAACTACCTCATTAAGTGTTTCATCAATGCTTTTGGGAGTTCCCTAAGACTATTGTCTATGGTGGATAACTCTACTGGCATCACTAGTACCAACATTCATACTTAGGTCTATCATTTTTCCTCACAGATTCAAAGCTCAAACAAACACTTCGAGAAATTAATAGTTTACAACATAGCAGTCCAATGAACAAAGTAACTTGCTCTATTTCATACACATAAAACAAAGTATTACAAAACTTCAAGAAGAACTACTATAGTTCACACGAAACCTTCACTCTAATATCAAGATATTGCAAACCGTAATCAAGAATAGACATGGCCAGTCGCTGGATGGGTTCAAGTTTGCAAAAAACTCGAAAAGGATTAATGAGGAAAGTGCAAAAAGGGGGATAAATGATGAATGGAATAGTAAGCAATACCCACAAATAGCTCCAGAGAATATGATACACTAATGGAACTTCTGAAGACTCATGGCACAATTTGATATGATGCATGAATCAATTTAGTGAGATTACTCGCTACCTAACCTTACTCAAGGGTTAGGATAAAAGTGATACCAAGAGTAAACAAACAGTATTTACACAAAGAAGAAAATACTCCAAGTGTATATTAATGATAATCCGATCTCCTCAACAGTTACAAATACAAAGGTATTTATACCCATAAGTTAGGGCAACTTACCTAAAAAGGAAAAGATAGAAAGGGCATTTCTTAAGGAAGTAATGTACAAGATACAAAAGGGTAAAAATGAATATACAAGAAAAACAATCATTGGTGCAACGAATTTTACACATGATACTGTACACGTAGAGATGCTACATTGGCGAGGTTGTTAGAAGATACAAACAAAAAAGTACAGACAGATGGCTTGTCCAAGTAAGGATAGCTTAGTCAATCCGGAGTCTCTCTTTCTCGACTTCTCAGCAAGAAAGATGCTAAGTAATTGGTCAACTCAGGCGCTAGTGAGTAATCTTCAATTTGATGTACTATAGAAAGATAGGCAGTCATATAGCTTAACATGTAGGGTAATTTGGTAAAAAAGTACTCGGTCTCGGCAGAGATTGTTTGGAATAAAAGAATTCGTCATGCCAGTTCCTCTAATCCTCAGGCTTGGCTGTGGGTCAAAGGTCCGATAGCTTGATTTCTATCACTTTTTTATGGTTTTAGTTTGTGATTGCAATGTATTTGTTTGTACGTATACTTTGCATGTGCTTATGTATTACTTTGCTGCTACTGTGGGAGTTGAGCTCCATGATGTAGTTATGTTGTATATTTTGTCTTGTTTGGCTTATCTAAATTAGTTGATTACTCTAAAATTGAATTAATTGAAACTTAACCAAACTTCTAACCTGACATGCATTGTAACTCACTAAAAGTAACAACTAGGATTCTCAAATCAAATATAGACCCCTTTGATGAGGATAGTTGAAATGATCATTTTCTCATCTTTAGTCGAACTAAATGATAAGAGAGGAGGTCATAACAAAGTTAAGGGTTACGACTTGAAGGGAGTTTCAAGCAGAGGGTGTTCTTTATCGTACAAGCCTCGGTTTGATTTCTATTCATAAGTGTACAATGTCAAACTCCTCAACCTAAATTTGAGTGAGCATAATTTCTCTAATCTCACGACAAACCAAATAATGTTGGGCGATAGCATTTGCTTATGTATGCATTACATCTAAGTAACTTGGTTGAGAACCTTGAATGTTTTTTTGCTAAATGCACATTAATGTCTCCATCCCACTTATTGAGCAAGTTATCTCTTATTCTCTTATAGTTGTTTTGCAGGTTCTAAATAGATTTACAAGCATACCACCTAACATTAGAAGACCAAAAAAGGGGGATGGGAAGTAAGGATCAAGAAGATTTGATTAAACTTTTATTCTAATTGTTGATTTTATTAATTTTTAAGAAAACTACTAGGGTCTCCTTGTATGATCCTCTAGTTTTCCACTATTGATGTGTATACTGCATATTGTAAACCTATGGACTTCTAGTAACCTCTTCTTAGACTTGTTATTTTTTCTACGCAAATATTATTTTTTTAAAAATTATAAATTTTGAAATTTTTTTGTTGAAGTATCACTAACCAAACTTAATTCTTTTGGAAAAGATTTCGTTATAAACTTGTTTCTAACAATCATTGTTAAAGATTACCCAACAAGTTTATAACAGACATATACAAAATTAAATGCTTCAAAGTAGTTGAGTTAGGTTTGTCTTGTGTGAACTAAGTCTACAATAGCAACTGTGAGATCAGCTTTTGTCTTAGAATCATTTACACAGCAGGACTGTTGTAACTCTAACTCTTTGGGACGTGACAACATGGACACTTAATATGGAAAAATGTCCTACCTAATGTAGGCTTGCATGGATCTTTCAGGTCCTGTATTGATACAGTGTTTGTACCAGTATTATCAGAACCTATCAAGAAAAATTTCCATGGTAAGTAATACTCCTTAAGAATAATAGATATCATTCTACATATTGCCTACACCACATGCTATTCATTAAATACCCTAAGGGCCAAAATTTTTTTGTTAAGTTACCACTTATCATCTATCTACTGACAAGTAACACCTATGTAAGAATTATCTTACTATCTATCAATCCATATATCTACACATACAGATACCTATATATCCAAGGAACTAAACATTGCTGCTAGCTCCCCTTACCTTTATGATATAGTTATGGTTAGCTTTGTACATGGTCTCGGTGTCAAAAGTATATGAGTTTAGATTCAACACTTCATGTTCATACTACAACTGAGGCTTACACTTGCATTAAGGGAGAGGAATATGTTTGCAATGTGATGTGTAAGGGCTATCTTCTGCTTCTCTACGTCATACTAGAATCATGCAAATGATTGTGAATTGCTAAGATGTGTAATTGGATTTATCAATACCATACCCTATGGGATGCTTTCCCTTATAAGTATCTAGTCAACATGTTGTACCTATCCCCCTTCTTCCATGTGTAGCTTATAGTACAATAGTTGCAATGCACACAAGAATTCCCCCTTTCATTTGCAAATTTCAATGAAAGGTTTAGTGAAAATATTGGACCTCACAAGTCTATGAGGCTTACCTAGATTGCCACATTGCAACTCTTCAATGTCATCTTTAGCAATATTTGCAGCGTCGTCCCCTTAGTTCGATGTTAGTTGGTGAAAATCAGGAGGAGCAACTGGAATGATGAATACATCCTCAATTTAGTCACTAAAGTATTCGTGGTAAACATCGTAATCCTTGACATCAATGCACTACTCACTTTGGACACCTTTCCCTCTTCCTTTCAAAGCCTTCTTACTAGACGAAGATCCACGGAAAAAGAGATCCATTTGTTTTATGTAATTATTATGCACAATGTTTTCTACATAAGTTGAAAAAAACAAAATTATGTCAGTTGCATAGAGGAATAAAAAGTTGACACGAGTGTGGAAGGTTTTTTGTAGGTAGCATAATATTTTTCAATAGAGGTGAACACAAAAAAATTTATCTTAAATCAACAAAAAAATAACACGTGGAGTGAAAGTGTTTCAATAATACTGAAAAGAGATATGTAGAGTTTGGAGAGAATTCAAAGATGGTGAAGAACCAGAGGAGCATATAGACATTATATACACAGTTTTATCATTTTAAATTTCAAAACACATTACGTTTATTGTGTTCTGAAAATTTTTCACATTTATAAAATTTTTATAATGGTCACATGTGTTTGCATTTAATTTCTCTATTTACATGACTCACCAATTCAAATTTTAAAGTTTTTGTTTGCTTGTGTCAGTGACTGAATCACTAAAACTCTCAAGCTAGTGTGAGATTTAATTTGTGAGTGTGCGTGATTTAATTTGTGTGCAAAGCCAGTGTGAGTGAATAAATATATTCGGTGTCTATGTAAGTAATAGGACAAAAGAGAGTGGGAGGGTGTAAATATAGATGTGTGTGTGTGTATGTTTTTTTTTTTCCCTTTTTGATAATGAAGGGATGGAGAAAGGCTACAAACTTTGCAGCCAAATTGATGGCTTTTTTTTTTCTTTTACTCAGATACCATCTAGATTGGATCAGCAAGTTGAATCACCGATCCATTACCCAAGCTTACGACTCGCCAATTCAGTAGGTTAGTGGCTACAACTCATGGTGACCCATTGGGCCCAACAGTTCGAGCCATGGATAAGGCTCATGCTACTCAGGTCTAGGTTGGTTTAGGAGCTAGACTCGATCCTTCCCTAAGTCCACTCTTTCTTTTGCTTTTTTCTTAGCATATGTCTTTTTGCATTGACCCAAACAGGTCATAATGTTTCTTTGTGCTTTAGTTGACTTTTAATCTCTTGATTTAAATGGGTGTCGTTTAATGTGCATTATTATGAGGACAAAGATTGGCGCTTTAGGTAATTTTTTTTTCTTCATTAGAACATATTATCTAATGGTAAAATACTTTCTATTTGAAAGTGTCGTCATTTTGTGCATTTTAAGGTTAGTTTTAGATAATTTTGTTGTTTGGTTTTGTATTTTGTTTGTAAATTTACTATCTTCAATAGAAAAATTACCTAAAGTTTGTAGAATTTTATAGAACAAAAAGCAACGAACAGGTGTCCTACTTTAAATATATTCTTTTCACATCTATTCTGAAAAAGAAAAAAGGATCGACGCTTTGGTTGACTTTGCTCCCTTTTTTTTTTTTTTTTTTTTGGTATCTTATAAGTAGGTTTATGTTCTATTTTGAGAAAAGTATCTAAGGTTTAAAAATACACTATCCAAAAATAAGTGCCATTAAAAAGGTTCTTCTAAATTTTAGTTTCTCATTTTGAGGTTCTTTTCTTCTCTTTTCTTTTTCAAAAGAGAAATCTTTATAATAAGTGGCACTTGAATATGTGGTATGGAACATATGGCAAAAAAACAAATGAAAAAAAAAAAAAGCTGGAAGACTAATATGTATCTTGTTTTTCATGGGTCATACCTATTTAGTACATATGTTCGTTTAGAAGTGATCTTCCTATTATATTTGACATCGTGCTTTATTTTTGGTGGCTAACGGTTTATCTTCTAATTTTTTTTTTTTTTTTCATTATCAAAGATGTGGTTATGTAGAATGTGAATATATATATATTAGATTCATATATGGATATAAAGTACTGTTAGAAGTACTCTCGATTATGCTAACGGTGTAAAGCTTAAAATCCTTCCATCATAGAGAGCTAATCACACTTAGAATCCAAATTTAAATGATCAATTAATTTTTCTTTTTTTTTTTGTGCTTTAGTATATATTGAATCGAATATTTTGCTTTCGTACATGTTTAAAAAAGATTTTGTTAATGATATATGACATTAATAGGTTTTTGTTTGTTATTGTAAATTTTTTTAATTCCACTTTGTCGAAGACTTTCTATTTGGTTTGCCTACATTTGTCCCCTTTTTCTAGCAGCCCTTTTAGATTAAAACTAAATTAATTATTGGATAATTTTACTGTATATGACACATTCATTTTATTATGTAGAAAATTTTGCTAACAAATTTTATCTCTTTAGGCAAATGGCAACTCTTTCAATAATATAATATAAATGTGATTAGCATATGTATCATGACAAGTACATTACAATGATATCCTATAAATATTTTGTTTCTTCAACTTTCATGTATATTTGAGGTTGTTTATACATTTTTTTTTTACCTTCCTTTTTCTTAAAAAAAATCATCCATTATCTATACAGTTTAATTTGGTAATTGTATTATGGTCCAAATTTAATTAAATCATTATATATAATTTTTGTACATGCATCACAAGTGCATGTGTGTTAGTTTAGTTAGTGCTAATAACCAAATAATATAGAATGTTTATTATAAATCAAGCATTTTATTTCAAAAGAAATATAGTAGCTTGAAGTATAAATTGTGAAGTGTAACTAAACACACAAAAATAAGATTGCTCAAGTAATACCCCAAATTTAGCTTGGTGGTATCATTCCTATAAGTTACTATATTTTGTGTATCAACTGAATGATAATTACCCTGTATATCATAGTGCATGAGATTCTATCAAAATTATCAATTCTCACTCAATTGTAATATTATAAATATAAAAGATAATACATAATTGCTTATATTGTAATATTTCAACTTTTGGACAAAGAATATAATTGCTATGTCACATCAAATAAAAATTGAGAAACCATTTCTAAAATGCTCCAACTTTTAAGAAAGGTCAAATTTTTAAACTATCAATAAATACATTTTAAACCTTTCATCTCACAATATTAACTTAATCCTATCCTAAATTTATCATGTAACTTGAACATAAGAAGTACTCCACATAAATCTCAACTCAAACCAATTATAAAGTGAGAGTGATAAATAAAAAAGAATATTAAGAATATAGATACAACCAAAGTGAGTTTAAATAGGTTTTATAACACCCAAACCTATCTTTGCAACATTAAACATATTGAAAAACTTCATAAAAAGATCATAAGATTTAACCTCATATTTCTATACCAATTTCTATATAGCTAAAAACTTATTGAAATGAGTTTTGATAAGGTTTAAACAAAATGACAAAATAAAGTATAAAGTGATAAGTAAGAGTAAAATTATATTTATTAACCTAAATATAAACAAAATTTGAAAATTAAATATGTTATATAAAATAAAACTAATATATTTATATTTGTTTATATTTAAATCATTAAAATAATTATAAATTAAACAATCGAAATTTTAAAAAATATAAATGTATAGTAAAATGTAAAACTAAACTCACCCAAATAATTAGAAGCCGTTATCTATAAACATGCTATCAACTGAATGGCTATTAAACAACCTCCACAACTGAATGGCTATTAAACAACCTCCACATACAATGGAGGTAATTTCGAATTCTTCACACATCCACGTCTAGGGATAAAATTATCATTATGTCATGTTGAAGTTAATGCTTATATATTTTCTTAAGCAAACTTCAATAATGATAGATGCAGTCGTTACATAGGCTAGGCTACATTTTTTTCTAAATGATACCACTTCAGCCCATTCAATTTATGTTTTATTTTATCGCATACCAAATACTCCAATTATTGTCTCATTCCATGTTTTATTCAAATAACTACTTTATTATAAAATCATTGCAAGAAGCATGATTTAGCAGCGTTCCCTCACTACTTTTCATAAATTTTTAGGCTTATTACATCTTTTTCCTTTCAATCATTGTTATTGTCTTAAAATTTTTACTATATGATCATATAGTATCATATTTAATTTTCAAGAATTTCTATAATCCCTTATTCTATTTCAATAAAACCAATCTTACCTTCTATTACACCACCAATTAATATCCACTCGATTTAATCAATTAAAAACACTATTAATTTAATAATTTAAATTTAAGACATCAAATTAAAAATTAAATAAAAGGTAAGGTCGATTTTGTAAAATGATAGATAAAGCCATAATAAAATCCATAATTTTCGCACAGATGCACATCAAACTAGTGGTGCCACTAAATACAAACTCCATACAACTCCGCATTCATTTAAAATAAAATTATCATAAATTACAATTTCATCTTCATGCTGAAGAAAAGCAACCAAATTACAACCCTACTCCCCTGTAGAAGCAACATTCTCACTCTCTCTCTCCACAAATTTCATGCAAATCATCCCATTCCATTTGGCATCCTCTCCTTCTCATTGCCTCTTGGATCTTTCAACATTGCGCATCTAATTTGTGTGACGATAATGGAAATCTATTTTAACCACCAAAGCCATAGAGAGTCCTTCCTTGCCTCTTGAGAGCATACACAACATCCATAGCAGTGACTGTCTTCCTCCTAGCGTGCTCGGTGTAAGTAACAGCATCACGAATCACATTCTCCAGGAAAATCTTCAACACGCCTCGCGTCTCTTCATAGATCAAACCGCTAATTCTCTTCACACCACCTCTACGAGCCAAACGACGAATTGCAGGCTTGGTGATGCCTTGGATGTTGTCACGGAGAACCTTACGATGCCGCTTTGCTCCTCCCTTGCCCAATCCCTTGCCTCCCTTCCCACGGCCAGACATTTTCACGAAGTTTGAATGTTAAGGAGAGAGAGTGAGTACGTGTGTGTTTGGAGGGAGGCGGTGAATTTAGCTATAATTGAACTAGAAGCGTCATGATAATAGAAGTTGAGATTTGGGTTTTATAGGGAGAGAGAGTGTGTGTGAATTTCGCTCATGCGTGGCTGGAGAATGATGTGAACCGTTGGATTTGGTGAAATCTTACGGCTGTCACGTTGCATCCGTGTCTTCAGTGGTAAGTGATTTGGGACCGTTGGATTCGGTCTCGTGAACGGTGATGAACGGGTAATGGATGTGTGACGTGGATTGTGCTATTTTGGAAAGTGTGTTTCGTTGTTGAGATGGCGACTTGGAAAACAGCTAAAATGGAAACAAAGGTTTGCCTTCCAGTAAATATTTGCTCCCGCACGAGTGTATGGTGATATGAAGCATCAGCAATTCAGCATGTAATATCTATGGTCCTATGGAGCAATTCAGCATGTAACATCTATGGTCCTATGGATAGTTACGTTTTGCATTCCATCCCTGTAGGACAATTATTTGGCAGGGTGTTACCTGGAAAAAATATATATATTTTTGGCAGGGTGTTACCTTCTTAGATTCTTTTCTATTTCCTTCTTATTGTAAAATTGTTTCTACACTTTCTATGTAAATTCTATCAATTTATCACGTGGAGAGGAAGGAAAGGATACTATAGTAGAAACACTTCCTCTTATTTCCTTTCACTTCATCTCATTTTTATCATAATCAAACACACAACTTTCTTTCATTTTCTTAGTTTTTTCTTTTTTCCTTCGAATTTCCATCCATTCAAACATAATATTACTAAGGTTATAAATGAGTCGAGTTGAACCGAATCGAATTAAGCTCTTGAAATTTGATTCGTTTAAAAATTATTGAGCTTAAACCTAACTAAGCTTTTCTGAAGCTTGAAAATTACAACCTCGAGCTCGTACAAAAATCTAAAACCCAAGCTCAACTCATTTGCTCATGTAAATAAATCAGCCAAACTCGTTTACCTAAATAAGCCTAAACTCAAACTCGTTTATATAAATGAGCCCAAGCTTAAGCTCAAGATTGAATTTAAGCTCAAAAGATATTTATAATCTTTAAAATATACCTTTTTCACGATTATTAATTATATTATTCTTATTCTTATTCTTATATTCTTATATTATTTTTTTATGAAATATGTTTTTCAATATAATACTTTATCTCGTGACCCTATTTGCAAGCCAACTTATTAACAATATAAAAAAGCATGCTCATAAACTAGCTTACGAGCTTAAACATAAGCTTGAAGTCAACTCGTTCTACATTAGATATTCATGTGACACATTATTTGTTTTCATTCAATTAAGAATATTAAAAGTAGATTAATCATTTTTCCACTTTTTTCTAATTGAAGAGATCAAGTGCGAGTGCAACAGAACTTTCTGCAGTAAATTATTCCACACATATATATATATATATGTACATATATATACATATATATATTGCATGAGACCCCCACAAAATTGGTTAGTAAGCTTAAGATTCACCAAATCAAAATCAATATGTGAAATTGTGGACAATCGCAAAAGTTTTTCAATTAAGCTCAAAATTTTGCAACAAATACGAGAATATTAGTAAAAGTGGCCATGAGTTTGAAGTTAGGAAAAATAAAATAATTAAATACTACCTTTATAAAATATATACATATTACTTGTTAATTATCGAAAATACGAAAAACAAATTCCAATACATAACAAACCACTGTAGATACAATATTTAGGTAACATAATTAATAAAATGACATGAATTAATATTAGGGAATATATATACACTAAATTATATCTAATATGTGATATATATATATATATACATACTTGTAAAGTTAATTAAAACCTCCCAAATAAGCGAATAATACATTGAAATAATTAAAAATTGGATAAAAAGAATAATAATCAATAAACAAATATTAAAGCTCCCACATTTGCAAGTGAATAACGTGACAACTGTATTGTGTAGTGAAATGGATGTTGGCTTATAGGAATATGACATGTTAGTGACAAATTACAATTGAATTAGGCAAACAATTGGCAATAAAATATTAAATGGACTTGTAATGTAGTAAAAACCTTAAAGAATTAATGTGGCAAAGGGGATAATTCCCATCGACTCCTTAAGTTCTATAAATGCAACCTTCTAATTGTTTTACGATCTTTAAAATAGTATAAGAACTTAGACAAATTATAATGAGCTCTAGTAGAACTGTAGGAGACTTTGAAAAAAAAAATATGTATATAATGTTTAGTTGATAAGAGGACCGTGCAATGGACGATAGAACCTGTGATCAAACCACCATGACATCCTAATGCAAAACCATTTGGCTAGCTTTAGTGACACCCCTCAATCATTGCCGATTCTTAGAAGTTCATCTGTTGGTGAGTCCTTTAAATTCATTCAATTTTCAATTAAATACTAAACTCCCATGCATAGCAGTATATAAAAAAATAATAATAAAGAAGTATATAGAGATTAGAAAAAAAAATAGTAATAATTAAATGAAACAAAACAATAATGACAAATTAATTGTTTGTATAAGAACTCGCAATTTAAATTACCTTCATAAATGAAGCCAATTATTCTGAGGTTACAAGACTTGTGTTATGACAAATTATTCATATATGGAAATACCAATTGTTAATATTAAAAGACAATATATATACATAAAAATATATACTAATAAAAGTTATATGATTTTTCTCTCCCCATAAATATATATGTACAACAATATGCCATTAAGATATGTAAAAGTTTGCTCTTATAAGTATATTTAATATCCTTTTATATTTTACATTAATTGAAGTCTTAGAAAAAGTATCTATGCACAAATATAAGACTTATCTAATAAACATGATGTAGATATATGTATGCATACCTATATCTATCTATGTATATATAAGTAATCATATAAATATATTGTTTTTATCATATAAATATATAAACTATATTTTAATAACTTGATGACAGCATAATAAGTTAGGCTAATAAAATAGATAAAGCCTTACTACATTCATGATTCTTATAAAAACTAGACATGGATTTTAATATGTAGGATTTACAAGTGATCGGGAGTTAAACACTACTAGCCTACTTGAGTGAATATTTGAACAAGTAAGTGAATATCTAAATAAGTAAGTGAGATCAATACTTCATAACATTTTTGGACATTATTTCTGAATATCTGGAGACTTTGTAATAGGAATCAACCTCTTGGACCGATCACATAAAGCTAAGCTAGAGGACTTTAAGGACTCGCACAAAGAATACTAGTTCGAAGCCATATCCAAGATAAGGATTCCTGTCCCAAACTGATCTCCTGCCAACCTGGCTATTAGATCCTCACATGTGTCAAATCTACTCCTACCCAACAACAATGCCTTATTCTAGAAGACAACCCAAGACTAACTAAGTCGAGCTACCAGACCAACTACAGACATCTGACGCTAATACTAGGACTGATTGACCCTTAACCTGATCCAAATCAAGTCGACCCTTGACTGCAAACGTTTTTCTACTTCCACCTACTTTGTATCATATTTCTCCTACCTAGCCACCAAGCAACATATATCTTCTGACACAATATTTTAGAATGATTCTTTTTTTACCGTACTGCATATTCTTTGTCTCTTTTACCTTTTTTACTATGTTTATGTAACTTAATTATAAGAATACCCTTCTGTCTTTTCATAAATTTAAAGTAACCCCAGTAGATGGGTATATAAACCCCTACTTACTTGTACGCAAAAACAAATTGATCAATATCAGATTACTATTCACGTTCCTTTTGAGCAACCTTAATGTTCTCATTATCATTCAATTCTTATCGATTTCCTTTAGTAAGGAGTAGTGGCAAGTGACCCTTCAATTTGAACTAATGAGTCATATCCGGCAAATTGTAAGCCGAGTAGGATCGAGTAGTGCATTATATCCATTCAATAGCTATCTGGACTTTGCTAGCTTTTTCTTATTTGTTTTTGGCTCACTTTATTGTAGTGTTTGTCCGTATGTCCTACCCCGGAGATGCATTAGTTTTACTGGTATTAAAGTACGGTTTCGTGAGAGAGTATGTAAAAGTTGTAGTGAAGTTTTAGTTCGCTTTGTTGATAGTGGCTACTGTGTTCCCTTTATAGTTGCAATGTGTTTGTATGTAAGTGTAGTTTTACTATTACTCTATTCTTACATTGTTTTTAATTACGAAAACAGAGCAAGCTTATTTTTGTTCTGTTTGAGTGATTATCAGGTATTAAAGTTGTTAGTGAGTTATTAATCTATCCAATAAGTATTGCACCATGTTATATTCGAGTAATCAGGGTGTTATTAGTGATTGGAGTAGTGGTGCTCAACTAGGTAATGGTCATAATAGTAGTAACACCTCAAGGTCGATTGATGACAAACTTAACAAACTCACCAACCTTGTTGAGAGTCTATTCACAGCAATGCAAGTTAACAAACAACAACCCTAAAGTGTACAGCACCATAACCTATAGGAAAATGCCTTTGAGAGACACTATGGCCAAGGTAACTAAACCAATCGCCTAATTCGACCACAGTGAGCTGAAAGAGTAGCAAACCGAGCTACTAGACAAAAACTGAAGTTAGAAGAGATTGAGGAAGATGATGAGGAGCTAGATGTTAAAGAGTTTGTGGAGGAAGAAGAAGAAGCTAACTATTGCCAAGCATAGGGACGAAGGCGCCGAGCTCCTCAAAGGCTAGATAATGTCAAGGTTCAAATCTCACCCTTCATTAGAAGTAGACATGTAAATGAATACTTGGAGTGAAAAAAGAAGGTCGAGAAGGTGTTTGACTATTATGGGTATACAGATGTTGTCAAAGTCCAACTTGCTACATTGGAGTAGGTATACCGTAATGTGGTGGAAAAATTTGAACGCAGCCAAGCAAGGGATAGATGATGAAGTTTGAAAACCTAAGAAGAAATGAAAAGGTTGTTAAGGGGTAGATTTATACCCGAGACCTACTTACAAGATACATTTACAAATTTGTAGGAACTTCGCCAAGGAAGCTGATCTGTTAATGACTATATCAGAGAATTCTAAATGCTTATAATATGAGCTGACGCAGAAGAACCAAAAGCCCATATAGTATCGAGGTTTATTTTTGGACTCGGATTTGAGATTTGTAACATTGTGGAAGTAAAAAGGTTTTATACATTGGATGAGGCAATAAAGATAATGTAGAGGGTCAAAAAGCAAAGGAGATATGCTCTAAGCTGACTTGGGCAAATAATCTCCCGACCATCAGTTCCATGATGACCTATTCAAGCTAAGTCAAGGAGGCCATACAGGGTCGAAGATAGGAAAGACCGATTTGATGATAGTTAAGCAAGTTAGCAAAGTCGAGCCAGTCAACCAGGTCGAGCCAAGGTTAGGCCTACCTCTAGACAAAAGACTAGCAAAGTGAAATGCTTTGAATGCTTAGGCTTCAGACATGGCTACTGAATGTCCAAACTGATGCGTCATGGTGCTTTGAGGAGATGTAGTAGATAGCACCGACGAGAGTGAGCCCAAAAAGGAAGACGATGTTAGAAAAGCTGAAACCGAAGAGGAAGAAGAAACTTATGTCTATGCCAACTAGGGAGAAGTGATAACCCTAATTCTGAGAGGAGTACTGAGTTCCCTACTAAGCTCTGAGGAATACTAGAAGGAAAATCTATTACATACAAAATGCACCATCAAGAGACAATTGTGCACCATCATAGTGGATGGAGGAAACTGTACTAATGTAATTGCATAGTCCTTTGTACAGAAGTTAGGACTGCCGACCTTAAAGCATCTTGACCTTACAAACTGTACTAGCTTCATGATAAGGGTGCTTTGCATGTAATTGAATAAGTAAACATACCGTTCAGTGTTAGGAGTATGTATAGGGACAAAGTAGTATGCCATGTCGTTCCCATGGGAGCTTAACATCTGTTGTCATGCCCCGAATAGGAAGAGTCGTAACAGTCCCGCCGTGTTAACTAATCTAAGATAGAAGCTGACCTTACAGCTGTTATCGTAGATACAGTTCATATAAGGCGCACAACTCAACCAGCTTGAAACGTCTGTTCTGACACCTGTTAATAACTAAACCTGTGGTAGAGCTTTTATAAAATACCTATTCTATACGACTTGCTATTTAATACTACAACAGTATTTATACAAACATTTTACGCCTAAAGGTAAAGTTCACAATCCAAGTTTATTAAAAACCACAGGTTTTGTAGTCTATGTACAATAAGTTAGGAAACTAGTGGGCTCCCAAGGAATTCCCAATTAGTTTCCTAAGAACTCAAAGACAAAGTTAAAAGCTCGAGTTTTGTTGATTCCTCGATTCTCACTTTCCCAAACAGCAGTGCACTAACCTAAGAACGGTGGTACCTGAGCATCCTGTTCTTATTCAACACCTGCAAAAGAGTTCGTAGGGATATGAGCACAACTAGCTTAGTAAGTGGGTTGGAGTCAAAAGAGTATTGTACAATCACAAATAAGGTTAATAATTATGATGAAATGTAATGCAATCACTCAAATGAAACATCGCACAGTGTTATCCGATCCACTGTGAGGTTAGAGAAATTACATCTGCTCCAACCCGGATTGAGGAGTTTCATCGCGACTCAAGTCAAACCAAACCTGGGCTTGTGCAATGGAGAACACCCTCCACCCATGATCGCCTTCGAACCACAGCCCCCAGCCTTGCCGCAACCTCCTCGCTTGTCACTTAGTTCGACTAAGGATGGGGAAAGGACCATTTCAGCTATCCTCATCGAAGGAAGTTGGTATTTGGCCTAACACTCTTAATTGTTTCCCCTAATAGGTGATTATGCATGTCCAATTTCATTTTAGTCGAATAACCTTTAGTTTTAATCAGGGGTGACCAACAAGTTCGCACAATACAGAATCTATGCAAATATACAAAACAACATACCAAGGAGTTGAACTCCTGTCACAACCGAGTATCATTCACACATACAGCATGCGCATAATCATCTAACTACAAACACAACCAGAAGTACTCTTGGGTCTTCGAATACTTTAAATAGCACCCAAACAAGCGGTGAAGACACAATCCCAACTTACTTGTTTAGACGTTCGCTATTGCTGACTTAAATTGTCAACTGTCTTTGTATTGGAAAGTCCTAATTACACAAAAGACCCAAATTTAGTTTTTGTAATAATTACGAAAACATTAGAGTTTAATCTCTAATGATTATATATATATATATATATATATTATTTCCATAATATACAGTTATGTTATTACTATATATCGAATTAAGTTATTAATTGTTGATGCTGTACATCATATATACTATTACATATTATATATCATTTCGATCGCATCGAAACGTACTTTTTATTTATTAATTCACATTTTAATTCTAGTAAGGTTACCAAAATATTTACATTCTTGAATATGATAAAGTTATAAGTTAAATTACTTAAGTTTGTACGATTTTAATAAAATTAGTATCATTAGGTTTGTATAGACCTAACGACACGTTTTACAGGTCCTATTTCTAGAGACGGTTTTTAACGGGCAATTTGAGTTTTTAAGACAGTTATACATAATTATATAAATATAATCGTATTATATGTAATTTACGTTATTAAATTGTATTTCATCTAATTCGTTCATATATTGTTACAATATAAGTATTATCTAATTTTAATATACCTAAAGTGTATCTCAATTAGAAAATATTAATAAATATAATAAAAATATCCATTTAATCCAATCTGATAAGCAATTCCCACATATAGTTTTTATTTAACTATTTAATTTATTTTAGCTTATTATTATTACAAATACACCTTAACTTGTAAATTAAACTATTTTACTTAATAAATTTGTAATAAATAGTTTGGGTTACCAAATAATTCCCCGAAAACTTCTATAGACTCTTAAAAATATAGGGGATTCAGTTATCACTTAATTTCAAGTTTTCAACCTATTGCCTATATATTCATATTGACGATTTTATCCCTAAATTATCATAAATTACCCAATTATGATTCTTTTAGCACCAAATCAATTTCAATCTGACATCAATACTATTATTATTTATTATAGATCAGTACATGCCCATTTTATCCCTTAATTTCATAATTTCCTATTAAATTCATAATTTTAGCTTATTTTTGAGCTATTTTCAAGCCTAAAAATGCAATAAATATTAAAAATATTCAAATCAAAATTCGGGCTACATAGCAATTATCTATATATCATACACATCCTACACAAAAATTTTCAGCTAGAAACAACATCATATAGTACATTTATTTTACAAATATAAATTCGGGTGAATAGTAGATTTCTTAATAAAGTATATTAAATATTACAAATTTTTCAAAAATAAAAATATCACATGAAATCTTGTTTAAAATAACCTAAGTACAATTTTTTTCATAATTTTCTAGGCAGATTTACTAATTTTTAAAAATTATTGAAAAACAGGGCAAGAAATTGACCTTGGTGTTCTTGAGTGCTTCAGTGGCCGGCGGCAATTGGGCGGTTGTCAGAAGGCCTGCGCGGTGGGTGGACTGTGTAAGATTGGCTGGGTTTTACAACAGAACCACTCTAGGCTAGGGTTCTTCACTTTCACGAAATTTCCCTTGTTTTTTCTAAATTTCTTTTTATTTTCTGCGATTTTTTTCTAATTTTTCTTTCTATTGTTTCTGGTTTCAAAGATGAAAAATGATGTGTTTCAAAAGATTTATAGTGGTTTAGGTCGGTTTCCTTTTTCTTTATTTATTTATTTTTATTTTTTTCTTGCTTTTTCCCTCATTAATTGCAAATAGGAGGAAGCATTTGCTTGTAGATTCACTTTTTGATTCAGCAATTGTCCAGCTTTGATGATTTCCAGCAATTTCCAAGCGTGAATCAGCAATTGGAAGGCTTTTGAATAATATTTTGCAATTATTTTGGTATTTTGAGTATATTTTATTAATACTTAATTATTTACTTAATATACGAGTATATATTCCTTGTGAATATCACGCGTAATATATAACTATACTCATATAATTAAGTTTCTAGCATATCTTTTATTTTTAGGATATGTTCTAAAGTTAATTTCATGAATTCAACACAATAAATATATAATTATATAATTTAGGGTTAATTTACGGGTATAATTATTATTTATACCGGGTATACTCATAAAATTACGTGTATTTTTATATAGTAAATTATACCATATTATCTCATTTTATAGCTCAATTAACTTATCTCTAAATTCTCATTGCAATCTAAGTTCGATTTTAGGAATTCCGAACATTTTAGTGCAATATTAAATATTCCAACTTCTAAGGGCAAAATTGGGATTTTGGGTCATTATTACTAAAATCTAACTTCACTGTAATATCTCGACTAACTTTTTCTATTCTAATCGTAAAGTTTGGGCTCAATTGGATAAGTTTCCCTAAAAGCCTTAAATCTAAACTTGGTTATCCTAAACTCAATTTTGGGAGCTTACATCTGTTGCTTGAAAACCTTGATTGTTCGACCGCCGTATTACTCACGACGACTATAGGAACACCTATGCCTTTGTTAAGAATAGAAAGAGGATTGTGTTGCAACCCATGACCCCATCCTAAGTAAATGAGACCCATCATCAACTCACCTAAGCCAATAAGAAGAAGACCTTAGTAATAAGCTGAAGAGAGCTTTAAGCTACTAAGAAGGCCGAAGAGCCTATGTTTCTGTTGGTTAAAAGATTGTTGGAGATGAGAGATTAAGAGGATATTCGTGATGAAATTTGAAGTTTGTTGAATGAGTTTGCCGATCTATTCCTTGAAGAATTACTTAGGGGACTGCCTCCAGTCCGAAGCATAGAACACTGTATTGATCTATAGCTAGGCGCTACCCTGTTGAGCCAACCTACATACAAAATGAACCTTAAGTAAGTTGCCGAGCTGAAAAGACAGGTAGATATACTCATAGAGCAAGGGTATGTAAAGGAGAGCATGAGCCCTTGTACAATACTAGCACGGCTCGTTCTAAAGAAAGATGGTTCATGGCGTAAATGCATTGACAGTCAAACAATCAACCAAATTACCGTCAAGTACAGATATCTGATACTGAAGTTCAATGACATGTAGGATGAGCTTCATGGTGCCAAGATGTTCTCGAAGATCAATCTACAAAGTAGCTACCACCAAATTCATATGAGATCGGGTGCTAAGTAGAAGATTGCCTTTAAGACTAAGCATGGATTTTACGAATTATTGGTTATGTCGTTCAGACTTACTAATGCATCGAACACATTTATGAGGTTAATGAACCATGTGATGCACCCTTTGATTGGAAGATATATGGTTGTATACTTTAATGACATACTGATATATAATGTCGACCTAAATAACCATATTCAACATTTTCGTGAAATATTTGACATTTTGTGAATTGAAAAGTTGTATGGGAATGTGAAGAAGTGTACATTTGGCCAAAATAGGGTGATTTTCCTAGGGTTTTTGGTGTCAGGGGAAGGAATTCGAGCAGATGAGGAGAAGATTTAAGTTGTTCTTGAGTAGCTGACACTAAGGAATGTCACTAAGGTCCGAAGTTTTCATAGCTTAGCTTTTTTCTATAGGCGATTTATTAAAGACTTCAGTACAATAGTTGCCCCCTTGATCGAGTTAATAAAGAAGAATGAAGGATTTAAGTGGAATGATCGAGCTGGGCAAACCTTTAGGGAAATCGAAGAGAAGCTCACCTCAACGCTTGTCTTTTCACTGCTAAATTTTGATAAGCCCTTTGAATTAGAATGTGATGCATCAGGAGTTGGAATTAGTGTCATCCTGATGCAGGAGCGATGACCCATCACCTACCACAGTGAGAAGCTTAATGGCCCTACCTTAAACTATTCTATGTACGAGAAAGAGTTGTACTCTCTTTACTGAGCCCTTACTATTTAGCAAAACTATTTACTGCTATAAGAGTTTGTTATTTATATAGACCATGAGTCTTTGAAGCATCTAGGGAATAAAAGAAGCTTTCAAAGAGGCAAGCCAAATGGTTGGAGTTTATGGAAGGTTCTTGTACGTCATCTGGCATAAGAGGGGAAGTGTAAATGTGGTCACCGACGCTTTGTCACAACGACAAACCTTGCCGACCACCTTGCAAATAAAATTATTAGGATTCTCTCTTATTATTGAGCAATATGCTCGTGATCCTCATTTTAGCCCTATCATAGAATAGTGCAGGGATAGAATTTCTATCAAGGGATATTATCTTAAGGAAGACTATTTGTTCAAGGACCGACAGCTGTGCATACCAAACTGTTCCACGCATAAGCTGTTAATCAGGGAAGCTCATAACGGTAGATTATTAAGTCACTTTAGGGAGACCAAGACAGCTAATCTATTGAAGGAGAACTTTTACTAGCTAGGTTTGGCCAAGAATGTCCATAAAGTAGTTGGTAGTTGTGAAGTGTGTAAGCGTACTAAGGGGAAGAGAGAACCTCACGGAGAATACATGCCTATACCAACACCAACCTTACCTTAGGCCGACCTCAGCATAGTGTTTGTCATAGGGTTGCCCCGAACATCTAGAGGGAAAGATTCTATCTTTGTTGTAGTAAACCGCTTTGGCAAGATGGCACACTTCATTCCATGCCATCGGACTAACAATACTTTATATATTGCTAATTTGTTTTTGCAGGAGGTTGTTTGACTACATAGGGGACCGAAGACTATTGTCTTAGATCAAAACACAAAATTTTTAAGCTATTTTTAGAAAACTCTTTGGACAAGGCTTAGAACTAAACTTGTATTTAGCTCCAATAGCTACCTTCAGACTGATGGCCAGACTGAAGTGGTAAACCAGATACCAAGCAACTTACTCAAAGCTGTTATGGGAAAAAAATTAAGGGACTAAGATCTATGCCTACCAATTATAGAGTTCGCGTACAACCGAACCATCTACATCACCATAGGGAAGACCCTATTCAAGGTCATCTATGGCCTTAACCCTACAATTCCCCTAGACATAATCAACAGCCTAGCAACTACTGAAGAGAGGTAATTCGAAGTTGACTAGGCCTAAGAATTACAAACACTACACCAATCTATAACCAGGAAGATCGCCAAGTTCAATCAAAAGCAACATGAAATTGGTAACCGAGGCCACTGAACTATCACTTTCTAACCAAGAGACTTAGTATGGATCCACCTCAGCTGACAGCGATTCTCATACTTGAGATAGAGCAAACTATCTTCTCGAGCTGTTGGTCCATTCAAGATCCTAAAGAAAGTCAACCATAACGCCTACCAAATCAAGTTACCTGATGACTACAGTGTTTCCTTTACCTTCAATGTATTTGATATTATCCCTCACTAACCAGCAAAAGAAAACCTTACAAATGCCCTAGAAGAAGAAGTAGAAACCACTCCAGATTTGAGGGCAAATCTTTCTAACCCCTAAGCAAATGATATGAATCAGCCTCCTGAACCAATCACATAAAGCTAAGCTAGAGGAGTCTAAGGACTCATATGAAGAATACTAGTTCGAAGCCATATCTGAGATGAGGATTCCTATTCTGAACCAATCTCCTGCCGACCTGGCTTTCAAATCCTTACAAGTATCAGATCTGCTCTTGTCCAACAATGATGCCTTATGCTAGAAGATAGCCCAAGACTAACTGAGTTGAGTTGCCAGACCAACCACAGATGTCTAACACCAATACAGCTGACTTCTTTATAGGATTGATAGACCTCGACTTGATCTAGATTAAGTTAGCCCCTAATTGTAAACGTCTTTCTGCTTTCGCCCACTTTGTATCATATTTCTCCTAACTAACCACCAAGCAACACATATCTTCTGATACAACATTTCAAAATAATTCTTTCTTTACCATATTGAATATTCTTTATCTCTTTTACCCTTTTAATATGTTTGTGTAACCTAATTATAAGAATATCCTTCTATCTTTTCATATATGTAGAGTAACCTTAGTAGATGGGTATATAAACCCCCACTTACTCGTACACAAAAACAAAGTGATCAATATCGGACTATTATTCACGTTTCATTTTAGCAACCTTAATGTTCTCATTATTATTCAACTCTTATCTATTCCCTTTAACAAGGAGTAGTGGCTAGTGACTCTTCAGTTTGGATCGGTGAGTCATATCTGGCAAAATTGTAGGCTAAGTAAGATCGAGTGGTGCGTTATATCCATCCAGTAACTGCTCGGACTTTGCTAGCTTTTTCTTGTTTGTTTTTTGTTCTCTTCGTTGTGGTGTTTCTTCATGTGTCCTACCCCAGAGATGCATCACTTTGGTATTTATTTGCTTGTGATTATAGTTAGTTGATTGTGAGTATGCAGCACTTATGTTTAAGATTCGACTTGTTGTGATGGGAGCTGAGCTCCATATTATGGTTGTTTTGTGAATATTATTATACTTAAATTGTTTAAGCTTGGTTGATCACCATAAAAATGAACTAACTTAAACTCAACTTAACATTTAACCTGATATGCATTGCAACCTACTAAAGGTAACGGCTAGGATTCTCGAGCTAAACACGGACTCTCTTCAATGAGGATAGGTGAAATGGTAAGGATAGCTAAAACGGTTCTTTCCCTACTCTTAGCCGAACTAAGTGACAAGAGAAGAGGTCACAGTAAGGTTGGAGGCCGTAGTTTGAAGGTAGTCATTGGAGGAGGGTGTTCTCCATTACACAAGCTTCGATTTGGTTTCAATTCATGAGTGTACAACATTAAGCTCCTCAACCCGGATTAGAGCAAGCACAATTTCTCTTATCTTACAACGGACCGGATAATGTTATGTGATGGCATTTTCTTGTACATACATTGTATCTAAATAAGTTAGTTGAAAACCTTGCTTGTGATATGCTAAATGCATACTTCTATCTTTGCTCCACTTACTGAGTAAGTTGTCACTCATCCCTTTATAGTTTGTTTGTAGGTTTTGAACGAATTACAAGTACCTACCCAAAACTAAAGCACTAGCAAACTAGAATAGGGAATGAGGCATAACAAGAAATGGCCGGTTATTATCCTTAGTAATGACTTTCTTAACTTTTAAGGAAAATTATACAAGATTCCTTAAAGGGCTTAGTATTTTTTAATATTCTAGTTTGTATATAAAATAATAGGTACATATAAGATTTACTATCACTCTTTTGCAAATTCAAATTACAAGTTATTTTTAATAAATTATTTCAAATGATTACTCTACAAGTTTATAACAAATAGGTATCGAATCATATACTTCAAATGGGTAGAGTCGGGTATGCCTAGTATGAACTAGGTCCAAGATAATAGTTATGAGGACAATTTTTATCTTACGATGGCTCACACGACAAGACTATTACAACTCTACCTTTTCAAGACATAACATATTGTCCCTTTCCTCATTGAAGGAACCATTAATGAAGCAATTTTTTTTTTATTTATCCAAATTCAAATAATAGAAAACTCAATAGCATTTGCATTCATAAATATATTTCTACTTAAGAGAAAGGATTGAATGAAGCATGTTATGTGTAAGTACACATGGCATATAACTACCGACAAGATTCAAACACATACAAATGATAGTGAGTAGTTAGCTAAAATTCCACTACAAATGTTAGTACACGTCTAAGTATGATTGATAATTAGACATCACACACACACACACACACACACACATATAAATCTTTTTTTATTCATTATAACACATAGCATAGCATATCAATACCATTTATAACTATACTATACTGGATCATCTTATCAACACTAGACATAACACGACATACATTATTAATAACATGATGCTTAGAGTCATAATAACAATCATGAGAATTTCATTGTAGCAAATTATAGTCATAGACATCAAATCTAATAATTGATCGGTCAGGGATCCTCACATTGCATAATGTTACGCATATAACAAGTAGAAGAGAAGAGAGTTGATGCAACAAATGCAAACTGTTTCATTTGATTTGCTTATATTTGATACTTAGAAAATGCAAGGGTCGATTAGAAGATATTTCAAAAAATGCATTAAAGCACTAACATTTTCTTAAAAATAATATTATTTCCTCTAAGAATGTCCTCCTCCTTCAAACGAAACCTTAAACCCCTAAATCAAAATCGCAACTTCCCTTTTACTAAGAAGAAGAGACGTAAACTTATCGAAGATCTCGAGATGGATGTCTCCTTCGATTAGGTTTTACCTAATTTTCCCCTTCTTTTGATTCCATTGAATCTCAAGGGAAGAAATCCTATAAAGACTCACTAATTTAAAGTCTCCAATTAGGCCATACGCAACTATTCACCTTAGATACGTAAGATGAAATGGAGGAAGAAAGTGAAGACTCCATAGACAATTAAGACACAATCAATAATGGGAAAATTCCAATTGATGATGCTCCAAGTATCTGGTCTATTTCTTTCACTACTCAACAAAAGAAAAATTTATATTTGAAATGGAAGAACACAATTATTGTCAAAGCGTTTGAGGCTCTCAATAGGTTGTAAAATTTTATATCAAGAGCTCAATATTATGTGGATTTTTACCAAAGACTTCTCTATGGTTAGGTTAAGATCAAGGTTTTTTGCCATAGCTTTTAAAAATTCTGAGGATCTCAACCTTATCACTAGAGATGGCTCGTATTTTGTCAATGACCATTTTCTTACTATTAGAAGGTAAGAACCCAACTTCAAACCATCTATTTCCTTCCTTAACTTAATAGTTGTATAGGTGAGAATCTATGAACTCCCTTTAGAATTTTATGATGTAGAAGCATTAAAACATATTGGTAGAATAGTATGACCTATCATTAGGGTAGATTCACTAACAGTGAATGCAAAAAGGGGAAGATTTGCCCGTCTTTGTGTATAAGCAAATTTTCAATAACCCCTTCCACATTCCATAAGAATCGATGACATGTTCTTCAAATTGAAGTGCGAAGGTATCAAATTACTCTATTATCATTGTGGTTGTATTAGCCATTTCATTTAAGCATGTCTAAACAAAAATTTTATCGAAACAGCTAACAATATGGATTGTTCAAGTAGAACTTCTACAGACAATACTCCTTGAGAAAACAATGTTGCTCCTTCATGTTCATAGCAACTAACCCACCTTTAAAGAAGCAGCCAGTTCTAAGCTCACTCCCTCTAAAGGTTAGCCTCAAGGCCAACTCCATTCTCAAGAGGCAATTCTAACTAATCCCAACATAGTTTCCTTGTAGGCCCATTCTAGTTATGTAGAGCTTAGTCTAGTTGAAGCTAATAATCCTTATGTGGAGTGGCTCTTAGTAACAAATAGGAAAAAAAAAAACTAGAAAAATAATAAGACAACAAATCAATCAACTTTTAGAAATGCTATCAATCAATCCCTTAGGGAGAGATCTATAAGTAAAGATGCTTGGGTCCTACTAATGATAAACATGTAATGGACAAACCTACCAAAAATAGCAACCCACCAATCAGAATTGAGCGAGATAAAAAGCAAAAAGAAAATATCCCTTCTACTGTGATATCACAGCTACCACCTATAAAGGGAAGGAATAAACTAAAGGTGAATTGCAATGAAAGCCCCTCTACTAGAATGGCAACATCTAATGATGCAATAAATACCATTAATGGTAATACTAACTCCCCATCTATAAATCCAAACTCATTTGAAGGAGTTGCTAAAAGAGTAACACAAGCTAAGAGAGATGCAAGAAACACAACAAAAAATGGATCAAAGTGCTATCATTACCTTTGTAATCAAAATCCTAACACCACACTTGGGCATACCTAACTTAGACTGAAGTCAATCCTTCCTTGTTCTAAACTAGGGTCACTCCATAATAAGAGTGATTGTGGAATTGTTAGATATGAGAAAGATCCCAAGTCAAATGGTTAACCTAAATCTAGTTCCAATAGTTACTACCCAAGTAATTCATTCAAAGAGAGAGGTCTAACTAACCAACTCGAGTTTAACAATAGCAACTCAAAGGACTTACAATGTCCAAATGAATGCCCCTATCCTAAAAACATAATCAAGTAAGGCCTTCTCATGAAAAAATGGATCAAAACACTAAAATTCCTGATAGAACACGTGTTGACAAGAACCAACCTAGAGATTCTAGGACTTACCATCCCCATTGCCTTGATCCTGAATACATTAAACCCCCTTCAACTGATATTCCACAACTTAGAAGAGTCTTTGGCAATAATGAACATGGTTTACTACCCTAATAACTTTTATACAGAGGTCAATGGCACTGGTAGAGTAGCAAGAGAGCTTATGTGGTACTGCTTAGTCACTACCATTATGGAGGAAGAAAGATTACCCACTTATGTTTGAAAAACTCAAATCTTAGCATGGAACGTCAAGGGAATGAATACCCTAAGGAAACAAGAAGACATCATGGACCTTCTAAACATACATATGTCTAACCTTATTCTTTTGCTAGACCAAAAACTTGACTCGTTGCTTATACATTTTATCACAGATCCTAGAATGATGGTTTATGGAAGAAGCAAAGGGTCAAAGTGGGGGAATACTATTTATACAGAATACTTTTGCCTTAGATGTGGAAGTTGTGAGGCAAATACCACAAGTTTTTTATCTAATGTGTAAGGTTAGAAATTCTTCTCTTTCTTGGTCCTTATCAACTGTATATGGTTCCCAACATAATAAATAAGATAGAACCATGGAATGATTTGAGAAATTTTGCTTATACAGCCATTAGAAATAGGCCTTGGTGTGCCTTTGCAGACTTTAATGACATTGTCTTTCCTTTTGAACAATGGGGAAGGGAAATCTTTCATAGAATTCATGCTTTTAATTACCAACAATGTATGAATGAATGTGGCCTTTCTAATATGCATTTTGTGGGTTCGAAATTTACATGGTCAAATAACCAAAACTTCATGACCTTTATTCAAAAAATATTAGATAGGACTTAGTATAACTTTCAATAAAGAAAATTATACCCTGAAAGGAAGCTCTTTCACTTGAGAAAACGACCTTCTAATCACAATGCCATCCTCCAAAAAACATACCCATACAATGAACTACAATTTAAGAATCATCTTTTTAGATTTCAATCCATGTGGTTCTTACATTTAAGGTGTATACCTTTACTTTAAAACATTTAGTACACCTCTAGCAATGGTTGTCTAAAAGCATAAATTATATTCCTTTAGAATTTAGGATATGGAATTCTAGTGTTTGGTATCGTTGACAAGTAACAGAAAGAGCTCATCTCTAAACTTTTTGAGATTAATTTCAAGCTCTCCACATCACCAAACTATGAACTCTTAGAAGCCTAACATAAATTAAAAGTTGAGCTGAATTGTATACTTGATAGAGAAGACTGCCTTTGGAAAATGAAATCAAGGAAAAATTAGATTTTAAAAGGGGGAAAGAAACATACACTTCTTTCATGTCGTTATACTAGCTTGGAGAGCCAAAAATTAAATCTTAGCACTCCAAGATGATTGGGGTAATTAGACTTTTGATTAGATTTACATCAACAATTGATTAAAGGATACTTTATCAATCTATTCTCATCATCTAAGTTTGTGTTGACCTTGAACAATCTCATCCTAGAGTCTTTAAGAGGCAGTCTATCCATGAGCTAAAGGAATCAACTCCAATCCCTACTAACTGATAATGAAATTATCAAAGCTATGAATTAAATAAGATCTCTCAAAGCTCTTAGAAACGATAAGATCCATGCACTTCTTTTAAAAGATTGTTAGAGCTTTGTAGGTCCTTTTGCTACCTCTCTCATTGAAGGCATTTTCTCATCTAAAAAGATCCCCTCTAACCTTAATCAAACTCTTATTTGCCTAATCCCCAAGAATGGTCATGCTAATCAAATTAAGAATTTTAAACTTATCAGCCTTTGTAACACTCTATACAAAATTGTAACCAAGATTTCAGTGGCTAAGCTATGACCTATGCTGAATTCCTTAATCTGTCCTACTTAGTCCAGCTTCATTCCAGGTAGGAAAGTAGTTGATAATGTCATTTTAATGAATGAAATTTTACATAGCTACAATAGGAAGAAATGAAGGAAAGGATGGATGATTTTAAAGCTGGATTTAGAAAAAGCCTTTGACTTAATTGAATGGGATTTTGTGAGATAAACTTTGGTCAATCTAAGCTTCCTTGATGATTGGACATAACTTATTCTCAACTTTGTTCTTTTGAGGTCATTACCATTAGCAATCTCCTGTCACCTATCCAACTAAGTAGGGGAATAAGATAAGTAGATCCTTTATCTCCATATTTGCTTATCCTTTGCATAGAATTCCTTAGTAGATTCATCCAAAAAGAAGTTATAGATTGCAATTGGATTCCTTTTCACTTGAGAGGATCAAATCTTCATATTTCTCATTTAGCTTTTACTGGTGACATTGTTTTGTGTGCAAAAGCAAGTGAAAAGAATGCTCATTCTATCTCGAATGTTTCATCTAGTTTTTCTTCTTTACCGGGGTTGAAGATCAATTACAACAAATCTAGAGTTTTCTTCTCAAGAAATACAAATCAAAGTCTTAAGACTAGTCTCTCTACTATCCTCGGTATGAAAGAAATACCAACATTTGGCAAATACTTAGGGTTTCCCCTAAATAAAGGACTAAAACCATCCTTTGTAGATTTCAATTTCTTAATTGAGAAGATGTAAAAGAAATTAGCTAGATGGAAAATGAGTACTTTAAGCATGGTTAGTAGGCATGTTCTTGCTTAATCTACATTGCAAACTATTTCATCTTACTACATACAAATGTGCTCCCTGCCGAAGGTTATCATTAATAAACTAACAAGCATAATCAATAATTTAATCTGGCAAGGCACCAATGTTCATAAAAAAGCTCATTAGGTTAATTGGAAAACTGTTGCCTTAAACAAAGAGTTGGGTGGTCTTAGCCTCTTTCACTTAGGACAAAGAAACAAAGCTTCATCTTTCAAAAAACTTTTCACGTTAAAAAATAGAAAAGTTCAATGGGTTCGATTAATCAAACATAAGTACAAAAAGCCCTTACAAGATCCTCATAACACTAGAAGCACATCCTTATCTTTTACTACAAAAGATCTTGTGAATTGTGAACTTCAGCTATTATATTCAAAACTTGTTGTTCTAGGCAATGGTAGAAGAGGAAACTTTTGGTATGATCATTGGTGTAAGCAAGATCCTTTAAGATCTATTTTTCATGGACCTTTAACTCAGTTAGTTGAAAAAATTTATGCACATAACTGTTGGCTTTCAAAAACAAGTTGTAATGAAAATGTATTAGGCTTCCCCATCTCAAATACCTTGGTCTAACTTATTGGAGTTGTATTATTGGATAGATACATTGAGGATCGACCACAAATGAAATATATCAAGCACTCTTGAAAAAGAGTAGATCCTATGTACATTTAGATTAAGGGTTTTGGATTTGGAAATATCTTATTCCACTTAAGGTCAAATTATTTTTGTGGAGATTAATACATCATTCTCTTCTCACTGTTGATCTTCTTTAGCAAAGGAACATAATTAATTTAGGGAACTATCCAAGATCCAGCAGTTCCAATGAATCAATCCTGCATGCTTTTAATGACTGTCCAGTTATCAAGGGTATTATTATTCATTAGCAATCATACCCTCTCCTTCTAAATACCAATTGGGAAGGCATCATTGAATGGATCAAAGTTAATTGTTTGATAAAGAGGAGTCAGTTATCTAGCTCTTCTCTTCCCTTTCCTTTTTATTTTGGAATTATACTTTAGAAGATATAGTTAGATAGAAACTATTTATTACATAACCATTCTCCTATATCTACTAACTTGCTTCAATCTGTAAGACACTCTAGTCGTGAATTATGGGCCTTTTCAAAAACAAGGAGAAAATGAAAGTTCACTGAATATATCAACCTTACATGGAATCCTACCCCTCATGATTGGGAACAACTGAATGTAGATGTCAGTTTTTACATCAACTCAGCAAGCCACTATTGCTATAGTATTGAAGGACTCTAAAGGAAGATGGATTCATGGATTGGCACGAAAGCTAAGAAACATTTATATCCTTTCTACCAAGCTTTGGGCCGTCTATTGGGGCGAGAGCTGTATAAATGGATCAAGTGAGCCAACCCCCCTTAACCTTGCATTAACCCGTGAGTTAAGTGGGTTAGCTCGCTTACAAATGCTAATTGAATAAGTAAGACAACCTGCCAACCTGCATTGCTCTAAGATTTTATGAGTAGGCTCAAGTCATTAGTCGTGGAGATCACATGGTCTTGGATTTTAAAAATATAATAGAATAATAATAATAATAATATAGCTAAAATAGAGTAATTTTTCTATTCTACGTATTATTCATCGTAATCACATAAAATAAGCTTCGATAGCCAGTAAATAATTAGAGATAAATTATATATATAATAAAATTATTATGTGACATAAAATAACATGTGGAATATATATATATATGTGCTATGTGTAGTTATCACATACATATATACCCGTAATTAACTAAAATACTTGAATAATTGTATTTTAGGCTAAATTAAGTTAAGGAAATTCATAGAAATTAATAAAAAATTATAAAAACACAACGGGCAATTGGATTAAGTTTAAAAGGGCATGTGGAGTCACTTAGACAGGTGTTGGTGATTAATTAACATGAAAATGATAGGTATATAAGCATAGAATTTTGAGGAGAGAGAAAGATAAAATCATTTGAGCATTTAACTAACTGTACAAAATTGAAAAACACTCTCTACTTGATACTACATGCAAGTTAAGATTTAGAAAAGTTAGGTTTAAGGTTCGGAGATTAAAGAAGTAAATTAGAAAAATTGTACAAAATAAAGGCATAATCTGAGCATTGAAGGGTTTGTGAGTATAAGGAGCGATAGGGAACCAAATGCCACCACTAGGTGATAGAGCACCCAGTGGCTAGGCCAATCGATAAGAGGGTGGCCATTAGCGGTAGTCGAAGCACTCCATTCCGATGAGGCTTTATTTTCATCTGATTTTTGTATAAATTACTAAAAATATTAAATGTACCTAGAAAATTTTGGAAAGATTATTCTTACATATTTTTAAGTGTAGAATTTAGGAAAAATATTATTTTACACAAATTTTGTAGCTATAGTATGCAACTTTAAGAAATTGATGAAATCGAGCAATTTTCAATATTAAAATAAATGAGTTAAATGATATAGTTTTGAACTCAAAATTTTTCTATAAACTTTTATATACCTATATTGAATTGCTATGAAAATATTTTTCATGAAACTATTTTCTACATTTTTACTTTATTTTTTAGCATTAAATTATGCCTAAAATAGCGATTTTTAGTCAAAATTAATATGTTTTCTTAAAAAAATTTACTTAGAATCTATATTAAATCATTTGGAGTATTTATGACATGTTGAATCTATTGAATGAGGTTACACATTAAGGAGTTATGGGAAAACATGACTTCGTAGTTATATGTGAAGTATAGTGACTTATTTACTTGATGGATTTAGTAGAATAATGAGTTGGGATATGTTATTTGTAGAATTAGAAAGTGATGAAGCTGAAGCTAGATGAATAAAGTGCCATTGTTGCTATGCCTAGCTGAAATTAAAGGAAAAGTGCATATTTTTTTGAGTTATAGTGAATTAAGAGTAAATAGAGGTAAATTCAGAGGATTTTATAATAAATGATATGCTAAAGATTATACTTAGAGGCAGAATCACAAGCAACTTTAAATGTGAAATGCAAATACAGAGGATTCTAAAAACAAAATTAGAGGATAACTTCTAAAGACTTTAAGGGTTAAAAATTAGAGGATGATGTGACCTATAATAGCTTATAAAAATTAAAGAACCCCTTAGAAAATCCTAACATGTAAGTAAGTATAACTTATAAAACTTATGTCCAACTAACTAAAAACATATAAAATGAATTAATTACTATTAATTAAAGGATCGAATATGGATAAAAATCTAATCTATTGCATATGTATGGGGACAATCAAAGAACATTGAGGCGACGATTATGTTTAGCAATCCAGTAAGGTACAGGTAAGTTGGGATTCGTATATAACAGCATGTTGGACTACTTAGAGACTTGGGAATGCATTTGGTCGTACATGTAATGTAATTGTTTGTGCATATGCCTCGTGTCAGGGTCTCTTTTTTGTAAGATACTTATACTAACAAGGGGCCGTTTTTTTATACATATTGTAACATAAAGGAGGGGGGGAGGGAGGGGACTTTATTTTTCTGTAGATAGGGCCTTACTATTATTAGAAATTTCCACTTTTAGAAAGTGGTGCCATTTCACCAGTTTTAATATCTACTCCTATCAAGCCCAATAATGTCCGTAAAGCTCTTTACGGGGGTGTAAGAACTCTTTTAGATTGAAGCTCTTACTCACCACATTGGTTGATCACGACTGGCGGCACCTGTTACATACACTGTACCCTTCTGCACACACATTGTAGCCTTGTATTACTGTCGGAATTAATAAAAGTGTGCTATTCCTTTTTCCATTCGAGCCTATGTCCCTTATAATCTGTTAGCTTTCTTCTTTGGTTATGTTGCTTACAAGTTTAGGCCTGGTTGGCTAGCGTTGCATGCGAGTTAAGCTTGCTTACTACTACAGAGGCAGGATAGTAAGCACCGCACAATCTATTTGTGTGCTAAAAAAAGCCTCGGACTGTGATAGTTGATATCAGAGCTTAGGTTATTCTAGCAGAAATGACCATGACACGACAAGAGGAAGTGAGCAAGAGGCTAGATAGCCTTGAGGAAATCCTCAGGGGAGTATTTAAGCGGATAGATGATTTAGTCGCATTGTCAATAAAAGTGGCTGAAGTTGAGACCAATCATCAAGAGATGAATGCTAAGATGACTGAGATGGCTGAGAATTTTGGTGTTACAGTACAAACCCTCAAAGAGGAAATGCACATAACGACAGATGACGCAAGACAACACTTGGAGACTCAAGTAGAAGACGTGAGAAGACAAGTTACTACTTGTGCCTCAATCGAGACTGTTGAAGAGCTACGGGCACAAGTTGCTATTTTAACTCGGGCTGTGGGAAATGCTCCTATCCCTGCCCCCGTTCATGTTCTTGCTCATGCAGGACATCTAAAGATGCCTGAGCCCAAGGCATTCATTGGGGTAAGGGATGCCAAGTTGTTAGAGAACTTTATATTTGATATGGAGCAGTACTTCGTAGTTGTGGGGACAAATGATGAGAGATCAAAGGTCACCATGGCTACAATGTACTTAACTGGTGATGCCAAACTGTGGTGGCGCACCAAATATGAGGATATCCAAAATGGCAACGCTCATGTAAATACATGGGTCGAGTTGAAGGCTGAGTTGCGGACTCAATTTTTCCCTGAGAATGTTGAGTACAATGCCTGAAAGAAGTTGAGGGAACTTCGACAGGGTGATGACATTAGAAAGTATGTCCGTGAGTTCTCGACATTGATGTTGGACATCAAGAGCATGGCTGAAGATAATAAGCTATTCTATTTCCTCGAAGGACTGAAGCCTTATGTTAGGAATGAGTTATAGAGGCAACAAGTTACTAACTTGGCTACAGCACAGGCAGTAGCTGAGCGCTTGACTGACTACACTCATGACAATAAAGGGAAGAATGTGTCGACAGGACATGAGGGTAAAAAGTTGGTCAAGTCGGGCAAACCTAAGAGTAGAGGAGCCCCAAGTTTAAGTAGCAATAGTAGCAATACTGGAGGGAGTCAAAGGAAATCCTATAATTCTCACCAGTTCAGAAAGAGTAGGGTAACCAATGGAGGTAAGAAGCCCTTATTCTCGTGTTTCTTGTGTAATGGCCCACACAAAGTAGCTGAGTGTCCACATAAGGCAGCACTCAATGCTATGGCATAAAAAGTAGAGAGTATCTGCCAAGATGATGAGTCAGGGAGTGATGGAGAGGATCAACCCCAAATGGGCGCATTGCACATGTTGTCGGTTGTTGGAAAGAGTTTCTTAGTGCAACGTAAGCCTAAGAACAATAATGAGTTGATGTATGTCCAGTTGAACATCAATGGCAAGAGTGCCAGTGCAATGTTAGACTCTGGTGCTACATACAACTTCATTGATGTGCTTGAGGTGGAAAGGTTAGGGTTAGTGCTTACTGAGGACACTAGCCAGATTGAAGCTGTTAACTCCAAGGCCCACCCTATTTGAGGAGTTATAAGAGGGGTGAAAGTAAGGGTTGGAGATTGGAGTGGAAATCTCAACTTCACAGCTATTCCATTGGATGACTTCAGCAGAGTCCTTGGAATAAATTTCTTGAGGCAAGCCAGAGTTGCTCCCATGCCTGCAGCAAATTGCTTAGTATTCGTGGATGAAAAGCCTTGCTATGTGACAGTTCAGAGGAACAGGGCAAACAACAATGGCAAGGAAGGGAAGAATATTGGGGCTATGATGTTATCAGCACTCTAATTCAAGAGAGGCCTCAAACATCAAGAGCCAACTTTCTTGGCTTTCCTTACAGAGAAAGAGGAAGGAAGAAAGACGGAGATACCAAAGGAAATAGAGAGGGTCCTAAAGGAGTACGATTATGTGATGCCTAATAAGCTCCCTAAGGAATTATCTCCCAGAAGGTCGATGGACCAGGAGATTGAGTTGATTCCTAGTGCCAAACCACCAACTAGAGCTCCTTATAGAATGTCGCCTCCCGAACTTGCCGAATTGAAGAAGAAATTGGATGAGTTGTTAGAGGCAGGCTTCATTTAACCCTTAAAAGCACCATACGGGGCTCCTGTTCTATTTCAAAAGAAGCAGGATGGGAGTTTAAGATTATGTATTGACTACCGGGCTCTAAATAAGTTGACGATGAAGAATCATTACCCAATTCCTCTAATTGCTGATCTATTTGATCAACTGAGTAAGGCTAAGTATTTTACAAAACTGGATCTTCGCTCAGGCTATCATCAAGTTTGCATTACTGAGGGGGATGAGCCCAAACAACGTATGTAACCCAATATGGAGCTTATGAGTTCTTGGTGATGCCCTTCGGTCTCATTAATGCTCCTGCAACATTTTATACCTTAATGAATAATGTATTTCGTAAATATCTCGACAAATTTGTAGTCGTCTATCTAGACAACATTATTGTGTATAGCAGGATATTACAGGACTATGTGAAGCACTTACGAATGGTTTTTAAAAAGCTGCAGGAGAATCATTTGTACGTGAAGCGTGAGAAATGTGCCTTTGCCCAGAAGCGCATCAACTTCCTGGATCATGTTGTTGAAGAAGGGTAGATCCGAATGGATATGGCAAAGGTGGAAGCAATCAAGTAATGGCCAGTGCCTAAGAGTGTAACGGAGTTATGGTCTTTCCTTGGACTCGCAAATTACTATAGAAGATTTGTTGAGGGATATTCCCGTTGAGTTACACCCCTCACAGATCTATTGAAGAAAGACCAAGCATGGTCATGAGATGGGATATATCAGAGTGCCTTCGAGGAGTTGAAGTGTATAGTGACGGAGGAGCTAGTCCTCGCACTTCTTGACATTTCTAAGCCTTTTGAAGTCCACACGGATACCTCAGACATTGCATTGGGTGGAGTGTTGTTGCAAGAGGGTCATCCAGTGGCATATGAGAGTAGGAAGCTGAATCAAACAAAGCACAGGTACTCAGCCCAAGAGAAGGAGTTACTCGCAATTGTTCACTGTCTAAAGACTTGGAAACACTATTTACTAGGATCTAAATTTCTAGTAAAGACAGATAATTTTACTACCAACCATATATTGACTCAACTGAAGCTTTCAGCCAAACAAGCTAGATGGCAAGAGTTTCTTGTAGAGTTTGATATAGAGATTGAGTACCGCAGTGGACGAACTAATCAGGTGGCAGACGCCTTAAGTAGGCGAGCTGATTTAGCATCCTTAGCACAGATTGCACACTAATCGGCAAATCAAATCTCGACTTCAATTCAAGAGCAGATCAAGCAACACATAGGTCAAGACCTGTTGGCCAAAAATCTCAAGCAGTTGGTTAAAGAAGGGAAGACGCGCAAATTTTGGGTAGAAGGCGACCTCATTTACACAAAGGGGTGTCGATTATATGTCCCAAAGGCGAGCAACTTAAGAAGGGTACTCATGAGAGAGTGCCATAATACTTTGTGGGCTGGACATCCAGGATGGCAGAGGACATGGAGCTTATTGAAGCAGGGCTATTACTGGCCGGATATGAAGGAGGATGTGATGACTTATACGAAGACTTGCTTAACCTGCCAGCAGAACAAAATTGAGAGGCAGAAGGTGGCAGGCCTCTTGGAGCCACTTCCTGTGCCCTCTTGCCCATTGGAGAGCGTCTCCATGGACTTTATCACCTCCCTACCAAAAGTGGGGGAGCACTCATCCGTTTTTGTTGTTGTTGACAGGTTCTCTAAGTATGCTACCTTCATTCCTACCACGAAGAGTTTAAGCGCAGAAGAGACAGCCCAGCTTTTCTTCAAGCATGTGGTAAAATTATGGGGTGTACCCCAAAACATTGTGAGTGATAGGGACGCCAGGTTTACAGGGAAGTTTTGGACAAAGTTGTTCCAACTCTTGGGCTCCGAGCTGAGCATGACCTCCAGTTACCATCTGTAAAGTGACGGACAGACAGAGAGATTCAATGGGTTGCTGGAGGAATACCTTCGGCACTTTGTCAGTGCTAACCAAAAGAATTGGGTTGACTTACTGGATATCGCCCAGTTCTATTTCAACATCTAGCGGAGCTCTTCCTCTAACAAGAACCCTATAGAGATCATTATGGGTCAGTAACCATTGCTACCCCATATAGTGGCGGCACCATATACCGAGAGATGCCCAAGAGCCTATTAGTTCACCAGGGATTGGAAGCAGAGTTCAGAAGTAGCAAAAGCGTACCTTGAAAAGGCTTCCAAGAGAATGAAGAAATGGGCAGATCAGAACTGCCGACCTAGAGAGTTTAATGTTGGAGATCAAGTCCTCATAAAGCTTCTTCCAAAACAGGTCAGATCATTGAGGAACAAGGATAGAAGATTGATCCAAAAGTACATCGGTCCACTTCCTATCATATCGAAGATTGGAAGAGTAGCTTACAAGGTTGAGCCTCCTACGTGGTTAAAGGTCCATCCAGTTTTTCATGTCAGCGTCTTGAAGCCATATTATCCAAACATAGAAAACCCATCTCGCAATGTGTCCAAGCGGTCACACGTCAAGATCAAGTTCAACCTAAGTCAAGCCATGGAAGATATCCTTGTAGAGCGAAGAGTCAGAGATCCCTCCACTGGAGAAGATCATAAAGAATATTTGGTTAAGTGGAGAGATTAAAGAGAAGAAGATACAAGTTAGGGGACTGAAGAAGATCTGAAGCCTTTATTTAAGAGAAAGTCAGCCTTGCTAGCCAGAAGGCCTCTGCCACCAGATCTAAGCTCTAGTACATATTGCCGAGGACGTCAATAGAATTAAGTGGGGGAGGATATCAGGGTCCCTTTTTTGTAAGATACTTATACTAACAAGGGGCCATTCTTTTGTACATATTGTAACATAAGGGGGGGGGGGGGGACTTTATTTTTGTGTAGATAGGGCCTTACTATTATTAGAAATTTCTACTTTTAAAAAGTGGCGCCATTTCACCAGTTTTAATGTCTATTCCTGCCAGGCTCAATAATGCCCGTAAAGCTCTTTACGAGGGTGTGAGTACTCTTCTGGATTGAAGCTCTTACTCACCACGTTAGTTGATTACGACTGGTGGCACCTGTTACATACACTGTACCCCCATGCACACACATTGTAGCCTTGTATTACTGTTGGAATTAATAAAAGTGTGCTATTCCTTTTTCCATTCGAGCCTGTGTCCCTTATAATCTGTTGGCTTTCTTCCTTGGTGATGTTGTTTACAGGTTTAGGCCTAGTTGGCTAGCGTTGTGTGCGAGTTAGGCTTGCTTACTACTGCAGAGGTAGGATAGTAAGCGCCGCACGGTCTATCTATATGCTAAAGAAAGCCTCAGACCGTGACACCTCGCATGTGATTCTTAACCTAAATCATGGACTTAGAGTGATATTTTGCTTGAACTTGCATGACTTGCTTTGTCTTGTGGAATTGTTGCTCACCCTTAACCGGACTTAACTTAAGACTAATGATAACTCTAATTTTAAACATATTTCACATGGTAATTTTATAGTATTTCCCTTACATTTTTGGTTTCTTTAAAGAAATTGATACTTAATTGAGTAAAATTTTGATTTCAAGGTTTAAACGCGTTCTAGGATCGAAAACGAAAAAAAGGAATCAAGTTTCACTCAATTCGGAGTTAAAATGAAGGAGTTATGAAGTTTTGAAGTTACACAGTTTGGGACATGACCGTGTCCTTAAGCTGTGTCCATGCAGGAAAATTTGCCAGGGTCAGAAAGTTACACGACTTAGGGATACGGCCATGTCTCAGGCCTGTCTGGTGGCGAAAACGGAAACCTTACAATATATTATAAAAGGACATATTAGGGTTTCACAAGAAATATGAGACACTAGAGAAGTGAAGAGACTTGAGGAGAAGGAGAAGAAAAAGGCGAAATCAACACCAACTTCAAGATTGGAGAGATTTCTCATCAATCAAAGGGGTTTTTCATGTTTTATTTTATGATTTTGTTAGAACTCGTTTTTAGTTTCGTTATGATAGCTTAAGATTCTTGTATTTAGGATTATGGAACTTAGGGTTTCATGCGACTATTAGATTGATTGATAAATTTCAATAAATTTTTTATCTTTTCTTGATTCAATTATGTTATTTAATTGTTAATTGATATTTCTAGGGTATCAATCTATGATATTATGCATGATGATTGAGAAATTGCATGTGTAATTAGATCTTGGTATAATTGGAGAGAATTACATGTATACTTAGAGATAAGATACATGTTTCTTCCAGAAAATTAATTATTTGTGTGGGAATTCATTATACATTAATGCAATTCTAAATTATATTACTAAGTAAAGAGATTCCAGTAAATAATTTAGGATTAGGGTTAATATGCTTGAGAAAGGTATTAACTTTAATTGTGAATCCCTCCGGTCAAGAATAATAGAAATTGAATCGAATATATTTTAAGCGGTCACATGTTAAACACTAGGGGAAATAATTCCTAAATACATTATTAACTTCTTGAAGTCATTCTTAGTTTTATTGCTTTCTAAATTGTTTAATCAAGTCTCATAATTAGTTTAGTTTGTTAATTTCAGTATTTTTAATTCATTCAACCCATCAAAATTTTCCGGTTAGATAATAGAGCTAAGGTTAATATTAGTGCTCAAAATCTCTGAGGGATCGACTCGGACTCACATCCGCTATATTAAAATTGATAGGTGCACTTACCTGATATCAAGTTTTTGGCGCCGTTACTGGGGATTTTCGATATTAAGAACACTAGTTGCTTTATTACTTTGACCATTTTGTTTTTCTTTTGTTTTCATTGTTTTTTTTTTTTTATTACCTAGAGCTACAATTGATTCTATATTTCTTGCCCTTGTAGTGCATGACCCGCAGCAACCCGGAAGATTTGGTAGAACTTGATCCTGAAATTGAGAGAACTGCCCTTCAAAATTTGAGATCGCAACCTAGACAAATTGTGGCAACCATAGAAGACAATTCAATTGTTGAGATTAAGGAAGAGGGTGAAGAGGCCAACACTCAATTCATCCAGCAAGAAGATCCACCACACATAGCTAATAATGGGAATGAAGCAAATCGGACCATGTCAGACTTTTCAAGGCCTACACTTATTGGAGCTGACTCTAGTATCACAAGGCTAACCGTCGCGGCTAATAACTTCCAAATTGCACCTAACATCATACAAATGGTGCAACAATATGTTCAGTTTGACGGTCTCCAAGATGATGATCCTAATGCCCACATCTCTAGCTTTTTAGAGATTTATGATACATTTAAAATCAATGGAGCCACGGATGATGCCATCCGACTGCGGCTATTTCCTTTTTCCTTGAGGGGTAGAGCAAAACAGTGGTTGAACTTCCTACCACGAAATTCAATCACAACTTGGAATGAATTGGTAGAGAAATTTTTGGAGAAGTATTTTGCACCTGCAAAGACCGCTAAACTTAAGAATGATATTTCTTGTTTTGCTCAATTGGAAGCGGAGACTCTATATGACACTTGGGAGCGGTTCAAGGACTTGCTCAGGAGGTGCCCACATCATGGCCTCCCACTATGGATGCAAATTCAGACCTTCTATAATGGTCTCAATTTATCTACGAGACAAATGATTGATGCATCTGCAGGAGGTACTTTGAACACAAAGACACCTGAGCAAGCATAAAATCTTATTGAAGGAATAGTGATGAACAATTATCAGTGGGAAAGCACTAGAGCCAAGCAAAAGGCTATGGGAATTTATGATGTGGACTTAACCACTGTTCTGGTAGCCAAGGTGGACCTATTGAGTAAGAAGATTGATGTACTCTCTATTAGCCCTCAACAAGTGCAATCGGATGTAAGTGACTTTAGTATGTAGGGTTATGGAGCACAAGAACAACTGGAACAGGTAAATTATCTAAGAAATTCACCCATGCAACAAAATAACCCCTATAGCAACACTTATAATCCCGGATGGAGGAATCACCCCAATTTCTCATGGGGAAATCAAAACCAAGGCCAGTAGAAGACCAACTTTGGCCCACCTGGATTTCAAAGACCATTCCTACCTCCTCTTCCTCAAGAAAAGAAGTCCAATGTGGAAGAACTTCTCACAAAATATATTCAAGGCAATGAGGCTCGCTTATCCAACATTAAATCATCGTTGAGGAATCAAGAGGCTTCCAATCGCAACCTTAAGAACCAAATTGGTCAACTTGCGAAGCTAATCTCTGAAAGACCACAGGGAACACTCCCAAGGAATACCAAGGTTAACCCTAGGGAACATGTTAATGCTGTGACCTTGAGAAGTGGTAGAAAACTGCAAGTGGAGAAGAAGGATGGTGGGGAAGTAGCTGAGAAAGAAGTGGAAGTCAACCGTAAGGAAGATGCAAAGCCACTAAAATCAAAAGAAAGTATGGAGCCACCGAAAGTGAAGGAGTACAAGCCTCCCATCCCTTACCCGCAGTGCCTTAAGCAAAGTTACACTAATCAGAATAAGGAATTTGGTAAATTGCTTGATATTTTCAAACAATTACACATTAACTTACCTCTTGTTGATATCATCTTGCAAATGCCAAAGTATAAGAAATTTCTAAAAGATCTTCTATTGAACAAGAGGAAGTTGGAGGAGCTTACAACCGTTACATTGAACGAGGAATGCTTGGCACTTCTCCAGAAAAGGCTGCCACAAAAATTAAAAGATCCAGGGAGTTTCACTATTCCTTGTATACTTGGCGATTTGTTAGTAGATAATGCTTTGGCAAACTTAGGAGCCAGTATAAATTTGATGTCGTATAAATTGTTCAAAAAGCTAGGGTACTAACGCGCATGAGTCTTCAATTAACTGATAGGTCTATCACATACCCTAGAGGCATCATAGAGGATGTTTTAGTGCAAGTAGACAAATTCATCTTTCCCGTGGATTTTGTTATACTTGATATAGATGAAGATATTGAGGTGCCAATCATTTTAGGTCGACCCTTCCTAGCCACCGCTAGGGCTGTTTTTTATGTTAGTGAGCATAAGTTGATATTACGGGTTGGAGATGATGAAATAGTTTTTCAAACTTTAGAGGCAATGAACAAATTTTTTAACTCAGAGGACACATGTCGCAATGTTAATGCCACTAATGCTGTTATATCTACATGTGTGTAGGAAACGCTTGCCAAGGATTCCTCAAGGTATTGCTTGCAAAAGGGAGATGAAAATCTGGTGACCAACCCCAATTGTGCAGAAGTGGTAGCTCAAATAGAAGTTCATGAATCTATTGTGGATAAGAAAGGGATTGATCCACTCCACAAGCCAAAGGATCTTAGGTTCAAATCTTTCAAAGAGAAGCCACCATCTTTGGAACCAAAACTGTCAAGAAACCATTTGGAACATGTCCTTATGGTGAAAAGTTCAAAACTTCTAATGACAACTGCATTTAAGCTAAAAGCGGAAAAAATGAAGAAGTTTAGGCTACATGAATTTGATAAGTGGCATGATAAGGAGAGAAACTATGGAAGTTATGCACTAATGAAATGGAATTGGCAAGGCCGATGGCCTAAGGGTAAATTTACACTCGTATGAAGGGTTCGAAAGCGAGATATAAGAGGAGTCCTATCTCCACCTGGATGAAGAATCATGAATGAGAAGACGTATCCCGTTGAGCTATTGACGTTAACTATAGCGCTTCTTGGAAGGTAACCCATGTCTAACTTTGCTTACACTTTAGTTCTTTAAGTTTATTCCATTTTATTTTATTTTTTATCTAACTTTTCTTTGCTTCTTTTATTTGTTTCAATTTTAGTCATAGGCTTTTCCCTTTTAGTTTCATTTTTATTCTGCTCTTTAGTTTTCTTTGTCTTATTTTTCTAGTTTAATGACTTTTATTTCTTTAAGTTTCCTTTATTTTTAAATTAAATTCATGAATTTAGGCTTAAAAAAAAACAAAAAGTTACACGGGCATGGGACACGATCGTATCCCAACTCATGTCCATCCAGCGCCCTTTAATCTGCCACACGCATAGAAAGTTACACGGGCATGGGACATGGTCGTGTCCCAGCCCGTGTCCGTCCAGTTTTAACACGCGCCAACAGAAAGTTACAAGGGCGTGGGACACGGTTGTATCCCAGCTTGTGTGCGTCCAGAATTCACGCATGAACATAGGAAGTTACGCGAACGTGGGACACGGTCGTGTCCCAGCCCGTGTCTGCCCAGTCCTACACGATTCTGCACACGCTCGATTTATTTAAAACACACACACTCTCTCACACACTCACAAACCACCATATCTCTCTTTCATATTCTCTCTTCTCCCCATCTTCACATCATGATTCCTGACATCACGATTCCTGATCTAAGTAAGTTCTCCTCATTGCTTTTGCTTTATCTTCCTCATGGTTTAGGCAGGTTTAGCTACTAGACATTTCGGTCTTGTGTGAATTGGTACTTACATTTGATCTGCGAATTTATTTTGTTCTTTCATAAACAACATATACCATTGCCTTGTGTTGCTTGATTTTAATGCCTTTATGATGCCTCATCTGGTTAGATATTCATGTATGATCTCTCAATTTCGAATTTTGTTTGCTAATTTGCTAATCATTATTCAATTACGCCAGTTAGGGTTAGCATTATGAGAAAAAAATTCTGGGTCATTTAGCATCTTTGATGTGTTGGGACGCCTGCTTTTTAAGCTAATTGTAATGTAGTAGGTCTATTTTATAATTAGTTGGTTGCATTTGCTAGTTATTTCTTTTACCCTAACTAGTTTTGTAGATACACTCTACATATTTGTTTAAATGTCCCAATGAGAATTCTGTCAATATTCTTCACTGATACTCCTTTATAACTCTGTCTTAGTTTGAACTAAGTGTGGCAAAGATGTGCATTCTTTATTTGGTGTGGTGTTTCTTCTCAGGTAATCAATGGAAACTCGTGAAAAGTAAATTGTTCAAAGGAGGTCCAAATCTATTACATCATCTTCCACTCATGAGGGCACTATTGTCGAGTTACTAACCACTCTTTCTCCACTAGGGTATCTTATGCTTTAAGGTAGGGAAGTATTAGTTTCTTTTTCCATACATATATTTCCTTTTTTATTGTTTCATTTCTTGCTATTATGCTTTCTTAGCCGTACATTGAGGACAATGTACATTATTAAGTGTGGGGAAAGGATATATATGAATTTGTTACTGTTTAGGAGACCAATTATTCACATTTGACCCAATTAATTTTTAAGTTAACTTGCAATAGGTGATTAACAAGTATTCAGCCAAATCAACTATGTCATCTTGATCATTATTGATCTTATTATACTTTATTAGAAATGATTAGTCAAATTTGTGGAGGGCAAAGTTACAAGTTATTTAGCTTAGGATTTTAAGACTTGAGATTAGAGCAACATCACTGGTTGAGAGTTAGTCATGGTTATTTTTAAATTTACTTTTATGTATACCTTTCTCTTAGAAATTTTTAAGAGTCTTATAATTTTTAGCAAACAAACAAATGAAATTCTTCTTTTGAGAAACCCTTGAAAAATCACAATGATTGGAGGTCAAAAGTAATAACAAGTGTATGAATAGATAAAATTGGTAAGGATTCGTCTTGGTCTGTCAGAAGAGCGAGATTGAGTCCCAATGCCAATTCTAATGAAAAAAAATTGATATGGATCGGCCTTGGTTCGTCAGAAGAGCAAGGTTCTTTCCTACTATCAATATAAGGAATAAGTTGGTATGGATCAGTCTTGGTCCGTCAGAAGAGCGAGATTCTTTCCCTCTACCAATACAATTGTGTATTAATTAAGGTAAATTTAAAAGACCTCTCAACAAACGCATGAACTAGGGGGATGATCAAAGGATGAGTGGATGTAAAATGTATTTATTTTAGATTCTGGTGCTTGGTGAGATGGAAGAGAGAATTGTATACACTTTTGTCAAATGGATAAAATTTTTATGACTCTTTCTCGGTTGGCGAGATGTTAAATCCAATTTTTAGTTTAAGAATCCTTGGTTAAATGACTTAGGTAAACTTTGATTTTCATAAATTAACTAGTGAACTCTAGTATTAAGTATTGTTGGAGCATTTGAATATGGTCAGGTGAAATTATGACATTGTTAAGAGTGAAATTGATTGACTTTATTATTGCGAGTTAATTGAAAGTGATTTTCTTACTTTTCTATGGGTTAAGTGTATTCGTTCACCGGTTTCCTAAATAGTGATAAATTTTGTTTAGTGTTTCTTGTCCTGAAAGTTTTGTTTTGATTTATTTGCTTTAGGACAAGCAAATGCTCAAGTGTGGGGAAATTTGATAACTCTAATTTTAAACATATTTCACATGGTGATTTTATAGTATTTCCTTTACATTTTTGGTTTTCTTTAAAGAAATTGATACTTAATTGAGTAAAATTTTGATTTCAAGGTTTAAACGCATTCTAGGATCGAAAACGAAGAAAAGGAATCGAGTTTCACTCAATTCGGAGTTAAAATGAAGGAGTTATGAAGTTTTGAAGTTACACAGTTTAGGACATGACCATGTCCCCAGGCTGTGTCCATGCAGGAAAATTTGCCAGGGTCAGAAAGTTACACAACCTAGGGATACGGCCATGTCCCAGGCCATATCTAGTGATGAAAACGGAAACCTTACAATACATTATAAAAGGACATATTAAGGTTCACAAGAAATATGAGACACTAGAGAAGTGAAGAGACTTGAGGAGAAGGAGAAGAAAAAGGCGAAAGCAACACCAACTTCAAGATTGGAGAGATTTTTCATCAATCAAAGGGGTTTTGTCATGTTTTATTTTATGATTTTGTTAGAACTCGTTTTTAGTTTCGTTATGATAGCTTAAGATTCTTGTATTTAGGATTATGGAACTTAGGGTTTCATGTGACTATTAGATTGATTGATAAATTTCAATAAAGTTTCTGTATTTTCTTGATTCAATTATGTTATTTAATTGTTAATTAATATTTCTAGGGTATCAATCTATGATATTATGCATGATGATTGAGAAATTGCATATGTAATTAGATCTTGGTATAATTGGAGAGAATTACATGTATACTTAGAGATAAGATACATGTTTCTTCCGGAAAATTAGTTATTTGTGTGGGAATTCATTATATATTAATGCAATTCTAAATTATATTACTAAGTAAAGAGATTCCGGTAAATAATTTAGGATTAGGGTTAATATGCTTGAGAAAGGTATTAACTTTAATTGTGAATCCCTCCAGTCAAGAATAATAGAAATTGAATTGAATATATTTTAAGCGGTCACATGTTAAATACTAGGGGAAATAATTCCTAAATACATTATTAACTTCTTGAAGTCGTTCTTAGTTTTATTGCTTTCTAAATTATTTAATCAAGTCTCATATTTAGTTTAGTTTGTTAATTTTAGTATTTTTAATTCATTCAACCCATCACAATTTTTCGGTTAGATAATAGAGCTAAGGTTAATATTAGTACTCGAAATCTCTAAAGGATTGACTCAGACTCACATCCGCTATATTAAAATTGATAGGTGCACTTGCCTAATATCAACTAACACTTAACCTAACTAGGTATGCATAACAACCCACTAGACTTGTATGACTTGCTTTGTCTTGTGAAATTGTTCCTTACCTTTAACTAGACTTAACTTAAGATTAACACTTAACCTAATTGGACATGCATAACAACCTACTAGGAGACAATTAGGTGTATCAGACCAAATACCGATCCCTTCAATGAAGATAGTTGAAATGGCCCTTTCCCCACCCTTAGTCAAATTAAGTAGTAGGAGAGGAGATTGCAATAAGGTTAGGGGTTGTAGTTTGAAGGAAGCCTCAAGAGAAGGGTGTTCTCCATTCAGAAACCTAAATTTGGTCTGATTTGAGTTACGTTAAAACTCCTTAATTTGGGTTTAAGCGAATGAAATTTCTTTAACTTCACAATGGACTAGTTAATATTGTACTATGTTGCATTTGCCTATTTGCGTTGCATTTCATTTAAGTAAAACGTTTGAGAGTCGTGTTTGTGTTTAGTGTACTTTTTTGTCTCTATCATACTTATTGAGCTAGTTGTGCTCACTACTTTATAGATTCTTTTGCAAGTATTGAGCAAGGGTTTAAGATGTAGAGATATAACCACCCACAGGTTAGTATATGTTAGGCTAAAGGAGTGAAAAACTAAAAGACTTAATAGATCTAGACTTTTTGGCTTTCTTTTAGTTTTGTAGAAATTTATTGAAAATTTCCTGTGATTGCCATCGATTTCCTATCTTATTATAAATAGACTTTAAACTTATGGTTTTTAGTAACCTTTCATGTAAACTTAGATTGTTGATATGTAAATACTATTATACTTTGAAAAAACGTACTACAAGTTGACTTGAACAAGCATTTTGAAAAGCTAAACCATTGGTTTTATTAATAATAGGTGTCAAATGGATGCTTCAAGCTGGTTAAGTCATGTACGCTTTGTATAGGCTATATCTACAATAGTAGTTGTAAAGTCAGCTTTTATCGTATGTTAGTTTACATGGCGGGATTGTTATGAGTTCTCCTATTTGAGATGGGATTATATCAGAGCAAGGTTCTAAAGAACCAAACTTTGAAGTGTCTAATTAAAATGAATTAGACATTAGACTTACGAAGAGTAGGTTATTAATGGGACTTAAAAGACTTAAACTTATAGGATTGTATAAATTATATATGTATAAGATTTATAAAGTAATAATGGTAATATTATATTACATGAACTAACTTCTAACTTGATTGGTTTCAAATTCGTAAGAACGATCTTATTTATGCATCGTTACATTCTAGCTAGGAAGGTGATAAGACTCCTGAATATTGGATCGATTTCAAAAGTTGCTACTGGACATGGATGATTGGATGTTATTTCATAATATTGATGAGATTATTGATAAATGTAAGCGTGGGATGTCTTTTTGTATAAAGGATGACTAAAAATTAATGGAGAATGAGTTGGGACCTACATATAATGAGTATACTGCTATAACTACCTTTAAGAAGAAGTATTTGCAAAATAAAGGGATTTTATCGGTGACAATTCACATGTTATATTTTCCTGCTATTGTAGAAGTGGGTAAAAATTATCTTCTAAGCTTTAATCAAGTACCTTTAGCTGTCCTACACATTCCTAGAGATTATCTTCCTAGTGTGATTGATTAGTTTCCCATATTTCCTATAATAGAGAATGTGGGTGTAGAAATACCATTGCAATCTCAAGAACCTGAACACCCTATGATGCTACATGAGAATCCAATCTAGAATGTTTGGCTAAGTATAGGATCGGGTAATGAGGAGGATCTTGAGGAAGATCTAGAAGAGGAATTTGAAAAGAGGCTAAAGTAGAGCCTATTCAAGAGGATGAAGTAGAGGATGGTCAGGATGATGTGCAAGAAGTAATTGTGATACATGAAACTCCTAAAATAATGAGATAAGTTCAAATTCTAAGAAGGATGAACAAGATGATTGGTTTCCTATGGAAGATGTAGCAGCTTCGGAAGGTTTGAATAACTAAAGGAGTTAGTAGTTAGTGGCATGACATAATCTACTCTATTTAGGACTTTTGATATTATATGACCTAGTTGTTTTGATGTATTTAAGTCAATTGATAACTTTTTGATGTTTTGGCTACTAGAAATGTAAATGATGTAAATAAATTTTTGTACATATATAATGGAAATGTAAATAGAAATGATGTAAAAAGCTGATTAAGTATGTAATCTTGTGTTTATAAGTAAAGTTATATAATCTTTTGAATGTAAAGTTTAAGTTATCAAATGTATTAATGTAAAGTGTATGTAGTTAAGAAATAGTGAAGCGTATCTTTATTTCCAGTACCTGTATGAGATATAGTCATAAGAATTGATTATAGGGATGAAGTGAAAGAATGATGATATAATGTTACAGGTGAAGTCTTTATGATCTTATGAACAGGTATGTTTGAGCAAATCATGAATACGTGACAAGTGTTACAAGATCAATATTGTTCTATGTACATGGATGTGATATTACAGATTTTATGTGGATAGAAATTCTTGCTAAGAGATGTGCTATTGTTTTATGTATTGCTTATGTAGGCAATTTTCGATCTATATGTGGGTTTAAGTTATTTAGATCCTATACTAATTATTGGAATATATATTATAAGTGAACGGTTGTTACTTAGTTATTTTAATAATAATTATAGCTGAGGAGGCAAATAGACATGGAAATGGAAATGGAAATGATCAACCGAAGGAAGTGGTACCACCTTCTAATCCTCCTGATCCACCAAATCTACCTAGAAATGATGTACAACCACCCTTTTCGAACATGATGGACTCAACTTAGTTTGAGCAAATGATGGCCAATATGAATACTATGATATGGTAGCAAAGAGCTTTAATTCAGCATCTAATCACAAGTGCAAATACTATGAATCAAAGGCTACCAAAGGTTGAATTAAGAGGAATTCGAACTCAAGAGGTGAGTCGACTTCTTAAGTTTATGAAGGTAACTTGGAATTTTAAAGGTGAAATGGGAAAGCCTACCTTAGTAGATGATTGATTGGTGTAAATCGAGCACAGTTTTGAGGCCTTTAAGATTCTGGATAACTAAAAAGTTTCTTATGATACTTTCTTACTAAAAATGAGAGCTTGAGTTTGGTGGGACTCAAAAGCAAGATTGGTTACCAACCCCATTTCTTGGTAGGTATTTAAGGAGAAATTTAAGAAAGAATATTTTAATGTAAGCGTGCAAAATCAGATCACTTGGTAGTTAATGGAAATAAAGAAAGGTACTATGAGTGTAACTCAATATAAAAACGAGTTTAATGGATTATTACAATATGCGCCATCAGGATAATCAAGAATTGAAGAAGGATCTTTTTCTTAACTAGTTTAACTCAACTACAAGATGTAAGTTGATGGATTATGTGTTCACTACTTATCATGAAATTATGGACAAAGTGAGATAATTAAAGAGTCACCGATTGGCCATGCAAAGTTAGTGGAGCAAGAAATTGAGAGGAGTCACTCGCATAGACCTGTATTTAAAAGGACATCTCCAGGTGCAAGTAGTAGCTCGAGTCAAAAAGGAAAGAAATTAATAGCTATGTTTAGTGGCATTGCTTAGATCAAAACAAGATATAGTTTCTATAATGAGGTGAGGAATGTGAAATATTAGAAGTGTGAAGCCCAACATTTTCCTTAGTAATATGCTCAATTGAAGGGCAAATGTTTCCTGTATGGTAATCCAAATCATGTCTCAAGAGAGTGTCCAAAGATAAAAATAGTAAAGTGTTATAAGTGTGGAATTTTATGACACTTCTTGAGATATTGTGGTCAGACTAGACAAAGGAATAAGAAATCTAGAGGAATAGAGACGACCATTGTACCAGCTTAGGTGTTTGCAGTAGAGAGTACAAAAGATGATGCCGATGATTTTGACGAATGGATGGAGGATTATTTTTATGATGGCTTAGATGATGAAATGGATATTAATGTGACTGACCAAGGACTAGTGACAAGAACGGTAAATATTATTGGGTGAATTGTGTACGCATTATTTAATACGGGAACCTTACACTTATTTATTAGTAAAGAGTTTGTCTTGGAAAATAAAATTAATGTGATTGAAGTTAAAGCCACCTATAAAGTGAGAATATGTACTGGGGAGCAAGTGTTAATGCGAAAAATAGTGGATAATAGACAATTACAAATGTAAGAAAATTGAAAAGAATTTCCAATAAAACCAATAATTTTACCATTGAAGGGTTATGATATCATTGTAGGAATAGATTGGTCATCCAAACATAAGGCTAAAGTGGATTGCCGAAATAAGAATGTAATCTTAAATGAGGGTAAGGTGATATTTCAAGGAAAGACTGGAAAGTGAGGCTTAAGATTATCGATGGTTGAAGCAAGTGAGGAAATGAATGAGGTTATTGAGGAATGGCAACTTTGTTGGATATTTGTTGTGGAAGGAAAGAAAAAAACCTTGAAAGTGACTGAAATACTAGTAGCGTGTGAATTTCTTGGTTTTTTCCAGATGACTTACCTGGTTTAACTCTGCATCAAGAGTTGGATTTTACTATAGAGCTGGTGCCAGGAACTAAGCCAATATTGAAAGTTCTGTATTAGATGTCATTAATGGAACTTTAAGAATTAAAAAAGCAACTTTAGGAGATATTAGATAAATGATTCGTTCAACATAGTGTGTCTCTATAAGGAGTACCGATACTATTTGTGAAAAAGAATGACTGAATTAAGAGATTATGTATTGATTATTAAGAGATAAATAAGGTGACTACTAAGAATAAAAATCCCTTGTCACGAATTGATGATTTATTTTATCAATGGCATGGAGCTACGGTGCTTTCACGAATTGACTTAAGATCCGAATACCATTAGTTATGAATTAAGCTTGAAGATGTACCAATGATAGCTTTTCACATGAGGTATAGGCATTATGAGCTTTTAGTGATACCTTTTAGATTGACTAATGCATTAGCGATGTTTATAGATCTAATGAATCGAATCTATCAACTTTATTTGGATAAATTTGTCTTTATGTTTATTAATAATATTCTAATTTATTTGAAGACTAAAGATGAACTTGCAGATCATTTATGTTTGGCTTTATAAAAGTTGAGAGATAATAAGTTGTATACTAAATTAAGTAAGTGTGACTTTTAGCTAGATAAAATCTCATTCTTAGGACATATGACATCTAGCAAAGGAATTTCAATAGATCCTAAGAAGGTCAAAGTGGTGGCTAAGTGGAAATAGCAAGCTATGGTGTCAAAAGTAAGGAGTTCCCTTGGAATGGTTAGGTACTACAGGCTGTTTATAAAGGATTTTTCCAAAATAGCAAGACCTTTAACTCAATTAACACAAAAGGATGCTAAGTTTGAGTGGAATGATCAATGTGAACAAAGTTTTCAAGAGTTAAAGGACTGTCTGATTTCAACACCGATACTTATTTTACCAGATCTAAATAAACCTTATTGTATATATATTGATGCTTCCAAGAATGGATTAGGTTGTGTATTGATGCAGGATGGCAAGGTCATAGCATATGAATCAAGATAATTGAGGTCTCATGGGAAGAATTACCTGACATACGATCTTGAGTTGGCCACTATGGTGTTTGCTTTGAAAATTTGGAGATATTATCAATATGAGCAACATTGTGAAATCTATATGAATCATAAAAGTTTAAAGTATTTCTTTACTCATAAAGAATTGAACTTACAACAAAGGCATTGGTTAGAGTTGATCAAAGATTATGATTTGATAAGAAATTATCACCGCAATAACACTAATGTTGTAGTAAATGCGTTAAGTTGCAAGAATTATGAATAAGTGGCCACATTACTTACTACTCAACGTGAATTGATTCAAGAATTTGAGAAGTTAGAGATTAAATTTAGATGGCATGAGATTGATGAGCAATTGATGAATTTAGTAGTATAACCCACTCTAGAGAAAATTAGGCTCCAAAATGATAACCCAAATTTGAAGCAAATTAAGAAAAAGTTGAGTGTAAGGGTTGTACTTGATTTCAGAATTGATACAGAAGGTGTGCTAAGGTATAAAAATAGAGTTTATGTGCCTAGTGAATTTAAACTAAAGAGTTAGGTCATGGTTGAGGCACATAATACTGGCTATACATTGCACTCTAGTGAAAATAAGATGTATAATGATCTGAAAGTGCTGTTTTAGTGGAAAGGTATGAAAAAAGGTATAGCATAATATGTAGTTAGGGGTGCACCACATGTCAACAAGTGAAGGTGGAACACTAAAGGCTTAGTGGTTTATTACAACTGTTAGAAATATCTTAGTGAAAATGGGATTATATTGCTATGGATTTTGTAGTAGGACTTTCAAGAACAATTAGTGACGATTCAATTTAGATTTTGGCTTTTTTCTTACCATAGTGAACTAGTGATTCCATGGAGAAGCTAGCACAATTGTATATAAGGGAGGTTGTTAAATTGCATGGTGTATTGATGAGTATTGTGTCAGATAGAGATAGTTGGTTTTTATCGAAATTCTAGGGTAGCTCACATCGATCTTTAGGTACTAAGTTGCAATTCAGTACAACTTATCATCTTTAGATAGATGGATAATCGGAAAGAGTTATTCAAATACTAAAGATATGTTAAGAGGTTGTATTTTGGATTTTGGTGACGACCGGGATCAATATTTACTATTGGTGGAGTTTTCTTATAATAATAGTTATCAAGCAACTATACAAATGACACCATATGAAGCTTTGTATAGAAGAAAATGTCAATCACCACTATATTGGGAAAATGATGAATATGCTATGATAGGACTTGATATTATCCAATAGATGAACGACAAAGTGAAGATAATACAATAAAGGATGAAAGCAGCACATGATCGATATAAGAGTTAGGCAGATTTGAAAAGGAAACTTATGAAGTTTGTCATGGGGGATCATGCATATGTTAAGACAAGTCCATTTAAAGGATTTAAGTGATTTAATGCTACAAGAAAGCTAAGTCCATGATACATTAGACCTTTTGAAATCTTAGAGAGAGTAGGGAATGTAGTGTACTGAATTGCTTTACTGCTAAGTTTAGGTGGATATCATGATGTGTTTCATGTGTCGATGCTATGGAAATTTATGAAGAATCCAAATGCAATTGTGGAGTTGGAATCTGTAGATTTACAAGAAGATTATATGGTTGAAGAAAAGCCGATTAAAATCTTAGAGAAATGGATTTAAAACTTAAGAAACCATAAAATTGAATATGTGAAGGTTTAGGGTAACGGCCCAAGAGTAGAAGTGACATGGAAACCCAAGGCTGTCATGGAAAAACGACACCTTGACCTTTTTGGGTGATAGGTTAGTATTATTATATTATAAAGATATAGTTGTTTAAGTTATGATGTGATGGTTAAATGAAAGTTTTGAGGACAAAACTTTTCTTAAGAGGGGTAAAAATGTAAGCCCCATATTTTATGAGTAGGAATTGAATGGGTAAATTTAGGACACCAATGAAACTAATCTAATTGACTTAAAAATTTACAAGTGGGCTCCTATCATTAGTTGAGGAGATCACGTGGTTTTAGATTTAAAAAATATACTAAAATAATAATAATATAACAAGGAAATAATTAGAGATAAATTATATATGTAATAAAATTATTATGTGACATAAAATAACATGTGGAATATATATATGTGCGTGTGAATGTGTATGTGTGTGTCATGTGTGAATATAGGGTATGGATATACACCCATAATTAACTAAAATGCCCGAATAATTGTATTTTAAGCTAAATTGAGCTAAGGAAATTCATAGAAATAAAAAAAAAAGAAAAAAAAAACAAGTTAGAAAAACACTATAGGAAATTGGATTAAGTTTAGAAGGGTGTATGGAGTCACTTGGATACATGTTTGTGCTTAAAGCATGGGTAACATGCAAATGATAGGTGTATAAGTTTAGAATGTTGAGGAGAGAGAAAGATGAAATCATTTGAGCAATCAACTAGTTTTGGAAAATTGGAAATCATTTGAGCAATCAACCAGTTCTGGAAAATTGAAAAACACTCTTTGCTAGATACTACATGTAAGTTAGGATATGGAAAAATTAGGTTTGGGGTTTGGAGATTAAAGTAGTAAATTAGGAAAATTGTACAAAATAAAGGCATAATTTGAGCATTGAAGGGTTCGTGGACATAGGGAGCAATTGGGAACCAAACGTTGCCACCACGTGATAGAGCACCTAGCGGTAGGTTGGCCGACAAGAGAGTGGTTGTTGGCGGTGGTCGGAGCACTCCATTTTGGTGAGGCTTCAATTTCATCCAACTTTTTCATAAATTACTAAAAATATTAAATGCACTTAGAAAATTTTAGAAAAAGTTATTCCTACATATTTTCGTGTGTAGAATCTAGAAAAAATATTATTTTACACAAATTTAGTAGTTACAGTATACATCTATAAGAAATCGATGAGATTAAGCAATTTTCAATATTGAAATAAATGAGTCAAATGATGTAGTCTTAACCTCAAAATTTTTATGTAAACTTTTCTATATCTATATTGAATTGCTATGAAAATATTTTTTGTGAAACTATTTCTATATTTTTACTTAATTTTTGAACCTTAAATTGTGCTTAAAATAGTGATTTTCAGTCAAAATTAATATATTTTCTTAAAGGACTTTACTTGAAATCCATATTCAATCATTTAGAGGAGTATTTATGACATGTTGAATCTATTGAATGAGGTTGCATAGTAAGGAGTTATGGGATGGGAAAACATGGCTTTGTAGTTATATGTGAAGTATAGTGACTTGTTTACTTGATGGATTTTGTAGAATAATGAGTTAGGATATGTTATTTGTGGAATTAGAAAGTGATGAAACTAAAGCTAGATGAGTAAAGTGCTATTTGTTGATGTGCCTAGCTAAAATTAAAGGTAAAGTACATAAATTTTTGAGTTATAGTGAACTAGGAGTAAATAGAGGCAAATTCAGAAGACTTTAGAATAAGTGATATACTAAAGATTATACTTAGAGACAAAATCGGAAGCAACTTTAAGTGTGAAATGTGAATATAGGGGATTTCGAAAGTAAAATCAAAGGAACTTCTAAAGACTTTAAGGGTAGTCAGAAATAGAGGAAAAATTAGAGAATGTTGTGACTTAGAATAGCTTATAAAAATTAAAGAACCACTTAGAAAATCTTAATATGTAATAAGTATAACTGATAAAACTTATGTCCAATCAATTAAAAACATGTAAAATGAATTAATTACTATTAATTAAAGGATCAACTATGGATTAAAATTTAATCTATTGCATATTTATGGGGATAGTTGAAGAACATCGAGGCAACGGTCAAGTTTAGTAATCCAGTAAGGTACAAATAAGTTAAGATCTGTGCATCATAGCATGTTAAAGTACTGTATTAGAGTGCTGTATTAGAATACTTGGAGACTTAGGAGTGGATTTGGTTGTGCTTGTAATGTAGTTGTTTGTGCACATGTCTCGAGTGTGATCGTTAACCTAAAGTGTGGACTTAGAGTGTTGTTTTGCTTAAACTTTCATGACTTGCCTTGTCTTGTGAAATTGTTGCTCACCTTTAATTGGACTTAACTTAAGACTGACACTTAATCTAATTGGACATGCATAACAACCCACTAGGGGATGATCAGGTATATCAAACCAAATATCAAGCTCTTCAATGAGGATAGTTGAAATGGTTATTTCCTCACTCTTAGTCGAACTAAGTGATAGGACAAGAGATCATGGTAAGGTTGGGGGTTCAAATGAAGTCTTGGGAGGAGGATATTCTCCATTGCACAAGCATGGATTTAGTCTAATTTGAGTAGCATTAAAACTCTTCAATTCGGATTAAAGCGAATGAAATTTCTTAACCTCACAATAGATCAATTAATATTGTGCAATGTTGCATTTTCCTGTTTGCATTGCATTTTATTTAAGTAAAATGTTTGAGAACCATGTTTGTGTTTGGTATACTCTTTTGTCTCTATCCGACTTACTAAGTTAGTTATATGAGATATAATCACCTACATGTTAGTGTATGTTGAGCTTGGGTAATGAGAAACTGGAAGACTTGTTAGATCCGGACTTTTTGGCTTTCTTTTGGTTTTGTAGAAACTAACTGCGAATTATTTAGGATGCTCACTAGTTTTTTATCTTACTGTAAATAGACTTTAAACTTGTGGTTTTTAGTAAACTTTCATATAAACTCAGATTGTTGATATGTAAATTCTATTATACTATGGAAAAACGTACTGTAGTTTGACTTAAACAGGTATTTTGAAAAGCTATATCATAGTTTTGTTAATAACAAGTGTCAAACTGGATGCTTCAAGCTAGTTAAGTTGTGTATAGCTGTATAGTTTATATTTATGATAGTAATTATGAGGCTAGTTTTTATCCTAGGTTAATTTACACATTGGAACTGTCAAGTTTGAATTTTTGGTTTCCTTATTTTAATTTGATTTCCTATTTTTAATTAATACTTAACCCTAACTCATTCAGTATTAATCCTTGACTAAAAAAATTGAAAAATTATGATTTTTTATTAAAACAAAACCTTTGGAGTCACCACTTAACTAGAGTCCGGAAAAAGAAAAAAAACCATAATCAATTAAGTAGATTGATTGCAATTTAACTATTGGTCTTTGATTTCAATTTGAGTGAAAAACCAGAGGGTTCCAAATTTGAGGACTAACCTATTAAACTCTAATGGGTACTATTATTTATCTTCCGAAATTAGGATTATTCTTCTAATTATTCTTCGGATTATCCTTTTTAAAATATTTTTAAGAAAAAATAAAGACTATAAAAAAGAACCTAAGTTTTTATAGATTTTATCGTCACCCCAAAGGTACCTACATACCCACTAACCGAGATCAGATGATCGTAATTCTTTTCCAAAAACTTTAATGTATTGGTTTATTTTAATTTTAAAAATTGACTGAGTTTACGTATTTAACTGATTCAGTTTATTTAAGTAAAAGCTAAAGGGTCCTAACTCTCGAAGTCTTTTATTTTATATATATATATAAAAAACTCTCTAAAAAGTTTTATTTTTTTAAAAGGTTTTTTTATTACTTTTTTATTTTTATTTAAAAAAGAATAACCTTCTACGTAAGAAATTGTAAAAAAACCATTTCTAAAAATTCCTAAACTAAATAAATAAACATATATATACATATATCATTACCATTAAAGAACTACCTATATAATATACTTAATATATAAAATACCAATACCAAAAAAAAAAAGATCTCCTAATCTAATACATGCATATCTACTTATATTATATTATCAACAGTAACTAATGAATAAAATAATAATTAAAAAAAAGTTGAAAAGAACCTAACCTAAACTTGCGTGAGCTACTGTTTGACATGTAGTTGGATCGATAGTGTAGCGCGGTAGTGATCAACAGTTTCAATGGTGGGCTTAGTCGTGGACAGCAGTAGCATGGACAGTGATCGATAATATTCGTAGAGTGGTGACCATAGGTGTGTGACAATGGATGAACGGTTGCGTGTTGCTGGCCGTACATGAGCTGGAGATGGAGCAGCATATAGTGGAATGCTACCAAGTGAGAATTGGCATTGGTTTTGGAGTTGTGATAGGGTGCTGATTGTGGATGGAGTGTAGTCTCGTACAAGCTTATCCTTGGTAGGAATGAAGGGGCTGTGGTAGAGAGAGCTGATCGGTATGCAATTGTTTGTGCTTGGCTCGTATGTTGTTCACTACTGTATAATGAGAAAGATAATGGACCAGCCGTAATGGTGGGTTAACAGTAGACGTGATCTGTGATGTCCATGGGCTATTGGAGTTGCAATTGTGTGGGCATGTACCGTGCTAATTTCATGAATGGGCAGTGTGCGAGATCAATGGGGCAATGTGTTTAGGATGGTTATGAGGAGTGTGTTGTAGTGTGAAGTTATGTGAAGGTGCTACAGTGAAGTGTGGTGTGTTGATTGCAATTGATCGGGACGTGAGATACGCTGTCAACGGCATGTAGTGATGGAGTACATGATCATCGAGATGGTTATGATGGAAGAGGGAATTGAAACAAAGAGGACTTTGGTTTTTTCTTTTTCAAATGTGTGTAATTGTCTCTTTTCTTATGTAGCGCATTTCATATTTATAAAGCGCAAAACAAATTGTATTGAAACAAATTTCTTATATTGATTCGAATCTAATTTTATAAAAATTAAATTAGATCCAAATCATTTATATTAATTCAAATTCAATTTAATAAAAATCAAACTAGATTTAAATCTTTTATAATGATTCAAATATAATTAAATTAGATTCAAAAGATTTGATTAATTATGGATCTTGTACACCCAACCTGCTTTTTTGTAAAAATGAAAAAATAGAAAAATAAAAGACACATAAGTGTCTAACGAGATTTGAACTCATGACCTCAAGCTAGCTCCATATCAATACTTTAATGCTTATTTGTTAGGCCGTTGATCTATGCCTTAATTTTTAGTATAATTAAATTGTACTTAAACTACATAACTTTTTAAAATAAACTTATTTGAACCAAATTAAAACTAATTGACCCTAAAATAATTTACTTCCTAAAAATCTAACAATTTTTATAATTTTTTCTTTTCTCATTTTCATTTTTTGTATTTTCATCATTTTTCAATTTTTATTATTTATTTATTTATTTTATTTTAGAATTAGGACCTTAAAACAAAACTTAAAACTACAAGGGGTAAAAATTGAGTATCTATAGAGACTGTTATGACTTTTTCTATTTAGGGCATGATACGTTACATTGCCATTATGTTAAAAAAGGCCTGTAAATCATAAAAAAATTTATGCATAGTTGGCTTTTTCCTTTTTTATTAATTCTAAGGCTATACATGCCAAATAGTTTTTATTGCCTAATATATCATTTTATAAGAGCAAGTACATAGATTTAACTTATCCAAAAAAAACAAAAAAAAAAGTGCATAGATTTATGCTTAGGACATGCAATTGCCTTTTTAGACTTATAGAAAGAGATGAAAGTTCCAAATTGCAACGAACTTTAGAGAATTGTTTAGAGTAAAAAAATTTGCTAAGTCCTCTTATAATATTATTAGTTTCTTTTCTTTTTTTCTCTCTCTCATTTTTTTTTATTGGCATTTTATATGTACTTAAAATATTAACATTATTAACTATTACTTATTATACCAAGTGTTTGGCTAAAAAGTAAAGTGACATATCACTTACGTACATGGTTATGAAGTAAACTAAATTCTAACTCATACTTTTTTTTTCTAGGTCAATGCAGGTCAACCCACCCCGTAATGGGTTGACTAGCTTTGACTTACTAGTTAAAGCGTAGTGGGTTAAAAAAACCCACATTTAAGTTGGTAAAAAATTTGTAACCTAACCAGTATTTTTTTTTGTAGATTAAGTGGGTCGACTCACCCTGCTTGCATAGCTTTAATTAGGACATTTCTTTTTGCTTATCTATTGGATTAAGGAGAGTTAAACTATGTTGTGATTTTGCAATTGCTATTTCATTACTGCAATAGGATACTAATCATAAATTTGCTTATCGCAATGTCTTGCTAGCTTGTAGGGAAAAGCTATCGAAGATGGATCTCTAGATGATTGAATCAATTCCTAGTAGATTGAATCAATTCCTCATGAATTGAACAAGGTTGCTGATGCATGAGATAATTGGATGTAGGACCCGAAAGCTTTAAAAGAATGTTTTATTGCTCCTACTCCTTTTTGTTTTAGTCTATTAAGGGAGGATTTGTTCAACTTGGGCTTTTATAGGGAGAAATGAACTCTTGCATCTAATATCTCTTATACTTATGCTTCTATTCATGGACTAAGAGTCGTTAACTCCTATGCTGACTATCATAGGGGTTAATCTCCTCTTTTGTTTGTTTGGTTAATATTAAGCTTTTATTTAAAAAAAAAAAAATTCTTAAAGTATTCTCTTTGGTTTGATAGTTGATAAACATGAGAATTTGCAAACTTCTTTCCATGATGTACCACATATCAAATTTTCTTGTTATATAGGCCTTCGATTTGATAATATGACATATAACACTGAAATTATAAAAATAACAAAGGAAAGCAACTATTGTACAAGTAAATTTTCAAAAGAAAAATGTTTGTTTTACTTGTATTTGTTTTTGTTTCTTCCATACAAACTATCATCTCCAATATGACCAAAAATATTTTAAAAAAAAGGAAGAAAAACTATACATCATTCACCCCTCACAATAATACTCTAAAAAATATCTTTTTCTTCTTATGTCACATTTCATATGTAGGGATGATTTGAAATGAATTAGAATTGGAATGAATTGCATGAAGAATGAAATGATAATCCATTCTTGTGTTTGGAAATTCTAACGGAATGAAATGGAATAGAATCTGTATAAAATAGTATTTGTAAGAAAAAAAGGTCTTAATTATTAGGGGTAATGACACCATATATACCCCAACGTTGCACTTTTTTCCAATTACATACCTTAATTTTTAAATTTTCATATCATACATCAAAACTTTTCTTGGTCCCATATACACTTCCATTATCTCCAATAACGTCGTTAGTCCAATCAGTATAAATAGCGAATTATTACATGGCTCATTTATTTTCTTAAATTTTTTCCTTACTCATATATTTTTTAATCTAGTCAGGTTCCATGTTAGAGAAATCACTCCTATGTCAACAAACTTGAAATCTCTCCCTGGGAGAATCTCTTTCTTTTTCAAGCCATGTTTGTACTTGTTACAAAGATCATGCCCATCATGCATCTATCTGTCGGTCTTCATCCCATCGTGTTACTCCTTGCAGTTACCATTATCGAAGTCCCATTTCAAATTCCTATTCATTTTAAGGTTTATGTTCTGTTTTTTATTGCTCTCTTTCCCACCATCATATTCTTTCTCTAGTGATTTCTACATTTTCTGGGTTTAATTCATCTTTGCAATTCTAGGTATTCTTTCATTTCTTTTTCATTCGTATCCGTTTTTTCTATTTAGCCTTACGTGTCAAATCTTCTCTGTTTTCTTTTATGGTTTATCTTATTTTGTTTGTTTTTGCATCAGTTCTATTAGGCAACTAAATGGTGGACTTATCAAAATCATAATGCGATGAAGAATTAGTGTTGGACATATAGGAATTAGAGATGGACTCCAATTCAAATTCTATGCATCTTGTTGGAAAGGTTATCTCCGATAAGTTTGTTCCTTGGGTGGTAGTAATTAACATTTTGAAACGTGCTTGGGAAAAGTTTGGAAAGTCTCGAATTACACATTTAAACGATAATCTATTTCTTATTGAGACCTCAAATCAACATGTTGTTGATGTTATCATGGATTTAGAACCCTGGTCTATTTTGGGCTTCCTTATGTATTTTCAGAAATGGGCAATGGATCAAAAAGTTGAAGATTTAGTTTTTGATGAAATATCTACTGGTTGTAGATTCATGGTTTACCATTGCAAATGTTATCATAAAAAAATGTGACTACCATAGGATTAAAGATTGGAAAGGTAGTAGCTATTGATACTAATATGGAAACAAAAAAACAATTTCTTGGAGTCAAGATTGCATTTGATGTAAAGAAACCTCTACTAAGTGGTTTATGGTTGAAAGATCCCAATGGTGGCAGGATGTGGGTTAATTTCAAGTTCGAAAGACTTTTCGATTTTTGCAGTGCTAGTGGAATGTTGGGACATGTGGAAACTACTTGTGAGAATAAGAATAATCCTGGTTTTCTCAGTAAGAATTTTAATTCTTCCATCAAGGCAAAGTCTTTAGTTTCTTTGGTTCGAAGGGATGTTTCAAATTTGTCAAAGGATTTGAAGAAACTGTCAAGTGATCATGTGGCAAAAACTACAACACCTGTATCACTTTTCTCAGAATTAGTATCATATGTGGAAGATTTGATTGGATGTGTGGAGAGCATTTCAACTGTCAAAGCCAAAAGTCCTTTATTTCATGTAGGGCCTTGCTCTTTTTAAGATTTGGTAGACCATGATATATTGGCCCCCAAAATCAAAGTGCTTATCCTAAAATGATTGATCTTTACCCAAACCTTACTACCATGAAGGTAATTTCATCTTGCCAAATCTCCAGATCTTCTCCTACTATAGTCCCAATTTCAAACTACCCTAATATACATACGTTCAAAACCTCTTCCGCTGACAAAAACTCTGTTTCCTCTCCTTATTATCTAGTTGATGAACCAGTGAGGCCTCCTTCATCACCTGCTAGCTTCTCCAAAACCCTCATTCCTAACCCATCTAGCATCAAACAACAATTACATCCCTACCTCCCTTGTCCTTCCAAATTTATCCCTACTTCATCGATCACCAAAGCCATGAAGACGCTTTCTTTAAAAGGGCCATGTCCCCTTTTTTACTTTGATGAGGAAACTGCTCTATTCATTAAAAAAGGTAAGGACTTGATACACAGTAGGTCTCGAACAAAGAATGAGGTAATTGGGGTTCAAATGAGAACAAGGAGCAGAAAGTTAAAATGGGTATTTCGACAATGAATGTTTATGGATATTACGTACTAAGACACAACCACAATCAGGGTTTGAGCTAGAAATAAGGTTCAATACAACTTATGAACACTAAATGTCACTCGGGATTCAAATGAGAGGTTAGATATGACTTACTAATTTGCTCAAATAAAGGGTTCACCATAATCTCAAGGACAATATTGATAAGAATGCAAAAAAGATTAAAGAGTTAATCAACACTCAATAATCCGGTAATGTAAGCTCTAAGAGCTGAAGAATAACTTTGCTCAAAAGAGGAAAGCTCCAAGTGTAGGTATATTCTTCACTATCTGAAGATGTATCTTCTGCTAATTACAAATATCGCTATTTATAGCAAGTCCTAAACTTTAGTAGCAAAACTATAAATAATATATAAGGCCTTAAGCTCTAAAGAATGGACCAATAATTAAAATAAAAAAAATATTCACAAGGATACAAAAATTATGTGTTTAATAGAAGAGGTTGGCATGTAGTCATTTGGCTTATCTTGAAGGAGAAGGATCCGAACTGGATGAGATTGGCAATTGGATGCCTGGGTTCGAGGAGGAGTCCTTGAAGTCTCATAGTGCTTGGCTGAGATACTCGAAAGGTTGGCCCACAATTGTCGAGTACTAAAATTAGTCGGCATTAATCTCTTTATATCGTGTTGAGTGGATATTTGACCTTAAGTCCTGGGCTATATAGTCTCTTGGCTTCTCGACAGACAATAGACTTGATGTTAAGTGTCTCCTCTTCCTTTCAGCCTTCTAGTAACAGCTCGACCTTGACTTTAAACAGGTCAGCCTCGGCTTGGAATAAGTTGGCCTTGGCTTGGAGATAGTCACAGGCTAATTCCTATCAGGAATTGTTTAAACTAGCTATTTCAATCAAATCCTTAAAGTCTAAGAGAAAAGGCAAATTGCATGCCCAGCATGTGGAGAGCATTCAGTTTGTGCAATAAAAAGATGAAGTAGAAAATCAATTAGTGGAGGTTCTTGTTTTCCAAATAGTAGATCTGTTGGATTTAGGTTACTATGGCTATCCTTCAACAGCCACGCAGTCACCATGACTACTTTATCGTAGAACTATCAAGGATTGGGGCAATCCTTGGCAGTTCGAGAGCTTAAACGCTTTATCAAGAAATTTTAGCCCCTTATAGTCTTCCTCATGGAGACTTGTAATAAGGAAGCCAAAATAGATTATTTCAGAAGAAGATTCAAGTTTAGTTCTAAACTCTACATTGATCCAGAATGTTTATTAGGTGGCTTGGCACTTTGGTGGCACGATGATATCATGATAAATATGATTAGTGATGATAAAAATGTGCTTAACTCAACTTTCTGTTTTGTTGGGATTAAGGAATTGGTCAGAATCTCCTTTTGCTATGCCAATCCTACTTTGAATCAGCCACTATGGCTATAGGATCGTTTTTGAATTATCTCTAACAATGTACACTACCCTTGGATGGTACTAGGTGATCTTAATGAGATTACAAGTAATGAAGAAAAGAGTGAAAGGTAGAGAAAACCCCTAAAGCCAAATTTGGAGTTTCTTACAAATGATATTAGTTTGTAAGCTTATTGATGCCGGTTTCAAAGGCAAAAAATTTACATGGTTAAATAAAAGATGGGATGATGTATGGGTGAAAGAAAGAATTCATCGAACCCTTGTGAATTTGAAATAGTTAGAAAGATTTTCAAATATGGAAATTACAATTTTGCCAACTCATGGATCAAATCATTCACCATTGTTGGTCAAACTTCATGCAACTTATCGGCATGGACCTAAGTTGTTCCATTTTGAACAAAAATGGCAACATGTTGAGGGGTATTATGACATTATAGAACAAGCTTAGATTACTATCAATACTGGAGCAAATTTATTAAGTTTAATGTGTTGAGCCTGATTTTCGGTTTTCTTTGATTTAATTCGATTTCCCATTTTCTAATTAGTAATATACCTTAACCCATTTAATATTAATTATCGACTAAAGAAATCAAGAAATTTTAGTTTTTTATTTATAAAAATTTTTGGAGTTGCCACTCGACTGGAGTTGGGAAAAAAAAGAAACTGTAATCAAATGGATGGTTTGACTACGATTTAGATATCAGTCTTTGATTTCAATTTCAATGAAGAACTAAAGGGTTCTAAATTCGAAAGCTAATCTATTAAACCATAATGGGTACTACTGTTTATTTATCGAAATTATGTTTATTCTTCTAAATTATCCTTTTTAAATATTTTTAAGAAAAAAAAATAAATAAAAAATAAAAAAAGAACCTAAATTTCTATAGATTTTATTGTTGACCGAAGATGCCTACGTACCCGTTAGTCGAGATTAAACGACTGTAGTTCCTTTCGAAAACTTTAATATGTTGATTTATTTTGATTTTTGAAAACTAACCGAATTTATATTTTAATCGATTCACTTTATTCAAAAAAAAAAAAAACCTAAAAGGGTCCTTACTCTTAGGCTATTTAAAAAAACTCTCTAAAGCATTATAATTTTTTGTGAATTTTTATTTCTAAAAGTGATTTTCTATGTGAGCATTTCTATGAAAAGAACCTAATCCTAAAAAATTCCTAAGCTAATATGTACATATATATATATTTATATCACTACTGTGAAACGACTACTTAAACAAATAAATAAAACATAATATATGTAGTATATATATATATATGAAGAAACTAATTAAAAAAGAATCCACTAAGTTAATATATGTAACTACATATAATTACCTAAGGATCTAATATAATATAAGAATATGATATAATATAATATAATAAATAAAGAGAAGCAGTTGAACCTGATGCTAACCAACTGTGGTGTGTGTGTGGATGTATGTTGTAACATGTAATGGAGCTCGTGTGCGATCCAAACGTGGGTGAAAGGGATTGATCATGCGACGCTGATGGTGTGCTTCGAGCTTGGTTCAGTCGTTGCTATCGGCGTCGAGGATTGTGGCTGTTGGGAGTTGGCTGTTCATGTAGATTGGTGATACTGGCCGGAAATAGCACGTTGCTGCTGTTGTGATCGATGAATTGCAGCATAAGTGAAGGAGTTGGTCGGTGATCACGGTTGACAAAGAGGATGGGTGCACTATATGATGTTGTGATTTGTGTGTGTGATAGTCATGATCGGAGTTATAGTCAACACGTGGACTGTACGGCATGACGTGTGCAGGTTAGATGGTTGTGTGTGATGTGGAATATTATGTACGGCATGACGTGCATAGGTTGGATGGCTGTGTGTAATGTGTACTGTCATGTACGGTTAGTAACTGCTACGTGCGGTGTGAGGGTCAGTGTTGATGATCGGAGAGGGTGCTGTCCGTTAATGTGAAGATTACGTGTGGTTGCTGTTGTTGCTGTCATCTGTTGCAACCCGTACATGGATGCTACAGTTGCTGGTTTCAGTACGGCAGCAGGCACCCCTTGATTTTTAATTTTTCACACATGTTAATAAAATTATCAGGCCAGCCAACATAAGGGGAGAAAGCACACTTCAAACATGTGAGCATCCCTTAAATTTTCAATGCTATGGTTTCTCTCAAATTTGCAAAGGGCAACGAGCAAGAACTCAACCCCAGCTTCTCCGAATCAGAAAAATCATAATTTTGCAGCAAAAGATGACAATCCTATAATACGCCGAACCTGACACAAACAAAACTAAAAGTTGAGCAAACGAGGCCACCCAGAAAGTAGTCGAAGTTGTCGGCATTGGAAAATTGAATACCTTAGTTTGATGAGTCATTAGGTACCCACATATTCCTTGCCCAATTCCTAAACAAAGTTTACTCATATGAAGTCCATGCTGGCGGAATTTTCGATGGTGTAGCAGTGGGTTCGTATGGCTGATTCGGAATTGTAACTTTTTTCCTTTTCAATTGTGTGTATGTAATCCCTCTTATTCCACGTAATCCATATTTATAACGTTCGAACTAAATCAATATCGAATCGAATCTATTATATTGATTTTGATCTGATTTAATAAAAATTAAATCAAATTCGAATCATTTATATTAATCCAAATCCAATTTAACAAAAATCAAACTAGATTAAATTTTTTTATAATAATTCAAATCCGATTAGATTTGATTAAATGTGAATCCCATAAACTCAACCTGCTTTTGTAAAAAATAAAACATATATAAGTACCTAACAAGATCCAAACTCGTGACCTCAAGCTAATTCCAATTCAAAATTTCAATACTTATCAATTAGGTTGTTGATCTATGTCTTAATTTTTAGTACAATTCAATTGTACTTAAATCACGTAACTCTCTAAAATAATTATTTGAATTGGACAAAAACTAAAACTAATTAACCCTAAAATAATTCACTTTCTAAAAATCTAAAATAATTTTTCTTTTCTCATCTTTTTTATTTTCATCATTTTTCAATTTTTATTATTTTATATTTTTCTTATTTTTGAGTTAAGACCCTATTTTTAAAAACTAAAACTATAACTACTATGGACAAAAATCGAGTGTCTACAATGTGCAGATTGAGACAATGTAGAAATGCTCTTATATCTTGGAGTAAGCAATCAATTAGAAATAATGTGGTTGTAATTGAACATCTCGATAATAAGTTAGCGGCTCTCCAACATCAAAATGAATTGGATTATTTACTTAATGAAGAAATGTTATTATATTAACAATTAGAAATGGCCCACCAGTAAGAGGAAATCTACTAGTGGCAAAGACAAAGAGTTCAGTAGTTAACTTCTAGAGATCACAATACGAGTTTTTTCCATAAAACTATATTGAACATAAGAGTTTGGAATTATGTTTCAAAGATAAGAGATGGAAATGGTTTATGGAGAGATGATGAAGCAAGGATTAATGAAGCATTTTTGACATTTTTTAAGAACTTATATTCTTCTGAGTGAAATGATACAGAGCCTTTGAATCTAAATTTCTTGGATTAGATCATTACACCTGATCATAATGCTTGGCTTACTAGCTCTTTGGAGATGGAGGAAGTGAAAGAAGTAGTGTTTCAACTTAGGAGTCTCAAATCACTAGGCCCTGATGGTTTTAATGTTTGTTTCTTTCAATTGCATTGGAATTTGATAGGCCCTTTCATTTTTTATGTGGTTAAACATTTTATGTAGTCAGGTATACTCCTTAGAAATTTCAATGCTACTAATATTGTTTTAATACCAAAGGTCCAATGTCCTGAATTTATTGCTCAATATCATCCAATTAGTTTATGTAATTTCTCTTATAAAATTGTGTCTAAGGTGCTTTCAAACAGACTTCAACCACTTTTAGATAATCTTATCTCCCTTAATCTGAGTGCTTTTATTCCGAGGTGATCCATCCACTACAAAATCATCATGTCTCACAAAATTTTCCATTATGTTAAGCTAAATAACATTTCTGTACATTAAAAGTTGATATGGAGAAAACATACGATAGAGTTGATTGGTGTTTTCTAGAGTCTCTCTTGCGTAAGTTAAGATTTGCAGATTTGTAGATTCAATGGATTATGTGTTGCATCTCTTCAATCTCTTTTAACTTACTAGTTAATGGTATGAGAGTGGGTAACTTCAAACCTTCTGGAGGTCTTAGATAAGGTTATTCACTTTCACCATATTTGTTTATTCTAGTAACACATTGTCTTTCTAAATTAATTTAACAAGCTAGAGTTGAGGGAGGGTTGAGGAAACAAGATAAGGGATGGTAGTCCTATGCTTACTCATTTATTTTTCGTGGATGACTCCCTATTTTTTGTAGAAGCAAATAGACAAAATCTTGAAAATTTAAAACATGTGATTAATCTTTATTGTGATTTATCAAGATAGAAAGTAAATTATAAAAAAATTTCTTTAATTTTTAGCTCTTTAACTCCATAGAATATTCATTCATCATGTGTTGATATTTTACAAATTAATTAACTTCACTATCCTAGTAAGTATCTTAGCTTGCCTGTAGCTTGGAGTCATTCAAAATTTCAGTTTTTGGCTTATGTTAAAGACCAAATTTTAAATAAGTTACAAGATTGGAAACGTAACCTTCTATCAACAGGAGGGAAGGAAATTATGATAAAGTCAGTTGTTTATGCAATTCTAACTTATTCTACGAGCATGTTTTGTTTTCTAAAGAAATGGTGTCGGGAAGTGGATAGTATGATTTCTAAATTCTGGTGGGGAGAAAATAAAGGTAGAAGTAGTCATTGCTATCTCAATCTAAAGTTAATGGGGGTCTAGGCTTTAAAGATCTTCATTCCTTTAATCTTGCTCTTTTAGGAAAACTGGCCTAGAGCGTTTTGAATAATCCTGATACATTATGGGTGAAATTGATTAAGAGCATCTATTTTCCTACAATGGATTTTATGAATGCTAAAAAGGGAGGTAGGACGTCATGGATTTGGTAAAGTATATTGTAAGGAAGAGACTCGATTGCTAATGAACTTTTGTGGAGAGTCAGAGATAGGAGTTTGATTAATTTTTGGTAAGACCATTGGATCCCTTCTATACAAGACTTTCATTTGATTCCTAGGTCTTTACTACTTGCACTTACTAACCTTGAGGTGTCATAGGTTATTGACTATCGTTTTAGTTATTGGGATTTCTTATTGGTGGATGGTTATATTAACGAGCTTGAAAAGAAGGCAATCCAGTCTATCTCTCTAGCTAGAATATCATTTTTTGATCTTTTAGTTTGGTCCAAAGAAAGATTAGGGGATTATTTAATTAGAAGTTGCTATCATAGCATGAAATCTAAAATCTTAAGCTTGGATGGTGGTTTTTCTTTGATAAGCATTGAAAATAATAAATCTCTTTGGAAGTTCATTTGGAATATTGAGAGTTAGCCTAAACACAAACATTTGCTTTAGAGACTCTATTATAATGCAATTCATCTAACGTCAATCTTTGTTGCAGGAAATTAAAGACTCTCTATGTTGTAATTTCTACAGCCATGAAGAAACATTTAAGCATATCATCTTTGGATGCACTTGGGTAAAGACAGTGTGGTTTACTGTCCTCAACATGAGAGTGGAACTGTTCAACATAGACACTTTTCACATTTGGTCATCAGATGTTATCCATGGATAGCTTTCTATACCTATTGGGCTGAAAGATTTCATCTCAGTTGTAGTTGTTATTATTTGGCATTTATGGACTCAAAGTAATTTTTGTATTTTTAATTAGACTTTACCACGACCTACAAAAGTTGTAGAAGCCATTTTTTCCAAATTGTCTTCAACCGTAGCAAGTCAAATTGTTTAGCATTTTAGGACAAACCTGACACTTATAGCAACAGGACAAATAAGTAAAATTCCTTTAGTAGTAATACAGTAGAAGCACCAACGTTTCTAACATCCTCCATCAGGTATGACGGTAAAGGTGAACTGTGATGTTGGTGTCAATATCACTAGACATACGAGTGGTTTTAGACTTGTTTATCGAGATGTATCCTGCAACTTCCTATAAGTAATAGCAATTCCTACAATTTCTACAGATGTTGATATTATTGAGGTTATGGTTGTGCAAGAAGCCTTGAATATTTCCTTAGAAAGAGGATGGATAGACATACCCATTGAAACTGATTCCAAGAGAATAGTTCAAGCTTTAAATTGTCCTTCATTAGTGTCTTGGAAGACTTTAGCAATTATTTAAGATATTTTAGCTTTGAAATCTAGATTTTCTGGTTGTCCTTTTTCTTACATATTTCATGAAAGCAAATGCGTGTGCTTACTGGATTGCAACCTAAGCAAAGTTTGGGATGTGCTGTAACTTTTGGGTCTTACAAGCCCCATCCCAATTACAACAACTCTTGTTAATAGATTATGCCTCACAACCACTTGATGTTAACTCTTTTATTAATGAATGAAATTTCCGTTTTGATAAAAAAAAAAAACTTGATAAAGAAAGAAAAAAATCTATCTGCTTATAATTTTTTTAATTAAAAAAAAACAATAAGATCCTCATCTAAAATAAAAACACCAAGAACCAAAAATTGCTATCACCCATTCGAAACCTTACAATAACCTTTGATCCATTCAAAACCCTTAACATAAACACATGAATTCAATTAAAATTCTAACTTAAAAGATCAAAATCCCAACCACAATATAGCTGACATAAAAATGTTTTTCTTACATAGAAGTTGAATGGAATAAAAAAAAAATGGTTACAAAAAAAAAAAGAAATACATGTGTTACGTATTAATTGGCTAATATTGTTGATTGGATTAACAGCATTATAGGGAGGTAATGGAAGTATATATGGTGCTAAACAAAGTTTTAATTAAGTGTATAATATGATAAGTTCAAAGTTGAGGTATATAACTGAAAAAAGTTGCAAAGTTGAGGTGTATATTAGATATCATAGTTAGATTGAAGTTTAAATAAGTAATTTTAATTAATAATAATTAATGAGATGAAATGAAATCTCAATTCCATCTTTCCAAAGATGATGTTTAATTCCCCCTTAAAGTTGCAGTCTCCGATTCTAATGAATCACCATCGTACTTTGTAAAAGTACTTCTAAACATAGAAAATGAAATGAAACGAAACAAAAAATCATGATTTTGTTCCAACTCCATTCCTATATATCAATTGTGACATAGGTTTGTAATACCATCATCCTTGTACACAAGCTTTTTTTTTTATTTCATTTTATTATGCTTTCTAAATGGATAAAAATCATTAAGCAAAAATTTTTTTTCTCCTCCTTAACTAACACTTCTATATACTTGACAGCAATTTTATAGGACATATAATTCTAATAATGAGACAACAAATAAATGTCTCAGATAAAAAATAGAGTATGAAAATATAAAACTTATCAAAGTATGCCTTTGATAAAAGATAAGCTAAAAAACTTTTAACTTTTTCATATAATTGTCTTTTAGTAATGTGCAATCAATTTAAAAGTATGTTTTTTTTTTTAAAATTAAATAAATGGCTTGTGTAGCAATAAAAATCTCATAGATTGAACTTGATCATGCTTACTATTTTAAGCTCGAAGCTACTACTTGGATCGATGTTGTAAAATAACAAACTTGACTTAATTAAGTTTATCGAAACTCAAATTTATGTAAGAGGTACTTTTTTACTAATTAGAATGATATTTACATAAAGATTCTACTCAGATTTGATTAATATTTAGTGAAAATTTCAAAATACCCCTAAAACTTTTATCTAGATTTGGATTCATCTCAAACACTCAAAATGTTTGTCCACCCTAAAACTTCCAAAAATTATTACTTATAGGAGGGCAATAACAATTCTCATTAAAAAACAGACAAGTGCATCAGACATAACTATAATTTTATAGTTAAAAAACCGTAAGGGCCCTTACCTTGTTATCTCATCTAATCTTTATGTTTTCACATTCCACTACGTTTTTAACTTTTTGAAAGAAGGGACTGAAATACAGTAGAAAGGGAGTAAGAAAAGTTGAAACTTTTGGAATTTTGAGCCAAGAAAAACGTGAGAGTTTAATTATTAGCTATCGTTCATCAATGTCGTCTATCGTACATACAAGGATCTGTCAAATTATTTGTTGTAGTTGTAATCTATTATATAATGATCTGTCAAATTATTAGAGATTTATGGCATCAATTTTTCTGTAAATAAGGAACAAGAAAATTAGGAAAGTTGCTTTGTATTTTCTATATAGCCAAAATAATAAAGTTATCATTGATTTTCTTTTCTTTTCTTTTCTTTTTTTCAAAAAGGAACAGGCAAAGTACGATCGCTATTTTGTACATAATGTATACCCAAAATAAGAAAGCTGTTGTATATATATAGGATTTTCTACAAATTAGGATGCTACTATCTATAGCCAAGAGTAAATGAGCTAGAAGTAAATAAGGAAGCGTAGCCTTTTCTACAAATTAAAACATTGTAATTACTATGTGATGTAAATACAAACAAGCTAATTAGGAAGTTGCAGTAGCAGGGAAATATCTTCTGCTAGTTTCAAGAATGATTCGGGATCTCCTTCACTTAAAACTAAGAAGATATTGTGTTAGCTTTCTTTTAAACAAATTTGGCACGAGCCACATTACAAGTCATGTCTCATTCAATTTTTTCATGCAGTGGGATTGTATGAAGAAGTCATTCCAGCGACTTGCTCGCAAGATTGAGCAAGTGATTGCATTAGGGAGGTTGTTTCAAGCAAGGGTGAATAATGAGTAAGAAAGTATTGAATGCATTGTCCTAGACAATTGAAGAAGCTCCGACATGCTGAATGTTATTTTGTTAATAGGTAAACCAGTGCCAAGTTTTTTGTTTATGAATGGCAAACATAAGACCATACCTGATTCTTCTCTTGTTCAAATGAATTTATTAGTATATTGACCATACTTAATGGACCAATATGTCTCACTTGTGCATCAGGTTGTTTTTGTTGCCCTTTTGAATTAAATGGATTCCCTATTCTTTTGGGAAGAGGGAAAGTGAGAGGGAAATAATTAGAGAAAAAAAAGTGAGAGGAAAAAAATTTATTTGGTTAAGGAATGAATGAAAGTGGAGGGAAAAGTAGTAATAATATTGTTTATTTTATCACAATATTAAAAAAAAACTCCTATAATTTTAAGATATGCTTTCATTATAAGGATAATAATGTAATTTCAAAGTAATTCTCTCATATTCTCTCTGATATGGAGGAGATAGCTTTTTGTGGGTTCAAGAGAAAGATTACCTTTCAATTTAATTTTTTTTTCCTTTATCGAACAAATGGAAATAACTTTCCCTTCCTTTTTTATTTTTTCCCTTTGTTAACAGGGCACTATGAACATAGGCCCCTTAGACCCAATTAGATTCGACGTGTCTTGTAACCTAGGGCAGACCCCTATGGGCCTAAACCTTAGGCCTATATCGACCAAGTTTAATAAGCTTTGCAATGGGTAGAACGCATAAGATAAATATCAACTAGTATGAAATAGCTACGTCCAGAGTAAGTAGGACATGTTAGACCCACGACCCCATTCTCCTATACTTACAAGAGAAGATTTCTCCTACCAACTGACCTTCAACTATCGACCCCACTCCGTTATAAATATTAAGTCACTACCCAAGGTAAAACTCTTTAGGCTTTACACATCAAGCTTACATATTATCTTACGTTATTTCCTACTCTCAAATGCCCCACTGTTAACTTAAGTATCAAAGTGACCATGTCGAACAACCTTTCGGCATCCTCTCATTGTGTATTGTTTTGCAAACCCTATACGTACAGAACCCAAACACCTATTGGCAAGAACTTAGAGACAACATCTGGCATTGTTTGTGGGAAATTCGAAATTCCTACACTTAAAACCTCAAACACATTAAACACATACCTCACAAACAATTCCAATAACATTATGTTCCACACAACGAGTAAGAGAACCAATAGTTGGTGATCAACTAACCTGGGGTTGATCAACCAACTTGGGGCAATCAGCCCCTCCTAAGGGTTGTGCTGGAGGAGCACTTAGAGCATATAGAACGTTTGGTTGAAGAGTATGTTGCACAAAACAGGCTAATCTATACTTACCTGGAAGAAGCATAGCGCCATGGTAGCAAACCCATCCCCCTAAAGCTTCGGATGCCCACATTGGGCAATAGTAGAATGGCAAGGATTAGCAACCTGATTCACTAATGCATCAGCAGCCAACTGCCAACTAGGTCTGCAGCTACCTACAACCAAGCTTTGGCTAGAAATAAGTAAGCTGGAGGAGCACTTGGAGCATATGGAACGTTTGGTCGAAGAGTATGTTGCACAAAATAGGTTAATCTATACTTGCCTAAAAGAAGCAAAGCTCCACGGTAGCAAACCCACCCCCCCAAAGCTTCGAATGCCTACATTAGGCAACAGTAGAATGGTAAGGACTAGCAACCTAATTTACCAATGCATCAACAACCAACTGTCAACTAGGTCTGTGGCCACCCACAACCAAGCTCTGGCTAGAAATGAGTAAGAAGTTGACTCATAGGGAGTGTGGGCTCATTCAATTGCGCATAGAGCTCACCTGGTAAATGTTGTCGACCTAAATGAGTTTCGTGCCATGGTAAGATGGTTCTCCGAGCAGCAGGGGAGTAAGATTACGGGTGACATCGAGTTAGTCACTAGCAATAAGACCCCCTTTACCAAGGGTATCCAGGAAGAAGTATTGCCCCCTAATGGTAAGCTTCCATCCCTAGACCGGTATGATAGCACGGGTGACCCTAATGACCATTTGCTTCAATTCTATACCCCCATGAACCTCCACGGTTATGGTAATGCCATAATGTGCAAGGCCTTCCTAGGTACCCTAAGGAAGGCAGCTCGAACGTAGTTTAACTACCTCCCTGACAACTCTATCAGCTCCTTTGATGAGTTGACATGGAGATTTAGTCTCTACTTCAGTGCTAATAAGCCCCCATCCAAGGACACATCGTTCTTGTACCTCATAAGACAAGGTAAAGGTGAGTCCTTCCCCGACTATGTAGCCCGGTTCAATAACGGCGTAGTCGAGATCCCTCAGTTAGATAAAGGAGTCGCCGCCTATGTTGCATAGCTTAGTATCCGACCTTCTAGGGATTTCTTCTTATCACTTACAAAGAGTAAGCTGAGGACCTTGGCTAACTTCTAGAACAAAGCCCAAAAGTATATCAACTAAGAAGATAACATTCACACTAGACGCGATGTCGACCAAGAGAGGTCAGGAGGAAAGCAGGATAAAGAAAAATTGTCCGTGAAGGATCGCTTCGGTGGTAGGATGCCGAGCAAACTAGAAGGGGAGAGCTTTAGGAAGAAGAAGTGTTGAGCTGAGTGTGACCTGCTTCCCCCTCCTATCTATACTTAGTGTACATCCTTAAACAGATCCATTGCCTAGGTCTATTTAGAAGTGAAGCACTAGAACTTACTCTAGAGGCTGCAAAAAATGTGGGGGAACCCTAATCGTCAGAACTCTAACAAATACTGTCAGTTCTACGAAGACCATGGCCACACTACCGACGAGTGCTTCCAGTTGAAAAACGCCTTAGGATATGCCATTCAGCACAGCTTCTTTAACAAATATGTAGTCCATTAGAGGAACGACAACTGTTCGGACGATGATGAAGATAGGGCACCTTGGAGGCGACAAATTGATGATGCCCACGCAGAGTAGAATAATGACTACCATAACGATTGGGCCTCCCATGGTGTCATTAATGTGATCATAAGGGGGTTGCACCTTAGGAGCCAACTGAGCACTAGTAGCTCAACTAACGCCTCATCAAAGGTGTTAGCCATAAGAGAGAAGAAACATAAGTTAGACACTTCTATCTCCTTCTTTGATGAAGACCTTGAAAGGGTCGATATACACCATCAAGATGCCTTGATGATAGAGGTAAGAATCTCAAAATTCAAGGTCCTAAAGATTATGGTGGACACTGGTAGCTTCACTAATATACTCTTCTTCTATACATACAAGAGGATAAGGAAGAAGCTACTGGTAAAAATGAAGCCATACCACCATAATCTGATCAACTTCAATAGAAGTACTATCCGAGCCAAGGGTATCATCACGTTGGATATGAAACTTGGCGATAATGACCATATAACACAACGACCTGTAGAGTTCGTTGTGATTGATTGCCCCTTCCGTTACAATGTACGCTTGAGAAGACCAAGTCTAAACGTGTTTGGGGTAATTACATCCTCCCTTCATTTAAAGGCTAATTCCTGACCCCAACTGGGGTGGAAGTATGTGGATGTAATCAAAAGCTCTCACGAGAGCTATACGTCAGGGTGGTCAAAGGAGATGGCGTCTTTGCCTTAGAAACAAGCCTGCAAGAGAGGCTAGTTAAGAAGGGTGATCATGGAGAGAAAACATACGACATCTAAATCAGGACCTCACTCGAGAAGACCATGAAAGTTAGGATTAAGACTCTAGCCGAGGTGAAGGATGAAATATCACCCTCTTGTGGACAAATTTAAATAGATTTGCCTTGTCGGCATCGGATATGCCTGGAATTTTCCCTAACCTAGTGACTTATAGCCTTAATATCGACACTACAGCACGACCTGTCAAGTAAAAAAAGAGGCATTTTGCTCTAGAAAGGCAGGCTACAATCAAGGAGGAAGTGCAGAAGCTGCTTAAAGTCGGCTTCGTGAGGGAGGAAAAGTACTCGATGTGGTTAGGAAATGTAGTATTAGTAAAGAAGAAGAACAAGAAGTGGCAAATGTGCATTGATTAAACCGACCTCAACAAAGCCTACCCTAAAGACTGCTTTCCCCTCCTTATGATAGATTAGCTCATTGATTCTACATCAAGACATGCCCTATTGAGTCTTATGGACACCTTCTTGGGGTACAACCAAATCAAAATGGACCCAAAGGACAAAGTCTATACCTCTTTCATCACCAATTACGATACGTATTGCTATACTGTGATATCGTTCAGACTAAAAAATGCAAAGGCCACGTACCAAGGAATGGTGACAAAGCTGTTTAAGCCCCAAATTGAGTGTAATATGAAGGTGTATGATGATAACATGATTGTCAAGAGCCTAAAGCCAACCGATCATATCAAAGATCTCCAGGAAGCCTTCAACTGGATGTACACATATGACATGAAGCTAAACCCTCAAAAGTGCGTCTTCGGTATAACATTTGGCAAGTTCCTTAGCTTCTTGGAAATACAGAGAGGTATTGAGGCCAACCCTAAGAAGATCACAGCTATTACGGGAATGAAGCCTTTAACCTCAGTTTGAGACGTACAAAAGCTCATCATTATGGTGGCTACCCTGAGCAGATTTATCTCGAAGAGTATTGACAAATGTGCTAAGTTCTTTAAAATCTTCAAAAATCTTAAGGGTTTTGAACGGATTCTAGAGTGCACCACTGCTTTTTAGCAGCTTTAAGACTTCTTTGCTCATCTACCAATTCTCTCCAAGCTTGTCTAAGGGGAGAACCTATTCTTGTACCTGGTTGTAAGTGATCGGGCACTCTCCTCTATGCTGGTTAGAGCAGAGGCAAGAGAACACAGGCTAGTATATCATGTCAGCCATATACTGCATGGGTATGAGGTCAGGTACATTTGGGCAAAAAAATTCACCTTGGCCGTAATTATCATAGCACGATGGCTAAGGTCCTACATCTAAGCGCACTAGGTAATCGTACTTATGGATTAACCACTGTGCACCATGTTGTAGATACCTGACGCGTTTGGGCGGATGATGAAGTACGTGATGGAATTAAGCGCATATAGAATCCAGTATTAACTATGAATGACCTATTAGGCATAAATGCTAGCCGACTTCGTGGTAGAGTATATAGGAGAGGAGAAAACACCACAGGGTGATGACAAACTAGTGTGGACTCTTTACGTCAATAGATCATCCACTTCGGGAGGGGGTGGAGGGGCAAGTCTTGTTCTGACTAGGCCGCATAAGGTCACCATTTACTACGCTCTTAAGTTCGAGTTCGAATTCGATTTTAGTAACAATGAATTTGAATACGAGGTGCTTATCACTGGTTTCAAGCTAATTAAGGAGATCAGTGCCGAACAGTTGTAGATCTTCTTAGACTCCATGCTTGTCATCTAGCAAGTCCAAGGCTAATATGAGGCTAGAGACGACACTATGGAGAGGCATCTTGAAAAAGTGAAGAGCTTCTTAGCAAAATTCCCTTTGTAGGACATAAAAAAGATCCCCGATTGGAAAATTCCACAATAGACTAGCTAACCAAGCTCGCCTTCACTAGTATACAGAAGCCCGAGGTAAAGGATAGCAAGGTCTTCATAGAGTACTTACTTGAAAAAAGTATAACTCCAGGTTCAGTTGAAGTTTTGGAACCAACTACAACAACATCAGAGCCGAGCCGGATGGATCCTATCTATAATTATTTGGAGTAGAGTACGCTCCTAGAAGACAAGAGGGAGGTGAAGAAACTTTGATACCACGCCACCAACTACACGTTGGTCAACGGTGTCTTGTATCACAGGGGAGTCAACCTCCCCCCTACTCCAATGCCTCTGAAAAGGGGAAGGGCTATGCGTCATGGAAGAGCTGTACATTGGAGTGTGCAACATCACATTTAGTCCTAAGCCCTCTACTTAAGGGTGCTACGACTTAGGTATTACTGGCCCACCATAAGGCAGGATGCAAAAGTTATAGCCCAAAAGTGTCTACAGTACCAGAATCATGCCTCAATCAGTTATGCACCCAGTACCGCCCTCCAACCTTTGACTAGCCCATGGCTGTTCGCGCAATGGAGGATTGATATCTTTGGAGCCTTTTCAAAAGCTTCGGGAGGACGGTAGTTTATAATTGTTATCGTTGATTACTTCACGAAGTGGGTGGAGGCTGAGGCGGTGGCAAGGATTATGGAGAGAAGTGTTGAATCTTTCATTGAAAACAACATTCTCTTTCGGTTTGGGGTCTCCTATGCTCTCATCATAACCAACGACTAACAGTTTGACAACCCTAAGTTTAAGGAGTTCGACGTTAAGCACTACATAACCTTGTACTTCACCTCGGTTGCCTACCCCCAATCAAATGGACAGGTAGAGGCAACCAATTAGATCATTTTGGATAGCCTAAAGAAGCGTGTTAATCGATCTTAGAGCGCCTAGGTCGACGAATTGCCTAATATCTTATGGGGGTATAAGACTACTTACCATACTTTTATAGGTGAAACCTCCTTTCGCCTTACTTTCAGTTCAGAAGTAGTCTTCCCCATCGAACTTGAGCTTCCTAATATATGGACTCAAAGTTTCGATGCCACCCTTAACGACTTATTGTTGCAAGTGAGTGTTGACACCATCAAGGAAATCAGAGACCTTGCTGCTGCTTGGGTAACCGCATACTAATATCGGGTCGCTTGGTACTACAATCATAAGGTCAGACATAAGGAGTTCAAGATCGGCGACCTAGTATGCTGAAAGCTAGAAATCACAGGTTCGCTTAAAGGGTAGGGTAAGCTAGCCCCCCAATTGGGAAGACCAGGTGAGGGTTAGTGAAAGATTGGGCAATGGAGTGTACAAATTGGAAAGATTGGATGGTGAACTCATCCTGTACCCATGGAATGCCGATATTCTTTGGCTTTATTTGGATTAGAATTCTATTATATATAATTTCTTTCCAAAGTGACGAAATAAAAAAGTTGTTTCATAATTGATTGTCTACTTCTCTCTTTCGCTCCCCTTCTTTCTGTTGCCATCCGACCCATTAAAGAGGCATATAAATAATCAACTGGGCAGCTTACACATAGGAACTCCCCTCCACCAGACAGGTTGGAATACAACGGACCTCATCTGCCACCTCCCCTTCCTCAGAGTAACCTTGGCAAGAGGAAATACCTCTTGCATAGAAGAACTCCCTTCCTTCAGGCATGTTAGAATGCCATCGACTTGACCCCCTTGGGTAACCCGACCCAAATTACACATGTTTCAAAAAAAAAAAATAAATAAAGAAATACACATGTTAACTCCTTGGATTAGTTAACTCTGGTAACTTAGAAAAGTCTAAGGCATCAATTCATTTGAAGCGCTAATCCGTCGATGCTTCAAGCGATAGGCCTTGACTTGGAGCGAAGCCCGAGGGATGCGAACTTGGAGTAACTAAAGGAACGCCCACAAATGGATTGTCTTGAGGAACTACTTCGAAGGAGGCCTATTGCCATACTGCTGGGGTAGAAGCGGATGTAGAAGCACCTTAATTGGGCCTAGCAGTAAATGGAGTACTTAGATCATCAAAGGCTGCTTGGGTAGCCTCTCTCTCATATGCTAGGGCTTCCCTCTTCTCATTGAAGGTTAAGGAATCTAGAAAGTTGAGGAAGCTCAAGTCTAAGTCCGAATAATGAGAGAGTACCTCCTTCCTTGTATAATATACGGAGTCTGTAGTTAGGTCTTCTAGCTTGTCTAACCACTCTTCGGTCTTCCACTAGTCTGCAACTGCCTTCTTAATGTTAGCATCACTAATGGCCTCCCCACTCTCCATTTTGGAGAGGATCTCTTCCATCTTTGAAACCTTCTTACACAGCTCCTAAACCTGCTATTCTAACCCGACCTTCAAACCAGCCAACTCTAGCAAGGTAGCTTTAATACTTTCACACTCGAATGCTTTCATCGCTAGCTTAATTTGTAACCTAGCTGTCAATGCTCTCGGTTCAACATTGTCTTTTTCAAGTCGAGCCTTGGTTTTGCCCTCTTTGTCTAACCTTTGAGAGAGGCAAGACTTCATCCTTTGTTCGTCCTTGACCAAGCCTTCAGGTCGTCGACCTTCTTGGCCACCTTCTTAGCATTCTTCTTCTCTCATTCCGCATTCTTGAGTCTCGCCTTAAGCCCAACCACTTGCATATAAGAGCAACACAGGTGCTTGTTAGCCTTGAAAAATTATTTTAAGTACCTATTACTATAAGTCTCTACATCTCGTAGGTACTTCTTGTACCGGTGCAATGCCTTTCGAAAGCCCTTTACCTCTTTATAAGTAATATCAAACTTGTTTAGTTGAAGCAGTACCTGAGCATGGTATTGCAAATTGAAAACGAAGTCCAGCATTAATGCAATGATAGATAAAGTATGCCAACATAGGGGTAATAAAAACTTACCTGCCATATCATTGTGCTCAAGTGGCCCGCTATCTATATGGGGTCGTCCTCACCTTCCTAGGAGAGCCCTTCGAGGATAGCTTAGTCACTAGGGGTATAAGACCCTATGGAAGCCTAGTAGTTGAGTGTTTAATGCCATGGTGTTAGATCGTTGGCATGGACCTCCCACTTTGGCTTGAGAAGCTTCCCTCTGACTCTCTTCATTTCCACCTTGGCGACTCCCTTCAAGAGCTTCTTGTCCTGATAAGTGTACGATACTTCCTGGAATGAGTTTGGCCCTATCCTTATCAGCCTAAAATTGTTGAAGACTTCAAAAAATTTGTCTCTCATGTAGTCAACGCTCTGATAGGGATGAGTCATTGGCCACTCATTCCACTTCCCCCGACTTAAAGGTACCTTCGCTAGGGGCCTTTGCTTCTTAGTTCCAAGCCTTGGCTCCTCAGTCGACTCGGGAGCCTTATGCTTTTGGTTAGCCACTTGAGGAAGAGGGACCCCTTTAACCATCTCTTCCTCCTTCACCCTCGAAGGAGAAAGCATCTAGACATTGGGCCCCTCTGCATCAGCGCCTTCATCGCCCACGATAATGGGCTCGATAAAGGGGGTGAAGGCAAGAGCTGGTAGAGTCATACCTAAAGGTTTCGCACCTACAAGCTTATCCTAGATGCCAAGGGGAATCCCCTAAGGAATTGACCTCGGTTATGCCCTATTGGTCTCCCTTGGCCCTGGCTTCCATCATACTGCCTTGTCCTTAGATGGGCTTGCCTTGGTTCTTGCTTGGCGGTGGCTTATCAGCTTGTCCACAAAGGGATGAGGCATCCTTGCGGCTAAGCTTTTGCCTACAAGAAGTTCAATCGAAAGTTAGAAAAGGAAAACAAGAATAAACCAAAAGAAACTAAAAATACCATTCACAAAACACAAACATGACCAGTACGGCGAAGAAAGCCTTCCCATCCTACAAATTCCGAACAAAGCACCTCAATACTAGCATAACTTGATCATGTACCGAAAATATTTGTACTTTCGGCCTATTTCTTCACCACAGCTTTCTTCATGTTGGGGGAAAGATTGGAGATCAGGTATCGGAAATGCCTCTCCACGGTCTTTGCAGCATTAACCTCCTGGCCATGTTTTGGTGCCATAAAGGTTAGGATCTCTTGAGCCGCCTTGGTGTCACTAGGACTAAGCCCCTTCTCATCCCTAGTTTGGACCATCCCAATCCACCGCATCCAGAAGTTTACCTCCTAAGGTAGCTTAACTACCATGTATTCGTCTTGCCAACCCTTTACCAAATCCACAAGGTTGTAGAACAGCTTCTTGCCCAGGTGCAGCTAAAGGTAAGGCCATCCCTCAACGTTTTTCTATATGTAGAAGTGATCGAAAAGTTCGGGAGTAACCTATACCACCAGGTGCTTACAGAGTGCATAGAAAGCCTTTAGTACCCTCTACTCATTGGGAGGGACCTGTGATAGGCTGCAATGGTAGTAGTTGAAGAACTCTTTCTCGAAGTAACTTGGAGGGAGGCACTAGCCAAACTCTAGGCACTTCTTAAATACTGTGAAGCACCTTCTTAACAATAGGGCCACTCGTTCATCCCTGCTCAGCAACCTTATCTACCACCTAGGAATCGCCTCAACAACGAAGTTGCTTATAATCCAACTGGGGGCAGATTGTTTACTCTTGTTTACTTGGTCACTAAGCCCCTTGCTCGTCTTAGGAGCATTAAATAAATCCTTTTAAGGTGTGGGTAGAGGCAAAGGGGCATACGCATATACATCCCTAAGGATGGCATTGATGATTCTATCCCTATCCAGCACCTCCACAACCATCCTTAGAGGTCCGTTAAGTTGTGCTAGTGATGAGACCTTGTCCTCCCACATCTGAGGGTGGTTACTCTTTGTATAATCAGAACCATAAATATGCAATGATGAAGATGAATATGTCTCACCTCTATTAGTTGACATGGCTGCAATATTTGAAGAAGGAAGAAAGACTTTGGGAAACTTTTGAAGAAAGTCTGAAAGTTTGAATGCAAACGCAAAATTTGTAATAACAAAATGAGAAGATTGCAGATAAGTAGTCTTTCATTGTGATCCTCCTATTTATAGGCAAATCATCTAGGAAGCTGTATAGACGGTTATAGAGATCCATATAAACACAAATCTCTTGGAATGTTGCATAGCAAACACATGGAAAGAGTTTTGATCAGACGGTTACCTTTAAAAGGTAAAGGGTATGTAGCTGCATGCTAATATGCTACAACACGACACTTATCATGTTGCATTTAATGCACGGAATACAAGCAGGCAAAAATCACATTTTGAAAAAGTTCCTTTGACAAGAAGCTTCTTTAGGGCCTATCCAGCTTCCACTTGATTGGCATGATAAAGACATGGTGTAGTTGCGTCTACTCAGTCTTTGTTGAGCACTATTAGGGTAGACTGATTCGTACCCTTGAAGCACTTGTCATGCGAGTTATCTTGCTTTAATACCCCAACCTAAGCTTCGCTTGAGTCTTTAGCACTTTACTTTAGAACAACTGCTGACCACTTTTATTCATCTTGCCTCGGAAATTTTCTGCTTGGGTATCCACTACCTTAGACACCTCTACCTTGGCTAGCTTCCTGTATGGACCTATACACCCACCACGTTGGCCCCATAACACTAGGTTAGGCTCCTTTGAGTTAGATCAGTCACACCTGAGTAGCCCATACATCCCTTATCCTTGCCTTCACCTTGATAATGAGATTATAGGGGGAGGCAAGTGTTGACTAGGAAAGTGTTGATAGGGTATTTTAGATATGGGCTCCTTAAGTTCAATCGGATGCGATGCGTCTTGTGGCCTAGGGCTCACCCTTGTGGGCCTAAGCCTTGGGCTTATATTGACCAAGCTCAGTAAACTCTATGATAATTAGAATGTACAAGATAAGGATCAACTAGTGTAAAACAGCCACATCTGAAATAAGTAGGATACATTGAACCCACGACCCCACTCTCACATACTTACGAGAGAAGATCTCTCCCATCAATTGACCTCTAATTGTCGACTCTACTCTACTATAAATACCGGGTCACTATCCAACAATAAAGTTCTCTAGACTTTGCACATCAAGCTTATATATTATCCAACGTTATTTTCTACTCTCAAATGACCCATTGCTAACTTAAGTATTGGAGTAGCCACACGGGACAATCCTTCGACATCCCTTCACTATTTATTATTTTGTAGACTTTATACATGCAGAGTCTAAACACCTACTGGCTAGAACTTAGAGATGACACCTTCAATCCAAACAATGTTTGTGAAGAAAAAGGTAATAAAAGAGTGGAGTTATAGAATGCTCCCAAGAAATGTACTTATACGGTTTTGGTTTAATTTAGCTAGCTAAAGATAAAAGTACATTTAACTTGATGTGCATAATGTGGATAACAAAAATAATAATAAAAAAAATGAATTAGATTTGCTAAAAATATCTCATGTGGGGAAAACCATTCTCTTTTATTATTATTCCATTTTGTTTTATTTTCAACAAGGCATATACAATGTGGAACAAAAGTATTCTTAGGAATTGTTATAGAATCCATAATGAGGTTAGGATTACTCAATGGGTTGAAATAGGTAAAACAATACTTATCATGAAATTAAACAATAATATTGTTCAACCTCATGGGATCATATCCATATTTTGTGGAGTAGATGAACATATTCACGAAGAAAATGATCTTGACATGAAAATGGCAAAATTCGAAGTAATTAATCAACATTTTAGTAATTTTATACAAGTAGATTTTTTTCTTTTTTTTTTTCCCTCTTCTTGATTGTCGCACTATTTTGCAACCATGTGTTGCGCACGCTTGTTATTGGATGGAAATTGTTATTGCTCTTCACAATAAATTTTTTTAAAAGTTTAGAGTTGTTTGAAAGTTGGGACAAATCCATGTTTAGGTAAAAATTCAAGATATTTTACAATTTCCTCTAATATTTAATCTCGACCAATTTTTACATCTTAGTTTAACTGAATATAATAGTACTTGTTCCTAACTTAAATAAACTAATCAAATAGTCCAAGCCATCTTGATTTAATTATTATAATTGAGCAAAAAATTTTAGCTCAACATATATAAAATGGATAACATAATTATCTATCTATTTTTTTTTATTAAGAACTTGATTTCACTTGTCATATATATTGTAATCTAAAAAAAAGGTGTTGTTAAAATAAATAATTTAAACATCCCTCTTTTCACCAAGTAAAATTTAGAAAAAGGGAGGGAAAAAAAAGAAAAAAAAAAAAAGAAGAAGAAGAAGCTTGGGCACCTTGAAAATTGCAAGGGCAATAGAGTCCAACCGGGACTAAAATTTCTCCGTCAGTGTCAGTAAATTTCTACTCTCATCCAACTCCAAGGATGTAATAAAAGCAGCATGCGACTCCTCCACACTTTCCGTTCTCCATTGTTCATCAACTTTAATTCCATCAAATCCTCCGTCAATTTCAATCTCAAATTATCCTTACGGAGTTTCATAACCATGGCGTCTGAAGAGTTCGTCAAAGGGTCTGTTCATCCAAACGGCGTCGCCGTCATCACTCTTGATCGCCCCAAAGCCCTTAATGCCATGAATTTAGGTAACTTTTCCTGTTGCCCTCTTTTTTAATTTCTCTATCTTTTCTTCTCATCATCAATTCAACTGTATGTCTGGGTATAATCATTTGATACGATCGGTATTTCTGGGTTTTGCTATGTCAGCTGTAAAATCAAAACAAGAATTACCGCTAGCATTTTGCTTGCATTGTCGTGTCATTGCGATGAATTTCTGTTTATATATATGGGCTATTTTGCTTTAGAGAAAACGTTTTCTTAGTGTGCAATAGTGAACGAGGATGCTGCTGGCATATGGTGTCAATCACGACAATTTTGTAGTGGTTCACTAGAGGAGCAAATGCTAGTAAATAAATGAGATGGATGTTTTTCTTATTCTGAGAGCAGAAATTGGGATCAATGTTGATTGTTCAGTCAAAACATTAATAGGGGCCTTCAAGCGATTGGCCAAGCAGGAACATGGATCAAACTTTATTATATTTAAACATCAATATCGGCTGCTTATTATCACCATTCCCTCGGATATATAATTAAATGGCGCTAATTAGCATGGCCTCTTGTCAGCTTTTCCATTTCTGTTTTAGTGAGTGTAGTTAGTAATTACTGCTAAATAAAAAACTTTTCTAGTGAGGTTGGTTAATTATTTTGTGGTGCTGTTAGGTCTATGCATTTCTAGGTACATTTACAAGTATGGATTTTGTTTTGTTGTTCGTTGCCATTGTTGCTAGTAAATGATATTTTTGTAATATTTTAGCTTATTTTCAATGTAGATATGGATGTGCAGTACAAGAGCCTCATTGATGACTGGGAATCGGATCCTAAGGTCAAATGCGTTCTCGTTGAAGGCAGCTCACCTCGTGCCTTCTGTGCAGGTAACATGAACTAACAAAGGAACTTATTCTGTGCTGTTACACGCATCTTGGCTTATCCTGAATATCTTTGTATAGAACTGAGGTGCAAGGTCTTGAGCTGACATGTTATGCATGATGCAGGCATGGATATCAAAGGTGTTGCTGCTGAGATTAAAAAGGATAAAAGCACGCCACTTGTGCCGAAGGTTATTTTCCTTATCACTTTCTCACTTGTGTGATGTGATTGGTACTTAATGATTAGGGCCATTGTTTGATCTAATATTTTATGGTTTGTTCACTTTGCTGAATGAGAAGGTAGGGGGGCGCAATGGAATTGGGATTCTTAAAGAATGGATAAGGGAGAAATGTCAATTAAAGTGTTTTGTTGAAGAAAAAGGGCACTAAGAATGAATCCGTAATAGGAATTAAAAGGACAATTTTACCCTCATCTTCTTCCTTTCTAATTTTCTCTCTCTCTTAATCGTCTATCGTAAGGGATTGCCATGGAGTGAATTGCACAGCTGTTGAAGTACTTATCTCATCTCAGATTGTAACTCCTCAAAAAGAAACACCACAAGAAACACATCAAAGTCTCGAAATTTAAAACATTGGATCAAGATGAGAGCAACTTTTTCACCATCAAAACACTTGAATCACCATCGTTCTTCATTAACCCAAAAAACTCAATCCCCAACAAAAATTAATCAAAACCATTCTTCCTAACCCCAAACATAAAGTTCCTTCCTTCACCATAAGAAACTCCAAAAACCCAATCCAACACCAATAACCCAACAGAAACCCCCTTTAGTAGTAGTAGGATCAGCCATGTGAATGTGTATGTAGAGATTGGTAGACTCCCAAAAGTTGGTCAAACCATCTCAGCAAATCAGGTTAAACGTTAACTTGTGGTGTGCTGTCAATATCTAGCTCTGGTTGAAATTGAAATGCCTGGACCTGCAGTTAGTTGCTCAGGTTCATGTGCATGGATGGATCTCGTTGTGGACTTAGGTCACTCAAGCATGCAATTGCACCATTGGGCATGGTGGTGGATTGGCAGTCAGGAAGGCAAAGCGGCTAAGTTTGGTGATTGTGTGTGGTTGCTGGAGAAGAAGGTGGCTGAGTGTGGTCACCGGAGAAGAAGGCAGTGTTGTGGTGGTGGTGTTGTTGTTTTGTGGCCTGGTGGGAGTATTTTTGAGAAGACAAGGTGCAATGGTATACTTTAGTGGTTGAGTCGGGATTTATTAGTTGAGTCAAGGAATCCTTATTATTTGAATAAACAATAGGGATTGCCATTGAGTCAAAATGCCAAGTGAACAGTGTAATGAAGAATAACAAGTGAATGAGGCATTGGAGTGGTCCCATAGTTTGTGCATAGAATCAATGTGAAGCTGATATTGCCTAGAGAATGTATTGGCTTTAGGTGGAATTTTCCACAGTCCTTTTTTTTTATCGACAAAGTTTGATGCTGAATATTTATCAGAGCTAATGAAGAAACAGGTGCATACTTGCTGTTTTGTTCGGTCCTTAATTGTCATATAAATCCTAAGAGAAAGAATTGACCTTCCCAAAGTTGCAAATGATATGTTCTCTAGTATAATTACCCTTCATATTCCCAGGCCTCTGTTATTATTCCTGAAGTTTTTTGTTGTTTATGGCAGCATGTGTCCTGCCTGCTTATCCCAAAATATGTCAAAACTGATTAACTGATTGAATTAAATTGTTTTTGCTTAATTTCATGTATAGGATGGACCTCCTATCAAACACTAAGACGCTGTTTTGTTTATTTTGGTTGCTGCCAGGTCTTTGCTGCAGAATATACTCTGATATGTAAAATATCTGGATACAAAAAGCCCTACATATCCTTCATGGATGGCATAACTATGGGCTTTGGGATTGGCCTATCTGGTCATGGTCAGTTCAGGGTTGTAACAGAGGTATGAAGGCTTATGAAAAAGTTAGTTCTTTTCTGTAGTAACCCTTTTGGTTGCATCATGAGTTCTTATATTTTTCTCTTCTTAACATAATGTCATTTAGAGGACTGTTCTCGCAATGCCGGAGAATGGAATTGGCCTTTTCCCTGATGTAGGTTTCTCATATATAGCAGCTAAGAGTCCAGGAGGAGGAGCAGTAGGTATGTACTTCTGTGATGAGTTGCTTTCTTTAGTTGATTATATTTAATAATAAAATGTATGCTATATTTGATGATCTGATTGGGAGCTTCAGAGCTTTGCTAAATCTATGCATGCATGCAAAAAATATGCTGAATTTGCAAAGTAATTGCTTCATGCAATAAAAATACCAGTGTGAATATCTGGAATTCTTTTTGTTCCCTATCAATAAATTTTGATTGTTAAATGTGGATGGACATAGGATATTACTGATTTTGATGTAAGAATGAAGAGTACATACTTAAATGCAATACACAAAGTCCAAGTTTTGGAAGTGATTCTCTTGAAAGGCCTGCACGTAATGTTTGATTGTGATTGCAAATTCTCTAAAATGAAAAAAAGAAAAAAAAAAAAAGAATTATTCCTTAAAGAAAAGCTTTGTTGTTGTTTTGTTTCTTCTCCAGTAATATTTCTATCTAAAAACAGATCTTCTTCAATGATATCTTGTAAAGAGAAAGGCCTCCTCTCTGCAGAGTTTTTTCAGCTTAAAATAGTCACATATCTAAAATGAAATATGATGATTTTAAAAATTTTCAAAATTAATGGCACAATTACATAATATGCTTCTGAGCAGTGGTTTCATGATAGAATAGAAATGGTTCATGATGTAACTCTCCTGCATATATGGATCTGGGGATGGTCAGAGATAGTCATTATCGTTGATGTGCCTTTAATGTTTTTCTAATGCATGATTTGTGTAAAGCAAATGCCATTGTTCTGTCTTTTCTCTTTCATTCCTGTGGCTTTTGACATGTCTTCTTATTTAGGTGCCTATCTGGGTTTGACTGGAAAAAGGATCTCCACACCATCCGATGCACTGTATGCTGGACTTGGAACACATTATGTGCAATCTGGAAACCTAGTTTCCTTGAAGGAGGCCCTTTTGTCAACTCAATTGTATACATCTTATAAAAGCTTAATGACATGCATGCGTTTCTGTTGGTTCCAACTATTTCTAGTGTCTAGATTTCGCATCTTATGTCTCATGATGCCTTAAGTTTATGCTTTATTGTTAACTTCTTATAGAAACTCAATGATATAAATGTGTTCCTGTTGCTTCCAACTATTTCTGGTGTCTAGATTTCACATTTAATGTCTCATAATGCCCTAAGTTTATACCTCGTCGTTGGTCATTACATGTTTCTACAGTCATCAATAGTAAGATAATTGTACATTCAGGATAAGTTTGCATCATGTATGCCATGGTTTAACTTTTACATTATCATGTATTCTTTTCCCTCTCCTTCGATAAAATGAAGATCTCATGTTTATCAACCAAACAGTAAAAAAAAAAAAAAAAAAAGAGAGAGAGATTCTCATGCTTATTGTCTACGATCTTTTAAGAAAATGTTAATCTTTCTTGATACATTTTTCAAATATTTTGCATTAAATCCTTGCATCATTTTCAAGGTGTTTAATATCAGGAGGAATAAATTTCAGATTCTGCTTATATACACATCCAGCTAAGTCAAATAATCAGGTTTATTATATTTTTGATGCAGCTCTGAAGATCCATCTCGAGACATCAAAGAACTTTTGGCAAGATATAGTCATGACCCTGAATCTGAGGCCCAGTTAAAATTGCTTTTACCTCAAATTGTTTCATGCTTTGGTTCAAATAAATCTGTTAGTGAGATAATTGAAGAGCTGAAAAAGAATCAGCAGAGTTCTAATGATAAAGGTAGGTGGGTAAATTGAAGGTTTCTCAGTATGCTGCAAGTGTGATAGTGTTTTCTGTAAACATGCTTCAGACTAGTGATATTGCCATCAATATATATGGAAACATTGTACTTTTGTTGATGCATTTCTCCTTTTCTTCTTACTTTATTTTTAATTGGCAGTGGTTGAATGGGCTAATGAGTCGCTTCAAGGCCTTAGAAAGGGAGCTCCTTTCTCTCTTTGCTTAACCCAGATGCTTTTCTCAAGAGTGTCTCAGGCTGAGAGTACAAATGACAATGAATTAATGAAAGTAAGTGCAAAATGACTTTCTTTGGTAATTTTCCTGTTCAAGTGATAGAACTTCTGGTTAGCAGGACTTTTTGGGATGCTTTTCACTCTCTTACTCCCACATTCTACAAAATTAAAATTAAAATAAACGATATTTTCTATATGATCTGCAGCTAAACGGTGTGATGAAAACTGAATACCGCATTGCACTGAGGTCTTCTCTGCAAAATGATTTTGTTGAAGGCGTCCGTGCAGTTTTGGTGGATAAGGATCAGGTTCTTCATTGTTCTTAAATCTTTATCGCATATAAGTTGTCGCAAAAGGCATTATTTAGTTCCTAATAGAGTTGCCTTCGTTTGATGAAGTGTTTTTGCCACTTTATTTTCCTCTATTTGGTGCAAGTTAGGAGTAAAAGTAATCTGATTATGACAGTGTTCAAAAGTAATGGTGCTAGCTGGATGCTTGTGGTCCTGAGGTGGTAAGATGTGACGGTGATGATTGGTAATTGGTGCTCATATTGACCATAACAAAGGCAATGGAAATTTACTTTCCCACTTTTCTTTTAAAAAATACTGCTTTCCTCGTTTAATAAAACACTTATTGGGTGATATGTCTTTTCTGTTTAACTAATACACTTTCCACATGCTGTAAATTTGGACAGCATGCTTGTGAGAAATGCCAGTTTATCAAGGCCCCTTCTTCTGCTTTACATTGACTTATATCAAACATTTGGCGAAAAAGTTAAAAACAACACAGGGAATATATATACACTTATATATTTTGTAATATTTAGGCTGTTTAGCATGTGTTTTTCCCTATTTTTCCTCTCTTATTTGGATCTCCTCCAAGAAATTAAAACCCTTAATTAGTGGTATCTTATTTAGTGCTTTTTGAAGTTGATGGAACTATATAGGTAAATGCTGATATATCTTAGTATTTAGTTTCATATTATTTTGGTGAGCCTTAAATATGGAGACAACTAATAGAAGAAATTGGAACTTCAGCTGAAGAACTGAGAGATGCAAGCACACTTGCCAAAAAAATTATATGCGTGTGATGCAAGTTGGAAACTTCTGTAACTATGAATACAACAGTTTGCAATTTTAATTGCATCAGCTCTCGTGTCTTCTGCTAATCCTATACTTGACGTCACAGCAAGCATCTTGGCATTGATCATTTATCTAAAGTTCAATGCTACCGTATGATTTGCTATCATCAAAATCTTGGACATTATATAACTTTTTTGATTAACGTTTGATATTTATGCAGAACCCAAAGTGGCAACCATCATCCTTAGAGGAAGTGGATCAAAGGGAGGTGGAGTCTGTATTTGGACCGCTGCCTCCAGGCATCGAGGAGTTAAGAGTTTGAGATCATGTGTTTTTATGTAATTCCGCCTCGTATGGAGTTAGGCAGTGCTGTTAATCGTGGTATTGCAGTAATACCAAGCCAAAGAAAAACTCTGGAGCTGTTGAAAAATTATTGTATAATAATTCAGTTGAGATGGCAATGCAGGCTCCTGGGTTCTACTATTTGGCATGTTTGCTGCCATGCTCCGAATCTGGGGGTGTGAATGGGGAAAAGCCGTGGGCAACAGCAGGAAAGGGCACAGGTCCTTTCTTTTTCGCCCCAGCCAGCTGGGAATGGAAAGTGCGGTTGACCATGCTCCGTGAGCCCGGCCTGGGCTAACCTTTCTACTTCTCTATGAAAATTTTTCATAATCAAAGTTCTTGTCGAAATATGTTCTAAATCCACATTCTTTTATAGAGAATCTCCAAAACGGGTTCTTATAGCAATGATTAACCCATAACATAATTGTGTTGACAACCATTGATTGTTTTGCAACAACCGTTAAATACGATACTTCCGTTAACTTTAAACATTCTTCGAACCTTATTCAAAAGACAGAACAAGATTTATTGTATAACTTGTTTTAAATTCTTGACAAGACTCCGGTATTATCCGTATTGCAACCCCTACCCTTCCCAAATTCCTCTGAAAACACCATTCTGTCATACATTTCAAGAACGATTTACACAGCACTTGCCGCAATTTTCTTAATGTTATGAGTTCCTTGGAGAGGAGAGAGCGCGCTTTGAGACAAAACTTGAAACTTGAGAGGAAGTGGAGAATGCATTTAAGAGGGTAAAATTATTAAATTGCCTTTCCTTTTGAATTAGATTTTTAGGATTATTTCACTTGCAGGATGAACTCTAATTGACTGGATTGTGAGTTTTACTCTGCATATAAAGTGAAATTTTATTCGATTTTCTCTTAATTTTAATGAGGATGTAGTGATGGAAATCGAAACTCACGATTCATCTCTTCCAGTTTCTTGAAGAGATGTCAACAATACTTTGGGAGTAAGAAACCAACTCAAGAAATTAAGAGACTATAAAGCTACATCTTAGGATTCTTAAATCTTAATTTTACGTAATTCCACAGCTAAGGTCAGCTTACGTAATAAGACACTCCTATCTCTACGCTATGCAGTCATTCGCCAAATTTTATGTTTGCAAGCTTTTTTTTTTTTTGCCCTTTTTTTTTGAAACATGCATGAAGGGTTAAAAATGATTTTTTTTTTTTTTATGTTTTTTATTTTGATCGTCCACTTTATCAAAAGGTAGTATCTTGAAATGTTAAAAGTTTCTTTTATTTATCATTGTTTTTTTTCTTTAGCATATTAATTAGTCTCGGAGATATCTTTTTCAGTTTTGATTTACATTAAGCTATTATTGATTTTAGAGTCGGTTTATAATTTTCTATACAAACAGGAATTTTTTAAATATTTTTTATTTTTTTATTTTTAGAAAAGGTGATATTGCAATATTTTGCTACGATTAAGGGTTAAATGTATTTAAGCCTTTCAAAAACCCACCTAACAGGCTTAGCATGCACCTTCCACGTGATAGCTTAATTAGATATGAAGAAACGTGGAGAAAAGTACTTTCTTTATTAGTCGGTGTCAAATTTTGGTATGATTGATGCATCCACCATTAATTATATGCCATAAAACCCCCTTGGTATGCATTATGGATAGTAAAGTTTGAGTGCACTAAAAGAACGGTGTTCATATCAAATGAACTATATAAGACTTAGCAGAAAACTGTATGCTTGAAAGCATGTATTTTGTACCCTTTTGATTAAATGTATTACTAGTGTAGGATTTATGTGTATTACTACTGGCTGTGGGAGTAGTTAAAAACTTGAATAAGATTCACTTAATAAAATATTAAGATAATTGCTTTTCTGGACAATGGGATTAAGAAAATTCAAGCATCATCTTCTCTAACCTTCGTTTTGGCTAGCATCCTTTTGTCTCTTAGTTACATCGGCCAAGAAGTGATTAAGAATCTCACCATATTGCAACAAACATTTCAAACTTGTTCTTAAAAAATGAAGTGACGAGAAGGTCTTATACGACAAGCTAAATGCTGCAGTATGTGGATGCGATGTTGGTAGGAAATTAAGTCTTCTATGTACGATCCATGTCTTCAAAAAATAAAAATAAAAAAACTATATATATTTCATTAAGCAAACATAACGAATATCTTTTAAAACACTTGTTAACAAAACCGGATTTAAAATGCTGCAAAGTTAGCTTATTTAGATCTTTCATGACTAAAGAAGAGCTCTCATTTGATCTAATTTTCAAAATCGTAAATGATAGATCTCCCTGATTAGATCTTTTAGTGCAGCTTTGCAATTTCAATCTTTGTTTGGTTAACTATGATTTGAGATAAAAAAAAAAAAAATAAATTAAAAAGAAGGGAGAGAAAATAAGATAACAAAAGTGAGGGAGAAAAGTACTATGATTTTTTAATATACAGAGAGTTGATGAAAATAAGGTAAAAAGTGGATAAATTGTTGGAATTTCAAGTAAAGCTGTGAATAAGCCGAGCTGAGTTTCTGAAGATTTGGGTTTGGTTTATTTTAAAATTATTGAGTTCGAGTTCGAGTTCGAGTTCTAGCTCAAGCTGAACTTTTTATCGATTAAGTTCAAACTTAGTTTATTTACTAATCAAGCTCAAACTCAAACTCAACTTGATGTTGAGTCTAAAGCAAGCTTATCTTGAACTTATTCACAAACCTAAACGAGTTAGTTTGCAAACCTAAATTAGAGTTTGAGCTTGACTCATTTAAATAAATAAGTTTTATTTTTAGCTCAAACTTAGCTTGTTTACTAATTAAGTTCAAGCCGAACTCAAGTGGGTTGCAAGTAGCTTAACTCATTTTACCATGCATGAGTAATTTTAAAATATCCCAAGAGTCACAACATTTCACTCACTACATAAACTTTGAGTATTTATTTAACTTTACATTTGAAGCTTAAAATTATTAATGCCATACTCAATAAAACTTTTTCTTAAATTTTACACTAAAGTTTAAATTTACTAATTTCATACATAAATGAGCTTTCACATATCAAACTCGCTACTTTCATAAGGTAACATAAAATGTTAAATACTCATTAATTCAAGAGTATAATAAGTTAGAAGTAAGATGATAAATTTGACAAGAGAAAGCTCAATTAGTAATCATTTAATATATCTAAATTTCATGCATAGATTTGAAAAGATACTCAAAATTTAGAAAGCAATTACCTATATTGTTATTTACATCCTTCCACTGTTTTACCTACTACAAAAGGGATCTAGAGTGAAAGTTAATTCCTTTAAATAAGTTATACTTTCTTCCTTCTTCCCAAACAATCACCAACCCCCACCCCACCCAACCCACTCCCCCCCTTTTTTTTTGACAAGGCACCCTTATCATCCAAGATGGGAGAAAATGTCCCACATAACCCACTTATCACAATCTTTTTAGTATTTTAAATATATATATAGAAGAAGCCAAGTTCAAATTTAAGTCTTCTTGTATTACCCAAGTTGCCATTCAGGGGACATCTTTTTTACGTAGAAAAATATTTTATATTATTTGAAGTTATTAGTTATCACAACATTGTCCTATGTACGTTTCCACATGATATAAAATAAGGCCACAAATTACAAGAATACGAAACAAGGAAGCCAATAAATAATTGTTGGAAATACATAATATATTTTCTAGCAAGCACCTTGAAGAATAATTTGCATTTTTTGTACCTTTGCTTAGTTAATAGCAGGGGCTGATTATCATATAACAAATATATGTTTCCTAGAGTTTATAAAGACTTTAAAAGGACCTTTTAACTATGCATATGTGTGAATGTCCAAAACAATGATAATAGGTGCTCAAAGATCCTTCATATTGAGGGAAGGGAAAAAAAAAAAAAAAAAAAAGCTCTTCAATTTTGTTAATAGGTGCCTACAGACTTATTGAGTAATTAAAGTTAACAGTTTTCGTATTCTATTTGCACTTTATGAAACTGGAAATACATAAAAATATTAATAATGTCTAAAGCGATGATATTCTACTTAAATAGTAAATATCAATAACAATAACAAAAATACTATACAAGAACTCCAAAAACACTCGTCAACCTGTCAACTCTTCTAAAATCTAATGTGTTAATGAGTGACTTGGGATAACAATAACATATTGCCCTCTTGCTCGTCATACCCATTTGAAAAGCAATCCAACTGTAGGGTTAGAAGGCAAAACAATGGGCGTGATTCGCATCTCGAAGAAGAAAAGTAGTGAAAGGTTGCCATTTTCACGTAACAATTACAATATCATTATTTCAGGATCTATCGAAAGATATAGGATAGATCCTCCACGCGGCTGTGCGTGGTTCTCATAAGACTACTCCATCGTCGGTGTTATTGACGTTCGTGAGGAAAATTGGAAGAAAAACACTTAGTCAATACATGATCATTTATTTATCGTATCAATCAATACATATTTTCGAAATCTTTGACCTCAACATCAACATTAACGTTACCCTTATCACTTATCGTACCATAACTCAGTTATTGGACTTCCATATCATATTTTGTTTTGATTTCTCTTCATTGCCTTTGTTACAGCCATAAAAACATAAATTAGTAGGATTTATAACAATTAAAGCTCTCCCAGTTCCTGAAACAAGCAAAATGAAACCAATGTTATTAGATACTAGTCGAAGGTCAATCTAAAAAATATGGAGTTAAAGGTTTGAGAATTGAACCAAAAGCACATAAAGACATTAAATATAATCCGTATTTTTTTGAATAAAGCAATAAAACTACTCATCTCCTTGAGTATTAAGAGTTCATAGCTTTGTGATTTTTTTTTCCTCCCACAAGTTAAGGTACATCATATAGTTTTATTAGGGTTCATTTTCTTTTATGATTTTTAAAAAATAAAATTGATGCATTTTGTTAACAGATTATTTTGAATATAGGCCTCCGTGCCTAGACTGACCTTGTTAAAATGTAGCCTAACCTAGAAGCTCATATCCGACTAATTCAAAACCTTATTTGAGCTCTCTAGAGTTTGATTGACCTCATAATGATTTGGGTCAAGCTATTGACTTTGTGGATAACCTTCTTAGAACACGAATTGAGCTTTTAACAGCTTGTCTAACTTGATCAAAAGGTTTCTATTGAGCTCCTGCCACCTTTTAGTCCTTAGAGGTTGGGTTCGTAAGCTCGTGATGCATTGGCCCAATTTATAGGGTCAAAAGAAGATAAAGCGGGAGTAGCACGGCTAGATAAGGAAAGATTATAGCTAGCATGTACCTAGCACAAGATCTTCACCCATTAAATTTGGATTGTATCTTAAAGAAAAGGTTAAGTGTATCTTGAAGATATGATTCACTTTCCACTTAAAGCTCATCGGCTACACTTAGAAGTTATAATTACTAAGGTAACTCAATAGGTAAAGGGATCCACATTCTCATGCCCTACTCTTCATCATCTTTCAATCCACACTTTCTTGAGCTCTCTCTGATTTAAGAATTGAAGTGGTCGCGTCGAAATCACTTCTAATGCCTCTTTTAGCTCATGTATATTCATGTTTGCGGGCTGTTTCCAATCTCAGCCATCTAACAAAAAATCAACATCAACACACTTTGACCTAGTTAAGCTTTCTTAGGTCCTCCGTGTGTAGGATTGAATTGACTAGGTCAATTAGATCTCTACAATTTGGTACCTAAGCAAGTTTGAAGTGATTGGGTTGGTTTTATGTTTGATTCTAGTTAAACAGGATTGAACCCATTAGGCCAATTTTAGTCTAATAACATAAAGAAGAACAATCCTATATTATACAAAAAGAAAGTAAACCTTCAAATTCCCATTGGTAATTTCATATTTCCCTCTAATACACACTTTTTAGATCACAAAATACAATAAGTTGAAATAAAATGGATATTTCTCATAATATAATAGATATTCTCTTACAATAGAATGGACTAGTATACTATTTTGTTTAACGAAAATGGAATAGTTACAGAATCTTCATTTCATTTTTCCTTTTTTGTTGAAAGAACACTATACAATCTTAGTTGATGGTGATTGGCTTTTAAATCTTTGAAAGAAGTGTTTTAAAAACCCTTGATAACTAGTTTGTCCTGTAAAAAGTACCATAAAAAAAAAAAGAATAGTAAAGTTTGGTTTTCTCTAAAGGTAAAATAGTAAAATATTCAATCACTTTATTATAACATGTTTATATTAAAATAATTATGTTGTGCATTCATATATTATAAATAACTAAAATATATTATATAGTAAATTGTTTTGTAATTGCTATTTAAAATGTATGGCAACTTACAAATACATCCATCTATTTTTGCTTCATTTCCAATTTACTCTCTTATCTTTAAATTTGAGCATTTAATCCCTTATAAATCCTATTTGTATTTTTTTTAAAAAAGTAATTAAAAATATGAAAACTCCATAAAATTATATGAGAGAGAGACCTTTTAAAAAAAAAACATTTTAGTTGTTGAATATTTTATTATATTAAATATTTTCCTTGTTCAATGTTTTATTGATTTTTAAGGCCTCAATGGCTATATAGGAGTTTAAAAGAACTTTTTTTTTTATAAAAAAAAATAGGGTCTAAATTCTTAATTTCAAAGATGGGATAATTAATAAACTACGAATATAAGGGTCCATTGTGCAGTCCATATGCATATAACATGCATCTACGTGCTTCACATGAATGGGAACGGATTAGTGTTATGATAGTACAAAAGAGAAGAATGATGTAAAGAGTAAGGATGAACAGATAATCTTATTGTATAGGATACTTGCCCAAACTTACTCAATTGAGTAGGTTTTGGGTGGATAATTAAGATTATAGGATACGTTCCAAGTAATAATTTCTCAGAATTTGTCCTCATAGGATATGGTAGGAGTAAAAAGTCAAGATATCTCATACTCACTTTAGAACCTATGCTTTGAAGTATATAAGGTAGGTTTTTAAGGTTACCTATAATAGTAATTAAATAAAATTAATAAAAAAGGATACTATCTCATTAAAATAAAGCAAAACCTAACCTATCAAAAACCTTAAACTAAATAGTTATTAATTTCTTCCCCTTCATCTTCTGTCTTTAGTCTTTACTCCATTATATATATTTTTTTTTACTCCTTTCCTCTTTACTAAATCCATCATTTAGTAAAGTTCAAAAAGGGAATTTAAGTTCTTAATTTTTACTTTTGGTATCACCTACAAGTCACAAGATACATTCATTATTTGTTTTCAACAGTAGAGTATTTTCTTTATTTTATGTTTGATAAAAGATTTGATGTTATTACTAGAGTAAAATTTAATTTTCTTAGAGTATAAGGAGATTATTTTATTAATGCACGTATCTTAAGGAAAAAAAATATTTTAGTTTGAATTTATGTTTTATTTCATTGTTCATGTTATATTTTCATTTTCTTATAGTTAATTGTTTGATCATATATTACTGTCACATCCATAATTATTGAATTATATAATTTTGTGAATTTTTTATTCACATTTTAATAAAATTTGTAAATCCCATGTTAAGCACGATGTTTACTGCCTTCATTTTTTAAGACAATGTACTTATTTCCTTAATTTCTCTATAATGTGATTATTACAAAATAAATATTTTATTTAAACAAAGAATATTTTGTACAATACTTCCATAAAAATTCATCTATAATAACAATGATTAAAGAACCGTATAAAGAAAAAAAATTTTATTGAAAATAAACCTCAATGGACTCTATTCATTGGCCTTATTTGGATGATTAGTTAAATTAAACAATTGCTTTTGAAAATAAAAGAGTCAAGTTTGTTTGATATTTTTTAAAAAAATAGCTATATTGAGATCTATAATGAAAAAAAGAAAAAAAGAAAAAAATCAAGGTACCTTATATAATCTATACGGTATAGGGTGATATTAGGATGGTATAGAATGAGGTACGAGTAGCAAAGTTTTGGAACCTATATCCATATGGTAGAGCATAAGTAAGGCTCATAACCTACCCACTTGATAATCGCTTGCCCCTAGTAAAAAGGGACTAAAGAGGCAAGATAGCCGATCTTAACAGGCTTAGATCCAAGAAACAAGGCATTTAGTGGAAGGGTTAGGGCTAGGTTCAAGCTTATTCTCATAGGTAATATAAACATATTTATAATGAGTAGCAAGTAATCATTAACATTGGATTTTATAAACTATTAGTACATAAGACTAATTAGGGTTAGGTAACCTTAATGGACAAAAAGAAGAAGAAGAAGAAGAAGAAGAAGAAGAATCAATACATCAAAATGTAGCATCGGTGCTATTTCTTCTCTAATTCTTCATACGGCTAAAGGCAAATATAATTCGATAGGTAATTGCCGCTAAATAGAGCTACTGAGTTTTAAAATTTAAAACCTCATATTCTATCCTTAACTCGGTTTAATAAGCAAGTGTACCTATTGCTTGTTAGCACGAATGGTTATAAAGTCGTCTTTACTAAAAACGAATACAAGCACTAATACTAATTAATATTCCCATTATCTAGCAATTCAATTTATCTAGTGATTAATGACTAAAACTTTAAATTATTAGCTAAACTACACTAATCTACAAACTAATTTTAGCCAACACAATGGTTACAATAACAATTATTAACATAACACTTAACATTTAGACTTGGTTCACCGCATAGTATAATATCATCCTTAATTTAATCCTAATGATTGTTATCTGTAGGGATTTATTAATTTATAAGCATTATTTTTAGAACTACTTATTCCTAACCTTAATTGTGTTTATTAAAATTTCTTTTGAGTTAATAGCTAATTATAATTGCATTAACATTATGAAAACTTCTCAATTTCCTTAAGGATGCAACAACTTTTTTAGTAATATTTTTACTATCACAAGTAAGTTGTTGTAATGAATTAAATCTATTCAATAGAATTGTTTCTCGACATATTCTATTGAAATCTATCTTAAGTTAGTGTTGTGTACTATACTATACATAAATTCATTAAGTTCAATTCATCGGAAATAACAAAATCAGGAAATTGTTAATTCACATACTTGTTCATGCTAAATTGATGTAGCAAATCCTAGATTTCTACTCATACATGATGAAATGATAATGCAAATCAACAAAACCTATAAATAATAAGAAATAGAACATAAGATCAGTAGAAGAATAAAACCCCCTTTTAGATCCATTGTACACGTCTTTACAAAACACGAATGATGAATTTCTATAGTCTCTCATGAGTAGTTTCGAGAAAAGTAAGATACAACACTAAGAAAATGTACTGAAAATTGTAAAAATATGATGGGTACAAGTTGGCTGAATAGATCTGTTTATGGTTAAATTCTCTAAAGTAAAGGGTCTAGGATGTCTAATGAAATGAATCTAATGTTATCTGATGTGATGTGTTTTCATGCCATTTGATGTCTGAAAATTGCAAGTATTTTTATATTTTTCTCATTAAAAGGTTTAAAATACACCATTTCAAAGTATTCCTTAGTGTTTAAACCCATTAAATGTACCGGTTCTTGTGAAAAAGTTAAAGATGAATAGTTATGTCTACTCCCATTATGCCCGTAATTTGGAGTGTGATAATCTCAAATAAGAATAATCTCCATTTATCATGTCCATGATGTTTAACGTAAACTCCTCGTCAAAATTATTTATCTCCTCACGCTTGTGATTGATGAAGTGATCACTCTCCTGATATGCTATCACGGTCATGACTAACAAGGTGATAATAACTTCATCCTTAGTCATTTCCTTGATTACGCCCATAATGGAGAGAGTGACAAGCACTAAACACTCAAATTTTCTTTGATCATGCTTGTGATTGAATACATGTCGATCTTCTTTCATAATTATTTCTTTATCACAGATGCGATTGCTCTAAAACTCTTTATTTTTGTGTAATTTTATCTTCTCTTCGCTTTGTTTTAAATAAATATCATCTCCTTATTTTTAAATCATTTGAAATTGATATATTACATAATTAAGTATAAAGAATTTAAAAAATAAATACAATTATGACCAATTTATTAATAAATAAGCCTATAAAGTCTAGAGATCCTCACCATATTGCCATTGAGTTAAATTTTGATATATTCAATCTAAAATTAATCTAAATTTTTATTGTTTCGATACCAGATAGTATTCCTTAATAAATTATGAGCCATTATGAAATATTTATTAATAATTCTCAATACACTTTAAGGATATGATATAGTATTCCGATCTTGAAAGAATCAATATTTTTAATAATCTACTATGAAGATTTTTGAACCTTAGGTTTGGTCCCATTACGTTTGGAATTAAGGCATTTTTCCATTGCGTATATATAACTTTTTATTTTTGAAAAATTAACGTAGCAGACCCCCATTTCCGCTTTTTGATTTAGCCTATCTTCTTCATGCTTCGTACTTTCAACATCCTCATCATGTTCCATTTGTGCATTTGTCTTTGTTGTATGAAAACAAAATTTCTCGTTTGCCCCTGGTTTGATGCTCCATCAGACGATGGTGGATCATCCTTTGAGTCTTCTTGTTGTTTAGGGCCATTTTCGGTAGCCAATCTCTTACGGCATCGTCTTGCTTGGTCGCTGTCAACGTCTTTGTTGTTCTCTAGGTTTTTGGCCATTTTCGTCAGCTCATGGACTAAGTTTTGTTTATCTATCGTTTGATTGAAAAAAAAAAAAAAAAACCTCTTAAAAAGGGAGGGATCGAAAAAAGATCAACAGTATTTCAGTCGAATTACTTCTTTTCATTTCCTTTATATAACCAATAAGAGAAAGGGAAATATTTTTATAGATTTTTTTCTATTTCCACGGTTTTATCCAAATAGCATGAATTTTATATTTTCCTAATTTCCTCTCGCTTCTTTTCCTTTTCACGTGTTTCCTTCTTAAAATTTCCCAAACACTGTTTAAAAATAAATAACTAGAATACCAGTCATATTATTTTGCATGTAATCATCGTTCCACTAATTAAAATAACAATATAAACAAAACAAAGTAATCATCATAATACAATAATCAAAATTTTGTCAATAATTCATTGCGCCAACTCTCTCTCTCTCTCTCTTTCCCGTCCATAAATTCAGTACACGCCACACATACACACTTGTCCTTCCCACTTCCTCTATATCTCTCGCGATTTCTTCATCCGAAACACACAATGCCAGCCGGTGAGCTCCGCCACATGACGCCGTCTCCTCCGCCTCACCCGGCGGTACAAGAGATGATAAAACAGGAGGAGGAGTTCGTCTGGTCTCAAATTAAAGCCGAAGCTCGTCGCGACGCCGAGTCCGAACCAGCCCTCGCGAGTTACCTCTACTCCACGATCCTTTCTCACTCCTCTTTCGCTCGATCCATCTCGTTCCACCTCGGGAACAAGCTCTGCTCCTCGACGCTGTTATCGACGCTCCTCTACGATCTCTTCCTCAACGCGTTCTCTTCCGATAATGACCTACGCGCCGCCTCCGTGGCGGATTTACGCGCTGCTAGGGCACGTGACCCGGCGTGTGTTTCGTTCTCTCATTGCTTGCTTAATTATAAAGGGTTTTTGGCTTGTCAGGTATGAATTGTGAAATTAAAGTTATCATTTTTATGTTCTAATGATCGGATCGAGGAACAAAAACAATCTTTTTTGTTTCAGATTGTTGTTCACGTGAAAAGATAATAACTTGTGAAGCTTTATTTATTGAATTGTCAATGTAGCAAATACTTTGGGTGCTATTTTTAGAAATGTAAGTCTGGGTATCTCGATATTTTTCACGAATTAATTTACCTCATATGGACTGCATCGTCTCACATCCAAGTGTTTAAATGTTACAAATGAACTGGTTAACTGTTCGTTGCAGCTCGATGTTTACTCGATTTTGATGTGATTATACTTGAGTCCCGGCTATTTCTGAGTACAATCGAAGTTTTAATTGACATTATTATTTTAAGAAAACGGTTTCTATTTTTCCAACTGATTAATTTATATCCTGTTTTAATCTGCGAAATGTTTCCCAGCAAAACAATGCAGAAAATCCCTTTTGTACCTGGGGTTTCGTCATTAGACATTTAGTAAGGGTATTTATATATTTCCTCATCTGTTACTTTTGATTGTTCCAAGTTTTGTGGTGAGTTTATGTGTTGGAGAACATAAATTTGGAAATTCCTATGTCTTTCCTTAGTCATTTGTTTTATCTTGTTTTGAGTTTCATTATTGTTCTTTGTTTATATCTTATTAGGCTCAACGAGTGGCACACAAGCTGTGGAACCAACACCGAAGACCACTTGCACTTGCATTACAATCTCGCATTTCAGATATCTTCTCAGTGGACATTCATCCAGCAGCTAAAATCGGGAAAGGCGTGTTGTTTGATCATGCAACTGGTGTAGTTATTGGTGAAACTGCTGTTATCGGAAACAATGTCTCAATTTTGCATCATGTGACGCTTGGTGGAACTGGGAAGGTTAGTGGCGATAGGCATCCTAAGATTGGGGATGGTGTATTGATCGGTGCGGGTGCAACGATTCTTGGCAATGTGAAGATTGGGGAGGGAGCAAAAATTGGGGCGGGATCGCTGGTGCTTATTGATGTGCCACCCCAGACAACTGCAGTGGGGAACCCAGCAAGACTGGTGGGAGGTAAAGATAAACCAAAGAAGCACGATGGATGTCCTGGGGAGTTGATGGATCATACCTCATTCATATCGGATTGGTCAGATTATATCATATAATAAGGCCGAAGTTGTATCATCACCGTCAGTATGTGACATGGACGATCCCTATATGTGTCGTTTTTATTTGTTGACCGACCATAGTGTGTATGTAGTTCTTCTCAAGCGTCAAGGTTCTCTTTTACCTTGGCCGCAGGTGATTGTACTTCTCGTAGGTTATCAAGGATCTATGCTCTCAAATGTACTTGTTTTGTGTATCAACAGGTATTCTAATCAGAACCCTTCTGTCTTTTTGACTATAGTCTCTTGAACAATCTCTGTCGTTCTTGCTATGGATTTCTGCACAAGTTTTGAGCTAATTCTGGGCTTCGATTTCTGCTCGTTTCTGCAATCTTCTAAACTAACAAGAATGAAAGTATAAATTGAATGCGAAAGCAAACATATCAGAAGAGAAAAATTCGATATATTGAATATGATTAAGTCATGCTAATGCTGGATTAGGAGGCTGAATCAAAACCGTGGAAAGTCTTTAATCCATAGTTCTTCTAACTAAGTCGTGAGACCGCAGATTGGAGGGCAATGGTCAATTATTGGTACATTAAGGACACTGTTTTCATTCTCGGCACAACCTCAGAACTGAAGTTCTGGGTGCTCCCATTTTTTCCATGTAGATTCACCATATTGTCCATTTATGCTGTCCATTTGGTCAACTCAAGGATTAATTTCTTGTACCAAAAAAATACATGTTCTAAAGAGTAAGGCTGTATGTGTCGAGGCCACCCATCAGAGTTTTGATAAATAGAACACCTTGATCCATATACAGAAAATAATACTGCATCTAGATCTCGTTATCATACTCATCAAAATTTCAATAAACGGACCGCGTAAACATAGATGGTGTCAGACTACTAGAAAGTAGGGATAGATGCTATAATATAAAAGTGTCTTGACTTTCGTTTTTTAGTAATATACTTTATATTTATGCAATTTAGTATCTATATATTTTGAAAATTGCAAAATAATGTCTCTCTTAAATTGTAAATTATTATTTAGTGTTTGTTAATAGTATCTCATAGATACTATTTGCAACTCTCAAAATAGACAAATATAAAGTATAGACACGAAATTGATAAAAAAACTGAAAGTTAAAATACTTTTACAGTATTTATCTCCACAAATTGCACTAACAGGTTGGTTTGGTTCTATATGTAATTCTGTGGGCGGAATCATAAACTGATTTGAGGAGTATCATTATTATCTAGTTTGAAATTCTCTCTCTCTCTCTCTCTCTCTCTCTTTCTTCACCAAGTGAATTAAAGAGAATACAAAATGGTTCGATGCAATTGGTGCAAAAAGGTAAATGTTGATACAATAACTATCAATAGCATGCAAAATCAACACTTCTGATGAAAGCATCGTGTTTGAAATGATGTTGGTCATCTTCTGCCGCTGGTCCTTACCTTCTTGACGGTGACGTGGGATGCGACATATCCTCAAGGCTCAAACCTGTGGGTGGACGTGATTTGGTCGCAGAATGAAATGAACAAAGCGCAACAGTCAAGCTTATTAATTCCTTTGAAAGTTTCGTGGTTTCATTCCCGATCAAGAAGGCAAGGGTCTATGGCAATATCAAATTTTGTGAATTTTTCTTAGTATAGTACTGACTTAATTTATCATAATTTTTCTATATAAAATCTAGATTATAGTTATACACTACAAACAGAACCATATGATTGAAAAGGCTAAATTTATTCTAATAAAATCAATATTAGCATCATTTATAGAAAAATATTCACTTGTTATTATAATTATATTGTATCTTGTATGTATGTATATATGCATATATGATTTTATTAATGATTGTGCTTGGAATTTATTTTAAACTCTATAAAATGGAAAAGTTCTTTTAAACAATTATTAAGAATATTCAATACTTTTGTTAAGAAGTTAAAAAAATAAATGTTTTACTTTTTCTTTTAATATATATACTAATTGAAATATAACTATCAACTTATTGGGAAAAATAAAATCAATATATAAAACTTGTATAAATTTTGTTTTCAATAAAAATATATTAGAAAATATATGAATATGAAATTGCAAGTTAAAAAAGAAAAATAAATATAAATATAATTTTCTTTGATTTCTTTTTATGATAATTTTATAAACTTGTTTTATCAATTATGCTAAAAAAACTTGTTGAATATAAGTTATTATATAATAAATCATTTAATATTCTACATTTATTTGCATAATATTAGTTATAAAAGAAATGCTACTAAACTAAATTATAATTGCTATTATTTGTTAATAATTTATGTGATAAGATTGGAACAATTATAATATGGGTAAAGTAATGATTATTTATAGTGTACTATTTATAATAAATTACAATTCAATAAAATTTATTTGGTTAGATATAATTTTGTAATAATGAATTTAATGCTTTAGTTATTATGGAAAAAATAGATTAGAAGAAAATAAAAAGAAAATGCTATTTATGTAATAAATGCATATTAAAAAGACAACACGCTATTCATGGGATTTTAACCTATGACCCTTTGTTTAAAAACCATACACTTAAACACTAAACCACTTAACCACACTCAATACTGTGAAATAAATAACTCTTTAAAAGATATATATTATACATACTTTTTCTTCTATTTAAAAAAAAAAAATTAAAAAATAAACATTTTCTTAGGGTTAGGAGGGTTGGGGCCCCTTTCACCACTCCCCCTTAAATCTTTCCATGACGACAAATATATAGAAAAATATGACTTATTATGTGATCTTGATACTTGATATTAAATTTTCACATTAGTAGATTATATAAAATAAAGACATTCCCTAAACAATTTATCTCCTCAAAAGATTTTTTTCATTTTTTTTTACAGAGTAATTTCCCTTATGCTATCTTAGAATAGGATCTATTGGCACAAATTGTGCATCTACAAGCATTATCTATAACATATATTTAAATTACAATCCTTAATCATATCATATTCTTAATAACATTCTAATCTAATAGTATGAACTATTATTTTAACATAATTAATCAAATCCGCTTCCCCAATTTTCCAAAGTTATAATATGTATAATAGTTGAAAAAAAAAAAGGAAAGAGAAGTTACCACCAACAATGATTTTGGTTCCTCATTGTAGATATGCTCCTCATCCATCCTCTTATGCCTTATTTGACACGACCTACCCACTCCTTTGTCATAATAACTTTAGATGGAAAAACTAGATTGTCGATATGAAAAAGATGAAGAAGAAATAAGGAATCTGTAGACCAATAGGGACTACAATGATTTCTATGAAGTGATTGTTAGAAGCCAAATCACTATTACGAATGAATTGACTGATGTTGATTTAACAATCTTGAATATGAAGAAGCAAGATGTTATCTTGGGGATGAATTGAATATCTAAAGTGCAAGCAAAGGTGGATTATAGAGCGAAGAGAATTACCTTTACTACCTTTAATGGATTAAAAGTGATGTTTACAAGAGAGATAGCTAGAGAGTGAAGCCTTAGCCTTATGTTATTAGACTAGACAAGGGAAGACGAATGCCAAAGTTGGAACTTCTACTTAGTCTCTATAATAAAAATTGGATGAGAAATTGAAGAATATTAGTGAGAGACTAGGAGATAGTGAGTTCCTTAATGTTTTTCTTCAACAATTATTGAGATTACCTCCTAATAGAGAGATTAAGTTTATAAAACTTGGTACTTATGGGTTAACTGTTTGTTAAATTCCCATATTGAATGGCACTAATAGAACTTAAGGCATTAAAGGTGTAACTTTAAGACTTATTAGACCTAGTTTTTTCCTAGAGAGCACCGGTGTTATTTGTAAGAAGAACGAAGGATCTTTAAGACTTTACATCTATCATTGAGGATTGAATAGAGTGATAGTTAAAAATGAGTACCCATTATCCTTAATCTATGGTTTATTTGGTTAGTTAAAAGGTGCTGGAGTGTTTTCTAAAATTGATTTGCGATAAGGTTACCATTAGTTAAGAATTAAGCCTAAGGATATATTAAAAGCTGTGTTAAGGATAATATAGGTACTGTAACTTCCTAGTAATGCCTTTAGGCTGAAAAATTTACCTACTGAATTTATGGATTTGATGAATTGAATGTTTTAAACCTTTGTTGGACAAGTATGTTCTTATATTTATTAATGATATTTTGGTATATTCACTAAATGCAATTGAGCATGTGGAACATTTGTGCACTTAGTTACAAGCTCTTCAAGGAAACTGATGCATGCCATGTTCTCGAAGTGTGAATTTTGGATAGGTCAATTGGACATATTATTTTAGGAGAAGGTATTCCAATGGATCTCAAAAAAGGTTAAGGTGATAGTAGAATGGAAGAGACTCGAATGGTGAATGAAATATGGAGCTTCATAGGATTAGTGAGATACTACCGCAAGTTTGTGAAGGACTTTTTGGAGATAGCAAGATTGTTAACTCATTTTACCTTGGAAAATGAGAAGTTTGAATGGCAAGAGAAACAAGAGCATAGTTTTTAAGAATTAAAATAAAGTAATACTAGTCCCCATACATGCCTTACTAAATAGTGAGAAACACATAATAATGTTTCTTGGAGTGGATTCAGGTGTGTACGCATGCAAGGTAGAATGGTCATTGCATATGCTTCGAAACGATTAAGACTACATGAGAGAAATTACCTAACTCATGATCTATAGCTGCTCTTATGTTTGCTTTAAGGATTTGGCATCATTACTTATATGGACGAAGGCATGAGATATATGTCATACCTCGAATAGGTAGAGTCTTAATAATCCCACTATGTAGACTACTTTATTATAGAATTTGGCCTCATAGTTACTATCATAATATCATAGACATAGTCTACATAGGACATATCTAACTCAACCAGCTTTGAAGCTATTACCTATGAAACATGTGGTACATTCTTTCAAAATGCTTTTTATCACAAACCTATAGTACATTTACATAGCTTCATATCATAATAGTATTTACAAGAGTACATTTACATAAAAAGTTACATATTCAAAAGAAAACTTGTAAGAAACAAACCATAAGTCAAAACCTATTAAGCTACCTAGGGAGACGTAAATAGTTTTCCCAAAAAGTAGATAAGACAACAAAAGATATTTAAAAGTCTCACCATTTTTAGTTTGTCTGACTCCTCAGCTTGCCATTTACTAACCTAAGGATAGTTGTAAAGATCTATGAAACAATCTATAGGGATGTAACATAGGAATGGAAGAATACAAACAAAACACAAGCAGGATTATCAAACATTAGTTAAATGCAATGCAATAAGAAAATGACACATCACACAATATTAGCCTATCCATTATGAGGTTAAAAAAATTATACTTGCTTTAACCTAGGTTGAGGAGTTTCTATAATTTCGGCATAACGCCACAAATCAAGGCTAAACTGAGGCTTATGCAATAAAGAGCTAACTCCTCTCGTAACTACCTTTGAACTAAGGACCTTAACCTTGCTACAACCTCTTCTCCCATCTCTTAGTGGGTTGCATATGTCAGGTTAGGGTTTAGGTAAGGCTTGGTTAGTTCTAATTAGAGGTGACCATCTAATCTTAAGACAAACCAACCAGTTCATCAATCAAATAAGTAAACAAAACATGGAGTTTAACTCCTAGCCAACATTATAGTATCTTGATCATATACATTGCATGTACACAAACATCTAACTACAACCACAAACAAGTATACTCTTAAACGTCCAAGTAATTTGAAGTAGTACCTTAATATGTTGTAAGGCACTAATCCCAACCTTACATTGATGTTTGTTGCTCGTTAGCCTTGATTGCCAAACTTGTCCACTTCTAGTATCCTTAAATATTCAAGTGATTATCTTTAGATTCCACTCAAATAAGAAATAAGAGCTCAATTTAAAGGTTACATGTGTGTTATGTTTAAGCTAAATATAGTTTTTAAACTAAGTTAGGATATTGTTGGAGTTTTTAAATAGGGGACTTCCTATGGCAACTTTTGAGTTTGGTTAAATTTATAGTTTCAAATGGGATGCTTTTTGAGTCTTCTACTAATTAATGCAAGTTTAAGGTTTCTACTAATATACTTTTTGCCCTACTTTTTGACTTGTACTATTTGCCTTATAACTCATAAAAATTTTATGATCTGACCTATATTTCCTTAGTTTCATCATATATCAGATTAGGTCATCACTTCTAAACTGAAATCCTCATCCAAAAACATGCCTAAGTCACCAAATATGCTTTCCCCATCATCAAAACCTTAAGAAACTACATAAGTACAGCTCCTTTTGAACACTAATCTAAATTTACTTCTTTAGTTACTTTAGTATCATAAATCCTAGTTCTTAACTATTAAAATCAGTAGCATAACACTAACATGTAGACCTCATTTAGCTCCAATATATAGAGATTTAAACTTAAACACATCAACCAACGTTCCAATTCATGTGTTTTGTAAAAACATGCTGCTTCGACCTCGGAAGACAACTAATTTACTTCATAAGTAATCTTTTTCACTCAAAAATAGATGCTTTCTTTTTGCTATCCATCATCTAAAATCTCTTACCACTCAAATTGTAGCAAAAAATAGTTAACATACTTTAAAAAGTAAAAAAGGGAAAATCATATACAACAAACTATTTTTATAAAAACTAAAATTTATCAAAAATAAAACTTTACATAAACTTTACATTTTTGTAAAGCCCTTTACATAACTTGAAAATATACTCTTTGAGAATCTTGTATGTAAAAATTGAGATAAAAACTATATCATTAAGCCTTTAGAAAATGCAATCTAAAATTTGTCAATTTGCTACATTTCTATGGAACTTATACATGCACTTAAAATTTCAAAATTGTGGGTTGGTTTCTCAACATACAAAATTACCTAAGAAAACAAAGTTTCAAAAATTTTGGATGTCATTTACTATTTTTAGACCTTTAAGGAAAAAAAAATTGGAAAACTGAGCACTGATCAGAATTATTGCTTCCAACCACTAGTTGCACCAGGCCCATTGTCAGCTGGCCTAAGCATAAGCCTCTTCTCCAAGCAACGTCCCTGGTTCACTTCCAGGTGCTATTTACATTGTAGAATTCACTTAGCTTAGATTATATCCTATTATTTTCCTTAAGTTTTCTTAAATATTTTAAGAGAAACCTATAATAAACTTACTCCATGAACTAAATATTGTTGCTTACTTGTTTTCTTTTAGCTTGAATTTTCTAAAAAGTAAGTGCTACTTAGGTATCTTAGGGTTTTGGTTGATAAACCTCTCTATAATATGCAAGGTCTAGTTTAGCTGTTAAGTTCACTCTCTCTCTTCAAGTGGCTAAAAGACCAAAAGTATTGGTTTTAGGAGGTTTTTAAACATCTCATGGAATTGATATTTAGTAGGATCCAACGTCCTTACACATGCTATGCTCTCATTTCCTTAACTAATATTCCTTACGTGTACTAATTACTAATGTTGTATTTTATCCTATTCAATTTTTCTTTCCTTCTTTCTTAAATTATTTGTAAAATTTCCTAGATTTTAAATACTTTTATCATGTATAATTTTTCTTGGATATTATTTTGTCCCATTTTATGAATTTTATAACCAAGTAATTTATTTCTAGAATTTGTGTAACTAACGAACTACAAAACACACGTTATCAATAAATAAACAATAGTTTTTATTATCACTAGCTTTTTAATTATATTATTATGTAATTAATATATTTCTAAAATGATCACTTTGTTTGATATCTATGGTCTTTTTGCAAAAATTCAATTTAATCAGATAGCTTGCAAAGATGCCTTAAATTAGGGTCCCATTATCCTAGGTTACCAAAAGTGTAGGGCTTACAATATACATAGGCCATAAGAGTTTTAAATATTTGTTTACTTCAAAAGAACTTAGCATGAGACAACAATAGTACTTAGAGTTAATTAAGAACCATGATTTGGGAATTATCTATTATTTGGGATGAGTAAATGTAGTAATGATACCTTAAATAGAAAAAATAATGCTAAAGTAGTTTTCCTGTTGATTGAACAAAAAAGAGTTAATCTAGATGTTTGAAGGAATAAACCTTAAATTTTTATGTTGAAGTAATGATTGGAATCACCCAACTTTTTAGCCAAACCAACATTAGTTGAGAAAACAAGGTGTGCTTAAGAAAAGGACCTAGTGATGAAGGGTATCATACAAAAGGTTAACGAAGGAAAATATAACATGAGGATGGAACTTTAGGAGTAAAAACTTCATTCGTATGATTTTTGAATATGCAAATGCTAGTAAGTAGCTTAATTGATTAAGTAACATAGAATAAAGATAGTTATTGTTTCCATACAGATTAGATTAAAGACTAAACCAATTCAATTCTATTATTATTTAAGAACTCAAAAACTTACTAAAATAAAAATTTATTTTAATACTAACTAAAAATAATTAAGTAAAATAAGACAATCATAAAGACAAATTTTCACTAATTCATTTATCAATAACATAGGAAAATTGAATTCACCAGTCATCTAGTGCCCCATGACCGTCAAATCTCAGAATTGATAATTTAGTATTATCTAATCCCTACAACTATTGGTTTATTCTATCCTTACGACCATTACAAAATTATTAACGTTGCCTTTATCTAATTTGTCATCATTACCTTGGTTCTAAGGCTCTTAAATCATTCTTCACCATTTCCAACTCCACTTCTACCACTCAATTCTCACTTAAAAGTCTCATTCAGCATGTTAAATTGATTATTCATATTTTGTATCATGTTTTGCATCAACTTCGTTTGATGATTTTGCATGCATTGAAATATTTCCATCAAAACACTCACTTGATCACTATTGAATGGATTGTACACATTTCTTCTTTTATTGTTGTTACCATAATTTTTTCACCCACAAAACTAGCATTCTCATTACTCATTCTTTTTATCCATTCACAAAAAATTCAATTGAACAATCTACTACATTGATAAGTTCTAATGCTTTCATTTGCCTCATAAACAACACCACTACACCGATTCTTGGCAAACCCTAATTCCTACAACTTAGCAATTTCTAACATAAGAAGAATCACTCATACTGGAAAACATATATGTTGTGCCTTATGCTCTGATATCAATTATGATGTGCCAAAACCGATTGATTTCAAGTTGATATCTATGGATAAATGCATTGCAAGCTTAAAAGATAATGGATAGATGTATTTTTGATGATGTTATGACATGGAAATTGAAATAACAAATAGATATAGATGAATATTAAAATCAATTTTAATGTTTAAACTGGGTATTTTGTAGTTCCTCCACCACTAATACATGCGATCTTAAAATATAATGATTTTAATGCTATTATCTTGATAGGACTCATGAGATAAAAAGGGTTAAGGAATTGGTACAACCAATTGACAAGAATCCACTAATAAGATTTAGGAAAAACACTAGCAATGGAATTGGCTAGGGTTTTATCAATAACTCTTAAAAGCCTCTTGCTTCAATAGTGAAGAGGAATAACAAAAACCTAAGATGTTTAGTATGATGAAGGAAAAGAATTTAAATACGCCCTAGAATCTAATAGAATAATTGTAATTAACTAAAACAAGGAGAAATAAAGCTAAAATTCAATGTGTTATGGTGAACATAGTCAAGTACGCAACTGTGTACTCGACTATCTACATCTTTGATGTACATTTCTCGAAAGAACACACCTAATATTGTTTCCTATCTTGGCCATGTGCACGAACATGGTTTGAAACACAACTATGTTTAGGGCTGTATACCTCTTTAAGGTCATTGTTCATGCCTTTCTCTAATTTTTGTGGTTCCAACTCGTGAGATTGATTCATGAGGGAATGAACCTCAATTTCTAACTTTAAGCTAGTACACTCAAGTTTTTGTGTAGCAGAAGAGCCATTTCTTTGAACATGTGTAAAGCTAGAAAGCTTAAGGATCTTTATCTTTAGAACCTACCCTATTATATTCATAAATATATACTAGCAATTAAACAACGGTGAGGTATGCTACTAATAAAGGGTTGTTATGTTATCAGAGTTCTACTATATCATGAAAATGTTTATATTTCCCTTGTAGTATCCAAGTAATTCCATATATAATATATTTTTGTATCGATCTTTTTTCCATTATAAATTTGTAAATATGAAATTTCCCTATGGTAACCTTAATTTATTTGTAATAATGGTATTCCAATAAAATTGCAACGCTAAAACATTTGTAATTGCCACATTACTATTTGCTCGTGGTCCTTTACATCTTCACTTGCACACCATGTTTTCCATCATTATGCATTTTGTTTTTTCTTATTTTCGTTGATCTTTTAAGGGAAAAAAAAGAATAAAAGTATAAAAGAAAAAAGAATAGCAGTTTAGATAGGTGTCATATATCAGTACCCTTATTTTTTTTTTCCTTGTAAATTATCATCCCTATAAATAAATCCATGGTCGAACTATTGTTTTCAAAATTATTATTCATATTTTGTAAATAATAATTCACATGTATCCTCTCATTTTTCTTTTGTCACCTTTTGCAAATTAATCACATAACTTTTGTCAAAGTCTAATAAAATTTCAAATAAAAGGACTTTTAGTTATTTTTAAGTAACATATATCTTTCCACTTTATAATACATTTCTCCATGAGGTTATAAATAGTTTTTCTGCATCACTTAAAATCAAGGCCTTTTCTCCCTCTAGTATCTCAGTTTGCAAATAAAGATTATCAAAATAAAATAAGAAAATTTAATGCCTTGTATAGTTTTCTTTTCTTTTGTAAAATAGTCTTCAATTTCTTCCCTCATTTTGTAAATTCCTTCCCCTTTATCACATGTTTACTTATGCTCATAGGTTATAAATATTTTCTTTTGATTACCTATACATAATGTTCTCCCTTATCACATTAAAATAGGATTTGTCACTCTACCCTCTTCCTTTAGAATATCTAACTCGCTCTTACTTATACTTGAAAATTAATAACAGTTACACACTTTTATAAAATCAATTTAAGACAAGTAAAAACCAGTAGGTGTACTAGATTATACAAGTAGTATTGTTAGTTTTTCATGGTCGTAATCTATAGGGAATGGTATGTTAGCTCTCAATCATGATAGAATTATCTATAGTTTGGCAACTCGATGAAAATATTTGATATTTGTATTCTATAGCTAAAATTAAACTATTCTAATAAAATGGGATATCTAGAACCTAGAAGGAATATAATCGTGAACCAAATTGTCATAAAACTAATTGGTATTATGATTATACTGTCTACCCAAATTGCATGTGTCTAATCATTAATCGATTTACTTTTCAAACAATGAAGCACTAGGTAACAACACTCTTTCCCAAAGCATATTAATATCCGGGATTGAACAATTTAACCTTTTCTATCCTACACAAACAATTAATTAACTAATCCTTTTTAGTTCTTGAACACTAATTACATTATGACATATATATCCGCAATCCTAGTTAGTCAATCATGGAAGTTGATTCGAAATGGTTTTTGCAAACATAATCCTAATCTATCATTTATTCCAAATAAATCAAAACATGTGCTCAGTGATACGAAATTAATAACTTAACTCAAGACCACATAATAGCCAAATAACATAATATGCCAATTGATAATCTAACCTTACATACACAATTCATAGTCTTGATAGGCACAACAACAAACAAGTATTTTATATGACATCCAAATAAGGAAATACAAAAATAAATGGAAGTACCTTGAATGGAAAACCTGAGCCTAATTTTATGGTTAAATGATGATCCTACTTTCTTTTGACTTGGATTAAAGTATTCCAACTAAGTAAAGAAGAGAAAAGAAATTGAAGAAGGGAGTTGAGACGAAAGCTCCTGAGCACTAATGCACCAAAATCACTGGAAGTTTGTGCATTCTCTCTCCCCTTTTGTAAAGCCCTTCTCCAATTTTGAGAGTCATTTCAATTGTTAATCATTGGGGCATCATACTTAATTGTTAGGAAATCATGGTCCAATCGCTTTAGTTCTTAAAGAAGTATGGCTATCCTTGCTTTCATTCTCAAATTGTTGAAAACTACTTCATGTATTTTCTCTTCTGCATTACAACAGATTGGTCATTTAGGGACTTATAATTAGGGGTAATTTTATTTAACGCTCATATATGATTTTGTAGTAGTTTTTTTCAATTTAAGTAATAAATATATGTATTAGTGACAATTTTTTAAATATGCTGGAGAAAGGTGTTCTAATAATATAAATTATAAAAAGGAGAATGGGCCTAAAATAAAAATAAGCTGGCCCTTAAATGATTTACCTTCTCTCTCTCTCCTCCTCTCTCTTTTTCTTGTTTCTCTTTCTCTTGCTCTCTCTTTCGCTTACTTTGTTTTGTCGTTGAACTAGCTCGCTTGGAAGCTTTACGTAGCAACTCCTCCATTACCACTCTCCATCAAATGCAAATAATTTACATTTTTCCAACTATTTTTTTTAAGAGGCTAGTTAATTATGTCATCTATAATTAGTGATTTTTATGTTTTTCATTTTTCCAATTCATTGATTTAACTATGTATATACGATGTTGTTGATTATGTTGTCTGTAATTAGTGATTTCTAGGGATAGTTGTAATGCTTTGTTCAATTTGTGAAGAATGTATTGAAGGTACAATTATAAGCTCAAATCTAAATTGGACACTAATTCCTTTGATCAGCAGCATCCTTGAGTTGTCATATGCAAAGTAGCAATCGCCATTTTATGTAATAAGTAGATCTATGGCATCCCATTTAAGCTAGAAGTTACATGTTTGTTTATGTTTTTGAAAGTGAAGCAAGTCTATAGGAATTAATTAGCCCAAATGGCATAACAAAAGGATGACATATTAGATACGATTGTTTTAAGTGGTTTAAATGCTCAATGGTTAAAAAATAGAAGAAAACCTTTCTTCATATAGCACAAGAAGTTTCACCCCTGGGGATATAATTATCATACTAAATTGACATTCATCTATTCACAGATTTGATATGAACTTTACTAGGAGTGTGCCCTTTCTCCTTCTCTCTATGAGCCTCTTTGACTTGTGTAATGGAGAATGTCTTTACAATAGGAATATGTAATTTTTTTTTTAAGAATTGTATGTTGAAGCTATGATTCCACTGTTATGAAGCAATACCTCATAGACTTCTATGCCTTAATTATCATCATGTGGAATTTGATTATATCTTCTCTAAAAAGAGTAAATCTTATTGGTTCAATGAAAGATTTGAGGAAATCAGCTACTCATGAAATATTTACAAGATAACACTCTTCTTGCTTTCATTTGTACTGCTTCTTATGGTAGATTATTAGCTTAGCTTATGGTTTTACAATATAAATAGTTTGCATAAATTTAAAGGAAATAAGTTGCATGACCTTAGTTTCGGAAAGTAGACCATAGACACAAAAGTGTTAGGGAATGGCTTGTTAAGATTTTTATGTTAGTTAATTCAACCACAACATTCTTTTAAGATTTTTATGTTAAGGGGGGTAGGATTAGATTCATATCTTCTTTGTTTATGTTTTGATTCTTTGCTTATAGTAGCACTATTTAGTCTAAAATCAGAATTCTGCACATTTATCTTCCTGTAGTGTACTAGATCCTTCATAAGGATCGCACTCGTGATGCTTGCAGTGAATTGGTGGTGTAGGACTTCTACTTTAAGACAAGCAAGGGATGGAATTTTTTTCTTCTCAAGATAGTGAAATGAAATGCATACAGAAAATTCAATTTGTGTGAAATTGCTAATGGAAAGACTTTTACTAAGTCTATGAAAGGTTCTTAGCAATAATACATACTACGTAGTCAACACTCTTGGAAGACTTTTAGCCAAATGAAAGACACACTTAACTTCATTGTCATTATCAGATAAACTGAGAATAGTAAAGAGGTGATATTCTCTCTTGCAAACATTTCTCCAGTAAATGGCTTGGTTTAGCTAGGATAGACCCTGCCATATTTGTAGGAGTTGAGACGCTAAATTTACTTTGACTGGCTTGGCTTAGATCTCAATAACTTCACAAACAATTCTTGTTGATCCCGAGTAGAAATTGTAGTTATATAAGATATATATACTATTATATAACCATAATAGAACCTCTCACCGGCTTCTAGAGGACATCAACACTAGGTTCTAATTGATTTAAGAGACCAATAATGGCCTTCGCAGATTCATTTGTCTCTTTTCTCATTGATTTCAAGCTTGAATAGGAACAATGGAATCATAGCTTCAATGTACAATTCTTAAATTCCATCTTAAATAGAAAACTAATTTCTAAACAACTTATTTATAGTTTTATTCCCAGTATCAATAAGATCATAAGTTTTGTTATTTTTGTTAGATTTATTCACCCGGTGATTTGTGGCTACGTTGTCTTTGTGGTTAGTATAGGAAACATCCTGGGTTGGAGATAGATACTAGAAATGTCTGAGAGAAATTCCATTATTATCACATTCCTTTCACTACAATCTATATTATTTATAGCATTAGTTACTTACAAGATCACATGTCCTTAGATTGTTTATTTGGTTCTATTTTGATTTTACAATATAGAGTTGATATTCTGATTATAATCACTAGATGCTATCTGTTATTGATTTTGATTTATTTTATTTTAATTGGAAAGTAAACCCTTGGTTTCCTCTGTATATATGGGTTCTCCCATTCTCCTTATGAATTTTTACCTGACTTTAGGGGAGTTGAAATTCAATTCTCCTCTTATTTCTTATTACAGTGTTTACTTGGTTTTCTATTTCTGAATCGTAATTCCTTAGAAATCCTTATTATATAAAATTAAGTAATAGAGATTCCTTAATTTAACTAAAGAATCATGATTTCTTATAAAATTTCATATTTTTTTTTCAAAAATAACCTCATATTAATTTAACAATGACTATTACCACCACCACCACTATCATTGCCATCGCCCACCACCACTGTCACTGCCGTCGTCGCTGCTGCTATTGTACTACCATTGCCATTACTACTAACTACCGACCACTACTACCTACCGTCACCACCATTGTCAACTTTAACCACTGCCACCATCATCGCCACCAATATCATTATCATCATATTGCTGCCACCACCATCACTCATTACTATTGCTGCTACTGCCATCGGTACTGCCACCGTCGCTGTCACTACTACCACTTCTAACAACCGTTATCATCACCACTACTGCTGTTGTTACCATCGCTACAACTACCCCCCCTCCCCTCTAAACCCCTCGAAGCCGCTACCTTGGCCACCTTCACTGCTACCACTACCGCTACCGCCATCAACTACTGCCACTGTTATTGCTACCCCCATCGAACCCCACCATCACCATCACTTACAATTGCCATCGACCATTATCACCACCTCCGCTCTCGCAGTCGATTTCTACCACTACCACCTATTACTTGAGAATTACTTGAAAAAGAAAGTGAATCAAGAGTAATTTAGTCATTAAAGTTCTATTACGTGTCTATTCTTAAGTTATTTATTAATCCAACTAAACAAAGTAATAGGTATTATATTCCTTAAGAATTCCAATTACATTCCTCCCTCATTTTATTCAGTAAAGTAAACGAGCTATTAGTTTCTTACTGTTGCATATATGCTACAAGAAGATTTGTCAAAGTTGTAGGATATCATGATGCCTCAACATGCAAATGAGGATTGGAGCTCTCATTTAGGATGCAAACGTATTGATTCCTTATGTTAGTTACTTTTCTATTGTGGATGTATCTTATTATATAGATCACCTCTTTATGGAATGTTAGAGAATGATGTATCAAAATTTTATATGCTTGACATATCTTGCTAGGACTTAAAAAATATTTCAATTCAGTAGCCTTATGCTAAATTGATATATTTATCATTTAGTACTTTGTTCTGGTTTTGCTTAAAAAGATAACTGAGTTTGTGGTTATATTGGCATTTTTAGAGCTTTTATTCTGCAAATTTTATTTTCATGATTATATATGCATCCAAAGACACATTTTGTAGTCTAGGTTTTCTTCTACAATTTCTTATGTATTGACTTATGAAATGTTGTAGTTAGTTTTGTAGCTTGGGGATTTTGGATCTTGAGAGTAAGGACATAGACAACTAGTTTTTCCTTTTTGGTAAGTAATTTCTCTTTTTGCATACCTTAATGTATGGTGTTTTTACCTTTAAAAGTGCTATGCATACTTGCAAGAGATTTAAGTATAGAGTAAATTAAGATAGATCTATAAATCATTACACCTATTCAATATGCTTAATCCATGTAATTTTTATCTAAACTTTGGTGGCTAGTGAATTTGACCATTTTCAATGATTAAATTCATATATTGGACATATTGAATTTTTGGCAAGAGGTGCTAGATCTCTATTTGTCCCTTATCTATTTTGTCTATAGTTTTCCATATATGAATTTATTGAAGTAAAAATTTTATATTTATGGCTAATTATGGAATCTCAACTATGCAATTAACAAGTCAATCTAGATACCAAAGCAACATGTATTAATAATATCAATCATATTCTACCTTATGAAAACATGAATATGATATTGGTATTTCCATTATAATAACAAATAACAAGGTAATTAGTATCTAATGATTGAGATATGGTATCATTTAAAAATCAGTAAAAGAGTTCTATGTTTTGATGAATAATTAAATATTGTCAATCCAAACAATGTAGTTATGCCAAAGCACAAATTTATTTTTGAATACTCATGATTTCACTTGTTCAAAACAAAACTTACATCAGGTTCCTTGACCCAAATGCTTATGCCTATAAGTAACCTCTTAATTAAGAGAATTTATTTTATTTTTTTCCTTTTTTGTACTCTATAAATGTAAAATACTAGAAGAGTGCTTATGAGTTTTTTTTCATTACTTTTTGTTGTTTTAATCCTAAAAGGTAGGGCATTGGAAAGAGAAGTTATTGGATTATTCAAAGAGACAAAAAGAAACCAATAACTAAGGAGGAAAGAATTTAGATGGATTACAAAATGGTAGTGATATTAGAGATGACTCCAATATAATGGTGAGTACTATTATACTTTTTGATACATATTCTTCATGGTTAAGTAACGTTTTCAGTTCACTTATTTATAGTCAATGAGCATGGTGCATTGGTTATCAAAACTATTATGTAGATATAAAGAGATGTTTATTAGGACTAGTATTATCTTCTATGACTTTATTTTTCTTTTGTTTGTTGTTAGAGTAATTTATAGAGTTAGACTGGTTAATAGATATGGCATCAACCTTTGAAAGGGTATATCTACAACTTTAGCTAATGTGATAAAAAAAAAAATGTTCGGAGATATGTTCCCAAATAAATGTGAGGTATTATATTCATTTATTTCATATCTTTGGATTGAAATAATGTTTATAAAAATAATTTAGTTGTGATAACAATTTGAGAACTCTATATGGTTGTGTTATAAGTTTAATCTAGATATGGCATATGACTCTCAATATAGTTGGAGAGAATCCTTGAGGATGCTAAAGGAATTGTGACTCCTAATATTGTAAATTGGTTTTTAAGTTACACATATGAGTCTTCAATTTGATAATTAGCTTTATTTGTCAAACTTGTATTTAAGTGATCCTTTTATTTCTCCTTTGATACTATAGTCATTAATAAATATATGTACTAAATCGTTTTGGATTTTTATGAAACAAAATTTTTATATCATACAATATAGTGTAGCCAGCTTGTTAGGAGCTAGGAGGGTGTGGAATAAATTGACTAAATGTATGGTTATAGAGTAGTTCATTGGATGATTGAGGCTATTGATCGGTATATGATTTGTAATGGAAATAAATATCAAACTCTTTGCAATTTATGTGTATCTTTGGATTTTAGATACTATTATGCTATCATAACTCATTCTAGAGAATGAAATGCTTTAACGAGTCATATGTGCATTCAAACTTTGTTTTACATAGAATAGGGTATTTTCTTTAATGGGAAATAAAATTACATACCACCTTGGTACTAGATTGTTTCCAAGGTGTTATTATTCTAAGTAATCTACAAATTATTCATAGATGAAAAAGAGTATATATAGCTAGCAATCCTATAATCATATATATGCTTTTCATTTCTTTTCGATGAGAAAGGAAATAGTGGTAGATTATAGTAACTATTATTTTATATTGTTAGTAGCCATTTTAAATTGACATTAAATATAGAAAATAGTAGTGGATTAGAATAGCTTTTATATTATGTCACTAATGGTAGTTTTAAGTTGCTTCTATATAAATAATTTAGTAGCTTGCACTAAATACTATTGTAGTATACATATGCCTTCACTTTTTAAAAATTGTCGCTATAGCGTTATGTATACCTACATTACAAAAAGTGATGCTAATGTCACTTTGCTACTCTTGTATCCACAATCGTTTTACACTAGTGCTAAAAATTCTAGTGGCCACTAAATATATGAGATAAAAGCCACAAAAAATAAAAACTCTTGTAGTGCCAGTCCAATCTGCATGCTTAATTATTGTGCTCACAAGCTTCCCTTTCTTGTGTACTTTTGTTCTTGTAAAGAATTGTGTATATAATTTCGGATTCTGCTTATTTTTTCTATTACAATTACAAAAAAAGATACTCAAAAGAATGGAATATATAAAAAAGGCATATGAATATAATATAAGTTATTCAAACCCTATTTTTGGATTCTTTTGTTATTAATTATGCAATTGATCTAATGGTGTGTAATTTATCCTTTTTATTCAATTTTACCAATAAAACTATCATAAATTACATGTGGATATAAAGCTTACGTTGCGATAAATGTGTACAAATATATATTCATCTCTCCTTTTAAGTTAGAAATTTCCATAAAAAACTTACATAAGCTTGAAAATAGTATTTGTAGATTATTCTCTTTCCTTTTATTTCCAATTAGTCTTTAGTAATTCTTGGACTTATAAATAGTCTGTACTTCTCTAACTTGTGAGTCTTGAAGTCGTTTTCCTTTTTGGTTAGCTGCCCTTGTAAATAAATATATCTAAATTTTAATTTTAGTCGTTAAATAAAAAAGAATCTTATAGCTTGTAAATTGTTTCACCTCCTTAACTTCCTAATCTATAATCTAACATATAAAAAAGAAGGACATCATAATCAAAACTAATTTTTTTCCATTATTTTGTTTGATAAAAGTATTAAATTAAAGAGAGCTAGACTTCTTAACTTATTTTGATTTATTAATAGTATAAAATGAAATATATAGTTTTTCTTGAAAGCATTTTTGTTGGAGCTTTCAAGGGATATAAGAATGTACAAGCACAACCAGGTTTACTTGTAATCAATTAAATGCAATGCAACAAAACAAATGTCATTGCATAACATTGTTTGATTCATTGTAAAATTAAAGAAATTACATCAACTCTAATCTAGATTTTAAGGAGTTCTCACTTAAAGGCTACGATGCCCTCACAACTAAGTTTAGGCTTATGCAATGGAGACAACTCTCCTCCCATGACTTCCTTCAAAGCAGTGTCTTTAACCTTGCCACAATTTTTTCTCTTGTCAATTGGTTCAACTAACGGTGATGAATGAACCATTTCAGCTATCCCTTTTGACATGGTCAATATTTGGTCAAAGAATTCTAGTTGTCCCCTAATAGGTTACAATGTATATCAGGTTAAGAATTGGACTAAGTAAAGTTTAGTTTAGGTTATAACGTGATCAAGTAATTTAATCAATCTAGTAAATCACATTTAAGGACGACATCCCATTCAAGAATTAAATCAACAACCAAAGACATACAATTATGCGCATAACCAACAGGTTATAAGCATAGATAAGTATACGCTCAAGCGTCAAAATACCTTAAAACAGTACTCTAAAATGTGGTAAAGTATTAATCCCAAACTTACATAGATTACTTGTTCTTGACTAGATGTAGTTGTGAGATGTTCCATTGCTATAAATCCCTATATTACGAAGAGCATTTTTAGTATTTATACAAGTTAAACTATTATTCTACTCATCCTTCTTGGTGTTAAGTTCATTGCTCTTAGTTTAGGAAGTTACTTCATTTGAGCATTTAGTTCTTAACATCATTTAGATCAATTCTTTCTTAAGCTATCCTCTGATTCTCCCTTTGACTTATCCTTTGAAATAGTTTTTGTATCCATTTAACTTCAAATTCCTTAAAACATCTTCTAATCCACTCTTTAACTTTAACTAAGTTATGAATCTCATATATGTACCATCTAATTCAACCTTTTGATAAGGTTCAAGTACAACATTTACTAAGAAATCCTTTGAGTTATCCTCTATTTTTGCATATATATTTTCCACTAAATTTCTATAACTTCACCTTATTTCCAATTAAGATCAGTAACAAAACACCACTTACAGATTTACTCTATTCCTATAATTCAAATAACCTTCTTTCAACACCTTATTCATATCAACATATTAAATTTGTATATTAAAAATTTCACCATTTTCCTTGCAAACTCACACATCCATGAAATCAACCACTTAACAATCAAGTTCGCTCTTATATCACTACTTATCATCAAATACCATCTCAAAACAGTTAGGATCAAAATCTAAGTAATTTCTTAAAGAAAATGCAATTTAACATTAAAATTTGAAATCTAAGCATAATTTTGAAGTTCAAAAGTTAATACAAATTCAAAATATAGTTTTAACAAAAATCTCTTCATAGTAGCATTATATATATTACAAATAAGTTTTACAAAAATTTAGGAATAGAAACAACATCGGTAAGGGTTTTGAAAATAACTTCTAAAATTGTTCAATTTCAACGATTTCTTAAGAGCGATATATTTAGCCATTTAATTTTAAGAAAATATATTTTTCCTCGATTATACTTACAAAAATACGAAAGAGTAAATTTTTCCATAATAGTCCAACTACATTTAATATTTTTAACAATTTTAAGAAAATTAGACTAAATTTGAACACTTAATGGCAATTGATGCTCTAACCACCGTTGACTACCCAAAGTGTGTCGGCATTAAGGGTGGGTATAGTTTGGTTCAGTATAGTTTGCCCATTTACTAAACTGAACTTAATATTATGATTCTTTTTTTTTTTTTAAATAAGATGAACCTAACAATATGGTTTAGTTCATAAATTTTTTGAACCTAAAAAAATGATTCAATTCACAGTTCAAATCTTTTTCTTTTATATTATTAGAATCAAAATTTGCTAGGTTTAAGATGGTCAAAATAGTAGCATAAAAAACAATATTAATAATAAGTTGATAAATTCATATTAAGTCGTTTTCATGAGTTATGAATTAAGAAAGGTAGAATAGATTTTTAATTTGTTCCTTTCATGACAAGTCATATTTTACATTAATTCAAGGATGTTTTGACTTAATATTATGAAAAGACTCTACCAAATTAATATGCTATTAAAAATTAAATCCAGTTTCATTACAAAATGTGATTTCTAGTCCTTCAACAAATGATATATAGTTGATAAGAAATCTTCACTTCCAGAGATCCATTTTTTCAACCACCTTGCCATTGCAAAACAATGTTAATGCGGTCCATCATGTGGTCAGGTTGTGAAGTTTTTCTTTTTTTTCTTTTTTTACTAGTTAACAGGTTCAATTCGGCTCGATTCGGTTTGGTTTACTTTTTTTTTTCCTTCACCCTAGTCGGCAGCCTTTCCTTCAGATCTTAATGGTGGTTTACTTCCAGAACTTGTTTGAACCTTTGAACTCTTCTAACCTAGATCCGCACCTATTTTTGCTATTTTCCCTAAATTACTTTCTCAAATGTTTCCAAGCTCACTCTAATTTTCTTACACACCTAACCGAAATGAATTATTATAGGAGAGTTTTGCAAATTACTAGGTTAGTGAGGGAATTTCCAAGACAACAAGTGTCCAAATTAGCTTATTTTTTGAGTGTAATATGTGGCTTAATCTTAGTTTACATATTCCTAAACCCAGCTACTGTATTGCCACAACCATTGGAAAACATTTATACCTCCACATATTTTTGTTTCACTTTTTTTAATTTCGTTCCATTCTTCCTTAGTTATTTAGCTTACTTTAGTGTATAATTAGGGTTTTTAGGTAATTATGGCTATAGATTTGTATATTTATAATATATATATATATATTATAAATATTTACTCTTAAATATTATTTCATGTTATTTTATAAGTTTTAATGTCTATAAAATTTATCTCTAAGAGCTTGTTCATTATTGGAACCTATTTTGTGCATTTTCAATAAATAACAAATAATATATTTTATAATCAACGATTTAGCTATATTATTACTTTATTATCCTAAATCCAAGCTTAGGAGACCATTTCTACTAACTTTTCTAGTTTCCTTGCAAACAACTTTCACAATCATCCAAAATTTACATACTAATTCCAAAATGTCGTATTGCGGGGCTTACAATCATAATAGATTCAAGTAATAAGATCTAACATTTCAAAAGATACAAATTATATAAAAGAACAATCAAAGATAAAATTGGGGCCTTATATATATATATAGACAAATAACATTAAAAACTTCACTTTTAAATTATTCTTGAAAATGAGTGTGATTATCATTCCCTATTATATTGGCAACATATGTAGTAATCACAATCTCTAAAATAAGAATAAGATAAAGCTAGCATAGATTTAAGAAATAGAATAATATTTGAAATACCCTTATTTAAGAATTGACTTAGAAAAATCTCCACAAAACCTAAGTGATTAAATGGTATTGCAAAAGGAAATTAAACGAATTACGGAGGTTTAACATACAGTAAGATCTTGAAAGCCACAAGGTACAATAAAGTCAAGTAGACTACGAAACCCACATAAGAATCAATTGGCTCAAGAAGGATATGTTGACAAAGGAATGAAATCCATTAGAATCTATTGAGGATTTAATTAGTTTAGACTAATGAAATTTAGTATGTTTCGGATAGTATGTACACTTATTTGATTTAGGAAAAACTATAGATGGAATATCTAAACCCTAAAATTATTTAATAATAGATAGAAAGGATCTAGAATGGATAGAATTACAGTGCCGATCTTAGCCCTTAGGAGAAAAGGCTATTGAACTTAGGAGTAGAAGATTCTATAGGAGGGGAATGAATGAAGAAAACTTAGGTCATGTGGAACAAAATTTGGAAATGTATTAAAATCCCTTAGAGATTAAAGAAAGTAGAAAGAGATATTAATTAAATTTAGAAAGTTACCTTTTAAAATATTGGATAATCCACTTTAGAAGTGAAAAACAAAAACACTCCTTTAGCAAACGTATACCAACAAAATATCTCCAAGGAATTGAAAGAACTATTAATAAGCCACGATGATTTTTCATTCGCCCAAGTTATTAATTAGTAAACCCTGAAAAAGCACTTGAAATAATCAACATAGTAATAATAGCATATAACCTCTCATGATAGAAACTTTGGGTGTATAGAAATTTTGAGAACAAAACTTTTGTGAAGTATAGTGGAGATGTGAGACCAACCCTTTTGGCAAATAGGTCCTTAATGCTAAAATTTGGAACATCCATAAAAGTACTTTTGTTATAACTTGAGATATAGGCTAGAGACCATAAATTAATTAACCAACCAAGAAAATTTTAAGTATTTGACATGGAATTATAAAATATTAATATGAGTTAAGGTTAAAATTCTCAAATTTTATACGCAACCCTCAAAACAAGAAAATCGTAAAATTTGAGACCCAATTTTAAGAGATCTCAAACATAAACTAACCAATAATAAAATATGACTAAGTGACATGAAATGGTATTTGGAAAATAATAACAATAAAACATAGAAAAGAACTAACTAACCATAATTGTAGAATTTTGAACTTCCAATTTAGGGTGTACCTGAATTCAATCCATTTAGGCTTGAAATCCACAATAAGATCTCAAAAGTTAGTTAAAGTTATCCTGTAAGTATAATTTTTGAAATAGAGTACTGAAACATTAATATAAGCTAAGACAAAACTAACTTGTTATTATTTAATTTTTGGAACTTTGAAAATCGACTCGAGATATAACGAAAACATAGAAATAAGTTAAATAAATAAGAAAATTTATAAATGATATAAAAATAACTAAAAAATTAAAATGTAATTAGTTAATTAAATAAGATTATGCCATAGAAGCTTTAATAGAAGCTTCCACTTTAACTAAAACTAAGTGTTAAAATACAATAAGATAAGATAGATAAATTAAATAGTTAACAAGGACCCATGGCATTATCTAAAATCCGAGGACTTAAGTCGTGCTTCTCCCAAAAACCACCAACTAAACCTATGGTTTTAGAGATAGTATTACCATGTGTAAAGGAAAAACTATGAGACCCTATAAAACTAGTAATTAACTTACAATTGGTCGGTTCGAAAGCGGTTTGTAAATCTTCTCTTTATTGGATTGATTGGAAGCATCAATAGGTGTCGGAATGTTTAAATTACACCTAGACTAGATATGCAATTATATAAATTAATAAGAAATAAAATGAAAAGTTTAGTATTTGAGACATACTCTAAAAAATATGATTTATATCAATGTTCTTAGAATTAAGTTGACTTTCATGACTAAGTAATAAAAAATCGTATATCTTTAATATTTCAAATTAAGCTTATTTATATGTAATTTTCTTAAAAGTATTAAGTTTATCGAGTCTAATCGCTATAACGTAAAGTTTCATAATTTTAGATAGAACTTATGATAAATCTTTTAAAATTAATTATGTGATTTTAATAATTAATATTAGTGAGTAAAATTATATAAAAATGTATATAAATAAATCTCAAATAATTAATGGAACCTATCCATATATTAAAGAAAAGTATATTTAGGGCCTTATCTTAAAAAGTAAGACCAATGAAAAATTAGTTTTGAATAAAACCAAATGGTAATATAAGTCCCCTAAAAGTCATAAGGAATAATTTTGTAAAGTTGGATTTCAAAAATAAGTTGAAATACAACTTGTTATATTCCAAACTCGAGGAGTCGTAACAGCCCCACCATTTAAATTAACCTAAGTTAGAAGCTACCTTATTTAGCTACTAATATAGGTATAGTCTACATAAGACGAACAACAACTCAACCAATTTTGAAGCAATCAGATGGATATCTATAGTATATAAGACCTATGGAGTAATACTTTACAAAGTACATTTTCTCATATCTGTAGATAGTTTAGTTCTTTTACAGAGTTTTATATACATCAAAAGTTCTAGAGTTTTCAAAAGTAATCGTGTATCTTTATAAGAGGACTACATTACATATTATAGATATATTAGCAAGCTAACTAAGACTATAGGCCTCCTATGAAGACCCTATAATCTTCCTACAAAAGAAAAAAAAAAGTAACATGAGTTTTGATCCATTCATTAGACTTCAATACTTTATTCCCCAGCCCATTAGAACTAATCTGCGAATAATTGTAATGAGGCATCTTTAGGTACTATTTTGCACTTGCAAAACAATTTATGAGCTCAATTAGCTCAGTAAGAAGGGACGAAGTCATAAGAGTACATTAATAAATATGGTTGTTCAATCATTAATTAAATGTAAAGGGAATAAGCAAATGATAGATCATCTCACAATATTTAATTGGTCTATTGTGAAGTTAGAGAAATTTCATCCACTTTAACCTAGATTTTAAAGAGTTTCAGCACGACACTATCAGACTAAATCCAGGCTTGTACAATGGAGAGTACCCTCTTCCTTAGACTACATTCGAACTATGATTCCCAACCTTACCATAATCTCCTCTCCTATTACTTAGCTTGACTAAGGTGGAAAAAAAAAAAAAACCATTTCTACTTTCTCATTGAAGTGTCGGTATTTAGTTTAACAACCTAATTGTTACCCCTATTGGGTTATTGTAAATGTTAGATTAGATCTCAGTTAACTTAAGATTAGTCTAGATTATAAAATGAGCAACCAAGTTCATATACGTTAGACATGATATATTCAAGCAAAAAACAACACTCAGAGTTCAACTTCCAATCATCAATCAGTATCATAAGTACACACATAGCACACGTACAAATAATTTAGCTACAACTACAGACAAGCACTCTTAGTTTTCCAAGTATTTTGATATGATACTTCATGGTACCATCAGGCATCGATCCCAACTTACCTATACTTAGTGACAACCTACTCTTGACCATTGCATGCTCACTTTTCAATTGTCCCTAAAAATACACAATAGATTAATTTTTAAGCTTTGATTCATTAATCATTAGTTTATTTTATACATTTTTTGTTATTTTGTTATAAATTTTATAAGTTATTTTTACTTAAAATCGTGATTTCTTGACCATTCATTGATTTTTATAAGTTACTTGAAATCGCTAAATCTTCTAAGTTAGGTTTTGAGTGGTTTTATAGTAGTTTTCTTTAATAAAAAAATCCTCTTAGTCATTCTCTAAGTTATACAGCGGTCATTTGTGATATCAATTTTTATCCTCTCACATAGCTTTCAAGTTTCTCCAGGTTAAGTTTCTTACTAAACTATCCTTCGAGCTATCCTTTGATTCTGTTATCTTTAGGGTTTTTAAGAAAATCATCCTCTAACCAAGCTTTTTGAACCCCTGTTTTTTACATTTTACCCATAGATTTGCTTTTGACTCACTTTTTGAGTATCATTCTAGTGCAAAATTCATTAACAAAATCCTTTGAGTTATCATCTGAATATCTCTTAATTAGTTAATTTACTCACTTTTTTTTTTCAATTTACAATTAAAAAATGAATTTAAAATAACAAGTAACACTACAAACAACCTTCTTTAGCTTCATTACTTTATACATTATATCATGGTTCACCAATTATTCAAATTCAATAAAAGATTCAAATACCAACTTCACTTTTAAAAACCAAACTACAATTTTCTACCACTCCTCATTTTACAACTCAATCTAACCATCCTAAAACAGTATAAATACTTCAATATTGAATCAAGCTTAGTATCTAAGTGAGATTCTTAAAAGAAATATATTATTTTTCACTAAAAATACTATTTTAGACATAATTTAGGGCTAAAAAATCAAATAAAAATTAATAAAATAGTTTCATGAAAAACTTCTACATAGCAATTCAACATTAGTTTAGGATAGTTTATAAAAAAATTTTGAAATAGAAACTACACCATTAGCTTATCTATTTCAATATCGAAAATTGTCCGATTTCTTAAGGATGTATACATAGCTGCTAAATTTGTACAAAATGATATTTTTCTTAAATTCTATATATGAAAATATGTACGGATAATTTTTTTCATAATTTTCGGGTATTTTTTTTTATATTTTTAATCAATTACATAAAATCAAGTTAAAATTGGACCTCATAAAAAAAATTTGCTCAAGCTACCCATGACTACTATCCTTATCAGTAGCTCTAGAGGTGGGTATGGCTTTTGGTGATAGTGGTGGTTGAGCTCTAGTAACACACTAAGCTGTCATACTTTCTATTACTTAAGTTAAGCCTAATTTATATATAATTTTGCTCAATTATTTTTTAAAATCTCTAAATCCCATACTTAATTTTCCCAAATCTTAACTTACAACATGCACCTAGTAGAGAGGGTTTTTGAATTTTCTCAAGCCTATAAAGTGCATAAATGGATTTCTTTCTCTCTCTTCAAGCATAATCCTTTAAATACTAAGCTTATGTCTTGCATGATCACTTTGTTTAATTCCTAAACACCTGTCCCTTGACAGCCATGCCTAACAATTTAATCCCAGTAGTTCACTTATTTTTTTATTGATTTTCCTATGTTATTTTGGCCTAAAATGTAAATGTTAGGGTATTTTAGCTAATTATAGGTATACATATATACATAAAAATTACATACGACACATATGTATGTATATTCGACATGTTATTTTGTCCCATAATAATTTTATTATATATATAATTTATCTCTAAGAGTTTACAAATTATTAAGGCTTGTTCTACGTGATTATAATAAATAATAAGCGATAAGGTTAAATTATACTATTTTAGCTCTATTATTATTCTTTTATTATATTTTTAATATCCAATTCACGGGGTCTCCTCAACTAATGTTTTAAGCCTATTCGTGAGTTTTTAGGTTAACTGGGTTAGTTTTACCAATATCATAAATTTACCCATTCAATTTCTATTCGTCGAATATGGGGCTCATATTTCTACCCCCCTATCAACTCTACCTAATACAACAACCATATACTCCAGCATTTATTTAGTTATCACTAATTAGAATAAGAAGATTTACTAACTTGATTTCTAGAATAGCCATAGGTATCTCTTTTGCATCGCTGTCTTTGGTTCCCATGTCAATTTTGCTCAAGGGTTGCTTCCCCAACAAACTCTTATGTATTCCACATCTCAGTTTTATAATCTCTAAACTCATTTATCAAGTATCTAAATAGGTTACCTTTCTATTGTATAATGCTTTTGTAAGTCACTTGGCTTTATTTCTACTACCGAGTCTGAATTCTTCACAAACTTTCTTAGCATAGATATGTGAAAAATGTCATGGTATCTCGACAGAATTGGCGTAAAGCAAGTTGGTATGCTACATTTCCCGCTCTTTCCAGTACTTCAAAGGATCCAATGTAACGCGGGATTAGTTTTCTAGTCGTACCAAATCACTTCAATCCTCAAAATGGACTTATCCTCACATATACATGGTCTACAACTTGAAATTCTAATGGCCTTTATTTCATATCCGCTTAGCTCTTATAATGATCTTGGATTGTTTCATCCTTTATCGAATAAGTTTCACTTTATTATTAGTTTATTGAATCAATTTAGGTCCTATCACTGCATGTTCCTCATTATGCCAATATAATGGAGATTGGCACTTCCTTTCGTACAATGCTTCAAATTGTGCCATTTGTATAGTTGCTTAGTAATTGTTGTTAAAAGTAAACTTTATTAGTGACAAATATTGATCCCAATCTCTTCGAAAGTCTAGTATATAACCTTTAAGCATGTCTTCTAGTGTTTCAATTGTTCTCTCTGATTGACCATTTGTTTGTGGATGATAAGCTATACTAAAGTGCCATTTCGTTCCCAAAGATTGATGTAAGCTCTCTCGCAACTTTCATATAAACCGACTATCTCTATTGGAAATGATATTCTCTATTATACCTTGTAACTAAAAAATTTCTTGCACATATAACTTAGCCAATTTCTCCATCAAGTCACCAGTTTGATAAGCTAAGAAATGTGTGCTTTTCGTTAACCTATCAATAATTACCCAAATAGAATCAAGTCCAGCCTTAGATTTGGAAAGTCTTACCATAAAATACATTATGATATTATCCCACTTTCACCAGGGTACTTCTAATGGTTGCAACAGTCTATTAGGTCATTGGTGCTTGACTTTTACCTATCAACACGTAGTATAACCTGCAACATATTGAATCATATCCTTTTTCATTCCCTTCTACCAATATAAGGTTTTCAAGTCTCTATACATCTTATTTCCTCCAGGATATAATGTATATCCAGTAACATGTGCTTCATCTGTGATTTCTCCCTTCAATTCTGCATCATTAGGTACATAAACTCAACTTTTAAATCTTAGTAACACTTTTTCATCTATATGAAAATTCGATACTTCCTCCAAATTCATCTTTTCTTTCACCACTTTTAAACTTTGGATCTTGTTCTTGTTACATTTTAATTTTCTCCTGTAAGGTTGTTGAATAATTCAGTTCATCAATCACACCTCATCATCATGCCACTTAAAGTCAATCCTTAGTTTCTCAAATTCTTGGATCAACTCCTTTCGGGTGGTTAATAAGGAAGCTATTTGGTCATGATTTCTATGACTTAAAGCATCGGCTACCACATTTTCTTTGCTGGGGGTGATAATTAATAGTTAGATCATTGTCTGTATTTAGTTCTAACCATCACCTCTATCTCTTATTTTATTCTTTCTAAGTGAAGAAATATTTCAAAGTCTTATGATCAATGTAAATCTCATAATGTTGATCATACAAGTAATGTCTCCATATTTTCAAAGCAAACACAACAACTACCAATTCCAAATCATATGTTGTGTAATTTGTCTCATGTGGCCTTAATTGCCTAGAAGCATAAGCAATTACTTTGCCATCTTGCATCAAAACACAACTTAATCTATTTCAAGAGGCATCACTATAAACATAATAAGACTTACTTGGATTAGGCATGGTAAGTATTGAAGTTCAGATTAAACGATCTTTTAACTTTTGAAAACTTCATTCATATTCCTCAATCCATTCATACTTAACATCTTTTTGAGTTAACCGAGTTAAAGGTCAAGCTATCTTTAAAAAATTATCGATAAATCTTTTATAATATCTTACCATCCTTAGAAAACTTATTACTTTAGTAACTATAGTAGGTTATTTCCAATCAACTACAACCTTAACCTTTTCTGGATCTACCGAAATTCCTTCATCGGATATTATATGTCCTAAGAATGCTATCTTCTCTAACTGGAAATCACATTTGCTCAGTTTGCCATATAACTTATTTTCCTTCAACTTCTATAATGCCAATCTCAAATGATCAGTATGTTCCTTTTTCATCTTGGAATAGATTAAAATATCATCAATAAACACTACTACGGACTTATCTAGGTAAGGATGATAAATTTGATTCATTAAGTCCATGAAAACTATTAGGCTATTTTGTCAATCCAAACAGCATCACCACAAATTCATAATGTCCATATCTATATGGAACACCGTCTTAGGTATATCTTCCGATTTAATTCATAGTTGATGGTATTCCGATCTTAAGTTAATCCTTGAGAATATTGTAGCTCCATGTAACTAATCGAACAAATCATCAATTCTTAGTAATAGGTACTTAATCTTAATTGTCACTTTGTTAAGTTCTCTATAATTGATATGTAGTCCCATTGTTCCATCCTTTTTCCTTACAAACAAGATAGGGGTTCCCTAAGGAAACACACTTAGTTGGATAAATCCTTCATCTAAACATTCCTGTAATTGTCACTTCAATTCCTATAACTCTATTGATGACATTCTATATGGAGCCTTAGATATTGGCTCGATTTTAGGAATTAACTCAATAATAAAATCCAATTCCCTATACGGTGCTAAACTAGGTAAATCTAGAAATACATTAGGAAATTCACCAACTATTGGTATTTTCGACATACTTGGCATTTCTTTCTTCCCTTCTAAGGTAAATACTAAGCAATACTGCTGGTCTCCATTGTTTGTTTTCCCTTCCTCAATTACTTCAATGATAGCCAATTTCACACCACAATTCTCAATCTTACATATAAATACAATTTTTCCATCATCTAATATCATCACCTTATTTTGACAATCCACTTTTGCCTTGTGCCTCGACAACCAATCAATCCCTACAATAATGTCATATCCACTTACAGGTAATACTATCAGTTTAATTGGAAATTCTTTTTCCTAAATTATTACTCGCCCTTCATTTACTACTTTTTGAGTGGATACATGTTCTCCCATAGGGATTCTAATTCCATAAGTAGCTTTCATTTCAACTACTTTAATTTCATAATTCGTTACAAATTCCTAACTAATAAACGAGTAAGAAGGTCCTGTATCAAACAATACATATGCAACTCATTCGTTTATGTTCACAAGACTTGTTATACTATTGTTATAGTTACTTACAAGTTTTAAGAACCTATTACAATAGTACAAACTACTGTGCTACTTAACACATATAGTTACCTTATTAAGCATAATTTATGCTATAACTCTTAATTAGATGTTAATGTTAGTGTACGCACTTGCTACTAGGCCTAGTTTGCCTCCATCCATATTGTCATTGTCATTATTTGAACCTGCATAGAAATATCCCTCCATCCATTCGGCAAACTCTTTGATGGCCTCATCTATACTTTTAGCATAAAGATACATGTAAGGACCATCGTAGTATCCACTTCTCCAGCATTCTTAACTCCAGGTCCAAAGTGCGTACAATATTTGGAAAAACATCTAGTTCATCCACAACGATAACATGTCACATTCTTCATCTTTGGGCACTCTCTAGATACATGATTTTAATTTCCACACAGATAATATTTTCCTTTCAATTGTGCACACTAGCGAGGATAGTGTTGGTCTCTACATTTCCAACATTTGATATTCCCATTCTTATCATAGAAATTGAATCCTTTGTCTGATTGTACTGCTTTACTAGTCATCATGGCTAACTTCTTTCCTCTTCAATTTGAGTTATTACTTTCAGCATTAGAGAAAGATCTCTTAAAAGTAGGTCTAAATCAATTCACCATACTTAACTTCTTGCTCCACTTCAACTGCATCAATATGTAGTTGTTTTCAAGCTAACATACCTTATTTGTTACCTTATTATAGGTTTTAAAACCATAGTCCATAAGTTTACACCTCATCATAGGCTCAAACCCCTTAAGAAAAAGATCTTTCTTAAGCTCCAAATTGTCTTGGTACGATTACTGTGCATATTGAATTAATAAAGTAAACTCTGTCTCATACTATGCCTATTCATCATACCCTTTTTCAAACCAATTAATTCTTTAGTCATTTGATTTTGGACACTCATAGGGAAATACTCATTCTTGAGCTCTTCTTTAAATGTTTGCCATGTAAGTGGTCCCAACAAAGTTTGTGCTTTTGAGTCCTATCTTATTCGTGCTCCATACTTCAACAAGGAAGTTTCATATAAAAGCTTTTGCACTTTGGATGTTCAAAAAGCTTCAAAACTTTGCTTGATCTGGGCTAGCCAATCATTAACTATGGTTGGTTTCCCCATCTCTCCTTTAAAGTACCAGTTGGCTTTGATAAACTTCGTGAGCTTACTAACTTCTAATGATTGGTGTTCCCTTGGCTTCACTTCAAGTTGTCTTTGATTAATGGCATTTCCACTCATTATAAGGTGTTGAATTAAAACTCCTTATTGTCAGATCATAGTGTAGGCATCCCATTTTTGCTCCCTTAGTAATTTTAGATTTTTTTTTTTTAAGAATAGGGAAAAAGGGTCATGATTTAGGAAAAAGTACAAAAAAAAAAAGGAAATACAGAAAAAAACAAAAAATGTTGAAAAAATTGAAAAAGCATAAAAAATAGAAAATTTAGAAAAATAAAAAAAATATAAATATAAAAATAAGGGATAAAGAGAAAAAATGTAAAAAAAATGAAAGAAAGAAATTTTTTATTTTTAGGAAAAGCAAACTTTTAGGAAAATAAAATATTTTTAGATAAGTAGTTTTCAAGAAAAATAAAAATTTAGAGTTGTGTTGGGTTCTTTAGGTTTAGATTAATTTATTTTTTAGGATAATTAAGTTGCTTTATAGTTTAAATAGAAATTAGTTACATAACATTTTAAGGTATAGGCCAACAGCCAACATGGACATGCACTTGGACTTGTAAGCTGATTTAGTTAGAGATCTAGAGTTCGATCCCTAGTGAAGGTACTAGGCGCCTTTTCTCTTTTATTTTTTTTCCCTTGCCATGTGTTAGCTTGTCATTGGATGATACGATTATTTTCCATCATTTTCTCCTTAATTCCCTCCTTTTCTTGAGTTTTCCACTTATGGACAGCCAACTTCATGATCATTTTTTATCCCTTTTTCTTGACAATTTCATTAAATTACTGATGAAAGTGATGGTACACTTGGGATACATTGCATTGATACCAAAAATCATGTCCATATGCATTGATTTAAGGAGTTTAAATGGGGTTTGAAAATTGAAAAGAAAAAATTAAATACATAAATTTTCCTTTGAGTTGAATCTCCATAATTCAAGCTTGAGTAGTAACTTTCAAAGCTTTTGAATGCTGGATTAAGTAAGAACAAGGCTCAAGGAATGCATTTTGGTCAAATTGTGATCTCTTTTGACTTCAAAATTCAAATCAGTTAAAACCTATTTACTGGATTCAATGTGTTTTAAGAGCTTTCCATGTTTGTTGGAGCTCTAGCTATTATAAATAAGACCTAAACATTAATCAACAAGCATCAATTTTCACTCTTGAGCTCTCAAACATAGCTTCCCCAAACTCTCTCTCTCTAGCGGTGTTGTCTTTTCTATCTCTAGATCCTAGCATCAATTCGATACTTTTTTAGCTTAGTTAAACTACTTACGAGCTTCCCTTTGACCTAAGCTTTTGATCCCAACCTCTAACTCAATCCACTGTGACCCATAAACATCACCACTATCGCTTAGGGTTTGAACTTGTTGGCCAATTATTAAACCACCAATGTGGGTGATTACTCCTTAAACTAAGCACACGACTAGAATCCTCACACCCAAAATACAAAGAACCAATCCATTCCTTACGCCAAGCAACCACCTCATAGCTTAACCATCACCACTACCGTTGGTCAAACTACAAAATCACCTAAATCACCACCAACAACTGTGGCACTTTCCTTACAACCCCCTAAGTTTAATCTAAAACACATAAAAATCCCTTCTCCTACTCATTTTGGTGGCCGGATTGAGCTAAAGCACCATCCTATGCATTGTTGTTCATCTTAACCAACATGACTCGATCCAACCATGTTCGACCCGAATCGAGGTTCGAAGTCCGACCTGCATTGCAGCTGATTTAACCTGCGGACATCAAGTTTAGCCCTCTTTCTTTTTGTTTTGAATCATTTTATGTAATTTTTTTTATATGTTGTAAATTTTTTTACCTTATTGTATGTAAAAAAGAAAAAGAACGAAAAAAAAAGAAGGAAAGAAAAAAAAGTAAAAGCTTTGTTTTTTTTTTTTTTTATAATTTTAGCCAAAAATGAGATAAAAAATAATAAATAAAAAATAAGAAAAGAGAAAAGTAAATAAATAAAACCACTTTCTCACCTAGAAATATTTTTTTTCAAAAAAATAAAAACTAAAATAAACCTTTTTACAATAATTAGAGCCTATAGATACCTTATTTTTGCCTTCATTTTTTATTTATTTATTATTAGAATAAGATAAAGGTCCTAATTTAGAAAAACTGAAAAAAATAGAAAATTAAAGAAAGCCCAAAAAAAATTTAAGAAATTCAGAAAAATGTAAAAAGAAAATAATAGGAAAAAGCACAAAAAAAAAAGAAATTTAGAAAAAATAAAAAAACGAAAATATATAGAAAAATAAATAGAAAATTGAAAAGTCACAAAAAATAGAAAAAATTGAAAAATAAAGGATTTAAGGAATTTAGAAAATAATTTTTAATTTAAATAGAATAAGAAGAGAGTCGTTAGGTTTAGGTTAGGCTTAGATTTGAATCTAATCCAGACTAACCTTATCCATACGTGTAATTTGGATAAAGCATAGGCCAACGGTCTAACGGTAATGCACTTGGCCATTTGCATTAGGTTTAGTTGGAGATCTTAGGTTTGAATCTTATTAAAGGCATGGAAAGTCTTTTTCTTTTTTTTCAAAAGACATACTGCCACATCAAGCATTGCTACGTGTCAGCGATCCATTATGCCATGTGTCCTCACATGTGGTACCCTTGAATTGGCCAACACTGATGTAGTGCCATGTAACATGCTACATATCGCTATGGCACACGTGGCACACAGCCACTGGACGACGTAGCTGACACGGTGCCACATCAGTCGCCTTTCTCTCCCTTTACCTTCTTTTTCCCTTAATTTCCTCTACTTTCTCGGCATGAAAACAGCTCATACCCCTTACTTTGGATCCATTTTTTGCATGAATTCCATACACGAGCATACTATTTTTTGGTTTAGCCTTATTCGACGCTTGACATATTTCGAATGAAACCTTAAAACACATCCAGATTCATACATTTGAGCATTCAAATCAGTGTTGTAAAATTGGAAAAAAATTCAAATTATGGAAATTCTCATTCAATTCGATTTCAACTTTCCTTGCTTTCTGAGTTGATTTTAAGTATAAAAAGGGGTTTGGGAATTCATTTGACACGGACAATCATCAAACTTCTCACTTTGCACTCTCTCTTTCTTCCTCGACCACTCTCTCTCTCTTCATGCCATCGTTGGCTCTATTTCTCCTCGAAACACCATCTTAACCACCACGACAGAGCAATACAACCCTACTACGAGACTTGTAGTACCTCCAAACCTAAAGCCACTCCTTCTTTGTCCCTTCAGCGATCACCTACGGTGGCAACACATAACCACCACGGTCAACCACTTTGCATCGATAACTAAATGCCAACCAAACGCCATAGCGTTGAACTTACCCCTTAACCCGAATCAGAAACTTATGAAAACCACTTTCCCCACTTCTTTTGATGGCTACATTGAGTTGAAACACTCCCTCCAGGCGGTTGCCATCTACTTCTCCTAAGCGACCTAATCTGACCCACTGGAGCTCCTAGATACAACCCGAAGATCGAACCCGACCCATACATCTAAGTCATTCTCTAGTCTAACCCTCATTTGCTATTTGTTTTAGTTACTTTGTTGTTCGTTTTGTGATTTTTTTTAAAAAAATTATTTATCTATTTATTTTATACAATTGTGAATGTAAATGTGAACAAAAAAGAGAGGAGAAAACAGGGAAAAAGAAATAGAAAAAAGGAAGAAAAGAAAAAAAGAAGAAAAAAGAAAAGAGTACTCTATTATTTATTTATTTACTTATTTTTTTAGTTTAATAAAAATAGATAAAATAGAATAAGTAATAAACAAATAAGATAATATAATAAAAATAAAAATAAATAAATAGGTTAGTGAATAAAAATCGTTTTGACACTTACAAAAATTAGGTTTTTCAAAAATAAATAAAAATAAATGGATCCTTCTAAATTAGGATTCTATTTAGAATTTCCAAAAATAAACTTCGATTAGGGCCTTTTAAAATAATTTCCTTAAATAAACTTAAAATAGGTGAAAATGTATATCCGACTGTTTTTTAAAAGTTAAAATAAATAAACCTGCTAATATTTTTGGAAAAAAAAAACTACGTACATCTAATCTTGAATAGCGGGTATATAGACATCTACAAGGCGACAATAAAAAACGAAAAACCTATTTTTCCATTCATAGTTTAAATTACTTAAATTATTCAATTCATCAATAATTGAGTTTCACTTTGTAGAATAATCTTTTGAAAGGTGATTTTTAAGATTAAGATTGAAATTGGAAAGTTGATGGTACACATAAGTGTTTAAAAATTAGCCTTCAGATCTAAATCTTTGGTTTTCAAAAACTGTTTTATAAAATTGATTTTATTGTTAGACTAATAGCTAAGCTGTAATCAGTCTACCTAATTGATTATAACTTAACTCTTTTTTTCTAACTCTGGTCAGGTGGTGACTCCAAAGCATTTTCAAGATATAAAAAACCGGTTTTCTTTAAACTCTAGTTGAGGGTCAGTCTTGAATGGGTAGGGTTTAATATTGATTGGTTTAAAGAAGACTTAATTTACAAAACCGAGAAGAAAAAACCGGCTCGACAGCTTGGCGACTCTACTGGAGACACGTTAAGAAGGTTAACCATTCGATTTTCCAAAATTAAAAGTAATCTCTAAAAATCACCTTACTAAGTGTAATTTATTTACTTAATCATTTATTAATTCATTATTATTTATACCATAATTAATGTTTTTTTTTCAAGGGGGGAATTTATTTTTCCATAAACGTGTGATAGAAACGGTTAAACTCGAACCATATTAGGAACCTAGGATAGGGGACCATTGTGTAGGCTCAAGATATTGTGGTGTAACCATCACTCAAGGTTGATTAGGCCACCTCATTTAAGCTTGATGTGACCAGTAAAAGTGTTCTTTAACAAGTGAGGTCACACAAGCTTAAGAATCTTTACAACTTACCCTTTATGCATTCATAACATTCGAAATCGATGAATAATCAAGTGAGATGGGGATGAAAATATATAATTGCTTGGAGTTTTCTTGATTTCCCGTATAATTTTAACGTATTCTAAACATAAAATTGTTGTAAATAGGTTTTGTTATTGTAAATAACAGTTGGTCAATCTTATAACATATTTTTTCTTTTGTAATTTAGATTAGGAAATGGCCTATTCAACCAACTTTGTCCACTTTAGGGAAAAGTTCGTTGGCAAGCCCATTAGCCCCAAGCCCATACTCAATCAATAGTTTTAAACCTTCAACCCAAGAGAACAAAAGTTTATTACCAATAAGATTAGGCTTATACTCTCACTATCCAGGGTGAATGTTAACATCATACTAGTGAAGGCCTTAGTCCATTTCTAGGAGCCTAAAGAATTTGCATTCAGTTTTGGGCCACACCTAATCAGCCCAACTTTGGAAGAATACACCCAAATGCTTCAAGCCCCTCCCTTGGATGAAATATATGTTCTAGAACTTAGCCTTGGTCTAGCCTACATATTTTCAAAATTCTTGGGAATCCATAAGACCAAAATAAATGAGGCCTTAAATGATTGCAACAAACACGCTATCAATTTCAGTGAATTCATAGGAGAAGTAGACAAACGCCAGGTCACCAAAGAGTATTTATATGATTAACTTCACAAGGCAGGCATGATGTAGTATCGTACATAAGAAGTCCTTCAATTTTCCCCTGTGAATGCTAGCTCTGAAATGGTGACCTACATGGACCAGGTAAAAGCTCGTGTGGAAGTCCTCTACAATGAAAATGATAGATGGGAAAACCTCTTTCAGGAGTCTAGGTAAAGACTGTATACCTTGGAACACCAGTTGAAGATGGCCCAAAAGAAAATCTAAGGGTTTGAGGAAGTAACTGAGCATAGGCAAAAGCACGATAAAGCAATGGCCATTGAACCTAGAAACTAGGAGAAGAAAATATCATCTGGCCCATAGAAGAAAAGAAGATTAGTCTAGATGAATTTGTATTTTTCTTTTCTTTTATGTAATAAAACTCTGGGATTTGAAGAATAATAAATAACTTACTGTTTTGTCAGTTAATCACCAATCCCTTCCTTTTCACCCGTGTCGCACAATTACATTTCATTCATTTATTTCAGTTCCATATTTTCAAAAATTAAAATATTCATACGCTAACTTGTTGAGAAGTGATCCTAAACCAGGTCGCTAAGATAGCTCCCAAGCATCAAACCTTTCAGAGAAGTCCCATTCAAACCTACTCTCAAACCAGAATAGCCAGCTAAGGAAATGATAACACCAACACCAACAGCAGTTGTATCAACTTGGAACTTATTGACCCCATTGAGTTGAGGTTCCGCTCTTTGGAATGAATAGTAGGGAAGATTTCAGATCAATTGAGCTTCCTTGCTGATAGCATCACCTTACTTAGGTCCATAGCTCTAGCAAACGAAGAAAATTCCAAAGCCCGGTATGGAAAGAACATTGAAGCTCCACTTCTTGAAGTAGAAGAAGCCTATCCCAAAGTTAGCTAAACCTTTGAAACCTTTGAGACAAAAGGACTCTTTCCGAAGGTCAACCCAACTTTCAAACCAAACACTTACTTGTTTCCAATCAACTCAAAGCCTAAAGCTGATCAAGACAAATTGAAAGAACTCAAAAGGTGATTAACCCAACAAATCATTGAAAAGATGAAAATGCTCAAAGGGTATGATGAATTTGAGAAGGATAGTATAACAAATTTTTCTGCTTATGATTATGGAAGCTTCTTAGAGAAGTTTAAAGTACTTGACTTTGAGAAGTATAATGGAATTGGGTGCCCTAAACTGCACACTAAGCTATACGTATGCAAAATGGGCAAGTATGTGCAATATGATCAGTTTATGGTCCAAACTTTTTAGGATAGCCTAATAGGCCCTACTTTGACCTGGTATGCCCAATTAGACTTGAACTAGATAAACACATTGGAGAAGCTGGCTAGGGTGTTTTATGAGCAATATAGGTTCAATGTTGAAGTGGTGCTAACCATGATGGATTTAGTTTCCTTGAGGAAGAGGCACAATAAATCTTTTAAAAAATATGCCCAAAGGTGGAGGTCCCTAGCTACAAGGGTATCTACCCCCATGATTGAGAAAGAGCTAACTTTGACTTTTATCGACATTCTCGAGAGACCCTATCTCTCGCACCTGATTGGGCACGCCTCTTTTAGTTTTCTAAAAGTAGTAGCAGTAGGGCATCAGATTGAAAATGTCGTCTCCTTTGACAAGTTACAAGAACCATTAGACAGAAGACTGCCTTTTGCTAAACCTACCACCAATAAGCTTAAAGAAGCTATTATCGGCATGGTTAATTCAAATAGCAGATCTAATACCCGGGTCTCTTTCAGGGCAAATCCTCTATTAACTCAACAACAATACAGAAGCCAACTGCAAGTTAGCAGGGCCTCAAGGCAGTTCACCAAAATAATCATTCCACTCAGTCAAATACTTGAAAAAATAAGAAAAGATAATCTGCTTTATTATGAGGCTCCTAATGAAAGGCACATGCCAAGATTTTTTTTATCACAATGCAAGGTATCAATACCATCTAGCATAAGTGGGCCATTCAACAAACTCATGCTAGAGATTAAGAAATAAAATTTAGGATTTAATCGACGAAGGTATAATCCAATTGGACTTCGTAAAGGCTCCAGTTCCAAACATTAACAATAACCCCTTACCTAACCATGGGCCCATTATCAATATGATATTTGACAACTTAGATCTCACCATTAACATGATTGGTTCCATCAGAGAGCCTAGGGTTTATAGATTCTATGAACAAGAGGAGAAGCAAATCCTATAGACTAAAAGGTACACCTTCCATGTACCTGTAGCCTCCAAAAATTATAAAACTGCCCCTCTTAATTATTAGGTAGTAAATTAAGGGCAATCAAGCTTACTTATAGGAGGGATTACTCGCTCTGGTAGAATTTACGATCCAAGGGAAGACTTAAAAAAGAAGGTTGTGCTAGAAAGGCCAAACAATGAACCAGTTGAACATGAACAAGGATTGTTTGCCTTCACCAAAATAATTAAGTCTAGTGAGTATAAAGTAATGGATCAGCTTATTAAGGCTTTAGCATAAATATCCCTCATAAGTTTATTGATGGCGTCAGAACCGCATTGAGAAGCTTTGTTCAGAACATTAAGGGAAGTCAAATTCCCTCGTGAAATACCAACTGAAAGAATAGGGTCTGTCACCAACTCTATCCTCACTATGGATCAAATTTCTTTCTCCGTCGAGGAACTGGGCGAAGAAGGTAACCAACATACCAAGCCTCTCTTCATAATAGTGAAGGTGAACAACATCATCATAGCAAGAGTCCTTATCGATAATGGATCATCCTTAAATGTCTACCCTCTTGCTACCCTGGATCTATTGGGCATCGATAAGATTGCTATCAAGCCAAGTTCGATGATAGTTAGGGCGTTTGATGGGTCCACAAGAGAAATTATAGGGGAGATTGACTTACCGGTTGATATTGGCCCACAGACTTTCAACATCTGATTCCAAGTCTTGAACATCACAAGGACCTTCAATTTGTTATTATGAAGACTATGGATACATTTAGCAGGGGCCATTACTTTAAGTGTTCATTGAAAGGTTAAGTTCATCTCCAATGGCTAGGTCATAACGATTTTGGATTACCAAGATTATGAAATATAAACAGAAATGGCCATATCTTATATTGGTACTGAGGAGCAAGAGGACTTTGGGCTCCAAATGTTTGAAGAGGTGTGCATGATTATTGATCAGGAGAAAGATGAGAGGTCAAAATTCAAAGAAGGTCAGTTTAGTACCTATGGGTTAGACTATATCCTAACTCCGATGGAAGAGTTGCAAAAAATGCAAGGTAGGGGCAGAAGAGGTGATAGGTTGTATCACACCTCAATGACCTTCCCAAAGTTATTAGAAACTTTCATCTAGGACAATGTCCAGAATTCAGAGCCTGCTAAAGAGGATACCTTTAGTAGAAATAAAATAGCTAGCCTATCCAATAAGTCTCAATACTTGAATAATTGGTTCTCCATCCTTATAAATAGAAATAAGTCTTCTCTAAGGTAAAGGATGAGTCATGGTCTAGTATTTTACAGAGTTTTGTATTAATTACCTTTATTCTACAATATTATACTTAAAAGAATTTCTTCTAAATAAGAATTGGTCTCCTTTCTCTTCACTTCTTCCTTACTTATACCCTTTCCTTTACATACTTTTCTTTTTCCCAGGTCCAATGCTTTGAATAAAGGCATGGATACCTCGCACAAATAGGTGATGAAAATATTGATATCACCTCCGGCTGTATTGGGTTAGTCGTTGGGAATGATACCAATGACCATAGTGACGTATAAGAAAGCTAGCAAAAACATGAAATGAGTAGAATTTCCATTAATGAGCCAATTGAGACGATTAATGTCGGTACTGATGACAACACCAAAACATTGAAAATTGTAGGGAATTTGAAAGAAGAACAAAAGGCTAAAACAACCGTACTGCTATTTGAATATCAAGATTTGTTTGCATGGTCTTATGAAGATATGCTTAGATTAGGTCCATCAATTGTGGTCTATTGCTTACCTACATAGGAGGATATCAAACCTAAGAAGTCAAAGTTAAAAAGGTTCTAACCGGATGTCTTATTGAAAATTAAGGAAGAAGTTAGAAAATTATTAGAGGTTGGTTTCATTGAGGTATTTGATTATCCTAAGTAGGTAGCTAACATTGTGTTAGTAATAAAGAAGAATGGAAAAGTCATAGTGTGCATAAATTTTCGATACCTTAATCAAGCAATCCTTAAAGATAATTTTCCCTTGCTCCATGTTGATGTCTTGGTCGATAACACAGCTAGGAACCATCTGTTTTCATTCATGGATGGGTTCTCTAGATATAATTAGATTCGAATGTCTTAAGAGGACAAAGTTAAGGCTACATTTATCACAACTTAGGGCACATTTTGCTATAACGTAATGCCTCTTGGGCTTAAAAACATCGGGGCAACTTACTAAAGAGCCATGGTTACAATCTTTTATGACATGATGCACAAAGAAGTTGAAGTATATGTTGATGATATGATTGCAAAGTCTAAGGAAGGAGAAAATCATGTGGTTAATCTAAGGAGATTGTTTGATAGGTTGAGAAAATTCCAATTGAAGCTCAACTTAGAGAAGTGTATCTTCGGAGTAACTTCAAGGAAATTATTGGGTTTTATAATTAGCTAAAGAGGCATCAAAGTGGACCTTAATAAAGTCAAAGCAATAGTTAACTTGCCCTCTCTATGCACACTCAAAGAAATCAAAGGCTTGTTAGGCAATTTAAACTACATAGCTCGGTTCATATCTCAACTCACAGACAAGTGTTGTCTCTTGTTTAAATTGTTGAAAAAGAACGCCAAGATCAATTGGGATGAAGAATGCCAACAAGCCTTTACAGTGATCGAAGAGTACCTCATGAACCCTCCAATTTTGGTAGCTCCAAAACCTGGGAAGCCTTTATTTCTATACTTAAAAATATTACCAAAATCCCTGGATTGTATGCTCGGCTAGAAAGACGAAGAAGGAAAAGAATAGGCTATATATTACTTGAGCAAGAAATTTATTGAAGGGGAATAGAAATACTTAGAAATTGAAAGAACTTGCTATGCTTTGGTCTGGGTAATGTATAAGCTTAAACAATATACATTTTATAATTAAGTTGAATTGCTGACTCAGTACGATCTCCTGAAGTACTTAGCAGACAAACTAGCCTTAATTAGCAGAATCTCAAAGTGGCAAATGTTACTATTAGAGTTCGACATTACATATGTGAACCATAATTCAGTCAAGGGGTAAGCTCTAGTAGATTAGTTAGTAGAAAATCCCTCTGATAATACCCTTCAAGAGGTACGAGTCAATTTCCTTGATGAAAATATCTTAACAGTTGAAGGAAGTTCTGATAAAGGAGAAGATGATGAACCACCAAAGTGGAAGATGTTTTTCGATGGGATAGCTAACGTATTTGGGTGTGGACTTGGGGTGATATTGATATCCCTTGAAGGTATACAGTACCTTGTGGCTGTATGACTCGTTTTCCCACACACTAATAATATTACTGAGTACGAAGCATGCATCATGGGACTCAAAATGGCCTTAGATAATAATATTCAAGAATTATAAGTGTATGGGGACTCTTCACTCATTATCGACTAAACTTGGGGAGAGTATAAGACGAAAGATTCTAAACTAGTACCTTATCACCGACACTTGACTGAATTGATGGAGAAATTCAAAGAAATCACTTTCAATCACGTACTGAGGACTCAAAATCAATTTGTTGATGCCTTAGCAACTCAGCATCTATGATACAAATATTTAGTAGAGTCGAGATTTAGCCCCTCACTATTGAAATTGAAGACAAGCCCATCTTTTGTCTGCAATTAAGGGTATGAATGACCAAAAGCCTTGGTACCATGATATTAAAATGTTCCTATAATAAGGCACATGCCCTGATGAGGCCGAAAAGAAGGACAAAAAGATGATCAGGAGATTGACCACTCAATTCTTAATAAGCGAGTCCACTTTGTATCGACAATCTTTTAACGGTATACTTTTAAGGTGCGTAAACGACAAGGAGGTTGAGATGTTGATGAAAGAAGTACACGAAGGAGCATGTGGCCCTCACATCAATGGTTACATGCTAGCTAAGAAAATTATGAGGTTAGGGTACTACTTGTCAACAATGGAAAGCGATTGCATCAAACACATTAGGCTTTGTCACTTATGCCAAGTTTGTGCAAATAAGATAGATGCCTCGCCTTAAGAATTACATACACTCTCGGCACTGTGGCCTATTTCAATGTGGGGAATAAATATCATTGGCCCAATTACTCTAAAAGCATCCAATGGGCATTGCTTTATAATGGTCACCATCGACTACTTCAACAAATAGGTTGAGGCATGGTCTTACTCGAGCATTACTAAAAGGGTCGTAGTTAAGTTCATCAAGAGAGATATCTTAGCTCGATACAAGGCTCTAGAAATAATCATCACTAACATTGGCACCAATCTCAACAATAAGCTTATGTTAGAGTTATGTTGACAATTTAGGATCATTCATAGGAACTCTACTCCTTATCGACCCCAAATGAATGGAGTTGTTGAAGCAGCCAATAAAAATCTCAAAAGAATCATTGAAAAAATGGTTGTTATATATAAAGGTTGGCATGAGATGTTGCCATTTGCACTTATGGCCTATTGGACTTCCATCGTAATGTCTATTAGGGCAACACTCTGCTTTTGGTATATGTCACTGAAGTGGTGTTACCGATAGAGGTTGAGATCCTATTACTCTGAGTACTATCAGAAACCTATTTGGATGAAGCCAATTAGGTAAAGAAACACATTGAGCAGTTAAATTTAGTTGATGAGAGGAGATTGACAACCCTGTGTCATAATTAGTGTTATCAACAAAGAATAGCTCGGGCTTTCAACAAAAGGGTACGACCTTAGAACTTCAAAGAGGGTGATACAGTGTTGAGAAAGGCTCTACCCAATGCACAAGACTTTAAAGGGAAATTTGCTCTCAATTATAGAGGCCCTTACGTTGTGAAGCGAATATTACCAATAAGCGCTTTAATTTTGTCTCAAGTAGATGGTTCAGAATTAAGAGATCCTATAAATGCTGACACTATAAAGTTATACTACCTATGAGAAGTCAATGGAAATTTTTGCTCAAAACACGAAAATGCCAGTCTTTTTGAATGTCATTGTGGTATAATTTTCATTATCTACAAGCAAATTTGGTATCTTTGGTAGTTGTCGACATTGGAATAATCACCCTCTCCATTGAAAGGACCGGCTCCCCTTATTCTATTTAATCAAACCCATACACTAAAAAAATGAGAGAAGTTAAGAAGTGAGATCTAAGACATTGGTAATTGACAAAACTCTTTAAAATACTTTATTACAAATTGATCCCCCTTGATGGGGAGTTTTATTGTCTATTTTCCAGGGAAATGCGAAATCCAAATAAGTAATCACCTCACAATAGATATTTATTAGTCAAGAATAAGGGCTTCAATTCATAAAGGTTTCGAAAAGACAAAAACAGTGGGTGGCATTTCTATAGTTTCTTTAAAAGAGCTGGTAGTGTCCTAAAGTTCTATGTCAAAATCAATTGGGTTGACAACAAAGGATCAAAGAATGAGTTGGTCAGTTTTGATGGGACTTTCCACGAAAAGGTTTGACAGTTTGGACACTATCAACAAGACCAGGTAGGTACTTCCATACGATGTTAGTGCATTGGTTTCTGAACATTGCATTTGCATTTAGACTATATGACCAATATTTTACGACTCTATCCCTAACAATCTTTTGAGCTAACCCATAAGGCACTCACCTTCTACATTATCTTTTGGTGCCTAGCCAGCTTTCAAAGCACTACCATCACTTTCATCAATTTCTCTTAAGGTTCAAGCCAGCTCTTAAAGTGCCGTTGATAAGGATCAATCTAGAAGAAATGGCAACGGATCTTGAATGAACAAGAATGGGTATTCAAAAGAAAATGGGTATGAAGAACAGGAAGGTTTTTGATGGTGAATGTAGATGAATATAACTCATCAAGACACAAACACAATCAGGGGTTTGAGCTCGAAATAGAGTTTGATATGACTTACGAACACTAAATGTTGGTCAGGGTTTCAAATGAGAGGTTAGATGCGACTCACTAATCGGTTTAAACGAAGGGGTTCACCACAATCTTAGGGTTAAGATTGATAAGAACGCGGGGACGATTAAAGAGAGTAATCAACACTCGATAATCCAGCAAACGTAAGCTCTACTAACTCAAGTACAACCTTGCTCGAAAAAGGAAAGTTTTACTCTCCGAATATTCTTTTGTATACGTCTATATCTCTTTGTCTCTATATTGTTTACAACAGTTGCTATTTATAGCAAGTCTTAAACCCTAGTGGTAAAACTGTAAATAATGTACAAGGCCTTAAACCTTAAAGAATTGGGCCCATAAATAAAATAAGGGAAAAGATATACAAAAATACAAAACTGTGCGTTTTATAGAAGTCGGCATGCAATCACTCAGCATATCTTAGGAGTAGTAGTATATGAATCGAACGGGGTCAACAATTTGATGTATGGGTTTAGGAAGGAGTCCCTGAACTGTTACGTGGCTTAGACAAGACATCAGAGAGGTCGGCCTATAATTGCCGAGTGATAGAATTAGTCAGCATTAGTCTCTCGGGGCCATGCCAAGTGGTTCTTTAGTCTCGAGTCCTTGCCTGTATGATCTCTTGTCTTCTCGGTAGATGATAGGCTTGTTGATGAGTGGCTCCTTTTCTTCCCTTCGGCCTTCTATCATTTGGTTGGCTTTGGTGAAAGCTGTTCGGCCTCGACCTTAAATTGTTTGGCCTTGGGTTAGAACAGGTCGACATCTTCTTTGGGAGGTCGGTGTCGATTCTGAATAGGTTGGCCTTAACTTGGACGTAGTCGGAGGCTGATTCCCATCAGCCATCCCCACGTCTATTCTTTTTAGGGATCTAGCCATCCTTTAAGGCGCTATCCTATCTTTTGTTTTTGAGATTCTAGCTAGCCTTTAAGGCGCTATCCTGTCTTTCAATTTTAGGGTTCAAGCCAGCTCTTGAGTGCTATCCTATCTTCCATCTTTAGGGTTCAAGCCAGCTCATGAAGCATTATCCCCTCTTCTATTCTTTTCTGAGTTCTAGCCAACCTTTAGGGTGCTATCTCGTCTTCCATCCATTAAACTCTCTTCAATGTCTTAGTGAGCCCATAAGGTACTTCCCTTCATCAATTCTTCTTAGTGAGCTTGTAGGGCGCTTTCCTTTATCAATTCTTCTTAGCAAGCTTGTAGGGTGCTTTTCTTCATCAATTCCTTTTGGCAAGCCCACAAGAGCGCTTCTTGTAAAGTCAATTTAAGGTTGCTAGTCTCTAAGAGATACACCTGCCTAAGTTAGTAAGCCTAGAAGGGCATGACTAGGTTCTCTAAAATGATTCCAACTTAAGGTTGCTAATCCCCAAGAGATGTTCCTACTTAGGTTAGTAAGCTCAGAAGGGTACAACTAGGTTTTCCAAATCAATTTTGGCTTAAGGTTGTTAGTCCCCGGGAGACGCTCTTGCTTAGGTTAGTGAGCCTAGAAGGGTACGACTAGTTTTTCCAGATCGATCCTAACTTAGGGTTATTAGTCCCCGAGAGACGCTCTTACCTAGGTTAATGAACCTAGAAGGGCACGACTAAGTTCTCCAAATCAATTCTAGCATAAGGTTGCTAGTCCCTTAAAAATGCTCCTACCTAAGTTAGTGAGCCCAGAAAGGCACGACCAGGTTCTCTAGATCGATTCCAGCTTAGGGTTGCTAGTCCTCTAGAGATACTCCCGCCTAGGTTAGTGAGCCCAAGACCAGGTTTTCCAAATCGATTCTAGCTTAGGATTGTTAGTCTCCTAAAAACACTCTTATTTAGGTTAGTGAACCTAGAAAGGCACAACCAGGTTCTCTAGATTGATTCTAGCTTAAGGTTACTGGTCCTCGAGGGACATTCCTGCCTAGGTTAGTGAGCCTAAAAGGGCATGGCCAGGTTCTTTAGATTGATTTCAACTTAAGGTTTCTAGTCCCTAAGAGACGCTCCTACCTAGGTTAATGAGCTTAAAAGGGTACAACTAAGTTCTCTAGATTGATTCTAGCTTAAGGTTGCTAGTCCCCGAGAGATGTTCTTGCCTAAGTTAGTGAGCCTAGAAGAGTATGACCAAGTTTTCCAAATTGATTCCGATTTGAGGCTGCCAATCCCCTAAAGACACTCTTACCTTAATCAATCAACTCTTAAGGACATGATCAGGTCTTCGACATCTTTGTAGGGTCTTAGCCAGCTCAAAGAGCACTTGCCTACCCACCTTAGTTTGTTAACTCATAAGGGCACGACCAAACCTTAATTCCTCTTTCGATCATCTCATAGAGTGCCACCTCTCTCTCTACCAAATCCCCAGTGGACCGAACCTAGGATAGCTAGCTAAGGTACCCTTTAGGATAGTATCTATCTTTGGGGCAAAAATAGTGTCTCTTTTGTTTTTGTGGTAAAGTTTTGCTTAAATTTTACCATAAAGAGGGGCAGTTGTAAACACTTCATTTTTGCCAACTTTTTTTAATTTATTATTAGAATAAGATAAAGGGTCCTAATTTAGAAAAAAATAAAAAATAGAAAATTATAGAAAGCCCAAAAAAATTAAGAAATTTAGAAAAATAAAAAAGAAAATAATAGGAAAAAACACAAAAAATAAGAAATTTAGAAAAAAATACAAAAAATTATAAAAATATATAAAAAATTGAAAAGCTACAAAAAATAGAAAAAATTTAGAAAATAATTTTTAATTTAGTTAAAATAAGAAGAAGGTCGTTGGGCCTAAGCTTAGATACCTTGTCCATATGTGCAATTTGATTGCACATATAGACAAGGCATGGTCTAATGGCCTAACGGTAAAGTACTTGGATATTGGCATTAGGTTTAGTTAGAGGTCTTGTGTTTGAATCCTATCAAAGGCATGGAAAGCCTTTTTCTTTTTCTCGAAGGATACACTACCACGTGTCAGTGGTCCATTTTACCACTTGTCCTGATACGTAGCATGCGACGTTAGCACTCGTATGCCACGTGTCACTGTGGGATATGTGGTACACAATCACTAGATGACGCAGCTGACATGGCACCACATTAGCCGCCTTTCTTTCCCTTTCTCTTCTTTTCTCCTTAATATCCTCCACTTTCTCGGCATGAAAACAGCTTATACCCCTCACTTTAGATCGATTTTTTTGCATGAATTCCACACATAAACACACTGTTTTTTGGTTTAGCCTTATTCTACGCTTAACATGCTTCAAATAAAGCCCTAAAACATATCTAGATTCATGCATTTGAGCATTCAAATAGGTATTGTAAAATTGAAAAAAAAAAAGCAGAAATTCTAGAAATTCTCATTCAATCCGATTTCAACTTTCCTTGCTTTCTAAGTTGATTTTAAGTCTTAAAAGGGGTTTAGGAATTCATTTTAAAAACAAACAATCATCGGACTTCTCACTCTCACACACACTCTCTCTCTTCCCCAACCACTTTCTCTCTCTTTATGCTACCGTCACCTCTTTCTCTCCTCGAAACACCATCCTAGCCACCACTATATAGCAAAACAACCCCACTACGAGACTCATAGCACCCCCAAACCCAAAGCTACTCCTCCTTCATCCCTTTAGCAGTTGCCTATAATGGCAACACACAACCACCACTGTCAGCCACTTTATATTGACAACCAAATGCTATAGCGTTGAACCTACCTCCTTTAACCCCAATCATAAACCCATGAAAACCACTTTTCCCACTTCGTTTGATGGCTAAATTAAGCCGAAACACCCCCTTCAAGTGGTTGCCATCTTCTTCTCCCAAGCGACTTGATCTAATCCATTAGAGCTCTAAGATCCAACTCAAAGACTGAAACTAACCTGCGCGTCCAAGTCATTCCCTAGTCCAACCCTCTTTTACTATTTGGTTTAGTCACTTTTTTGTTCGTTTTGTGATTTTTTTTTTTTAAAATTAGTCATCCATTTATTTTGTATAATTGTGAATGTAAATGTAAACAAAAAAAAAAAAGGAGAAAAAAGGGAAAAAGAAAAAGAAAAAAGGAAGAAAAGAAAAGCAAAAAGAAAAAGAGAAGAAAAAAGAAAAGTGTAGTCTATTTATTTATTTATTTACTTATTTTTTAGTTTAATAAAAGCAGATAAAATAGAATAAGTAATGAATAAATAAGATAATATCATAAAAGTAAAAATAAATAAATAGTTTTGTGAATAAAAATTGTTTAGGCACTTTAGAAAATCGGGTTTTCAAAAAATAAATAAAAATAAATGGACCCTGTCCAAATTAGGATTCTATTTAGAATTTCCAAAAATAAATTCTAATTAGGACCTTTTAGAATAATTTCCTTAAATAAACTTAAAACGGGTAAAAACGTAAATTCGACCGTTTTTTAAAATTTAAAATAAATTAACTCGCTAATATTTTCGAAAAAGAATAACATATGTTTGATCATGAATAGCTTATATGTAGGCACCTATGGGCGACGATAAAAAACAAAAAACCTATTTTTCCATTCATAGTTTAGATTACTTAAATTATTCAATTCAACAATAATTGAGTTTCACTTTATAAAATGGTATTTTCAAAAGTAATTTTTAAGACTAAGATTAAAATTGAAAAGTTGATGGTACTCGTAAGGATTTAAAAATTAGCCCTGAATCCGAATCTTTGGTTTTTAAAAACCATTTTATAAATTTGGTTTTATCCTTAAACTAATAGCTAAGTTATAACCAATCTATCTAATTAGTTATAATTTAATTCCTTTTCCTAATTCTGATCGGGTGGTGACTACAAAGCATTTTTAAGATATAAAAAACTGGTTTTCTTTAAATCTTAGTTGATGGTTAGTATTAAATGGATAGGGTTTAATATCGATCGATTTAAAGAAAACTTAATTTACAAAACTAGGAAGGAAAAATTAGGCTCGATAGGGCCTTTTTAAGATTTTTCAAAGAAATAAATAAAAAAATTTTAAAACTTTTCATTCCTAGAATTTTCTTAAATAAAATTAAATGAATTAAAAGTTAAACACGATTGTTTTTCAAAAGTAAAATTCATCAACACATTTAAATTTTCAGAAATAAACTACAAAAAGTTTGATCCCTATTAGAGAATATGTAAACACTTAAGGAAACTTTTTTTAATTTTCCATTTTGTGAGTAAATTCTGTTGTTTTTCTTCTTTTTTGTGTCTAAATAGAATTTTATCTATTTACAAATTTATAATTATTCTTTCGTTCTAGAATTAGCATTTTAAAAGATAAACTTAATTTTAGAAAGTTAAAAGTGCTATCCAATTAGGCTTCAATAGAGTAGCCCCTGAATCCAAGATCTCTAGTTTCAACGAATCCAAGATCTTTAGTTTCAACTAATTCACCTAATTCGTTATAACTTAACTTTTTTTCTTGACTCTAGTTAGGTGGCATTTCTAATTTTTTTCAAAATTAAAAAAAAAAAATCAAGTTTTTCTTAATCGTTGGTTGAGGATCTATATTGAATGGGTATAGGGTTCAATATATGTCAGGTTAGGAAAAATATTAAAAACTAGGAAAAATTTAGGCTTGATAACTTTGTGACTCCACTAGAGACCCATCAAGAGGGCTAACCACTTAACTTTCTAAATTTAGGATTATCTTTCAAAATATCTATGTTAAATATTATTTTTCTTGCATTTTTCGTTTGTATATAGTTGTACTAACTTTCTTTTCTTGGAGCTAATCTTTTGGGGTTTAAATTTTGGGGAAGTTTCTTTTTTACTACATCATGATTACATAATAGATATGGTCAAACTTAGGCATTCTTAGGACCTTAAGATGGGGAGCCATTTTCTAAGTTCCGGATGTAGTGGGGTAACCACCGCTTAGAGTCAATTAGACTACCCTACTTAAACTTTAATGTAACCAAGGAACCATTTCATCGAAAATGTATGAGGTTACAGAGTTTAAGGACCTTTAGAACCTACCCTTCTACATACGTGAATTTCTTATGGACCAATGAATAACTAACATGGTGGCATAAACAAAGACAACAGTTCGGAGTTTTTTTCCTTGTATTTTACTTTATTTTGTCCTTAGATTGATGGGAATTGGGCTATTGGACCATTGAACTACAGCCGAGCTTAAGGACTAGAGGGACTAGTAAGGTAAATCCTTTTGTTCTAGCCAACCCCTACTGAAGCTGAATATCTCTTTGCCGAGTAACTCTACATGCCGAGTTATATGACTTCCATCTCTCAGAAGTTGTATGCCAAATGCCAGAATGTCGAGGTACCTACCAAACCACGTACACTTGCTTACTCAAGCTCGTGCTGACCACTTATTTAACATCTCCCTTGCTGAGAAGTCGAGAGATAGACTAGACTGATACTTAGCCACCCCTGTTTGGACAAGTAACTTGACCGTACACTTTTGTCTATATCCTCTAACGGCCTCACCATTATATTACTGCCATGTGTATAGAACTACGTGTAAAATCTACTATACTAATCATTACCTTTCTTGAATATTCATTTTTACCCTTATACATTATTTCTTTGGGGTGATAACCTTTTTGTCTTTTCCTTTTAAGATTGTTGCCCTAAATTCTCAGGTATAAATACCCCTTGTACTTGTAGTTGTAAAGCGGATTGAACATTAATATACTTGACAATTTTTCTCTCATAAACACTACCTTGTTTATATACTTCTTACCCTTATCTTAATTCTTAAGCAAGACTAAGTAGCAAGTAATCTCACCGGACCATCTCATGCGTCATATCGAGTTGTACCGTAAGTCCTTGAAAGTTCTATTGGTGCGTCGTATCCATTAGAGCGATTCGTGGGTTTTAGCTTATTTTTCAGTTGCATTAGTCCTTTCGTACACTCTTCATTACTTCCTTTTTTCAAGCTTTCAGCAAGCTTGGACTCATTTAGTGACCGGCCATGTCTGTTCTTGGTCACGGTTTACAACATCTTGGTATTAGAGTGAAGGTTTTGTTTGAGTTGAATTTCTGGTAGGGAACTCCTAGGAGTACTGATGAGAGACTTGATGAGTTGGCTAACCTCTTGGTAGATTTGACCTAAGTTGTTCATGCATTGTCTTGCTGACCGATTAAGGTCACGCAAAATACCCCATAAGCTACTCAACTCGTTAGCGGTCAAAACCCAACTTGACAAATTTCAGTTGGAGGAGTAGGTAGACGAGTAAGATGAAGGATAGAATTAAGAGAATTGGATGAAGAGGATAAGGAAAAGTATTTTGTAGAGAAGCGAGCTCCAGTTATGCAAAGCTTTGGATTTCGAGCTTCAATGGATTTAAGAATGTTGATGAGTATTTGGAATGGGAAGAGAAAGTGGGGTGTGTTTTTTATTATTATTGGTATGAGGATTATGAGAAAGTGAGAACTGCTCTTGTTGAGTTCTTCAAATATACTGCCATGTGGTGGAAGAATTTCCAGACTATGAAGAGGCGAGAAGGCTATCGAGAGATTAATACTTGGCCTTAAATGAAAAGAATACTTAGAAATAGGTTCATGGTGAATACTTATTTGCAAGATACCTTTACTTGGCTTTGAGAGCTGAGGCAAGGAGGCTGAACAATTGACGAGTATTTTTAGGAATTTCAAATGCTCATGATCTGATGTGAAGTAGAGGAGCCCCCAGTATGAACAATCTCTAGCTTCATCACGGGATTGAGAGGTGATATTCGAGACATTGTAGAGCTCCAATGATTCACCACAATGGATGAAGCCATTAGAATAGCTCAATAAGTAGAGAGGTAGAGAAGAAGCTGATTATCGACTATAATCTTGACTAGTCGACCCAGACAGGGAAGTTAACAAGTTCAATCAAGTACCGAGCCAAGCTGAAAGATGGATGTCCGAGTCAAGCTGAAGGGCCGACCTGACGGTAAAGTGCTGACCTAAACTTATGAGAAGGGGTAAGGATTTAGTAGGAAGATGAGCTAGATCAAGTGCTTTAAGTGTCAAGGGCTTGGACATATGGTCACTTAATGCCTGAACCAAAGAACTATGGTGATTAAGGGAGATGTCATGAAGTTAGAGGTAGAGAGTATAGATGAGAAACCTGAGGAGGAGGAGACCACTACCAAGAAAGAAAATGCCAAGAAACAATTGATTTAAGAGGATGTGTTCGTTGAGGACTTGGACCAGTTGCTCATGGTAGTTCAATGCACAATGAACATGGAACCTTTACACGAGGAGGAACAGAAAGAGAATTTGTTTCATACTACCTGTAAGGTGATAATAAGGTGTGTGCCCTCATTGTGGATAATGGTACTTACACTAATGTGGCATCGGCCTACCTCATTACAAAATTGAAGTTGTTCACTATTGCACATCTAAGGCCATATAAGTTGCATTGGTTGAGCGGGAAAGGAGCACTATATGTCACTCGGCAAGTACAACTGGCATTCACTATCGGAAATTACTCTGATCAGATTCTCTACGACATACTACCCATGTGCACTTCCCATGGGATGCTAGGTAGACTATGGCTATTTGATAGGAGAATTATCTATGATGGATACCAGAACACATATACATTTGAGAAGGATAATAGGAAGATCACGTTGAACCCAATGCCGCTGAGTGAAGTCAATAAACTATAAGCCAAACTTGCTCGCGGATCAAAGAAGGCTCTATTGATGAGTAGAGTTGAGCTCTGAGAGACCCTTAAAGCTTGTGTGCTAACCCTCATGTTGGTTAGGAGAATATTAGAGTTAAAGGAGTAGGGGTGAACTACCCTAGGAGGTAAAGGAGTTACTGGATGAATATGCCGACCTGTTCCTAGAACAGTTACTTAAGGGGTTACCCTCAATTCTACGCATAGAATACTGCATTGACTTAATACCTGGTGCTGTCTTGCCAAATAAGCTTGCCTATCAAATGAGTCCTGAACAGGCTTCTGAGCTTTAATGTTGAGTCAATTAGTTATTGGAGAGAGGCTATGCTAAGGAAAGTCTTAGCCCTTATGCTATGTCGGCACTTCTAGTGCCGAAAAAGGATGGAGCTTGGCAGATGTATGTAGATAGCTGAGCTGTGAACAAGATTATGATCAAGTACAGGTATCCTCTCTTGAGGTTGGAAGATATGCTGGATGAATTGAGTGGAGCCAAGATTTTTAGCAAGATTGGTCTTAAGTTTAGCTACCATCAAATTCGCATGAGGTTAGGAGATGAGTGGAAAACCACGTTCAAGACTCAACATGGACTTTATGAATGGATAGTCATGTCCTTCAACTTGTTGAATACCTCAAGCACTTTCATAAGACTAATGAATCATGTATTGAGACATCTGATAGGAAAGTGTATCATGGTGTACTTTGACAACATCTTAGTCAACAATGTCGACATGCTGAGTCACTATGAACATTTCCGAGTGGTTCTAGATATCCTCCGTGCCGAGAGCTTATTTGACAATTTTAAGAAGTGCCACTTTTGCTAGGAGGAAGTAGTATTCCTAGGTTACGTAGTAAGCAGAGGAGCCTTACAAGTAGACTATGAGAAGATCTGAGTAATCGTCGAATGGCTGACTCCTACTACTTGTGCTGACATAACGAGTTTCCATAGATTGGTTTCATTCTATAGAAGATTCATCAAGAATTTCAGCACACTTATCGTATCATTTACTGAGCTAACAAAGAAGAATACTGACTTCCGATAGGGAGAAAAGGAGGAGAGGAGATTTGTCAAGATAAAGGAAAGATTGACCTTTACCCCGATGTTAGTTTTACGTGACTTTGAGGAAGTATTTGAGTAAGAATGTGATGCGTTAGGTATTGGAATAGGTGCTATCCTAATTCAAGAAGGCTGACTAATTGCTTTCCACAATGAGAAGCTCAGAGGACCTCAATTAAATTACTCCATGTATAACAAAGAACTCTTGGCGCTAATCCAAGAACTGTAAGTATGGCAGTACTATTTGGTGTGTCTAGGAGCTTAGTTATCATTAGGACTTACTGTGGCAAACCTAACTAAAATGGGTCCTTTGAAATATTGAAGAAAATTAGAGGGAAATGGTCCATAGACGAACAAGAGTAGCTGATGTGAAGTTACTTGAAGGATGTGACTTATCAACGAACACAACACGACTTGACAATTACAAGAAAGTATATACAAAAAGAGAATTCTTAGTACATACGAAAAAGGGCAAAAGGACAAAAGACCAAAATGGAAAAGTAGTACAATGTTAGATAAGGTGGACAGGTGGCAATGTAACATTATAGTAGGCTAGAGGGATCAAGATGTTATAGCAATAAAGGGCTGGGACGAAAGAGATGGTAGCATGCCAAGAGAAAACTACTTGGCCGTTAAGTGAGTCTTTCGTCACTTGGCAAGAACCTTTTGGTAGCAGTTAGTCGGATTACTTAGCGCAGGGTTTTCGGTAAGGGAATGGTCGGCATCATCACCATCGAGTGTATAGGTTATCATATGATAATACGGGGAGCTCAAGGAGTTCAACCACCTTCCTTCGGCATAAATTTTCTCATCATCAGTAGGTTGCCAAGATAGAATTCTTCAAGTAAGGGATTAGACTCCTCGGAGTCGTACGTAAGTAATGGGACCTTTGGTTGGTAGTTCATCAATTCCCTAGGGTTACTAAAGATTTGCCCTCAAATCTTGGTCTTTGTCATCATCGGACATATAGGGAGTCAAATCAGCGATGTTGAAGGAGGTAGACATACCGAAACCTTTAAGTAGCTCAATCTCATAGGCATTATCATTAATGCCCCTTAGGATCTTATAGAGTCCATCCGTTTTGGGAGATAGTTTGTTAGTCCTTCTGCTAGGGAAGTGCTCCTTATTAAGATGGACCTAAACAAGGTCCCCAAGGGTATAAACGACTTGCCTCCTTCCGCGGTTTCCCACTTCCTTCTATCGAGCTATAGTTTTGGCCAATTACTTAGCAATCTTCTGATGTAACCTTTGGAACTCCTCAGTACGCTGTAGGCCGGATTGACCTTCCCCTTGTATAGTTGGACTGTTAATTAAATCAAAGGATAGGTTCGAGTTAAGTCCATAAACAACCTCAAATGGTGATGTTCCAGTTGAGCTGTGAGTTGAGCGATTGAAGGAAAATTCAATGATGGGCAAGCATAGATCCTAGTCACGAGAGTTCTTTCTAATTGTAGCGTATTGGAGATTACCAATGGTTTTGTTAACTACTTCAGTTTGGCCATTTATCTGGGGGTGGCAAGAGGTACTGAATAGGAGCTTAGTGCCAAGTTTCCTCCATAGGGTCTTCTAGAAGAAGCTCATAAATTTTGAATCACGGTCGGACACAATAATTCTCGGCACTCTTTGTAGTCGCATAATTTCCAAAAAAAAGAGGTTAGCAATAAAGAAAGCATCATTAGTTCTGTGGCGGGGAATGAAGTGGCCCATCTTGCTGAACCGATTAGCCACTACCATGATTGAATCGTGTCTTCTCAGTGTATGGGGAAGGTTAAGCATGAAATCCATGCTTAGATCGGTCCACGACTGCTTGGGAATTGGTAGGGGTATATATTCTCCATAGGGCTCTCTCCTTCCTTTTGCGTACTTACACACTTTGCACTTTTGAAGTATTTGGTGCACATCCTTCAGCATCCTAGGCTAGTAAAAGTGTTCCTTCAATATCTTAATCGTCCTCTTTTCCCTAAAATGGTTGGCTAGACCCCCGGCATGAGCGTCTTGAACTAGTAGCTCCCTTGTAGAACCATTCGGCACGTAAATCTGCTTGCCCTTCATCAAGAACCCTTCGCTCAAGTAGAACCCCTCCATAGCTCCTTTTGCATTGCACCTAGCTACTAAGGGTCCAAAATGTGGGTCATGCTCATATTAATTAGGTAAAGTGTCGAATCTAAGCACCTTAGCTTATAACGTTACGATGAGGGTATCATGGCAAGAAAGTGCATAAGCTACTTTGTTAATGCTTCCCTTCTTGTATTTACTGACACAGCAAAAGGTCTTTAAGAACTTGACCCACTTGGCATGACATCAAAAAAGCTTTTGTTGCCCACAAAGATGCTTAAGAGATTCATGATCTGAGTAGATGATGAATTCTCCCAGCAATAGATAATGCTGCCAGTTCTGGAGTGTATGGACAAGGGCATAGAATTCCTTATCACAGGCTGAGTAATTCAAGGCAGCACCTTAGACTTTTTCGCTGAAGTAAGTAATGGGTTGGCGCTCTAGCATTAGGACAACACTAATGTTGACACCAGATGCATCACATTCAACCTTAAAAACCTTCTCGAAATCTGGCAGGGTGAGTATTGGAGTAGACATCAGTTTAGTCTTCACATCTTCAAAACTCCTCTGAGCCTTTTTTGTCCATCTAAACTCAACGTTCTTCTTGGTCAATTCAGTTAACCGTGCAGTTATAGAGCTGAAGTTCTACATAAATCTTTGATAAAACAAGGCTAGGCCATAAAAGCTCCTGACTTCAATAACACTAGTTAGTGTAGGCTACTCATTAATAGCTCTGACTTTTTCCTCATCAACTTGAACTCCAATCCATGAAACGACATATTAGAGGAATACAACTTCGCTTTGACAAAACGTACATTTCTTTAGGTTGCTAAATAATTTTTCGGTATGGAGTATGTTAAACACTAATCTCAAATGTTCGACATGAATGAGGAGGTTGGCATTGTAGACTAGAATATCATTAAAATAAACCACAATGCATTTGTTGATCAATGATCTTAGTGCATGATTCATCAGTTGTATAAATGTATTTGGCGCATTAGTTAATCCGAACGACATTACCAACCACTTGAACAAACTATCCCTTGTCTTGAAGGCCATCTTCCATTCATCCCTAGGTCTCATTCGTATCTGGTGGTAGCCGCTTTTTAAGTCAATCTTAGAAAAGATGCTGGTGCCATGTAACTTGTCAAGCCGCAGGATGGGGTATCAGTATTTGATAGTGATCTTATTGATAGCTCGGCCATCAATGCACATTCGCCATGTCCCATCCTTTTTTGATGCAAGTATAGCACAAGGACTCATGCTCTCACACACATATCTGTGATCTACCAACTCATCCACCTACTTCTTCAGTTCAGCTACCTGCTTTGGATTGAGCCTGTAAGCAGGTCAGTTTTGTAAGGCAGCCCCTGGTTGGAGGTTGATGTAATGCTCAATTCCTCTTAAGAGAGATGGTGTACCTAGGAGCTTAGTTAGCACTAGGGCTTACCATGGCAAATCTGGCTAAAATGGGTCCTCTAAAATATTAAAGAAAATTAGAGGGAAACGGTCCACAAACGAACAAGAGTAGTTAACGTGACGTTGTTCGGAGGATGTGATGCACCTACGAACACAACACGACTTGATACTTCACTTAATATGATGCATAAGTTGATGTTAAGGTCCACCCGCCGCTAATCCTGAGCTACTTGCCAAGATTAGATAAGAGTATATGAAAGATGGACTTAGAAAGGGTTATCTTATAAGAATAGAATATTCAGTATCAAATGTAAGTTATCTTTGGCTTACAAGAGAAATGGATCATTTATAGTAAGTCCCTAGGGTAACATTGTAAATAAAGAAATTATAAGAATGTATATACAAAAAGGGAATTCCTAGTACATACGAAAAAAGGGTAAAAAGGACAAAAGACAAAAATGGAAAAAGTGGTATAATGTCAGACTAGGTGGACAGGTATGGTGTAACATTGGTTTCGTACGAATATTGTGGTAACAAAGGGGCCGGGACAAGAGAGATGGCAGGAAGTCGAAAGAAAACTACTCAGTCGATAAGTGAGTCTCTTGTCACTTGGCAAGAACCTCTTGATAGCAATTGATCAGATTACTCGGCATAGGGTCTTCGGTTAGGGAATGGTCGGTATCATCACTACCGAGAGCATAGATCATAGTACGACAATGCGGGGAGCTTAAGCAGTTCAGCTACCTTCCTTTGGTGTAAACTTTCTGGTCATTAGCAGGTTGCCGAGAGAGAATTCTTCGGGTGAGGGATTGTAGTCCTTAGAGTCGTGTATAAGTAATGGGACCATTGGTCAGCGAGAAAGTGCATCAGCCATTGTGTTGGTGCTTCCCTTCTTGTATTTGATGACATAGCAAAAGGTTTCTAAGAACTTTACCCACTTGGCGTGACATCGAGAAAGCTTCTATTGCCTATAAAGATGCTTAAGAGATTCGTGATCCAAGTAGATGATGAATTCTCTCAACAACAGATCATGATGCTAGTTCTGGAGTGTATGGACAAGGGCGTAGATTTCCATGTCGCAGGCCGAGTAATTCAGGGTAGCACCTCAGAGTTTTTCGCTGAAGTAGGCAATGGGTCGGCGCTCCTACATAAGGACAGCACTAATGCTGACACCACATGCATTACATTCAACCTTAAAAACCTTCTCAAATTCTGGTAGGGTGAGTACTAGAGCAGACGTCAGTTTAGTCTTCACGTCTTCAAAACTCCTCTAAGCCTTTTTTGTCTATCTAAACTCAATGTTCTTCTTGGTCAATTCAGTCAATAGTGTAGTTATGGAGCTGAAGTTCTAGATAAATCTCTGATAAAACAAGGTTAGGCTATAAAAGCTCCTGACTTCAACAACACTAGTTAGTGTAGGCTGCTCATTAATAGCTCTGACTTTTTCTTCATCAACTTGAACTCTAATCCATGAAACGACATATTCGAGGAATACAACCTCGCTTTGACAAAACGTACATTTCTTTAGGTTGCTAAATAATTTTTCGGTATGGAGTATATTAAACACCAATCTCAAATGTTCGACATGAACAAGGAGGTTGGCACTGTAGACCGGAATATCATCAAAAGAAACCACAATGCATTTGCTAATTAATGATCTTAGTGTATGATTCATCAGCCGCATAAATGTGTTCAGCATATTGGTTAGTCCAAATGGCATCACCAACCATTCGAACAAACCATCCCTTGTCTTGAAGGCTGTCTTCCATTCAACCCCAAGTCTCATCCGTATCTGGTGGTAGTCACTCTTTAGGTCAATCTTAGAAAAGATGCAGGCGTCATGTAACTCATCAAGCCGCGGGATCGAGTATTGGTATTTGATAGTGATCTTAATGATAGTTCAACTGTCAATGCATATTCGCCGTATTCCATCCTTTTTTGGTACGAATATAGTGGGTATAGTACAAGGATTCATGTTCTCACGGACATATCCGCGATCTACTAACTCATCCACTTGCTTCTTCAGTTTAGCTGCTTGCTTTAGATTGGGCCTATAAGTGGGTTGGTTTAGTAAGGCAACCTTTGGTTGGAGGTCAATGCAATGCTTAACTCTTCTCAAGGGAGGTAAACCTTTTGGCATCTCATCAAGGAAAAGGTCGGCAAATTCTTTAAGTAGTTGCTGCACTTCGGCAGGTAAGTTCACGACCTCTCTAACCTCTAACGATCTCCTGACTAGAAAGAGCACATAGTCCTTGGCCTTGACTTTTCATGCAAACTGAGCTCAAGAAACCACTAAGGATTTCTGTTACAGAGATCGAGCAACCTTTTCTCGAGCTTCTTGCACTTCCATAGGACTCATAAGTGTTGATATAATTTTCATCCTGTCCTTTTAAAACATGTAGGTGTTTCTATACCCATTGTATAGCACTCTTAAGTCAAATAACCATAGTCGGCCGAGTAATACGTAAGATGCACACATGGGAAGGACATCACACAGCACCTTGTCCTCGTACCTATCACCAATGGTAATCGGCACTGTGACTTGCTCGAAAATGTATAATCCCCCTTTTTCATTCAACCAATGAATCTTGTATGGCTTAGGGTATGGGAGGGTTGGCAATTTCATGGCTTTAACTACCCTTTGTGCGATGACGTTGGTGCAGCTCTCTTCATGTATGAAAGAGGTTCTCTTTTTGCTTATTCTCATTAGCCACAAAAGTACTAAGAGATTGTCGAACTACAAAGTAATATTCAGCTTCGCCCTCAAGATGTATCTCGGCATCGAGATCTTCCTCAAATTCTTTTAGCATCTGAACGGCTACCACTTCTTCCTCTCCTTCACTCGCACTTTCTACTTCAAACTGGGGCTTGTCTCCCTTTATGGTCATGACTCGATTGTTCAGATATTGACTAGCCATGTGTCTGTAGCCAAGGCACCTAAAATATTTGATTTCTTGGGTTTTCCTCCATAAACTTTGACCCTGGTCTCTTTGAATCTCAGGTTCCTTAGTCTTGTTCTTACCTTGACCCTCGTCTAGTTAGCTCGGCATGTGACCTTGGTGTTTTACCTTGGAATTGTTTGAAACTCTGTCATTCATTGGTCGACTCAGCAGGCCGCTCCTGTTTGGTATTAGCGTTCAGTTACTTGGCATTCTGCTAACCTGGTTCTACTGTTGCCTTTCAACTTTCTAAGCTATATGGATGGTTTCATCTAGAGTTATGAGGTTCTACAACTCCAAAATGTTGCCAATCTCAGCCCATAGTCCAAAGATGAACCGTGCTATAGTTTGGGTCTCAGGCTCATCGACATCACATCATATCATGAGCAACTGAAACTCTCGGACATAGTCGTCTATGGATCTGTTACCTTGCCTCAAGTCTTGGAGTCATTGGAAAGTATCTTATTCGTAGTGTTTGGGAATGAACCTACTTCTCAAAACTCTCTTCATTTGGTTCCATGTTCAGACCTCATGTCGGGTCCATAAGCGAACATTCTGTAGCTTCTTCTACTACATTGCCACATACCTAGAAAATTCTAACGTAGACACTCTAATGTAGACAGCATCTTCATAATCATAGAAGTCGAATATCTTTTCGATATTCTCTTCCCAGTCCAAGTAGTCATTAATACTACCAGACCCATTGGAGCTTGAAATTTATACCATAAGATGTTCGGCACCTCTTGGCGCTTTGAACCCAGACTCATCAATCCCAACATATTAGTCTTCTTCCACTTCATCCAACTCTTACCTTCTCCTTGCAACTATATCAGCACGTTGCGGTAGTGCTTCGTTTACTGGAAAGGCTTCCAAAGCTCGCTTGTTCATCTACCTCCTCAGCCTATCTGTCATTTCTCGACCTTACTTAGCCACTCTCTCATACGATCCAATCTTTAAGACCCTATTTATTGAGACAGCTAAGTTGGCAACCATAGCAGCAAGATCTTGTATCTGTTCATCAGTAGTACGTAGTGTTTATTAGGTAACTTGACCAAGACCATGAGCATCACTTTCAACATCGTTAATCTCTCCATGTACATTAGGGTTTGACATTCTCAACACAAAGGTTCAGTAAAAACACTTCACTCAAATGCTTTCAACACACATAAATATATCGAACAGTAGATTGACTATCACTACACAGCTCTTGGTCTCAACCTCAAGCTTTGATATTAGGAAATTATATGGTGTGCCTAGGTACTTAGTTATCACTAAGGCTTACCATGGCAAATTTGGCTAAAATAGGTCTTTCAAAATATTGAAGAAAATTAGAGGGAAATGGTCCATAGACAAACAAGAGTAGCTAACGTGAAGCTGCTCGGAGGATGTGACTTACCAACGAACACAATACGAGTTGACACCTCACTTGATGTGACACACAAGTTGATGTCAAGGTCTTCCCGTCACTAATCCTGAGCTACTCGGTAAGATTAGATAAGAGTATATGAAAGATAGACTTGGAGAGGGTTATCTCATAAGAATAGCATATTCGGTATTAAATGTAAGTTATCTTCGGCTTACAAAAGAAAGGGACTATTTATAGTAAGTCCTTAGGGCAACATTACAAATAAAAAAATTATATACAAAAAAGGGATTCCTAATACATACGAAAAAAGGTAAAAAGGATAAAAGACAAAAATGGAAAAAGTGATATAATGTTAGACGAGGTAGATAGGTGGTGGTGTAACATTGGTCCTGTACAAATATTCTCTGACCATAGTAGGCATGAGGGATCAAGATGTTGTAGCAATAAAAGGGCCGGGACGAGAGAGATGGTAGCATGCGTAGAGAAAACTACTCGGCCGATAAGTAAATCTCTCGTTACTCTACAAGAAACTTTCGATAGTAGCTGGTCGGATTATTCAACATAGGGTCCTTGATTAGGGAATGGTTGGCATCATCACTATCGAGAGCATAGATCATAGTATGACAATGCGGAGAGCTTAAGGTGATGTGTGCAAGTAATGGGACCGCTGGTCGATAGTTCATTAGGAGGTAAACCTTTCGGCATCTCGGTAGGGAAGAGGTTGACAAATTCCTAAAGTAGCTGCTGCACTTTGGTAGGTAAGTTTATGGCCTCTCTAACCTATAAAAATCTCCTGACTAAAAGGAGCACATAATCCTCGGCCTTAACTTCTCGTATAAACTGAGTTTGGGAAATCACTAAGGACTTCCATTGCAGAGATCTAGCAACCTTTGCTTGGGCTTCTTATTCTTCCTTAGGACTCATAGGTGTTAATATAATTTTCTTGCCATCCTTTTGAAACATGTTGGTGTTTCTATACCCATCACGTAACACTCTCAAGTCAAATAGCCATAGTCAGTCGAGTAATATGTGGGATGCACACCTGGGTTAGGACATTACACAACATTTCGTCTCTGTACCTATCACCAATGGTAATCGACACTTTGACTTGCTCGAAAACATATAGTCCACCTTTCTCCTTCAGCTAGTAAATCTTGTATCGCTTGGGGTGTGGGAGGGTTGGCAATTTCATGGCCTTAACTACCCCTTAAAAGATGATGTTGGTATAGCTCTCTTCGTCAATGATCACGGCGCATAGCTTGCTATTCACCTGGCAATTCATATGAAAGAGTTTCTCTTTTTGGTTATTCTCGTTAGCCACAAAAGTACTAAGAGATCGTCGAACTACAAAGCAATACTCGGCTTTGCCCTTAAGAGGTATCTCGGCATTGAGATCTTCCTCAAATTCTTCCAACATTTGATTGGTTGCCACTTCTTCCTCTCCTTCACTCACACTTTTTACTTCAAACTAAGACTTGTCTCCCTTTATGGTCATGACTCGGCGATTCAGACATTGACTAGTCACGTGTCCATAGCTAAGGCATTTAAAACATTTGATTTCTCGGGATTTCCTCCTTGAACTCTAACCCTAGTCTCTTCGGATCTCAAGCTCCTCGGTGTTCCACCTCAGAACTGTTTGAAACTCTGTCATTCATTGGTTGGCTTGGCAGGCCACTCCTGTTCAGTATTAGTGTTCCACTACTTCACATTCAGCTAACTTGGTTCCGCCGTTGCCTTTCAACTCTTTGGGCTATACGGATGGTTTCATCCAAAATTGTGAGGTTCTACAGCTTTATGATGTTACTAATCTTAGCCTATAGTCTAGAGATGAACCGTGCTATAGTTCGGGTCTCAGGCTCGTTGACATCGCATCATATCATGAGCAACTGAAACTCTCAGATACAGTCATCTAAGGATCTATTACCTTGCCTCAAGTCTTGGAGTCATTGGAAAGTGTCTTGTTCATCCCGTTCCACGTTCGAACCTCACGTCAAGTCCTTAGGTGGACATCTTATAGCTTCTTCCACCACATTGTTGCATATCTAGAAAATTCTAACACAGCTACTCTAATGTAGATAGCATCTTCATAATCATAGAAGTCCAATATCTTTTCGATCTTCTCTTCCCAGTCTAAGTAGTCATTAGCACTACCAGACCCATTGAAGCTCAGAATATGTACCATAAGATGTTCGGCACCTCTTGGCACTTTGAACTCATGCTCATCAATCTTAACATATTGGTCTTCTTCTTCTTCGTACTCTTTCAATTTGTCCAACTCTAACCTTCTCCTCGTGACTCTATCGGTACGTTGCGGTGTTGCTTAGTTTACTAGAAAGGCTTCTGAAGCTCACTCGTTCATCTGCCTCCTTGGCCTATCTCTCATTTCTTAGCCCTACTCAGCAACTCTCTCATACAGTCCAATCTCTAAGACTTTGTTTACTAAGATAGCCAAGTTGGCAATAATAGTAGCAAGATCTTGTATCTGCTCATCGATAGTACGTGGTGTATGTTGGGTAACTTGACTAGGACCATGAGCATCACTCTCAACATCATTAATCTCTCCTTGTACACTAAGGTTCGGTAAAGACACTTCACTCAGATGCTTTCGACACATACACAAATATCTCGAACAATAGATTGACTATCACTACATAGCTTTCGGTCTCAACCTTAAGCTTTGATACCAGGAAATTATATGGTGTACTTAAGAGCTTAGTTATCACTAGGGCTTATCATGGAAAATTTGGCTAAAATGAGTCCTTCGAAATATCAAAGAAAATTAAAGGGAAATGGTCCATAGATGAACAAGAGTAGCTGACGTGAAGCTGCTCGGAGGATGTGACTTATCAATGAACATTACATGACTTGACACCTTACTTGATGTGATGTGCAAGTTAATATCAAGGTTTACCCGTTACTAATCCTGAGCTACTTGGCAAGATTAGATAAGAGCGTATGAAAGATAGACTTAGAGAGGGTTGTCTTATAAGAATAGAATATTTAGTATTATAAAAAAATGTAAGTTCCCCAGGCTTACAAGGAAAAGGGACTGTTTATAGTAAGTCCTTAAGGCAATATTACAAAAAAAGAAATTACAAGAAAGTATATACAAAAAGAGGATTTATAATACATACGAAAAAGGATAAAAAGGACAAAAGACAAAAATGGAAAAGTAGTACAATGTTAGACAAAGTGGATAGGTGGTAGTGTAACATTGGTCCCATACGAATATTCTTTGAGCACAGCAAGCAAGAGGGATCAAGATGTTATGGCAATAAAGGGTCGGGAAGAAAGAGATGGTAGCATGCTGAGAGAAAACTACTTAGCCATTAAGTGAGTCTCTTGTCACTCGGTAAGAACCTCTCAGTAGCAATTGGTCGGATTTCTCGGCTCAGGGTCCTCTGCAAGTGTAATACCCCAGGATTTTGAGCTAATTTAATAACTTTAGAATTCGAGCTCCTAAATTTAGGGTGTCAGGCTATAATATCTATTTTATTTCAAACTTCACAGTAAAGTTAGAAAAGTTAAACGAAGTAATTTAAGTAAAGTCAATTTCTCAATATAAGCTATATAAAAATATTAATTTAAAAAAAACATCAATTTATCGCTAAAAGCCAATAATGATCGAAAACGAGAAATTTGAGATTTTAGATATAGCGAGATATTAGAGATAAGTTAATTAACTTACAAAAATAATAAACGAAGTTGAATTATGTAATGTACGTGTATTAACATAGAATATGCATTATTTGTATTAAATATACATATATAATAAGAAATTATTATTAAAATAAGGTAAATTATTATAAAAAATCGGAAAATTAATAAAAAAAATGAAAGGATGAGTCATCCCATGATTTAACAGCCAAGGATTAAATTGGATTGATGAGTCAAAAGGTAAATAATTAGAAAATGACACCTTATGCTTTGAAAAAATAAGAAAATGACACATATAAGCTACATGTCCAATTTTTACAAATTCTTATCTATTTAGAAAATATAAACAGGCCTACACTTAAAAAAAAAAAACATTTTGGAAGTCTAAAAAAAATAGAAAATCGCTCAAGAAAATTTCAAAACAAATTAGAAAAAAAATAAGAAAATTAGATAAAAAAACAATGTATGAAATCTGATTAGGGCAGTTTAATAGGCTATTGGTATTTAGTTGTGGTAGCCTTTTGCAGTCAATGAGAGCACCACAAAGGGGGTATTCTGACAAGGTTGGATAGTCGGAGGGTGATTGGAGGCAGCCGGTTTAGGTGAACTAAATTTCTAGCTGAAACTTTGTAATTTTTCTAAAAATATCAAATGATGCTTTTTGATTATGAAACTTGGTTTTCTAGAGTTATTTTATGTGTAGATTGATGTAGTAATTTTATTTTTGATAAATAATTATTGGAAATATAAGGTCCTTAAGAAATTGCTCTGTTTGGATGAAAATTGAATTAAATTTTAGAAATAGTAAATAATGTTCTTTCAACTTGAAAATTTGTATGTGATATATCAATATATATATTTAATTTTAGTAACGAGAATTTTTGAAAATAATTATATTTAATATTTATTGTAATTATTTTGGATAAAACTAGCAATTTCACTATTTTAGTAAATTAATTAGTTTTTAACAAAACTAAAGTATGAGCCCTATGTATTATGATTTTTGGAAGTTTATAATGATGATTGGGACACTTGAATTTTGTCTTGTGATTAAATTCACTTGTTTTCTTAATTTTCACTAATTTTGAGTTGAAAATCGCTATTTTCATAAAAATATATGATGGCTATTTTAGTATAATTCATGATCAATAATTAAACTACATATTTTTATAAGTCTATAGAATTTTTCATGAAATTAATCAGGCTCATATACTATTTATTTCGTATTTTCCTAATATAAGCTTATATATTAGCTTAATATGTAATATAGTAATTAGTATTAGTAAGATACTTATCAAATTACGTAAAATGAACACTTTGGGGTATAATAAGTGTTGCTAGACAAATTTGGAAAGTATAATTTTTAGAGTTTTTTGTTCAATAATAAAACTTACTTAGGTCAATTTTAGAGTTAGGGTAGCGTACAGTCGAATTGTAATATGAAAGGGGTATTTTTAGGTTTTTCAAAGTATTGATCAATCTTGTTTCTTAATATATATTAATAGTACTCAAAATGACAATCATGACGATATAAAGTTTACTGAAATCGGATAATAAATGAGTAAGATATGGCCAAATGAAGTTTAAAAACGCGGAAATGGAAACTTATAATAGTTTAGGTTCGACCTATACTTGATTTAAAGACCTTGTCATATTGTATGATGAGTAAGGAAGGACCACATCATGAAGTTTAGGATTTTGCACTATTTCTAAGTTTAGGTAAGTGGATTTAACCCATGCTTAGAGTAGATATATCACTACTCATAACACTGTGTGCTATTTGATGTAATGTTGATTAAATATGAGTATATCTTGGGTGAATTGATATGCTAATATAGAAGATGCTGATGTGTTGATTTTCAATGGCAGTAACTATATTTTGGTTAAACTGTTATGTGGCAATGTTGGGTGATGATTTATGTTTACAAATAATTATGCTAACCAGGGAAGTTGAGTGATTGCTAACTCAATCTTTTAGGTGTTTACCTAAGTGAACCTTAAGTGAGATACTAAAGTTTTGTTATGGAGAGTTCGAAAACTGGAATCAAATAACTAGGTTAAATAAAACCTGAAGATTGATTGTGATGATTGATATTCTTGAGTTGTTATTGCATATTATGGCATGACATGGCACAAAAAGGGACCTACGGGTTAGAAATTTCAGAATGAAGCTTCTGAATAATCATAGAAAAAGCATGGCTTTATGAACTCAGTTTTTGGAAGCATATAAATTACATTGCTCGAACATTGTGACTATTTTGATAGTCAAATTTGGTAGATTACAGTATGTTGTCTAATTTGACAGTGTTACCACTCTGATTTGGTGAACTATAGTGTGTAGTCTAATTTTGTAAAGTTAGGGGTCCAACTCTTAGGCAGCTCCTAGTTGCTCTTTTTGAAAATGGTAGACTATAGTATGTAGTCCAATTTGGTGGGGGTCCTACTCTCAGGCAATTCCTTGTTGCCTTAGGTTCTTAGACGTTGTATCCAATTGCTCAGCTATGTTGACTAACTAGAAGAAGTTTAGAGGGCATAGGATATTGGTACCGATACATGCCACGTGTATAAGTATAGCATGCTGCATTGTTGGCAATAAGTACCCGGTTGGGTGAACGCATATGTGAAGTTGAACTTGCGAGTTATGATTGAAATGTTTTAGTTGTGATATGCAATATTGTCTATATTATGTTGTTTGTTATCCACTCTCACTCAGCTTTAGTAGTTGAGGGGATAAAATGTTTTATCCTCAAGTTAACTACATCATGATAGGCCCAACACTTAGGGGGATATGTATATTGAGAGCGTGAGTCAGAGTCGATGACTATTGTATGGAACTTGTATTAAGTCAAGAATCCTATTATTGTGAAGATGATATGGGAAAGCAAAAAGTTAGTTCATATTTTGATGTAAATATTATGTTGTATACATAAGTTGTAACAGAATATCTAACTAAACTTTGATGTAACAACCCCTTTATTATGTAAACGAAGTTGTATTTTGATGAATGAGTAGGTTGAGTTTCGTTTTCAATGGGTATTCCTGTGTAATGGTACATCCTGTGCTATGCCAAGATGTGACAGGATGGGAATGGTCGACATCACCACCAAATGTATAGGTCATCGTATGACAATGTGGGGAGCTTAAGGAGTTCAGGAACCTTCCTTCGGTGTAAACTTTCTCATCATTAGTAGGTTGTTGAGATAGAATTCTTCGAGTAAGGGATTGGAGTCCTTGGAGCTGTATACGTGTAATGGGACCATTGGTCAGCAGTTCATCACTATTTATTATCGAGAGAGTTTGTCATCCATACTAACCATGAGTCCTTAAGGTACCTTCAATGTTAGACCAAGTTATCAAAGCAGCAGGCGAGATGGGTTGAATTCCCTAAAGGATTCAATTTTATAATATAATATAAATAAGGGAAGAGCAATGTAGTTGTAGATGCTCTTTTAAGAAGACATGCACTTTTGAGTAAACTGTAGACTAGGTTATTTGGGTTTGCAAGTATCAAAGAATAGTATTCTAAGGATCCACACTTTAGACCTATATTTGTGCAATGTGTCAATGGAACAATAGTGGAAAAGTACCATATAAAAGATGGTTGCTTGTTTTGAGGGGGGAAATTATGCATACCGACTTGTTTACTACGGGAGCTATTGATCAGGGAAGCTTATAGTAGAGGACTATTAAGACATTTTGGGGAGAAAAGAACATATGAGTTATTGAGTGCTCAATTCGTTTGGTCGAGAATGAGGCTAGATGTGCATTGAATTGTTAAATGTTGTACCATGTGCAAAAGGGCTAAGTGCTAAGCTAAAAAAGAGAAAGCTATGCCTTTGCTTGTTCCGACGAAACCACGGACTGAGTTGAGCATGGACTTTTTCCTTAGATTGCCATGAACTGCCTAAGGCATAGATTCTATAATGGTTATCGTAGATCAGTTTAGTAAGATGACATACTTTGTGACTTGTACCAAAACTAACAATGCTTTGGCTATTGATTCTCTTTTCTTATAGGAGATTGCACGGTTACATGGCATGCTGAGAAGCATAGTCTCTGACAAATACCTAAAGTTCTTGAGCCATTTTTGGAGAATATTGTAGCATTACATGGGGATGAAACTACTATTCAGTACCTCTTGCCACCCTTAAATTGACGGCTAAATAGAGGTGGTTAATTGCACTCTAGGATCACTACTTAGAGCTACAGTAGGTAAGAACTTGGCTGCTTACCAGTGGTTGAATTTACGTATAATTGAACAGTAAATGACACCACTAAGCAGACCCCATTTGAAGTTATCTATGGTTTTAATCTCGAGGTGCCCTTTGTTTACACCTCTATGTTGGAATTTGGGTAAGAAGACCCAGACGTAAGAGCCAGAGCCCAATCCCTTCAGCACATCTATGATAAAGTCACTCGGCACATTGACTAAGCTACAAGAAGAATGCAAGAGAGGGCCATGGGTAAGACGGCTAAACAATTCCAACAAGGAGACTTAGTATGACTGCACCTCAATAAAGAACGGTTTCCAAGCAAAAGAAGGAACAAACCATCTACAAGAGCTGAAGGACCCTTCAGGATCTTCAAGAAGATCAATGACAACACCTATTGGTTGGAGTTGCTTGAAGATTATGGGGTATCTGACACCTTCAACATTGTCGACCTTAATCCGTATCACCCTAATGGAAAATTGATCGAAGACCATGCAGATTTGATCCCAAATCTAAATCAACTTAGAGGGAATGATGTGAATCAGGCTACTGGACCATTGACCTGCAGCAAAGCCTGAGGACTAAAGGGATTAGCAAGGTAAATCCTCTTGTTCCAACCGACCCCTGCATGCCAAGCTATATGACTTCTCATATCTTGGAAGTTGTATGCCGAATGCTAGAATACTAAGGTATCTGCCAAACCATGCGTGCCTACTCATTGAAGCCCAAGCTGACCACTTATTTAACATCTCCCTTACCGAGAAACTGAGAGATAGATTGGATTGATACTTAGCCACCTTTGATCGGATAAGCAACCTGACTGTACACTTTTGTCCACATCCTCCAATGGCTTCGCTAATGTATCGCTGCCATGTGTACAAAAATACGTATAAAATCTACCATACTAATCATTACTTTTCTTGAACATTCATTTTTACCCTTGTATATTATTTTTTAAGGATAATACTCTTTTGGTCTTTTCCTTTTAGGCTTGTTGCCCTCAATTCTCAAGTATAAATACCCCTTGTACTTATAGCTATAAAGAGGATTGAACATTAATACACTTGACAATTTGTCTCTTGTAAACACTACCTTGTTTACATACATCTCACTCTTATCCTAACCCTTACCCTTAAGCAAGGTTAGGTAGCAAGTAACCTCACCGGACCATCTTGTGCATCATATTGAGCTGTGCCATTAGTCTTTGGAAATTCCATTGGTGTGTCATATCTATTAGAGCGGTTCATAGGTTTTAGTTTACTTTTCATTTGCATTAATCCTTTCACATACTCCTCATTGCTTCCTTTTTTTAACCTTTCGGTAAGCTTGGACTTATTTAGTGACCAGCCTTGTCTGTTATTGGTTACGGTCCGTAACATAGCCCCTAAGAATTATAAGGCTTTCCCATTCAATTACTAAGCAGTTAACTAGGGAAAATCAAGTTCTTTTGTGGTTAGGATTACTCACTTTGATAGGGTCTATAACCCAAAAGAAGACCTCAAAAATAAGAATGTACTGGAGGATTCAAGCAACAAACCAGCTGAATATAAGGAAGGGTTGTCTACCTTCACTAAAATGATTAAGTCAAGTGAATATAAGATAGTAGATCAGCTCACAAAAACACCAGCATAGATATTACTCATGGGTTTGTTAATGGTATCTAAACCACATCAAGAAGCTCTCTTTCAAACCTTAAGGGAAGTTAAAGTCCCTTGTGAAATATCAATTGAAAGAATGGGACTAGTTACCAACTCTATCCTTGCCATGGATCATATCTCTTTTTCAATTGAAGAATTAGGTGAGGAAGGTAACTGGCATACTAAGCCACTTTTCATAGTGGTAAGAAGCAATAATATAATAAGAACCAGAGTCCTTATCAACAATGAGTCATCATGGAATGTCTACCCTCTTGCTACCTTAGACCTATTAGGTGTTGACACAACCACAATCAAACCAAGTTCTACAATGGTTAGGGCTTTTAACGAATCTAGAAGAAGGATTATAAGGGAGATTATTGGCTTACAGACTATCAATATTTACTTCCAGGTTCTAAACATCCTAAGATCCTTCTACTTACTCTTAGGAAGACCTTAGATCCATGCATCAGGAGTTATACCTTCAAGTTTACATCAAAAGGTCAAGTTTATCTCGAATGGCTAGGTTATAACAATTCTAAGCGATCAAGATTATAAAATATATAAGGAAATGACCATACCCTATATTAGCATTGAGGAGTGAGAGGATTTTGGACTCCAAATGTTTGATGAAGTATGCATGATTACTAGTCCCAAGGAAAGGAAGGATGAGAGGCTAAAATTCAAGGAAGGCTAGGTTGGTACTAACGACCTTGGCTATAGCCCAACTCCAATAGAAGAGTTGCAAAATAAGTAAGTCAAGGGGCAAAAGAGGTAATAGATTGTATCATGCCCCAATGACCTTTTTGCTGTTGACTAAGACATTTATCTAGGTTGATATTTAGACTTTTGAATTTTCTAAAGAAGACACCCAAGCAAAGCTAAATTGATGGGCCCATCCTATAAGCTCCATCCTTACCTAAATAACTGGTTATCCATCCCTATGAATGGAGATTAGTCCTCTCTAGGATAAATGATAAATCGTGGTCTAGTATTTTCTTGAGTTTTGTAATAATTATCTTTGTTCTAAATAATGTACTTATGAGAAGTTTCAACTTTAATGATTAAGAGATCGGTTTCCTTCCCTTCATTGTGCCTTACTTCTCATTTGCTCAAATCTAATGCTTTTAATGAAAGCTAAGGATACCTTATGTAGGTAGATGATGAAAATAATAGCATCACTTCTATCCTTATTAGGTTAGTCATTAGGACTGATGTCAATGACCACAACGAAATACAAGAGAGTTGGCAAAAACATAAGATGGGTAGAATTTCCATTGATGAGCCAACTGAGACAATTAATATTAAAACCAATTATTACTCGAAGATATTGAAAATTGGAGGGAACTTGAAAGAACAATAGAAGGTAGAAATAACCATGCTGTTATCTGAGTATCAAGATGTGTTCGTGTGGTCTTATAAGGATATGTCTAGGTTAGATCCATCAATTTTAGTCCATCAATTGCCAACATGAGAAGACATTAAAACTAAGAAATAGAAGTTGAGAAGATTCTGACTAGATATGTTGATGCATCTCCAGGGTTGTAGATACGGAGTCTGCACCATAATGAACAATAATAAGAAAATAAAAGGTAAGTTTAGCAAATACGTAAGCTATCTAGCTGAATATGATGTACTAACAAGATCCTATAAAGCTTATGACTCGCTGAATGTGACACACTAGTTTAAGTTATAGGATTGCTCACTACAATCCTTATTAAAGGGATTGATAAGAGTAGATAGAGAAGAGTCTTCTAAGAGAAAAGTCTTAAGGGTTTTTCATTAATATGCCAAATCTTTTTAAAACCTTATACATGTGTTCTATTTATACATAGTGATAAACTTGTAAATAAAAGGACTAAAAGGATGCCCTAGTGGCATTTCTGTAAATACAAAATAAACATGAGGGTAATTTAAGAAAAATACAAGAAATATAAAGTCTAAATAACAAGCAAAAATAAGTAATCAAATAAGATATCCAGGGTGAGAAGTAAATGAGCTGGGCTCTAGCATTTGGCTCTTGAAGCCTTCATCATCCCCCTCTTGAAAAAGTTTTAACCTGAAACTTAACAATTGATTGCTCCCACTTCTACTTAGATAAAAAAAAAATTTGCAAGAGTAAAACAAAAATAAACTACAACAACTTAGCTCAATGATCAAAGCAAACATAATCTAACGCTCTTTCCACTCATCATGAGCACGATCAACTAAGCTCTTCATCAAACACCCTTCCTTCTAGTCATCGTATATCCTATCAATTACCCCTAAGTAGTTCTAATAGACATCAATCAAGAGGAATAACACAATTTCAGGCTTAAACATGACGTGAGCTTAGGGGATCTGAAATTGTAAGTCCTCAATTTCCTACTCAGAGCTTCATTTTCAACAATTATCACCTCATCCACTTCCTCATAACTTGTTCCTTCTTTAGTCACCATGAAGTGTACCATAACTTCTTCATCAACTTCCTCTTCCTCTTAGATGGCCTCTTTACAGGGTTTTCTTTCATTCCTCCATCTCTCTACTGAAGTCCTAATAATCTTTAAATTGTCCTTGAGACTAATTGAGGAGATAAGGTAAAGCACAACTATTCTTTGCCATAGAAGGAGTAAATATTCTTTAAGGGTGCATGGCTCATATGATGAGTTGTCTTCTACGGAGAACTTAAACACATGTAACAATCTTCAATGTTGGCAACATCAAATAAAATTTATCTTGAAATTTGCTAATGGAGAAGGCTATCCTTGCTTGCTTCATCGCTTTATAATCACTTCATCATTATAAATAAAGTCATACAGATTTGAGTGGTTGGCAGTTTCATAACCTAATCTTTTAACAACAATTTTAGCGATAAAGTTCACAAGATACTAACTACCTTGGATTAATATAATACTTTGTTCAAGTCTTCCCTTTATGTAAAATTTATTTGATGCCATATTGCATAAATTGAGCTCCTTTAACATATTCTTGATAATTGTCAGCTTGGCAATTTCTTAGTTTGCTGATGATAAGTCAGCACTTACATGGCTATGCCTAATTGCTCCACTTGAAGAAAAATTTTTGCACTTCCGGAAAGGCACAGCTCGAGTCTAATCTCAATTATCTAACAAGAAGTAGCTTGGTTATTCAACCCTTGATAGTAACTTAGCGAGATAATACATACTTTAGCATGTAGAAGTGACAACATAGTAGGAGCACATCAGAAGCCCAATCACAGTTTATGTTCGGCTCCCTTCATAGTAGCTCACTTAGACTTTAATTTAGCTTGACACTTCGTTAAATCCAAATTTTGGTCTTCACAAGTTGGAGCTTAGCAAATCTTACACTTTCTCGACACATACACTTCAATTTGCTACTCTACAAAGCAGCTTGCTACGTTAGATTGAAGCAGCTTGATGTGAAAGTTCCTACGCCCAAGAGCTCCCTACAGCTATCCATGAAAGCTAAAGCAATACATTTACAATAGTACAAGCTCGATGCTTGTGTTACACACTTTGATAGTTAGCTTGGCCATTGGGGTACAACGCATAACTTCTCTCTCTAAGTTATAGCACCTTATTAGCTTAGATACACACTATTGAGCTTGGCTATTGTTCAGTTCAGTATAGATCTCAACCTCCAATCAAGAAACAGCTTGGCAACTTTGGGAAAAGGGCAACTCGGCACAACTGCTCAATGTTACAGCAATATACATGGTTTAAATAAACAGAGCATTGTTCATACAAGCTTAGCAAAATTCAACTATAGCATGGCAAACTTAGTAACTCAGATATGTACAACAGCTTATCTCTATTACACTTTGACATGCTTGATAACATACCTTTAACAACCAATTGGACTGACATACATGTGTCTGACCTGCACTCTAGTCACCTATCAACTCCATAGCACATCGAGCACTCTCATACACTTTTCAAGTCTCATACAACAGCTCCTATACTTCTTTAAGGCACAATACATTCAACTGCATACTTGTCACACTCAGCATTGTTATGAAAGCTCAATCTACACACACTTTAGCTTGGTTAAACACTCAATCGACAATTGGAAGTTGCATTATAAGTCAACTTATTTTACTTCTTCTCCAACTAAGTTAGCTTGGCTTCCCACAAGAGTTCTATCTTTACGCAATAGCTTGGTCTTTAAGATCAGATAACAGCTAATTCGATAGCTTTGGGACTATAACAATTGGCATGATAGCAATTTGCTCGGTCAAAACAGTACGGTCACAACAAGCTCGGCAATTATGTAATAACACAGCAAATATACGTGTGCGTCTACTACTTCAATTCATAAGTACACGATAGCTTGGATGCTTATATAGCTAAGATCTTCAATTTTAGCTCAAATACAAATAAGTAAGCTTGGTAGAGAAGTTAATGCATCTTTGGGGCCATGCCATAATAAACAATAACAAGAAAATAAAAGGGGGTTTTAGCAAATTCGTAAGCTATCAACTGGATATGACGCATTAACGAGATCCTACACGGCTTACTACTTAGGGTACATTTTGCTATAAACTGAGTTATAGGGTTGCTTGCCACAATCCTTGCTAAAATGATTGATAAGAGCGGGTAAAGAAGAGTTTTCTAAGACAAAAGTTTCAAGGGTATTTCATTAATACGCCAAATCTGTTTAAAACCCTGTATATGTGTTCTATTTATACATAGTGGTAAATTTGTAAATAAAAGGACTAAAAGGATACCCTAGTGGCATTCCCATAAATATAAAATAAACATGAGAATAATTTAGGAAAAATACAAGAAAAGGGAAGTCTAAATAATATAAGCAAAAATAAGTAATCAAATGAGACATCCAGATGAAGAGCAAATTAGCTGGGCTTTGGCATTTGGTTAAGTTAGTACTCTGAAGCCTATCATCTATTGAAGATCAAAGAAGAAGTCAAGAAATTACTTGAGGTCAGTTTATCAAAGTATCTGACTATCCTGAGTAGGTAGCCAATATTGTGTTGGTAATGAAGAAGAATGGGAATGTGTAGGTTTTCAAGACCTCAATTAGGCAGCACCTAAAGATAACTTTCCTTTGCCTCATATTGATGTCTTGGTAGATAATACAGCTAGAAACTATCTCTTCTCATTCATGGATGGATTTCCTAAGTACAATTAGATTCGAAAGTCCAAAGAAGATAAGACCAAGACGACTTTCATTACAACTTAAGGTACATTTTGCTATAAAGTGATGCCTTTTAGACTCAAATATGTTGGGGTAACTTACCAGAGAGCAATGGTCACAATTTTTCATGACATGATGCACAAATAAGTAGAAGTATATGTTGACGATATGATTATGAAATCCAAAGAGGAGGAGAATAACATGGATAATCTAAGGAAGTTGTTTGACAGGTTAAGGAAGTTTCAATTGAAATCGAACCTAGAGAAGTATATCTTTGGGGCGACATTAGGAAAACCGTTAGGTTTCATAATTAGTTAAAAGAGCATTGAAGTGGATATTGATAAAGTCGAAGAAATAATTGACATATCCTCTCCGTGCACACTTAAATAGGTAAGAGGCTTATTGAGCCGCATGAACTACATAGCCCGGTTTATATCTCACCTTACGGACAAGTGTTGCCCTTTGTTCAAACTGCTAAAGAAGAATGCCAATGTAAGATGGGATGAGGAGTATGAGGACACCTTCACAACAATTAAGGAATACCTCATGAAACCCCTAGTTTTGGTAGCTCCTAAACTTTGGAAGCTATTATTTTTGTACCTTACTATATTACTAAAGTTCATGGGGTATATGCTTGGTTAGAAAGATGAGGAAGGAAAAGAGCAGGCCATATACAACTTGCATAAGAAGTTTATAAAGGAGAAATAGAAGTATTCTGGAATTGAAAGAATGTGTTGTGCTTTGGGCTAGGTCATGCATCTACTCAGATAATATACGCTCTACTACTAGATTGAATTACTAACTCAACATAATCCCCTGAAGTATTTGGTGGAATAGTCAGCCCTAATTGGTAGGGTCTCAAAGTGGCAAATGTTACTGTCAATGTTTGACATCACATATGTGAACCAAAATTTAGTTAAGGGGCCAGCCCTAGTAGATAATACCCTGAAGATACTCTCTAAGAAGTACAAGTCAAATTTCCTGATGAGGTTATCTTAGTAGTTAAAAGTGATTCTAAAAAAGAGAAAAATGAAAAGCTCCTGAATGGAAGATGTTCTTTGATAGAGCTACCAATGTGTCTAGATGTCAAATTAGGGAAATATTGATATCCCTTAAAGGTATGTAGTTCTTAGTGGCTATAAGGTTCATTTTCCCATATACCAACAATATTGCTGAATAAAAAGCATATATTATGGGACTTAAAATGGCCTTAAATAAAGAGATTCAAGAATTAGAAATATATGGAGATTCTTCACTCATTATTTGCCAGGCTTAGGGAGAATATAAAATGAAAGATCCTAAACTTATACCTTACCAACATCACTTAATTGAATTAGTGGTGAGGTTTGAAGAAAATTACGTTTACTTATGTTCTAAGGACTTAGAATCAATTTACTGATGCATTGGCCACTTTGGCATTCATGATCCAAATATCTAGCGGGGGAAGATTTAGTTGCTCAAAATTGAAGTTAAAGAGAAGCCTACTTTTTCTCTGGCAATTAAAGGTGTACATGATGAAAAGCCTTGGTATTGTGACATAAAATGTTTCTACAACAAGACATGTATCTTAATAAAGCTGAGAAAAAGGACAAAAAAAAGTTTAAGAGGTTAACCACCCAGTTCTTAATAAGTGAGTCCACCTTATACTGACAATCATTTGACGATACGCTTCTAAGGTATATAGATGATAGAGAAGCCAAAGCTTTGATGAAGGAAGTACATAAGAGATATATGGCTCCTACATGAATGGTTACATGCTCCCCAAGAAGATTATGAGGCTAAGATACTATTGGTCAATAATGGAGGGCGATTGCATCAAGCATGTTAGGTATTGTCACTTATATTAAGTTTATGCGAATAAGATAAATGCTCCACCCTAAGAACTACATACGTTATCTGTACTATAGCCATTTTCAATGTGGGATATAGGTATCATACGTTATCTAACGATCATTGTTTCACACTGGTCGCCATTGATTATTTTAATAAGTGAGCTAAAGCCTCATCTTATTCAAGTGTTATTAAAGGAGTAGTGATCAAGTTTATCAAGAGAGATATCTTGGTTCGATACGAGACTCCAAGGATAATCATTATTAGTAATGGCACAAATCTCAACAACAAACTCATGTGGTAGTTGTGTCAATGATTTAAAATCATCCACAGGAATTTAACCTCTTATCGACTTTAGATGAATGGGGCTATAGAGGTGGTTAACAAAAATCTCAAGAGAATTATTGAAAAGATGGACGTTATGTATAGAGATTGGCATGAGATGTTACCATTTGCACTCATAGCCTGTTGAACTTTTATTAGAATGTTAATAGGGGCAACACCTTACTCCTTAGTATATGGCACTAAAGTTGTATTACCTATGGAAGTTGAGATCCCATCTCTCAAAGTGCTATCAGAAACTTTATTGGATGAGGCTGATTAGGTAAAAAAGCACATTGAGCAACTGAACTCAACTGATGAAAAAAGATCAACAACCTTGTGTCACAATCAATGCGATCAACAAAGAAAGGTCCTAGCTTTTAACAAAAAAGTACAGCCCTAGAAGTTTAAAGTGGGTAATATAGTGTTGAGAAAAGCTCATAGGACCCTAGAGGAAATTTTGGTCCAAATTACAAAGGTCCTTACATTGTGAAATGAGTGCTTCTCGGAGGGCTTTAATTTTAGCACAAATGGATGGTTTAAAGTTGAGGGACCTTGTAAATGCTGATGTAGTAAAGTTGTACTACCCATGAAAACCAATGGAAATTCTTACTTGAAACACAAACATGCTAGTGATCTTAAATATTACTGTGGTTTAATTTTTATTCTCTATAAGTGAAGCTGGTATCCTTGGCAATTGTCAGCATTGGAATGGCCTCCATCACTTTTTCAGCTCCATCAAAAGGTCCCATTCTCTTACTCTATTCAAATAAGACCCATATATTGTAAACATGAGAAAAGATGAAAGTGAGTTATAGAACATCGATAATTAACAAAACTCTTTTAAATACTTTATTATGGATTGATCCTCTTTGATAGGGAAATTTGTTGTTTATTTTTCAGGATAAGGCAAAATCCAAATGAGCAAACACCTCACGATAGATTTTTTTTGTTAGGGGTAAAGGCTTGGGTCTTGCTCGAAGAATCTAAAAGGTAGTTCATTAGAAACCAAGAGGAGTTGATGAGTGGAAACATTGGTTTTTCTATATGAGATGGCATTTTGTGTCAGGTTGATTTCATAATTTTTCAATAATGAGTGTGCCAATCAAGCCTTATGTGCTCCATGCCAAGACTAGTTAGGTTAACCACAAAAAATTGATGTCCCTAAGAGGTTTAAATCTACTTCAAAGAACAAGTTAGCTGGTTTTTATCAAACTTTTTAAGAAAGGCTTGATGGTTTGGGCACTATTGACAAAGCTAGGTAAGTGCTTTTATACACTTTAACATATTGGTTTTAAGCATTTCATTTGCATTAAGCCTTTCTCTCTTAAGATAGTAACTGGAATATGGGACACTTTCCCCTTTCTTTTCAATCGCCTTTTGGGGTTCGAGCTAGTTCATAGAACATTGTCATAATTCCTTTTCCTTTAGGGTTCTTAGCCAGCCCATAGGGCACTTCCCCTTTGTTAATCTTTCTTAAGGTCTTTAGCTATCTCATAAGAGCAATTCCCTTTCATCATTTCTCCTTTAGGATTCTAGCTAGCTCATAGAGCCCTATCCCATCTTCAATTCATTTTTAGGGCTCTAACAAACTTATAGAGCATTGCCCTATTTTACATTTCCTTTAGGGTTTTAGCGAGCCTATAGGGTGCTTCCCATGACCAATCCTGCTTTAGTAAAGTATTACCATGTTTTAGGAGCAATTTTCCCATTTAGGATTGTTACTCTCTTAGAGATGCTCCCACTTAGTTTAGTCATCTCAAAGGAGCATTTCTAAGTTTCAAATCAATTTCCCATTTAGGGTTGCTAGTTCCCTAAAGACACTCTTACTTAGGTTAGTTAGCTTAAAGGAGCATTTTTAGGTTTCAAATCGGTTCTTATTTAGGATTGCTACTTCCTTAGAGGTGCTCTCGCCTAGGTTAGTTTGCTTAGAAAAGCACTTCTAGGTTTCAAATCAATTCTTATTTAGGATGGCTAGTCCCCTAGAGACACTCCCACCTAGGTTAGTCAGCTTAGAGAAGCACTTTTAGTTTTCAAATTGATTCTTATTTGAGGTTGCTAATCTTCTACAGACACTCCCACCTGAGTTAGTCAACTTAGAGGAGCACTTTTAGGTTTCAAATTGATTCTTATTTAAGATTTCTAATCCCCTAGAGACACTCCCATCTAAGTTAGTCAGCTTAAAGGAGCACTTTTAGGTTTCAATCAATTCTTATTTGGGGTTAGTAGTTCCCTAGAGACATTCTTACTTAAGTTAGTCAACTTAGAAGAGAACTTTTAGGTTGTAAATCAATTCTTATTTATAGTTGCTAGTCCTTTAAAGATGCTCCTACTTAGGTTAATCTACTTAAAGGAGCACCTCCAAGTTTCAAATCGATTTCTCATGCAGGGTTGCTAGTCCCCTAAAGATGCTTCTACCTAGTTTAGTTGGATCAGAGGAGCACTTCTAAGTTTTCTAAAATCGATTTTCTCATTTAGGCTTGCTAGTCCTCTAAAGATGCTTTTGCTTAGGTTAGTTTGCTCAGAAGGGCATGACCAGGTTTCAAACCAATTTCCTTAGCCAGCTCCTACGACGTTAGACTCTTGTAAAACTCACTTGAATGTCTCAATCAGCTCTTAATGCTTCTTCTCTCTCTTTCATCTTTCACCTTTCACTAAATCCCTAATGAATCAAGCCTAGGATAGCTAACTAGTCGTAGTGCTTCTTAAGGCAAATTCATCCCCAAGGCAAAAATGGTATCTTTTTTTGTCTGTATGATAAAGTTTTATTCAAACTTTACCAAGAAAAGGGATAGTTGTAAGCACCTACTTTTACCCTCCGTAATTTTAGATTTATTTTATTTTTTTTAGAATATGGAAAAAAGGGTCCTCATTTAGAAAAATAAAAAAAAAGGAAATATAGAAAAATAAAAAAATTGAAAATCAGAAAAAGCACACAAAATAGAAAATTTAGAAATATATATATATATAAAGGGGAAAAAGAGAAAAATAGAAAGATAAAAATTTATTTAGGAAAATAAAATAATTTTAAAAAGTAGTTTTTGAGAAAAATAAAGATTTAGAGTTGTGTTGGGGTCTTTAGATTTAGATTAATTTATTTTTTAGGATAATTAGGCCGCTTTATAGTTTAAATAGAATTTAGCTACATAACATTTCAGAGCATGGCTAATAGCCCATATGGACATGTACTTAGTCTTGTAAGTTGATTTAGTTAGAGATCTAGAGTTCGATCCTTGGTGAAGGCACTATGTGCCTTTTCTCTTTTATTTTTTCTCCTTTGTCATGTATCAACCTATCATTGATTGTCACTATTATTTTCCAACTTTTTCTCCCTAATTCCCTCCATTTCTCGAGTTTTCCATACATGGACAACCAATTTCATGATAATTTTTTATCCTTTTTTCTTCGTAATTTCATTAAATTAATATTGAAATCACGAAGTACACTCGGGATACATTACATTGATACCAAAATCATGTCCAAGTACGTTGATTCAAGGAGTTTAAATGGGGTTTGAAAATCCAAAAAGAAATAAAACTTGAATACATAAATTTTCCTCCAAGTTGATTCTCCATAATTCAAGCTTAGGTAGTAACTTTTAAAGCTTTTGAATGCTGAATTAAGTAAGAACGAGGCTCAAGGAACACATTTTGGTCAATGATTTCAATCCAATTGTGATCTCATTTTACTTTGAAATTCAAATTAGTCAAAACTTGTTTATTTGGTTCAATGTGTTTCAAGAGCTTTCCATATCCATTAGAGCTCTAACTAGTATGAATAAGACTCAAGCATCCATCAATAGGCATCAATTTTCACTCTCGAGCTCTTAAACACACCATCCCCAAACTCTCTCTTTAGTTGTGCCTGTCCCTTCTCTCTCTAGTCATACTTGTCCTTTCTCTCTCTAGATCCTTACATCAATTTGATGCTTTTTGAACTTAGTTGAACCACTCACAAGCTTGCCTTTGGCTTAAGTGTAGACTTCCCATTTTTACTCCCCTTTTAATTTTAAAATTTTTAGAATAAAGTAAAGGGTTCTAATTTTTTAAAAAGCACAAAAAAATATATAAACTAGAAAAATACAAAAAAATTTACAAAAAAAAGGAAATTCAAAAAATTCTTTATTTTATTATTATTATTTTATTTTTTTTTTTTAAAAAGGGGTAGGGTAATTGTCATTGGGCTAAGTGTAATTTACATTACATAAAAGCCCAACTCATGGACTAAAGACAAGAGATAGATGTGAAAAGTGCCTGATGCTTTCCTATAGTGTGTGAGTCACATGTACGCACCAAGTGCGTAGCATATGCTTGCCACATGACTTAGTACTATCTCCTCCTTTAGTAGATTGAGCTTCATAGTACAATGGAAAGAAAATTAAACCTTGCTCTATCCCCTCACTTTTTGACCCAATTAAATTGTTTGGCCAAATCTCATTAAATTAAATGCAAAAACTCGAAAAGGACTTAGGATATTACAAATTGGTACAAATTTCTTGTCTAAATCCATCTTCTTTGAAAGTCAAAATCGGCATTAAAATTGCTTAGAGCTTGATATCCGAGATAGAGCATTAATGGTGATTTGAGCATTAATGTTTCTTTCCAAGCTTATACAAGCTTGTTACTATATAAATAATAGATCCTCTCTTTGTTTTAGACAGGGAGCTCTCATCTTCGAGCTCAAAAAACGCCGTCCAAATCTCCTTCTATCTTAAGGTCATAGTTCTCTCTCTCTCTCTTTATAAATTTAAACTCAGCTCTAGATGATTTTGAGTTAAAACATTGCTCGTATTCATATCCCCACTCCAGTAATTCTCCAATGTTGCTTCTATCTCTAGTAGCCATGGCCTCTACCATCTCTAACCAACAAACCATTGTTGAAAACCCAATCTGACTAAAGCTACCCACTTGTTTCCTTTCTCTCCACCACATTTCGATGCAAATCACCACTACGGCTAAGTTCGTAATGGTTAAAAACCTGAAGATGCCCTCTCCTTCAAACCCCAACTACTACCACAATTGTCGCTCAACTTCCACCACCAGTAGCCAAGCTTGAAAACCACCTAAACACCAACTTTTGTCTAAAGCATCTTCCTTACCCCTATATTCCCAATAAAATTCACATAGAAAGATCGTTTCCCCTTCATTTCGAGCCCCTAAATCACCTAAAGCGCCCCTCATCACCTTTTTCTTCCCTCACTCTCTCTCTCTTTCTCTCTCTCTCTCTCTCTCTTGTGAGGTACGTAACCTATGATCTGACTCGGTAACCTGACTTGACTAACCCACGTCCTAAACTGACCCGTAAGCTCCTTAGTTCGACTCACTCATTTTTCTTTTTCTTTTTTTTTTCACATCATGTTCTTTTTTTGTGTGTGTTTTATTTTTCATTTATTTTATTATCTGATTGTAAATGTAACCTATATAAAAAAAATTGAAAAAAGAATAAAAAAAGAGAAAAAGAAAAAGAAAAAGAAAAAAAAAAGTGGGGGAGGGGGTTAGGGTGGGATGGAGAAAGAAGTCTAGTTTTTATTTATGTTTTAGTAAGAGAACGAAAAATAATAAATAATAAATAATCAAAAAGTCCACTTTTCAAAATAAATAAAAATAAATCAATCCTTCTCAAAATTAAGATATTTTAGAACTTTCAAAAATAAATAAAACAATTTAGGACCCTTTTAAAAAATTTTCAAAGTAAATTAAAAGGGTTAAGAAACTTAATTCCAACTTTTTTCCAAATTAAAAGAGATCAACAAACTAAAGTTTTTGCTAAAAGAATTACGTATATCTGATCCCGATTAGCGGGTACATAGGCACTTTTAGAGCAACATAAAAAACAAAAAAACTTAGTTTTATTTATTTATTTATTTTTTCATTTTTTGGTTTATATTTTTAATTTAGCAAAATAGAATCTAATTCATTTACTAATGACTAAATTTTGTTTTAAAAAGAGTAATTTTGAAAAGTGAATTTAAAGTCGAAAGGTTAGAAACGGTATCTATTTAGGATTTAATAGGATAACCTTAAATCCAAAACCTTTTTTCTCAAAATCGATTTTCGAAGTAGACCGATTTTTAGGTTAAATTGAATCACCCAATCAATTTAACCTAACCTACTCTTTTTCCCGACTTTTGGTAGGTGGTGACTCTAAGTGTTTATAAAGATCATTTTAAAGCTTTAGTTTTCCTTAAGCCCTAATCGAAGATCAATATTAAACAGATAGGGTTTAAGATTGATTAGATTAAGGAAAATTAATAAAACTTGGAAAAAATCATGCTCGATACTAAGCTTCCGATCCTAGCTTCTCTCTCACCCTATCATGACATCACATCGTTGAAAACGTTGCAAATTTTCTAGAACAAGGGTTAGAGGTTAATAGATTCTTCCAAAAAATACCCTTAGTGTTGAGAAGATAACTAATCCTAAACTTAAGAGGCTATGCTCAAAAACCTCAATGTAAACCCCTAAAACCCTAAATGGTAAGCTTAACCCTAGTTTAACCCCTACACTAAAAAACCTTAAAATCCTATAAACAAATGCCAATAACTAATTTTAACTCCCAAGGTCAATCTAATCTAACGAAACAAACCCCAAACCTTAATGGGAAAGAGACTGATAGTTAAGTCCAGAAGAGCTCCCAGAAAATGAAAAAGGGTAAGCTAAACCAAAAAGGAATATTGATATAAATAACCTTAACATTGAATTCAAAACCTTAAAACGAATAAAGTAGCCCTTAAATGAATATTCGTATACTAAAATCCTGATTAAAACCCTAATACGTATGAGCCTTTAAATTGTAAAACCCTAATCTATAGTCGAAAACCCTAATCCAACTAGTGTACTCTAATTAAATAGTAAAACTTCTCATTTATCAGAGACTAATCACTTAATTGACCTAAAACCCTAATCTACCCTATAAAATGTACTTGAATAGCAATAATTATCTCAATTCCTTAAAATAATTAGACAAGATGACCTAATAGGTTTAACTAACTTAATTTGACACATTAAGCCTTAAAATGTACCTAATTTATGTCAATTGTATGAGTAATTAATGTTAAGAAACTTAATTACACCTTAATTCGCTAATCGGGGTTTTACATCATAATTAACTATAAGTCAAGAGCAATTAATCATATAAAGTCAAAGGAATTATATGAAAATATCTCCTTAGTGATGCTAACCTTATACTTGGGGAGACAATATGAACCTCGTAAGCTTTTGGATCTGAACTCGAAGTTAAATACAGGAGTTAATAAGTAATCCTTAGAATTGCTCAATATATAATAATAAATCATATAATAATAAAATCCATAAATGAAAAGATTAAACCTTAAATCATAAGTCACAAACCCTAAATAATAAGTTGAAAAACCCTAAAAAAAGTAAAACCCTAAAACCTTAATCGTACGTATAAAACCCTAAAAACCTTAATACATTAGAAACCTCAAAACAATTGAAAAATATCAATAGACTGAGTAAAACCTTAATTGGAAGTCTAAAACCCTAATTCAACTAATAAACCCTAAATATATCCCTAAACTATTTGCTAATCACAAATAATTTCTCCACTAGGTTAGAAACTCTAAATAGCTAGCCTCGTATGCAGTTCGAAAACCCTAATCGATCCCGAATAATAAAGGACTCTAACAAAAGACGTAATATAAGTCAATGAACTTAATTAAAGTGATAAAATATAGCAAGACCTTAATTATACCCTAATTAGGCTTAAATTGCTTAATTAAGTACAATCGCAATTAATTAACTTAATTACCCTTTAATCTATCTACCAACTCTCATTACATCTTAATTAGTAGTAAGTCAAACTCAATTAAAAGCAAAAAGACAAAGGATTAATTGAGAATTAAAGTATACTTGTCCTTAAGGAGACAAAATCTCTCCTTATTTGGTAAAAAGTAAACAAGGTATAATAATACTGAAAGGGGACCATGTATTCTTATCCCAAAATAGCCACCTCTTGTGCCCTTTAATCTACCTTTAATATCTGCAATTTCACCCCTCCAAAACCCTCATTTGACACCATTCTTCATGCATAAAAAACTGTAGGAAACACTTTCAAGAAACCCAAACAAAAACCAAACGAAAAAGGGAAGAAAACAAAAGGAGCTATCGGACCCTCTTGTGCACCTCAAAACCTTTTGGCCTTACTACCACCACACTCCACCAAATGACAAGCCGCCACCACCAAAAGATGACACACACATCCTAGTTTCTTGACGACAAACATTTTCCCTAAAAGGAGTAAATTTTAACTTCATTTTTTAGTGAAAAGTTGGGAACTTATGTAGGCCAGCCTAAAGTAAAACTCACCTAACTTGACTTTCTTGTTCACATAACGTATACCTATGATATCTTAAGAGTTTGAGATTAGAAATACTATATAAATATGTTATAATCATGTACATATCATTTTAGAGCCTTATAATTACACATTCATTTATGTACTTAACTAATTTGCTATTTATATTCTAGATATATAGGAGATAATTTTATGTAGATAACTTTAAAAAATGTTGATTAAACTCTATGAAACCTTAAGTACCATCCATGCCACCCCCCTACTTGATATGTATCCATCTTGTTTTCACCATGTTAGGTGATGTTATTAGCTTACAACAAGTAGAAATGTGATTAAAATAAGGAAAAACACTAGAATAAGTGTTGGATGAAAGAGGTTGAAGGAAAGCCTAGAAGAACCCTACTTGGCCACCACTTTCATCAAAGTTCCTTGCGTAGAGGCAGCTTATTGACACGTTGCTTTATATCTTTGATACCCTGCCTGGTGTCTTCAAGGATTCAACAAAAAAAGAAAGTGTTAGCAGGGCTCTTTGGATATAGGCACCTTAGATCTGACCTAAATTTTGATTTATTACCTTAATAACATGATTATTTAGTGTTAAGTATGATTTAGGATATAATTAACCAAGTTAAGTAGGGTAATGATGAGTTAATAGCTTAAACTAGTTAAGTTGGTGATTAAAGCTTTAGGAATAGTGTTAAAAACCCCATTAATGAGATGAACCAGATTTGGAACACTTAGTAAAACGGGTTATTTAGTGGACCCATTAAGATATTTAGCCCATTGGAATAAGTTAGAATTAAGTTTAGGGGCCTAGAATGCAAAGTAGGCCTAAACTAGCTTAGTTAGTTATTAAAGCCTTAGAAATATGATTAGGAACCCAATAAATGAAAAGAATTAGATCTGAATCCTAATAGAAAATGAACTTATCCTAAGGCCTTTAGTGAGCTTAAGCTCAAAATTATAAGTAGAGTTGGGCTTAGGATCCTAAAGTGCAAAATAAGCCCAAAAGCTCTTAAAAGAACCAAGAATAGAGCCCAATAACTTAATGACTAGATCTGTTCATAAAATAAAATGTAAAAGGTCTATTAAGTCTAAAGGCACATTAAGGCCATCCCCTATAGGCCACTTAGTAAGTAAGGGCCTTAAACTAGTAAAAATGGCTCATTTAGGCCCATAAGAGCAAAACCAAGGCCCAAGGTGAAAATTTAAAGTGTTAGGTAGAAAATTCAACTTAAAATACTTAAAAGGAAGCCCAAAATATTAAGTGCAAGGTCTAAGATCAAAAGCTTAGTCTAAAACCTAAAACTAGGCCTAAATCTTAAAGTGACCAAACTTACCCTTTGGGCCCACAAACTTGTAAGGCCTAAATCAAAACCTTGCTGATCCAAAAGCCTAAAAATAACCTCACAAAATGAAAGAACACTAAAAAATGATAAAAATCGACTATAAGAATGTGAAATTTCGACTTAAAATAAGAAAGTTATAATTAAGATACGAAATAAGTGGACATAAGGAAATTATAGCAAAGCTAGTAAATAGATTACATTTAAGATGAGTCTTATTTACTTTAGTTATCTTACTCAAGTGATTTGGGATACCAAGTTTGAGACTATTGAGGACTATTAGGAATATGTGATTTCAAGGCTGAGTGAGTATACCGTCCCCTATTTTACTTTGTTTTGTACTTGCAGTTAGTGCATTATCTAATTATATATGATAATTGAACTTGATGCATGTTAGGGTATATGAGAACTTGTATGTGCCTATTCTGGTTGAACTATGCTTGCAAAATATTTTAAGATATTTTCAAATACCCTTGTTTGCTACATTAGAACGTAGGGCATTGGAGTGTTTAGAATATATTTGCTTGACCACCCATGAATTTGGAATTAGCAAATATCTGACCTCTAATTAAACTGAATGTGCATTACATCTTATAACAAGAGTTAAAGGGCATCAGCACCACACAACAGAGCGAGAGATCATGCTTGGACGAATCCATATTAATATTATGTATTGTGATTATTTATCATATGACGTATTTCATACGACATGTTCTTATCTCGACCTTTGGGAACTACTTAGCTTCGAGGAGTATTGCCTTTCGCTTAAGGCCGAGCCGTATCTACTGCTGAGGGTGGTTATATTGTTAAGAGATTCCATATTAGACATGGATACTTGGGTCTTGATGTACCTAAATACTTCCCAATCTTGGCAATGGTGGGCGTTAAAACTGTGCTGTATACAATTTCTAGCTGATTGTATATACTAGTTACATTGCATATGCTTGTACATGCATTCATATGTTTGATAAATAACTTGCTTATTATTGTTTGATAGTAAGGTAGGAAAGTTACTCACTAAGGTAGGAAAGTTACTCACTAAGCTAAGCTAGATGTAACTTACCCCCTAATAGTCTCTTTTGCAAGTCTTACGAAGTTAGGGTTGGGTTAGGATTCGAGTGCAGAGTGCTCCATCGGACTAAGCAAGTAGAATATAACTTTAGGAAAGCAAGTGATATAGTCGAATTAAACTTTTAAGGTATTTAGTAGCATTATGATTATGAAGATATAGATGCCCCTTCTTATTGTTTGGTAGGTAATTTCGACTCTTTGCTGTTTTGGTAACTGTGGATTGTTAAATCACTTATAGATATGTATATAGTTAAGCAGCTGTATGTAAATTGAATGAGCACCCTTAGAAACTTATTAATTAGAGCTTTGTAACCTCTAACTTATAAGGCAATCATTATATCATGGGTGTACATGTGATATGAAAATTTTAGGTAAAACTAATAGGCCCCCTTGTGGGTCGTTACAACTATTGCCTAGGGTTTGAACCTATTGACCAATTATTAAACCACTAAAATAGGTGGTTATCTCCTTAAACCAAGCACATAACTAGAATCCTCACATCCAAAATACCAAGGATAGATCCATTCCTCATGCCCGGCAACTACCTCACAACCTAGCTAGGGCTACCACCGTCAACCAAACTCAAAAATCGCCTAAATCACCACTAACAACCGTAGCACTTTCCCTATACCCCCTAAATCCAATCCAAAACACATAAAAATCCCTTTTCTCGCATATTTTGGTAGCCGAATTAAGCTGAAGCACCACTCCATGCACTGTTTGTTCATCCTCCCTTATGCGACTTGATCTAGCTATGTTCAACCCAAATTTAGGTCCAAAGTTTGACTTATGCTATAGTTGATTCAACTCACGTACATCAAGTTTGGCCCTCTTTCTTTTTGTTTTGTTTTATTTTATGTAATTTTTTTATGTTGTAAATTTATTTACCTTATTGTATGTAAAAAAAAAAAAGAGAAAAAAGAAAAGCAAAACAAGGAAGATAAGAAAAAAAAAAAGGAAAAGCTTTATTGTTGTTTTTTTTTTTTAATTTTGGCCAAAAATAATAAATAAAAAATAGAAAAGTAAATAAATCAAAGGATTTTCTCACCTAAAAAAGTATATTTTTTCAAAAAAAAAAAAAACTAAAATAAACCCTTTTATAATAATTAGGGCCTTTTAAAGATTTTTCAAAGAAATAAATTAAAAAAATTTATGACTTTTTATTCCTAGAATTTTGTTAAATAAAATTAAGTGAATTAAAAGTTAAACATGACTTTTTTTTCAAAAGTAAAATTAATCTACACGTTTAAATTTTTGAAAATAAAGTATGGAAAGTTTGATCCCTATTAGAGAATACGTATGTACCTACGAGATAACTTAAAATTGGAAAACTTTTTTATTTTCCCTTTTGTGAATAAATTATATTATTTTTCTTCTTTTTTATGTGTAAATAGGATTTAATCTATTTACAAATTTAGAATTATTCTTTCATTCTAGAATTGATATTTTAAAAGATAAAATTAATTTCAGAAAGTTAAAAGTGGTACACCATTAGAGTTTAATAGGGTAGTCGTAGGATCTAAGATCTTTAGTTTCAAAACATTTTTAAAAAAAATTGGTTTTATTGAAGATTGGTAGCTAAGTGATAATCAATTTATCCAATAGGTTATAACTTAACTTTTTTCCCGACTCTAATCGGGTAGTGACTCTAAATTTTTTCAAAATTAAAAAGAATCAAGTTCTTCTTAATCCTTAGTTAATGATTTATATTAAATGGGTATAGGGTTCAATATAGGTCAGATTAAGAAAAATATTAAAAATCAAGAAAAAAATCAAGCTCGATTCATAGTATGCATATTTATCATCATTTGTCCAAATGGAGTAAGATGCAACATATTAGGAAGAGATAGAGGTGGTGGTAAATTGTTCCTTGATGGGTTTTATGGTATAGGTAGAATTGGAGGTGGTTCTCTATTTCCTGGTTGTTGATCCTCATTCCTATTTCCTTCCTTTACTATGTTCCTTAATTATCACAATATTTCACTTAAACCTGCACTCAAAATCCATTTATTTATTAGTTAGTATGAGTTTTCAAAACCTTTTCACAATCCTCTGATTGTATATTTTCTACTCATTTTAACACCACAAACTTCTAACTACACATTTTCTAGCGATCATTTATTTTCAATAATTTACTCGAGTTAATTATATCATGTATATACATAACGTTATAAACATAACCCCTTATAATATCTAAATCTCGGTTCAATGAAAAGTAACATTGAATTAACACCTATCAATATAGTATCACATGTTTATATCTATATACTATTGTATCATCTATAATCACTTGTAATCTCTCAAACACATAATAATGCTAAAGAATCTCCTATAACAAATCACTTTTACACATATTACTTCATTAACTTTCATGATACACTTTACTTTCAAGAGTACTTATCATAACTTACACTTTTATATAAGAAATGAACTATATCACAACTTAACTTTACATCCAGATAATTACATTAAACTAAACCTTTAACATCACTAGTTACATATAAATATAGCCATACAAACAAAATTTACATAAGAACTTCTTACTACATAAGTTCTAAATACATCATGTTTGCCTCAAGTACAAAAGTATATTTATAATTCCAAAATAATATTTACATCAAAAAGAGGCCAGATCATTTGAGCAGTAGAGTACATAACATAAACCACACAATTCAAAAGTTCTAAAAGTAGTTAAGCTCTTATTCGCTCCATCCATCTAATTCATCTAATGTTGCAATACCTTCAAAAGGAAACCAATTTTCATAAACATTTAAGTTTAGATTTTCATTTCTTACTTTTATGTCAAAACTTACCATCGTATACTCAGGTGTCTCGGAAACATATGTGACTTCTTATACATCCTCATTATCATCATTTGCCAACTTGAGTCTTCCAACTTGATTCACTTCTTATTCTTTATTAACTTTTACCTGAATTCCTAGTTGATCTCTAGAATTAGGTATTGCCTCAATTTCAACTTCTTCTTCAATCTCATTTTCGCCTATCATCACACTTACATTCTCGTTTTCCGCTTTTGCTTGAGTTATTGCTACTTCTAAATTATACTCCAGATCTTCCTGAGGATTCTCTTCTTATATATTCTCATCTTCATGTTCCTATTGAACTAAAAGTGGACTTTTAAGAGGTTCTATAGGTAGCTTAGGTTCATGTGATTGCAAGAGTACTTCAAGACCTATATTCCCAATTGATAGAAATCTTGGAAACCAATCTATGATTCTAGATGGAAAGTCCCTAAGTACATGGAGAGTTCTTATAGGTGTTTGATCAAAACCGGATGGATAATCCTTATCGAGTTCCACTATAGCAAGAAAGTACATCATCGAGACCATCATGGATACAATCCCTTTATTATCCATATACTTGTTCTCAAAAGCTACAATTGTAGTATATTCATTATACAAAGGACCTAACTTACCCTCCATGATCTTCCGATCATCCATCATACTCCAAGATAATCCCCTCTTATAAGTGGTTATAATCTTATCTATCGTTAAAATATCATCCAGTTAACTAATTCTAATAACAACTTTTGCAAACGAACTCGATAGTTAATAAGGGGAATCTTCTCCTTCCCAACTAAACTGTAACCAAGTATAAATAAGCCCATGTTTTCAAATCTAAAAGTAAACACAACACAACATAACACAAGTTGGATTAGTATTATCTTTTCTTTTTTTTTTTTTACTTGTTTTCATTTTATGATATTGAGGTTCTTATTTATAAATAACTTAGAGATACATCTATAAGTCTAAGTTTTTTACACCTACTTACTCTCTTCACTTTTAGTGTTCTTAACATTTAGTTCATTTTAATTAAACGCTTCAAAGCCTGATTCTTTATGAACTATGCTTTGATACAACCAAGAACTGTCACACTTCAAATTTGAGGACTCATAATAGCCCTACCGTGTAAACTAACCTAGGCCAGAAGTTACCCTCCTTAGCTACTAACATAAGTATAGTTTATACAAGGCAAACAACAACTCAACCAGCTTTTAAGTAGTCAGATAGGCACCTGTAGTATATAAGACTTGTGGAGTAACACTTTACAAAATACATTTCCTCATATCTACAGACAGTTTACCTCTTTTACATAGCTTTATATACATCAAAAGTTCTAAAGTTTTCAAGAGGAACTGTATATCTCCACATGAAGGCTACATTACATATTATAGATATATCAGCGAGCCAACGAAAACTATAAGACCTCCTAGAAAGACCTTATAATCTTCCTACAAAAGAAAGACAAAAGTAATATGAGCTTTGATCCATTCATTAGACTTTAACACTTCACTTCCTGGCCTATCGGAACTAACCTATAGATAATTGTAATGAGGTGCCTTCAAGTACTACTTCACACCTGCAAGATAATCTATTTGGATGTGAGCTCAACTAGTTCAGTAAGAAGGGACAAAGTCATAAGAGAAGATTAACAAACATGGTTGTTCAATCATTAATTAAATGTAAATGGAACAAGCAAATGTTTGTTCACTCTACAATGTTTAATCGGTCCATTATGAAGTTAGAGAAATTTCGTCAACTTTAACCTGTATTTTGAGGAGTTTCAACGCGACACTATTAGACTAAATTTGAGCTTATGCAATGGAGAGCACTCTCCTCCCTAGACCACATTCAGACTATGGTTCCTAACCTTACCGCAACCCTCTCTCTTGTCACTTAGTTCGATTAATGGTGGGAAAAGGACCATTCTTGCTACTCTCATTGAAGTGTTGGTATTTAGTTCGATAACCTAATTGTCACCCCTATTAAGTTATTATGAATGTTGAGTTAGATCTTAGTCAACTTAAGATTAGTCTAAATTATAAGGTGAGCAACCAAGTTCAGACATGCTATACATGATATATTCAAGCAGAAAACAACACTTGGAATTCAACTTCTAATCATCAATCGGTATCACAAGTATATACATAGTACACGCATAAATAATCTAGCTACATCCTCAAACAAGTACTCTTAGTTCTCTAAGTATCCTGATATGATACTTCAACGTGGCTTAAAGCATTAATCCCAACTTACCTACACTTACTAGCAATTAGTCCTAACCGTTGCCTCCTTGCTCTTCAATTGTCCCTAAAAATACACAATAGATTAGTTTTTAAGCTTTGATTCATTAATCATTAGTTTGTTTTATACGTTTTTGCAAGATTAGAGATTTTTGCAAGATTCTTCCAGAATTTTAAATTAAAGTGTAGAGAATCCGTTGTTCATTAATACAATCTTAGATCATAGTATTGAGAAGAGATTCAAATACGTGATTTTAGGGTTAAGGTTAATTGACTTGAGAAAGTTATTAACTTTAGTAAAGAATTCTCCAAGTCAAGAAAAATTAAAGAATAAATTAGATTATCTTTAAAAAAATCACATATTAAATCTAGAGGAAATAAGATTGAGGTACAGCATTGAATCTTGAATTAATTGAATTATTTTTTTGTTAATTCTTGAATTATGTCTTAGTTAATCTTTAAATTAGTCTTAGCAGTAATTTAGCTTTACTTCTTTGAGTTTCTTGAAATTTAATTTACTGGTTAAATAATAGAGATCTAATGAATACTAGTAATCATACTAGTCTTTGTGAGATCGACATTCAGACTCACATCAACTATATTATAAATTGATAGGTGTACTTACCGACATCATTATCATTCTAGTGCAAAATTCATTTACAGAATCCTCTGAGTCATCATCTGCCCTTAACTAACATCTCCTAATTAGCTAATTTACTCACTTTTCTTTTAAGTTACAATTATAAAATCAATTTAAAACGGCAAATAACACTCCAAACAACCTTCTTCAGCTTAATTACTTCTCAATTTCTCATACATTACATCATGGTCCACCCATTTTTTAAATTCAACAAAAGATTCAAATACCAACTTCACTCTTAAAAACTAAACTACAATTGTCTACAACTCCTCATTTTACTACTTAATCCAACCATCCTAGAACAGTATAAATACTTCAATATTGAATCAAGCTCAGTATCTAAGTAGATTCTTAAAAGAAATATATTATTCTTCATTATAAACACTATTTTAAACGTAATTTAAGGCTCAAAAATCAAATAAAAATTTAGAAAATAGTTTCATAAAAAACTTTTACATAGCACTTCAGCATCAATTTAAGATAGTTTATAGAAAAATTTTGATATAGAAACCATGTCATTAACCATATTTATTTGAATATAAAAAATTATCCGATTTTTTAAGGATGTACATGATAGTTACTAAATTTGTACAAAATGATATTTTTCTTAAATTCTATACACAAAAATATGTATGAATAATTTTTTAGACATTTTTTTAATATTTATAATAAATTATATAAAATCGGGTTAAAATTGGACCTTACTGAAAATTTAGCACCAGCCACCTATTGCTACTGCCTCCTTATTAGTAGCTCCAAATAATGGGTGTGGCTTTTGCTGGTGGTAGTGGAGGTTGGGCTCCAGTAAGCCCTTAAGTTATTATACCCTCTATTGTTTATATTAAGCCTAATTTATGTATAATTTTCCTAAATTATTTCTTTAAATCTCTAAATTCCACAATTAATTTTCCTAAATCCTAACTTGCAACATGCATCTAGTAGAGATGGTTTCTGAATTTTCTCAAGCCTATAAAGTGTAGAAATGGATTTCTTTCTCTCTCTTTAAGCATAATCCTTTAAATACTAAGCTTATTTCTTTCATGATCACTTTGTTTAACTCCTAAACATTGTCCCTTGACAAAGCCATGCCTAATAATTTAATCCTAGCTATTCATTTTTATATATATATAGTTTTTATTGATTTTCCTATGTTATTTTGGCCCTAAATGTAAATATTAAGGTATTTTAGCTAATTACGAATATACATATATACATAAAAATTACACACAACTCATGAATAAATATTCCACATGTTATTTTATGTTCCATATTAATTTTATTATATATATAATTTATCTCTAAGAGTTTACGAACTATCGAGGCCTATTCTATACGATTACGATAAATAATAAGTAATATAGTTAAATTATACTAATTTAGTTATATTATTATTTTATTATATTTTTAATATTCGGTCTAGGGGGTCTCCTTAATTAATGTTTTGAGTTTATTCGTAAGTTTTTAAGTTAATCGGGTTAGTTTTATTGATACCCTAAATTTTCTCATTCGATTATTATCCGTCAAATACGGAGCTCACACAACCAATATAGGTTATAACATAAAGTTTATTAGGTTAAATTTTAATTTGTTGAGAAATAAAAATTTTAAATTAAGTGTGTAATATAATGTTTTATTATTTTTAAAGTGTATTAGGGAACTTTATAAATAATAAATCATAATAAAATTACCTACGAAGAATTACATAAAGTTGGACTAAAAAAAAATATAATATAAATGCAACCTCCTTAGTAAGGCGGTGAAGTTTATATAAATATGGCTATGAAGTCATATGAAAGTCAGATAAACGAGAGAGAGAGAGAGAGAGAGAAGGAAAAGAAAAAAGAAAAGAAAAAAAAGAAAAAAGACATCGAAAGATTTAGTTTTTTTCAGTGTCTGATATTTCTAAGTAACTTTGTTTCCATAATTATAAATATTGTTTCTTTAATTGATATTTAATAGTCGTAGAAAAGATATATTCATAATCTCATTATTTTCTTAAATAAAGTATTTTATAGGTACAATTTCATAAATTTCTTCTTTTTGAATTTTAAGCTTAGAATATTAATTGTTATATTTTTATTGTTTCCATTTAATAACCCACAAATGAGTTAGTTAAATGTATACATTTGTATGAATAATCATTTATATATATATATATATATATATATACATATATATATATAAGCCATGTATTCAAAATGGTGTCTAATTAATCTCACCATTGATATTAGTGACACAATATGATGATTTCATATATAAAATAAATTACATATTGTATAATATTTTAAACGTAATTAGTACTATTTGAAAAATATAAATACATGTTATAGATATATATTACTTATTAAAATTATACCTTCACTAATAGTATTATGTTACATTATTATGTTATAATTATATATAATATATATATATAAACAAGGGTTCATGATAAGTAACATAGAAAGGATGGTCATATTCAACATGTATATATGTAACAGAATGACATATATATTTAATAAAGTTTTGATTATAAGCAATATATAATCTGAACAACTAAGTAAAATTATAATTTTAAATTAAAATTAATGACTTGAAGCTTATATGTAACAAGGGTACAAATACTAAAATGATATTTATATTATAAGAGTGAATAGTGACAATACGACTCATATCGGACTTTAGTCAGCAAATCAAAGACTTCAAGTAAGTTTAGGATCAATATTTTATTGTATTTCGAAGTATTGTTTTATAGTACTCAAAAGCTTAAGAGTATACTTAGTTATGTTTGATAGATAACTTGTTTGTGTGTGATAGATAGCTTGATTGTGCGCATGCTTATGTATACGTATTTATGGGTTTAGTTGTATGATTTTGATTTGATACTTTGAACTGTAATTGTTTGTTTTACGTAAAATGATTGAACGTATTAAACTAGACTTAATTAAATATATAACTTGTAAATCTAAATCAGATATACATTGCAACCCATTAAGGGAAACATTTAGGATTCTCTGACCAAATATCAACACTTTCGAAAGGGATAACGCTGGAGTATAATGGTCCCTTCTTAATTCTTAGTCAAACTAAGTGATAGAAGAGGAGGTTGTGATAAGGGTGAAGGTAGTCATTTAAAGGTAGTCGCGGGAAGAGAGGTGTCTCCATTGCACAAGCTTGGGTTTAGTCGTGGTTGTTAAAATGTGTGCTAAACTTCTTAACCCAAACTAGAGCAGATGTAATTTCTTTAATCTTATGATGGATCAAAAAACGTTATACGATGGCATTTATTCATTGCATTGCATTTAAAATAACTAGTTGATAACCTTGCTTATACTTGATGTATAATCTTATGTCTACATCTCAACTTATTGAGTGATTGGTTGCTTACATCCTTATAGATACAATTTTAGGTGCTAGCTAAGAAGTGGTAGTATAACTTTCTTAAAGCTACTTATTGCTGAATCTTGGAGAGTAAGGATATAAAATTAATGATTAGTTACATTTATGAGGTTTTAGCTCTTATTTTTTAATCTTCTAATATTAAACTATGTATTTCTCAAGTAAGGTTAGGTTAGTAAATCATGTAACATTACTTGGAATATTGGAATCCTAGTATATGTTTTTTTATACTTCCACATGCAAATAACATATTTACTTTGTAAATTATTTCCTTCAAAATGGGTTAGTCATGGACACTTTATGTAAATCGGGTTTAGGATAGCGATTGTATGGTCAGTTTCTATCCTAGAATGGTTTACACGGTGGGACTATTATGACTTTGTCGCTTTGAGGCGTAAGAAAAACTATAGTCCCTTCACACATCTTGCTCATGGACTTAAATTAACTCATCATCTAAATCCTATAAATACCCTTTCCCTTCCTCACTTTAGACTCTTAGATGCTCTAAAGATTAGGAAAATTCATGTGGCGAATTTTGGGTGAAATATAGAAAAAAATAAGAAAAATTGGTACAATCTATAAAGTGTGGAGACCTTTATTCAAGTAAAGACCTTAAGATAAGCCGCCGCCACCACCAATGGAGCCACCAACCAATGCCCTATTTTATTGAAAAACACCTTCACCACTAGTGGCCGTCGAAGATTCTAATGTTATTGAGTTCGATTTTCTACTTGATTTTCAAAAAATTATTTAAAATATCAAATTTGATCTAAAAACTATGGAGAAATTTATTATGACATTAATTTAAATATATTTTCATATAAAATTATTATTCTAATAAAAATATTTCATTTATATATCTCCCTTAAGAAAAGTCATTTTTAAAACCAAATTTTGATTTGATTTTTAAAAAGCTAAATGATATAGTTCCCTTTTCATTTTTTTTTTCGTAAATGTCATATATCATATAAGATGATTACTATGTGAAAAGTTTGCCTAATTTTTTTTTTTTATTATGGCTAATTTTAGTTTTCAAAAAAGCAAAAAGCTAAAATTGAAGAAAAATGCACTATTTCTCAAGTTAATATTGTTAGATTTGAAAGTTAAGCACTTTTTGAATGATTTTGACGTCATGTAGTAGGTTCAGGGTTGATTTTAAAAATAAAATGTTGAATTCTTGAAAAGACAAGTTTTTCCAAAGCTAACTTTTATGATTTGCACATGAGTACAGTTGTTGATTTTTGTGAAAGTTGATAAATTGACAACTTTTGTTTACAAAACCCTAATAATCAGTAGTAAATATAAGGTATATGCTACTTCATTTTTCCCTAAAACCGTGTTTATCCTAGCCAAAATTAAAAATTTTAGGTGTTGTAGGAGATTAACTACCCATTTTGCTAGGGATCATGCACTGTATCACATTTGGTGAACTTTTGAATTATGCATGTTTGTCTTGATGATTACTTGAGCCTTATAAGTCAACATTGGTGAAGTTTCAACTAAGTTGAATTTGAGAAGTAAAGGGAAGTGTGAATTATGCAGCTTTTAGCCAAATAGAGTCATTTTGGTAGTTGTATAAAGTTCTACAGAAACTTTAAATTAGGTTGGTCAGAAGAGTAGAAGATTATGTAAAAGCTTTCTAACTAAGCCAATCTTAAACCATTGCAGTAGAAACTTTAGCAAATGGTATCCTGGTATAGGACTTTAACCTAAATCTATGTAGAAGGTCACATAGGTAAGGAATAAAAATAAAGATTCATGTAGAAGGTCATGTATAAGGTATTGCAAGCTAAGGAGACCTTAGTAGAAGGTTGTGTAGAAGATTTTGTAAGCTTAGGAGACCTTAATAGAAGGTTGAGTAGAAAGTCTTAATGATCTATATAGAAGTAATAACACTTAATAATCATGATTAACACCTATGAAACAATGAAAAAATGTTAAGCCTAAACAAAAGTATAGTTTTAAAACATTGTTATTTCAATGAATTATACAGAAACTGAAATGTAATTTGTATTATAGGTATTACTGACAACGGATGGACCAACTCATTTGAGTTATAAGAGTGACCGCTTAAGTGGAATTAGTGCTTAATGGCATTATGGAGTACTACATAGAAATATTTGGAGGTTGATGTTTACACTTATTTATGGTTGTATAATAGTTGATCGTAATGATGTAATGTGCGCTTGAAAGCTAATGTGTTATATTATTAGATTGTTATGATACATTTTAAGATTGCTAGGCTATGTTATGCTTCCTAATTTGATTGTCTTCTATTGGTTTGTCAACTCTAAAATGAACTAAGCTAAGCTTAGACTTAAATCCTAATTAGACATGCATTATAACCTATTAGGGGAAATGATTAGGATTATCTGGCCAAGCACCGACCCTTTGACGAGGCAGCCAAGATTGCCCTTTCCTCACTTTTAAGACCGAATTAAGTGATAGGAAAGGAGATTGGGCTGAGGTTGGGGACACTAAGACCAATGAGGTCTTTAGACGAGCAAGTTCTATTGATAGGAATAAAGACCTTGGACCGATCACTCGCAATTGAGCCAAAGGACTCTAAAGACTTACTTAGAGGATATTAACTCAAGGCCATATCTGAGAAGAGATTCTTATCCTAAAATGATTTCCTGCCAATCTGACTATCGAACCCTCACATGTATCAAACCTGCTCCTACTTAGTAGTGATATTTTATCCTAGGAGATAGCCCAGGACTACTTGAGCCAAGCTCCTAAGTCGACTACAAACATCTAACCCCAATTTAAGCTGAGTTCTCTGCAAGATTGATTGGTCCCTGACTTGATCTAGATTAAGTCGACCCCTGATTGCAAACGCTTTTGTTTCGCCTACTTTATATCATGTTTTTGTTATCCAACTACTAAATGACACATGTCTTCTAATACAACATTCCAGAATGATTCTTACCATTCTATACTGGATATTCTTTATCTCTTTTACCTCTTTTAGTATGTTTTATGTAACCTAATTATAAGAATATCCTTTTGTCTTATCATACTTGTAAAGCAACCCTAGTGGATGAGTATATAAACCCTTCACTTACTTGTACGCAGACATTATTCATTCATTAATACAGAAATTATTCACGTCTCCTTTGAGCAACCTTAGTATTCTCATTATTCTTCAACTCTTATGTATTCCTTTTAGCAAGGAATAGTGGCGAATGACCCTTCATTTGGATCGGCATGTCATATCCAGTAAATTGTAGGCCAAGTAAGATCGAGTGGTGTATCATATCCATTCGGTAACTGCTCGGATTTTGCTAGCTTTTCTTTTGTTCCTTTTAGTTTGCTTAGTTGTGGTGCCTCTTCGTGTATTCAACCCTTGAGATGCATCAGCTTTGCTAGTATAAAAGCACGGTTTCAAGAGGGAGTATGTGAAGTTACAGTAAAGTTTTGGTTCACTTTACTGTTGGTGACTACTATGTTCCTTCCATAGCTGCTGTAGTGTGTTTGTGTATTAGTAAGTGTAGTTTCATTATTACTCTGTTCTTACACTATTTTTTATTACAAAAAATAGAGCAAGTTTATTTCTGTTCTATTCGAGTGATTATTGAGTATTAAAGTTGTTAAGCTATTCGAGAAGCATTATACCATGTTAGATTCTAATGTTCAAGGTGTTGTTGGTGATTAGAGTAGTGGTGCATAACCCAGTCATGGTCATAATGGTAGTAACACCCTAGGATCGGTTGATGATAAACTTAACAAACTCACAAACTTTGTTGAGAGTCTAGTCACAACGATGTAAGTTAACAAACAACAACTCAAAGGTGTACAGCACCATAACCTACAAGAAAATGTCCTTGAGAGACATTATGGCCAAGGTAACTAAACTAATCACCTAGATCGATCACAATGAGCTAGAGGAGTAGTAGACTGAGTTGCTAGACGAAAACTGGAGTTGGAAGAGATTAAGGAAGATAATGAGGAAAAGGATAAGGACGCCGAGCTCTTTAAGGGCTAGATAATGTCAAGGTTTAAATTCCACCCTTTAGTGGAAGAGGAGATGCAGATGAATACTTATAATAGGAAGAGAAGGCTAAGAAGGTGTTTAACTATTATAGTTATACAGATACTGTCAAAGTTCGACTTGTAGCACTGGAGTTTACTAGGTATGTTACAATGTGGTGGAAAAATCTGAATGAGATGAAAAGGTTGTTAAAGGGTAGATTTATGCTCGAGACCTACTTACAAGATATGTTTACAAAGTTGCGGGAACTCTGCCAAGGAGGGCAATCTGTTGATGACTATGTAAAAGAGTTCCAAATACTTATGATCAGAGCTGATGTGGAAGAATTAGAGGCCTGCATAGTATCAAGGTTCATTTTTAGGCTCAAGTATGAGATTCACAATATTGTGGAAGTGCAGAAGTTTTTTACCTTAGAAGAGGTGATCAAGATTGCATAGAGGGTCGAAAAGTAGAGGAGAAATGCTCTAAGTTGACTTGGGCCAACATTCTCTCGAGCCCATGCATCACGACGATCTGTTTAAGCCGAGCTACGGAAGCCATACCGAGCCAAAGAAAGGAATGACCAACTTGATGAAAGTTGAGTTGGCCATCAAGGATGAGTAGGACAGTCAATCTAAGGCTAGGTTAACCTTAAGAACATATGAGAAAGGACAAACTTTTGGATGGAAAACTAGTGAGGTAAAGTGCTTTAAATGCTTAGGTTTTAGATACATGGATGTTAAGTGTTCGAACCAACGTATCATGGTGCTTCGAGGAGATGTAGTGGATAGCACCGACGAGAGTGAACATGAAGACGAAAAGGATGTTAGACAAGCTGAAGTTGAAGAGGAAGAGGAGACCTATGTCTATACTGATTAGGGAGAAGTGATGACCTTAGTCCTAAGACGAGTATCGAGTTCCCTACCAAACTTTAAGGAAGACTAGAGAGAAAATTTATTCCATACTAAGTGCACCATCAAAGGGCAATTATGTACAATCATTATCAATGGAGGAAGTTGTATCAACATAATAGCATAGTCCTTTATGCAAAGGTTAAGTCTACTGACCTCAAAACATCCCCGACCTTACAAGTTGCATTGGTTTCATGACAAGGGTGCTTTGTACTGAATTGAATAAGTAATTGTATCGATCAGTATTAGGAGTGTATACAAGGACAAGGTAGTTTGCGAAGTCATCCTCATACGAGCTTCACATCTACTACTTGGACAACCTTAGTTGTTCGACTAATGTGTTACTCACGACAGGTATAAGAACACATGTACCTTTGTTAAGGATGGAAAGAAGATCGTGTTGCAACCCATGACCCCATCTTAAGTGAATGAGACCCATAATTAGCTCACCCGAGCAAGCAAAAAGAAAACCTTAGTGATGAGCCGAAGAGAGCTCTAATATACTAAGAAGGCCGATAAACTTATGTTCTTATTGGTTAGGAGATTGTTGGAGGTAAGAGCCTTAGAGAATGTTCTAGAAGAAAATTGTAGCCTATTGGATGAGTTCGCTGATCTATTCCCTAAAGAATTACTTAGGGAACTACCTCCAGGTTGAGCTATAGAGCATTGTATTGATCTATAACCAAGTACTACCCTATTGAATTGACCTGTATATAAAATGAACTCTGAGCAAGTTGCTGAGTTGAAAAGATAGGTAGATGAACTCATAGAGCAAGGGTATGTGAGGGAAAGTATGAGCCCTTGCACAGTACCAGCTCTATTCATCCTAAAGAAAGATGGTTCATGGTGTATGTGCATCAATAGCCAAGTAATCAACCAAATTACTGTTAAGTACAGATATCTGATACCGAGGCTCGATGACATGTTAGATGAGTTCCATGGCGCCAAAATATTTTCAAAGATTAATCTATGGAGTGGCTACCACCAAATTCGTATAAGACTAGGTGATTAGTGAAAGACTGCTTTCAAGACTAAGCATGGTCTCTACGAATGGTTGGTTATGCCGTTTGGACTTATTAATGCGCTGAGCACATTCATGAGGTTAATGAACCATGTGATACACCCCCTAATCAGAAGATGCATAGTCATGTACTTTGATGACATACTGATACATATTATTGACTTGAATAACCATGTTCAACATCTTTATGAAGCATTTGATATTTTGCAGACTGAGAAGTTATATGAGAATGTGAAGAAGTGTACATTTTACCAGAGTGAGGTGATCTTCCTAAGGTTTATAGTGTCAGGGAAAGAAATTCGAGTAGATGAAGAGAAGATCTGGGCAGTATTGGAATGGTTGATGCCGAAGAATATCACTGAGGTCCGAATTTTCATGGCCTAGCTTCCTTTTATAGGTGATTTATTAAAGACTTTAGTACAATAGCTACCCCCTTGATTAAGTTGACAATGAAGAGTGAAGGATTTTGATCGAATGACCGAGCTGAGCAAAGCTTTCAAGAAATCAAGGGGAAGCTTACGTCGGCACTTATCTTATCACTACTAGATTTTGATAAGCCCTTCGAGTTAAAATGTAATGCATCGATAGTTGGAATTGGTGCTGTCCTAATGCAAGAGCATCGACTTATTGCCTGCTACGATGAGAAGTTTAGTAGCCTTACCCTAAACTATTTTTTGTACGAGAAAGAGTTATACTCTTTCTATCAAGCCTTCACTATTTGGCAACATTATCTGTTGCCATGAGAGTTTGTTATTTACACTGACCATGAATCATTGAAGTATCTTAGGAGTCAAAACAAACTCTCGAAGAGATAAACCAAGTGATTAGAATTTAGGGAAGGATTTTCATATGCGATCCAACATAAGAAAAGAAGCGCAAATGTGGTCGCTGATGCCTTGTTGTGACGTTAGACTTTGTTGACTAGTTTGCAAACAAAATTATTGGGATTCTCACTCATTATCGAGCAGCACACTCATGATCCTCATTTCAGCCCTATAATAGAGCAATGCAGAGATGGAATTACTATTAAAGGACATTATCTTAAGGAAGGCCATCTGTTCAAGAACGGAAGGTATACCAAACTATTCCACACGTGAGTTGTTAGTCAAGGAAGCTTATAGTAATAGATTATCTGGTCATTTTGGAGAGACCAAAATAGCCAATTTGTTGAAGGAGAGCTTTTACTAGCCTAGTTTGGCAAAGGATATCTATAAGGTAGTTGGTAGTTATGAAGTGTGCAAGCGAGCTAAGGGGAAGAGGGAACCTCATGTAGAATACATGCCCTTGCCGACACTAACCTTACCTTGAGCCGACCTAAGCATGGACTTTGTCTTAAGGTTGCCCTGGATATCCAAAGGAAAAGATTCTATATTTGTTGTAGTAGATCGCTTCAGCAAAATGGCGCACTTCATCTCATACCACCAAAGTAACAATGCCTTATACATTGTTGACCTATTTTTGTAAGAAGTTGTCCAACTATATGGAGTGCCAAAGACTATTGTTTTAGATCGGGATACAAAATTCTTGAGCTATTGGAAGACTTTTTGGAGAAGACTTGGAACTAAACTTATGTTTAGCTCCAATAGCTACCTTCAAATTGATGGCTAGACTAAAGTGGTGAACAAGATGGTAGGTAACTTACTCATAGTTATTGTAGGAAAGAATTTGAGGGATTGGGATTTGTGTCTACCAGTTGTGGAATTTGCATACAACCGAATTGTCCACAACACCACTAAGAAGACCTCATTTGAGGTTGTCTATAGATTCAATCCCAATGTTCCCCTTGATATGATTGGTGCCACTGCAGTTGCTGAAGAGAGTCAATCCGGAGTTGATTGAGCCCAAGAATTGCAAGCACTATACTAGTCTATAACTAGGAAGATCGCCAGGTTCGATAAGAAACAACGTAAGATTAGTAGTTGAGGTCATCAAACTGTTACCTTCTAATTAAGAGACCCAGTATAGATTTACCTTAGCTAATAATGATTCCTATACTTAAGATTGAGGAAACTATGTCTTCGAGCTAATGGTTCATTTAAGATTTTAAAGAAAGTTAACCATAATGCCTACTAGATTGAGTTACTTGATGACTATGGTGTTTCCTCTACCTTCAATGTGACTGATCTGATCCTTTACCAACCAATAGAAGAAAGCCTTATGAGCACCCCGAAAGAAGGAGCAGAGACCCCTCCAAATTTGAGGGCAAGTCTCTCCGACCCCTAAGTAGATGATAAGAATCAGGCCCCTAAATCGATCACTCGCAACCGAGCTAGAAGACTATAAGAACTTACTCAAAGGATATTAACTCAAGGCCATATACAAGATAGAGATTCTTATCCCAAACTAATTTCCTACTGATCTGACTACCGGACCCTCACGTATATCAAACCTACTCTTACCCAGTAGCGATAATTTATTGTAGAAGATAGCCCACGACTAGTCGAGCCGAGCTCCCAAGCCAACTACAGACATTTGATCCCAATTCAAGCTGAGTTCTCTATAAGATTGATTAATCCCAGATCTAATCCAGATCAGGTCAACCTTTGACTACAAACACTTCTGTTTTGCCTACTTTGTATCATGTTTCTAATGTCCAACCACTAAACGACACGTATCTTCTAACACAGCATTCCAGAATGATTCTTACTATTCCGTACTGAATATTCTTTATCTCTTTTACCCCTTTTAGTATGTTATGTAATTGTAAGAATACCTTTTTGTTTTTTCATACATATAAAGTGACCCTAGTAGATGGGTATATAAACCTCCACTTACTTATACATAGACATTATTCATTCATCAATACAAAAATTATGCACGTCTCCTTTGAGTAATCTTAGTGTTCTCATTATTTTTCAACTCTTATGTATTCCCTTTAGCAAAAAATAGTAATAAGTGACCCTTTAGTTTGGATTGGTGCATCATATCCAACGAATTGTAAGTGGTGCATCATATCTATTAGGTAGCTACCGGAATTTTGCTAGCTTTTCTTTTGTTCCTTTTAGTTCACTTCATTATAGTGCCTCTCCATGTGTTCGGCCCTAGGGACGCATCATCTATTGTACAAGTTTAGGTTAGTCATGATTTGCTCGGAGGCAAGCCTCTATCGCGTTAAACTTCTCAATTCAAGTTAAAGTGGGCATAATTTCCCTAACTTCACGATAAATCAGACAACATCACGTAGTGGCATATGTTGATTGCATTACATTACATCTAACTAATTGATTGATAACCTTGCTTGATTATTATGCTATTTATACTTCTGTCTCTATCCCTTTATAGAGCAGTTGGTTGCTTATATCCTTATTATTCTTCTGCAGGTCTTAATAAAGGGACATTAAGATTTATCGACCCTTAAAGGGCACCAAGTTTGCAGAAGAAGCAAATTGAATTATATCATTATTTTTTCTCTTATTTTGGACTCAATTAGGATACCTATGTATCTTAGACTAACTTATAGTATTTTATTTAGTGTAAATAAGAATTTTTGGAATTTCCTTGATAATTTCCCTGTATAAAGACTCCTTATAAATTTCTATTTTTCAAAAGAATTATATAATTTAAATTTCTAATCTTCAATAGAAATATATGAATCAAAGGTCTTACTTTAGTTTAGGCATTGAACTATAGATGCTTTAAAGTTGTTTAGTCATATGTGCCTTATGTATACTAAGTCTATGATAGCGGTTGAGCAGCTAGCTCCTCATATAGGATGGTGTATGCAACGAGATTGTTGTGACTTTACCACTTTTGGGGCATGATAGATATGTCCTTATTGGTAGAGGAATTAGCTTGTAACATGTATGTTCATAATACCATGAGTAAGACACCATTTGACGTTGTCTATGATTTCAACTCGAGCTACCTTTTGATTATGAACCCGTGTATGAGCCCAACTAAGGAGACCCTGATGCTGAAGACTAAGCACAACTCAATGCAAAAGATCTATTAGAGAGTGACCAAGCACCTAGTCTAAGCTGCAAAATAAGAAGAGTTAAGGAGTTAAGGGAGGAATGAAAGGAACTTCTTGCCCAACGAACTTGTATGGCTACACTTGAGCAAGGAGAGATTTTCAAGTATGAGGAAGAGCAAATTATCTACCTAAGCTAAGAGACCGTTCATAATAGTTTAGAAAATTAATGATAATGCTTATTAGTTGGAGTGCTAAAAGAATATGGAGTTTCTAATACCTTCAACATTGCCAATTTCAGCCCTTATGTGCTTGAGGAAGAAGACCGATAAGGAAACTCTTCAGATTTGATCCCAAATTCCAAACAACATGGAGGGAATGATAGGAATCGGACTTGAGGTCCCATCGCCCATTTCTAAGCTAAGGGACTTGAAAAGCATGGCATACTAGATCATTTCTCTTCGATCAAGTCCCAAGGAGTCGTCCTTATTAAGCCATCTCAACTTGTTTTGCTTCTCGAGCTCATGCTTGCCTTTTATTATGCTATAAAATGAGGCTTTAGAACATCTTGACTTAGTAGATAGTTAGGCTAATTTAATGACCATGATGACTAAACTGTTTTGAGCTTTTTGAGCCTTGACCTGACCTCTTTAAACACTTCACCTAACTACCTCCTAATAGTACACCCATGAGATTTCTATCAAGCACTTTGTTATACGTATCCTAATACTCTTTCATACCTTATACAATTTAGACCATTTTTGTGGGGATGTTCCTTTTGTCCTTTTCCATTTTCACCCTTTCCTATATAGTATTGAACCTAGTAATTTCTACCTTAGGAAGTTTACCTTTTTCAATCTTTGTCATCCTTGTAAATTTCCTTTGAGAGGTTAGGTATAACTACCTATCTTATAAACCGCCAAACATATATTATCTTCCTTATTGAATATGCAGTGGTTTTCCTTTGTAACTTGTTCTTATGTATTCTCTAGATGTTCATTTTACAATTCCTAACTCTTATCCCTTTTCTTAATTAAGGATTGGTGGCGAGTGAACCTTTTAGCATAGTTTTGTGTCATATCAACTCGACTACTTAGTTCATATGAGGTGGTTGTGAGATGTCACATCCATACACTTATGCACGAGTTGCTTACCCCTCAACTTCCATTTACTTTCGAACCATAGTTTGGTGTCGATCCACCCTTGATATTGCCTATGTATCTATCTACCACAACATATCAATAATCATCTGCTATTGTTGAGAAATAATGAGCATTAGACAAAGAAGAAAGATGACGAGGACCCTAAATGTGAATTAATTGAAAATCAAAGTTGCATTCATGTGTACTTCTAGCAAAAGGAAACTTATGAAATTTGGTTTATTGACAAGTGTGACAAAGAAACTTATTTAAAGATAATTGCTTACAAACATTCAACTGTTGTAATTTGGAAATGGAAGTGTGACCAAGTCTGGCATGTAACAATTTTATATCAACATGAACATCCAAACAAAAGGAATTACATAAAGAATGAAATTTGTTTTGATTAACTTAGATGTTATTCTGCCTTTATGCACTTAGATTTTAGAACATACAATTTTTCTTATGCCTTTATTGTTGCAATAATCTTCTTAGTTTTCAAGTCCTAAAATTTACATTCAGATGCATTAAACTTTGTAAGAATTAGTTGATCTGTGACTAGTCTATTTACTAATAACAAGCTATGTGTAAATTAAGGGACTAGAAACACATTGTAAATTGTAAGTAATGATGACAAGATAATAGATCCAACTCTGTTAACACATGACATGTGGTTATCAAGTAGTTTAGTAGAGATGGGTACCTTCAAATCCTGTATGTTATATAAAATTTGTAGATATAGGCTCATATGATTAGTTGACCTAGTGTTTATTATAAAAAAAAAAAAAATCAAATTATTGCTCACAGATCTAAAATAAGAAGAAGTTAAAGCAAGTATATAGGCAAATGACACATTAGTAGCATTCTTTTCTTGAGCATCATTTCATTGAAACATCCTCATCATCTCCTCATATAGACTATGTAGCAGCTGCTTGTCAACAACACTTATGGCCTACTTATCATCAGCATCATTATTATAAGAATCAAATGGAGTTCTTATATTGTAACCAAAACTATCCCCCTTAATGCTCCCTATAAACATCAATTAAGTTAACTTGTTTGCATTTCATAAGCTTCGTACCCTAATACCAATCAAGGTAATCAATTAGCTGGAAGTAGCTCTCAATTAAATGTTCTTCAACTCTACAATGTTTACAATACAAAACTTCTTTCCCTTTCTCTTACCAATTATTTTGTTACTAGGTGAAAAGTTAACATTTCCACATTTGAATTTATGATCCTTGTCACTTGCCTTTGTTTTTAAACTTGTTGAATTGAATAAAATGCTCTATTTACTATAGATAAAGGCTTAGTTGACAAATTTTGATTACATACTCCGTTTTACGCATCATTTAGTCCCATTAAAAACTATGTCAATTTTGTTTGTGACTTGAGCTTTTGATTTCTACCCTTTTAATCACATGTGTAGTAATCTATCTACCATAAGTACAAGTTGGATATGCCAATAATTAGGGGTAGCAATTTGTGTTAACCCATTCTATCTTGTGTTTTTGTCCAAACGAGTTTATGTCTTAAAAATCTTAACTCATAACCTAACTTGATTATTAATTGTGTATAAAAATATAAACCTGTAAGTCGACCTATTTAATAAACATGCTTTATGTTCTAATTTGACTTGTATATCGATTAAAAAGTTATAGCTATATTTACGAAATAATTATAAGTACATATGGAAAGTGGCTATTATAAAATTAATATTAACAAATAAAAATAACAATCCTAAAAGTTAAACATAAAATTGAAGAACACTAGGCTAAACTCAAGAGGGGGGAGGATTGTGAATTGAGTATAGAGGACAAATTGCAATTCTTTTCTAAATTAAGCACTAAATACAATAGTGAGTATAATCAAGATAATGATAAAATAATAATAAGTGCGGAAATTAAAATAGATTGGGATAAAGAAGATTAATCCTGAATTTAACGTGGAGTTCGGACTATCCCCTAGTCTCTACAAATACACAATACCTCCAACCGAGGACTTTACGCTACTTTATTAATTTCTCAATCTAAGCTCTAAGAGCTACACAAAAACAAACTTGATCACACAAGTTTTACATTCATAACTCTCAATACAATTCATAATCTTTACTCATAACATAAAAACTCAATCTCAAGAATTATTAGTGTAATGCTTTTAAATTCTCAATACTTTGCAACTAATAACTTATAAGCACGATACTTTAAATCTCTCTAAATATTAGCAAATTAAGATACAAGAGACAATAAGAATAATAGACAACAAGAGCACAAAGGAATGTTGGAATATTGTAGTAAAAAATCAGTTCATTATCTTCCTTGGTCAGGTTGTTGAGCATTTATATCATCCCATTCAATTCTTCCTGTTATAGTGTATTAAATGCCCTAATGACTAACTGGATTAAACTTATCAACATGTTGGTACCTTACCCTTATTGACAAGCAAGTAACAAATTGCACTACCAACATGAACATCGGCAAGTGAACTAGCATATCGGTTCCTTGATCAAAAGCAATTACATCTCCTCATCTAGGTCACTTTACCGTCAAGTTGGTAATGCTCTAAAGTTGTAAATCCAGTAAGTCAAATATCACCTGAAAATACTTTTAACACACAACAAATAAATACACTTTGTAATTTAACTTCAAAATTATTCGATCACCGCTCAAAAGATTAAATTTCTTGTAGAGATAATTGATATATTTAATCATTAAGCAAATTAATTAATCTTATTCAATTACCTCAATATAATCAAATAATACTTAGTTTAATCATCTACTTGCTTTGTTCTCTTAAAAAACAACATGTTTAGATATATACTTTTGGTTTTATTCTCATCAAAATCAACATATTTAATTATATGTATCAAAATCAAATAATGAACCATATGTTTAACAAAAATTACAAAACAACAAAAGTTTAATAAAACATGAATTTGTCAAATATAACAAATCAAGATATAGATTGGTTACATAACATTATAGGATTGAAATTTTCTTTTATTTTTTTTTAAGCCAATAACCCAAAAATACCTGGAAATGTAATTGCTTATAAGAACTTTAAGAACTCCCCATTAGAAAATATAAAGCAAGAATTATATTTATAAGAATAATTTTGACTTAAAGGATACATATTAAAAAAGTAGAGAAGTACTTCAAGCTCTCAAGAATAACCGATTTCCACATTAGGATAATGTCAAAACTTCTACCTCTTAAATATAAAAAAAGCTCTTAAGCAATAAGAAAAGCTCTTCTACCTTTTGCCAAGGTTCATCATGGTATTATGTTGAATAGTGATATAATGGGATATTACTATTAGTGGTGATTTTCAAATTGATCATGTTCTCTATCAGTTCATCAAGAGATACAATTAAAGAATTTGCATATAAAAAATTATTAATAAAAAATAAATCATATTGAAATATTTACAAAAATAATTTAGTTTATTACATTCTCCATAACTTAATATTAAATTACATAGCTATAGATAATACTGTACTTTAAAATATTCAAAAAGGCATAATGTTTCTTATAATTGTGGAAATGCCATTGACAGTCATATAAAATTACAATATTTATATTTAAGTAATTGAGTGATAATATTGACCATATTTATTTTGTTTAATAATATATATTTTGTACCTTTCGATTGTGATAATCTTGTAATGAAAATTCTTATCTTTGATAATATAATCTTCTAAAGAATAATACATGTATAGCACGAGGCTTTAACTAGTTAATTATCACACAACAATAGAAAGTCTAACATTATCAAGCACATGTATGTAGGTAGAAAAATATAAAAAATATTAGTTATTTATTTTAGCATTAGATAGGTTTAAGGGTTAAGCTTGAGACATGTTGATGGGAGCTATTTAAAAATGGGTCCATAAATAAGTTTGTAGGTTAAACTCGAACTCATATACAAATTTTATCGTATTTAAATAGGTCTACCCCATTTGTATTTCATGTCAATTTTTTTTCGTCCATAAGCCCATTTATAATTACACCATGTTGTGTTTAAGTTCGCAGGTCATGTCTCAAATTGGTAGCCTTACATGCGATGCATATAATTCATCCCAACAATGTTTGAGTGTGTTGTAGCAAACACTAATAGGTTGATTCTCTTATTTTAGATTGCTTATTTTAAGTGTGGAACACTTATAGTACCATATTGCTCATTAATTTTTTCCCATAACTTTCTAGCAGACTAAGCATATAAAGAAATTATGAGCTAATTCATTTGTCATAAAGTTCAAAAACCAATTGTAAGCCTCAAAGTTAAGCCAATTAACTATAGGATTGAACTTAGAACATAAGGTTTTGAACGATCGGTTAAGGAAATCCGATCAAACCTCAAATTATAAACTATTGAGAGAAATATTAGTAAAAATGACCCCATAAACTTGAATTTAAGAAAATAAGTAACAAAATAAGAGACTATAAAATTTTCAAATTTTAAGCATAATAATTGCTAATTACTGAAAAGGCAAAAAATGTAATCTAATAACTAATAATTTACTAGAGATAAATTATATGTATACTAAAAATAATAGAATGACCTAAATAATATTTAAGAATATTTATTTGTACTATATATGAATTTACATGTAAGTATAAATACGCGTAATTACTTAAAATACGCGAAATGTGCTAAAATAATACTAAATGCTTAAAGAAAATTCATAATTAATTAAGGAAAAATCAAGAAAAATTAGGAAAAATCATGAATCATCTAGAATTAGGTCGTGGCAGCTGGGAAAAATAAGAAAAAATTCGGTCAATTAAATTAAGACAATACAAAAGCCAAAAATTAAGGGATAAGGCAATTGTCTTGTCTCATTTAATACACAATAAATCCCATAAAGCCTTATAAATAGCAGGAAAAATCACAGAGCTCATTTGGGCAGTTTGGAAAGTGAGAAAAATAGAGAGAGACGAAAATTGAGAGAAAAATTCGGTTTAGAAAAAAATTAGAAAAAACTATACAATTAGGGCTTTCAAAAGGAACCCACATCAGACGAGCAGCTAGGAGTGGACGGTCACCACCACCACACGGTGGTGGTAGCGCCCAGGCTGGCCGGCGGTGGCCGGAGCCACCCAAATCGATGAGTCCAATTTCCAGCCCGATTCTTATGTAATTTTGTAAAAATAGTAAATATTATTAGAAAATTATGAGTTTTGTTATTCTGAAATATTTTTGTATGTAGTTTGTAGGAAAAATATTATTTTGATGAAAATATGTCTCGTGATATAAGGTCTTTAAGAAATTGTGCAAAACTAAGCATGTTTCGGTTTAGAAATAAATTACCTTAGGAGTGCAGTTTCAAGCCCAAAATTTTTGTGTAAATTACTTAGATGATATAGAACAGTGCTATGAAGCCCGTTTTCAAAAATTAATTTTGAAAATTTTAGATAATTTTTAGGATCTAAAATGAGGCATAAAATGGGTAATTTAGGGTTAATTAAGCAATTAAATAGTTAATTACTGATTTAGTGAATAAGTATATGTTTTAGGATGTTGAAATCTAATGGAGTATAATACTTGTAGCATTTAGGGTGTTAGATGTAATTATTAGGTTAATTATATAGTAAATGATTAATAGGGAAAAATAGTTAACTTTAAGTTAATTTTGTAAATTAGGGAAAATAGGAGTAAAATCTGATCTAGAATAAATTTAGACATTTTAAAATGATAATTGATGTTTATGGATGGTAATTAAAGTGATAGGAATATTAAAAGTGCATTATGTACATAATAGGCAATAATGCATAATATGTAATTTTTGGAAATATACCAAATAGAAAATATTAGAATAAAAATTGATATTATGATAATAATAAAATATACAATAAATTTGATGGGAAACTTGAATTTATGTAATTATATGAAAAATGTAAAAATTTCTCACATTAGGAGTAAATTCGGTACACAAATAAGGATTTAAGTGTACCGGATGAAATAAAATACTAATTAGAGGTAATGATGGTATTTAGGAGATCAGGAAATAATGTGATTAATTTCACATTATGGGTTGAAACGGATTTCTAGGGTTGGAATCTAAAATATTACTTAGAAATAGAACTAAAAACCTAATTTAGAAATCGATGCGAAAACCGAACCTGAACCTAACCCCAAACCTAGAATAATTGTAAAAGATTTAATACCTAGATAATTAGGCATATTAAACCTTAAACAAAACCTAACAATAAGCGTTATAGGATAAAATGAACTTATAATATTTATATGAAAAGCTGAAACCACGTTCGTGTTATAGGGATGATCGGCGATGGCCTGAGCAAATCGGACCTTGAGTGAGTGAGCGAGGAGTCGAGGTATGTTGGGATTAATACGATGCTGTATTTTGGAAGCTTAAGATTATGCTTGGTTATGCTTGTTAGATAGTTGATTGTGTGCATGTGCTTGATTATGGGTGATGCTATGATTTTGTTTGTTGCTCTGGTACGTATTGTATGAATTGTATGAAAGGATTGATCACCCAAAACTGGACTTAATCAAATATCCGACCGGTAATCATAATCGGACATGCATGGCAACTTGTTAAGGGAACTTAGGACTCTCCGGCTAAATACCGACCCCTTCGGAAGGGATAGCGTAGGATTGTAAAATGATCCCTTCTTCATCCTCAGTCGAACTAAGTGACAGGAGAGGAGGTCACGGCGAGGGTGAAGATAGTGGTTCGAAGGTAGTTACGGGAGGAGCAAGGTCTCCATTACACAAGCTTGGGTTTGGTCGTGAGCTATTGCATTAATGACAACTCCTTAACCCGATTAGAGCGGGCGCAATTTCTCTAATCTCACGACGAGCCGGACAACGTCGTACGATGGCATTTGCTTGCACATGCATTGCACCTAATAAGTGATTGAAAACCTTGTTGTGTGTATGGTATAGTTTTAAGTCCTCCGTCCTAACTTACTGAGCTGTGGTTGCTCACATCCCTATAGACGTTGTGCAAGTACTGGTTAAGAAGCGGCAAACAATTACTCTGAAGCTAGCAACTACTGGATCCTAGAGAGTGAGGAAAAACATTTGAAGAATGAATGATACGAGGCAAGCGCACCTATCAATTTTAATATAGTGGATGTGAATCCGAGTCGATCCCTCAGAGATTTTGAGTACTAATATTAACTTTAACTTTATTATCTAACCGGAAAATTGTGATAAATTGAATGAATTAAAAATACTGAAATTAACAACTAAACTACTTATGAGATTTAATTACGCAAATTAGAAAGCAATAAAACTACGAACGACTTCAAGAAATGAATAACGTATTTAGGAATTACTTCCCCTAGTGTTTAACATGTAACCTTTTAAAATATATTCAATTTAGTTTCTATAATTCTTGACCGGAGAGATTCACAATTAAAGCTAATATCTTTTTTAAACATATTAACCCTAATCCTAAATTATTTATCAGAATCTCTTCACTTAGTAATATAACTTAGAATTGCATTAATGTATAATGAATTCTCATACAAACAATCAACTTTTCCGGAAGAAACATGTATCTTATCTCTAAGTATACATGTAATTCTCTCCAATTATGCTAAGATCTAATTACACATGCAATTTCTCAATCAACATGCATAATATCATATATTGACACTCTAGAATTATCAATCAACAATTAAACGACATAATTGAATCAAGAAAAAATAGAAACTTTATTGAAATTATAATTCAATCTAAGGGTTATATGAAACCCTAGGTTCCATAATCCTAAATACTCGAATTCTAAGTTATCATAACGAATCTAAAAATGAGTTTCATCAAAAATATAAAATAAAGCATGAAAACCCTTCTTGATTTGATGAACAATCTCTCTAATCTTGCTTCTTGGTTGATGTTCTCGCTTCTTGGTTGATGTTCTCCTCAAGTCTCCTCTCGTCTCTTATGTCTTTCCGTTTCTGTAATGTCTCTTCTTTTTTTTAAACCCTAAGATATCTTTTTATATGTGTATTACACGGATTCTATTTTCGTCACCAGACACGGCCTGAGACACGGCCGTGTCTCCAGGTCGTGTAACTTTCTGCACTAAGGCAAAATTTCTGCATAACTTCAAAATTTCATAACTTCTTCGTTTGAACTTGGAATTGAGTGAAACTTAATTCCTTTTCTTCGTTTTCGAGCCTAGAACGCGTTTAAATCCTGAAATCAACATTTACTCAATTAAGTATCATTTTTTTTAAAGAAAACAAAAAATATAAGGGAAATGCCATAAAATCACCATATAAAATATGTTTAAAATCAGAGTTATCAATAAACATATATTTTTAAAGTTTAAGCTTTTACTTTAGAACTTCTCATTTTTTAATAATGTAATAACTAGGAAATATATTTTGGAGAAATATTGCAAACGATAATTGTAATAACTAAATTATAATTAATATATATTTCCTCACTTTCTTAGATAAATGATTTATTTAAATTACAAACTGTTTACTTCAAAGCGGGTTAGTCGTGAACGCCTTGTGTAAATCAGGTCTAAGATAGCGGTTGTAAGGCCAACTTCTATCTTAAGATGGTTTACATGGCGGGACTGTTACGACTCTGCCGCTTCGGGGCGTGACACCAACAACTAACCATAAAATCATATCTTGTCCATCTAATATGATTTAGTAAATTTAAGGTCTTTGAATTGTTCCTACAATAAAACAAAAATTTGATTTTGCTTTAAAGGCCATTTTCGTAGATCTACTCCAAGGAAGAAAGTTATTTCCATTGAAGATCATGTTTCCTATATTCATCCCCATACTATTAGACTTAGAGAGATAAAGTGGGATAAAAAATCATTTGTTTGCTTAAATTTGGCTTAATTGAATCTAAAGGTACAACCATGACAAAAGTAAATTTCAATTGTAAAGAAATCAAAAGAAAACCTAAATTCAATGCATGATCACTCTAATACCATGTGAAGTTGTGTAAGAATCTGCTATGCATTTTGTCATCACAAAGGAATTACGAAGTAAGAAGTAATAGGACAGTGTTTGTTTTATTTTATTCGATTTAACTATTTTGTTATGTTATTTATATACAAACCATAAAGTAGCAATATAAACCAATAAGAGCTATATGTAGACTAACATGTGGAAAATAGAAATATTAATAACAAATAACACTGCACATGTTCAACTAAAGTTAGCTACAAGTGTACATAAGTTGCTAAGGGTATAGACAGTATAAGGAAGACATAAGTGTAAATTATTTTGTTTCTTTTTATAAATTATAGTTGTATTAAGGTAGCATTTGGTTATAAGTATTAGATTAGATAATGAGAATTGGATAAGATAAGTAAAAGGAGGATTGAACAGTACAAGTTATTATACCATATTTGGTTTGTATAATATTGTACATAAATTTTTATGCTATCCCTTATTTGGTATACATAAGTATTGTACTTATTATTATATTTTGATATTTATACCCTTAACATTGTCGAATATATATTTTAGTTATATTTTTATATTATTTAAAATACGATTTAAATGGATTATCAAATTTATATAATTAAACAAAGTATATATAATATTAAATAAAAGTCATAGATTTGTTAGCCATTAAAAAAATTATTTATATTATACAATAAATAATTTTTTGTAACATTTAATAAAAATAATGTTAATTAACTTAATATTATAACATAGAGGTGTATTTTTAAAAATATAAAATATTTTTGTTCAATAAATTTCATTTTTGTATTGTGGTGTAAATGGAAAAAATTTGGGCATTTTGTTTAGTCCATGAATCCAAATTTTTATCTAGTTACCAAGTAAAGTTACCAAGTAAAGTTACAAAGTAAACATAGAACAAAATTTTTTTATCTAATTCAATGCTATAAAAATTGTAAAACCAAACGTTGCCTAAAACATTACATGTTTGTATACCTATACTAGATAATCGATACATGTGTATATGTATGTATATATATTTATATAATATGAATTCTTCACTTGCATTATATGACTATAATCCTCACAATTGAGGAAACCAAACATTTAATTTTTTGAAGAGATAAGTTAAAATGGCAAGTATTATTACTACTATTATTATATACATACATGGTGAGAGAATAAGTAATAACAACAAACTAAATGGTTTTTGTTACATATGTAAAAGATTAATTTGTCAAGTGCTAGAATAATAGGGGTAGTCAAGGTTTAAGTAAGCAAATATACATTTACTGATATATATATATGTATATATATATATATATATTGTGAATTATGTTGGTTGAGGTATATGGTAGGGAAGGCCTAATATAGTATTTGTTGATAGTAGAGTGAAGTTATATAAGCATCATATATGTATGAGAGAGAGAAAGAGGGAAAGAGAGAGAGAGATGTGTGATCTAGCTTCTTCTTCTTTTCTTGGTTGGTGAGAGGATGATGAAAATGAAATAAAAAAAAAAGAATGAAAAATTAGGGTTTACAAAAGAGAGGGATTCATAAGTGTTTTATAGTGATGCTTATTTCTTCTCTTGTTTAGGTGCCATTTTTTAGAGTCTTTTTCTCCCAAACATATAGCTGAATAGTATCAACTTTTACTTAAAAATTTCAAATACCAATTGCTTAAAATATTTATGGCAATCATTTTTTTAATAAATCATTGCCTAATATAAATATTTAGTACAACAATAGCAAATTGTTCCTTTAATCGTTAGATATTAAATTTATGATAACAGTTTTAAAACTGTTGGCTTGCATATCGTTGCATGTAGCATAGAATGGCATAATGGTACATGCATGGATGTATAGGTGTGAATTTATACATAAATATAAGCTGGACATCAAGACTATAAAAAACCATAATTTTAATGCTCAGACTTGAATTCCAAGACCACACTTTGCTCCGTTATTTATGAGATCTACGCCTCTAACCTTATAGTAATTACATAAATACTTTAATAATTAAAACTATAGTAAGGGGCAATATAGGTGCTTAACCTAAATATAGGGAGGCTGGTTTGGTGCCATAAATCTGCCTTGAACTGGCTTGTATGGGGCGTGTTTAAACTAACCTACGACTCATCGATTAATGTAGGTCTAGATGGTTTAAGGCTTTTAACCCATTTGAACTGTTAGATTATGAGGAATGGGATGAACCCGTGAGTCATATATATATGACATATTTATAGATTATTTTTCTTAGAGCATAGCAACTTATAAAAGTATATGTGCATAAATACATATTGTAGACATCTTATTTTTATCTCTTTATACTTTTTAGAATTTCTTTAAATAAAGAAACGAGTCCTAATTCATAAAAAATACAAAGAAATAGAAAATCTAGAAAAATACAAAAAATTAGGAAAAATAGAAAAAAATTTGGAAAATTAGATGATGATGATGATAATAACATAGGATTTTTAGGACAATAGAACTGTTAGGTCATTTTTAGAGTCATTTGGTTACAAGGACCAAGTAATTCTATTTTTAAGTTTGATTTGAAAATAAAATTAATTTTTAACATGTGTGTAAAGGACATAATTTTAGATTGCGTTGCATTTTTCTTAGAACCGGGTAATTGGAGTTTAATTTTAAGTTAGAACTAGGTTTAGTATAATTAAAAAAAAATAAAAAAAAAAGAAGAAGAGAAAAAAAAAAAATATATATATATATATATATATAGGGGTTTAAACTAAGTGTAAGACCTAGTTTAGTTGATTAGTAAACAAAGTCAAAGGCCTTGAACATGGGAGTAAGTCTATGATTGTAGGTGCATGAAGCATTTGCTTTTTTAATTTTAAGTGGGTATGTGCACTTCACATGTACCAAAGACGCATTACACACGTGCTTGGCATGTGCCAAGCACCTTATCTATCTTCTCCATTCTCTTTCCCTAATCTTAGCTTCTTCCTTCTTTATTTCTTAACGTGGAGGAATCTTTTCTAGGCCATTTTGCATATGTTTTCCACATGATTCCACCCGATTTTTTAGTGGAATCGTGTACTAGGCACAACCTAGTCTCAAATCCACCCTTAAATATGTCTAAATTTAGTTGATTACATGGATAAAATAGGATTGAAGTGGGGAAAAAATCCTTTTGTGGGTTAAAGTTTATTAATTCAAATCTTCGAATTAATGAACTTTATCACATTTTAAGAGGCGTCTAGGTCATGGTAGTATTGTCATATATCATGAGAAGATTAGAGACTAGCACTGTTATTGGTCAGAAAACTTCTATATACATTCACTGCATACAAAGCAATAAACTAAAACAAAAAGAGGGCTATGAAGGGAAAAATTAGCCAAACAGTGAGTTGAGCTTGGGATTTCAAATGGGTTTGTGTAGATTTCAAATGGGTTTGTGTATATTTTGGGATTATGGTTACCAATGAGAAGGGTAAGTTTTTTACTTCTTGTACGTTTGTTTTTCAATTTTTTGATAGGGAATATGTTTAATTCCAGTCCAACTTTTATTTTATTTTATGTTATTTTTTCTTACTTTTGAAGTTACTTAATGACATGTCTTTATAAGTGTTAAACTATTGCTAGAATTGCACTACTGTATTTGTTTAATGTACTACATAAGCTAGTACAGATGTCGTTATAACACCTCCATAACAGAGTCTCTAATTGACTTTATTAAAGAAACGTTAATCATTTAGTTGGCCTTTTTCAAACGTAATCTTCATTTGACTTTTCATTTAAATGTTGATATCTTGACTTGTAATTTTTTTTTGGAGAAATTTATGTATTTATCATTAAAATTAGTAGATATTATATAAATATAAATTAAATAAAAAATATTACTAAAATAGCAATATTGTGTCACATTTTAAAGATAAAATAGCTATATATATTAATGTTACATTTTTAAAATGTTATACTAGTAGAAAATGCAATATTATTGTATTTGTACCTAAGTCTTATCTTCAAGATGGAGATATTTTATTAGTATCTTGGCAACTTTTTTTTTATAATATATCCAATTATAATTTCTTTTTAATTGATAAATATATATTATACTCATATATAACGGTATAAAATTGAAGCATAGATAGGTAGATAGAAGCAACATTTGTGGTTAGGAATCTTTTTCTGTTTTTAAGCACACACAATACAAGTACAAGTCGGATGAAAATTTGCAGTCTCTGGAGGGTTGTCACTATGCTGTGCCGGCCATTAAACTTGCAACACGTGGCATCCAAAAATTGGCAAATAAAAAATTCTTTATTCCGCTAACAGCAAACAGGCTCTGCTCTTTCCCTTATCTTGATGCGATTAAGCTCTTTCCCTCTTTTCCGAGATTGACATTTTACTGCCTTATTTGAAGTGTTACTTCCCTGATATAATAATAGGTACTTTGAAAAATATAATGGTTGTTGTCCAACAGTAACAATGAAGATATGAATTTATGCTAATCCATACAATTATTAGAAATTTCCTTTCTTTTTTTTTTCGTTAAAACAATTAATCAAAAAGAATTGATTGCTTGTAATATGGTCTAAATTGATATTATATATTTTTTTGAGTAAATTGTAAATATACTTTTAATAATTGTTTTATGTGCATCTGACCATAGTTGTTAAAATCGTGATTCTACCTATACAATTTAATAAGTTTACGATTTTAGGAAATATTTTAAATTAACTCGTATACAAACTCTTTTTCATATAAAAATTTATGTTTTTAATCGAGTTTACATTTAAACTCGGTAAAAATTTACGTTTTTGATCGAATTTATCGATTCTACATATCTAAATTGAATTGGTTAAAAAAAAAAACGCAACTAAACTTTTACAAACTATCAATTATCAGGTATTACATTATCTTCCATATCCTATTTTTTTTTTCTCTTTTTCTCCTTTTTAGTCCCTTATTTTATGTTTATAGTTTTTACCTAAATTTTAGCTCTAATAACAATTATTACATAAAAAACTATAAAATTCAGTTTATAGTATCAATAATTTGAAATGAGTTAAAATATCTGATTCCTTTTAGTTTATTGTTTTTTTTTTTCAAAAAGAAAATAATGGAAAAAGTTTAGTTTTGACTTTGTTTATCCTTCTTCCATACATGTTTAATTATATGTTATTAAGCATTTTTTATAAAAAGAAGAATTTAATCTCTTCATTTGTCTATTTCTATTATGTATTTCAAATTTTGGATAATTATTATAAACATTTCTATAGTTTTTAAAGTTATTTTATATAATTTATAGAAACTTACGTTTTTACATTTCGATTTCACGTTCTGATTCTACTAATTCTCTAGCGATTCTATATAAAATCGCCAGTTTAACAACCTTGCATTTGGTCTTTCCATATCTAAAAATTAAGCATTTATATTTCTAAACCTTTAGAACAAAGTACATATAGACTTTTCTATCATCAATTTATTCTTAATTTTATTATTAGTTTATAAATTTTAAGTTTATCATTTTATTCAAGGTTAAGATATTAAAATATAATCTAGAAGCACATTATTTAAATATTTAGGATCTTAAGCACTCAATTTGAAGACAATAGGACTAAGCATACATGAAATAAATATAAAAGAATATAATTATTTTACTATATTGATGCAAATTTATCACAAAATATAATGTTTTATATGATAAAATGATGGAGTTTTAATAATTATTTTCTATATGTTTATCTCATAACTCATAAGTGAAGTTACTAATTCTTTTCTTATCGTATTTAAATAGATAATCAATATTTAAGTGAGATAGATATAGGATAATTATTTTATTAGTGTTTTAAGTATTATAATATTGTAAAAAAAATAAAATTCTTTTACATATTTGAAAAGTAAATATATTTTGATAAATTCAACACAGTATTCATGGATTATTATAACATTCATAATGGACGTAGTTATATTACAATTATAGTTTTATTTATTTGTTTTCTTTCAATTTTTGTTATTTATTTAATTGCGTTCAACCCAACGTTCATAATTTGCCATAAATATATTATCCATTTGTTATTTTTTATTCTAATTCTAATACAACCAATAAAGGCAATAAATTTATTTGGCCATACAGGCATTATTTAAGAAAACACCTTTTGTTATTTTGCAATTTTTTTCTAGTATTGAATATAAATTTCGTATCCATGGGCAATACAATATTGAAGATTGCGTCGACAAAAAAAAAACAAAAAACAAAAAAGGAAATAACTTAATCTTGTATCAGCATAGGAAGAAAAGAAAAAGAGATTAACGGACCTTACCAGAATAAAGAATTTTTTGTTTGCCAAATTTTAGATGCCACGTGTTGCGAGTTTAATGGTATGCCGAGAAAGCAAATTTTCGTCCTGTCTGCGTCTATTAGTATTATCTTATATATAATTTTTTTTGATAATCTAATACATAATTAATTAATTGTTTGTTTTTTGAAACATTAAACTTTCTTTTTGTTTTTTCCCCTCCTATGAAATAAGTCCATGTCCACCTGGAAAAAAAGGAAACTCCCGATAAGTGTTAACTAAAATCTGATTGGTTAGAATAATGGGTCCTACTGCAAACAACATGTTGTGGCCAATCAGAATGCAGAAAACACGTAGGAAGTAGTCAGACAAGCCTACACCCGTCACCTTTCAAAATCTTACGCTCAGCAGATCACGTATTTCACTTCAAACTCCCCTTTCCGACTCCACAGGGTGTCTCAAAGACTCCGTCACGTCACCTCTTTCACGGTGGAAGCTATCGTTGCAGGTAACAAATGACAAGATCGCATTACCTCGATTCCTCTCTCATCAGTTGTTTTCAGATTGTATTTTGCTTCACGTTGTTTCATGTTCGATTTGTTCTACGATTGTAGCTTTTTATCTGCTTATGCCTTTGAATGTGATTAAAGATTGAAACATTATAAGTTGGGTTTGTTAGAGGAATTATGGAAATTGTGTGATCAGGCATGATAGATGCGAATAGACTTTCGAATTTGCTAGAGTTTGCATTTTGTTTTCTTGGCAAAATGTTTGAATCTATCTGGAAATGTGAAAACTATGGCGTATACGTTTCACAGAAAACCTGTTAAGATTACTATGATAATAATTGTGATGTTTCAGCAAAACAAACACACTTTGGATAATATATTTGTCTAGATGTTTATACAGTTGGGATTTTTCACCTTCTGGTGTAGTGGTGAACTTAGGATTTATGATGTTTTAAAAGTATACGGAAAGTTGAAAAATTCCATCATCATAAAAGCCCGACATTCGGTTATCATCTTCTGAGAAAAAAATAACAAATTAGTTGGTAAGGTGTTTAGGAGAATTTTGAATTTTAGGGCAGCCAGGACGATATTGACCAGCCTGCTTGGTCTGCCACCTGTTTTACGTGAATTTTGAAGAATTTCTGCATCCTTGAGTAGGAGTTGCTACAATTATAATACTCAGAATGTTATTTTACTAGGTGCAATGCCATGTGGGTAGCATTCTATGGCTATCGAGATTGAAGTTACTGTTGAATTTTAACAGGATGTGATGGTGGAAATTGATGTTTTCCTCTTTTTAACATCGGATATTAGTTTGCTCATTTTCTATTGAAGTTTTTGGTGGTTTTAACCATCACCATCATTTGTAGGCTGCTAATCTATTCCTATCAACTATCTATGCTAAGAACCATGCTTTATTTATTTATTTATTTTGGGTAATGAAAAGAGCCACAAACTCTTTTCTTCTTTTTGGGTGAAAGAGCCATGATTTGTTGTGACTTAACAAGAGTGCTACAGTAATATTTGACATTTGTAAGGTTTGATAGGTTGCTGGTATTTGAAAAGCTTGAAAAGTGTTTTTTGTAAAGCAAACACCACCACCACCACACCACCCCCCTCCCAACTTAATTTGAGTTGCTACTCTATCATTATAATCATGGGTGATCCTTTTTATATATTGATGTGGAAGATTTTATGAGATAATGTTATAATTTATACCTCAATTTTGTCACTTTCTATAATTATAAATCATATATAAGTAAATATTTAGTTATTACCATTTACTTACTGATTGACTCTAATTCATACAATTAATTTATTCAATATAATTAGTCAATGAGGTGAATGTCTATAGTTTTAAGTAAGTCGTGTGGCTTTTTTTAGGATTGTAGGTGGCTACCTAAGGTTGTTAGTAGGCCTCGTGACCTTATATTTTTTAAGTAAGTCATGACGTACTATATTGCAGAAGTTAGTCGGTAACCACTCGTTGAGCATGAGCCCTCAAAGGTAACAAGTAGTAATCTCATTTGCTGATTGAACTAATAGTGTGAATTAAAGTTACTAAAAGAGAGAATGGTGATAAGTGAATTTTCAATTAGGTATATAATTAGACAAATCGAAATTTTAAATGTATAATTGCAAAAAATAATAAAATTAAGAGATAAATCATAACATTGACCCAAGATTTTATTGAATATTTCTCTTGAAAAGATTAGACCTAGGTATTACTATTACAATCATACAAGTCTCCATAGGAAATGAGATTTTAGGTGTGCGAAGATAGGATAAGTATCTTTTCATTGCTCTCAACATTGAGCTAAAACTTTAGCTCCTACATAATATTAATTAGACTTTCAAAAGATGAAGCCTTTTCTATACGTGGAACCAGGCTTTGAAGTTCCTCAGATCTGTCTGTCCCATACTTAATACTGCCTGAAGACTTATATCTTTCAAGGGTCTATTGAGAAAGCGGAGATTATGGTTACTTGGGTCAGTAGATAAGCTCTCTTGAGCATTTACTTTGAAATCATTTCTTGTTTGCAAGGAAGCTCCAAACAGTGTCCAACTAATCAGGAGGGAAAATAAAAAAAAGAGACAAATGCATCAAACCTGCCAAAGGTGACATGACATTGCAGCTTTGTCTATTTAATGTCATTAGGAATTGAATTCCAACAGACTAAATTTCATTTTTTTATCTTGGCATGTCGTGATATTCATGTGATGTGGTGGGTATGAACAAGCCTATCCTTCAATCTTTGATGTAGGCATCTGCCAGAAGTGACATGAAATGGCAGTTTTTGTCTGTTTGATGTTATTATGGATTTCAACTCCTAATTCCATAGCACAAACTGGACGATGCTTTCTCTGCCACCTCTTGCTAATTTAAGCAATAAACAATAAGTATATCTAAAGCATTTCTTTGATATTTGGTGCAGGTAAATTCATATTCTTGGGTCTGGTTCCTTAAAAAGAGAGATATGGAGAAAGCAGCTTTTCCCATATTATCTCTTTTGCTAGTAGCAATGTGGATACCTATGTCTCATTGTGCAAAGAAACCAGATGCCGTGCCGAGAAAGGAAGATATTCCATACATCAAATGCCAAGTTTGTGAAAAGCTTGCATCTCAATTGCACCGGCAAGTTGAGAAGAAGCAAGCTCAGATCTCCCCCAAGAAGGTAGTTTTGTCACTTGATTTATTCATTTATGATGTTGTTTCTCTGAAATTTCATGCTATGTGTTAAGAGTTTCAATTGTTTGATACCATTTCACTGTGAATCTGATCTTTGTTTTCCTTTGTATCAGATTTCTGAATATCAAATTATCGAGATGACCGAGAACATTTGTAATCTGAAGAAAGAGGAGTCTGAATGGATCTTGAAGATTGATATAGTGGAGAAAGGGGATAATTTAGAGGTAACACGAAGATAATGAATCTCACCTTTTGTCTAATTGGTTATGCGAACTTTGACTTCATTGTGTACTTTGCTTGATATTACTTGCTAATAATTTTGAAAATGATCTGATATTAGCTTCTTGGAGTTTATATGACATTTCCTCGTATCTCTCCTTCTAGCTATGTATTGAGAAGTCCATCTTGTTTCTTCAATCATTTTTTTTTTTTGATAAAATTAAATAAATTCTTCTATATAAAGCATCTTCATGGCCCTCTTTGTGCATGCCTATGCATTGACTGAGGTTATTTTTCCTTTGCAAGAATACCAATCTGGTTCTCACTTCTTTGTTCCCTTTTTGTTTTAGCTTGTTGATCAAGACATTGAAGGAATATGCAACTCTAAGTGTAAGACTATTGAGCGGGCATGTCATGAAGTAAGTTGTTCATGCTTCATTGCTTGATACTGGATTTGGTGAAGCTGCTTTCTTCAAATTTTCTTTTATTTTTCCCCTCATTCTGTCTCATTGTTTGTAGTATTTTGTTTGCTTGCAATAATAATATTTTATGAATAGTGGGAAGCAATTTTGATCACAGTGAGTTGATTTTGTGGAAAAGTAACTTTTGTTCCTTCAATTTAAGGATTGCCCTTGAGATCCTTATTCAACTGGATTTTTGTCTTTGAAATTTGCAGGTTATGGGTTATTCTGACACCGATGTTGCTGAGTATATATACACAGCAAAGCCTCAAATGACTGCGTTGTTTAATTTTCTCTGTAAGGACTTGACTGGTGCATGCCTTGCTAAGCCACCTCCAATTCCCAAAGTAAGTGTCTTGCCATTCTTATCTGTTTTAACCAGTATCTGTTGAGCATGTACTCATGCAAAGTTGTCGTTGTAGCTTAGGAAAACTTAATGAGGTTGTGTTGTTTCTTTTTTAGAGAACATCATTAGAAATTACAAGTTTTCTGAAGCCTTGTTCTTCACTATGTGGCTTTACCTCCTGAATGTCCAGTTCGACTGAGTACTATGATGAGATTTTTGTTTTCATTGAATAGTAGCTATACATAATTTGACTCTACAAAGAAGATGGTATGAGAAGCTTTTAAAAAATGTAATTGGGTACTTGTGATTTATAAAATTAGGAAAAAATAAGCGGCTGTGACTGCTGTTAATTAAAATGAAATAGAAAGATAAATATAAAAATAAAATAAAGCCAATAGAAGTTTGTGGCTTTGCTCTTGAATAGCTTGGCAGTGTTGTCTTGTTCATTGCCGCTGTTCGGTGCATTGTGAAGCCGATGACTTTCAACATCTTTGTGGCTTAGAAAATTTGCTTGCTTTGCAAGCTCTCTCGCCCTTTCTCTAACTATCTATCTATTTGGGGAAAGTGATGGCTGCACTTAGATTCCATTCCAACGTATTACACATACTTGAAGATGATTGTAGATATATATATATATGCCTAGAAGTCCCCTGTGCAGATGAAATTCCACCCAAGAACCTAATGAATCGAAATTGAAAAAGAAGGACAATAAGGATTTGGAGGAGGAAAAAAAAAAATCAGAAAAAATTATTGGCAAAGGGAGAACTTTCCATATCTCGGCAAGGCAGTTACAGGGGTGTGTCACACCCATGGCGGGGTTCCATCTTTCTTCTTGCCTAATTTTAGTAGATTTGAGATCCATTCTCATTTTAATCTTTCTCTTTTTCTTTTTCAGTTGTTAATTTTATTTTTATCTACATAAGATGTACTAAGTTACAAATTTTCTTTCTTATTTTTAAAAGTTTTCTTTTTTCTTCATATTCATTTTGGGAAAATACAACATATGTTCTTCTTTTCTTCCCTTTAATCAGTTTTAGTTAGTTTTTTTTTTCTTTTTCTCTCTTAATTAACGGCAGTAACTGTGGCTTGTTTTTTTTTCCTAATTTTATAAAACATGGGTACCCATTCTGTAAAAAATAAAAACACAAGTACACAAAATGAAAATGTGTAATAACATAGGTATCTTATGTATGATTTACCCAATGTAATTTTATTGTTCACTTGAGAACTCTCGGTACGAGAATTTGTCAAAAGCATTTATTGGAAAAGGAGGAGAAATGCTCTAGATTGAAAAAAGGAAGACAAATTCCAAATTAGGTAATACAATCTGTAATCAAAGTATCTTAGGAATTGCAGCAACATATATCACAGTGAGATTAGGTGGGTCAATCATGGAACTTAGGAAGATTCATTCAACTTGGAAGTTTCATGGGATTTGGGAGATGAATAGCATGGACCAATATACTCAAGGTGAATGAGTAATGAAGGCAGGAAAACAAGGATAACAAAGGACAAATAGCAACACAATGATGAAATTTGTTGTAACTTAAAACATAGGACCACAATGAAGATTGTTACAATTACATAAATGTGGGAGACAATAATAGCTGGAAAGGTATGTCAATGGGGGCATGGCAATGTTCCGAGAATACAATCAACAACACGTGTAAAAGCTATATTAAACCAGAAGAGGAAAAAGGCAGTGAAGGCTACAAAGTGAAACCTTAGGTGATGAAGGTGAACTGAAGAAATAGGTCATCCTATACGGCCTTCATTGATGTCTACACCATTTCTAAACTCTTGGACAGAGGAAGAGCCTCTGGTTAATATTCGTGTCTCCCTTGTGTTTCCCTTGGTCTTCCTTTTCTTGATTGGGAATGCTCAATAACTCCTCCATCTCTCCTATGTCTGCATGTTCTTTGGGAGTGTGTATGAGCTATAGCATTGAAGATATGTACATTTACCACAGAAATTCAGGAGAAGCAGGAGCAGGTTAAATAATGACATAAAGAATTAGGAATAGTAGATCAAACGCTAAACGGTAAATACTGCCCATAAGAAAGTCCTAAAATATTCTTGACTCCCAGTCTGATTTTGTAGGCCTAAATGGACAACTTCCATCTAGACAGTATGCAAGAACCTTCATATTCATGTAGCGAATCTCATGCCACAATTGTGCTATCATTTGAAGGACCACAATGTATCTAGTTTAGCATCAGATGGAAATAAAGAACAAAATCTCCTACATCGCGCATTAACGGTCACTTATGGAATTTGGAACATTAGAATAAGAGCAAATTAAAAAAAAAAAAAGAAAGAGTTAAAAGACTGTGGAGGCTGAAATTAATGGAGGGTGATCGAACAATTTATGGTGATAATTGTTTTATTATTAAATTTGACATGAGGTAAGTTTTGTGATGCATTGTCCTTGACTAGAAGAATTAGGTGGTTTACACTAGTGATTGAATGGAAGGTGATGAGGCAATGTGACCTGGTGGTTGCAACACATGTAATAAGAGAGGATGGCAATGGTGGCCATTGGGTCAGTGAGAGGACGCGAAAGGTAAGGCCCCATGAAAACAAATCTGATAATATGTTGGAAAATGTGATTTGTTCACTCAAGAATTTTTAGTACAAGAACTTATGTAGAACAAGGAAGAAGTTTTAACCTAAGTAATACAGTCTGTAATTTAATTCTGTCTTGGGAAATACAAATGCATATAATAAAATGAGATTAGGCTAGTTGTGGAACTTTGGAAAGATTCATGTAACCTGGAAGTGTAAAAGCAGGGGCCAAGATTATCAAGTTTCAACCTACAAATGAGGGAAGAGTGTGCAAGTACAAAACAGAAGTCTACACCAATCTATAATTTTAAGATTTTAGATAAGTTGGTTGTGGGGCTAAATTCAACAAAACCTGCTCCTTGTTTTGGACTATTCTTCCCTGCCCATAAGAACGACTGCCTCCTTCTGCTTCTTCTTGCTTCTTTGAGCTTTCTCTATTTTAATGATCTGCTTCTCAGAGGATGAAGGTCCATCTTTTGCTTATTGTTGTCTTTGGAAAGCAAATAATGTAGCCCTGCTCTTTCATCTCATGCATTTTTTAGATTCCATGGCCCAATTTCAAAATGTATTTGTATCATAAATATTAATGCCTTTAATTCCTCAGTTGTTCACTTAGTTGCATCTAGAACTTTGTCAAAGTTGTAATGCGGTTGCATAAACCTGTCTTTTCTTTGATATATTCAAGTACTTTGAGGAGCAGTTAAATAAGTTGCTTAGGCTCATGAGTTGAGAGGGCATCATCAGGAGCAACAGGACAGAAATGATGAGTGGTGATCGATTTATCTTTTCACAAACTTGCATTGCAAACTACTGGGTACTTAATGTCACTATTTTGCAAGAACGAAAGCTCCGTGTTCAAGAATATTTTGGTGATAATACAAGTGATAAATGCATTTCTGCACCCCCTAGTGTGTTGCCCCAAGCACAGATGACTAATTCTGGATCTTCTGAAAGTATCCCTTAGTATTTCTTGCCTTTTTAGCTGGTGCAACATGTGAGATTAAGTGCACTTTGTAACTTGACTTAGTCGACTTTGTTCAGTTGAAATGGTCTTAGCCATTCTCTAATCAGAAGCTTTCTTTTAGCATTTGTAAATGATTTTAATTTGCCCTTTTTCTGTGGTGCAACAGGATAGGACTCCTGGAGAAGCTTTTATGCCCAAACCAGCTAAAGAAGCAGAAATGGAGAAGATCATGAGATCTATGGAGGTTGGCATTCTCTCATGTATTGAAGCTACAAGCCAGTATATGGTCTTTGCTTAACTTTTTTAATCTCTATCCAGGGTATGCCTGGAGCACCTGGGATGAAAATGTATTCAAGGGATGAATTAATGAATATGAAGAACTTTGGTGAAGATGGGGATGATGATGAAGACGATGATGAAGATGATAACCCTTTCCCTGCAAACTTGGTAAACACCATTGCTTAAGGAAGCCTTTTTCCTGGCAAATCTCAAATTTGTACTAATTGTTTTAAATTTTGTTTTTGGGGGGCAGGGAAAAGTTTTGAAAGAAAAAGAGAAGATGAAGAGTGACTGGAAACACAAAGTAACAGAACATATAAAAAGCACTAAGGAATTACTGAAGAAACACACGTACAAGATCACAAATCGGGTACGGCGATGGTGGAAAGGAATGAGAAAGAGTGGCTCAAAGAACAGTAAGAAGACAAGCAAGTCAGAGCTTTGACATCCGATGGAGAAGTTCTTTGAGGAAAAGCATATTTGAGATTTTCGATTTCCTTAATTTTTGGTAGTCATGTAGGTACTCAAAAGGCAGAAAAAACTTAAACCAACAAGACTGCAAGGAAATGAAGCTCATGACTTCCATATCAGTTGTCTCTTAAGTTTCAATGTAAGTTGCCATTTTATCATCCCTTGAAAGGTTCATGATTTTGTATATTAGTCATGTTGAGATGACATTTGTGCATTACAATAACCACGGAATATATAATGAAATGAATAGGTGGATCTTGACACATTGAAAGCCGATAGATAGTCAGAAAATAGGAAAGAACAAAACGTGATTCTGAGGATACTTGTTAATTTTTTGAGATTTCGGGTGTTGTCTGCAGTGCGGTGAATCTCATAACATAGAAGTTGCTCATCTTTTGGGCCTAAAGATAGAACTTGCTGCTGGAACTTCTGAATTGGGAAATCTTTTCATTATCAAGCTACCACAAGATCAAAGTAATTTTTTCTGCTTTTGAGTTTGGACATGGCAACGTGAGGAAGTCGGTTTCTATATTCTTGAACAAAAGATAGTATGATTATGTCATATGTTTTAATGAAGGGTAAGCAAATATCGATAAATTTATAGCATCGTAAGAATATTGATCCACTATTATTAATATGTATAAAAAAATCATTGGTATTTACCATCTATTCATTGAAGTGGCATGTTAGTATGAGCCAATCTTTTATCGTAAATTATGATTTATAGTTTGGTTTATTTGTGTCGTTTGTTTCAATTTGTGAAATTTAAATGGAATGTTTTCCAGACAATTGAACGATTCATTTTCTGGGCCTAAGAAAAGACTTGCTGTTGCAACTTCCGAATGAGGAAGATTAATGCCACTTCCATTAATTTCTGTGCAAATGGATATTTGGGACTACAAACGGAAAATGGAACCATTTCGAGTTTTTCTACATGTTAAAAAGTGAACGCAGTTTGTACCCATTTCTCCATGCAACTAGATACGTCTAAAGATACATGCAGTTGAGGTTTAGTATTTGATAAACGAAAGCTTAACTATGATTAATTTTATAGAGATCAGAGTATATATACAAAGATTAGGGTGTGTAAGTCCGAGTTTGTAAAGAGACTATGCCATCCATAGTACAGATAATGTGCAAATCAATAATCTCATAACGCAAGTGTCACTGTGAAATTGTATTATTTGTGAAGGAATTTTAGTTCTTAATGAGGATATGTGCGTCTTAGCGATAAGCAGAAGCATGTCGAATCCAGAATAGACAGTGACGAGTTGCTACTGTTGGAGTGCTAAATGGAGATCGCTTGGCCCATGAGCTAGAACACAAATCTAAATGGACTTTACTGTGGCAAAGGCTCATGCTTTATATTCGGCTTCTTTAGAGCTTATCGATGCGGTAGGATATTTCTTGAAATTTCAAGAAACGAGGCCGTGCCTAAGAAGATGGCATACTCTATAGGGGATTGGCAAATGTTTGGACAATTATCCCAGTCTACATCAACATGAGTAGTTAACAAGATACTGAATGTGCATATAATGGAAACACCAGTGAAAGTGCGGCAAAGATATATGAGACTTGTTCAGTTGCTTGCATGTGTTTAGTATTTGGATGATGTATGTGTTAACTCAATTAATTGGCCATGAAGTTAATACTTGCTTTAGTGATTATGGAATACTGCCGTGTACCGACAATCTCAAAATAGGCTAGAGGATTAAACAACAAGAGAGTTATTTGCAACAAGTTGATTTGGGGGCGAGGGACAATGAGTTTTTAATTGGTTATGGGACATATTTGATGTCTTTTGAGGTCTTAAGTAAACTGAGATTGGCATAACTTGTACATGGTATCAAGTATTATATTCGTATATGGTATTAAAGTTAGGAGATCATGAGTTCAAACTTTTACACATCATTCAACCCCATTCAATTAGGTCATCTATTTTATGAGTTTCGATAATGAGTCTTAACCCTCAATTGAAAGGAGTGTGAACTCATCATCATTCAATAAATATGGAACTAAACTCTATGAGGAAAACTCTAAACCAAATACACTTTATGGAGAATTTGAAATCAATCCATACCATCGTCATGTTAAATCAATAAAATAGTAATATGTTTAGAAGAACATCTCTAAATTCATTAAGAAAGCTATTCTTAAGGTTTGTCATCTAGTCTAAAATAGTGTACACTCATGATCTTTCTCATTGATGCGATGCGAGAAATGTAGAAAGACCATATTACTTACACTAGGGATTTCAATTCTATTTATGGACTTTTATTAAATTACTTTTATCATGATTCATTATAATAAGTGAAATAAAATTTTTTTGATTTCCATGCGTCAAACTCATACAAAGGTGTATAGAGATGAGTTCAAAAGCCATACCCATCAAATTAATCAAAAAGATCACTTTCATTTAACTGACTTAACTATTTAATTCAATTAATTAGAAAATAAAAAATATGCAATTAACTGTCATAGTGACCCATGAAATTATAATAATCTCTTACTTGGGCCTTATATATTATAAGATAATTGTATATAGTAATTTTCCCACCTTTTTTTTTCTTTTTTATTTGCAATTAAATAGCCATGTAAGCCCTAAATCAGGGCCATGCCACCTTATGGATAATGGTCNTGTTATTTTACTTCATATATATATGTACATATATATTATTTTTTTTACTTATATTACATACTTTTTGTTATTTTTCTTTTTTTTTATATTAATTTTTCTTATATTTTTATTAATTAATTTATTTTTCAACATTTATTATGTTATTTATTTAGTAAAAATACGCATATAAATTAGATAGTGGCACATGTCATAACTAATGAAAAATTGATAGCAAACTGTAGAAAGACTTGTTTGCAAAAGTGTGGAGATGTTGAGGATGAAATACAAAAAACTAAATGTTTAGAACTTAAATAAAAAAGGTGGCAAACACTAAGGACTAATTTTATACTTTCCCCATTGTTGATACCTGATTCTCTCCTTGCTCGAGGCTTAGCATACGAGGAAGCTCACCAAGAAACATGTAGGCGAACAATGAGCTCACCTTCGATACTGTAATCTGCTTAGCTAGGCTCACAATGTCTCAACTAAGCAAGTTAGCTTGAGCACTAAGCCTATACATGTTGACCACTTGGCATTAACTCGAGTCTCAGCTCAATCTCAATTAAGCACTTACCGAACCTTTACCACCGCACACCCACCCACCTCTCTGAAAGTCTTAACTTATCGTTTGTCTTTAATGCTAGCTTTTTGCTGTAGTCCATTAATAGTAGCTTAACATTTGTGGTACGACCAGCACATTCAATAGCCCTTGCAGATGTTTGACCTCTAAGTTACAAAATTTGATTGTCAGGCCAATCATAGCAGATCATCTTCATAGTTACCTAGTCTCCACCATAGCGTATGCTGTCTGCCAATCACTAGTAAGAGCAAACCCCAAACCACCACGTATTTAGGTAATCCTAAAAGGTACCAAGCACCAAGAGGTAAGGGGATTCTTTATATTCTCTAGATCCTCTTTACTCTTTTGGCTCACTTTCGATACACAATCTTAATTCTCAACATCTTATATGCACACTATGTTGAACCTAGGATTTATTATTTGATTTTAATGAGAATAAAACAAAAAGTGTATAATTAAACATGTTATTACTTAATTATATTGAGTTAATTGAAAAAGACAATTATCTTGCATTATGATTATAAATAAAAATTAACTCTACAAGATATTTAGTTTTGAAAATTACACAATCATTCTTGAAGTTGGATTATAGAGTATGGATGTTCTTTATTGTGTTTGAAAGATGGAAATAGGCAAAATTGGCCTACCGGCTTGACAGCAATGAAGTGGCTTAGATAAGATGTTAGAATGGATTCTGATCATGGTATTGGCATGATGGTAGATTTGCCTGTTTTTATGTTTGTAGTTATCTTGCTTACCATCATGACGGTAAGAAGCTGATACCGTCATGAAGCTAAGTTTGTTTTAGGTAACCGTTAAAGCATTTAATGTATTATAATGGGAAGAATTGAATGAGTTGGTATAAATACTCAACAACCTGATCAAGGACAAGTTAAAATTGATATTATTCTGTAATCAAAAGACATTCTCTTACATTCCTTGGCCCTACTACTTATTATTTGTCTCTTATACTCTTTATTTGCAATCAAATAAAGTAAGACTTAGTGTACAATACTTGAGAGTTCTTCTATTTGCAATCTTTAGAGAGAAAAGCACTACACTTGTGATCATTGTGTGTAATTATGATTATGAAAACTTGTCTAGCTCTTTAAGCATTGTATTTTGATATTAATAAAGTTGTGTAAAGTCCTTAATTAGAGGCAATCGTAGGTCCATTAAGGGTAAGGGGTGTTCGGAACTCCACATTACATTCAGGCTTGATCTTTTTTATCCCTATCTCTTTAATTTCCGCATTTATTATTGTTTTCTATCATTATCTTGATTATATGCATTGTTGCATTTAGTTTTAATTTCTAAAAGAATCTTAATTTATCCTTAGAACTCAATTCACCCACCCTCCCTCTTTTCTTAAGTTTAGCCTAATGTTCTATACACTAGATGGGCATTAACCCTCGGGTCCTTAGTGCTCATCCCCTTTTTCCCTCAGTCTTCCTTTCTAACTTGAGCATTAGAGGGCTCCCATGACTATACCTATAGCGGGCTTTTTGTAGGAATCAAGAAGTAGGAGGTAAGATCCAGGCCTAATCCGTCTAAGCTCTATTCAAGCCTACTCATTCCTAGTTGATTCGACCATAATCAACGTTTTGGTGCCTACCATTTTAGGCCACCACGTATACGATGGCTAAAAATAAAAATACTAATCCACATGCTTCATAGATAGATGATGCTAACACGTTTCAGTAAGGTGGAGGTGACGAAATGCCTCCACTATGACGTATGCCCATACCCCCACCACTTGAAAATGAGAATGCTGAAGTTCATCAACTTAGGCTGATTGTCCAATAAATGCTTGAAGAGAATAGAAAACATCAAGACTTCACTACTGCTCAACATAATGATGTTGCATTGCTCAGAAATGCATCCCAAAAGCACCCAAATGAAGATACGACCATCAACTTTTCCTCAAAACCAAGCAAAAATGATGACCTATGAACTACATGCTTAGTGCATTCATGCAACTAGATTAAGCACGATTAGCAACTGCATGAAGACTTGTGTGAACTAATTGTAGTAAATTGTTGGTGCAAGGCTAGCATACAGCGACAAGTAGACCGACCGACAATCTATTACCAAAACAGTCGCCAAAGGACTACGAAGACATGAATATGGAGGAACTGAGCGAGCATATCTACCATGCTTCAAGCGTGAGCGACCAAAAGAAGGTTAAATCTTTTGTACTGGCATCATGCTCTACATTGACGAAAGCCTATTCATCCCTTCCATCCTCAAAGAAATGCAACTTGTCGATACAAGGCTACCATACTTGAACACCTATGATGGCACTACTGACCTAGATGATCATCTTGTTTACTTATAGATGATGATAAGCCTCTACAACTTTTCAAATGCCATCATGTGTAAAGCCTTCCTTAGTACGCTAGCAAAAGCAACCTTAGTTTGGTTTAACACCCTACTTGATGCCTCCATCACCTCATTCGATGACTTAGGAGGCTCTAATAACATTTCCTAAGCTCTCAAGTCCCAAGGAGAGACTCTTCCATAATCTACAACGTTTGACAGTGACCTAACGAAACCTTATGGGCATACCTCAAAGGTTTCAACCAAACAAAGCTACAAGTATCTAAGCTCAACACCAGAATAGCCCTACAAGCTCGTGTAACATACATAGACCTCAATGGGGGGCTATTCAACATAGTCTTATTGGACAAACTTGACTTGTTAGACGAGTTCATGTAAGTGGTCAAGAAATACGTAGCTTAAGAAGATGCCATCAAAGCTCAGTTTGAAATGAATAACAACACTTACATGTTAGCAAAGGATTGCTTAAGGCCTCGCGACCTCGAATTGTAACCCTTAGCACATAACAAATGAGATAAGCAAAGATATAAGTTCTAAGACTATACCTCGTACATACCCCTCAGTATATTGCTTGGCAAAATCATGTATGAGGTTTGAGAATAGCTCTCATGACCACTTAGTGTTTGTGAAACCTTAGAAGTGGTGAACTTAAGCAAATACTATGACTGCCACAGATATGAACATAACATTGATGAATGTCACCATCTTAAGAATGCAGTTGAAGGCCTTGTCCATAAAGGCCACATCAACCATCTTGTCATAGATGAGAAAAATTAGATCTAATGGCCGACTTAGTGTTGTTGAGTGGAACAATAACAGCAACATCACAACAAATAGACAACACTCCAATAAACAAATTGAATTGTTGAGGACGACGAGGCCAAATCAATACCATATTTGAAGGACTCAGCCTCCTCTTAGACACTACAATTATAGCGATCTAACATAAGGTATACCTTGTAAGAGCCAAAAGGCTGAAGATAGACACAGTGATCACTTTCACCAAAGTAGATGAACTGGGAGTTGATCTACCCACGGTGATGCTCTCATCATAAACGTTGAAATTAGATACTTTGATGTCTTTAAAACGTTCGTCAATAGTAAAAGTTTAGTAGACATACTTTTTTTATAGTACTTACGACCAAATGGAGGAATAACTTAATGAACCCCTACAGCCATACAAACACAGCTTCATAAGGTTTCGAGGAGGCAAACTAATGTTAGCAAAGGGAATCATTACCTTACCAGTTTGACTAGGTGACGATGAGTATGTTGCCACATAGTCGATCAACTTCATTGTTGTTGATCTTAGGTCACCATATATTATCATCCTCGGCCGGCCAAGTATAACAAAATTTGACATGTTGATTAGCCAAAAGTGCCTCAAAGTGAAGTTCATGACACCTATTAATGTAGGCAAGGCATGAGGTGGCCATATCTTATCTAGGTCGCTTTACCTTAAAGCTCAATCCAAAAACAACAAAATGAACATAGAATCAACCACCTCATTATCTTTAACAGTACGAGGAGAGCCCACAGAAAAGATAAAGTAAATTAAGCTGTTTGACGCCTTAAGAATGACAACCAAAATTAGGGCAGAATTGCCAGACGACGATAGGGTCGAAATCACAGACTTCCTCAAGCAAAACATAGACGTCTTCACATCTACCCCATAAGAAATGCCAGGCATCATCAACATTTCAAAGGTTACCCATCACTCGAATGTTAATCGTGTTGTTTAACTTATCAAATAGAAAAAGTGGCACTTCGCCTTGGAATGCCAGGCAACAATTGAGGAGGAAGTGTAGAAGCTACTTTGAGCAGGCTTCATAAGATAAGAAAAATACACCACCTAGCTCACTAACACAATACTCATAAAGAAAGCAAATGGAAAATGTCGAATGTACGTTGACTACACCGATCTTAACAAGGCATGCCCCTAGGATTGTTTCCCCTTGCCATGCATAAAGCAAATAGTCGACTTGACATTTAGCCACACACTTCTTAGTTTCATGGATGCCTATTCAGGATATAACTGGATCTGGATGGCTCTTGAAGATGAAGTCCATATATCCTTCGTTGTAGACTTCAAGACCTATTGCTACAAGGTAATGCCCTTCGATCTGAAAATCACTAGAGCTATATACCAAAGGTTGGTTACTTATATCTTTAAGCCATAAATCATAAAAAACATTGAGGTTCATTTTGACAACATGATTGCCAAAAGCAAAACTAGAAGAGGCTACATTGATGGCCTTTGCAAGACATTTTAAACTCTAAGCCAGTTCCAAATGAAACTTAATCCTTAAGAATGCATCTTCAAGGTCGCATCAAGGAAGTTCCTTGGTTTCGTAGTGATAGAGTGAGGGATAGAAGCCAACCTAGACAAGATTAAATCAGTTTGGGACATGAAAGCCTCGACAAAAATTAAGAAAGTGTAGCACCTAACAAGAAGAATCAATGCCTTGAATCGATTTGTAACTAAAAGCACAAATAAACGTATAGAATTCTTTAAGTTGCTGAAAACCCTACTAATTTCAAATGAACAATCAAATGTTAACAAGCATTCAATGAACTGAAGGATTTTTTGGCGACCTTGCATATACTCTCTAAGCTAATCCCCGGAGAAGAGTTATACTTATCCTCGCAGTTAACGATATAGCACTATCCTCGGTCTTCATCCGAGCAGACGGCTATCAACATTAGCCATTATATTACATTAGCCACATCCTACAAAGGCCAAATCTTAGGTATATGAAAGTGGAGAGGTTTGCCCTTATAGTGGTCATCGTAGCTTGAAAGCTCAAACCTTATTTCCAGTCATACCCAATCATCATACTAATGGATATACCGTTCAGAGCTATTGATGGGAATTAGGCTACCAAACCTTTAACTCGTAGCTAAGCCCAAGGATTAGAAGGGCTGGTATGATGAATCCTTCTATCCTTACCGAGGCCGAGTACTTCCTTACCGAGTCACCCTTCATGCCGAGTCGTATGATTACCCATTTTTCTATAGTATGCCAAATGGAGGATTACACACTAGTGCCGAGTTGACCAATTACTTGGCATCTTTCTTACTGAGAAGTCGAAAGAGAGACTTTGGACTAATTAAGCCATCTATCCATACTTTTTGTTTGCATAATCTAACAACCGTACCAATGTAACATCGCTATGTATACAGTATCATGTGCAAAATCTGTTACACCAATGATTGTTTTTCTTGTATATTCATTTTTACTCTTTTGTATCTTGTACATTTCTTCCTTAGAAAATGCCCTTTTTGTCTTTTCCTTTTTAGGTAAGTTGCCTTAACTTATGGGTATAAATACCCTTATACTTGTAGTTGGAAAGCATCAAATCAAATCATTCTTAATACACTTTTTGCATACTTTTCTTCTTTGCGTAAACATTGTTTGTTTACTCTCGGTATTACTCTTATCATTTCCCTTAAGTAAGGTTAGGTGGCAAGTGACCTCACCGGATCAATTTGTGTATCATATCGAATTGTGTCACGAGTCCTCAGAAGTTCCATTGGTTGGTCATATCCTCTAAAGTTGTTTGTAGGTTTTGCTTACTATTACCTTCTTCATTTTGCTCTTTCATAGTTTTCCCTATTAATCCTTTTCGAGCTTTCTGAAAACTTGGACCCATCCAGCGACTAGCCTTATCTTGTCTTGGTCACGGTTCACAACGTCTTGGTATCAGAGTAAAGGTTTCGTGTGAACGATAGTCAGTTCTTCTTGCTTTTTTATACTTTGTTTTGCATGTCTCAAACAGAGCAATTTCTATGTTTATTTGATTGCTGTGTTGTTAACTATTAACTTCCTAAAGCGTTTGTTTGAGCTTTGAATCTATGAGAAGAAACAATAGACCTAAACATGAATGTTGGCACAGGTGATGACGGTGGAGTTATCCACTAGGGATGATAGTCTCAGGGAACTTCCAAAAACACTACTGAGAGGCTTGATGAAGTAGTTAACCTCTTAGTAGATCTGACCCGAGCTGTTCATGCGATGACTTGTTAACCCACTAAAACTGTACAAAATACTTCACAAGCTGCTCAACTTGTTAAAGGTTAGAACCTAGCTTGATTCGTTCAAGGCAGAGGAGTTGGCAGACGAGTAAGGCGAAGGATAGACCTGAGAGAGCTTGATGAAGAGAAAAAAGAGTATTTTGAAGAGGAGTATATACGAATCCCTAGAGCATTCAACCATGTGAAGCTTCAGATTCCGAGTTTTAATGGATTTGGGAATGCTGATGAGTATCTAGAATGGGAAGAGAAGGTAGAGTGTATGTTTGATTACTATCAATATAAAGATTATGAGAAAGTGAGAACTGCTACTGTTGAATTCTCTAGGTATGCCGTCATGTAGTGAAAGAATTTTCAGGCTATGAGAAGACGAGTGGGCTACCAAGAGATTAACACTTGGCCCAAGATGAAGAGAGTGCTCAGAAATAGGTTTGTATCGAAATCTTATCCCCAAGATACTTTCACTTGGCTTCAGGAGCTGAGACAAGAAGGCTAAACTATTGACAAATATGTTCAAGAGTTCTAAATGCTCATGATCCATTGTGAAGTGGAGAAACCACTAGCTTAAATAGTCTCAAGGTTTGTTATTGGGTTGAGAGGAGACAATTGAGACATTGTGGAGCTCCAACGATTTGATACCATGGACGAGACTGTTAAGATAGCCTAGCGAGTAAAGAGGCAAAGAAGGAGCTGAGTACTAGCAAGGATGCCGACTAGCCAACCCAGATAAGCAAGTTATCGAACTTTGTCGAATACCGAATCTAAAAGGAAGGTTCTTGTTAAAGCTAAGTAGAAAGGCCAACTTGATGAAGAAGTACCGACCTAAACATATGAGAAAAGGCAAGGGTTTGGCAGGAAGACCAGCTAAATCAAGTACTTCAAGTACTAGAGGTTCAAACACACGGTTGCTCAGTGCTCGAATTGATGGATGATGGTCATTAAGGGAGACATCCTGAAGTTATAAGTTGAGAGTACGGATGAGGAACCCAAGGAAGAAGAGGTTCTTACCGAGAAAGAAAGTGCCGAGAAAGAGTTGATTGAGGAGGACATGTTTCTTAAGGACTTAGATCAGTTACTCATGATTGTCCAATGTACTATGAATGTAGAACCCTCACAAGAGGAGGAGCTGAGAGAGAATTTATTCCATACCACCTGTAAGGTGAATGATTAAATGTACACCTTTATTATAGATAGTGGAAGTTGCACCAATGTAGCATTAATCAGTCTTGTTTTAAAATTGAAGTTGTCGACTGTTGCACATCCGAGGCCATATAAGTTGCACTGATTGAGTGAGAAAGGAGTATCACATGTCACTCAGTAAATACTACTGCTGATTACTATAAGGAATTACTCCGACCAAATTCTCTGCAACATATTACCTATGTGAACTTCCCATGTGTTACTACGAAGACTGTGCTTGTTTGACAAGAGAGTTATGCATGATGGCTACAGGAATACTTATATGTTCGAGAAGGATGACTGAAAGATCACACTGAACATGATGTTGCCGAGAGAAGTTCACAAGTTGCAGACAAAACTCACTCATGGATCAAAGAAGGCTCTGGTGATAAGTAAAGCCAAGCTCTGAGGGATCATCAATATTAATGAGTTAACCCTCATGTTGGTCAGGTGACTACTGGAAACGAAGGAGCAAGGTGAGTTACACTAGGAAATCAAGGAGTTGTTAAATAAATATGCCGACCTATTCCTAAAATAGTTACCAGAGAGGGTTACCCCTAAATTAAGGCATAGAGTACTGCATTGACTTAGTACCCAACGCTGTACTGCAAAATAAACTAACTTATCAGATGAATCCTAAGCAAGCTTTTGAGCTCCAATGTCAAGTCAATGAGTTACTGGAGAGAGGGTATGTTAGAGAGAGTCTTAGCCCTTGTGCTTTGCTTGCGCTTCTAGTGCTAAAGAAGGATGGAACTTAGCGAATATGTGTAAATAGCCAAGTTGTGAATAAGATCACGATCAAATATAGGTATCCAATCCTGAGGCTAGAAGACATGTTAGATGAGCTTAATGGAGGCAAGATTTTCAATAAGATCAATCTCAAATCTGGTTACCATCAAATCTACATGAGGCTAGGAGACAAGTGGAAGACTATGTTCAAGACTCAACATAGACTTTACAAATGGATGGTAATGCCCTTCAGCTTGTTGAATGCCCTGAGCACTTTCATGAGACTAATGAACCATGTACTAAGACATCTCATGGGGAAGTGTGTCATGGTGTACTTTGACGACATCTTGATCTACAGTGCTAACATACCGAGTCATTGTGAACATCTCAGAGTCGTCTTAGATATCCTTCTTACCGAGAGACTATTTGGCAATTTAAAGAAATGTTGCTTTTGCCAGGAAGAAGTGGTATTCTTGGGCTATGTAGTCAGTAGAGGAGGCTTGCAAGTCGATGATGAAAAGATCCAAGCAATTGTCGAGTGACCGACTCCTATGACTTGTGCCAACGTAAGAAGTTTCTACGGACTGGCTTCGTTTTACAGAAGGTTCATCAGGAATTTTAGTACCCTCACCGCACCACTTACAGAGTTAACAAAGAAGAACATTGACTTCCAATGGGGAGAAAGGGAGGAGAGGAGTTTCATCAAGATAAAAGAAAGATTGACCTTCACTCCGGTATCAGTACTACTTAACTTCGACAAAAATTTTGAGCTAGAATGCGATGCATTGGGCATTGAAATAAGTGTTGTCTTAATGCAAGAAGGTTGACTAATTGCCTTCCATAGTGAGAAGCTCTGAAGATTGTAGCTGAACTACTCCATGCATGATAAGAAACTTTTGGGCACTGATTCGAGAAATGCAAGTATGACAATATTATTTACTACCGAGAGAATTTGTCATATATACCAACCGTGAATCATTGAAGTACCTCCGAAGTCAGACTAAGTTGTTGAAGAGACAGGCAAGATGAGTTGAATTCCTTGAAGGATTCAATTTTGTAATAAAGTACAAGTAGGGAAAGAGCAACGTAGTTTCAGATGCCTTTTCTAGGAGACATGTACTTTTATCAGAACTGCAGACTAGGTTGTTTGGGTTTGCAAATATTAAAAAGCAATACTCTAAGGATTTGTACTTTAGACCCATAATTTTGTGGTGCATCGACGAGAGGACGGTGGAGGAGTATCACGTGGAGGATGGCTACTTGTTCTAAGGAAGAAAATTATGTGTGTTGAGTTGCTTACTAAGGGAGTTACTAATTAAGGAAGCCCACAGTGGAGGTCTCTTCGGGTACTTTGGAGAAAGAAAGACCTGTGAACTATTGAATAGCCGATTCTTTTAGCCAAGAATGAGGAAAGATGTGCATCGAGTGGTCGAAAGATGTTCCGTATGCAAGATGGCTAAGTGTCGAGCCGAATAAGGGAGAGCAATGCCTTTACTTATCCCAACGAAATCGTAGACCAAATTAAGCATGGACTTTGTTCTTGGATTGCCACAAATTGCTTGAGGCAAAGATTCTATAATGGTCAATGTAGATAAGTTCAGTAAGATGGCATACTTTGTGCCCTGTACAAGAACTAACGACACTTTGTCTATTACTTCTCTTTTCTTATAGGAGATTGTGTGGATACACGGCGTACCGAGAAGTGTAGTCTCTAATAGAGACTCAAAGTTCTTGAGACATTTTTAGAGAACCCTATGGCGACGGTTAGGAACCAAATTACTCTTCAACACCTCATGTCACCCCCAAATTGAAGGCCAAATAGAGGTGGTTAATCGTACTTTGGAATCATTGCTCCAAGCCACAGTGGGCAAGAAGTTAGCTAATTAGGATGTCTACTTACTAGTGGTCGAGCTTGCCTATAACCAAACAGTACATGATACTACTAAGCAGACTTCGTTCGAGGTAGTTTATGGATTCAATCTCGAGTTGTCCTTCGACCACATCCTTATATTAGTACCTGCGCAAGAGGACCTTGATGCATTGGCTAGAGCATAATCCCTTTAGCACATTTATAACAAGGTCACTCGGTACATCAACCAAGATGCTAAAAGAATGCGAGAAAAGACCAAAGGTAGGTCGGCCAAACAATTTAAGCAGGGAGACTTGGTATGGCTACACCTTAATAAGGAACGGTTCATGAATAAGAGGAGGAACAAATTATTTGTGAGAATAGAAAGCCCGTTCAAAATCCTCTAGAAGATCAATGATAATGCCTACAGATTGGAATTGCTTGAGGACTATGAGGTTTTTGACACCTTTAACATTGTCGACCTCAATTTGTATCACCTTGACGGAGAACTGAGCGAACACCATTAGGATTTGATCCCGAATCCAAAACAACCTAAAAGGGATGATGGGAATCAAGTTATCGGACCTCTGACCCGCAGCCAAGCTCGAGGACTAGAGGAGGGGTTGGTACGACGAATTCTTCTATCCTAACTAACCCTTATTGAGGCCAAGTACTTCCTTACCGAGTCACCCTTTATGCCGAGCTGTATGATTGCTCATTTTTCTATAGTATGCCAAATGGAAGATTACTCACTAGTGCCAAGCCAACTAATTACTCAGCATCTTCCTTACTGAAAAGCCGAGAGAAAGACTTTGGATTGACTAAGCCGTCCTTGCTCAGACAAGCGATCTATCCGTACTTTTTGTCTGTATCTTCTAACCTCCTTGTTAATGTAGCATTTGCCATGTGTACAGTATCATGTGCAGAATCTGTTGCACCAATAATTATTTTTCTTGTATATTCATTTTTATCCTTTTGTATCTCGTATATTACTTTCTTAGAAAATGCCATTTTTGTCTATTTCTTTTTAAGAAAGTTGCCTTAACTTATAGGTATAAATACCCTTGTATTTGTAGCTAAAAAGAATTGGATCAGATCATTCTTAATACACTTTTTGCATACTTTTCTTCCTTGCATAAACACTGTTTGTTTACTCTCAGCATCACTCTTATCCTTTCCCTTAAAGCAAGTTTAGGTGGCTAGTGACCTTACTAGATCGATTTGTACGTTATATTGAATTGTGTCTCGAGTCTTCGGAAGTTCCATTGGTGCATCATATCATTTAGAGTTGTTCATGGGTTTTACTTATTGTTATGTTCTTCATTTTTCCCTTTTGCACTTTTCCCCGTTAATCCTTTTCGAGCTTTTTGAAAACTTGGACCCATCTAACGACCAGCCTTATTTGTTCTTGGTTACGATTCGCAACAGCTATCTTGCAAAAGTCAAATGCCTTTAGCAAAATGATGAAATACTCCCTTGAGCCTAGCGCCCTTAGAGTCTAGTTCTGCTCAAGATAGGTGATTAAAGCATAAGTCTTTGCTGATTTCATAGCTAAATACACTAGAGCAAACAAGCCTCAACTTAAGCTCAACATACCTATATGAACCCTCTATGTTGACGACTCCTCCACTAAAAGGGGAATAGGATTGGTATTGCACCATAAAGCTCGTACAGAATGAAAATTCTCTATACTCTAAAATTTGGCTTTTCACTAAGTAACAACTAAGCTAAGTATAAGGCACTCATTGCTAGCTTAAACATTGCCAAAGACATTGGAGAAGAGAAGCTCAATAAACATTCGGACTCTATGCTAGTGGTATAGTAAATTAAAGGAGAGTATAAAACTAATGGGGAAACAATGATCAGGTACCTACACATGTTACAAGGTCTGCTTGTGGAATTTATGTTGTGGGAAGTTAACAAAATCCCTCGGATAGAAAAAACAGAGGTGAATGGACTATCTAAGATAGCCTCATCCATTATTTTTGCATCATATGATGGCGACAAGCTACTCTTCATACAATACTTCGTTGAGCAAAGCACGGAGGTACAGTAGCAAGAAGTCCTTGAAGTATGAGCTACAAGTCCTGAGCCCTCTTAGATGGATCCCCTTGTACAATAGCTCAAGATAGGGGCATTACTTGAGGACTGAACAAAAGTAAAGAAGCTAGCTTACGCTACGGCTAACTACGCATTAATCGACGATGTACTCTACTGACGAGGATAGAGTTCTCCGCTCCTAAGGTGCCTCAAGAAAGAAGAGGGCACCCATGTCTTCAACGAACTCCATGTAGGAATTTGCAGTAACCACATCTAATCCCAAGCACTATACATTCAAGCACTTAGGTTAGGCTACTATTGGCCAACAATGAAGGAAGATGCCAAGTCCTTAGTACAAAAGTACCCCTTATGCTAGAAACATGCATTGATTGCTCATGCCTCCAGTCCAAAATTGCACCCTTTAGTAAGCCCTTGGCCTTTCATGCAGTGGAGGTTACATGTTCTCAACCCCTGCCTAAAGGCATTGTCAAGTTGACCATTCATCTTGGTGGTGGTGGATTACTTCACCAAGTGGGTGGAGGCATTGGTTATAGCCACCATAATAGCTCAAGCCACCTAAGGATTCTTGTTCACTCTCATATTGTCTCACTTTGGGGTACCATACAGACCAATTACTGATAATAGGAGGTAATTCGACAGCAACAAGTTCAGAGAATCTTGTGATAAGCATAGCATCAAGCTAAACTACACCTCAATTGTCTAATCTCAAACCATTGGCCAAGTTGAAGCTATCAATAAGGCAATCTTTAACAACCTAAAGAAAAGGGTGGAGCAAGTAGGAGGTAGGTGGGCCAATGAGCTCCCGAACATCCTTTGGGGATATCGTATGACACACACGACCTTCACTAGAGAAATCCCTTTCTACTTCGCATTCAAAGTAGAGGTTGTCTTCCCAATTGAGCTAGAGCTGCCCACAAGCAGGACTTAGCACTTGGATGTAAACACCAACTACATAGCCTTCCAAGAAAGCCTTAACACTATAGAAGAAGTACGTGATGCTACATGAGCCCACACGGTAACCTACTAGCAATGAGTTGCTCAATACTATAATTGCAATATTAAGCACAAGGTCTTCTATCTAGGAGACATAGCATACAAAAAATTTTACGCTATTGGCTCAGAAGAAGGGCATGGCAAGTTTCCTCCCAATTGGAAGGACTTGATACAAGTAATGGAAGATGTAGGGAAAGACGTTTAAAGGCTGGAAACCCTAAATGGAAGGCCTATCCCAGGGCATCGAATGCTAATAATCTACGACCTTATTTCGACTAAGTACAATGACAAGATCAAAAGCACATGTAACTACGATTGTACTTAATGAATTGATGAGTTTTTTACACTTGTCTCTTTTCTTCTCTCTCCTCGTGTATGCGCGCAACCTTTGCTCGTGCTAAGCTAGCTTCAGGTTGATTTTTATCCTTGAACACATGCTCTAAGTTAGTCTTTACACTAATACTATAGACGCCTATGAGGGTAGCGATTTGCACTGAGCCTAAAGCCTTAGGTTGATTTTCATTGTCAAACACACACCTTAAGTTAATCTTTACACTAACAGTATGAGTGCTTACAAGGGTACCGCTCTAAATCAAGCTTGAAGCCTTGGGTCGATTTTCATCCTCAAGCGCTTGCCTTAGTCTTTAGATTAATGCTGTGGGCACTCTCATCGGGGCATCGATCTACAATAAGCCTAAACCTTAGGTTGATTTTCATACCAAGCACTTACCCAAATTAGTCTTCATATTAATGCTACGAGCACTCTCTTCAGGGCATTAGCCTGTACTGAGCCTAAACCTTAGGTCAACCTTCATCCATAAGTGCTTGCCTAATTTAGTCCTTGCACTAACTCCATGAGCATCATATTTACTTTAGAGCATCAGTTGGCACCAAGCTCCAAGCCTTGGGTTGATCCCCATCCCCAAGCACTTGAATAAGTTAGTCATTACACTAATGATACATGTACATTTTTGTGTTCGAGTTGATTTTCATCCCCAAACACACATGAAGCAAGGCCGTCATGTTGGGTTCGTATCCTAAACTTAATGTGATTCCAAGACGAGCGAATAGAGTGGGTTTATATGAAGTTACCATGGTTGAACAATAGCCAAAGAAAGCTAAATGAGAACAAAATAACAGACAAGCAATGGTGAGTAGAAAAGGAAAGTATTATTCCATTAGCAAAATGAAGTAAAAGGCCTTGAGGGTCGACATCCCAACCCTTATTACATTCAAAAAAGAAAAGAAAATTATGAAGGCATGAGCTCAAATCTTAGTCTGCTACTCGACACCAAGCTTAAATGATCACTCTCGGCTTCAACTTAGCTTCTTGCTCCACACTCTTCTCCAAGAGGAATTGCTCTCAACTTCAACTTAGCCTATGAACTCCATCGGGAAAGTTGTGATTACATCCTTAAGTTTTAGCTAGGCTGAGCTCCGAAATTCGAGGGCCTTAGTGACACTCAACCTTTAAGCAAAGGCCCCCCCTCTACTTAATGGAGTTGGTCTTCCATAGGAGCAGCAATAAGGACAGCTAATCCAACCACTCCACTCGAACCTTCAAGCTCCAAGGGTCTTGATGGCATTAAAGGAAGGTCGATGTTTCACCCATATTAGCCAGCCTCCCGTTTGGGCAGCTCAAATAAGAGATGGGGTATGATTTATCTACTCTATCTAGGCTGCTCATGGAGTAGACTAAAGGACTTGCGAAGCAAAGGATTCCTTGCAAGTGCCTCCAGTTTACCTCAATCAGCAAGTTAAGGTAGAGAAAAAGACCCCCTTTGCTACGATAATCATTGTAATAACCACACGCTTGCTTGGTTTCGTTTAAGATAGTTCGTGAAAGAACCTCCTATAGATGAGCGCCTCCGTGATGAAGCTGCCACCAATAAGTGGTGAATGGCATCCACACTCCTCCTTCGCCCGGTATTATTAGGGCAGAAAGAGGGGAAGACCTAAAGGCTAAAGTGTACCTCCCGGACATAGCTTAGGGGCTACCCTTACTATTGGATAGCTATCACAACTCAAAGGGAGGGGTTGAAGAGAACTCCTCTCCAACTCAAATACTATATCTCTTAATCTAATTGCCTTCAACATGCTCATAGCAAAGGGAGGAGTTAGCCCTCTACTATACCTTACGAAAGTGTTTGGATTTTGGCATAGCAAAACAAGGACCTACTCATTCCTTATATATGGGACCTGAAACACCCATAACCATACACGTGGCACTCATCCAACGACCCAAGTGTATCGGGAGCCCAAGTGATGCTTTAGAAGATAGAAATGCACTGTACATGCATTAAAATGACTTTTAGAGAGTGCATTACCCAGGATGATATGCCTGCTAGGTGTACACTTTGCTCAAAAATAAACCTTGTCAAAGAGATTACTTAATGTCAAAAAATATTAACTCGATCAAGCCTACTTTGTCCGAAAGATCCTATGATGTCACCAAAAGATTCACTCTAACGTACTCATCAATCGTCATCCTTGAATAACAAGCCCACGCTAAGGGCTAGTGGCGTTGTAGCTTCTACAATCTTAAGGAGGACCAAAAAGATTACTAGTGAGTAAGAATAGGTAACCTGCTCAGGGAAAAGGTGTTTAGGAAACTTCACAAGAAAATAAGATGAATTGATTTCTTGAAAACATCACTAGCAGCACAAAAGACTTAGATAAAAATAAAGTCTAAATGCGAAGTAGCAATACATAAGCAAGGAAAGGTAACGAAGCCAAAGGAAAACAACACAGAAATGAGTCAAACACATCAGTAAAGCCTTCTCATTCAAGTCCATGATAATTAAATTTAAGAAGGGGAAATCAACATCTTGATTCCCCCTAGATGGAATACATCGGAGACAAAGCAAAAGCGGGCACACGTAGCTTAAACCATTAACTAACATAAGAAAAAACAAAGTCGCCTTAGCCTTCTCCTCCTTGACCTTCCTCTTACTCTTTAACCTGTTACTCAACTTAAACTTGACCACTTACGTCCCTTCCCTTGTACTCCTCGTAGTCTACATTAAAGCCACTACTAGAACCATCCAATAAGTTACTGGAAGACTTGACCTCCTCCCCACCATTAGCAGCAACCTCAAACTCATCCAACCAATTCAGGAAAGACAAATCAACCTCGGGTAGATTCTAATGAACTTGCCTCTAGACTTCCTTTACCATTGCATACCTAATAGTAGTGAAGGCCATCTCAATCAAAAGGTCATCAAGCATCTCTAGAAAAATGTCTTACCTAACCTGGCCAAACCCTTCCCCTTCAACAGCTCTACCTCCTTTTGCGCAAAATTAGTCCACAACCCTTCTAGCTCTTTCCCCTTAGCCTGCATGGTGGATAGTTTCTCTTCAGCAACCTTGGAGGAGTCTTCAGCCTTTTTCAGGTCACCTTTTAGCTCGTCAACCTGCTTAGCCAGCTCCTTGTACTGGCACTCCAAGCTATTGAATGTGACAGCCAAGTTGTCGCATACCTACTTCTTTAGCGCCTCCTAAGCCTCTCCATCTTAGCCTTTGCCCAACTCCTCATTGACTACTAATATGCTTGGTCGTGCACAAGAACAAACTCGAGAAGATCATATAGCTTCAAGCACAATGCATAATTAGTCAACAGAGCAAAACCGAATACTTTCACAAAGACTGTGAGCAACCCACCTCATTATGCCTCTTTAGCAACTCCATTAAATCCTCAACATCGCTTTTATTGGAAAAGAGTTGCTCGAAGTGCATCTACAGTTGGTCAAACCTTTGTGAAGGTTTACCTATGGACAAAGGAGAAGGCGTCGTACCCCTATTATATCCCTGTCATTAGGGATCTCGATCGTAGGGACCTTAACATTTTGAAGGGTCTACTCCAAATCCTCTTTCTAAACACCCACTCAAGCATCCCCGACCCAGGCCCCTTATGAAGCACCTATGCCCCCAACCTAGCTACCCTAGATTAGCCTACCGTTAGAAGCCACTCTTTCAGGCCTTGAATTAATAAGAGGCATACCTATCAACATATTACTCGCATCATGTTGAACTACCTCAAGAAGTGTCTGCTGCCTCTTATCCTTCTTCTTCTTGGATCTCTTCAAGGGGCACCATGAAGTCTCCCCCTCCCCCTCTACAGCAGATTGTCTTCTTTTCTAACTCAACCTAGTCAAACCTTCCACTCGCCCATTCTAAACAATGAGCAGCTTTGCTCTTATCTTCTCGATTGCTAACTCCATAGCTATAAGAAACAAACAAACTCATTAAGTAAACAAATAATACAAAGACAACATACTCAATACATCAAGGACAAGTAGGCTCGATGTCCCCTTACTCTAACAACAGAGCGATACGTTAGATGACTAACCACCCCTCTTCAATGAAGGGTAGCAAATATTTGTCTCAAACCCAAGCAACTCCAAGCCATTTCTGTACTTGTCATAGATAGACAAAGGGCAAAGCTTCTTCTACCCTGCTAAGTTCAACAACTTAAAACTAGTCATGGTATCCTCATCACACAGACCACTCAACTTTTTGCCTTGAATAAGCCATCTCCACTAAGACAAGAAGTCCAACAGCTTTTGAGTGCAAACATAGTAGAAGAACTCTTTTAAGTCATCAACCTTGTTCAGAAAATCACTGAAAATCTTCAATGACTACCCTCTTAATCAACCGTCGACCACTCTCTTGACGTGGAAGAAATGCATGAACAGCTGTACTGTTAGCCTCCATAGCTCCCATAAGCACAATGCCTCAAATATGAATAGTTGTGCCCAAGCATTAGTGTTCAGACTCCCTAGGGCAACTTTGAAATAACATAAAAACTCTACAAGGAACTCCGAAAAGGGAAGTTAAAGACCCAGCTTAAACAGCTTTTCGTAAATACCAAACAACGAGTCTTCCCTTATGTTATATGCCCATTGTCCAGCCTTAAGCACATCCACTCACCACTCAAATACTCCCCCCATTTGCTTAACTCACAAGCCTTAACTTCTACTTGTTTGCTACATTAGCAACATGGGCATACGCCTTATCATTGGTGTTGGTTAGATGGAGTAACTCCCCTTTCTTATCATCCTCGCTATCTAACAAATACACATTACGGGGCTTCCACTATGCACATTCTCTCTTCTTTGCCCAAGATAACATGATGTTATCTTCATTACCTATCACCATCGCTGTCATTACTGTCATTTCAAGGGGAGTAGATGATGTAAGCAAGTGCACCTATCAATTTATAATATAGTAGATATAAGTCCAAATATTGATCCCTTAGAGACTTTAAATATTAGTACCCATTAGGTCTCTTTTATCTAACTAGCAAATTAAATTTCAAGAAACTTAAAAAAGCAAATCTAAATTACTGCTAAAACTAATTTAAAGATTAACTAAGATGCAATTCAAGAATTAATAAGAAAGCAATTCAATTAAATCAAGATTCAATGTTATACGTAGATCTTGTTTCCCCTAGATCTAACATATGATTTTTCTAAAAATAATCTAATTTATTCTTTAATCTTTCTTAACTGGGAGAATTCTCTATTAAAGTTAACAGCTTTTTCAAGTCAATTAATCTTAACTTTAGAATTACCTATTAGAATCTCTTCTCAATAGCATGATCTAAGATTGCATTATTGAACGATGAATTCTCTATACTTTAATTTGAAACCTGAAAGAATTTTGCAAATTATCTCTAATCTTGCAAAAATTCTCATCAACTATACTTAGATTTAATTTTATAAAAAAACTCTTGACTCTCTTATAAGATATCAAACTTTAGATTACTATTTGCGAAAATAATAACTTAAATCCTAAAGCAAACATAGATGAATCAAGAAAATAATAAAAAACTAAATTAATCTAGTAATAATAATATCACATGAATAGATCTAGGTTCCACAAAATCTAGATACTAAGATTTTACTCTCTATACATCGCAAAATAAGAATCTAAAAACAAAGTATAAAAAAGAATAGAAAGAAGCATCATGAAATCCAAACAAATTAAATCTTAAAATCTTCTCTTCTCCTTGCTTTCTTGATTCTTCTTGGCTTCAAAAACTTCCTAAAATTCGTTCAAAAAATGTTCTTCAAATAAACTCTAATAAGGCTTTATATAGGAAGAGATAAAAAAAAAAAAAAGAAAGGTTAGTTAGAAAAAACATGATCAGGAACACAATTGTGTCTTTTTGTTGTGTACTTAATTGTACTTCACATTCAACTTCTTCTTCTTCTTCTTCTTTTTTAAATTGGAAATGATAAGATCAACGATATGATCGTATCTTTTGGTTGTGTCCTAAACTGTAACAGTAGAAAATCAACTCCAATTCTGCTTGGAAATGACATAGTCATGTCATTCGGCTATATCAATCTTTAAACCATGATAACTTGTACATTTTAGCTCCGATTTGAGCAAAATTTATTTTTATCTTCTTGTTTTCTCACGTAAATAGTTTCAAAACCTAGAAAACAAAATTTTACTCAATTTAGTATTATTATCTAAAAATAAACTTAAATTTTAAGGAAAATCATCAAAAATTACCAAATAAAATATGTATAATTAGGAACTCATCAGTAAGGTTATCGCCCCCTTCTCGAGCCAAATCCTTGCGACCTTCATCTATTCCCTCAAAATGGATGTATGAGAAGCCACACTCTACTAATCAGTTATGCTTTGGTCAGCTATTGTCAAAGATCAACCAAAAAAAGAAAATTACAATACAAAGGGACTAGCTCGTGAGTAAAAGATTCAATAAAGTCTCCTCTAATTTCATAATGCAAAGTGAAAATGAAACCTTGACCACTCCCTTATATAGATAACCAAGGAGAAAAGGCAAATAGTTTCTCTTACTCCTAGAGCACGAACCCATGAAAGGACGTGCACCAAGCCTCAATCGTCTATGTATCCCACTTTATAAGCCAAAGGCCTTGATTGATCCATGTATATGGATTGCTAACATGGCCTAACAATAGAACATCCCATGTACGCAGTCAGCCTCAAGGGATCATTAATGTGTGCTACACTTCCCAAAAAATCTCATCATGATACTTCATGCTATCTAACAATCACATCAACCATGTCGGATGCTAATGTACAAGAAGACAAACTTGAGCAGAGATGCTAGATGTCATACTACCAAACAACAAATACAAGCCCTCCATTTGCAGAAAAGGTAGTCTCGCCTTGCTTGATTGCCTTAGATAGATTACTTTCCTTACGCCCTAGACATTGAGGAGAATAAGGGGACAAATGTTGATACTTGATTTTTGCCTTGCCCAAAGCGCAGCATACGAGGAAGCCCACCAAGAAATGTATGGGTAAACAGCGAGCTCATACTTTATATAGCCATTTACTTAGCTAGCCTCACAACATCTCACTCGAGCAAGGCGACTCGAGTACTAAGCTTGTACATGTTGACCACTTGGCATTAACTTTAGGTCTTAGCTCACTCTCAATTATGTACTTGTCGACCTCTACCCCCTATATCCTAACTCATCCTTTATCCTTAACACTAGCTTTCTACTACAGTCCATTAATGGTCATCTAACATCCGTAGTACAAGTGACACACCCTGATAGCTTTCTACGGATGTTAGACCTTTGAGCTACAGATTTGGTTGCCAAGCCGATCATGGCCGACCACCTTCAGAGCAACCCAGTCTCCAACACGGCACATGCTGCTTGCCGCTAACTAGTACGAGCAAACCCCAAACTGCCACGTGTTTAGGTAATCTCTATAAAGGTATTGGACAACATAGAGTAAGGTGATTCTTTCGATTCTTTCTTCTCTCTCGATTCTTTGGATCCTCTCCACTCTCTCGGCTCGCTTTCAATACATAATCTTAACTCTTAGCACCTTACATGCGCACCAGATAGGTACTACCGCTAGGGTCCTTAGTGCTTGCCTCCTCTTTCTCTTAGTCCTCCTTATTGACTTGAGCATCGAAGGACCCTTGTGGCTATACCCATAAGGGCCTTTTTGCAAGAATTAAGGAGTAAGAGGCGAGATCTAAGCCTAATCCATCCAAGCTTTACTCAAGCCCACTCATTCTCAATTGATTTGTCTACAATCAACATCCATAATAAAACTATGATCTTAATAATAATCATGAAAGAATTTAAAATTAAACACATAAAACCTTAGACTAAATATGAAATATGATAATGAGTTATCTTGTAAAATCTAGTTGAAGTGAGTTAGTAATCATCTTATATAGGTACCTACTACCTATACCCTATTTGATTAAGTAGGTTGGTAGGTATTAAGTATTATAAGGTAGATATTAAGTAAAGATCCTTCAAAACCTACTTTCACATGGTGAGGTATAGTTACGAGGTTTTCTTACCCTATATCTATATTAGAAGTTGTACTCTAAGGTATAAAGTCTATAGATTCCAAAATATCCTATATTCACCATATAAGAATTTATTAAATAATATTAGTAAATAAATACAAAATGTTAGTATTGCATTTTTCGACTAAAGAATGTTTTAGTAAAAAGATAAAAGAAGCTTAAGTTCGTAAGTTAATAACCTTAAATAGCTAAACCTAATAATGCCTTTCATACTTGCCATTTTTCATTCATTCCCTTTGTTCTTTCCTATTTGTTAAGTAATAGATGACATATATTTGAAATAATGAAGGTAAAATTACATTTTTTTTTCTAATTTTACATAATTTGTTATAGGTTCCATAGGTTTGCATATAAAGAAATTGTATATTACATATAGATTACATTCTTGATATTACATATACATGAAATTATAGAAAGAAGGGTAAAATTTATAGGTTTCACAAGGTTTAGCTTTCAAGATGGTTCTAGGGTATTATAGGATAGGTTCTGGTTAAAAACTTAGTAACTAGTACTTTACAAGATTGAACGTGAGTAGAGCCTCATTCCTTACCCATCTTATACTTATGTACCCCTAAAAATCTAAGAAAATAATAGGAGAAATTTTAGTTTACAATCTGGATAAGTCAAATTTGATAATTTTACTAAGGAATTAAAGAAAAGCTACCTTAGTAATTAACATGAAGATAATAAGAACGATAAGGGGAATATAAAACTTGTCTAGGATTTCTAAAATTTAGAATTAAGATTTGGCAACCATGTCAGAAGATACTAAATTAGTAATAATATGTTATGAAATAATCTAAATAATAGAATTATGAAAACTTACGCATAGATAAAAGAAAAAATAGGGTAAATGAGAATTGCTATGCTAAATTCCCTCAACTTATTCATAATATTGGTTGACTTAATTACAAAGTTAGTTGACCATGTTTTTCTTTCAATTGGTTGAATTAACTATTTTAGTTTCAAGTTGATTAACTATATATGTTAAATTCATTTCGTACATAAACTTGTAACCACATAATTAAATAATGCTTAAAATGGTTTTAAAAAATAGAATAATTAAGAAGAGCAAATCAAAATAAATTTAGCATCATGATTATACAAAGTTAATAAGATTTTCTAATAATTTATAAAATGTTTATGGGATGAAGAAAAGAGAAGGACTTGTGATTTTGTGAGAAAAAGAGTTGAGTAATTATACCATTATTTAATGTGTGTGCTTGTAAGATATTGGAAATTTAGTTTGAATATATAACCTTTAATAAATGCATGAGTTGATTATGTTTGACATAGGTTAAGACTTATAGATAAGAAGTTATAAACTCAATTTTCTTAACCTTAAGGGGGGTGGAAACCTGAGATGATGTGATTGGTTAGACGCGTAGCTATTATATATGGGTTAACAAGCACTAATATGAGGAAATTGCAATTGATATAAAATGGTTAAGCAAGGGTGAATCAATGAAATATGACACTAATTTGAATGCTGTATACGAACTATGCTTCTAATAGCATGTTATGTGTGATGTACTCAATAGGTGACGATTTCATATGGTAGATAGCTTCGTATAAATGATGTGGTAGTGACCTAATAATATTTTACATGCTTGGATTTTAAAAACTGTATATATAATAACCTAATAATATTTTTGTTTTCACTAATAATGCAAACTACATATAAATTTTTTATTATGTATTTTCTCTTTTTATTCCCCTAAATCCTTATTTGATTGTATCACGGAAATATATATGCGTTTGTTAATTCTCATTCATTTTTTTATTTTCTATATAGCCAAATGTTATGTAATATTCATGCTTTTACATCCATTCGTCCTTGCATCTTTTTTTTTTTTTTAATTTTAATCCTTTGTTTAAGTAGATCAATTTAAATAAAATTAATTAGAAAGTTGTTAATTTGTGATTCACTTTTTTAATTGTTGTAAATCTTTTCTATGCATTTTAGGTAATTTCTTAATTGAAATTTCAAGTACATTTATTTACCTATCAATCACTAAAAATTAGAATAATTGAATATATGTATTGAACATTTTGGAATAGCAACACTAGATTTTTTTTTTTTTTTTTTTTTTTTTGTGAAAGGATATTTCATATATTTTCCATTTAGAGTTATATTGAATTATTTCACTTTAGGTCTTTGTTATTGTACCTCTTTGGAGTGTTACATCTTTTTTTCCTCATTTTTGTTATGGTACCACTTCGTTATTAATTTTGGATCATTAATATTTTCTTCAAAGTTATATTGAATTATTTCACTTTAGGTCTTTGTTATTTTACCTCTTTGGTGTGTTACCTTTTGTTTTTATTTTTGTTGTCATATCTTTTTGTTATTAATTTTAGATAATCAATAGTTTCTTTAGAAAAACCATTGTTCTTTTCTCTTTTCAACTAAAAATATTTAAAAGCACAATATTCACATCAAACTCTTGAATTTTGAACAAAAATCAAATAGTACATAAAATTACAATATGTAATGTACATTTATATAATTAAATTATAATATTTACACTAATCTATTATAATATATAATTTCAATAACTTTTTATTTATTATGATACACTTTTTGTACTTTTTCTTTCAACAATATGTCTTTAGTTTTAATTTTTTTATTGCTGTTGCTTTCTAAAAAGTAATTGTTGAGTTCTTGATCAATTTTATTTTATTTTTATCTATTTTTCAGATTTTTGTTTTTTTTGCCATAGTACCTCTTCAATATTACTTTTGGAGGGTTTTTGGTGAAAAGCCACTTAGGTAAGTGATGAAGAAATATAACTACCATAAATCCTTCAATTGGCAACTATTCAAAAACTACCAATGTCTACATTATTAGTACTTTTTTTTTTCCATTTCTAATTTTTCATTTTATAACTTTGACCTTTTCATTGTTAAAAATTATTTTAATGATGTATCAAAGAAATGTGTCTTTTAAGCAAAAAAATGGAACTTGAGGAGGCTCTATGACCTTTGCATAATAGGTTACAGTCTTTACATGACTTAATACAAAAATGACATAGCCCTTAACACAAAATGTTGCATGTTTACAATTTGAAGAGTTAAAACTCTTTTCAAAAGCATAATATTATGTATAAGGATAATAAAACTAATAAGTACATGAAATGAACATGTAATATGTATTAGTAATATTTAAGTAAATCTATTATTTTGTTTAATAAACTTTAAAACAAAATCCATGCATCGCATGGGGTATTAAGTTTTAACTATTTAATTCCTAATATTTCCAAGCTATCTTTTATACTTTTAAGCTCGACTTACATAATTGAAAATCAATTTAACATTCTTCCATTGGATTGCTAATTATGTAATTTTTGTTTTTCCAAATTGTAAAAGTGCATAAGGTATAGTATCTGTGGATTTGAACCATCTTGTAGTGTAAGCCTCTCAAAATACAATTTCTGTTACATTTGCCAAAAACCAAACATGTTTAAGATAAAAAAAAAATACAAAGAACTTGAGCCATAATAATACAATCTCGATCTGAACCCAAAAAACCTTATCTAGGGCAGTTCTCGATGGAAGGTGGGTTTATCTCGAGAATCATAAAGGATTTGAGTATCGCTAGTTTGGTCCAAACTCTATCCTCATTATGTTATATACTTTTGATTGATTTTCGAAACTTATCTTTGTACTAAATCGAATCCTAAAGATGGAAATAAAGAAAAACTAACAAGAATGATCAATCTTCCTAGTGGACAACAAACCAACGACCCAACTAATAGATGAAAAGCCATATAAGGAAGTTCTAATCCAAAACAGTCCATTATTTTTATGTGTCATAATCTCATTCCTCTTTTCTATATTGCGAACGCAACAAAAAAAAAAACAAATTAGGTGCAAGTGATTGACCCTAAAGGAAGTTAAAGCTTACCGTATCCAGATAAAAGTTAAACCCTAAGTTCCTTTTACAACACATTTCATTGATTATATTCTTGATGAAGATGTCATTGGCATTTTGTTGCTATCAATCAAAACGACAAAACCCTAAGGTGCACGACTCTTTTATTGTCGGACTGTATGAAGTATGAAACTTGCAACGCTGAAACACTCGGGGATTTTCCTACAGTCTTCTAGCGTTAACGCCGAAAAGGGATCGGACAATTATGAGAGAGAGGGGACGAAGATTTATCTTGAAGTGCAAAAGGATGATGTATATGTTTTTAAGTGATGTAAGTTGACGATGTTTTCCTTTGTTACTTTTTCGATTTACTTTACTTTAATTTATTTTGTTAATATATGGTGTATACTGCTCTGTTGTTAGCTTCTTGTTATAACCGCATTAGCTGGATCATAAGCAGATCATCCACACTACACATCCTCTATATACACCAAATGTTGTAGCGTTTGATATTATTTGAGTTTAAGATATATTTTCTGCATATCCTATATGTTGTAATGTTTATTTTTTGTTTGTGCTAATTGAAACTTACATTCTCTATTTGTACTTGAAGGTAAATATATATCCTTTCTGTTGCATTTATTCCATAACAAAAACACTATATACAACGGTGGTTTGGATCTTATATGTACTATATAATATTGATACTTGAACTATGACTTTTTCCTATTATTTAAACATTGACTTGAAAATAAATTACAACAATAATCCCTTAAGACTATCTACACAGTCATCTCAAATTGATAAAATACCGTACTTACACCGCTTAAAAGAAATATTAATATCTCAAAGATTCTCCTACAAAGCAATACCGAATTAATATTTCATACTGATATACACCTTTAATTAATTTTTTAGAGGGAACTTATAATCTAATGTAGAGTTTTTCTTGATTGGTGTGACATTATTTCATGTGATGATATGGGCCAAATTCGGTAATAAAATTGGTTCAAAAAGAATTAAATCTGAACATTGATAAACAAGATTGATTTTGTAATGCATTCAAGGAAAACTTTTTGAGTTGCCCACATTGTTTTGAAAAGTTAAATACTTTACAAATTTAATGCATCTCTAGCATTTTGATAGTTAAGACAAAGAGTCAATATAAACAACCTAAATTAAGACTTTCTTTGTTTTTTGTGTTTCTTTGAAATTTTACTAGCTGCGAAGCTTTTCAACTGAATAGACATAAATGGAAGCATTCTCATTCTTCTTTTGTTCTTTTCTTAAAATCGGTTAACTTGCGTCCGATATTGATATTCCTCCAGAGTTACTAAATATATTGTTTCGAATTAATGGGAACTAGACTCATCAATTTAAAGATAAACTATAACGCTTTGGAATATTGATATTAGGTGTAAAAGTTTAGGTTTTTTGGAGTCATAACAAGCCTGGTTAAAGTGCCAAGGGAGAATGCCAGTTTACATCCAAAAATGAGCCTATTTCACCTGTTGGTTGCTTTTATTAAAATGATTTAAGTCAATTTAATTTTACAACCAATCACGTTATAAGACAATCTTCTTTCCCATTTTTAACTAATTTGGGGCTTCTTTTTATCATCTTCAACACACTCCCTCAAGTTTAATTGGCTTGGCTTAGTTGTCTCAAAGGCCCCAGAGGTTTTTTCTTTTTCCCTTCTCTTTGCCTGGGCTTGTACCCTTTGAACGTGAGAGGCCACAGGTCAAAGTGCCATGAGAGGGTACCAGTTGCAGTTTACATCCAAAAATGGGCATATTTCATGTGTTGGTTGCTTTTATTAAAATGGTTCAAATCAATTTAACTTTACAAATAATAATCACATGATAAGATGATCTCCTTTCCCATTTTTAACTAATGTGGGGCTTCTCTTCATCATCTTCAACACACTCCCTCTTGTCTCAAAGGCCTCAGGTGTTTTTTTTTCTTTCCCCTTCTCTTTGCTTGGGCTTGTACTCTTTAAAAGTCAAATGCCACAGGTCTAAGCTTAGCTTAGATTTTCCTCACTAACCCTTCTCTTAATTTGTGCTATCAGAGCATTTGCTTTGTATCTTTTCGCTAACCCGCTCTTTCATCTTTCCTTGGACCTAAGATCTTTTATCATGAGCCCGTTAGGCCTCTTTTGGGTTTTGATGCAATTGTTAGAGCAGGGTCCGGTCTAAATGCCATGGAAGATGTGCATCAGAAAATGGGTGTGCTTTATGTGTGGGGCTTAAGCTAATTTAACTTTACAATCCATCCTATTATTAAACTGCTATAGCTTTATAACCCATCTAATTATCGGGCCATTTCCTTTCCCATTTTTGACAAATATGGGACTTCTTTTTATCATCTTCAAGAAGGTCACTATAAACACACAAGATTTTCGGATAGAGTCTTCAACAATGTAAAATGGATAGACGAGAATATATATATATATTTTTCTTGACGTAGAGCATTTTTCGGAACTTAATAAAACAATTTTATACAAATGATGAAGCTATTCAGAGAGGAAGCTCGGAAAGATTATTATTCTCCTACAAAGATGGAATAGATTTCGTTTTCTGTTTCTTTTCTCATGTAAAATATGGAGTCGGCAAAAAGGGAAATAAACAAATTACATCTGCTAACGTAAGGGTTTTGATCAACTCACTCATGTTAATCAAAGGCTACGAAATGGTGATGATTATGTAGATTTTGCATCATATTCAATAATTTCTCTCCCATAGAAACTTCCAGGTTCAATAAAATTTAATCTCTAGGCCAACATGTGATTAACAATCTTTTTTTACTTACTTAATCCGAGTATTTGTCACTATTTATAATTTTGTACTTATGAATCACTATCACTTCACCCCTATAATTTGCATGGAATTTACAATCTCTACTCAAAGGTCTACATTTCCAAACTTAATGGTTTTATAACTAACCCCCCTACTGATGCGTCGTCCTCAGTGATGTTACCTTATGATTATGCCTAGTCTTTCCTCCCTTTTCAGTACGGCATTCTATTCATTCATGTCCAGGGCTGTTATGAGCCACTCTTTGTCCAAGCCTCGCGCAAGCAACATTCTTTGTTTTAGGTTACTATAGGTATAATAGCTTCCGACTTCGTTCATCCGATAACAGTGTAGCCAATAGGTGATAAATGGGCATTTTTATTCACTCACGAGTGTGGCTAAATACATATTACCGTTTGTCTATAAAGCATTAGTATTTTTCTTGCACAATCCATGTAGTACGTACAATTTCTCTTCTCAACATCTACCTTAGGGGTTTTACAATATTTGTAATATCGCATTCTAACCATAGTTTATAACCACACTAATAGGCCACTAGTGAATTCTTTTATTGATTTAATCCAAAAATTCCTAACTAGTAGTAAATTTGATATGGCTGCGTTGACCGTATAAATCAATATCATTTTTTTGGGCCGTAACGGTAAATGACAGATACTATGCACTGTGTATCATTCTGCACTAGAGATGTAGATAGTTTCAATCTTTTGCAATTGGTTTCAACACTTTATTGTCTTTCTTTTTTAGTGTATATACTTAAATTTTAATTGCAGTTTGGTGTCTCCTTACAGGGAAGTTAATCATCGTTATTTTTAGACATGGTGAGGATATCGCATATTATGCAAAGGATGATAAAAAAATTACATTAATTACTAGCATAAAATTTTGGTATATCTTATCAATATGGACAAAGCAAAGTAGAATTCCCTACACTCGACAACAAATGAACAAAATTTATTGATTGTGATATGCCATTTTCGAGTAATGAATCATGAGTGTATGAATTGGTAAAAATGTGAAACATATAAACTATTTAGAAAAAAATTTACCTGAATCATAGATAATAGCAGCTATGCATTTAGTTTTTTAAGGATTCTTACATACCATTAATCATACCAAATAGAGTGCCACCCCCACAAAGTGACATGTATATTAATGCCATACCATATCGTACTAATTAATTTTCAAATCCAGGTATACACCTTACCAACCTCATCCATTAATTAAAAGTGTTCGTTTCAAAGGACTTCAAGGGTTGTTCCAAGTTTCAACCCAAATCCTATAAGGGAATTTTCGTAGAACTTCGTCTGAAAAAGAAAGGCAAAGGACACAATCCATCAACTAAGCTGTAACGCACCCGGAATAAAAATAATTTTTTTCAAGGAACTTAAGCATTTGGTCATAATAGGGACCTTTAAAGCATGCTCTCTTGTTGTGTTGCATGTTCCTTAATTATTTGGGACTGTAGGGCCTCCATAGATTGGAAAGGACTTCACGCAATAGACTTACGATGCTCTATACCTGTGGACTGTTTCAACTGGATTTAGAGTTGACTACTACCCCTCCCTAACTTTAATAGATATATTTATTGTCTAGCTGGTCATATATATTATATTTACAAAATGTAAAATGAGACGGGTGTCCACGAAACTTATTAAGTAATCAAATAAATTTAAAACTTTGTATTATTGTTTACATTCGATTTTATATAAAATGTATAATCAATCTTGAAAAATATAAAGTGTTTTTTTTTTTTAATTATTATTCTTTAACAAATGCCTAAGAAGATTTGCTATTATGTGTAATATCTTTTAAATAGAATATGATATAACTTTAATTATTGAGATACTTTTTGATGTAGCGATTTCGATTTCAATTTCAAAGAATGTATAACATCAAGCATGTTAAGGGAAGCATAATGAGTTACCTCTTGAGAATTAGTCATACTAAAGGATTAAAATGTATAACTTGTTATGTCAAAATGAACAATACCTCAATAAAAAAAGTTTTAACAATATTGTTACATTACATGCTTATGAATATCATATAGAAGATAGGAGAAAGGTGATTATAAAAGGGATATTTCAAAGGACTATATATGAAAAACTTTCTAACAATTTTAATTAAATACATAATAAACTTTAGAAAAAGGAATCATAAAAGTACTTGAACCATTTCCTTCTCATTATCATATTAAGACTTCAAGAAACGGGTTCTCTCAAAAATACTTATCAAGCCTCTTAAAATTCTTTTTTTTTTTTTTTTTCATGTTTTCCAATATTTGATTACACTTTATATGCTAAAATAAATGCACAGAAATCATCTTATCACGGGCATCCTATGGCATCATTTGAATTTTTTTTCCCATTATTAATTGTGGATTTTTCTAAAAGATCCCGTTTTAAATCCAGCTAGCATTACGTAAGTCTACGATTCTGAAATATTGATGTGTACGTATGTGTACTTTTCATAACAACTCACCTTAACCAACGAAAATGTTCCATGAATTTATATACATTTGTTAGTACCTTTGGGAAGTTTCGAAGTACTAGCAAAAGAAGTGGAATGAGTGTTTTAGTGCACTGACTTCATCAGAAAAAGAAGAAGAAGAATCTTCCGCACACGGATTAAGAATTTTTTATGGATCTTTTGCAAACTGTTATCGAAAAATGACTAAAACACCTCTCTAACTACCAAGGACTTTTGTTGCACCACACGCGACGCTTATATATTATTAATTCTACAAGAAATGTCGAAGAACGGAGCTCCTTAAATTTGTACTAGTTTAATGATCAAATACGTCGAGAAGCGAAACGTCAATAAAACTATCGCACATAAGCTATACTATATGGTTGTCGTGTGAGTAAAAGTATACTTATTGCCGGTGCACTATAGAGGAAAAGCTATATGAATTAAATCACTTTATTTTCTTTAACTTGCAAAACTAAGTAGTGATAGTTGAAACTCTGAGAAAAACCTAACTAGGGCCATAAATAAGTCAACTCAATATAATCTAATACTAAACTTGAACTTGACTCGAATGAAAAAACTTAAAACTTCAACCTAACTTGAATTCAATCGAGTTTTAATTTATAAAGCCGAAGTTCGGCTTAACATGATACTCGATAAACTCGAAGTTAACTCGATAGACTACTTGAATGGTTTGACTTTGAGCTTGAGCTTGACGCTTGACTTGATTGTAGCTAAGCTAAATTCAAATAAATTCTTAGCCAAATTTAAGTAGTTTGCAAATAAGCTCATTTTATTTACACCACAAGACCTAGTGGATACAGTAAGTGTATACTAATGCAAACTAGCTAAGTTGAATTGGCACTATTAAATTATCACATTTTTAAAGTGCTAAAAATTAGGAATACTTTACAATTTAGAGTTAATGAGATAAAATAACATGGAAATTAACTAGTTAGGTCACTTTTTTATTAGGATGATGAGATGGAAATGGAATTCAATTCAAACCCAATTTTTCTTTTTCTTTTAAGGCTATATCACATATAGTATCAAATAAACAAATCAAACTTTTCTCTAATTAATGAATATTTATTCAATAAACTAAACGTAGATAAATATATAGGGATTCTTCATATTAAACATATCTTTGCTCTTTTTCATTGTACTTGGAGTTTGTTGGATTCTAATCTAAACAAGTAACTTTTGTAATTACTCAATGATCGAATCTTATAGAATTCCTTACGGCTTACTTTCCTTTTTCTTCCTTTTGTTGGGCAATTGTTAGTTATACCATATTTAATTTACAAAATAAGTTAATAATTAACAAAACATCCCCTATGGTACTAGACAACTCTCAAGACTTTTGTTATTTGAATCTGATCATATAAAAATCTTGAGATAGAAAAAAATAAAATCTTTTAGCTAAAACCCAAACAAATACTTCTTTTCAATCTCCATCTTACCACCATTTACATATTAATGCTTCACCTTTATTGCTATCACCACCACTACAACTATTACTGCCCCCATTACCCCCACAAATATTATCGTCACTAACGTTAATACAATGATAGCATCATGTCACCATCTCCATACTATAACCAACGTGCTATCACTATACCATTGTTTTCTTTATTGCTACTATCTCAAAAACTTCGTACACTTCATTTACCATGACCTTTTCCTCCATTACATCACCACCACTATATACATATATATATATGTGTATACTAAATATATATTTTAAAGAGCAAAATATACTATAAAATAAAGTATAACCTAATGATTAAGTACCTATTTTATAAACATGAGATCTTGAATTTAAATCTCATGTTTGTCATTCGCTTTTTTTAAGATGTATTTATTACTTAAATAGTATTTATCTTTTTGTATGTATTAAAACTTTTTTTTTTTTTACAAAAACTAATAATGTAATACAATAAAAATAATTATATTGTTCATATTACAAGTATTTCGGTTTTATCATATAAAATATTAATAAACAATACTAGTTATATGATTTGATATAATAATTTTTCTTTTTACAATTAATGTTACGAAAATGAATATGGATAATTGAATAATTAATTCCCTAATAATATATATATATATATATATATATATATATATATATATATTAGTATTGCTAATGTAACAATTATGTAAAGTTGTTATGAAAAAAAATAACACAATACTTACATTTATGTCAAGTTGCTCTTTCTACTTGTAATTTGTTATTCAACTATTTTTCTTAATCTATCTTTATTAAAAATAAAACTTACGTAAGTTTTATATATTAATGTAATTTTTTCTAAATTAATAGTTAATTTTCATTTAATATATATTCATTATGAAAAGGTAAAAAATTAGTTTTTTTTTTACTTCTTGTGAAGTGTACTAATTAGTCTTAGTAATTTTTTAAATGAATTTTTCCATCCTTTAAGCTTTAGAAATTATTTCTAGTCAAATCGTTAATAAGATTTTACATATATAAAATGCAATACAATTATAATAATGAGCAAATATTTTCCTATCAATAACTTTAATATTAACTTAGTTAAAGTAAGTGTGCTCCTCCCCCTCTATCAATTATATGATCTTGGGTCTACCCCTGACCACTAACATTGCAACTTCATTACCACCATTGTTGTTGCAATTTTGCTAGAATTGCTACATTATTAACATGTTACGGTACTACACCATCATCGCTAATGGTATGCCCTTACATTCCACCACATCATTATCACCATTGTTACTAACAGTGGACCAATTTATGTCTATAATGATGCTATATAAGTTGCAAGGAGTCAATGAATCGTATTATGTGCTAGTGGTACGATGGTAGTGGCAACAACAACAATAATGGTCGTATTGCCAAGGCATGATGATGGAATGAAGAAATATAGTTAAGATAAACACATGATGGCATAAATAGTACATTTATTGAAATTGATTTTCAAGTGCATTAATTATATGTAGCAAACAACATAAAATAAAATGAAAAACTTATCTTATGCTTAGCACACTAAACATAATACAAGAAATCGTGTTTTCTTGTATTTCCTATGTGAGGCTATGCTACTCTTCTTGTTTTGTACTATATTGGAGACAAAAGGCCTACCTACTAATCCAATATATAAAATGTTAATAAGAAAGCACAAATTAGGAAATAAGATTTATCAACCATGAAAATAACTTGGAGAATTATGTTAAAATTTATTTTATAAAATATATGTATAATATGTACATTCCTTCTATATAAGTTTTTTTTTTTCTTTTTTCTCGAGTTTGGAGGAAGAAGAGGGGCCCTAAGTCTATCCCTGCATGTAAGGTTTGATTGATTGACTTTAATCAAATCATGACCTATTTTTGTTGGCCAGTCTGGATTTACTTTCAACTTCATTTTAACCTCGATTTATATCAATAAAATTACAAGATAGCTCTCAAGGTTTTTTGCGGATGATATGAATAAAACAACAGTTAAACGAAGGAGGAAATACTTTATTTATTTATTTATTAATAAAAGCTTGCTGTGACCTAGTGCCATTGGACTCGCGCAAGTCTAAGGACTCAGCATGAAGTTGTGGGCCGACGGGCCAGTGTCTCGGTTCATGCCTTTAGATCCTTGTGACATGGTGTTTCAATATGAGTTAAACCAAGTCGGACTCCATGCCTATATCTAAGCGAAAAGTTATATATATATATATATATATATATATATCACAAATGGCCTCAAATACCCATATTAACATTTTCCGCAATAATTGACAATGATTTATGCCTTGCTGAAAGTTGTCGACTGAGATGTGTGATATTGTGACTCCGACTGAATTGATGCGGTCTTCTTGTCTGACTTCCAACAACATTATTGAACTATCATCACTTTAGTGAGATCCAGTATATGCATCTGTCATGGCTAAGCGTGTATATATTTAGCTGGTAGGTTGGCTTGGAGCTGGAAATATGAAAGAAGAAGAAGACGTATATATATATAAAATACCAAAAAAATTCGTCGCCAATTAGAAAAATTAAAAATTGGATTAAGTAGAATATTGCTATACTATTTGTCGGTGTATAGGCATCTCCAGTTTTATTTTAATTAAGCAATGTTGTGGCAAAGGCCTTTGTGGATGTTTTTGGATCACAATTTTATGAAAACATTGAAGTATATAATAAGCATTCCCATTCGATCGTAAATAAAATACAATATCACATAATCTATGTGTGTATACTCACAAGATATGTATGTATCTTATCAATAGTATTCCCATAGGAAAGGTATCAAGCCAGCTATAATTAATTAAGAATTATACGTGATAGTCATCGTTAAAAAGTGCAATGAGGGTTTTGATAATATTGTCTAATTATAAACACAACAACTTGATTTTAAATACATGAAAAACGTAGCTACCTACAATTAGGATTGGGGCATTTTAAATAGAAAAGTGAAAAACCTAAACTAAAGCAAACCCGAATTAATTTTGGTTTTGTGATTTTTCGGTTTAGTTTTTATTATATACATAAAAAAAAAAAGAGTGTGAAACCGAGATATATTTGGGTTGAAATATCTCCAAACGTAAAAATTAAAGGAAACCTTTATTGTGGAAGAGCATTTAGACAAATAAATGGACAAATGGCTAAATCAAGATTATTATATCTTTGACAGTTTCCTATTTTATATTTCCTTCATAATTAAGCTATTTCTTGCTCTGTGCAATCCGTTTTTAGTTCTTTCTTATAACTCTATACGAATGTCAATATGTATATTGACTAGAATAGGAGAGAAAATAGAAAACCCTAAGAATTAGGAACTTAGTACTTTTAGATTCCGAAAGAATCATTAACCATTGACATTATAATAGAACGGATTGATTCAGTTTACTCCATGGCACATATTACATAATTCTTTTTTTTTTTTTTTAATTTTTTCCTCACTCTCTTTATTTGTTATACCGCTTTTGATTGATAGCGAAAATTTCGGATTTTATCCTAACAAAATTGTTCTTTCATATAACAATAAATGATGTAGAGAATAGTGGCACACAGAAGCTGAGGTATGCAAGATTCTTCTTAAAAAGGCAAATCTTGGCTCATATGAGGAGTGCCCTTTTTGGCGTTAAAATTACATTGAGAAAACAAATGAAAAATATGCAATGGAGGAAAATAACTAAAATACTAAAAAATAAAGAGAGAGCACATATTCAATCTGGATCAGCATTTGTAAACTACGAAGAAAGGCCATCGATCGTCAACACGTCTTATGTGGAAGTTCGAGAATCGCATGCATTTTGTGGTTTACAGCCATGCAAAAGCATAAATAAACTATGCCCTATATAAGGAACTCAAAACAAAGCGCCTTTCTTCATGTACATTTCAGATTAAATATCTTAATGAAAATTCAAGCATCTTTTTGGTTTGACCTTGCAGGAAGCCTTCAATAAAATAAGAATATTTTTGGTGGTTTTGTCATGTGCCTTACGGAACATGTTTACTATAGATATACAGTCTAACGATACATTATATTAAATGCCACAGTTACATATAAAGCAAAAATAAATACTACTTGGTATTTTCTTTCGTCATTCTCATGTTGTATTATTCTTATGGGACGGTGAATTTTCACTGTCCAAGCCATAGGTGAAAGGCTATCTCTTCTATGCTACCATCTTAGGGCTAATCTTATCATTGGAGGTCAAAGGAGTTCAGGATCAACAGAGTAGGAGATCCTATTCTATATCAGACCTTGGAGGTACATATTTTCAAAATTTAAAATCTGAATATACTATCTAATTTGTAAGGAAAGGCCCCATCTTGAAAACCTATATCTCAGACCATCTACAATGTAAAAGCACCCATTTCTGTTCTTTATGTACTAAGTTTACGTCTTAAGTAATTATCTTCCTTAGGGACCTCTCAACTTTATCCCTCAAACAAAGTTCCTCAAGATTTATTGATATTATTTGCAGAGCTCATGATAAACTTACACTAAAACAACACTGTAACAAAAAAAAAAAAAAAAAAAATTCAGCTTTTCGAGGTCCTTAACATCAACTTTATTGAGGACAAGCACAATTCAAAACAAACCCCAAAACCCAAAAGAATGACGTTTAGATTGGGATGCATGTCAAGCACCTTTTACGAGAGAAATAAGTACTAATTATATTTAGATAAGTGATTGTGATTCATGTTTTTATGTGGTATATCAGTACCAATAAATCTTTTTTCTTTCCATTGAGGATACTTTTATGGAACTTAAAGCTTGCAAAATGCTTAATAAAACTTGGGAATTTTTTAATTAATTTTTATATTATAACATCTATACTGCATGTGCAATTATAATTAAAAAAAAAAAAGCATAGTTGATTTTATGTTCAAAGTTAATAATTTAAACTACCTTGTAATTTTTAATACTTACTTAAAACTTATCCAACCACGCACAATAAAACGTGTTTCAAGTTTCAATAGAATTATCTACTCATTGCTAATATATATTTTATATCCTACATACGAAGGTAAAATGCATAGCTCATAACATAAAACCAGTGGTATATGGGATACATAATTTAGGGTGGATAAAATGTCATAACCTATACCTTAACTTATAAAAATAGGTTTTGAAGATTGGAAAGCCTATCATATAAAATCTTGTATATATACAACTAAAAACTTATCCAATCAAACAAGGATTATTTAGGTTTGAAGATTCATGAGTATCTCCAAGTATTTCTATATTTAACTATATTTTTCTTCTGAGGTAGTAGTGTTATTAAACTTAAATTAATTGATATGGTCCAATCTGATTTAACTTGATCTAATCATAAAACTAGTTTGATTTAATCATAGTTTAACCTCCAATCAATCCATGCTTGTCCCTTTTAACCATTAACCTTCTTACATATCCGAATCAATCATTTTGATCGGATTTGGGTATCGAGCCACAATTTGATTCAATACATCATGGACAATGTCAAAACAACGGCTTCTAGTGCTCTCGACTAATTCCAAATTTCTACAATAGATTCCGAGAATAAACCATGCACTCTAGTCATTGACATGTGTGGCAGGCAAGTCCATCTCGCGGCTTGTATAGCGAAGGAGAAGTACCGTATTTGACTTGGCTTTTATCGGAGGAATCGTGACCTGTCCAACATCATCATATGGTTTTTACACATTAACGTGTTCGTACGAAGTCCAACCATGGTTGGAATTGAAAAACAAATTATGCTGTTAAAATAACAATAACATGACGTAGATATTTATCACCATTTTTTGCTACACATTTTATTCAATTTGTCAACTAATAACACGTTCTACTTAAAGTTGTCAAAGTTATTTTATTTTAATAATTTCATTAAAAGGAAACCGTAAAATCATATTAATGAAAAGGGCAGCAAAGAAATGGGTAAAATCCTAAAATGATGAATGTTCTGCAAAATATTTTCTATTTTTTCACAATACAAATAAGCTTTATAGATCTCTAGAAAAATATTTTTTAGTTGTGTCTTGTGAGCATGAAATTCTTGTGTGATTCAATAACAAGTGCTACCCTATATTGTCATATAACTATACAAAACCAGCAATCTCATCATCAAAACCATTAAGAAAATTATAAACTAAATTAGTCGTTTTGTTAGATCTAGTCTTGTGATCAACTTAATTTTCATGATCCTAATAATCTACAGTTGAATGTTACTAATGAAAACTAAAAGGTAACAAATAAAGCAAGTAGGTAATGCTAGCTCAGCCTTGGCTCGTGCCTAGTCCACTCGACCATCCTATTGGTTCGATTCTTGCCAAACTATAAAAGCTCACCTTTTTACCATGCCTAGCCTACATTGAGCTGGCCCAACCTTACTTTATTTTTAACACAAGCTTCAAGAAACAACTATCATTAAAAGATAATTTTTGTCTTAGTTGGTGCAAATACATGAAAAGCTACCAAACAACTTAGTATGAGAACAAAAGCATTTGCAAGTTATGCAAACCAATCAATTCTTTGAAAGAAAGTGAAAGGTAGTAGTTAGAATGATCAACAATTAATAGCAAAATTCATCATTGCTATATGTTAATTTGATGGGTGATACTAGGTGCAAGTGTTGTTAGGATTAATTCATATTGTGCTAAACTTTGGTTTAGTTAGCGAGTTAGTAGCTAATAAGAGTTAGTTAAAGTGGTTATCCATAAGTGCTGAGGGATATAAATAGCAAGTGAGTGTGTAGAATAAAGTGTACGTGTGTGTTTGTACTCTGATATAAAAAAGAAAAGTGAGGTAAGTGCAAGAGTGTATGTGAGTGCAGCAAGAATTCAATAAAGAAAAGTGATTTAAGTGCAAGTGACTGTGTGAATGTGTGTACTATTGTTCTGTTGCTGCAGTTGCATATCTTGTGTTTCAACAGTGGTATTAGAGCCATTTTTGATCTAGAAAGTGAGAATGACTTCAGTGACAGGCAATATATCAACTTCTCTCCTAATCTTGGATGGGAAAAACTATGAGAAATGGAGTATCCAAATGAAAGTGATATTCGGGTTTCAAGATGTGCAAGAAGTTGTGGACAGTGGTGTTCAAGATTTACTTAACAATCCCTTTGAGGCCCAATGGACAGCACATTGAAAGTTGAAGAAGCGAGATTGCAAGGCTTTATTCTATATCTATCAGTGTATTGATGTAACAAATTTTGAAAGAATTGCAAATGCAAGTTTTGTGAGAGAGGCTTGGGAAACTCTTGAGAAGTATTACAAAGGAGCAAACAAACTAAAAAAGGTTAGGCTTTAGACATTAAGACGTCAATATGAGTTATTGTAAATGGATAGCAAGGAGACCGTGAGTGAATTTTGTACCAAAGTGATTGCACTGTCCAACTAGATGAAGGTAAACGGAGAAACTATGTTTGAAGGTATGCTGGTTGACAAGATCTTACGTTCTTTGTCTCCCAGGTTCAATTATATCATAGTAGCAATAGAAGAATTGAAAGACTTGAGTATCTTAACATTGGATCAACTGCAAAGCTCCCTTGAAGCACATGAGCAACGGATGAGTGAAAGAACATTTGATAAATCTACAAAGCAAGCCTTGCAAGCAAGAGTAAAGAGAGCTCCTTTTGAAAACATTGGGGGGAGAAGAGGAAGGAGTAGAGGACATGGAAGGATGTGGTACTAATCAAGAAATGAAGAACCTAACACTGATTAAACACATTTTAATGGTGTATACAAAAAAGGAGGACAATGAGGAAGAGGGTCTAGGAGAAAATTTGATAAATGGTCCATTCAGTGCTACAACTGCCAAAAGTTTGGCCATTTTGCTTATGAATGTAGGAACAATAAAGGGGGTCAAAAGACAGAAGGAGAGACAGCAAGTTTCACACAAGATGAAGGCCATAATTCTGATGATGCAGTATTACTAATGGTGACAATCCCACCTGGGAACACAAGCTCTAATATGTGGTACTTGAACATCGGATGTTCTAACCATATGATAGGTAACAAGAACTGGTTTCTTGAAATGGATGAAACCGTTAAGAGTAGAGTTAAGTTTACTGATAATAGTATGGTAATGGTTGAAGGATTAGGAAAAATTCTGATTAAACAAAGAAATGGGAAACACTCATACATCTCTGATGTTTTGTATGTATCGACTATGAAGACCAATTTGTTGAGCATGGGATAATTGCTAGAGAAAGGATATGTGATGAACTTAAAGGATCAAGTGTCGACTATATTTGACTGCAAGGGTAGATTAGTGATCAAAGCATTACTTTCATAGAACTGTACATTCAAAATTGATACCGAGTTGGGCGAATGTATAAGTCTAGCTATTGTAGTGAATGATGATACATGGATATGGCATTTGAGGTTTGAACACTTGAACTTCAAAAGCTTATCTTAGCTAAGCAAATCGAACATGGTTCATGGTTTGCCGAATATTCAAGTAATGGAAAAAATATGTGAAGGATGTCAGTTGGACAAACATCTAAGAGTGTCCTTTGGTGGAAGAATTTCACCAAGAACCTTGAGTTGTTTGGAAGTAGTTTGTTTAGATGTCTGTGGACCATTTGATGTAACAACATTAGGTGGGAATCGTTACTTTGTAACATTTGTTGATGATTTTAGTAAAAGAACTTGGGTGTATATGATTCAAAGGAAATCTGAAGTGTTCAACATTTTTAGAAGATACAAAGTATTAGTCGAAAAGCAAAGTGGTAGTGTTATTAAAATAATTTGGACGAATGGAGGTGATGAATATACTTTGAATGAATTTGAGAAGTTTTGTGAAAAAGAGGGGATTGAACATGAAGTGATAGCTCCATACACACCATAACATAATGGGGTAGCTGAAAAAAGAAATCGCACTATATTGAATTTGGTAAGAACTATGCTCAAAACTAAGAATGTGCCCCAATGCTTATGGGGGGAAGTAGTGGCGATAGCAATATACATACTAAACAGGTGTCCAACAAGATCCTTGAAACAAAAAACACCAGAAGAATTATGGACAGGGAAGAAACCAAGTGTATCTCATTTCAGAGTGTTTGGAAGCTTATGCTTTACACATATTCTAGAAAACAGAAGGAGGAAATTAGATGACAGAAGTGAAGAGGGAGTTCTCATAGGATACCATCCATCTGGAGCTTATAAACTATATAGTCGCACTTCAAAATGAGTAATAATAAGAAAAGATGTGGTGTTTGATGAAACTAAGGGATGGAAGTGGGAACAGATAACCGATAAGTGGGGGAATGATGCTAGGTTGATTATTGAAAGTAAAGAACATGTGATACAACAACAGCTAGTAAGTGATCGAATTGATAACACAAGTCAATCAATACATGTGCCAAATGATAGACACCAGTGCAACAGACAGCTTCTAAGGAGATATGATGACTATGAGATGTTTCCAGATGCTGTAGTAATAGCAAATGGAGAGTGTAGGAGATAGCTTCTAAGGAGATATGATGACTATGAGATGTTTCTAGATGCTGTAGTAATAGCAAATGGAGACCTGGTTCATCTTGCCCTGTTTACAGGACTTGAACCAATTAGTGTAGATCAAGCTTTGAGTGATTAGAAGTGGTGCAATGCTATGGGGGAAGAGATTCAATCTATTGAAAGGAATAAGACATGGGAACTTGTTGTCTTGCCAAAAGGGAAATTTCCAATTGATGTTAAGTGGATCTATAAAACAAAACTTAAGCTTGATGGGTCAGTAATTAAGTACCAAGCAAGATAGGTTGCAAAGAGTTTCCTCTAAAGGCAAGGGTTGGACTATCGAGATGTGTTTTTACCGGTTGCTAGAACTGAAACAATTAGGCTAGTGGTGGCAATTGCTAGCTCAAAGTTTTGGCCTATGTTTCAACTAGATGTGAAGTCCACCTTTCTTAATGGTCCATTGGATGAAAAAGTATATGTAACTCAACCACCAGGCTTTGAGATAAAGGGACAAGAGGATAAGGTGTATAGATTGTAGAAGGCTTTATATGGCCTAATGCAAGCCCCTAGAGCTTGGAATAAAAGAATTGACTCTTTTCTGATACAGCAGGGTTTTGACAAGTGTTTGAATGAACATGGAGTGTACATGAAGTCTAAGACTAATAGTGGCATGACTGAATTACACATAACTATAGTATGCCTATATGTAGTGACCTGTTGGTGACTGGCAGCTTTGTTAAGGAGATTGAATACTTTAAGGGGGTGATGGAACAAGAGTTTGATATGACAGATTTAGGGGAGTTGTCTTATTTTTTGGGATTAGAGTTTGTAAATGTGAAGAATGGTATCATTATGCATCAAAAGAAATATGTGATAGATGTTCTAAAGAGGTTTAATATGCTGAATAGTAATCCAACTACAACTCTTATAGATACTAGAACTAAATTAATACAAGATGAGAATGAAAAACTTATGGATGTGACCTTTTTCAAGCAAATAATTAAATCATTGAGATTCCTGTATAATAGCAAACCTGATATATGCTATGCAGTAGGACTTATAAGTAGATTTATGGAGAAATCGCGATTATCTCATTTACTTGCTACAAAGAGAATTTTGAGATATTTGAAGAGAACAATGGAGTTTGAGGTTCTGTTTCACAAAAGGTCAGTAGCAAAACAAGAAGAAGTTGTAGGATTTTCAAATGCCGATTGGTGCAGAGATAAAATGGATCATCGAAGCACTTTTGGATAAATGTTTCTGCTGAACAAGTCGGTGTTTACATGGTCCTCAAAGAAGCAATCGATTGTCGCATTGTCTTTGTGTGAGGCAGAATATGTTGTTGCTTCCTCAAGTGTGTGTCAAGCTGTGTGGTTGGATACTTTGCTGGAGCAGATGAAGATTACAGTATAGCATCCATTTGTTGTTTTAGTAGATAACAAGTCGGTAATCGATTTGGCAAAGAATCCAGTAGCACATGGTAGGAGCAAGCACATTGAAACCAAGTTTCACTATCTTCGTGATCATGTGAATAAGGAAAAGTTGAAATTGGAGTATTGTCAATTAGAGGACCAGCTTGCTAATATCCTAACTAAGCTGTTGAACATTGATAGATTTCGAAAGTTGAGAATGTTGCTTGGAGTTCATTCATTAGATAGCTGTAATATGAATTAAAGAGGGTGTGTTTTTAGGATTAATTCATGTTGTGCTAAACTATGGTTTAGTTAGTGAGTTAGTAGTTAATAAGAGTTAGTTAAAGTGGTCATCCATAAGTGTTGAGGGATATAAATAGCAAGTGAGTGTGTTGAATAAAGTGCATGTGTGTGTTTGTACTCGGATATAAAAAAGAAAAGTGAGATGAGTGCAAGAGTGTATGTGAGTGCAGCAAAAATTCAATAAAGAAAAGTGATTTCAGCACAAGTGACTGTGTGAATGTGTGTGCTATTGTTCTATTGCTGCAGTTGCATATCTTGTGTTTCAACAGCAAGTCGCCTAAATTTTAAAAACATGTTCACTTTTTGGTAACGTAACCTAAAAGTACACTAATACCAAAAAGTGTAAAAAGTTCATATATACATTGCACAAAAAAGATTTAGTGAAAACTAATACAGTATATGGAACAATAAGTAGCGTATAAATATTGATAAAATTTTTATATGTGATAATAAAGAAACGTATATTTTGAAAAAATATTAATTATATTTTCACGTGTCAAAATTTTATTATTATTTACATACCATTCATCAATTCACGTGACTTATTAATATTATTAAAACTTTTCTCACACGTGATATGTTAGTACCCTTAAAACCTTTCTCACATTGTACTAAGTAGACAATATTACCAAAAAAGTGCAATAAACACGTTGAAAGACTTTTTAGTAAGGCTTACTTTCACGTTGCTTGACGACGACTTAGTTTTTGAAACAATCGAATTTAATAGCATTTTACTCGAATCACATAAAAATAAAAAGAAAAAGTAAATGCAAATGTTGTCTTTTCTTATCCGTTCGGTTTCGTTAAAATAGGTAGGACATGATGAAATGAGGCATAAAAACAATTTTTTTCCTCCTGTAGTTCATATATGGAACATGCTAATAACAAAAGATGGTCCTTCTACTTGGAAAGATGTTGACACAGTGAGGTGTTTACAATAAGGAATTAGAAAATAATTGTTATTAATAAGCAAATTGTCCGTGCCAATTTGTAAAAAACAGTCGCTTGCCTATATTGAATGAATGATGTCGAAGACTAAAGACTCCAGTTGTACCCTCGGTATAGGTAATTAGTCAGTCTTTTTCATGCATCATATGGTCGTTTCTTGGGTGTTTCCTCCTTAGCTTTCTATATGTTGGAAGCCACTAAGCAAATTAACACTTAAACACCCTATTCTCTTCGAAGAAATTAAGAATAATCAAATAATGCTATTTCTCTTTCTCGGCATTCCATATTTTTGTGTACTTCTCCAATTATTCCATAGTTTTGCTGATTAAACCATACAATCCACTATCTGACCGTTGAAATCTCAATTACGTTAGTTTTTATAATCATTTTAGCGTAAACGGTCTCATCAATGAAACCTAAAAAGCCCTATATTTCTATATATTAAATTGGCATAATTGATTAATATTTTATGGGAGCTTTCTCCTTGTAGGGTGTGATTGATAAGACACAAATATAAATACCAAGTAGAGATGAAAAGTTTTATATATCCAGTAGTTTCTTAATAATAAGATCACCTAACACATTGTCATTTACTTTATTCTATGACTTACATTCTCCAATCGGAGTCAAAGAATGATTAGTGACTAATGACTTTAGGTTTGAGGATATATACGAGGGAATAGTAAGGGCTTGATGATCTTATGTTATGCAATTATTAATTTATAGGAAACTTTTCTATTAATTTATTAATTATACATGGGATTGGTCACATTAGAGCAACATTAGACTCATAAGCGCACCCTCCTTCTTCTCTCTCTCATCTATGCAATAATTATAAATTAAAAATGCTAAGGAATTCTTAAGCTTAAGCTGCAATAACTCGAGAAGCATGAGGTTTTATTTTAATAACTATAATTATAAAAATATCCATCGCAGTCATGCCAAGGAACTGTGGTCCCCCTTTGTCAGCTAGAGAAGAACTTTTGACAAAATTTATATTTATTCTCGGCTATACCTACACGGTTAAAGGTTTTCTGCATTATCTGTCAAGAAATGAATTTATTTTATTTGATAAAAATCGGATGGCATGGTAAAGTGGTGTTTTATTTCATATTGAATTTATATCCGTGTAAGAAGAGTATAACATTGAACGTAATATCATATATAGTTAGTTTTCTTACACTGATGTTTATCCTTATTATAAATGCATCATTTTTTTTAATCATATAAATTTTATATGTGTTTGTATAGTTCTAATTATCTCGGGTTGGTATTCATATTAACATTTCGTGCTGAAAATTATCAAAATATTTGATGCAGCGAGTCTACAGACTGTTCTTATTCTAAATATATCTGCAACATACTTTACCCATCATCTTGTTTAATTTTTCTATCCTAAATTCATGTTTATGTCTCCTGCTTATTTTATTTTATCCAATGTGAACTCTATATAGATCGATGTCAGATCTTGGGTATTCATTGTTGTCACTGACTAGAAGATCGTGACATCTGATTTAACCCCTCAGTAAAATTATACACGAAAATAACTTACTGCATATTTACATATTCACGTTGCACTGCTGGGGAAAAAATATAGAAAAAAGCTTGCATTTAGATGTTGTACCAAAAATATATCTAGGATAGAATTGATAAATTTCTACTAGTTGTCAGTTGACGTTAATCAATCACCCTCAAAATCCCGAGGGGAAAAGAAAAAAAAAAACGGAAAGTTTTATCCATGCCATATCCGAATACTTATTTATGTATTCATTATTACAATTCCACTTTTACACATCAAATGAGTTCATTATTAGTTTGTTAATAATATTTAGTATAAATGGTTTTTAATGAGTCCTTTCACTTGTATATTTTTTTTTTCTTTTCTTTCTATATTTACATCTCTTATATGAAATTATACTATTTCTTTTATAAGATCTTTTCTATCTATCAATTGGATCGGTGTTATTCTTTTAAAAAAAGTGATAGCATCTCTTATGACCGATATTAAACTCTTGAAATGATATGAACCTATCTATTTGATTCTATCTTGCAACCCTCACTCTTCATATGTAAGTTCTCATGTATTAATTAGTTTAACTAACGTAACTTTCTTTTTGTTTAATTTAATGAATTTCATATTTTGTAGGCAAAAGAAGCTTCCAATTAGGAAGTGGGTATTAAATATTGGACAAGTTAATTTGAAAAATGTTCTATAAGATTGTCTTACTTCAGCTTTTGATATTGAAGATATTCTAAGGAGATTTATCCTCAGTAATTTAATATAATATTTCACCTCTAGCTATATACCTAGCTAGCTACCTAAGCATATATTTGTAAGTATAAGAAAGATGACACAGGCCACAACAACTAACTATATTATATATTAAATTGATATGGCTCACAAAATCAAACATATAGATATATAGTGGTATCATATTATTGTACCTAATTTTGCTATGGCCGGCTTATTCCCCAACGATCTTGTATTTGGGTAAATTAAGAATGAAATCTATTGAACGCAAAATGTGGGTGTTGATCAAATTATGGCACATGGAGATTTGATGATCATTGAGCCCTACGTCAAAGATTTGAGGAACCATATTTTTATTTGATCTGTGTTTATAATGTCTGATTTTATTATTGTTTTGCCATTTCCAATTCCTAGTTTATTTATTACCTTAGGTCAGAGGATAACAAATCCTTACGAACTACAGAATCCGAGACAAATATCCCGGCTGTTACAGTTGGCTCTGTTTTTGTAGACCAATGATATTATGAGTTTCCAAACTATACATACCCATTAATTTCCACATGCATAGTCGACTGCACTATAACCAAGACATGTATGTCTACAGCTGGTAATGCTTGCGCAAGATTTTACCGATGCAAAACAATAATAAAAGAAGAGACTAAAAAAAAATATCAAATAAAAATATGTTACAACATATCTTTGTCGAAATGCAATATGTATATGTATTCTTTATAATTAATTTTTTCTCCAAGCTTCAGTTTATGAGGATCCTGTTCGGCCACTGTTTGGGTCCATCCCTAACACTAACGTGGAGATATAAATAGATCAAATTTCCTCTAAAAAGATTATAATATACTTTATTTATTTATTCACCTTTTTTCGAAATTTGGGATCCTTTGGTTCAACCCCGATCCAAGAGATTGAAATGTTCTAATGCCATCTTGATAAACCTCGGACAGGCGATTTGCAATGGGAAAGGGGGCAAATTGCAGAGTAAATAATATAGGAAGGGCACATATTAATGATAGATATTTAAAAGAATTAAAATTCTTTAGTTGGAAATTTTAGTTGAAGCTAAGGTCAACATTTAATATTTAAATATTGTGGAAATATTAGTTTATCAGTTTCATTCAGTTATTACTAGTATATGTATATATAGCTAATTGGCTTGCTATTTGTTTATTTTGTTGCATTGTTAGTGTTGTAATATAAATAGTAACTACAGCTATTATGTAATTAGTTAATCATTCTTCTAATACATAACAATTTTATACATTTCTTCTTCACTTGCTCCCATACATTCATGCTCTGCTATTGAGTCTTCATTCTGCACATAGTATAAAAGCTTTCATCAAGGTAATTTTTTTTTGCCTTGATCACTTTTAGCTTCAATCATGAGTGGTATTAGAGAAACAAATACTGGTGAGGTAGTAGATTCTACGATCACAAATCCTCTTTATTTGTCGAGATTTGATAAACCTAATATGGCGATTGGATATTTGATTTTTACTGGAAACAATTTCTTAGAATAGAATCATTCAATTAAAATGGATTTAGGTGCAAAATTAAAGCTTGGATTTATAGATGATACTGCTGTTAAGCCTAATGATGAATCGGTTAGTTTGATTAGATGGCAGCAATTTAATTATATGGTAAGCTACTGGATTCTCAATTCTACGTCTATTGAGATTGCATAGAGTTTTCTTTATACTCAATCTACGAAGCAATTGTGGGACGAGATAACCAAACAATATGGAGTTTCAAATGAGCCATTAGTTTATCAATTGCAATATAACATAAGCAATTTGAAGCAAAATAACCAAATTGTTGATGCGTATTATGCTAGGCTTAAAAGATGTTGGGACGAGTTACAACAGTTGCAAGCTTTTCCAAATTGTGTGTATGGTAGTGTAGATAGTTGTAGTTATCGCCTTCATAAGAAAATGATTGAATTTGAGTCACAAACTAGACATATGTAGTTTCTTATGGGGCTTAATGAGATTTATGATGGTGTATGTAACCAAATTCTTTCTACAGATCCAATGCCATCAATCAATAATGCTTTCTATTTGGTACAATAAATAAAGAAGCAACAACAATTTACTTCTATGATTGACTTTGAAGCTGATGCTTTTGCTTTTGCAACATGAGGAAGAGGTTTCGTGAATGGTATTGATAGAAGAAGACAAAAAAATAAGATAGTATGTAAGCATTGTAAGAAAAAAGGACACTCAATTGAAAATTGTTTCCAATTAATTGGGTATCCGGAATTATTCAAAGGGAAGAGAGTTAGTAAAGGAAAGATATTACATGCAAATTTGACTGTGATGAATAGTAGTGTTTCAATACCTAATGCAACAGTTATAAGTGGGATTGAGCAAAATGTTAGTAGTGGAAAAGCTTTGTTAACTAATACATGTCTTGATATTGTAGATGGATAATTTTCTGATATTACTCAGCAAGGTCAGCAGTTGGGCTTTAGTAATAAGCTAGGACAGAACATGCACAGTGAGATGATGAGGTTGAAGAATGGTTATTCTACTAACACAACTGTTGCAGCAAACAATGTTCCTTTTGTAGGTATGCTTAATGCTAATCTTTCTTGTTTACATGCTCCTAGTGATAATTTGGTAACTTGGATAGTAGATACGGGAGCTACAAATCATATGACCCTTTATTCAACCATATTACATGATATACAAACATTAACTCATCCTATTAATGTTAGAATACCAAATGGCAAACACATTCCTATTAAGCAAGTTGGTTTAGCTTTTATTACACCATCATTGACTATACACAATGTTTACCTTATACCCGAATTCACACATAGCCTGCTGTCTGTTCATAGCCTTATCAGAGACCATCATCTTGTTGTTACTTTTAACTCTTTTAAATGCATATTTTAGGACCAAAACCTTAAGAAAACAATTTCTTCAGCCAAAGATCATTATGGCCTTTATATTCTTCAAGTACACTTCAACAAGTACCAAGTTATAGAGGAAGATTCTTTTTCTTACAATTTAGTTTTTGATAAACATGTTTCTTGTTGTAATTCAACAATTTCACTTAGTCTTTTTCATGTACGTTTAGGTTACAGTTCGATCTTAAAACTTCATCATTTAGACAATTGTAAAAAATTTGATTTTCATACTTTCATTTGTGATATGTGTTAAGAAGCTAAATTTCATCGACTTCCTTTTATACGTAGTAAGCATCTTTCTACTTTCTCTTTTGAGCTATTACATATGGACATTTAGGGTCTTTGTAGTGTTACTTCAATATCTAGTGCTTGTTATTTCTTGACTATAGTAGATGATTTTACTAAGTCCACTTAGACTTATTTACTTCATCATAAGTCCCAAACACCTTCAGTCATTCGCAATTTCATTTCTTATGTGATTAAACACTTCTCCATATTTCCTAAGTTTATGCGAATTGATAATGGTTCCAAATTCTTGTCTAGTGAGTATCATTCTATTTTTGATCATTTGGATATTGTACATCAAAGGATAGTGCCATATACTCCTCAGCAAAATGGTTGGGTGGAGAGGAAACATGGAAATTTGTTAGACACGTCAAGAGCATTAAGACTTCATGCTCAATTGCCCAAGTGTTTTTAGGGAGAATGTATCCTTACTGCGACATACTTGATTAATAAAATGCCTATGGAAAGTCTTGGATGGAAGTCTCCCTATGAAAAACTATTTGGTCGTCCACTTACTTATGATAATTTGAGCGTTATGGGTTGTCTATGCTACATTGTTAATCATCTAACACCAAGGGATAAGCTTGAATCGAGAGGCATCAGATGTGTATTCTTGGGGTATGGACATGAACAGAGGGCTTATCGAGTGTATGATCTTGTTTATAAGAGGGTGGTTCTTTCTAAAGATGTGCTATTTTCTTAAGAGATTTTTCCTTTCAAAGATTGTCTTTCCCCCACCAATCATTTGTCTTGCTCCATGTTCCTTTGAGCTTTAAGTCTCTACCTTATTTTGTTCCTTCTTCCCTTAATGGTTAGTCATTAATTGATTACTCTATAGGACGTCATGCTATTATACTTAGTCAGCCTTCTGTTAACATGCCTACTATAACTTCTCTTGATTAGTCCTTTACAATCAGTTTACTATAGCTTCTTCTTATCAATCATCTATTGATCAAAGACATCAGTCTCCTGTTTCTTCTTCTCTATAGCTTAGGTGATTAAATGGACTAAGGAATCTACTAAAATGGTTACAAGACTTTATACACTCTATTCAATACAATACTGATTCAGTTACCTGTTCTCATATACCCATACCAACCCATATACCAGTTACAACACATCCTTATCAGTTGCTTGACCTTGCTTCTTTTGTTGCTTGCCCAGGTGAATTTGTAGCTTCCTTAGCTAAGGTGTTAGCTATTAAAGAACTAACTAATTACTTTGATGCATCTAAACATAAAGAGTGGCAAATTGCAATTCAAAATGAAATTAATGCTTTAGAGAGTATTGACTTCGCTTCCTAAGGGTAAGAAAGCAATTGGTTCTAAGGGGGTCTATAAGATCAAATATAAGCCAACTAGAACAATTGAGAGGTATAAGGCCAATCTTGTAGCCAAAGGTTTTACACAAGTCGAAGGGGAGGGTTTTCATGATACATTTTCCTCAGTTGTTAAGTTAGATTCAGTTCATATTATTCTTGCTTTAGCTGTTGCTTCTTCATGGTCTTTGCTTCAAATTGATATTAATAACACTTTTTTGCATGGTCATTTGGACGAGGACATTTACATGCTATCACTTAAAGGATACACTAAAGCAATGCCAAACCAAGTGCATAAGCTGTATAGGTCTTTGTATGGTCTTTGTCAGGCGTCTCGGCAGTGTAACTTAGAGATATCTAAGTTCCTAATTTCTCTTGGTTTTGCTCAGTCCTCACTTAATTATTTGTTGTTTGTTCACTTTAGGTATTTTGGTTGCACTTTTGTTCTTTTGTATTGATAGGAATTAAGCCCCTAAACCAATCACTCGTAGCCAAGTTAGAGGACTCCAAGAACTCATGCGGAGAATACTGTAAAGCCAAGACAGGAATCCTTATGCTAAATTAATCTCGTGCCAACCTATTTGTTAGATCTTCACATGTATCAGACATGCTCCTACCTAGCAGTGAAGTCTTATTCCAAAAAATAGCTCACGATTAGCTAAGCTGACCTCCTTAATCAACCACGGGCGTCTGACTCCAATTCAACTGACTTCTTTACCAGATTGATTGGCTCCCGACTTGATCTAAATCAGGTCGGCCCTTAACTACAATGCTTTCCTGCTTCTACCTACTTTGTATCATATTCCTAATGTCCAACCACCAAGAGACACGTGTCTTCTGACACAATATTCCAAAATAATTCTTTCTTTTCCGTATTGAATATACTTTGCCTTGTTTACCCCTTTTAGTATGTTTTATACAACCTAATTGTAAAATATCCTTTAGTCTTTTATGCATGTAAAGTAATCCTAGTGGATGGGTATATAAACCCCCACTTTCTTGTATGCAGACAATTAACTAATCAATACAGAATTATTCACTTTAAGCAACCTTAGTGTTCTTATTATCATTCAACTCTTATTTATTCCCTTTAGTAGGGAATAGTGGACTCACCACTAGTCCACGCTCAAATACACTAGATAAGAGTAGCTCAAGAGTAAGCAGAAGGATACTTAGCTTAAGAGGGGATAAAAAGTTTAGTGTATTCTCTGTATATGATGATGCGACAATTATATTATGTGAGTATTTATAGTATCTAGTTAGGGTAAGTCATAAATTACAGAAAATTACAGAAATGGATAAACAAAAGAAGAATAATTTACAAGAAAAACATGAAATCATGCAAAAAGAATATCCTTAGTTAGAAAGGATAATACGAATGTCAAAAAGGACAGCACACATGTAATTATGCTCATTCTGTGGTCCCAATAACGCTACAAGCTATGCAGGGGTAGGCCTTTATTAGGTCTAGTCAGCACTGACAGTTCGAAAGCTCTGATTGCTAGGATTGGACAAGGGTTAACTTAGGGAAAACTCACATTTTGGTTGACTTGGGGTGGTTTATAACCATAATATAACACATGTAAATTAATTTACTTGATAAATCCTCTATTCTAAGCAATTCTAGCATATTACTCGATATTAAACCAAAAATACTCAAAATCTAACCTTATAGTTTTTCAAAAATATTTACACAACATTAAAATAGACCCTTTAAGGAACTTATATACAAAAATTGGAGTAGAAACCACATCATTTACTATTTTTAAAAGTTATTACAAATTTCGTTTTTAAGCTTAATTTCTTAAGGAACCCATATTTTTGCTTTAAATCTCAAAAATCTAGTTTAATATTTGAATTTGTCATGCAAACATACTTAGGAAAACCAAGTTTCATAATTTTTAAAACCTCCTTTACTATTTTTAGAGTTATAGAGAAAAATTAAAGGAAAATCAAACACTCATCAATTTAATGACTCTCCAGCAACCAGCGACAACAATAGTGTTGGCAAAAACTCCCATCTAGTGGTTCTCTTTCAAGATATATGGTTGGTTGAATGTCAAGTCTTGATTTATCAACTCAGTTTTGGCACTATAGAGATAGCTATTTTCCTGATTTGTTGCTTGGACTAGGGTGATGCGAAGGGGTCAACTCAATACCTTGGTTGATCACCTCGACAGTTTCTTGGATAGTGTAGAAAGTAAGGTAGCTTAGCAGATCGAACTGGAGTAAACATTGCTCTATAGCGCTTAACTCATCTCAGACAGCTTGGTACACCATCTGAGAAAGCATTCAGGCTCACAACCATATGATCAGTCCTTGATCCCTATCATCCCATTCAGGTTGTTTAAGATTTGGGATCAAATCTAGTTCAGCTCCTAGTTGCTTATCCTCAGGAGTATAAGGTTAGAGACTGGCAATGTTGAAGAAGTCTAAGACTCCGTACTCTTTAAGTAATTCAATCCTATAGGTATTAGGATTAATCTTTTCATACACTTTGAAAGTCTGTCTACTCTAGGAGATAACTTGCTCTTCCTCAAGTTTACAAATCGTTCCTTGCTAAGATATATCTAGACCAAATCACCTGGTTGAAATTCTCTCTTCCTTCGTCCTCGGTTTCGCTTCTCAAGCTTAGTATTAGCTTAGCTCAATTGCTTTATAACCTTTTGGTGCATAGCTTTGATGGCCTCAACTCTTTCAACGGTTATCCAGTCACCATTGAGCTTCAGTTGGGGTCCTTGGTCCATCGGGAGCTCAGGTTTAAACCCATAAGCAACCTCAAATGGAGACATACTTGTTACGCTATGGGCAGTCCCATTGTGGGCAAACTCAATGATTGGCAGACACAAATCCCAATTGGCTATATTTCATCTGACAGTAACCCATAACAAAGTTCCCATGATTCTATTGATAGCCTCAATCTGCCTATCGATCTGTAGATGGTAAGACATGTTGTACAATAGCTTGGTTCCCATTCGCCTCCTTAGTGTCCTCCAAAAGTGGCTCATGAATATAGGGTATCAGTTCAAAATAATAGTTCTAGGCATACTGTGAAGCTCGATTACCTCCTACAAGAAAAGAAAAGAGATAGCCAAAGCATCATTAGTTTTGGAATAGGGCATGAAATGTGCCATCTTACTAAATCCATCCACAACCACCATGATGGAGTCCTTCCCATTGGATGTCTTCGGCAATCCTAGCACAAAGTTCATACTTAGCTTGGGCTACGGTTTGATTGGGATGGGCAAGGGTAGATAATGTCCTTACTTAGCTTGGCTCTTTACTTTTCGGTAGGCTGCATACTTTTCCAATACGGACTGCACATCTCTCATCATTCTCGACCAAAACAATATCGTAAATAGTACTTCATGGGTTTAGTGCTGGCCAAAGTATTTAGTTAATCCTCCTTTATGTACCTCGTACATAAGTAATTCTCTCATAGAACAGGTCAAGATACATAGCCTCCACTTTCTAAATAAGTATCCGTCCTCCCTGTAATAGTCATCTAGTGTCCGTCCTTCCTTATACCGGGCATAGATGGGATGAAAATGTGGATCCTCAGCATAAATATTCTTTATCATTAAAAAACTAAGTAGTCTTGTTTACAACTCGGTTAGGAGGGTATGTCGTCTTGATAGGGCATCGGCCACTATATTGTTCCTTCCATTCTTATATTTTAGGACATAAGAAAAACCCTACATGAACTCGACTCATTTGGCTTGCCTCTAAGACAACTTAGGTTGGCTCTTTAGATACCTCAAGGATTCATGATTGGTGTAGATCACAAATTCTTTGGGCAGTAGATAATGTTGCCATAACATGAAGGCTCGGATTAAGGAGCAAAACTCCTTGTCATGGATAGAATTATTAAGTGTAGCTCCTCAAAGTTTCTCACTGAAGTAAGCAATAAGTCAGTCTTCTTGCATTAGCACAACACCTATACTTAGTCCAAATGCATCATACTTTACTTTAAGCACTTTGTTAAAGCTCAACAGACCTAAGACGAGGGTTGTAGTTAGCCTCTTTTTCACCTCCTCAAAACTCTTCTTTTCTTTCTCTCCCCATTTGAATTCAACGCTCTTCCTTTACAATTCGGTAAATGGGGCCGCAATTGTACTGAAATTCTTTACAAATCTGCGGTAGAATGATCCTAGGTCATGGAAACTTCTTACGTCGGTGAAACAAGTCGACTTAGGCCATTGTATGATTGCTCTTATTTTCTCATCATTAAGTCAGATGCAACCTGTACTCACAATAAACCCTAAGAAGATTACCTCAGGTCGACAAAAGTCACATTTCTTCAAATTAGTGTAACTCGAAGTTTTGCAAAGACTCTTTGGAGATGCTCCTAATTAGTCTCCAAGTCGAAGCTATATACCAGAATGTAATCAAAATATATTACAACAAACTTTCCTATTACTTCTTGGAGCATATGATTCATTAGGCACATAAATATGCTTGGTGCATTAGATAGTCTAAATGGCATTACAAGCCATTCATATAAACCATGTCATGTCTTGAATACAATCTTCCACTCATTACCCTCGCATGTTCGAATTTGATGGTATCTAGATTTAAGGTTGATCTTAGAGAACACTCTTGCTCCGCTTTATTTATCTAGTATGTCATTAAGCCTGAGTAGGGGATACCTGTACTTGATAGTAATTCGATTGATCACTTAGCTATTTACACACATCCTCTAAGAACCACCGTTCTTTGGCACTAACAAGGACAAAATAGCACAGGGGTTAAAGGACTCGCACATATACACTTTCTTCATTAGCTTATCTACTTACTTTTATAACTTAATGGCTTATTTAGGATTCAGCCTATAGGTAGGCTTGTTGGGTAGTACGGCTCCTAACTGCAAGTCAATCGCGTGCTCAACGCCTTGGATTAGGGGTAAACCTTTCAGTAGCTCCTCTACAAACAGGTCGGCAAATTCCTCTAGCAATGTTTTCACTTTAGCAGGCTACTCCCTCTCCTCGGACCTCATCTCCAGCAATCTTTGGACTAACAGATAGGTTTGTCCTTTGAGCTCCATTTCTCTTTTCAATTCAGCTCGGGTCATAACTAAAGCCTCCTTTTTCAAGGTTCGGTTAAGTTGGAATTGCATGACCTTCATCTGCTCTACAGAACATGTATTCCTACTTCCGTCATATATAACTACTCGATCAATCATACATAGTCGTCCAAGTAGAACGAGGGATGCACTTATGGGCAGCACATCATGGAGTACTTCATCTCATTATTTGCCAATGTTGATTGGCACAGATACTTGCTTGTTCACTTGTAGGGCTCCCTTATCATTGAGCCAATGAAACTTATATAGTTTTGGGTGGGGCTTGTTAGGCAATTTCAATTGCTAGACCATAAATGCAAAGGCTGCATTGGTATAGCTCCCACTGTCAACGATCAGTACGCATAGTGATTCATTTACCTTGCATCCAATATGGAAGAGATTTTCCCTTTGTTCGTCTTTAGGTACGAGACTAACACTCATTGTCCTTCTCAACACTAGAGTGGTCGATATAAAGTTGCTTCCCTTACTATAGATAACTTCCTCCTCAGACAACTCCATCTATTTGTCCTCTTTCAACTCTTCTACTTCTTTTTCAGTGTTGTCCACTTCGATAATCAGTATCTCACCTTAGATTACCATAGTTTTCTATTTAGACACTGAACGGCCATGTATCTAAAGCCTTAGCATTTGAAACACTTGATCTCACTCGTCTTCCTTCCTAAACTTTGGCCTTTCTTAAGCTTCCTCCGAGGTTCCTTCTCCTTTACTCAAGTAGTCTGAGCAGGTTATTTCTCAGCAACCTTACTTAGTTCTGTTCACACAAATATACTTGAAACAATTCGACTACTGCCAAATTGGCTAACTAGCGGTCCGAATCTTCTTGTTCAATGCCTTTCTATCCTCTAAGCGGCTTAGATTGCATCATTAAGCATTCCAATATCCAAGGTTTTCAAGACATCTCTAATCTCATACTTCAATCCATCGATGAATCGAGATATAATTTAGTCCTGCTCTATGACTTCACATCAAATCATTAACATTTGAAACTCCTTAGCATAAACCCTTCTTGTCTGAGCTCTTACAATTTTTTGAAGGCATCCTACAAATAATAGCTCGGTACAAACCCTCTTCATTTCATCTTAACTCCTAATATCTTGTTCTCCTTCCCTTCTTTGGATGGCTTGCAAGTTCTTCTACCATAAGGTAGCATAGCTAGTGAACTCCAACACAACAAGTCTAGCCTTTACATTGCCAAGTGTGTTGTGGCATTCAAACTGCTTTTCAATCCCATCTACCAAATCTAAGTAGTCCTCAGCATCACTACTTCCAGAAAAACTCAAGATACATTACCTCAATCCTTTAACTTTAGGGGCTCATACATTTCTTTCTTAAGGCTCGTAGTACTCCTCTGCTCCGTCATCTCCTTCTGCTTCTTCCTCAATCTCTTCAAGCGTTAACCTTTATCTCACATACCTACTAACTCCTTTAACTCAGGGTAGTCGAGCTAGGGCATTAACTCAGCCAAACTGACCATTGACTTGGCTTTGTTGCTTACATTCTCTAGTAGGGCTATTCCCAACTCGTTGCCTATCTTCTTGGATAAAAATCACCAAACTAGCTACTATGTCGGTAAGTTTGTCCAACCGATCACTCACTAATTGAGGTGTAAAGCTTCCTTTTTGCCATTGGCCACATGGAGTACCACTTTCTTGGTTTCCCAAAGTTCTTTGAACACTTGAGTCTGATATTGATGGTTACTTCACAAAAATTGACGTCTAATAAAACCACTTGAAGATCAATAATCGATACTCCAATCACCATGATAGTTACACAACAAACGAACAATTAACCACACTCTGTTTTACATATTGAAAAATAAGGGAAAACAGAGCATAGAATACTTCTCAACTATTAAACTCCAAGGTTAACAATAGAATTGTTATCATACTAGAGTAGTAACAAACCACTTAAAGAACACAGTAGCAAAATCTAGATTCGAACATAGCTAGGCTCTGATACCAAGATGATACGGATTCTATGGATAGACATATGGACCCAATATCACGCGTAACCAAAGGGAATCGGTTTGGGCCATAAGATGGCTCAAAAAATAAATGATAGTCGAAGGTTAAGTAGAGGCTTCTATGTATCAACAATGGATATGATGCACTAACGTCTTACAAGAGCTCGAGTCACACTTAATATGACGCAATAGTATGGCCGGAGGTCACTCGCCACTAGTCCACACTTAAATGGGCTAGGTAAGAGTAGTTCAAGAGTAGGCAGAATGACACTTAGCTTAAGAGGGGGTAAAAAGTTCAATGTATTCTCTATATATAATGATGCGGCTATTACTTTATGCGAGTATTTATAATACCCAGTTAGAGTAAGTCCTAAATCATAGAAAATTACAACAATGGCTAAAAAAAAGGAGAATAATTTACAGAAAAAACATGAAATCATGCAAAAAGAATATCATTCGTCAGAAAGGACAGTACAGATGTTAGAAAGGATAGTGCGTGCGTAATTATGCTCATTCGTGGTCCCAATAACGCTGCAAGTCATGCAAGGGTAGGCCTTGATTAAGTTTGGTCGGCGTTGACAGTTCAGAAGCTCTGATTGCTAAGATTAGACAAGGGTTGGTTCGTAGACGACTCACATTCGGGTCGGCCTCGAGTAATCAGCTCCTAACAATTGTCAACTCAGTCTCGGCACTGTGGAGATGGCTATTTTCCTAATTTGGTGCTTGGATTGGGGTATTACGAAGGGATTGGCTCAGTACTTTGGTAATCTCTTAGATAGTATGGAAAGCGTAGTAACTCAGTAGATTGGTAGATCAAATTAGTGTAAACACTACTCCTTGGCGCTTAACTCGCCTTGGATAACTCGGTGCACCATCTAAGAAAGCCCTTGGGCTCGAGAGCGCATTATCGGTCCTTAACCCCTATCAACTACATACTACGAACATTGCATCAACTCCTCCATCACATTACTGAGAATCAATTTAATGGGTAATACACACCACATGCTTACACATATGGTATGTTGACGCCAATAAGATGTTGACATATGTGACGTGTACAAATCACGTGTGATAATCGATTTGGAAATTATTTCTTTCATTATAATTAGTATCAACATCTTATTAGAATTTACACACCACGTATACATAACATGTGATATGTAATACCTATTAAATATTTTTTTCCCTATTACCACTACTAATACCCCATCATCACCAATAATAGCACCATCAATAAAACTCTAAAGTAAAACTATTGAACCATCACTGTATCAACATCACCACTACCACCTACTGTCACTATCTAACTACTATCATAGTCATACACTAAGGTGGCGGTGATGATTACCTTATAGTGTTGGTGTTAGCATTAGTGTTGCTAATATCAAAGTCAAGGTTAGGTAGCAATGTAAGATAGCTGTAGTGGTTGTGGTGCGATAGTAAGGATGTCAGTGGTAAGGTTGTAGTAGTGATAGTAATAGCGATAATATGGGTGGAGATGGTATTGATAATAAAGTAATAGTACAACGGTGATAGTACTGTGATAGCAATATGATGGTAATGGCAATGTAGGGGTAGTGGTGATGGTGACAATATAAGAGTAATGATGGTGGCTGGTAGTGATGCGGTGACAGTAGCAATAGTGACACTATTGGTGGTAGTGGTAAGAGGTGGTGGTGGTGATAGTAATGAGTAGTAGGTGTTGGTAAGGTTAATAGTAATAACAATAACAATGGTGCGATAATAATGGTAGGATTACATTGAAATAAATAGTATTCTCTAGGGAAAAATAAAGATGTAATAGTCTACAATATTTTTAATCACTTTTGGTATAATTACAACAACAATAATATGGAAGTACAAATATAAAGAGCCATGTGTTGTGACAATTCATCTCACTAAACCCAATTTGATTGTAGATTAGAACCAAAGACATGAAGCAAAGATATAAGAAGACTAAGGGAGAGATAATAATAAAACCTCAAATTGAAGCAAAGCACAATATTGTAACATAATAAGAACAGGTTCTTGTCAATTATAGAACAACTATTCTCTCAATTAAGTTTAGTTCATTCTTCACTACTATCTTAAATCATCGATAAACTATTATATATAGTTATATTAATGAATTCTCTAAAATAAGTCAATATATAAAGTAGTTGCAACTGCAAGCTAAAACGAAAAGGGTGAAGGATCATCTTTGATGAAATTAATTTCCTAAAAGACATTTCAATTGATCCAAACTTAGATTCTTATCTATACATGTGCACATCTTCCAAATCGAAATTTTGTGGAAATTCAAGGTATATTCTATCACCATTTCAATATTTGTTGTGTTTTTTTTTTATCAATTTGTTAAGGCATAGCCATTTTGGTGCTATAACCTAAGATTTGCTCTTCCAAATAATTGAAATTTTGGTATTGCCATAAGTTTTATTTTCGACTTTGTTTAGAAAAGTGAGTTTCGCAACATTTGATATTGACAACGACAAATAAGTGCAATCTATCCAATCATGATTGCTTAAAACTAGAATTATACATATGTAAAGAGTTGAAGATTTCATGTATGATGAAACAATATTAACATAGATTCTTGGTAATTTATCAACCGACCTCAAAACCTTAAAGTAAGTAACAAAATTCTTCCTGTCTTTTTTTAAGAAAAGCGAAAGTGTGGCCGCTAGATCTCAAAAAGCTTATCTCTTGTCACCACATTTTGTTACCAAATTAGAATCTTAATCTTATGTAAATTGGGTATCTTTGTTCATGGTCATCACAACTTAACCACTCTTAGATTTTCGTAGATATGTATAGGCTTATAAGATGTGTCTTACCCTCTATGCATTACATGGATTAGATATTATTCTTTAAGGAATTTCTTGGTCATTGGTCACTACTGACTTTAATTAAGTCATAAGTTTAGCAAGGCATGTGATCCAAAGATAAAACTCTATATGTATCTAATCATCTACTCATTTTTAAGGCTTTGTATCGTGTTTTTTTATTTGCACCAACTCTTATACGCTTCTTAGCTCATCATTAATCTTGTGGTAAATTAAGGAGATTAATACCTTATACGACATATATGATATGAGAAAGTTTAATTAATCCAAGTATGAGAGGTGATATGGATTTCATGGATGAATACACGGACCTAATATCATGCGTAACCAAAGGGGGAAGGTCTAAGCCACGAGATGGCTCGAAAAATAAATGATAGTTAAGGGTTGAGTAGGGGTTCTCATGCACCGACAATAGATATGACACACCAACGCCTCACACGAGCTCAGGTCACACTTGATATAACGCATAAGTATGGCCGAAGATCACTCATCACTAGTCCACGCTCAAATGAGCTAAATAAGAGTAGTTGAAAAGTAAACAGAAGGACACTTAGCTCAAGAGGGGATAAAAAGTTAAGTATATTCTCTATATATGATGATGTGTCTATTACATTATGCGAGTATTTATAGTACTCAGTTAAGGTAAGTCCTAAATTATAGAAAATTACAGAAATGGCTAAACAAAAGGAGAATAATTTATAGGGAAAACATGAAATCGTGCAAAAAGAATATTTTTCATTAGAAAAGACAGTACGGATGTCAGAAAAGACAGCGTGCACGTAATTCTACTTATTTTGTGGTCCCAATAATGCTACAAGACATGTAGGGGTGGGCTTTAATTAGGTTTAGTCGGCGTCGGTAGTTCGGAAGCTCTAATTGCTGGGACTAGACAAAGGTTGGCTCAGGGACGACTCACATTTAGGTTGACCTCAAGTGCTCGACTCTTAACAATTATCAACTCAGTCTCGATACTGTGGAGATGGCTGTTTTCCTGATTTGGTGCTTGGACTAGGGTGTTGCGAAGGGGTTGGCTCGGCACCTTGGTTGATCACCTTAGCAGTCTCTTGGATAGTATAGAGAGCGAGTAGCTCGACAGATCAGATTAGGGTAAACACCACTCCTTAGTGCTTAACTCACCTCAGATAGCTTGGCATACCATTTAAGAAAGCCTTCGAGCTCAGAACCACATGATTAGTCCTTGATCCCTATCATCCCCTTTAGGTTATTTGAGATTTGGGATCAAATCTGGTTCAGCTCCTGGTTGCTCGTCCTCAGGAGTATAAGGTTGGAGATTGACAATGTTGAAGGAGTCTAAGACTCCATATCCTTCAAGTAATTCAATCCTATAGGCATTAGGATTGATCTTTTCAAACACTTTGAAAGATCCATTTGTTCTAGGAGATAACTTGCTCTTCCTCAAGTTTACGAATTGTTCCTTGCAAAGATGTATTTGGACCAAATCACCTGGTTGATATTCTCTCTTCCTTCATCCTCGGTTTCGCTTCTCGAGCTTAGTATTAGCTTAGCTCACTTGCTTTACAACCTTTTGGTGCATGGCTTTGATGGCCTCAACCCTTTCAACAGCTAGCCAGTTATCATCAAGTTTCAATTGAGGTCCTTGGTCTATCAGGAACTCAAGGTTATACTTATAGGCGACCTCAAATGGAGACATGCTTGTTACACTATAGGTGGTCCTATTGTAGGCGAACTCAATGATTGGCAGACACAAATCTCAATCGACCATGTTTCGTCTGACAGCAACCTGCAGCAAAGCTCTCACGGTTCTATTAACAACCTCGGTCTTCCCATCAATCTATGGATGGTAGGATGTGCTATACAATAGCTTAGTTCCCATTCGCCTCCATAGCATCCTCCAAAAGTGGCTCATGAACTTGGGGTCTCAATCCAAAACAATAGTTCTAAGCACATCATGAAGCTTAATTACTTCCTATAAGAAAAAAAAAAAGGGATAGTTGAAACGTCGTTAGTTTTGGAACATATCTTGCTAAATTGATCCACAATCACCATGATGGAGTCCTTCATATGAGACGTCCTCAACAATCCTAACATAAAGTCCATACTTAGCTTGGACTACGGTTTGGTTGGGATGCGCAAGGGTAGAAAATATCCTTGCTCAGCTTGGTATCAAGCTCTATTTCAGTTTTCCTTAATTTAACATATATTAAGCCCAACCCACTTAATATAAATTATTTGACATTAAATTAAGGGAACATTTTTCTTTAAAAATATTTTAGAAAAATTAAAGTCATCAACCAATTAAACTGGTAAAAAATAAACTTAGGGTTTTCAAGTGGAAAAACCTAATTTAGCCACTAATCCTTAAATTTTTTTAAAACAATAATTTTAGAAAATCATTTAGAAAAACTACATTTGAGAGCTAACCTGTTAAGACTAAGTCACCATATAAAAATGAAAAAAATAATAGGCTTTGTTTTTATATTTTTTTAATAATACTAACTAATACAACTATACAAAATATAACTAAAATGAATATTTTATTACGAATTTAAAAAAAATGAAAAAGTTTTTTATTTTTTATATAGTTGCCTCGATGCTACCTACATACTTACTAGTCGGGATCAAACCAACGTAATTTTTTCAGAAAAGATTTAGTTGATGGATTTTTTTAGATTTGAAAACTGAGTCAGATTTACGTTTACTTAACTATTTATTATTTTAAAAAAAATCTAATTTCACGAATCTATTTTAAAAAAAAAAAATCCTAACTAAATAAATCTTTTTGAAGACTCTGGTTAAAAATTTTTTTATTAATTTAAAAAAAAATCACTACGTGTCAAAAAATACCTTTTTTAAATCCTATATGTAAGATATGCTAAGATACGCATCTTAGATATGTATATTCTTCAAAGATACACATCTTATATACGTATCTTCTCCGAAGATACGAATCTCAAAGAAAAGATAAGTGATTTCTCAAAAATACAATTTAACTAAATTATAAAAAAAATGACAATTATCTAAAAAACATAGTAAATGATATGATGATTAAAAAAATAACCCGCACTAAAGGAAACAAATTAGTAAAAATAATTAAATTAACTAATAAAATAAAATAATTAAATAATAATATTTTTTTACCTAAACAGGTTGAGTCGTGCATGATCGGCATGCTTGTGTTGATCATATCATGATCGTTTAGACTACGTTTACGTGCTCAATATGTGTACTGGTTATTCATATACAGTTAATCATTCGCATGGCTGTGAAATTTGATCGTAAAGTGGCTGTAGTGCGTTGTGCTCATGCAACATGTTCGTGTTATCAGTAAGCGAGTGAACCAAGTCATGGCTATATATGTTGTGTTTGTGATCGAGTGACATTAGTGAATCAACCAAGTGTGTGATTGTGCTTATTATATGGCTTTGTTTGTGTCTTGTTTGTTCGTGTGCAAATTGTGATGAGCATATATATTGATCAAGCATAAGAGAGCATAGTGTGTGTTAAACTGTGTTAGGCAATGTGTGTCTCGTGTTTTAAGTGCAGTTTGTGTTAGGGAAGTGCAGGCAAGTGACAAAGGTACATATGGGAGCGGTCGATGTTAACGTGTGTTGTGATTAGGCATACGACCATAAGTGTTGTGCTGTATGTCAACTTTGGTATGGCGTAAATATTAGGATGGTAGATATAGCATCAGGTAGATAGTATGAAGGACGATGGATACGTATGTTTGTGTTTTAGGGTTGGTCGTAAGTGAGAGATGATAGATGCATAGTGATATCATGTTGTGCTTTGGGATTTATGAAAAACGCATCCAAAATCTACCGTCGACTTACTATTTATAAGCTACACAATCGAATCATTTGTATCTTTTTTATATAGATTTAATCTCAACAAATTAAGATATGATTTAGAATCTTTAAATATTCAACCTAGTTTCTAGAAACTTTATATTAATATGGGCTTTCTATTTTTTGGGGGCTCGACTCAATCCAACTTAATTTAGCCTAATAACTTACTTAATAAATCCTAAGTCTATTTTAGCCCAATATAAGTTAGACAAAAATCCACTTTATATTAAACTGAACTAAAATATTTTAATGAAGCCCAATTTTTTAATAAATTTAGAATTTATTAAATTGAATGTGCAACATTATCTAATTCCACCATAAACAACTCAACTCGACTTGACTAGATACGACTTGACATTTTTATTTTTATTATTTTCTTTATTTTCATTTTTTTATTTATATTTTAACCTTGACCCAATAAAAATACTAAAATAAAACGGTAAAAATGAGGTGTTTACACTTGGCTCTTTGCTTTTCGGTAGGTTGCATACTTTTCCAACATGGACTATACATCTCTAATCATTCTCGACCAAAATAATCTTATAGATAGTACTTCATAGGTTCAACGCTGGCCAAAGAGTCCGGTCAATCCTCCTTTATGCGCCTTATGCACGAATAATTCTCTCATAGAACAGGTTGGGATACATAGCCTCCTTTTCCTAAATAAGTATCTGTCCTCCTTGTGATAGTTATCCAGTGTTTGTCTTTCTTCACACCGGGCATAGATGGGATGAAAATGTAGATCCTCAGCATAAATATTCTTTATCATTGAAAAACCAAGTAGCCTTGTTTGCAGCTCAGTTAGGAGGGTATGAAGTCTTAATAGGATGTCGGCCACTACATTGTTCCTTCCATTCTTGTATTTTACGATATAAGAAAAACCCTCTATGAACTCAACCCATTTGGCTTACCTTTGAGATAACTTTGGTTGGCTCTTCAAATACCTCTAGGATTCATGATTGGTGTAAATCACAGATTCCTTAAGTAGCAAATAGTGTTACCATACTATTAGTGCTCGGATTAAGGAGTAGAACTCCTTGTCGTAGACAAAATAGTTGAGTGTAGCTCCTTCAAGTTTCTCGCTGAAATAAGCAATAGGTTAACCTTCTTACATCAACATAGCACCTATGCCTAATCTGGATCATCATACTCTACTTCAAACACTTTATCAAAGCTCAACAAATCTAAGACAAGGGTTGTAGTTAGCCTCTCTTTCACCTCCTCAAAACTCCTCTTTTCTTTCTCTTCCCATTTGAATTTAATGTTCTTCTTTGATAGTTCGATAAGTGAGGCTGCAATTATATTAACATTTTTTATAAATCTGTGATAGAACGATGCCAGGCTGTAGAAACTTCTCGTGTTAGCAGAACAAGTCAACTCAAGCCATTCTATGATTGGTCTTATTTTCTCATCATCAACTCAAATGCCACCTACACTCACAACAAATCCTAAGAAGATCACCTCGGGTCGACAAAAGTCGCATTTTTTCAAATTGGCGTAGAGCTGTTCAACTTAGAGTCTTGCAAAGAGTCTTTGGAGATGCTCCTGGTCAATCTCCAAGTTAGGGTCATATACCAGAATGTCATCAAAATAAACTACGATAAACTATCTTATTACTTCTCAAAGCATATGATTCATTAGGCACATAAATGTGCTTGACGTATTGGACAGTCCAAATGGCATTACAAGCCATTCATATAAACCATGTCGTGTCTTGAATGCGGTCTTTCACTCATCACCCTCGCATGTTTGAATCTGATGATATCTAGATTTAAGATCAATCTTGGAGAACACTCTTGCTCTACTTAATTCATCTAACATGTCATCAAACCTGGGTAGGGGATACCTGTACTTGATGCTAATTCAATTGATCACTCGGCTATCCACACACATCCTCCAAGAACCATCCTTCTTTGGCATTAACAAGGATAGAATGGCATAAGGGCTAAGGGACTTGTACACATACCCCTTCTTCATTAGCTTATCTACTTGCTTCTACAACTTAGCGGCCTATTCAGGATTCAGCCTATAGGCATGCTTGTTCGATAATGCAGTTCCTAACTACAGGTTGATCATATGTTCAACACTTCAGATTGAGGGTAGACCTTTTGGTAGCTCTTCTAGAAATAGGTTAGCAAATTCCTTTAGCAATGTTTTCACCTTGGTAGGTCGCTCCCTCTCTTCAGACTTCATCTCCATTAATCTTCGAACCAGTAGATAGGTCAGTCCTTCAAGCTCCATTTCTCTTTTCAGTTTAGGTCAAGTCATCACTAAAGCCTCCTTCTTTAGGGTTCGACTAAGTTAGGACTACATAACCTTCACTTGCTCGGCAGTCATAAGATTCAATTTCATCCTCCTGCCTTCATGCTCCATAGAACATGTATTCCTCCTTTCGTCATATATAACTGCTCAATCAAACATCAATGGTCGTCCAAGTAGAACGAAGGACGCACTTATGGGCAGCACATCACAGAGTACTTCGTCTTGATATTTGCTAATGCAGATTGGCATAGATACCTGTTTATTCACCTGTAAGGCTCCCTTATCATTGATCCAATGAAGTTTATATAGTTTTGGGTGAGGCTTGGTGGGCCATTTCAATTGCTGGGCTATAAATGCAGAGGCTGCATTAGTACAGCTCCCACTATCAATGATCAGTGCACAAAGTGATTCGTTTACCTTACATCCAATATTAAAGAGATTTTCCTTTGTTCATCTTCAAGTACAAGACTAACGCTCATCATTCTTCTCAACACTAGAGTAATCAACATAAAGTTGCCTTCCTTACTATAGATAACTTCCTCCTCAAACAGCTTAATCTATCCGTCCTCTTTCAGCTCTTCTACTTCTTCCTCAATGCTGTCAAATTCGATAGTCGACATCTTACCTTGGATTACCATAGTTCTTCTATTCAAACACTAAGTGGCCATATGTCTAAAGCCTTGGCATTTGAAACACTTGATCTCACTTATCTTCTTTCTTGAACTCTATCCCTTCTCAAACTTCTTTGGGGGTTCCTTCTCCTTTGCTCGAGTAGTCTGAATAGGTCGTATCTCAGCAACCTTACTTAGTTCCATTCACACAAATCTGCTTAGAATAGTTCCATTACTGCTAAGTCAGCTAGTTGGTGGTTGGAATCTTCTTATTCTGTACCTTTTTATGCTCTAGGCGGCTCGGATTATATCATCAAGCGTTCTAATATCCAGGGTTTCCAAGACATCTCCAACCTCATACTTCAATCCACCGATGAATCGAAATATAGTTCGGTCCTCTGGCTCTACGACTTCACACCAAATTATCAACATTCGAAATTCCTTAACATAAGTGTCTACACTTAACCCTCCTTGTCTGAGCTCTTGCAGTCTTTTGAAAGCATCCTACAAATAACACCTCAATACAAACCTTCTCCGCATAACCTTCTTCATTTCATCCGAACTCTTAACCCCTCGTTCTCCTTCCCTTCTTCGGGTTGCTTGCAAGTTCTTATACCATAAGGTGGCATAGCTAGTGAACTCCAACACAACAAGTCTAGCCTTTGCATTGTTAGGTACATCATGGCATTCAAACTGCTTTTCAATCCCATCTATCCAATTTCGGTAGTCCTTAGCATCACTACTTCCAAAAAAACTCAGGATACACATCCTCAATCCCTCAACTCTAGGGGCTTGTACATTTCTTTCTTAAGGCTTGTAGTACTTCTCTGCTTCATTGTCTCCCTTTGCTTGTTCCTCAATCTCTTCAAGCACTAGCTTTCATCTCACATCTTTTCTAACTCCTTCAACTCGAGGTGGTTAAGTTGGGGCATTAACTTGGCCAAACTGACCATTAACTTGGCTTTGTTGCTTACATTCTCTAGTAGAGCTATTCCTAACTTACTGCCTGTCTTTATGAATAACAATCACCAAACTAGTTACTAAGTTGATAAGTCTATCCAACCGGTCACTCACCGATTGAGGTATAAAGCTTCGTTCTTACTATTAGCTACATCGAGTACCATTTTCTTGGTTTCTCAAAGTTCTTTAAACACTTGAGTCTGACATTGATGGTTACTTCACAAAAATTGACGTCTAATAATACCACTTGAAGATCAATAATCAATACTCCAATCACCACGATAATTACACAACAAACGAATAGTTAACCACACTCTGTTTTGTGTATTGAAAAACAGGGGAACACAGAGCACAAAATACTTCTTAACTACTAAACTCTAAGGTTAACAATAGAACCGTTATCATACGAGAGCAGTAACAAACCACTCAAAGAACATAATAGCAGAATCCAGCTTCGATCATAGCCAAGCTTTGATACTAAGATGATACAAATTCGGTTGATAAACACACAGACCTAATATCACGCGTAACTAAAGGGGGTGGGTCCAGATTATAAGATGGCTCGAAAAGTAAATGATAGTCAAAGGTTAAGCAGGGGTTCCTATGCACTAATGATGGATATGACGCACCAATGATGGATATGACATACTAATGCCTTACACAAGCTCGAGTCACACTTAACATGATACACAAGTATGGCCGAAGGTTACTTACTACTAATTCACACTCAAATGGGCTAGATAAGAGTAACTCAAGAGTAAGCAGAAAGACACTTAGCTCAAGAGGGGATAAGTGTAAGCCCCAAAGTTCAGCCAAGTAACCGTAAGATTGAACTTAGAACCCAAGGTTTAGGGCGATCGGCTAAAGGATCCGATCACACCCAAATTATAAACTATTGAGAGAAATATTAGTAAAAATGACCCCGTAAACTTAAATTTAAGAAAATAAATAGTAAAATAGGAGACTATAAAATTTTCAAATTTTAAGCATAATAACTGCTAATTACCGAAAAGGCAAAAAGTGTAATATAATAACTGAAAAATTATTAGAGATAAATTATATGTATACTAAAAATTTTAGAATGACCAAAATAATATTTAGGAATGTTCACGTGTACCCTACATGTATTTACGTGTAGATAAAAATACGCGTAATTACTAAAATTGGCCGAAAACTAAGTAAATAATTAAAGAAAAATACAAAATAATTATAAAAAAATCAGAAAAAATCAGAAGAGGATAAGTTGATGCAAGATCAGGTCGTGGACTGAAAAGAAAAAAATTAACCAATAAGAATTTGACAAACTAAAAGCTTAAAATCAAGGAAATGGGGCAAAATCCCATCAAATTAATGTATAATAATTACAAAATTCGTCTATAAATAGCAAGAAAAATTCAGAAGCTCATTTGGACAGATACAAATCAGAGAAAATTAGAGAGAGTCGAAAATTTGAGAGAAAATCCAGAAAAATAAAAAAAATAAGAAAAACTATGCAGTTAGGGGTTTTAAAGGGAACCCACACCAAACGAGGAGCTGGGAGTGGACGGCCACGACCACCATACGGTGGTGGCAGCGCCCAGGCCGGCCGACAAGGCCACGGCGGCCCGCGGTGGCCGGAGCCACCTGAACCGGTGAGTCCAAATTCCAGCCCGATTCTTGTATAATTTTGTAAAATTAGTTATTTTGCCCAGAAAATTATGAAACTTGTTATTCTAAGGTTTTATTGTATGTAGATTTAGGGAAAAATGTTGATTTAGTTTAATTATGTCTGGAAATATAGGGTCCTTAACAAATTGTTCAAAACCGAGCATGATTAAACCGGAAATTAAATAGGCTTAGGGATGTAGTTTGGGGCTCAAAATTTTTCTGTAGGATGCTCATGTGACATAGAACAGTGCTATGAAGCCATTTTTTTAAAATTAATTTTCAAAATTTTTAAGTTAATTTTTAGCCCTAAAATGATGGAAAAATTGGGTAATTTGGAGTTAATTAGGTGATTAGGATGTTAATTACTGATTTGGATCTTAATTAGATGTTTAAGGAAGTTAATCTCTACAGTGGAACCCTAATCCTAGCATTTAGGTACTAAGTATAGTTAATTAAGGAAATTAGGTAAGTAATATAAGAAATTAGTAATATGTGAAATTGTAAATTAATAAATATGGAAAAATTAGGGTTATTTAGATAATATTAGAGTAAAAATCAGAATAATATTAAATCTGAATTAAGATTGAATTTTAGGTAATTATATAAAAAAGTAAGATTTTCTCACATCGAGGATAAATCCGATACCCTAATTAGGACTAGCGTGTACCAAATAGCTTAGAATACTAAATTAAGACCCAATAGGATATTTGGAAACTCGAGCTTAATGTAATTAATTTCACATTAGGATTCGAGCATGTTTAGGATTTAAAAATCAAACCAAAACCTAATTTAGAAATTGATGCGGAAACCGAGACCGAACCCAAACCTAAACCTAAACCTAGAATAATTATAAAAGACTTAATACCTAGATAATTAAGCATATTAAATCTTAAACAAAACCTAACAATAAGCATTATAGGATAAAACGAACCTATAACAATTATATGAAAAGTTGAAACCACGTTCGTGTTATAGGGATAACCGGCGATGGCCTGAGCAGATCGGACCTCGAGTGAGCGAGCGAGGAGTCGAGGTAAGTTGGGATTAATACGATGTTGTATTTTTTGGAGGCTTAAGATTATGCTTGGTTGTGCTTGCTAGATAGTTGAATGTGTGCATGTGCTTGATTATGAGTGATGCTATGATTCTCTTTGTTGCTTTAGCACATGTCGTATGAATTGTATGTAATGATTGATCACCCTAAATTGGACTTAATAAAATATACGACCAGTAATCATAATCGATCATGCATGGCAACCCGTTAGGGGATTTAGGACTCTCCGGCCAAATACCGACCCCTTCGGAAGGGATAGCGCAGGATTGCAAAATGGTCCCTTCTTCATCCTCAGTCGAACTAAGTGACAGGAGAGGAGGTCGCGGCGGGAGTAAAGACAGTGGTTCGAAGGTAGTCGCGGGAGGAGCAAGGTCTCCATTACACAAGCTTGGGTTTGGTCGTGAGCTGTTGCATTAACGGTAACTCCTCAACCCGGATTAGAGCGGGCGCAATTTCTCTAATCTCACGACGGGCCGGACAACGTCGTGCGATGGCATTTGCTTGCACATGCATTGCAACTAATAAGTGATTGAAAACCTTGTTGTGTGTATGGTATAGTTTTAAGTCTTCCGTCCTAACTTACTGAGCTGTGGTTGCTCACATCCCTATAGACATCGTGCAGGTGCTGGTTAAGAAGCGGCAAACAAATACTCTAAAGCTAGCAACTGCTGGATCCTGGGGAGTGAGGAAAAACATTGAAGAATAAACACATATTTTAAGGTCTAAGTTTTTATTTTAGAATTGTTTTTAATTTCCGAGTGATGTAATAACTAAGGAATATACTATAGAGAAATGTTGTAAACTTTAACTGCAATAATTGAATGATAACATATATATATGATTCCTCACTTTTATAGGTAAATGATTTATTTAAATTACAAATTGTCTACTTCAAAGCGGGTTAGTTGTGGATGCCTTGTGTAGATCAGGTCTAGGATAGCGGTTGTGAGGCCAACTTCTATCTTAGGGTGGTTTACACGGCGAGGCTGTTACGACTCTGCCGCTTCGAGGCGTGACAATAAGAAGTTTAGTGTATTCTTTTGTATATGATGATGCAGCTAGTACTTTATGCGATTATTTATAGTACCTAGTTAAGGTAAGTCCTAAATTATAAAAAATTATAGCAATAGCTAAACAAAAGGAGAATAATTTATAGGGAAAAAATGAAATTGTGCTAAAAGAAAATCCTTCATCAAAAAGGACAGTACGAATGTTAAAAAGGACAACACGCATGTGATTCTGCTCATTCTGTGGTCTCAATAACACTATAAGTTATGCAGGGGTTGGCCTTGATTAAGTCTGGTTGGCATCAACAATTCGAAAGCTCTAATTGCCAGGACTAGACAAAGGTTAGTTTGGGGACAACTCATATTCGGGTTGACCTTAGGTGGTCAGCTCCTAACAATTGTTAAGTCGATCTCGACACTATAGAAATGATTGTTTTTCTAATTTGGTGATTGGATTAGGGTATTGTAGAGGAGTTGGCTTGACACCTTGGCAATCTTTTGGATAATATGGAGAGCAAAGTAGCTCAGTAAATCGAACTGAGGTAAACACTACTCCTTGGTGCTTAACTCACCTTGGACAACTCAGCACACCATCTGAGAAAGCCCTTGAGCTCAGAAGCACGTGATCAGTCCTTGATCCCTATCAAGAGGTAATACAATTATAGAGGTAATTAGTTGATTTCTAATGCATAATTTTGTTTCATATATTTCTAAAATTGACACAACCTTGCAGAAATGACAACCATAAATATTGTCCACCAATGCGAATTTCCATCTATTGTATATGCACCTAAAAGTTAACACTTCCATGATATATATAACTACACTAAAAGTTTGATATTTGTATACAAGTTTCAATTAAGTTATAAACCTTCCTTAAAGTTTTAATGACTTTTATGCCTTTCTATACTATGTTTCTTATTAATCCTTATTAGTAAGGTGGTATAGTTAAGTCTTATGTTTATAAGTGACTCTTTTTTTTTTTTTGGGGAAAAATGTAAATAAACTTCATAAACTTTCAAAGTGTGATTTTTGACCCCTAAACATTTTATTGACTAAAAAAGTAAATTTCCTTTATATTACTAGTTTTTCAAAATTTAGGGAATCAAAAACCACACATTAAAAATTTGGATAATCAGTTCAGACTTAAATTAAAGTTTGGGGAGGTTATTTATAATTCCCCAAAACCCGTCCTCTCCCTTTCCCTTCCCTTATAATACGGGTTAAGATCAAATAGACATTTTTTTTAAGGCTAGAAAAGTTGATAAAAAATTATAATAGATTTATGAAATTATTCTTATTCCCTTGAAAAGTCAATAAAAAGAAATCACATGACAACATGAATCCCAAACTAAACGAGAAATTATGTGGCTAGCTATTAGTTATTACAAAGAGAAATAATCTGTAGTCACTCATTACAAACTGAAAAGCGAATTTTCATTTTTGAGTATTTGTAAATTCTCTAATGATCATCTTTCCTCTCTTTTTTTCCCATTTCTATAGTGTAAGTTATTATGATTGATATTGGTTAAATTTTTACAATTAACCTAGCTTGCTGCATAGGGATTGCTAACTTGCTTTCTAATTTTTGAAGTTATAAATCTATACGAGTTCTGTATAAGCCAAGATGAATGTCTTGATACAACACCTAGAACGATAAACATTTTGGTCATGTCTTTTGATGGGAGCAACTCTAGTATAGCGGTATATGCAACAGCAACCTAAGATGAGTTAAACTTGAAAAGTTGCCATCTCCTTAATCAATTTTATTGTCAAGAAAAGTATTGACTATATATAATTATACTAGAGTAAATTAACATTCCATTGAACAATTTTTTTAATAGTTAAGTATCGTGACTGGCTTCTCTTCTCTGACGTCCTCTTTTCTACTAACTCTAATTAAAAGCCATAAGTTAACATACTCTTTACATTTTTACTGCAATATTCAAAAAATTAAAAAAACTATACTATAATCTATAAGAGGAGGTTTGGGAGCATCCCTTGGCCAAAAAAATAAAATAAACTAAAATAATAAAAACAGAAAAGCAAAAGCATACTTCGGAACATTCGTAAAAGTGTTAAATAAAGAAATTATTAAGTCTGTATGTATTTAATTTTTCGTGAACTGTATTAAAATAGGAAAGTGTGAAAAAATTATTTTTGGACTTTTATAAGCAAGTGATTAATTGCAGATGTTGATTAACAAGACTTGTTAAAGAAAAAATATGAAAATACCCACCCCAAGCAACCGTCAAGCTTTTTACATGATGATATAAGCAAACAGTTGTCACATTGAGGGATTAAAACTATATGTTATATTTTTGTGAAAAGGTTCTACTCCGAGATCATGCTTACACTAAAGAGAATCACAATCATTGATTTTTATTTTTATTTTTTTCCCTCTTTTTATCTCCGAGTTGTCGAACCTTTTCAGGCCAACCCCCTCCCTATAAATAAGGGTGCCTTTTGACAAACCTAAACCCACTTCAACACAACACAATTCAACATTTTCTCCTCTCTCTCTCTCTCTCTTTCTCTCTCTCACATTGCATACTTACATAAAAACATATACAATTCAGGCTTCCAACATAACTTTTTTCAGAGCAACAGCTACCTAATCCGAGTGAACTTGTTTATAGTTCAATATCATGGCCATAGAGATCGAGGCACCTTCTGTTAGGCTATCAAAGGTTGCGGAATCCGACACACACGGCGAAGACTCTCCTTACTTCGCCGGGTGGAAGGCCTATGACGAGAACCCCTACGACGAAATCACTAACCCGGCCGGGGTCATCCAAATGGGATTGGCAGAAAATCAGGTGAGCAGGATTGATTGGCATAAGCTGAAGATTTGTTTTATATATTTGTTTGATCAAAAGATAATGTTCCAAGTTGTCATCTGAGAGGATTTTTCATGTGGCTAATAATGTTAATGTCTGTTGTCTGGTTGACATAGGTGTCGTTTGATTTATTGGAAGGTTACCTGGAAAAGCACCCTGAAGCATCTGTATGGGGAAAAGGAGCCCCAGGTTTTAGAGAGAATGCCTTGTTTCAAGACTACCATGGTCTCTTGACTTTCAGAAAGGTATGTAACTGATGATTACTCTCCATTTTTAAGAAATAGAGAGTGATTGTGCGAAAATGATTATGAGAGAAAAAGAGTTAAGAGGGTTAACTTATGAGATTGAGCTTATGTATTCAGGCAATGGCAAGTTTCATGGAGCAAATCCGTGGCGGCAAGGCAAAATTCGACCCAGAGAGGATAGTCCTAACGGCTGGGGCCACCGCAGCCAACGAGCTGTTAACCTTCATTCTGGCAGACCCTGGAGATGCTTTGCTAGTGCCTACTCCCTACTATCCAGGGTAAGTGTAATGAAGCTTTTGGCCATCCCGAAAAAATAAAAAAGCTTGGGAGTAATAATTGGGATAGTTCTTTCATTTTTCACCTAAGATTTTCTTAATTCTTACCTAGTACTTTTGGTTTATTTCAGGTTTGATAGAGATTTGAGGTGGAGGACTGGGGTCGAAATAGTGCCAATACATTGTGATAGCTCCAACAATTTCCAAATCACTCCTGAAGCTCTAGAAGCGGCCTACAACATGGCTGTGTCAATGAAAACAAGGGTGAGAGGCATCTTAATCACAAACCCCTCTAATCCTCTAGGAGCCACGGTTCAAAGATCTGTCCTGGAGAACCTTCTCGATTTCGCAACTCGGAAGAACATCCACCTCGTCTCGGATGAAATCTATTCCGGTTCGGTTTTCTCGTCATCCAAGTTCGTCAGCATTGCTGAGGTCCTGGCATCAAATGGCTACAAAAATTGTGAACGAGTCCACATTGTGTACAGCCTCTCGAAAGATCTAGGCCTGCCAGGATTTAGAGTTGGGACGATATATTCCTACAACGACAAGGTTGTTACAACAGCCAGGAGGATGTCAAGTTTCACCTTAATCTCATCGCAGACACAGCATCTTCTGGCATCCATGTTGTCTAACAAGGAATTCACCGAGAACTACATTGAGACCAACCGAAAGAGGCTGAAGAAGCGATACGACATGATTATCAAAGGGTTGCGAAAAGCCGGGATCGAGTGCCTCAAGGGTAATGCTGGGTTGTTTTGTTGGATGAATCTGAGCCCTCTACTTGAAAAGCCAACAAGAGAAGGTGAATTGGCACTTTGGAGGACCATGCTTCATGAATTGAAGCTAAATATTTCTCCAGGATCCTCTTGCCATTGCTCTGATCCAGGTTGGTTTAGGGTGTGTTTTGCTAACATGAGTCAGCAAACACTAGAAGTAGCACTTCAGAGGATACACAAGTACATGGAACAAAGAAATAGAAACTAAAATATATAAATAAATTAAGAAAAAAGAATAAAAGAAAAGAAAAATACACCCATATATATTAGTAGTTTTAAATAATTCCAAAATTCTTTTCGTGGTTAGGAAATAAAACCATTGTGGAATTTTTTTTTTCTTTTTTACAGTCAAAAATCGAATATATGAATAATACTTCTTATAATTATATTGTGGTTACATTTAATGGTGCAATTAAATGTAATTCATACGTTTGTTTTCTTGCTTTGAGAAAAAAAAAATAAAAAAGCAAGTTTCACATTAATTATTCCAATTATACAATATGTATTGTTATTAGTGCAGTATTTCATAATTCATCAATTGTCTCAAAGTTATATATGTTTTTTTTTTCTTTTTTTATTGCCAAAAAAGTTGTGTGTGTGTTATGAATATGAAAATATAATGCTTTCTTTGGGCACTGTTATTGTTATTATTAAAATGGAATGTACGAAGAATCGAATTTGATTTATTTTATAAAAAATCATTATATTACGTTGGACTAGAGTTTTGCGATAACACGATGCCTTTGACTTGATTCTTTTTATGTATATCTTTAACTCAAGTGTACTAATTGGCTTATCTTACTACTTATATTAATTAAGCGACATAATTAGGTCAATCAAGCGCGACAGGATCATTTTAATTTGATTAATAAATGTTTGTCAGAAATCGATGCTATCGAGTATTGTCAGCTTACATCTACGACAGGTCGGCAAGCTAGTTACACCATTTTCCCCATTAGGTCACAAAGCTGAGTCTGACCATTGGGATCGTTAATTAATGTTGTCTGCATGTACCTAATAAACCATGCCCAAGTATCAATTTGGAACAAAAATTAATATATAAAAAAGGGAAAAACAAAAAAAACAAAAAATTAAAAAATTACATACATACCACTACTAAAAAAATATTTATAAGAATACGACATTTGAAATCGTCTTTTAAATAAACCGATTTTATTCTAATCGGCGATTTCACTTAATTAAGATACAATTTCACTTTAAATCAAATGAAATTATCTCTTTAATAAATGATTTTAAGTATCGTATTTTTTAAAATATTTTCTCATAAACGGTATTTTCAAAAATTTTTATTTTTTTACATTTTTTTCCTTTTCCCTAAAAAAGGAATGACATTTTTTTTTTCCCGATTATTAATGGAAGGGAAAAAAATTTAAATCTAGTTATAAAAATTTATGGAGTATCTGGTTACACATTTTAGAAGATAGATAAATATATAAATATGAATTTTCTTCATTTACGTGGTAAAGGCAAACTCGATAAAAAAAATTCTTATGTGCAAAAAGTCTTCGTTATTAATATTATTATTATTATTATTTTCATTGTCAGTCTCAAGGAAGTTGGCAGTTGGTGCCTTGGGACATTCTCTAGCATAACAAATCGAAACACCAAAAGACGGAGATGACCCCCAACAACCTTCCTCGCCACGAAGCGCTGCTTAGGTTGAAAGACTCAAAGTTCTTTTTAAGCTTTTGACATTTGAGCATGCATGTCATGTTCACGAGCACTGCACTGATAGTGATCTTTTTAATTGATTTTAGAAATTGCATATGGATGATTTTATATAAAGTCGTCACAATTATAAATATGCTATAAATATATAAATTATAGTGCAATATATTGATTCTAATAATATATTTATATTATTAAAATCTATATATTTATATCATAATTATAACTACAACTTCATACACAGGAACTTCATTTAATAATTTTTGCTGCTGATAAGATAACATTTTGATTTCATGTACGGGTCTGGAGAAAATAAGTACTCCAATAAAGACGCAAAGGAATGGTCCACGACAAGATATATTATATCCTATCGTGACGTGCTCTGCCATTGGGAAATAAAACAAAATAGGATGGTTGACTAGAAAAAATTTGCAAGTATACCTGCTTTAACTAGACCGTGGAAGTCGGAACTATAGCGAACACCAATGGCATTGGTACCACGAATGCTTCAATTTACTGGAGATAATATCACGATAGTTATCAGACCTTCACGTATTTTTTCATATCATGTCCAATCAAAGTATTAGTTATTAAATTTAACACCTAAAATTTAAAACTGTTAAATATTTAATACTTAATAAAACTTTTGCTTATTAAATATATTATCTCTATTATTTTTTAAAAGATGATATGGTTAACAATCATTGGTAAATAAATATACAAGATAAGGTAAGGTAGTAAATTTAATCCAAAAAAAAGCAACTAACGTATAATATCTAATAATCTCGAATTCCAAGCATAAAATTGAAATAAAGCTTAAAGTTTGAATGTTAATTTTGACGTTGTTCCTTATATGGAATAACCGGATAGCATGCACCGTTAAAGAGTTCAAAAAATAATAAAGAATAACAAATTGGACATGAACTAAACTGGGTTATTGATATATTTTGGAGAATGCTATGATAGCTCAAGATTTAATACATTCTATATTAGATTGGAGTAGCATCGGTTTGTGTTCTAGATATTGGCTGTGTAAACAAGCTAATGCAGTAGGAGTTGCACGTGTTAGAAGATCAAGAAAGATGCGGAAGCATTTTAAAGATTACGTAGTAGAGAATTGATTCACACGATAACATATTATGTAACAACATGGTACATGTTGAAATAGTAATCGTAACCAATAACAGTAGTTGTTATAAATGAATACAATTGTGAAACAAGCAAATAGTTATACAGTATGAAAGGAAAAAAAAAAAGGGACTTGTCGATTACACTGAGAGAGCTTTGGCTTAGGAGGTTTTTTTAGTACTTGAAATCCAAAACTTTGCTTCATCTTCATCTTCATCACCTTGCACTCATCTATAGAAACACACATTATATCTACACAAATATATATTCAAACCACAAGAAAACAGTATCATTGATAGATGAGATAACATAAAAATCATTTCCGAAGTTTGTTCTCTTTTTCCACAACTTTGGTATTATAGATATGAAAACCTAAAATCTAAATAGTTGAGATAGTAGAGAGAAAAAAGACATAAATTACCTTTGATCTTTTGCATTCAAAGCACAAGGTTCAAGAGGATTCATTTTTTCACTAGTGCAAGATTGGATGACTAAGGATTCAGAAATTTTGTTAGTGGTATGGGCCTTCTCATTAGTTAAGCCTATAATTAGTGTTTTCATTGATCTCAACAATAACAAGAATCACCACAACAAGAATGCAAAAAGAGGTAAGTTTATTAGCAAGGCAAGACAATGTTGTTATTACAAGATGTGATACTTTAGGATATATGATGCATGAATTGACAGACAAAATGAAATTTGTGAGCCTACATGTTAAATCTCAAATAAAGAATTAGAATATGCCAGCGAAACAAAACAATATAACGAATCATTCATAATCTTCTCAAAGTTATGTAATGTAGTTACAATTGTGTAAGAGAAATATTATATTAGAGCTACCAAAATTTTTAGGTCATAATCCAAGAGCATAGATCTTTAAAGCCAATTAGTTCTTTAATTTTCAAAATATACATGAATCTGATAGATTGAAAATGGGTACTTTTTTGTAGAGAATGCTGCTTTAGATTGGTTTTAGCGATTGACTACAAATGACTTGGTGTCTACATGACTTAATTTTTTTATTACTTTAAAAGAGCAACTCGGCCCTTCTATGTTTGAAGATTATCAAAGTAGGCTATCAAAATTTATGCAAAGTAGTGTAGACGTATACTAAAATGAATTAGTATCACTTTTAAACCATATTTCTAGTCTTTCTAAAAGTTCTTTAATGAGGTGTTATATTTTGAGACTTAAACCTTTTTAACAATATGAAGTTTGATCTTATCAACCTAAAAGTTGTCTACATGCAATGAGTTTAGCTAAAGTACATGAAGCTAAATTTCAAAAAAGTTTCAATACGCCACATTCACCATCCATTTTAACCAAAAATTATTTAAGTAATTTTTCATACAAGCTTATGCCTTCTTTGAAACCAACTTTATGAACACAATCAGCCAAAACCAACATTACACATAATTCTTCAATACAACCTGTTCACGATCAAAAGAAGCCATTACGTATTAAAAATTACCGCCTGCAGAAATGGCCTTAAGATGAGAGTAGGGTTTGTGTTATTGTTGCAATGAAGAATTTCATAAAGGTCATATTCACAAAGCAAAGTTTGTTTTTGTGATCCAACCAAACGAATTTGAAGAGGATGTGGAAAATCAACAAGAGCTATATGATGCCAATACAAATGTAGTAATATTAAACCAATAGAAAAGAATATGGAAATTTGTTACAATGCATTATCGAGAGTAGAAATGCCTAAGACTTTACGTTTGAAAGAGTTTATACATGGTAAACCAAATTCTATTTTGATCGATTTTGGTAGTGTACGTAATTAAATTTAAAATAATGTAGCCTAATTTGCCAATTATTTTTATTCCACAATTTTCTGCAATGATTGGTAATGGTAATAGATTGATTTTTACAAAGGTATGTAAGGGTATACCACTATAGTTACAACAAACATAATTTTTAATGGATTTTTATACTTTACAAATCCAAGGAGTTGAAATGGTATTATGAATACAGTGGTTAACTGCACTTGGACCTATGACAATAGATTATATTTACAGTTGCAATGAGTTTTCAAATGAATAATGATAGACTACAATTGAAGAGGAATAGCAACTTGGATCGAAAATTAATTGAGCATTAACAATTAAGTAAACTGGTTTAGTCGAATAATATCTCTTGTTTATTTAGTTTGGAGACTCACTTAGTGGATTCATCCATATGTACCACCTACATGCTATTAAGGCATTATTGGGTAGGTTTTAGGATGTTTATGTGACTCCATCATCTTTGCCTCCATTACATGATGTCCAACATCGTATCCATATAAAAGATGAATAATAAGTAATTGATGTTCAACCATAGAGATTTCCTTTTTCTCAAAAGTCAAAAATTGAAAAATATGTGGCGGAAATGTTAGAGTTAAGGTGTAATTTTGCTTAGTATAAGCCCTTTTTCTTCTCTTACTTTGTTAGTAAAGGGAAAGGATGACTCTTAGAGGTTTCACATGAACTATAAAGTCTTAAGTCGTGCTACAATCTGAAAAATTTGGGGGAGGCATAATTGTTTCAAAAATGAATTCAAAAGTAGGATATAGTTAGATTCAAATGGCACCACAAGAGAGTCATAAGATAGCTTTTTGTATACGAAATCATTATGAGTTTATGATAATGCCTTTTAGCACGTCAAACACTCTGTCAATATTTCAATCTATCATGAACAACATTTTTCGACCTTATTTAAGGAAGTTTATCATAGTACATTTTATGATATTCTAATTTATAGTATATTAGAAGAAGAGCAATTGGAACATTTAGAGTAAGCATTTTTATATTTAAGGGACAACATGTTTTGCATAAAAATAAATAAGTATTTTTTTACTCAATCTAATATTGAATGTTTGGCCATATAATATCAATTGAGGGTACCCTAAGCCATAGAAGATATCAACTATTAAGTAATGCCCACAGCCTATTACTATTAAGAAATTGAGATGAATTTTAGGTTTAAGTGTTACTATAGGCGTTTGGTCAAGAATTATGCTACCATTGCAACCCCTTTAATGGTAGTACTAGTTTTGGCTTTTGCTAGATTTTTCTAAAACATTTGTTATTAAGATAAATGCATATGCTATGTGTAATACCCTACAACCTCAACCTGCTAACTTTTGAATATTTTAAATCTTTTATGGAAAAATATATACTTATAAGTTAAATTAAAGATATAAAACGGTCTATACTAGCTATACTAGTGACACGAGATAATATGTAAAAGTAATTGATATTCATTTACCATAATAAAATAAATACCCATAAATTAATAAAACCATATATAAGAATTGGAATGCTGGAATTACACCTAGATTTAAATATGTACTTATATAAATTAATAATGAATTAATAAAAAAGTTTAGTGTTTAAGAGACACTCTAAAAATTATAATTTATAATAATGTTTTTTTAATTAAGTTAAACCCTTATGACTAAGCAATAAAAATTAAAAGAAGTAATTGTATAGATTTAATATTTCAATTTAAGCTCATTTATATGCAATTTTCTTAAAAGTATTAAGTTTAACGGGTTTAATCACTATAACGTAAAGTTTCGTAATTTTAGATATAACTTATGATAAATCCGTTAAAATTAACTATATGATCTTAATAATTACTATTAATGAGTAAAATTATGTATAAAATGCATATAAATAAGTTTCAAATAGATAATGGAACCTATCTATATATATTATATATTAAAGAAAAGTATATTTAGAGTCTTATCTTGGAATATAAAATCAATGAAAATTTAATTTCAAATAAGACCAAATGATAATATGAGTCTGTCAAAAGTTATAAGAAATAGTCTTATAAAGTCAAACTTTAAAAATAAGTTGAAATAAAACTAATATAAAATATAACATAAAGTTTATCGAGTTAAATTTTAATTAGTCTAGAAATATAAATTTTAGATTAAGTATATAATATAATGTTCTACTTTTTTTAAGTACATTATGAAACTTTAGAAATAATAAATCATGATAAAATTTTAATCAAAAGGTTACGTAAAATTGAACTAACAATATAGATATATATATATATATCATTGCCTTTATCAAGCGATGAACTTTCTTATATATATTGGCTTCTAAAGCCATAAGGTGGGGGGTTTGGAATCAATTAGACGAGAGAGAGAGAAACTAAAGGAAAGGACTGAAAGGAAAAAAGAAAAAAGAAGAAGAAGGAAAAAAAAAAGGAAAAGGAAAAGAAGAAAAAGAAGAAGAAGAAGAAGAAAATAGGATTAAAATATTTAATTTTTTTAATATTTGATATTTTCAAGTAACCTTGTTTTTATAATTATAAGTACTGTTTTATAATTGATATTTAATAGTTATAGAAAAGATATATCCATAATCTCATTATTTTCCTAAATGGAGTATTTTATCTCTATAATTTCGTAAATTTCTTTTTTTTTCGAATTTTAAATTTAGAATATTGATAGTTGTAAAACTTATATATTATTAGTACTAATTCTCAAAATGAGTGGATCTCTAGTAATAATCTTTTAACAAAATTATTAAAAATTGAACTTTATATTTGTATAAATCTAACATAATTACTTTCGTAAAATTTGAGTATATATAATTTTTAGTAAAAAGTATATGTTTCTAAAGTAGAAGTTCTTTGAAAGGTAGAAACTTCTTAAATAATACTAGAAACCAATGTTATATAAATTTTAAATGTAAAATTAAATTACAATGATGTTATATAATAAATGCCTATGACTACATTAGGTTAAATCAAAAGGGATAAGTCTAATATATTAGGTAGATTTCATCTAAGTATTGTATTTCAATTTCCACTCTATTTTATATCAAATAGGTCAAATTTATAACCTTATCGAAGACTTTTGTAAACAATTGGCTAGGAAGTTAGGTAAGTGAGATCAATACTTCACAATATTTTGGGGTATTTATTTTAGAATTTCTGGAGATTTTGGTATATATTTGTTTATGATTATAGTTAGCTATTTACACACGTACAACACTTGTGTTTAAGATTCAATTTACTATGAAGAGAGTTAAGCTCTATGTTATAATTGTTCTATGACTAATATTATACTTGAATTATCTAAGCTTGGTTAATCGTGCTAAATATGAATTAACTCAAAATCAGCTTAAAATCCAACTTGACATACATTGCAACCTACTAGGAGTAACGACTAGGATTATCAAGCCAAACACGAACTCCTTTTGATAAGAATAGCTAAAATTGTATTTTCCCTACTTTAGTCAAACTAAGTGAAGGAGAGAAGGTTACAGCAAGGTTAAAGGCTATAGTTCGAAGGTAGTCATAGGAGAAGGATGTTCTCTATTGTATAAGCGCCAATATTTGGTTCCAACTTGGAGTGCGTGACATTAAGCTCCTCAACCTAAATTAGAGTAAGCATAATTTTTCTAATCTCACAACAGACTAGATAACATCATGCAATGATATTTGTTTGTACATACATGTAGCTAACTAACTCGATTGAAAACACTATTTGTAATATGCTGAATACACACTTTCGTTTTCATTCTACTTACTGAGTAAGTTGTCGCTCATTCCTCTATAGTCTATTTACAAGTTTAGAGTAGAAATATAAGTACTGTACCTAAAACTAGAACTTTAGCAAATGGGGTTGAGAAGGAATGATCAAGAAGAATTTTGTTCTTATTATTGACTTTTTTCGTAACTGCTAAGAAAATTACCCGAGCCTTCTTAAGTGCTTCGCTAGTTTTCAATCTTTGATATGTATACTGAATAACATATACCTATGGATTTTATGAATACTCTTCTGAAAAGTCAAACCTACGAGTTTTCTTTATCACTCATTTCAAAAGAATTATTCTATAAGTTTATATCAAGTAAGTATCAAGCTGGATGTTTGAATGCAATAGAGTTAAGTACTTTCAGTGTGAACTTGCTCTAGGATAGCAACTGTAAGGTCGGTTTCTATCTTAAGATGGTTCATACGGTAGGACTGTTTTAAAGCAGTAGAGTCGAGACACTATGGGCATTGATGTAATATTGCATCAACAATCTCATAAATCTCTTTTTTCATGAAGAAGTTCAATATAAGATTACAAAATCAAGTACGTACGTAGGAAAATTAGTTGCTACAGCAAAGGCTATAAAAAGATGGTAACATTACTTTTTAGGTTGTCATATGATTGATAAAACTAATCAAAAAAGCGTAAAAGAAATATTGACTTATGCTATTTAGATACTAGAATAGCAAAATATCTTATTAAGCTACTAAGATCTGATTATGAGGTGGAATATAAGCTAGGACCATGGAACAAAGCTTGTGATGTTTTGTCCAAAATACATATTGAAAACTCTTAGTTGAATGCTTCTTCTTTTTTTTTTCTTTTAATTTTATCATTCTTTTGATGAAGGAATTTGAAGACAAGAATGATTGAGGATTTTAAAGGAAAAATGCATTCAAGATTAGGCCATTCCTTGACTTTTGAAAATTCATGATACGCTCTTATATTTGGGTGAGAAAATTTTTGTCCCACTTCTTCTAAGGTAAGTTATAGCATTCTACTTAAGTTTCATGCCACACCATTAGGGAGACATGCGAGAGTGTTGAAAACATATAAGAGACTAAGTAGTACATTTTATTAGATAGGTATAAGAAAAGAAACAAAAAAATTTGTGCAACAATGTCATGTGTGTCAATAAATAAAATTCTTATCCACATCACTTAGTAGATTTTTGCAACCATTACAGTGCTTTAGAAAGCTTTGAGGAGGTAGCTATGGATTTTATATTGGATTATCTTTATTAAATGATTATTCAATGATAATGGTTGTAATGGATCAATTGACAAAGTATTATCAATTTGGGTGTCTTACTGCCTCATACTTAACTATATCTATAGCAAAGTTGTTTGTTGAAATTAGAGTTAAACTAAATTGGACCCCAAAGTTAATAGTGTTTAATAAAGATAAAGTGTTTACCAGTAGATTTTGACATTAGTTACTCAAGTTGAGTGGAACAAGTTTGAAAATGAATTCAGCTTACTGGCCTCAAAAGAATGGTCAATTTAAGGTGATGAGCAAATGTTTAGAGCATTATTTGTGCTCATTTATGATGAATTTTATTAACAAATGGGTTAAGTATTTACCTTGAGTAAATTTTTTGTTTAATACTAGCTTTTGCACTAATTCACAAATGACTCTTTTTAAAGCATTATATGGTCGCGAACACCCTAATATTCCATGTTATATCCATAATTCCTATTTAGTAGAAGTTGTGGATTATGAATTGCAAAGTAGAGATGAGATTTTAAGAATATTTATTAAAGAACAATTTTGTTCATGCTCATCATTGCATGAAACAAATGGCAAACAAACAACAAAATGATAAGGAATTATCGATTGGAGAGTTTATTTATGTTAAATTTCAACCGTATAAACAAACATCTTTATCTAAAAGATTGTCTTACAAACTTTTAAAAAGTTATTAAGAGAGTAAGACTGATGACTTATATATGAGAATTTCTACGGAGGTCTTCGATTCATTTAATTTTTGTTATATCTCTTTTGAATAAAGATAAAAAGGACAATTGCCTTTCTACATAATTACCTTCTAAATCCTATAATAATTATCCTATATTAAACCGGGTGTTTATGATTCGGTTTAGGAGTCAAATCGAGCCGAATTGTATTTAAAACAATTTAGTTTAAGCAATTAATTAACTAAACCACTTTTAGTAGTTTAGAGTTTTAAACCAAACCATTTTAAATGTTATTTGGTTTGTTAATTCCGTTTGAACCACTTTTTTAAGACACCATTTTCTTTTTAATATTATTAATAATTATCAAAGTTTTCAATCAATATTAACGTTCAAATTCAAATACCTTATACAAAAATGAAAGCCACATAATATTATTTCACGATAATATTATATCTCAAATGAAGTGAAGGCATGTGAGTCAACTAGACATGAGAGAAAATGGTGAAGGAAAATGAGTAGATTATATAGGTTAAGAATGAAACAAGTAATGATAAAAAAAAAAAAAGGTAAATAGGGTGAAATTAAAATGTTGATAGGATTTAGAACTTAAAAAAAATATGCACATTTTTATTTTCTAATAAAAAACGGTTTGATTCAAGTTCAAGTGGCTAGTTTTAGCTTAGTCTTGTAAACCGAATTGTAAACCATTTGGACCCTCTCCAAACTGAGCTAAAACATAAAAGAGCTATATTTTGCAGTTCAATTTGGTTTGATGAATAGCCCTATCTATGGTAGTTATGAACAATAGAGAATGGTTGTGACAAGGTTAAGAAGTATTATAAGTACATATTCAGTGGGAGTCATTACCAATAAAAGACGTTACTTGGTGAAACTTAAAGAATTTTTTGTGAGAATATTTTTAATTCAATCTTATAAAATTACAGTAGAGTCTCGTATGAGAGAAGATTAAGGAAGATGTTTAAGAATTTTAACAATTGCATAGTAGAGAAATGATATACATGACAAAATTTTTCATAAAAGCATAATACTTGTTGGATGTAGTGATTGTAATCAATAGTAGTGGTTATTGTAACTAAATATAGTTATGAAACTAGCAAACCATTGTACAACATAAAAAATATGAATAAAAGGAGGAGAAAAAACATTTATTACATGAAGAAATTTTTGGCTTATAAGTTTTTCTAGCTAGTACTTTACTTCATCTTAATCACCTTACACTCATCCATAAGAACACACATTAGATCTATATAAATATTCACTTAAACCACAAAAAAATAGTATCATTAAATAGATAAGAAAACATAAAAATTATTTTTGAAGTCTATTCTCTTTTTTCACAACTTTGGTATGATAGAATTAAAACCTTAAAATCTAAACAATTGAGATAGAAGAGTGAGAAAAGAGACAAAATTATCTCTAGTGTTTTGCGTTCAAAGTATAAGGTTATAGAATTTGTTCTTTTTACTAGTGTGGGATTGGATAACATCGTTGGATCACTAAGGAGTAAGATATTATGCAAGTGGGTTGGACATTCCTTTTAGTTAGGCCTCTCATACATTGTCTTATCTCTTTCTTAGAATCTTTTGTTGTTAAATTGATGTATTGATGGTCTAATTAAGATAAGAGAAGAGATCATATTGATACACCATTGAAGTGATTTTTAATAACTTAAACATTTATAGGGCTCTTAATTCTAGTGATGGGAAAGGGGGTAGTTTTTATAGAGATTATAATGTTATGCTTATGTTTGCATAAGGTCAAACTTTTGATTATTCTTTAATAAACTTGGTGTAGATAATCTACCGTAGGAAAAAAGGATTAAATTTTTGCTATAAAAAAGGTATCCATAATGTTATTGTTGAAGTGAATTCACTAACGATTTTTCATTGGATCAAATCTTATAATCAGGGATTTGAAGTTTGGCACATGTTGCAAAGAGTTTCAACATTTGATATCAAAGCTTCATACATTGGTTTATCATATTTATAGAGAGCCAACAAATCATTCGGTAAGGAAGTTAGAGATCTAAAAACAATTATTTCCTTTTTGCTTATCAGTTAGATACATTTTTGTGGAGGTCTTACTCTTTTAAATTGAAATTATTGATCTAATGTAATTTGATTCTTTTATGGATTAAACAATTTTTCTTTATTTAAATGAAAATAACATGTATACAAGATATATTATTAGATATGTGTAAGTGAGTTTTAGCTCATAGGCCAACCCATATAACTCCTTAAAAAGCTGGTTAGGGTTGATTGTTTTTAGCCTACTTAGAAAAATGGCCAAATGAACCTAGCACATTTAACTCATAGGCCAAAGTGGGCTAATTTGAATTGACTTATTTAGTTAACTTACACCTTTAATCTATAAGTCGACCTATTTAACTTGCTTAGAAAGTAGGTTAAGGAAGTGTTTTTAACTCGTTTAAAAAGTAGGCTAAAAAAGCTCGACCCATTTAACCTGTACACCAAAGTGAGCTAAGTCAATTTGGCCCTTTTAACCTACTTACACACTACTATATAGTCTACCTAGCATGTCAAATTCTTTAAGGACATAGCTTGGTACTTATTTGATATTAATAAAATTATTTCCAATTGTTTTGCTTTCACTTGTAATAAAATCCACAAAATTTGACCCAATATATCTTCTTAGATTTTATTTTTCTTTCAAACACTAGACAATATACTATATAATATACATATGAGAGCATAATTATCAATAAGGAAAATATTAAATATATCCTGTCATTAAACCTATCAAAATGCATGTAAATATATGCATAAAATGTGGATTTGATCACTTGAAGCATCACAATTTTTTTCAGAGTTTGTGTTTTGAATATACATGAACTCAAGTTTATAAAACATAGATAGATAATGAATGGAGCAAAAGGTAATGTTAGAGTGTGAACAGGGTTGTGGCATTTAACCCAATGACTATATGATGTTTCATTTAAGTCTTACAACCTTTGTTTTTGTTTTTTCCTGTGTAAGTTCTTATTTTACATACCAAGTTTGAAGCTTATGTAAATTATATACTATTAAGTTAGTTTTATCCAGATTCATGATAAAGTGAATTGTTACTCTAACATGTTGATAGGAATCATGATTCAAGATTCTTATCAAATTGGAACTAGATTTTTGAGGAATGTGTGTTCTGTGATAAGGATAAATTCTTTTCAATTGTTAAATTTATCGTATTAATGGATTGGTGTGTAGTTGACTTTTAGGATTAAGAATTTGAATTGATTATTGTTAATTTGATATTTAAATTGTAAGATAATATATTGAGAGGAGGTGTTAACAAGAATAGTCTATGAAGAGGCATATATCTAATTTATAACATGATTGAGGTATATGGGATTAATCAATGGACAAGTAAGATGTAGAGTCTTTGAGAACTCTTATAAAACGATTAGAAATGCAAGATGAAACTTCTAGGAAGATTGACTGAAGAAGTTGCACTAGGTTGAGTTTAGAAAATAAACTTATCGAATTGTAAATCAAAGCAAACTTATACGAACAAAATGTAAATTCAATTTTTTTTTTTTAATATGGTTTAATTTACAATTCGGCTCAACTATAGGATATTGATTTGCAATTCGATTCAAGTATTCAAACCAAATCAAACCGGTTCCATAGTATTAAAAGAAAATGTTCTTATCTAGTAACTAAAGGAATCTTAGTTAATATTTGCACTAAAAAACCTTAATCTCACAGAAGGCAACATCATCTCATGTTTTCACATTTCTACGCCTCTCTCTCATGCATTCTCTCTACCTCCACTCATGTCATGTCTAGTCATGCCTCTTACCTTTATGGAGTTTTGATTTCAACTTTCTAATGAATTAATGCATAACTAAAAATGTTAAAGTGATTGCATAGAAGCTATTATGACAATTTGGATATAAGACTTTGTCATAGTCATGCTTATAAAAATAGATGATAAACCTTTTACATTTTGGTTTTACTATATATAGTAGCACTATTTTTTTCTTTTTGATTAAGTCCTTTTTTAGGGTTTCAAGTTGTAATGAAGTAAAGCTTCCTTAGGGTTCTTTCACAAAAAATGTGCATCTTTATTTTTTAGTTATTATATTGTGCTTTTTAATTCTAAAAAAAAAAAAGAATCTACTCTTTCTCTTCACATTTTGTAATATAGAAAGTATGTCTTTTTGGGTATTCTAGCATTGTAATGAAATGTATTCTATAATTTATCATGTAGTCTATCTTGCAAGCTTTATAATACACACACACACACCAAATTTATCACTTTCTTATTGAAAATTACTGTAAGTTAAATTTGTCTAGCTTATGATGTAGCTTTGAACTACTATATATATTTAGTAATTTGTGCTTTAGAAAAAGAGAACCATCTCTGGTTATGTCTATATGTATGATGAGATCATTTAAATGTTCATATAAGAATTTTGATAGAAATACTAGTTAGAAAATTATAAATTTTGAAAACAAAAGAAGTTTCCAATTCGATGTCACTTTAGGATTCAATTCTCTTATTTATAGGTTTCAAACAAGTAAATTATATAAATCATAAAGTCTCAATTTATCATTTTGGGATTTAAATTTTATCATCGCTTTAGATTTGAAATTATATTTTATATTAATTTCAAACATGGTTATAAAAATGCATTGACATTTTTTCCATACTACACAATAGGACATTCTACATGGTTTTTTTTATTTATTTAAATGAATGATAATGGTTTGAATAATGAATCAAACTAGACTGAACTAATTTATTTTCAATAACTTTATAAACCAAACTACATGGCTGGGTTTAGAAAATTATAAAAATCCAACAATTATATACAATTCGATTAGGAGCAAATCAGACTAAACCATATCATGCCTACCTCTAACAATGGGGCAAGTTGGGTTAGATTGCACAAGGAATCCATTATAATAATTTTAGAGTCGATATAAGAAATGAGTGTAATCAACCTAATAAGGGCTTAAAGCACTTAAAATTAAAAATTCCCACTTAAAGAGGTAGTAGTAATCATAGTAGTTCTTAAATTAAATGTTGAGGATAGAAAATATGTTTGATTTTTTTAACACAATGAGTGCATCAAAAGAAAGATAGCCTTATTAGCTTTTATTGAATATGTCAAGCTTTGGTAAGAAAATTATAAGAATAGAAGAAGATGGTAAGGAGAAGGCTAGAACATAGTAAAAGATAGATATTGATGACTCAAAGATTTGTGCTTGATTACTATAAACATTAGATGTTCTTACAATATCAAGACCTAAGGTAAGGTTAACTGTATATAGAGAATTACGATGAAGAGTTTGAGAGTTCACTAACCACATGTGATGGTCATGAACCTCTAAAGCAAATTATTGCTTGTTATATTCGTAGGCTTAGATTTGAGATCAATAAAGTGGTAGAGCTATAGTAGTATATGTGATTAAATTGGTTGTTTGAGTTGAAAGAAAGAAAAAATGTAAGGGACAAAAATAGAATGATTTAGGATATGGTTAGACCAAAGATAAACCTCATTTGGAGAAAAGAATTGAGAGAGACAATAGAGGAAAGTACCAAATGCAAAAGATATAGAGTAGGGATAGCACCAAAAGAGTTAAGATATAAAGTGCTCAAATATTTACACTTTAGGCATTTGGCAACTAAGTGACATAAATAAAGGGTAATGATTTTAGAAGAGCTTTAGATGGAAGTAAGAGTAAGGAGGAGAAAATCTAGGATGGTGGTAATGAGGATAGGGAAAAATTGATTCATCTTATGATTGGGCTAATATTAACAGCTCAAAAAACACTCTCCCATCTAAAGAGCAAAACTGAATAAGGAACTCAAAGATTCCTAGCTACTGTTAGGATGCTAATAGGTACTGTTTAATTGGTAGCTAGGCATATAAGTAGCATGTGAATGCCTTTCTCCCTACCATCTAGATGGTAAAAATGAAAACTAATGCCAAGATGATTCTCTCCAATTGTCTAAGCACTAAGCACCTCACCATCCACTAGTAAATAAACCTTAAATTAGGGTTTTAAAACACATTATTTATCTATAAACCCTAATGAAGGGTTAAAGGACATACATCTAACATCCAAATGGTAACGTTGTACATCGTTCATCTGTAGCTACTTTTTATAAATATACCTTATTCTTTATAGTCGAATGGGAGACATCTTTTTTCTTTTGTTTTTTGGGTAAAATGGGAGAGATCTTTAAGGAGCATTTTATTACGATTTTGGTTTCCTTCGTATCTCCTTTGTTTTAATAGTTATTATCAAGTATTGGTATTAGTTTTAAAGGAGATTTTAGGTAGATTCTAGCAATATAACACTCCGGTCGTAGATTTAAGCATTACCTTGGTAGATTAGAGCTCTTAGAGTTATAGGTCGCTTGTGTTATCGTTAGCCAACCCTAATCTTGTTTCTCTAAACCTTTATTCATCATGTTTAATGCAATGTTTTATATTTTGATTGCCTTTTATCTTACGGGTTTCTTAGGCTAAATTGCATGTAATGGTGTTGGGTGATCTTGATGAAGAAAATAACATAATTTGATTTGTTTGTATATTTTTGTTATACTAATTTGTGATTTTGGATACTTTTATAGTCAAATAACATAACTCAAGTGTAGGATGATTAGTCATGTGTATATGTCACTATAGCTTTTTTGCATGATTGATCTAATTGTTAATCTTGCTACGATTCTCCTTATCTAACTAAAAGATCTTGAATAAAACCTAAATTTGTTAATTTGACCTCTACTCAGTGGTGGATCAAGGTCAAAGCAATAGACTCACTTCGAATTTTATGCAGTTCAAATTATAGTTTGAAATTTTCCTTTAAAATACAATTTCACCTGTAATATTTTGAGATATGAGATAACTCAAATATTTTACTTGGAAAGTGTAAATGGATACTTTGTACATGATATTTCTACTGCATAATAGAATAAACAACTTGAAAGAGAAACAAGTTGTGTAAGTTTAATCAAAATTCCTATTAACACCGAAATAATGATTGATTGTATGCCTTAGTAGTTGTAATTGCTTTCCTTTTTATATATCATTTTTCTTTGTATTATTAGTACATTTCAATAATTTTTTGTTATATTTAATATAACTTCAAAACCTCTTACATTTTATATTCTATTGTAGCAAATTAATATTTGGTAATTCATTTTAAATCATTCTTTTTCTGAGAATTATATATCATATTATAATATGTTATAATGTCCATTAATAAATGAAATAAATTTTTTATTGGATAATATTTTTTAGATAATACATAAAACATCAAATTATCATTATATTTGTTATTTTTAAAAATAAGAAATTTGTAATATAATTTTGATTTTTATACCCGCGTAGCACATACTCTTAACTAGTTGTTAATTAATTTTAGAAGCAATTTGAAACAATGTTAATTAAGAAATTTTCTTAAAGACTTGTGCTTGATTCACTTAGATTAGATTAGATTAGAATTATCATAATTTAGTATCCTTGTGAAAAGTACAACCTTAGTTACTTGTCATATACGATTACATGACCAGTATGCTTATTAAAATCATAGATTTCACACGCATTATTTTTATTTGCTAGTCTAGTCATGTAATTGTATATTTCTATCAAAAATACTTTTCGTTCACTTGTGAAAAAAAAAATGGACATATCATGAACCAAACATTGCATTGGCTTCAACTTAGATTTTGAAAAATAAATTTTCAAAGACATAAGATTAAGAAATTTCTACATCAATTTTATGATATTTTAGATTAATATCATGAAAACTATATATAACTTCAAATTGTGATGCTTATAATTGGTTTTTTATAGTTAAAATGTTTGAAAAATAATCACTTACTAAGGAAGCTACGCGCTTTTCAATTGATTAAAACATATTTTGCAATAGTTATACCTTAAACAAACAAATAGGAAGATCTTTTAGAACAAAAAGACATGTTAATTAAATATGCACTTAAATTGGTACATGTAAATCTCTTCAAGCCAATTAGGACTTAAAGCCTAAGAAAAAAAAGTATGGTTTAGTAATAGTAAATGATTCTCTCCATTTACATAGTAATTTTTTTTGTACACAATAATGAAATATCTCAAGTATTCATTATTATTGCTATGGAAGTAAAAATGGAGAATTAGAGAAGCATTGAAATTATTCATGAATATCATGGTAGAGAATTTGAGAACAAAAAATTTATGTTATATAGTAAAGAGAATAGAAAAACCCTAAATTTTCAATTCCTTATGCACCAAAACAAAATAGTAAGCTCAAAAGAAATAATATTGCTAACTGTTGAAAGTTTTCTTAGGCTTGTATGTCTAGCTTGGTTTGGTTTTAGGGCCTATAAAAAATAAACACATGAGCTAAGAGTGTGCAAGAGGTGGCTCTAACTCATGTACTTTAATGTTCAAGTTAGTGAAGAGGTCAAAAAGGTGTAAAGAACCTTAAATAATAACACTCAAGAGAGTATATAGATAAAGAGTGTACATGTGGGTGAATATGTATGTTTGAGTCTTTAGGATGTGATCTTTGTCCATGGAGTCGTTGAAGAGCTTTATAGGTTGAAAAGAGCCCTCAAGATTTGGCCATGTGAATGATGTTCCTTCCTAACTTATACCTTCTCCCTTAAGGTAGGGCAATTAGGTGGTGGGTAGGGTGTATCTTCTACTAAGGCATGCTAATGTTAGGTCATATTTGCAAAGGATCTTTTATCTTGTATAATAATTAAACTGGGAGCTTAAAAGGAGAAACAACATAAGCCAAGGAAATGAGCAAGACCTAAGTGAAATATTGATGTATAACAAATATGATGATCTAAGAAATTATCCATAACATATTAAATGAAAGTGGAATTGCCAACTAATTATGGGCTAAAGTAGCCAATACCACTTGTCACATCATCAACCATGTATTTATCAGGCCTCTTTTAAAGAAAAAACTCCATATGAATTGTACATAAATCAACATTTGAATGTGTCTTATTTTCATGTTCTTAGATATAATTGTTTTATCTTTTAAAAAGGGAAATTAAAACCTAAGAAAATTTGACTCTACAACATGTGAAGTCATATTTCTTAACTACTTATCCTTTAAGAAGTCATCTAAAATTTCAATAAGAGTATTTATAATGTAGTTGAGTTCATAATGGTATGGTTGAATGATAATGCAAGTACAAGGTGTCTAGAATTTAGGATGACAAAGATTTAAAGAGATTAGAGGATTTACTTAAACCTAAGATTAAAGGTCAAATTTCTAAGGAAGAATGTAGTAAAAAAAGAAGGTTCTTGTCTAAATAACTTTGGTAGATAAGAGGGAAATCAATGAGACATCAAGTATTCTTATGATAATCGAGAAAGAAATAGTGAGATAGGGGGAGTCTCTAGTTACAAAAGCTCATAATAGTATGTCTCTCTTTGATCCTACTTCAATATAGGAACTCTAAAACCAAATCAAGTTAGAATTGCTTGAAAAAATAAACATGTTATTTATTACCTAACAAGTTAGATAATATGAAAACCAAGTGCTATAGTAAATACTAGATCTAAACTGAGAGAAATTTGAATCTCATTTTACCCTTTTATCTAAAATTGAACTTAAATCTATAGATTAAGCATTCAAGAAGAGAATAGTTAGAAGCAATGCAAGATAAATTAAGAAAGTTTTCTACACATGACAATAAAACAAGGAGAGGAACCAAATGAATTTCCAAAAATAAATTCAATAAAAGTGGTGAAGCTGACAGAAACAATGATAGATTAGTTGCATAAAATTACACTTAAAATGAAGAAATACATTATGAGGAAGTGTATGTGTTAGTAGCTAGACTTAAATCTATCAGACTCTTATTGGCATTTACTTGTTACAACTACTTTAAATTTTTTTAAATAGATGTAAAAACTAAAAAACACTTTTCTAAATCACTCTATAAAACGTAGTTTCTATCCAATAACCCCTAAGCTTTGAAGACAAAGTAAATCCTGAACAAGTTTATAAATTGAATTAAGCTTTGTACGATCTAAACAAGCCACCAAAGCTTAGTTTGATGGGTCAAATAACTTTCTAATTAAAAATAATTTTTCAAGAGGAACTTAATAAAACTTTGTCTACTAGGAGTAAAAACTTTCATCTTTTAATTATTTAAGCATATATTAATAATTATTTTTCTATTAATAAATGATCTTTTTGCATGAATTTTGCAAAATTATGCATGTCAAGTTAAATGAGTCTTATGAGAGAATTAATTTTCTTCCTTACATTACAAGTGAAATAGACTTAGAAGAGACTTATATTATATTCATCGATTTAGTATGCCTCTCGAGTAGTGAAGAAAGTATGGTATTGATAATTCTAAATTTTCAAGAGTCAATATGTTAAAAGCTATAAAGAGGTGTGGTACATTCCTTTTTATGTTAATTAGGAAAAAGCATATTTTTAATTTTTAATATTTATACATTTTTCTATTTAAATCTTCAGTCCTTTTTTCTTCTATTTAAATCCTTAATGTTTTCAAAATCTTACAAAAATAAGACTTTCATTAAATTTGTTAAATTATATGTCAATCCAAGGCATATATTACCTTCAAATTGGCCCATAGTAATTAATTTAATAAAATGATAATATTAAATATGTTTAATTATATAATATGATAACAAATAATTTCAAATAAAATTAATTATATAATATGATAAAGTAATCAAAATCACATAAAAATAATTAAAAGTAAGAAAAATGGGTTAGGAAATTTTATGTAAATCCCAACACATTGTCCAACCATCCTAAAGCCAATAAAAAGCTAACACATGCCTAAGTGGCACCAAAAATCTAATGATTTAATAGAAATCCAAATTTTGATGAATTTTGAAAACATTAAAGACTCAAATAGAAATTAAAAAAAAAAAAGTCACGAACTTAAATAAAAGAGTGGATAAATGTTAAGGACTAAAAGTGTACTTCTCCTAAGTAAATGATGAAAGATAAGTTAGATAATAAGTTGAGTGCTTATAGTAGAGCAAGCCCAATGAGTAAAATGCTCTTTTATCTAAAGGAAGAGAATGGTTTAGTTTAAGTAGCAAATATATATCTAGTTCTAAGGTAAGAAATAAGGAAAAGACTTGCAATTACTACAAGAAAAAATGGCACTTTACGAAGAGTACTATGAACTATAGAATAAAGAGAAGGAAACAGAACACAAATGAAGTAAGAAGCCAAAAATCAATGGTGCTATTATGATTAAAGGAAAGAGGATGATTTATTTTTTATCAATGATGATAGATAGTTTAAGCCTAAAATTCTTGTTTACAATTGCTAATATCATATGTGTCCCCATTATGAATGATGTACTTATAGACCTTTGGATATTAGTGTTTTCTTTATAAGTAACAGCTTCAAGTGAGAGGTGGCAGTGTTGTTATAGTTCAAGTACAAATTTGTGATGGAGTTCTCAATGAGCAAATTATGATGGTGGCAACCAAAGAGTTTTTATGGTTGAAGGAAGGGAAGATCATGTATGCTTATTGAGAAAGTCCTTGTATAAACATAAGTAATCCTCAAAGTAAGGGTATAAATGGTTTGATAGTTATACACTAAGCATTAGTTTTAATCAATAGATATGATACTTAAGTGCATATTTACAAATGAATGATAGCTTCCACATTTTGCTCCTATTGTATACTAATAATATGTTAATGCTTTGAGTGTTTGTTTTATATTAAAAAATTGAAGGCCAAGGTTTGTGTAAAACTTGAGATGAAAGATGTGAGTATACTATGAAAAATTCTTAATGTGAAAACATACAAAGACATATGACCAAGTAGATTGTGTTTATCTTTGCAAAGATGTTGAGAAAGAACTTGAATGTTTTAGCATACGACATGCTTAACTAGTCCCGATGCCCTTAGATGGACATTTCAAGTTATTTGTAGACTCATTAGTGTAATAAAAGATGAGAAGTGATATATCTCTGAGTTTGTTATTCTAATGCAATAGGCACCATTATATATATACTAATTGGACTCATCTTGACATTACGCATGTTATGAGTATGGTTAGCTATCACATAGGTATCATAAACACTATTAGGATAGTACTAAGTATAACTTATAGTATTTAAGGGGAACATTTACTATTTATTTGGAGTTTGAAAAAAGTTCTTGTGCTTTTATTAGATTGATTGAATTTTCGCATAGGATTGCACCAAATAAGATCTCTAATAATTTTTTACTTAGTTTAAGAGGATTTAGCCTCTCTTCAACCCTTTATTTTATTGTCTACTATAGCGACAACTGATAGAGAGACTTAAGGAAGTAATTGGTTGAGAGAATTGATTTTTGAGTTTGCTATATGATAGAGCTCTATTGTTGTATGTTATGAAAACCAAAGTGTCCACTACTTAAGGATCTCATGCATCACAAGTGAATGAAACACATGGATGTTTGTTATCATTTTATGTTTGATGTAATCAATGAGGGACGTGTTATTTAGAAGATTGATACTTGTTTTAACCCAACTAACATGTTGGTGACAAGCCTACTTAGTGAGAAGTTCAAGCATTGATTAGGCTTAGTTTGTATGGTTAGGCCCATGGTGACCCTTCATAAAGGAGTATATTTTGAACAATGTTGCTTATCACTAATTTTTTTATTTTTTGTGCTTTGCAATTTTAGGCAAGCATTCGAACTTAGGTGAAGCGCTTTTGAGAATTCAAGCCATGATGGAGAATTGGGTTCAATGCAATTTAGATTCTTTGTGCATTTTAATTTGAGATTTTATTAGAGATGGTAGAATCCTTTGGTAAGTTGTTTGTCTTGGCTTTCTTTTTGTTTCTTATTTTCTCCTATTCTCCATGTGTAACTTATGTAGTTATATCCCTATCTTTTATGTGCATAGATATAAGTCTTTCCAAGGTTTCAAAAAAATAAGAAATAAACTTGTAAGAGTTGCTTTTTCTATTATAGAGAGAGTACATAGTGTAAATCAAATTCGTACTTCATTGTTTTCTAGTGAATTCACCTCTTCTTGCTTATGGATCTTTTCTTCTCTACAAAGGTTTTTCCCTTATAAATCTTGGAGTACTTTTCTTTCCCTATTCTCAATTAATTGTTATTTTTTATTCATTTTCATTATTCACACTATTATTTTGATGGCATATTGCACTTCGACAATACATTACTCAATTAATTTGTTGCTTCCATTATATATATATATATACACACACACACACACATGCATACCAATACATCAAAATTTTTTCTAAATAGATGGGGTTTTATGCAGATTTTTTACCATATATATAAGGGGAAATTGTTAAAAACCTTTCTTAAACTTTGACTTAGGTGCAAATTAACCCTCTAAACTTTCAAAGTGAGATTTTTTTACCTCTTAAACTTTGATAAATTAGTAAATAACTTTGAAAACCTCTTTAAACTTTGATCTTAGTATGTAAATCTCTCCTAAACTTTGATTTCAATGTGTAAACACCTCCCTAAACTTTTATTTTGGTACGTAAACACTCAAAAATCAAAGTTTAGCGATTTTTTTCCAATTTATTAAAGTTTAGGGGTTAAAAATCTCATTTTAAAAATTTATGAGATCAATCTATACTTAAATCAAAGTTTAGGGGGAATTTTTGTATTTTTCCCTATATATAGTGATGAGATAAGTATGAAGTCCTTTTTAAGTATGTGTTAACATTCAAATACCTCCTCCGTTTCAAATTAATTGTTTAAACATCCATAGTTATATGCCTAAATTCAAGCAAATCTTATACACTTTAGGTTAGTCTCTCCATTTGCATATAGACTTATTTGGTATAATAGACAATATAGGAAGTTAAACGTTCGCTCACTTGAAAATTAGAAGATTTGATTGAATAGTGACTTCAACAAAGAAGATATAAAGATTCATTTAAGAAATACAGGATTTAATAAAGGAAATAGCAACATCATGGCTGATAATCTGAGATGAGGAGTGATAAGTGCACTAATTCTATTTTATTGTGTTTCTTTCCAATATCTTGCAGGGTTAATTTGTTTATTATTTAACTTTAACGGGCCTTTCCTACTAAGTCAAGTCTAAAACCAATTGGCAAATGCAAAGCACTAGCTTCACTCTTCTTCCAATCAATAAGAATATAAATTAATCTTCTGAAACTCTTTGTTTGGCATGGTTTTGTTTGTAATAAATAAGAAAGTAAGAATCGTCAACTATGAGATTTCGTATGGTTCATATGAAACTAAGAATGGCAATGAGTTTTCAAGTTAAATCTATGGGGAAAATCAATTTTACGAATTTGTTAATGGTATCTCATTTAAGCTACACCTCCTCTTCCCATTTTATTTACACCGTCCGACATCGTATATTATATATTAACACTTAAAAACTGGTAAAATCCAGTGTTCTTTTCTGCTTATTCATGACAATTCTGGCTTATCACGTTGTAAGCACTATATATATTACATTCAGAACTCAAAAGTCCTTTCATTCTTGGTAAACACTAGAAGCTAGAGATTGCATCATTGAACTTGCTTAAATCTGCGTACGATGGTTCCTGGTGAGTTTCTTTAATCCGGCAAAATAGAATATTCTTCAATTCAAAGGAGAGCAGGTAGTATGGATATACTTGGAAGGATAATCTTTCAGATGATTTGATGTGAGATGAGATGATAAAACAACTGAATTTTGACCCAATTTGAAATACTATTCATAGTTATGATCATGAAGAGATTAACTATTCAAGATATGTAATCGATTTTACATACTTCTAGTCAACGTTCTCAAGCTCGAAGAGATTGAATTGGACCAACTAAATCAATTAGTCTTTTTAATCGCTCTCAAGCAAGTCTAATGGGTAATCTTAACTGTTTCATAGTTAGGCCAGTTGAACCCATTTGGACTGACAAGTCAACTTAAGTCCTTCGATATTACTTTTAGCATGTGTCTTATATCTAACGTTTAGATGGAGATAGGGCTGATCAACTAGCATTGTGGGTGATAAATTGAGGACGAGGCCAACCGATCAGTAGTCGACGGAGGATGCCAATATATCTCTTGTTCTGTTTCCCCATTTGCGAAAACATATCTACATTCGTCCTAGAGTTATCTAAAGTGTGAGTCCATATTGTACCTTAATCCTTTCGCAATATATTGAATTTTGATGCTCCATCATCCATTGCTTGCAACCGAAGTTGACGTAGGTTTTCTTGTAAATCTTAGTACGTTGTTTCTTTTCTGTTTCTCTTTTTATCTCCTCCCCTTCATCGTTGATCGTTCCGTGTTTGCATGGTGCGTTTGTTTGTTCCGTCTAACTTAACATTTCAGCGCTCAATTAAATTTAACATGAATTGAAACCTTAACATCATGCTCGTTAACATAAATTATCAATCCTCATGAAGAGGCGAATTAAAGTTATGTATTGCACATTTTCATTTTAGCACCTTAATTTTCAAATGTATGCGTACATTAAATCTTTAATATCAACTATGAAGAAGGAAGATACACAGCATGGCATTTGGTGCTTCACGTGTGAACCGAGTCGTTGAGATTCTGCTCCTGATAAAGGCATTTTCATTGACAAATTTCGACACCAACCTAAACCCTAACCCACTATTTCATTTTTGAGTCAAAAAGTCAACCCTTCCAACTTAATGAAATCACAACCATACAAATATCCTCACGTGGCCATGATGATACGATCTCCAGCCGCCAAATAAGCATGCATGATGCAGACTTACACCCAATCGACCAACTACCGGCTATATATCGAAAACTTAAAATTTAAACTCTAAGACATATCAAAATTTTATAAATAAAATACTTAACTTATAAAGTTAATAATATGGCATGAAATGACATATAAAGAATATATGTATCAGCTAATTATACATGGTGTGTAATAAATACATATATGGTTAAAAGGAGTAAATATAAGTAAAATGTGGTCCTAAAGTGCCATAATCATTAAAATATATTAAATTAATTTATCTAGTTTTGGCTGATTAGTGGCATGGCAATGATTTAGAATAGGCCAACATAATTTGTCACTAAGGAAACAATATAAATTAAACCTTTAGCTTATATGTTTAATTAGATAACATGTGTTCAACAAATGAAATAATACTTAAAATTTAGAAGGAATTTAGGTAAATAGAGAGAAATTATGGTCACATAAAGGTTTCAATGGTGCTAACAAATTATGTAGATTCATAGGTAGTATAAGTATTAAAATTTTATTAATATTTATACGTTATTTATTTACTCACTTCACATATTAGGTACATTAAATCTTTTTTCGGTTGCATGAGGTTCAAGACGCAAACAGGGACCTGCTATAATTGGACGTTGCCTGCTCCTGATAGAGCACCTTAGTGAGGCTTCTTCCAACAGCACCCCACCAGTAGACGGCCATCAGAGCTCCAGCAATAGGTAAGTCCCTATTTCCATCTGCAATTCGATTTACAAAAAATATTAAATCTTCATCTAATTTTCAAAAAAGTTATTTATAGGTTATTTTACGTGTAGTTTAATATAGTAGATATGTTTTGAAAACATTGTAGATGGTTATATAGGTTTCTTAAAAAATTGCTTTGTTCCAACAAAAATTAGTTCAAATTTTTGAAAAAGCAAATGATGTAGTTTCTAGCGAAACTTTTGTGTACGGGTTCTTGATAACTTATATATAATTCACATGTAAAGAAATTTTAAAAAATTAAATGTGTAGTATTTATCAAATTTATTTTAATTAAAATTGCCAATTGTAGGAAAATCATGAAATAATTAGTTTTTTGATGAAATTATGCGATGAATACGGCATACTATTATTTTAAATTAAACAAGAACTTAACAAATGTTTCATTCTGATCTTGTATGAAAATTTGATTATTTGTATAATTATTCCTAATTATGAAGTTAAGGATATAATTTTAGAAAGTATGAGCAATAAGCTTATTTAACCACGATCATTATAATTAGCAGACCTATAGTTATATATTTTTATAGAATTATCATATATTTCATGGATTTTTTTGATATCATATGCTAATTATCACATAAATGACATGTACTTTATGTAATAGCTTAATTGTTAACACCAATGTTGAAATTATATGTTTTCAAATCAATGATTAAATAAACCTATGATACCATTCAGTTCTGAGTTGATGAGAAGTAAGGTTACTTGACGGGTTGTTGAGTATGATTTGGGATTAATTACAAAATTATGGCAACATACAATTAAAACGGTAATCGATTAGGGGCAATTCCATAATTTTTAAAGGATGGCCAACTTGAAATCTACAAATATTTAAATATTTCTCAAAATGACCATCTTAACGCTATAAATTTTCTGAAAAATGGATAAAGAATGAGAAAAATTATGACAATTGGAGGTTACAAGTATAAATAAAAAAATGCTATACAGTAAGTTAATATGTTAGGCCTACTATGGAAGGCCTAGCCTACAACTAATCAACCAAACCACTTACTTAAAACCCTCCTCTCGAATCTTCCTTTTGTTAACACAGGTACGCCCTTTCTCTCTCTCTTTTCTAACTCTTCTTCTCGTGTGTTCTTCTTTCTACTAAAAACTAGGGTTGTAAGAAAACCCTAATCAATGACTCCTTATTACAAACTAACACTACTATTTCAAAGATCTCTAAAAGATTTATCTAGTAATACTACTTTATTGTTGATTAATGATCTTACTAACTCTAATGTGTTTGTTATGCGTTTGCGAGGTTGTGAGTGGTATGTGAAAAGTGAAAGAATATGGACTTTTGAGACGCTACTAATCTCCTAAAGTTCACACTAGTGATACCATAAAAAGGATCAGTATCTCTTTCTTTTTCCGATTCCTATTTATACTCTTGTACTAGATTTGCTATGTTTATACCAAATTTGTTATGGATCTATTACAGTTTATAATTGTTGATTTACAATTGTAATGATTAACTACTTTTGTTATAATTCGTACAATATTGTTTCTAAGTACTTTAGTCTTCTCCTATCTCTTCATGTAACTGTAGTTATATATGTCTCTTCGATCATAACATAATATCATTATATTTAAAATGAAATTAACCATGATGAGATGTGCATATGACTATAGTAGGTGAAAGTAGGCTTACGGAATAAGGAAATAGAGGTGTCTTAGGTGTGTGTTTAAGACCTTTTTGTAGATGTCCTATTTTTGTCCTTCGGCAATTTTAGAGTTTCTTTTTTTATAAAAGAAAAGGGTCTTAATTTAGAAAAATACAAAAAATAGAAAATCTAAAAAAATACAAAAAAATTAGAAAATTTAGAAAAAAAAAAAAAAGAAAATACAAAATATAGGAAATTTAGAATTTTTAGGATGATAAAAGTCTTAAGTCATTTTTAGAGTCGCTAGGTTACATGGATCAGATAATTCCATTTTTTTAAGGTCAACTTGCATTTAAATACACAATCATTAAAAATTGAGTTTGATTTTTTTTAACATGTATATAGGACTTAATTTTATATTGCACTAGATTTTTTTAGAACCAAACAATTTAGGTTTAATCTAGGTGGGAATTAGGTTTAGTATAATATTTATTTATTTATTTTATTGTTTAAAAAAAGGAGGACTAGATTGGACCAGGCTTAAGGCTAAGGGTGTATCTACATGTGCATTATACGTTGTTGTACCCTTATTGCTTATCATTTCCCACTCTTTCCTTTGAAAAACCTAACACTTTCCTTCTCCAAACTAACGTAGTGTCCCATGTTGGCAAGCTTTTTTCATATAATTTTCATACGATTCCATACAAATTCTTGGTGGAATTGTGTATTAGGCATGGCTTATTTTTTATTTTGGCTACTTTTTTATCCAAATTCATTCAATTACATGGCCAAATTAGATCACAAAAAAAAAAAAAAAAAACTTAATATCTGCGATTCTAGCTTGAGAGAGATCTCCAAATCCAAGCTGTAGTGAAGCAAATTAAAGCTTTATATCAGCATTTTGAGCATGAATATCATCTTATAATTGGAAAAATCAAATCAAATCAAATCTCACTTTTTTCCATCTAAGTTGAAGATCTTAGGATATGGCCATCAATAGCCTTGTTATGCTCAATCAAGCTTAGCTCCTTATAAATAGGGACCTAATCTTCGTTTATAACATCAACTTCTAACCCCACTTCCTTAAATCCACTAAAATCACATACACTTTCTCCTTCTCTCTCTATGCCAGTCACACATCTCTTTCTATCTAGCTAATCACTCAAGCTCCAAGGTTTTTTAGCTAAAATACTACCATGGACACCATCCCCCAGCCCAATAGCAATAGAAAGCCACCCTGAGCAACCTCTGTAGTAGCCTATCAAGCTTCTACCACCTACTTAGGTTTTTGAAACCATTACCACCGCATCAAAACCCCCATCTCCAACCACTCGCAACACAAACCAACATTACTAGTAAATTCTCCATCCCTAAAAACATAAGACCCAACCCCCATCTCATCTCCAGCAACCACCGTGAGGAACCACGTTCACCACATGTTGATCATATAAAAACCAACAAGGATGTGTGGAGTTAGATGGGCTTGGGCTTAGGCTTCGCTTTTTACTTCTCGATACATGCAAAAAAAGCCTCTTGTAGGCAAGGCTAAGGGAGCCCTCTGACACTTAAGTCAATAAGGAGGACCAAGAAAAGGACATATGAGCACCAAAGACTTAGAGGACTATATTTTCCTGGTGTGTGTATGTAATGGGGGTTCAACTTCTACTCTCTAAGGAGAGGGAGAAGAAGAAGTCTTAGAGCTTGAGAGAGAGAGAGGGAATTGTCTTACTTGTTGGAGCTTAGCGTTTTTTATGCGAGCTGCTTAAACACATGGCGATCAAGGATTTACTTATACTGGCTATCGACAAATAGTGTGCTCCACGATAGAAGCTAAGCTTCACTATGAACGGCATATCATAGTCAACCAAGCCACCAAATCTACAACTCAGTAATCTAGTAAGGGTAGAGATATAAGGCGTGTCGACCGTACTACGGATGTCAGATACTCATTAATGAGTTGTAAGCATTAAAGACAAAAGTCGGGCTAAGAGGTTGAGGAAGGAGTCAACTAATGCTCAATGGGGGCGAGTCGAGCCTTAAGCTTACGTTAGAAGATCAATGAATGCTAGCTCGATGGTCGGGGTTTAACCAGCTCAAACAGTTGTTATTTAGCTCGTCAGGTAGGTTACGAAGTGGAGGGCATGCTCACCATTAGTTTATACTCTTAATTGGTGTAAGCTCATAGCCTCATAAGAGAGTAGCGGCAAGACATGAGAGCTCGTTGTTTGCTCAAGTGCCATTCAATGCTCTTTGTGGTAGGCCTTATTCATTGGGCCTTAGTTTAGGCAAGAATCATATATCAACACTTATCTTCACAGTCTCATCAATGCTCAAGGCACAAAGAGAGTAATCAGTGCGACGTGAGCAGACTAAGGCTAGTCCCCTGAACAAAGGACCAATTTTGCTACTTGGGCCATGGTGGATCAATTTCCCATACATCGGGTTACTTCTTCATTAATGTAATAGTTATATTGCTCAATATGTCATGATGGCTGTCATTAGGAAGTGTATCACGCATTAATGGTTTGTGGAGAACGGTTGCATGCGTAGGATAACCTGTTGTTAAGCCACATCATGGATCTATGTGCGATGATCAATTGGGACCCTTAGTTAAAAGAGTAGGCACGTGGACAACTAAGACTTGGTGCACGTCTTATCGTAGGTTCGTGTTCTAAGAGTGGAGAAACCATTCACCTTCTCCCCTTGCTTGTTTATCTATATAAAGGGAGGCTTGGGTATTCATTTTTCCCTTTACTTTACTCACTTAGTGGAAACTCTACCAAAATCTTGACTCATAAGCTAACCTTTCTTTCTCATTTCTGTTGATCACTTGTAATGGTCAATCAAAGCATAACCAAGAGTCAAGGAGAGTACTCACATCCTTCCATTTCGAGGGAGGTAGATGAGGCTTGCAAGAGGTCATCCCGAACCGGAGGTGGTAGCCCTACTCCCCTCTGGAATAATGGCAGCGGTGAGAAGAGAAGAAGACTGGGTAATACTTTCTTAGGAGGAAAGGATAAAATGTATGCAAGGACATCCCTACGGCATGTACCTCCAAATGGCTAGGAAGGCAAAGTTAGCTAACTATTATGGGCTACGTACACGAATGAGCATGTTTATGTTCATGTTCTGTATGTAGTAAGCAAGGAAAAACCGAGGTTAATTCACCGAGCGGTAGGAGTAGTGCCCGGGTGACTAATAGAGGAGCCCTAGGATGGGCAACGAGCATATTACATAGGGGATGCCTAATCGTTTTGCATTTACACTAAGCCATTTAAGCTTGGTCTATAACTTCCTTTTTCAGAATTCTTGCTCAAGTTCTTCTACTATTATAAGATTGTACTGGGTAGTTTAAATGTAAACGCATGAATTCAGTTGCTCGCTTTCGAGGTGCTATGCATTTGGGAGCTACAACGGCCGAACTTTTTAGGCATTTCTTCCTTATAAGAAGGTTGGTCAATGGGTAGGTTATTGTCGCTACTCAAGGTACAAGGCTGGGTATTATCGATATGCCTCCAAATAAGGTGGAAGGAGTTCTTTTACTACATTCGTACTCCTAAGCCTCTTGATTTTCTGATGAAGTAGAGATGGCCCATTAGAACTAAGAAGTTGAAGGCCTTGGAAGGCGAGGACTTGATGGCTAACATTGAGCTCCTAAATTTGGTAGGTTACAAGAAACTCAAACCCTTGTCAATATGTAAGAAGTATAAAAGTGAAGTGCAGTTGTTTACAATGGAGACATATACTTATTGTAGTCGACCGTGGAGGGACGATTGGTTATCTGTTGTGCCAAGTTACCTTGCTTTAGAGTGGGGAATGTCAGGTTGCTCGTCCTTAGCGTAGTAAGTTCTTTATCTTCCTTTTAGTTAGTTTTTCTAAGAAGTTTGGTTGTTCTTTTCTAGCTTCTAAGTTAGCATTGGAGAAGCTAAGGGCGAAGTTGCTAGCATGTAGAATATGTAACTTAAAGTGCTTCGAAGCCTAAGAAGAGAAGCCATCCCGAGCAAGAAGGGGAAGGGGAGAGTTCACATCGCCCTTAAAAGAAGTCTAAGAAGAAGAGTGGAAGGCAGTAAACCCTTCCTAAAGTTGTTTAACAGGGGTGGGGGTGGTGGCGATGTGCCTACAGGAATGCTGCTAGGGGCCTTAGTAGTAAGCTTTAGCGCCTCTAGTGGGCATATGGCTCCAGAGGTTCTATCTTGGGCTACAGTCCCCAAGTAGGGCCTTAAGGTAGCAAGTACTCAAGTAGAGGTGGAGCAGGTGAGCTCAAAGTAAACCCTTGAAGCTGCTGCTGTGGTTGCCATCGAGATTCTCGACCACTAGTATGTTAAACCTTTGGTTCATCAAGCTAAGTGAGCAGCTCCTACGTTGCCTATGGATTGGCCTACTCAGAGGTAATAGAAGCTACAAGCGTGGTTTGGGCAACTTGTTGTTGGTCAAAATGAATTGGATGCCTTAGTGGTAATGCTAAGGAGGTTCAATGAGGTAAGCTACTCGTATACTTCTGTTAAATTGCTTACTTTTAGCTCAACTACTAACTGCATATTATCTTTGTAGCTGTATGACTTGCTGGACTTCATTCTGGCCTACAACCACTCAGTTCTTTTGTCAGAGGAAAATGAAGCGAGGGTCGAGGTGGAGAGGTTTCGGAAGGCACTAGAGGAGGAGAAGAAGAAGGTGTATGGTGACTTAGATGATGCATTTAGCAACCTAAAGTGCTAGAATGGGGAGCTTCTCAATCAAGTGGATCGATTGAAGGATGAGTTGAGGAAGACTAAAGAATCAAACAGAGTTGTAGAAGGTAGATTGGTTACTGAGTTAAAGGCCAAAGAAGAGGAACTCAAGAAGGTACAAGTGGAATTCAATAGGAGGGAGGCCGAGCTCTTAAGAGGCAAAGGGTTGTTAGTCAAGGTCAAATGTGATATCTTCATTGAGACCTTGGAGGACCCCTTGATCGAGAAGGTTGTCACCAAGGCTAGGTTCACAATGGCTGAGGAGGTGAGGAAATAAGTTTAGCAGAACATGTCTAATGCAAACTTATCCTTCCTACATTAGCTTGATGACCCCCGAGGTCATTGTTGGAAGTGGGTCAGGTAGAGAGTGGTTTGGTGACTCGTTAAGAACTTCTAGTAGTGACTCAAATGTGAGCCTCGAGGATGGAGGTGGTAACGGTAAGGTTGGGCAAGAGTCAAAGCAGCAACAAGAATAGCAACAACAGCAACAAGTCAAGGGTATTGAAGAGCATCTTCAAATTTTTTGTTATTTTCTTGTAGCTAATGTGAGTGATGTGTGCTCATTCTTAAACTAGTATATTTTTCTTTCAGTTGTAGGTCGAGGTGCCAACCTCACTTTGTGTACTTGCTCAAATGAATGAATGAATGAAAGACATTCTACTAATTGTCTTTGATCTCATACTTCCTTGCCCTTGATCGTTACTTCTTGTGTTTACACTATCAGCATGCTCGAACTACATTTGTTTTTTGTCTAAGTCTATTCTATCAAAGATAATGTTTATTGAGCAAAGTTATATGTCTTGTTGCCTTGTAAGATTAGCCAAATTATGTTTCACTAAATAGGTGGTCTATATTAGCTAGTTAATAGTTCCTTGTAGACTTGCTTGATTTCCCGTGTGTTGTCACCTCACACTTATCCTTGATTTTTGTCTAAGTGTTTTATCTTGTGATGATACGTACTTGCAGGCCAATGCACTTTGTCCCCTGAGCAGATTAGGATTCTTGGGGTTCTCACAGGGGTTTAGTGTCCAATGGTGACGAGCTTGCAAGAATGTATCTTATGATGATGCCATAAGATCTCCTTGGCAAAAGAATTTCGCTAAGTGAATCTCTTACTAACACTTACTACCCATTTTACAGAGTTCATTTCGGGAATCGTGAGCTTATGGCAAGCAAAAAGCCTTAAGTAAGTTACCTTCTATAAGATATTTAATGCTCATACAACCTATCATTAATTCTGCAGGCGTTGTTTTGGTTCCCAATGCTTTGAGGCCACGCGATGATCGACACGTGTACGGTTAGGGACATCTCGTGGCTTCTATATAAAGGGTACATGGTCCTTACCTTACTACACTAATTACCTAAACAACTTTAGTAGGATATACTTGAGAGCTACCATGAGTGTGTCTGAAGCAATCATGTTGAAGGATAGGGTGCTTGGGCTAAGGATATGGTTATCTTTGACCTCTTCCATCGGATTATGATCATAAGGTGTGGACAACTACTTAGTAGTGGTGGTTAGATCTCAGGCTATGATCAAAAGGCGTATATGGCCTTTAGGTCCTCCTTTCTTTCTATCCTAGTGATGTTAGGCAGAAGAAGGGGGCTTAGATGCAACCTATTGCTTATCCGTTGTGACTTCATTGCGAGGTCACTCATTTGCATGGGGTACCAGGCAATCTTTTAAGTATACCATCCCAAATGACACCAAGTAGATAGGGGTGGCTACGATGACTATGGTGGTAGAGGGGGGTCTTTTCTCTACCCTGATGTGAGGACTAATGTGCTCATGAGAATCCTCTACTTCGCAAGCCCTCTAGTCCGTAAGTCCTCTGGTCTACTTTAGGTAAAGGATCAACCTTCCTTTGTCGCCAGTAAAACTTACATAGCTCGATACTTTAGGTAAAGTAGCTACTTTAACTGTCTCTATTGTTGCTTCTATGGAAGAGAGGCTTTGGAAGGTAAAGTAAGTACTTTCACTTAGAGGTTGAGCATCACTGGGAGCTCTATAGCTCGAGGTTTGGCTATGTAAGACTTTAGGGACATAGTTACCACGCGAGAGTTGGCTGAGTCAAAGTTAAGAGGAGTTCCTTTTAGGGAAGAGTTTCTAGAGCAATAAGTCAAGTTGGAGTTAAGAATGGTTATTAGTATGTGAGGTCTTACAAAAATTAGTGATCAACTTACAATCGATTGGTTTGAAAACGGTTTATAAAATTCAGGGTGATTACGTAAATTATCTAATCAAGCTCAAATTTTATAATGGAATTAGAAATATTAGTAAAAATGACCTTATGATTTTGGATTTAGGAAAATAAATAATTAATATTATAATATTAAGTTATATGTATATTACTCATTATTTATCTAAAACATATAAAACGAGTTACATAACTAACAAATCGATAGGGATAAATTATATGCACACCAAAAATCATAAAATAATATTTAGAGTATTTATTTATACCATATATGTATTTACGTGTAGATAAAAATACTTGAAATTACTTAAAATACCCAAAATATGTTAAAATAATACTAATTAATTAAATAAAATTCATAAAAGAATTAAGAAAAATATGAAAAAGTGTGGAAATGTCTAGAAATGAGGTGTGGCATGCTAAGAATTAAAGAAAAAATAACAATCAATAATAATAAGATAATTAGAAAGTGAAAAAGGAAGAGAAAAGGGGGATGTAGCACTTGGAAAATTAAAGCAAAACCCTAAACACTACTATAAATTCATAAACTCTCTTTTACAAATCATTTTAGTCAATTGTGAGTCTAGGAAAATTAGAGAGAAATTAGGAAGAGAGAGGAAGGTATTTTTACCAAAAATCAACAAATTATAGTGTAATTAGAGCATATAAAAACAACCTACACCTAATGATTATTTGGAAAGGGACGGCCACCACCACTTGACAGAAAATCCACCACCTGGTGGTGTCAACAAGGGTGGAGCCACCTTGGGTGGTTGGAAGCCCTTCAATCGGTAAGTTTTGATTTCCCTTTTAAATTTGTTTAATTTAGTAAAAATATTAAATATATATAGAAAATTATGAAATTTGGTCTTCCATAATATTTTTTTATGTACAGTTAGGAAAAAATATCAATTTAATAAAATTAGGCTCAGGATATACTACTTTTAAGAAATGACTAAACCCAAACTAATTTTTTATTTTGATTTAAATAACCTTATTGATGTAGTTTTGACCTTAAAATTCTTGTGTAAACTATTTAGGATATATATAATAGTATTATGAAGATTTTTTCTAAAAATTTATTTTCTAAAATTTTATTGAATTTTTAGGCCCTAAAATCATATATAAAAGACAATATTTGGGGTTAATTTTCTAATTTAATGTTAATTTAGTGAAAATTTTGATTTAATACGTCATTAAATATCTTTAGATGATAATTGCTGATGTAGGACGATATTTGTGGGATTTGAAGTGTTAGTTGTATGCATTATGCGTAACATATAATAAATAATAGGTTAAAAGGGCATATTTAAGTTAATCTTGTGATTTAGGGTTAAATTGGTACAAATTCTTATTTAAGATGTATTTAGATATTTTGAGATGTTAGTTAGTGATGAAAGATATATTTAAAGTATTGGGAACATTAGATGTGCATATTAGGTACATATTAGGTAATAATAGGTAATATATAAATATAAGAAATTAATGAGTAGAAAATATTGGGTTAAAATTAATAATATTATGATATTATAAATATTATATAAATCTGATTTAGACTATGAATTTAGAAAATTATATAGAAAATATAAGATATTCTCACATCGAGAGCTAATTTGGTAGTTAAATTAGAAATATAGTGTATCATACCGATTAAAATACTGGTTAAGAGCTAAAATGGAGATTTAAGATACCTAAGTATAGTTAAATGGATTTCACATATTAGTCTAGGAGGAATTCCTATGGTTTACAAATAAAAACAATAATCAAAAGCTAAAAACAAAAATTAATTTAGAAACTGATTTAGAAATTGAATTAGAAATTAATTTAGGACCTAGTTTGGTTATATGAGATATAGAACTTAAATAATTGAGTAAGATGATAATTTTCAACTAAAAAAATAATAATGATTTAAATCTTATATGTATATATGCACATATATTATAAGTGGTTACGTTAAAATGTAAATCATTTCTAGATCAAAATATGATTCAAAAGCAAAAGCATAATCAAAATTAGGTTTAATATAAGTATATTAGATAGTAAGTTGAAAGCCAAAACCAAAGATTATACTCATCAAATAAACCGTAACAAAAAGGTCAAAAAGCATTTAAAAGACTTACAAACAAAAGGTAATAAAAAGGTAAACTAGAACCTAATTTAGAAGTTAAATTGGAAATCAATGATAGGAAGCAAATTTGAAACCTAACTAAACAAAAGAAGTAATCCCAAGAGACTTAAACCTAAATCACTAAATATAGTAAGACCCTAAACTAAAGATAATCATAATCTAAATTACAAAATAAAACCTATCTATAGTAGCTATATAAGAACTAAAACAACCTTTGTATTATTGAGATTATTGGTGAAGGCTTATCACAAGTCACATCTTGAGTAAGCAAGCAAGAAGTCCAAGTAAGTTGGGATCACTATGTTAATGTATTTTAGAGTACTGTTTTATAGTACTTGAAGGCTTGAGATTATACTTGATTGTATTTATTAGATAATTGATTATATGCATGCTTGTGTGCGCGTGTTTCTAGATTTGATGGCATGATTCTAGTTTGATGTTCTATATTGAAATTCGTATGATTTGTATGAAATGATTAAATACCTTAAACTATACCTAACTAAATATATGACTTGTAAGTCTAAAACGAACCTACGTAGCAACCTATTAGGGGAAACGTTTAGGATTCTCCGACTAAATACTAGCCCTTTTGAAAGAAATAGCGCTGAATAGCATGATTGGTCACTTCTTCATCCTTAGTTAAACTAAGTGACAGAAGAGGAGATCGCAACAAGAGTGAAGTCAATAGTTTAAATGTAGTTATGAGAGGAGCGATGCCTCCATTGCACAAGCTTAGGTTTGGTCATGAATTGTTGAAATGTGCATTAAACTCCTCAACCTGGATTAAAGCGGGTGTAACTTCTCTAATCTCGTGATGAATCAAATAATGTTGTATGATTGCATTTTCTTGTCGCATTGCAATAAAATAATTGGTTGATAACATTGTTTGTGCTTCATGTATAGTTTTAAGTCTTCGTCCCAACTTGCTAAGCGATTAGTTGCTCACATCCTTATAAATATTGTTGTAAGAGCTAGTTCGGAAGTAGCCTTATAATTATCTTAAAGCTAACAACTGCTAGATCATAGGGAGTGAGGAAATAAATCTGAAAAGCAAATATATTTTTAAGGTCTTAGGTCTTACTTTAGAATCTTCCATTTTCACATAAAGTATTAGTTAGGTAATATAATACAACAAAATTTTGTAAACATTAATTATAATATTTGAATCCTAATATATATTTTACATACTTTCTTAGGTAAATAACTTATTTAATTTATGAACTATTTATGTTAAAGCGAGTTAGTCGTAAATACTTTGTGTAAATCAAGTCTAAGATAGTTACTGTAAGGTCAGCTTCTATTTTAAAATGGTTTATAAGGTAAGACTATTACGACTTTACCACTTCGAAGTATGACATAGTGTAGGAGGCAATTGTATACTTTTGTATCGTTTAGTTTTCTTCTTTGATGTAATCAAGCTCGATATGTTGACGTGCTAAACTTTGTACTTCATTTGATTAGTGAAATAAAACCTTCCTATTTTGACTTCAAGTTGTGTTTAATAATGAATGTTCAAGGATGAAAATTCGACTAGTGTTTAAGGGCACAAAGTGAGCCAATGTTCAGGTAAAATGCCCGTGTTGTTAATCTTAAAAAAAACTTAGGGATGAAAATCGACCCAAGGACTAACTTAGGTAAAGCTTAGGGATGAAAATTGACCCAAGGTTAGGAGCTCAATGTAAATCAATGCCCTAAATAGGCGCCTAGGTCGTTAGTTTAAGGATTGACTTAGGCCAAGCTTATGGATGAAAATCAACCTAAGGCTAAGGGCTCGACGTAGATGGATGCCTAAAAGAGGTGCTTGTGTCATCATTGTAAGGACTAACTTCAGCTAAGCTTAGGGGTGCAAATCGACCCAAGGTTAGGGGCTCGACATGGATTGATGCCTGAAAGAGGTACCCGCATTATCAATGTAAAGACTGACGTAGGCTAAGCTTGGGGATGAAAATTGACCTAAGGTTAAGGGTTCAATGTAGATTGATGCCCGAAGGAGGTGTTTACATCATCAATGTAAGGATTGACTTAGGTTAAGCTTGGAGATGAGAATCGACTCAAGGTTGGGGGCTCGAGAGAAGAAGAGAGACAAATGCCAGAAGCTCCATTAATTCATTGGATTCATCTATGGTTACAAATGCTTTTGTTTCTTATCACTACACTTAAGAAATTTAAGGTCTTAAACTCTCGGCATTCTACACCCTAGGATAGGTCATCCTTTTGGCATCTCGAGCTTGTAAGCATCTTTTCCCACATCACCTACCACTCGCACAGGGTCCTCCCAATTGTGGGAAAGCTTTCCTTGCCCTTCCTTAAAGTCGGTAGCCTTTAACTTTTTGCATAATAAGTCTCTAAGGTATAAGAACCTATATTATACATTGTGGTTATAGTATCGGGTGGCTCGTTGTTGATAAGCTGTTGTATGTGCCTGTGTTGCATCACGAACTTCATCAATAGTATTAAAGCTCGCCCATAAGGCCATGTGATTAATGTTCACATTGAAGTGTTGTACCTTGTTGGTGGGCATTCCAACTCAATAGGAAAGACTACTTCGACTCTGAATGCGAGGTAGAATGGGGTATCTCTTGTTGAGGTCCTATGCATCGTATAGTAACCCCAAAGGATGTTGGGAAGCTCGTCATCTTGCCTATCTCCTGCTCATTCCACCCTCTTCTTCAGACTATCGAGAATTATTTTATTAATTGCCTCAACCTTACTGTTGGTCTAAGGATGGGCTATCGAGATGTAGTATAACTTGATGTTATGTTTGTCGTAAAAGCCCTTGAAACAATCGTCGTCAAATTGCCTTGCATTGTCAATGATCATTCTATTGGTGCTATGAAGTAGGACAATATGTAGGTGAGTATGAATCCTTTGGTGGCTTGAGCTGTAATGGTTGTGACAACCAACGCTTTTACCCACTTAGTGAAGTAATCCACTACCACTAAGATGAACTATTAGCCCACTAAGGCTTTTAAGAAGGGGCCAAGGATGTCTAACCTCCACTGCAGGAACGGCTATGGGCTAGTTAAAGGATGTAATTCCGAATTAGAGGCGTAAGTAATTGGCGCATACTTTTGATAGGCATGACACCTCTAAACTACATTCTTGGCAACTTTCTTCATTATGGGCCAATTGTAACCTAGCCTGAGTGTTCGATGGTTCAGTGCTTGAGACTGGATATGATTGCTACAAATTCTTACATGGAGTTCTTCAAGGACCCAAGCACCTTCTTCTATTTAGAGGCATTTAAGGAGCAGAGTACTATATTCTTGTCTGTAGAGTACATCATTAATCAATGTATAGTTGGTTGCAATATAAGCTAGCTTCTTCGCCTCAGCTTGCTCTTCAAGTAATGCTCCAGTCTTGAGGTACTGCATAAGAGAGTCCATCTAGGAGGGCCTTGGAGCTACTTTGATCGTTTCAGCAACTTGTTGCTGTTATGCCTTTGTACTTCTTTCGAGGAAATACTGTATGAGGAGTGGCTTAACATAATCGTGTGATGTAGGGATGGTGAACAAAGTCATCCTGGATAGTTTATTTGCTTCTGCATTTTCTTCTAAGGGGATTTTGTTGACTTCCTAGGAAGCAAATTCCGCAAGAAGGTCCTGCATTAAATGCAGGTACTTGGCCATCGTTTTGCCTTTGGTTTTGTACTCTCCCTTGACCTACTGTGTAATTAGCATAGAGTTTGAGTGTATGTTGAGTTTTTCTACTCTAATATCATTGGCAATCTTTAGGCCAGCAATAAGTATTTCGTATTCAACTTTGTTATGGGAAACCAAAATGTTGATCATGTAGCAACTAACGAGGATGTGTAGAGTCAGATGAGCTTGGGCTTCGTCTCTTACGTCTTGATACCTTAAAAAAAAAACCCCTGTAAGTGAGGCCACGGGAGCCCTTCAATGCTCAAGTTAGCAAGGAAAACCAAGAAAAAGGGAGACAAGTACTAAAGACCTAGAGGATTGTACTTACCTAATGCGTGCATGAATGTGTGTACATGTATTTGACAGGGGTTCAACTTCTAATGTCTAAGGAGAGGGAGAACAAGAAGTCTTGGAGCTTAAGAGAGAGAGCGAATTGTCTTACTTATTGGTGTCTAGTGCCTTTTTATATGGGTTATGTAGACACATGGCAATCAAGGATTCGCTTGTCCTAGCTGCCAATAGGTAGTACGCTCCGCGATAAGAGCTGAGCTTCACTATGGGCGATATGTCATGGCCAACTAAGCCACCAAATCTTTAGCTTAGTGATATGATAAAGGTAGAGGTACCAAGTGCGCCAACTGTACTACGAATGTTAAAGGTTTATTAATGAGCTTCAGTGAGTTATAAGTGCTAAAGACAAAAGTCAGGACGGTGGGCACCAAAATGTTGATCATGTAGAGACCAACGAAGATGTATAGAGTTAAATGGGCTTAGGCTTCACCTCCTACTTCTTAATACCTGCAAAAAAGCCCCTTGTGAGCGAGGCCATGGAAGCCCTTCGACACTTAAGTTAGTAAGGAGGACCAAGAAAAGGGGAGACAGGCACTAAAGGCCTAGAGGACTATGATCGCCTAGTGTGTGTATGTATAATGGGGCTTCAACTTCTGCTCTCGAAGAAGAGGGAGAAGAAGAAGTCTTGGAGGCTAAGAGAGAGAAGGAATTGTCTTACTTATTGGTGCCTAACGCCTTTTATGCAGGTTAACGTGTTGATCAAGGATTTGCTCATACTGGTTACTAGTAGACAATGCACTCCTCGGTAGGAGCTGAGCTTCATTGTGAGCAGCATGTCATAGCCAACTAAGCTACTAAATCTACAACTTAGTAATCTGGCAGGGTAAAGCTGCTAGGTGCATCGACCGTACTACAAATGTTAGATGCTTTAGCTGATGCTCAATGGGGGCAAGTTGAACCCTAAGCTTACATCAAATGGTCAATGAATGTTAACTTAATGGTCGAGGGTCGACCAAATTGGACAGTTGTTATTCAACTTGCTAGGTAGGTCACAAAGTGGAGGGCATGCTCACCATTGGTTCGCACTCTTTGTTGGTGCAAGCTCATGGCCTCATGAGAGGGTCACAACATGACACGTGAGCTCGTTGTTTACTCGGGTGACACTTAATGCTCTTAATGGTAGGCTTCACCTGTTGGGCCTTGGTTCAATTGAGAATTAGATATCAGCATTACTGTTCTTAGACTAAACCCAACTACCACTTAAACAATGGCCATTGGCTGTAGCATTTGTCTTAAACCCATATTTCTAAATCAAATACACATGAAAAAAATTTCCCCTACTCAAAAATCCGTCTCTACTCGCCCATCGAGTGTTGTCCATTGCCCCTAGTATCCTCCCTTCACAGTACAAGTGCGTTACATGTGACGGGTCAAACGAGCTGACCTAAATCTGGAATTCGACCCAAGCTCTACCTTGTGACCCACACACCCCTTACCTAATTTGTTTTGTTTCTTCCCTTCCCTTTGTTTTATTCATTTGCCATTTTTTTTCTTTTTTAAGTTTAAAAAAATAAGCAAAAGAAGAAAAAATGTTTTTGTTACTACAAAAAAAAAAGAAACTTATTTTCAAATAAATAAATAAATAAGAAAAAAAAAGAGAAGAGAGAAGAATAAGTTCCCATAAATCAAAATAATAAATAAAACCTTTTTTTTTTTGTTTCCTTTTTATTTCAAAATTAGACTTCTTTTAAATCTACCTTTCCCAAAAAGAAAAAAAATATCATCACTTAGAAAATGTTATTTTTCAAATAAAAATTTAACAATGAACTCTTCTTCAAAAATTAGGATTAACACCCAAATTAGGACTCTTTTTGGAATTTTTCTCAAAAGAAATAAAATGGTCACAAGATGTAAACTCAATTGATTTTTAAAATTAAAATAAATCAATATACCTAATGTTTTATTAAATGAACTATAAAAGTCTAATCCTGAATAGTAAGTGCTTAAGCACCCATACGTAATTGCAAGGCAACTTAAATTGTAAAAAAAAAAAAAATTCCCCCTTTTATAAATGATTTTCAAATTTATTCTTTTATGTAAGTAAATGTAGTCTTGTTTATTTATTTACTTGTAAATATAAAGCTAGAAAAGGTAATTTGAAAAATAAAGTTAAATTTGGAAGGTTAAAGTGGAATTCATTAGGGTTTAATAGGTTAACCTCTGGATTTAATACCTTTGGTTTTCAAAATCAGTTTTTTTAGTAGACTAGTAGCTAAATTATAATTAATCTACCCAATTAGTTATAATTTAACCATTTTTCCTAACTTAAATCAAGTGGCTTACTTAGTTATTGCTATATTGTCACTTGGTTGTTTCTAACGTTTGCTCAGTAATGTGTAGACTTGCATTCATTACTTAGCATAAAAGGATGTAAAGGTCATATTTGCAAAATAATTGATTCATAGAAATAGAAGTATTAAATTTGAAGAATCTCAGTTTAGAGTATACAGATGGCATTAGTCTTTCGCGACTCTTACAACTTAAGTCTTCGTGACTCCTTAAATGATACTCACAAATTTAAGTCTTTGTGACATTAATAGCTATTTTTTGGACCATATTTTGAATTGACCCGCCAAGGCCACTCACTTAGAATTTAGTATTAATGTATATCACATGCATCAGCATGGTATCCTTGTACTACATAAGAGTTCACTATTGTGCTTGATTACAAAATTGTATTCTTGTATATGTATTTGTTTTTCTTCTTGCTTGATTGTTTGTTTTTACTTTTTAGTTTATAGTCACTTAGCTTGAAATATAAGTTGAAGATTAGGTTATATAATCTTTGGTTCCAAAGACCAAGAAAGCTAAGACCTAGAAGCTAGATGGGAAAATGAGTGCAATTACACAGAAGTCTCTATGTTAAAGGTTTTAAAGCAACTACTAAGGAAATCATCGCATCACATTATGAGGATCAAAATGTAAGATGATTGAATATAGACAATATTTTTTAATATGGATGGTATTTCAAGTAATACAATGTAAAGTATAAGATGAGTGAGTTACAATACTTTAACTAAAAGATATATTTTGTAAAGTTTCCATTGTAGTTTTCCATAAAAATGAAGGAGACTTTTCAAGGGATTCATATCCATGGTGTTAAGTTAAAATATTAGTCACAATTGAAGATTTATCCTTAATTTAGGGATGCCACAATGAGTTACTCTTAGGCACTAACATTTAAGAAAAGGTTAAACAAATGCTTTAGAGAGGCAAGGTGTTAAACAACCCTTCATCATTCACCTTATATATCATAGAAGAACAAATCTTTGGTATAATTGCGAGCATAACATGCAAAAAAATCTCTAGGAAAATAAGCACAATCCACATGTTTAATACATAAAGAGATTTGCATTACACTATATATGGCACTAACTAAGATGAATAATCATTAATTGAGTGCAATGTTTTCAAACAAATGTTATTGATATATCTTTATCTAGTTTAGAGTGAGATTAAAGAAATTAACATGCTTTAAAATAGGTTCCATGGGTTAGGTTACAATGATGCAACCATTAAGCCTAAGCTTGTATGATGGAGAATACGTGTGCTCTTACCCAAATACCTTGTATGGTTAATTCCTAACCCTACCATGACCTTCTAACTTGTTACTCAATTAGTTCGATTTTGATGTTAGGAAAAAAGTGACCTTATTACATCCTCTAAAGGTTGGTACTTGGTGAAGGACCTAATGTTTTGTAAGGATACAACACTATCAATATGAAATCAACACACTAACTACGTAGACATAACTATTATTACTTCATAATCAAAGTCAATCATCATATACATGCATTCAATTCTACTTATAATCACTAGGTACAACCATTAGTAATTATGTTTGTATATTTATAATTGACGAAACATAATTAACCCTATGGTTATTAAGGATGTAACTTGGCAAGTTATTATAGGGTACCTAACATTATCTAATTCGCTAAAAAACCCCGTAAAATATTACTTGATTAGATTTTGGGATAGGTTTTGGAATCTAGCTAAAAACTTATTAGGGTTTTGGGATGGGTTATGAAATTTATTTAAAAAAAAATTTGATGGCAAGTATGCCACCCGATAAAAAATGATAAATTGATAATATAATATTAACTAAAGTTTTTAATACCTAAAATAATAAGTAGTTAAAAACAAGGATGATAACAACTTTGATCATGTCTACTATTTTTTAATAGTATTTATGAATACGTACATATGTGTTTTTTTTTTTTTGTTAAGAGAAGGTGGTTATATATTTATTATATAATAAAGAGAAATAGTTAAGTAAATAATAAATTTGATGAAAACAATGACCATACACTTAAAGTAAAAACATATAGAAGAATCAAGATGGAGCCTGCATAAATCATTAAACTTGTTTATAACTATATTATTAGGTGCTCCACTAATGTCTTAACAAGATATATAAGATGAAGAGAGTATAACAATTAAATTCCTTAATCTTCATTGTATTACCTATGTTTAGTAAATAATGCAAATGTTTTTCTCACATAATGATTAATCAAGGAAAAAATAGTCATTTAGGAAAAAAAGAAAAAATATATAAATGGGTCTAGCAGGTCGATAAGCGTGTACCCTATTAGGGTAGTAAGGCGAGTTTCAAATATTAGGTTAAAAACCCTACAAGGTTTGGAGACGAGTTTGGGAACCCTATTTGATAGGAATCACAGACTAATCATTCACTCTTGTGCTCGAGGACTAGTCCATATAGTTCATCGAACTGTTCAAGGAGAGTTGAACTCTATGCATTTTCCAATCCGACCTACCAAATTACTCTAGTTTCCATCTCATTAAAGAGACTCTCGAAGGTTGCTAAGCCAACTCTTTCTCAATACATTAGTCCAAGGTCAAGCACTGAGCTCGCCTGCTACCAACCTAATATATTGCCGAAGCCAAGCTGACTTAATCCCAAGCCAACCAGCCGAGCTAACCTAATCCTAAGCCAACTAGCTAAGGTCGACCAAATAATGGGCCACCCCTTGGACTAATCCTTCCTTAGTCCAGAACATCCGAGCTGCCAAACATCCAACCTCAACCCAATCTGCTTAGAGCCTATTCTACTCAATAAATAGTATCTTTATGGACCACAAAATGGATAGTTGATACGTACCCCATTTTCTAACATCCGTACTATCCTTTTTGTAACCAAATGTCTTTTTTGTAACCTATTCTTTTTACCCTTGTAAACTTTGTATCTTTTCTTTTCTTGTAGGAATCCTTTTTGTAAATTACATATACCTAAGACTTGCCTCAATTGGGCCATATAAAAACTTATAAAATGTAATGGTTGTAAGAATTTTTTTAAAGAAAGATAGTGATATTAAACTTCAAACATTTTACCCTCCCTTCTTCTTGAGCTTATGTTTTTTTTTTTTACAAAGATTGAGACCTTGAAGAGCTCTTATCTAAGTCATTGAGTGTAGACCAGTGATGAGCAACCTCATGTTATATTTGGGTGTCATATCAAGTATAATTCGAGCTCATAGGAGGCGTTGGTGAGTCATATTCACTGTTGGTGCATGAGGACCCCTACTCAACCTTCGACTATCATTTACCCTTCTAACCATCTTACAATTCGGACCTATCCTTTTTTGGCTTGCATAATATTGATAGCTATATGTTTTACTTTTTTCCAGTGATTCGTATCATTGTTAGTATAATAAGATAGGTTTTGGGTTTCAAATTCCTATAACCCGTTCCAAAATCCAAACTCTCCCCATTTAGATCCCCAATGGCTGTATCTACTTTCTTCCATTATCTTGTATTTCTTTGGAATTCCTATAAAGATATAAGAGCTCTTACAACAAACCTAATTCTTGCAAGTCTTTTAACATGTTTAATTTTAATTATTATTAATTATATATACTTATATGTATACATATACATATATGTATTTATGTTTGTGCATAATTATACATGTATGTAGATACATAAATGTTATTCTTTCATACTGCAATAGCAATAGCACATACCCCCTTGATGTACTTTATTTTATATGGTCATGTACAAAATACATATATAAGTAAGTAACTAAGTAATTTAATATATATATATACATATTATGTATATCTTCTATATATATAGGTATTTGTCTTACTATTTGTAATTACCTTTTTTAATGGAAAATATGTATATAAGTATACATATATTATTAATATGGTTTGCATAAGTTATCTTTTATAATGAGATTAAAGTTTATAACTTTGAACTATAGGTTAAATGATTACATTACCCTTTACAAGGGTAAAATTGTATATTTGTTCAATTTTGATAAATTAGAGATATTGCTCTTGTAGTAATATAATGAAGCAAATTATGACCTCAAAATTAAGTTACACAAAGAAAGTTATCATTTTGTTGCTACTAATTTGGTTAACAAAAATTAAATGAGCTAGATTAATGGTAAAGGGTTATAAGGTTAGTAAGATATAAGATCCTATTCATATTGTACTTTATGAGAAGCAAGTTCTCAAATTTTGGAACCGTAACCTATCTTATAATACTTTGGAACAATCATAGAATCTATATCTCGTAAAACCTATAGGGTACAAGGTTTTATAAGATACCTTATGGAAATTGTAAATTTTATCTTTCTTCTTATGAATTTCAAACTTATTAAATATATATATGTGATGCTATAAGTTTTTCATAAACAAAACTAATGAAATTAGTAACAAAATCTATGAAATTAAAAAAGCAATTTTTCTTACCTTTACTATTTCAAGTTTATGTGATCTTGTTACTTAACAAATGAGAACGAATAAGCGAAGAGAAAGGAAAACTTAGAGTTGAAGAGGAAAAATGGGAAAAAAAAATAAGAGAAAGAATAAAAAACGTAAAATGAGAGATGTGGCATTAGGTTTATATCTTTAGGGATATTATTTCAATGGCTTCTTTTCTTTTCTTTTCTTTTTACTAAAAAACTCATTGACTAAAAAATATAATATTTTCATTTACTATTGATTTACTAATATAATACTCTAAAGCATGTATCATTTATATCTTAGAATATATATTTTATGGCAGGTACAGGATAAGGTCTTATACTCGTACCCTATCTTATGTAAGTAAGTTCCAAAAAATTTGTAATCAAAACCTACCATATCTTTTGGTAGGTACAACTAGGAAGCCCTCATATCCGTACCTATCTTATGTGAGAAAGTTCTTAAAAATCCGTAATCAAAACCTATTATATAACCCTTTATATTCACTCGAACCTACTTAAGCAGGTAGGGTGATTACTCTGTATAACAGGATTATCTACTCATTTTACTAGATTGTTCATTTTCAATAAATAGGTATGATAACTTGCATGCAATTGCTTAGAAATAATTTTTGTCAATTTTTTTATTTTACACTTCATATTATGAAATTACATTTTTCTCGTATAAGGAAACTTGGGTAAGGTCACTATAATCTAGTAGCATTATCACTAATCCCCCATCAAAATATATTATAGTTTGAATCCCTTTTCCTCCATGGTTGGTCAAAAAATGTAAAGAAACTTGACATTTTGAACACTATGAAATCTATACATATTTTAGATACCATTTTGCCCTTAAACTAGCACTTTATTTATGAAAAGACACCTTGAGAGAACTTCAAATTTGACAATATTAGTGCATAAATTCGTCAGCATTATGCATGTCATATTTGAACATTTACGGTAAAATTATTGGTTCAATTCATATTTTATGAAATTACTATTTTATCCCCATATTATATTTTATTTAAGAAAAACATATTAAATGAACTCCACGTTAATTTATTAAACAAAAAAAGATTCAGTGCATCAATCTTGGAAATTACATTTAAGCCTAAAAATTGAACATTGAGAAACATGACAAAATATATCATAAATTCATATTTTTACCAAATATCAACATACATTACAATTTTGGGCCAAAAATAGCGATCATCCTAGAGTCAACTTTTAAAAATTTAATTTTGTCGATTAGCTCCTAGATGCCGAACAACGTGTCTCAATAGGAAGGCTTGAAAGAAGACTCCTCGTCTCTCCAGCGGAGGTCGCAGCCGTAGCGCCCAACCACCTGCCTCTTAATGAAAGATAAGCCTTGATGGTCTCCCACGCGTTTAGACGGAGAAAGGCTTCACACATTAAGGCTTATTGAGGATACGCAAATCCAAGTTTAAGTGGACGCCTGGCCCATATCTTTAACCCACATCTCCATATATTAAAAGCCCATTCACGCTTGAAGCTTTGTTTCACGTGCCAGCAAGTCCATTTCATGTTGTCCCAGATTGAATAGAGGTCCAACAGACACCAACCGAGCCCAATTTGTCCTTCAAGCCGTTAAAGCCCTGCAAAAAAAACTTGGAGAAGCAAGGTCCGAGCACATCATGACTCACACAGTAAGCAAGAGAAACTACTCTTAGAATAAATAAATGTTATATAAATATTAATGACACCAAATTAATTACATAAATACTATGATAATATCACATTTATTACATACGACAAAATTACTAAGTTTCAAACTTGTAACCTACCTAAATCTATGATGCATCTTATCCATTATACCATCGTATTGTTTTGGTTATGTATTTAACATAAATAATAAATAACTTAATAAAATTATATATAGTACAAGAAATTTTAGATTGCATCTAAAAGATGTGAAATATGTGTTAATATAATTGTTGCATTTTGAATATGCGACTCAACTTTAGGTTTTAGGTAATTTTTTTCATCTAATATATATTTATGTAATTTTTTTTTTAAGATCGGTAGATACATATTGCACTCCAATAAGTAAAGAAATTAAATGAGGACATGACAATAACAACTAACTTAAAGAAAGAAGGTGCATGCACAACCTCATCACAAAAGCATCCACTTTGTAATTAAATTATTTACTAGTGTTTGATTAGTGAAACTAAATAGTATAAGGAGAACTAGATAGCAAAATATAAATACCCCGTTCACTTAATGAGAATTAAAATTTCATTTCCTCCTTATTACTTATCATTGCGTTTACTTTTTTATGTCTTCAAATAACAATTTGGTTTATTATATGAAATCAAGTAATAGAAATTCTTTAATTTAATAAAAAAATCACAATTCTTTGTGAAATTATACATTTTTCCCCAAAATAACTTTATCCTAATTTGATGACTGCCACTATGCTAGTATCAACTGTTACCGCCGCCGCCGTTGCCTCCTACTGATCGTTGCTACTGCCATCACTAACTACCACCTATTACTTTATTTAAGGTTGGTCAAGAAAGAAGATAAATTAAGAGTAATTTAGTTTTTGAAGTTATATTAAATATATATTCTTAAGTTACTTATGAATCTAATTAAATAAAGTGATAAGTATTATATTTTTATTACATTCCTTAGAAATTTTAATTCCATTCTTCTTTTATTCCATTAAATGAAGTGAATGGAACAAAAAATAATAGTACATACAATTTTTTTATACTAGATTTGGTTTAGTGTAAAAAAATATAATCTATAGTAATTTAAACGAAAAAACTAACAATATCTTGGCCTAATCCTCCAAAGGCCATAAAACTTTTCTTGTGAATGTGCAATTTGCCCCATAACCTAAAACCAAAAAACCCAAATCTTTTTGTAAGTCTTGGAATTTTTTTTTAAGAGAAAGCCTAATTAACAGTAATTTTTAAGAGAAGTCATTCTTATTTACTAAGTCTTTCAGCATCCTAAAGTTATTTTGTTGGTATAAGTATATGTTTACCTATATAATGCTTTTGCTTTTGCTTTTACTTTTACTTCTGAACCCGATTATCCAATATTTTAAGAGTTACTTTCTAAAATTAATTAATTTCTCATTTCAATCTCTTTAACCTCTGGAAAATTTAATGTTTTAACTTAGCTCTATTTTCAAATGTTATGCCAAATGAGTTAAGTTGTCTCTATTTGGTGTTACTTTTACGACTAACTTCATAGGCTCTTACTTCTAATATTGATATAACAATCTTACTTATTCTAAATCCTTTACAACCTTACAAATAACCTTATGGTTCAGGTATTTTATTAATAATTCTTCTTAAATTAGATGGGTACTTATACTATCTATAATTTTTTCAATTTTGTAGGTCTAAATTAATTAAAAATCTCATTGAATTTTTAGTTTAAACAAAATCCATTTTTTCATTAGCTTTCTTTCTTGCTCACCTTAGTTCTCAAACGAGATTCAAAATATATTAACTGTATTGTACAATTTTATGGTCTTATTAGGGACTAAATTTTAACTATCTATTTTACATTCTTCTTCTTCTATTATTAAATAAATTTACTTGTGGCTTTTGGATATGACTCTTGTTCATTCTTTAATCTAATGATATTTCAAATTTGTCTATTTCTAACTATATCATCTATTATCTCAAAATTTATTATTATACTTATGTATCTAATACCTTATAAGATTGTCCTCTTAACTTCCAAATTTCTTATAAATGCATCTATTTATCATGTTTATACTTACTACATCCTATTCTAATTATAGAGATGTTGACTACTACTTATGTTACCATTGTGATAGAGATTAATGTTCATGTTTATTTCTAAGAATAATTTGAAATCAATGATTTTAATCTTTAGTGCTTATATAGGCATAAGCTATCAGTTTTGCCTTTGATCATTTATAAATTATGCCATTTCAAATGTCAAATTTGTTTGTTCGGATCATATTACAATTACATTAGTTGTTTGATTTTTCAAAAGTAGCACTTTGATCTTAGTCATATAAGAATAAGTACATCAATGTTGTTATATAATTATTAGTATTAGTTAGAGTCGTGAGGCAAATTTTAAGATGTGGGATTTATTTACTTTAGCTTGGTTTTCAATTCTCATTATTGGTTAATTTATCCTTTATCCTTATGTACTACACTTCTGAGTGTTATTTGTTACTTACTTAATTCCATAGTTCTTTACACTCTATATATCTTAGCACAATTATATCAGTAGGAATGAGTGGCAAATCTTGACCTTCCATTAACTCGAAACCAACCATGACAATCAACAACTGACTTAACTTGACTTAACTTAACTCAACTGAACTCAACTTAACACAATAAGTCTCAACATGACTTGAGGTCGATGGAACCTAACACTCTGACATAGGCCATACAGATTTGTCATTATTTTCTAATTGGATATTCATGCTACTACACATGAATATTACTATTTTGATAACTTCTTTATTGTGTCTTGTTATAGTTATTCATTATTCAGTTGTTAGAGTCTTAATTTAAATTCATATTTTTATAGTATTTTTATTTTCACATTTATTACCCATTATTGAGGATTGAGGGGGCAAGTTTTATTTCATTTGAAGTGATTTTATGTTATCATTTTAGTTGTGGTTACGGTATTTTACTATTCATGTTGCATTGTTGTTCTTAAGTTTGATGGTCAAGACAGACTAATAGAGTTTTGATTTCCAAGATTAAATTTTATCCTTAAATCTGGAGTCATTGTTTGATTAGATCTTTATTAGGAAATTTAGGGATTCGATCGTAATGTTTGTTAAGCAAAGTTTGGCTCCTATGAGTAGGTTTGTAAATAGTGGAGGTTGATGAAGGATTATTTTACAGGACTAAAAGGAAGAGAATAGTGATAGGTATTTAACTTGACTTTAATTTATTTGTAACTAAGTTCATGTGATATAGGGGATAAGGAGGGATATTCTTTAAAGTTCCTCTTATATATTAAAAGGATAGGGATTGATGTGTAAGTTGATTTGAAGTAGTTTGTTATCTTTTCCATCCTAAATCTTGGCTAGGTTTTATAGTTAAAATTATCAATTATAATTGCCTTAGCGTATATATAGGTATATATAGTAGATACTTATTATTTCTTACATATGTTAGGTTTTTTATTGATTTCAAATTTCCTTCTTATTAATACTAAATATAATACATCATTCGCAAGTCATACATGTTGTAGTTCAAAATTATTCTAAAAGATGTAATTTTGTTCATGATTAAATTACATTCGTTTCCAATAATTGCATCTAGAGTCTTAGCTATATATTATATATATAAGTAGACATCAATCTTATTCATATCTAAATTTATAACTATAAATACCTATATGAGTAAGGGATCTCTTCAACTCAAAATTTATGATGTACCCTATAGATATTGAAAATCTAAACATAGTTAAACTTAATTATATTAGTTTAACAAAAGAATTCTCTTCTCAATTGGAAGTTACTAGGGTATATGTGATTTTATGGAACGTGTTTAGATGAGTTCTTAAAGTTTAATATAAGTACGTGTTGGAACTACTAATTTTTCTAATTATCTAAGTGACTAGTGACTTTCACTTACTCTATTGGTCTATTTTATTTAACATCAAAATTAGCCCAGTTTTTCACTTTCACTTCTAAACTCGCTTCTCAATCACTACACTAGTCGACTCATCGATTATACGTACATCTAAACTTCTATTCTCTATCTCATTTAAAATCTGACTCATGTTTTGTTTAGATCTTGTCCAAGTCTACTTCTCTATTCAATCTATTAAGGATCTTATTATATTTCTAATTATCTTATATTTATATCACTCTTATACTTATACTTATACTTAATAACAATGTTCTACTTAATGAAGTGTTTCTTAGAACTACTAGGGATAAGAAATTTATTATCTTTGGCTTCTAATTCCAACCTTCCACCTAAGTTTGTACAATTTCTATCTCATTGGGTTTTACTAATTAGTTATCTTCTATCATAACTTCTACAGGGTCATTATTAAGTATTATCTCACCTTTTATAAAAAATTTTACTTGACCTTCTACAGAAGTTTCTATGACATCTTCTTTATTAAGTCTTATCTACTTTTCTTCCTAAGAGTTCTACAAGTTCATCTATGCATGGTTAGAGTCTTTTACTTACGGTTCTACAAGATCTTTTACCATTAAGTGCTATAACATTCTCTACTTTCTTTTGAATCTTCTAAGTATAATTATATAGTCATAAGTTTATTTCCAAAGGCTTGCAAGTTAGCATAACGAATAGTTAGTAAGATTTTATTATCATATATTCTTTGTATGAATTATCTTTTCCCTATATATATATATATATATAGACACCGTTTTGAATGGCTTATAAGCCATTCAAAACGGTGTCTAATTAATCCCACCGTTGGTATGTATGACACAATAAAATGATTTCATATATAAGATAAATTACATATTATACAGCATTTTAATGTAATTAATGCTATTTGAAAATTTATACGTATGCTATAAACATATATTACTTATTGAAATGACACATTCACTAATAACATGTTATATTATTATGTTATAATTATATATATATAATAAGGGTTATATGATAAGTAATATAGAAAGGATGGGTATATGTTCAACATGCATGATATATATATTTAATAAAGTTATGATTATAAGTAATATAAAACCTAAATAATTGAGTAAAATTATAAATTTGAATTAAAAATAATGATTTGAAGCTTATAGGTAATAAGAATATAAATGTTAAATTGATATTTATAATATAAGGAGGGAGNTTTTGAATGGCTTATAAGCCATTCAAAACGGTGTCTAATTAATCCCACCGTTGGTATGTATGACACAATAAAATGATTTCATATATAAGATAAATTACATATTATACAGCATTTTAATGTAATTAATGCTATTTGAAAATTTATACGTATGCTATAAACATATATTACTTATTGAAATGACACATTCACTAATAACATGTTATATTATTATGTTATAATTATATATATATAATAAGGGTTATATGATAAGTAATATAGAAAGGATGGGTATATGTTCAACATGCATGATATATATATTTAATAAAGTTATGATTATAAGTAATATAAAACCTAAATAATTGAGTAAAATTATAAATTTGAATTAAAAATAATGATTTGAAGCTTATAGGTAATAAGAATATAAATGTTAAATTGATATTTATAATATAAGGAGGGAGCAACGGTGATTCGACCCTACATTAGACTTAAGTAAGCAAATCGAAGACTTTAGGATTAATACGTTATTATATTTCGGAGTACTATTTTATAATACTTAGAGACTTGAGATTATACTTAATTATATTTGATAGATAGTTTACTTGTGTGCATAATTGTGTGTTTGTGTTTCTGGTTTAATTGTGTGATTTTGGTTTGATGCTCTAAATTGTAATTGTTTGTCTTGTATGAAATATTTGAATGCCTTAAATTGGACTTAATTAATATATGACTAATAAATTTAAATTAAACATACATTACTGTTATGCCCCAAAGTCATAGAGTCGCAATAGTCCCACTGTGTAAACCATTCTATGATAGTAATTGGCCTCATAGTGCCTACCATAGACATGATCTACACAAGGCGTTGACTACTTTTCGTTTTGAAGTAAACAGTCCGATTAAAAGTTTAACTACAATTATGATAAATATTACAAATTTCTAATAAACATGTATAATTATATGTAAAGTTCACAGGATTTCCCAAGAAATTCTACATATTCACAACTGTTCACTAATTTACATAATAACTATCAATCTTTCATCCTTAACTACAAAAAACACTCTAGCTACACATCATTACTAAGTAAATTGATCCTTACACCCCTAGCTTCAAAAGGACTAACCTCTGGGTAACTGTACGGTAACATAATACTTGAAGTGTTCAGAAATCAGGACCTGCAAAAGAATCTATAAAGATATGAGCAACTACAACTTAGTAAGTTGAATTGGAGACTCATGAATGCATACAAGCACAAACAAGATTATCAAGCAATTATTTTCATGCAATGCAACAATCAAGTATCATCGCACAACGTAGTTTGGTTCATTGTGAAATCAGAGGAATTTCATCCGCTCTAATCTGGGTTAAGGAGTTTCTATGTTATGCAGCAACTCACAACCAAACCCAGGCTTGTGCAATGGAGACCTCGTTTCTCCCGCGACTACCTTCGAACCATTGACTTTACCTTCGCCGCGACCTTTTCTCCTGTCACTTAGTTCGACTAAGGATGAAGAAGGGACCATTATGCAATCTTGCGCTATCCTTTTCAAAGAGGTCGGTATTTGGTTAGAGAATCTTAATGATCCCCTCATAGGTTGCAATGCATGGCATTTTTGGTCATTAAAGTCAAATAGGATTAAATTTCATTTAGGGTTTTCAAACAATTCACACCAATTCAATCATAACACATAATTCATCATATCACAATTTCAGCACGAATTCAGATATATCAAACACATGTGTAAACTACTTACAATCACAACCATATACAATTCTAAGTCTCTGAGTACCATAAAACTAGTACTCTATTACAATAAGTAATAACTCAACTTACTTGGAATTTCTCAATCGCCCAATTACTTAGTTGCAAGCCGATTCGTCTCTGCGTGTCTTATAATACAAATAAGTTTTTTTAGTACTTATACTTTAAGGATTCATATTTTAAGTTATAATTTAACTCCTTTTTCCATGTATACCTATTATATACTAATAATTCTTTCTACTCTATTTCGAGGTTCAGACCCTAAATTAGATTCTAGTTTTGATTCCTAAGTCCTAAATATGTTCGAATCCTAATGTGAAATTAACCACATTAAGCTCGAGTATTCAAATATCCTATTGGGTCTTAATTTAGTATTTTAAACTACTCGGTATACGCTATTCCTAATTAGGGTATCGGATTTATTCCCGATATGAGAAAATCTTACATTTTTATACAATTACCTAAAATTAAATTTTATTTCAAATTTAGTATTATTTTGATTTTTATTATAATATTATCTAAATAACCCTAATTTTTTTGGATTAATTAATTTTCAATTCCACATATTACTAATTTCTTACAATAACTACCTAATTTCCTAAATTAACTATACTTAATACTCCAAAGACTAGGATTAGGTTTCCACATCAAAGATTAACATCCCTAAACATCTAATTACTATCTAGATCAGTAATTAGTATCTTAATAACCTAATTAACCAAAAATTACCCAATTTTTCCATCATTTTAGGGCTAAAAATTAACTTAAAAATTTCGAAAATTAATTTTAGAAAAATGCCTTCATAGCATTGTTTTATATCACATAAGCATTCTAAGAAAAAAATTGAGCTCCAAACTATACTCCTAAGCCTATTTATTTATAGTTCTAATCGTGCTTGGTTTTGCTCAATTTGTTAAGAACCTTATATTTTCAAACGTGATTAAACTAAATCATTATTTTTTCCTAAATCTACATACAATAAAACCTCAGAATAACAAGTTTTATAATTTTCTGGGCAAAATAACTAATTTTACAAAATTATACAAAATTGGGGCAAATAAGGGACTCATCGGTTCGATGCTTTTTGGTCGTCAAACTCCAGTCCAAGTGTGTCGGCCAGCCTAGACGGTGGGTCTGGAGTGGTGGCGGCGGCGGCGGCGGCGACGGCTTGGTCCCAGGTAGTGGTGAGGTGTGGGTTTGACTCACTAGCCCTAACTACACAGTTTCCTTTCCTTTTTTTTTTTTTTAGATTTTCTCTTGAATTTTGAAGTTCCCTATTTTTCTCTGATTCCAAACTGTCTAAAGGAGTTCTTTGAATTTTTTTCCTATTTATAGACGTTTTTGGTAATTAATATGCATTAATTAGACATGACATTGCCTCATTTCCTTGATTTTTGGCTTTTGTGTTGCTTAATTCTAATTGGATAATTTTTTTTTTAGATCCTAACTTGCTACGACCAGATTTGCATCATTACACACCCTTCTGATTTTTTTTCTGATTTTTCCACAATTAATTAATAATTTTCTTTAATTATTTACTAAGTTTTTAGCCAATTTAAGTAATTTCGCATATTTTTATCTACACGTAAATACATGTGGGGTACATGTGAACATTCCTAATTATTATTTAGGTCATTCTATACTTTTTAGTATATATATATAATTTATTTATAGTTATTTATTAGTTATTTGATTACACTTTTCGCCTTTTCGATAATTAGCAATTATTATACTTAAAATTTGAAAATTTTATAATCTCCTATTTTATTATTTATTTTTTTAAATTCAAGTTTACGGGGTCATTTTTACTAATATTTTTTTCAATAGTTTATAATTTGGGTTTAATCGGATCCTTTAACCGATCGTCCTAAACTTTGTGTTCTAAGTTTAATCTTATGGTTTTTTGACTTAATTTTAGGGCTTACAATTACAACCTATTAAGGGAAGTATTTATGGTTCTTTAGCCAAATACTGACCTTTTTGAAAGGGATAATGCTATATAACATAATTGGTTCCTTCTTTATTCTTAATCAAACTAAGTGATATGAAAGAATGTCACAATAAGGGTGAAGGTAGTAGTTCGAAGGTAATCGTGGAAGGAGCGGTATCTTCGTGGTAGGAGCGGTATCTTCGTGGTACAAGTTTGAGTTTGGTCGAGAACTATTGATATGTATGCTAAACTCCTTAACTCATATTATAGTAGGTATAATTTGTCTAATTTCATGACCACTCGAATAATATCGTATGATGATATTTGCTTATTGCATTGCATTAAAATAATTTATTGATAACCCTATTTGTGTTTGACGTATAGTTTTAAGGTTTCGTCTCAACTTATTGAGTGGTTGTTTGCTTACATCTCTATAGATATTGTTACAGATGTTAGCTAGAAAGCGGTTTTATAACTATTCTGAAGTTAGTGACAGCTAGATGTTGAGGGATGAGGATATAAAACTAATGATTAATTACATTTTAAGGTTTTAGTTCTTGTTTTTGAATCTTCTATTGTTAAATTATGTGTTATTTAAGTGAGGTTAGATTATTAAATCTTGTAACATTACTTGAAATATGAAATTTTAGTATATTTTTTTTCATACTTTCGCATGTAAATAATATAGTTAATTTATCAACTGTTTACTTCAAAGTAGATTAGTCGTAAATGCTTTATATAAATCAAGTTTAAGATAGCGACTATAAGATTAGTTTCTATTTTAAGATGGTTTGCACAGCGGTATTTTTACGACTCTTTTGCTTTGAGACATGATAATACATAGCTAAGGATTGAACCTCTTATCTCCAATCCTGCTCATTCCCAAGTTAATGTCTCTTACTAACTTACCAAAGCTTTTTCCTTATCATATGATGCCACCTAGTTTTACTTGTGTTTTTTTTACCAAGCCTACCTTCTATTTAGGTTTTCCATTCTAAACCTAATTTAACCTAACTTGTTTTTAAATAGTTATAGCTTTTTAAAATATACATGTTAACCATTTAATAAATATAGAGTCTCATTTTAATTATTCTTGATAAAATATCTTTCAATAGGATAAAAATCCATTTAAATATTTTATCAGAATTTTAATAAAGTCTAAAAAATTTTAAAGACTTTAAATTCATTAAATTGTATGCATATTTTTAAATTTTACCTAACTCAACCTTAAAAGACTTGTTTACTTGACTCAGACCCTTTTCTTTTCTTTTTTTATTTTTTCAATTTATTTTTAATTTTTTAATTTTATTTTAATTTTTTTTTTAAACCTAGCCTAAAAAATAAAAAAAGACAATAAAAATTGAGTGTTTATAATATTATATATATAATATTATACAAAATAATATATAACATATAATTTAATCTTTATTTACTATTTGTTTATATACACACTTAGGTGCGTGAATAATGTTGAGCTTGGCTCATTTTAAACTTCATTCACCTTGAGCTTGATTTGCAAAAGAGTTACTCAAGATAAAACTCATTTATTTAAATAAATTGAGTTTGAGCCTATAGTTTAAAGTTTCGATAAAAATTTAATTCAACTTGAGTTTAATAATTTAAATAAATTGAATTTAAGCTTTTAAAAGTTCGGTTCAATTTGTTTATAGCCTACTAACATAAAAGTTTTTACTGCCCTTAAATTTGAAAAAGGTTTTTTCTTTCTTTTAAGAAATTAAAAAAGGGTTTTCCATTTAGAGAAAAAAGATAATAGAAAAAGGAAAGAAAAATAAAATAAAATAAAAAGAGAAAAAAAAAAAAAGAAAGAAGAAGCAGAAGAAGAAGTAACAAAACAAAGCAAAACCCAAACCCCAGCCCCAACTCCCTATTTCCTAACGCCCATTTTCTCCTGGTTCTGTCTTCGCGCACTCATCTCAGCGCACACAGCCGCGAGGGAAGTGAAGTCGTCGTCTTCTTCTTCTTTTCCTCCTTGAAACGATCATCAGTCTCTCTCAAGGTAAATCATTCTCTCTTTTACTTTATACTATTCTATCCTTCGAGCGAATTCATGTTTCTTGGTTTCATTTCTCGTATCATATTCTCAGATCTCGCTTGTATACCCGACCTGTGACTTGGTGTTTCGTTTCACGTCGTTATGTCATTGCATTATTGTTATTTTTCTCTATTAGTTGTTCCATATCATTCGAGTTAACAAAGTCAGTAACTTTTTCGTAAATGAAGCTTGTTTTTAAGATCATGGTTTATGGATTAGGGTTTTGACTGGATGTTTCCATGCTGTGGCTTTCGAATTAGGGTTTATCGGTGTTTGAATGATTGCATAATTTCCCCGGTCAACTAATAGGTTTCTTTTTGAGTCTGTTAGGGTAATGTATGTTTAATTTCTTGGATTCGATATATTTTGCTTATTGTGCTTGATTTGCGTGTTTGCTATCGTTGATGATACGGTGGAATTTTGTTACTTTGAGCCGTGGAAATTGTTGTTTATGTAGTTAGGTTAGTATATGTAAACACAAAACAAACGGTGTTTGTGCAATTGAAATAGGAAAAATTGAGAGAAGAACTTAGGGGAAAAGATGGATCAAGAGTGGGTAGTGTTTTTGCTGTTGATGATTGAATGTGCAGCATTATTATGCTGCTATACCTTTTAGTTTTCAGCTCTAAACAACATAAAACCATATCAATGCTCCGATCATTTTAGTTATTTTTAGCAAAGGTTGAAATTTCATGATAAGCTCATCTTTCTGAAGAGTGGCTGACTGGCTAGTTCTTTATTTTTACATATATCATTTCCTAATGTTGCTGCGGCCATGTTGCACTTGCCTGTGACTACTTTTATGTTAATGGTTCTGTGTCTGTGAAATGCTGTGACTCTTTAACTCTTCTATATCATATCACATTGGGCAAATATCTTATGACAGTAATGTTGTTGTCACTAATTGTCTGACCCCCAAATGAGTACGGAAAGATTAGACAGGGAAAGTAGAAACGCATGAGGAACCTTTTTAGCAAAAGAAAAAGGAAGTATAAAATGATGAGTTTATGGTAGATACAAAGAATAATAAAGAGGAGCACTAAAGATAAATAAATAAATAAAATTATAACTATAAAGTTTTTTCCTTATTGCTTGGGACTATAACTCATAGTGCAGCTATATAATCATTTCAAATGTGATTGAACGGAGTAACTCTAGCAAGGAAAATCTATGAGCTTTTGCCACGGCATTCATAAATTGAAAATGTTTTATGTACTAGATATCCCTTTCTTGTGCAGCCATCTTCTTAGTCATTGTGTTGTGGATGGGATTGTTCTGCAAAAGGTTAATAGAGAAAAATGAAGGTAAAGATAACAGACAAAAGATGTTCTCTTGGTTAATGGAGGGGTGCAGCTATACATTGACTAGCCACCTCTGGGCATGTGAATTGGCCAACAGACTCAAAGACAAAGACATTAGTTAGTTGATCTTCATACATTTAAAGGCTATGTTAAATAAGAGGAAATTGCAGAGAATTGCCCCATACTTTGACCTCGGTGAAGTAGTGCTTTATCAACCTCTAAACTCTAATACATTGACAACACAAAGAACATTTGCTTTTTCAAGTTTAAAAAAAAAATAATAATAATGAAGGTTTAAGCATAGCGGGAGTTAAAGTACATTTTAATAAATTTGACAGTGTGTTTCTGCATTAAGGTTAAAATTTAGGGGGATTATTTATAAAATTTGTGGTATATTTGCCAATTTATCAGGATTTAAGGGATTTTAAAGCATACTTTGGAAATTTAAGGGTATAACTGCATTGAGATCAGAGTGTAAGGTTTTTTTTTTTTTAATTTTTTTCTCTATTTTTCCTGTAAATTATTTAATTTTGGTTGTGAAACTTGATGATTACCATAGTTAGCAGTAAGGAGTATCTGTTTCAGGTTTCAAAGATCAGTCCGTTTGTCCTTTTCGTGAATCTTCTGATATGAGTTTCATGTGTAGTTGGTCGTTCTTTGCATAGGTAATGGATAGTGTGAATGGGTTTGAGGATTCTTAGCTTGTGATTGTTTACATCCTGAAATACAGGCTTAGTTTGAGCTGATGGCATCCAAGTTGCATGCATTGAAGTCAAAGGCTTGTCAAGCACAACAATTTGTTGCCAAGCATGGAACTGCTTACTACAAGCAGTTGTTAGAACAGAACAAGCAACATATTCAGGAGCCACCTACTGTTGAGAAATGTCAGCTATTGGCAAAGCAGCTACTCTATACTCGACTTGCCAGGTAAATAATAAGAGACCTTTAGGAATAAAATGTAGTGTATTAGAATTTTCAGATATACACAACTATCTTGGAGGTGTGTTTTTTAACGTTTGGTAATAATTAGAGTGCAAGTAATGAGTTTCAGAGACCGGAAAATCTGCTGAAAAATTTTATTCACATATAGTGTACTGAATTACAGTAGTATTTGATAATATATTTTTATAAGTGGTTATGGTCAACATTTTTCCTCTTAACAAGGAATTCTTTTGGTAGCTTTTTCTTATCAAGATATTTTAATTGTGTCCTAGCTTTCCTGATGTCTTGGTTCTAAGATTATTTTCCCCCCGTTGTGGATACCCCATAATAAATCTAGACTTGACACTATCGGCACACAACACAGACTAATAGTTGCAGTGTGGACATGTTTCCTTAAAATAACTAGGCCCAATTTTAGTTTAAGTTATGGAAATTTGATGTGTCTCCTTGTTATTCTTGTTCCTTTGCTTTTAAAATCTATGATCCTATCCTGGAATTCATGTATTTATTTATTTATTCTGATGACTGTATTCCTTAGATAGATGTCAATATGAGCATTCGTTGTTATCAATAAGGTTGTGAGTCAACTCCCTGTAGTTCAGGGTGTTCTTTTTTGTCCTCTTCTAATAAAATATGAGTCTAGTGTATCCTTTACCTGAAATGGTTCTGTGTCAGTCCTTGCTGTGCTGGGCGTGCCAGGAGCAAGAGAATTACACTGATGCGAGAGATGGAGTTGGGGTTTTCTTCAAAGATGAGTCTAGTGAGTCCTTTATGTGAAAATAGTGCCGCAGCGGTCCTTTCCTGAGCTGGGCATGCCATAGTCAATACCCCTTGATTCTCTAATCAAGAATGATTACATCTTACTAATCACACCCATATCCATGATTAATTAAGCATTTAGTCCAGAGAAAATGGGGTCTTCTCCTTGGTAATTACCTTGTGATGTGTGTGTGCACGCGTGTGCATGTGCATTATATATATTATATATATATATAATTGTTTAGATATGTGTATGCATTTGTAGTGTACTGAGCATCATAATTCATAGACTTACCAACATTCATGTTGTATGAGGATAGGGCTGGCTGAATGGTTTATGAGTTCATGAGTTCAAATATCACATAGGCCCTTTTGGAGCCAGCTACACATTGGATTTACGTGTAACTTTTGAAGCATGGTTTATCTGTTTAGAAATAGATGTCCAATAATCATAATCAAAAAGTGCATTGGAAGTTTTACCTGATTTCTGGCTAAGGATTATTTTTTCTTTTGAAGCATGGTTCATCTGTTCAGAAATATGAGTTCATGAGTTCAATTATCACATAGGCCCTTTTGGAGCCAGCTACATGTTGGATTTAGCCAACTTGTAACTTTTGAAGCATGGTTCTGTTTAGAAATAGATGTCCAATAATCAAAAAGTGCATTGAAAGTTTTATCTGGTTTCTGGCTAAGGATTATCTTTTCTTTTTCTTTGGTTAAGGATTTTCTGTCAATCTTAGCATGTACGGTTTCTTATTAGCTTTAGAGTAGTTGGTCAGTGGCTGGGGTTTGCATTGTTTTTTCCAACCACTTTTTGTTATGATAAATTTTTTATATTTTTATTGTTTTTATTACATTATATAATTAGATATGTTGAATATTACTTATTTTACTATATTATGTAATTAAATATATTTTATATTAACATTGTATCAAATTGATTGTGGTGGACCATTTCAAGCGGACATGTGCCATGAATGGATGGAAAATTTAATGGATTGAGGGAAGTTTTATTTTGGTAAAATTTCGAAAATGTTGAGGACTCAAATAGAAGGAAAAAGAAAGAAAAGAAGAAAAAAGGAGGGTTGAGGACTTAAACACAAAAGGAAATGTTGAAGACTAGACTAGAACACAAAAGTAGGTAAACGTAAGTGTACTTTTTCCTTTTCATAATTATCTTCATAGGACTTCCATAAGCAGTCAGAAACCTGAGACCTACAACTTATTTTACGGAAAGCAGCTCCGTCATTTGACAAGTGAAGTTTCTGGAACTTACACTGAAGATTTTAACATTATGCAGCATTCCTGGCCGGCAGGAGGCATTCTGGAAGGAACTTGACTACGTGAAGCACTTGTGGAAAAACAGACAAGAGTTGAAGGTTGAAGATGCCGGCATTGCTGCGTTGCTTGGGCTGGAATGCTTTGCATGGTTTTGTGCCGGAGAAATTGTAGGGAGGGGATTTACTTTCACTGGCTATTATGTCTGAGCAACACTTTGACAGCATTGTTTTGAAAGGCGGAATCATAAGCTTTTGTCACCATATTTGGCACTTCTACAAGCAAGAATATTTTTTTTTCCTTCCTGTTCTGCAAGATTTTTGTAGCTGAGATATCAGTGAGAACTTTGATGACATCAATAATTCCATGTATTTGAAGCAACCTGAATGACAATCTGCGCTGTTGCCGTTGTCAGGAGTTGTTCTTTGCTAAGGTTTGAACGGTGGTGTCTTGCAGGCATTGCACCCGGATGATAAAATGCCAAATGGTGCTCTTATATTTGCACTGAGTCAAAAGAGGGCCTCTTTTTCATGACATGCTATCACGATAATGCTACTTGGAGGGCTCGATCCTAAAATTGAGAAAATGATCGTGGTCTATTCACAGAGATTATTTTTACACAGCTTGACGTGTTGTATGTTCGGCATGATTAAACTCTGAAAAAAGTTCCATCATTTAGCAGAAAATATGTTCCTTTCCATGACACTTGTACTGAAGTTTTGAGTCATATCAAGATTTGACAACGCTTGTCATATATATTACTCTAGTTCAATAGATTTGTTAGCTTTTTGGGTCCAATAAACAGAACCTTTAAATATTCTATTCAAAATTGCATGAGCTTATGCTCGTTTTATTATTCGAATGGATACGATTTGAGCTCAAACAATTCGCAAAGTTGGTCTGGGTCATTGAAATCCCTGTGCACTCGCATTACAAGAAAGCCAATCGGCTTGTAAATTAGAAACAAGAAAACATTCAGAGAAATTTTATGACGCTTTCTCTATGAATTTCTCCCAAAGAAAAATAGGGAATTGAAATAATTTTATCACATTTTTTATATGCAAAATCATATGATCAAATTCAATTACAGAATTGTGGTTTTGGGTTACCCGCAGGATGAGCTACCATTGGATAATTATAACTTCTAGAAATATTAATTTATTTTTGTGCTTGATAGTACATTGGTGACTACTGTTTTAAAAGAATTGACTCAAGAAGATATAATATTGAGTTTAAGTTCAAGCTCAATGGAAAATTTTAAAATTTTGAGCTCAAGCTTGGTTTGAAGTAACATTTAATAAACTCAAGCATGACTTGGTTAAGTTTGTTTAAATTAAATTTATTTTGAAAATATTTTTAATTGTAAATGTAAATATAATAATATTAATATAAAAACTTAACTAGCATTGATACTTGATTTGAACTTCATATGCCATAGGGTACCGCCCTGATCAATTACTAAGTTTTGGGCTAAATTGGAGATTTGCTCATGAGTTTTTTATGTATTGAAGATCTATTTATTAGCTTTACCTATGTTGGAGACTTGTCTATAAACTCTTTATGGTTAAAGCTAATATGGACATATAGGTCGATTCAACTAGATTAGCTCAAATTAGGTCAAGTTGGTAGGCCGTTAGGTTGGTAGAATTTCAGGTTAGCTTAGAACAGGTCTTCAGGGTCTCAATAGCTCATTACCAAATAGCTCATCTAACTACCTATTTTTAGTTGTGTTATTTGGGCTTCTTTTTTCTTGTATTATTCTTAAATTATCCTTATATTTATTCTGTATTTACAAAAAATGACATTGGGTTATCCTTTTAGTCACTTTATTTACAAACTTGCCATTGTATATAAATATAACACTTGTATATGGTTTTAGATAGATTTTGTAGAATTAATGAAATACATTTTGAGTTTTTTCTCTCTCAAAGCTCTCTCTCTCTCTCTCTCTCTTACTAGCTATTATCAATTCCTTTGATAAGGATTGTGGCAAGCAACCTTAGTTATCTCTTTGTACGTCATATCAAAGTGATGATTAGGCTGTGTGGAATCTCATTGGTGTGTCATATTCTATTAAATAGCTTATGGATTCGCTAAAACCCTCATAAAACCTATCATATTTTCATTCCTTTGGTAGTATCGCCATCTTTGTCTATTCTTAGTGCAGCGTATTATTTGATTATCAAAGCTTGAGGTTTTGAAAAAGGCAAAGGGTTCTTAAGTTTTGTATTCAGAGCTATTGACACTTAGAATTTTCGAGTGTGTTGAATTGTAATACTATCAAATATAAGACTTTGAGGGACCTAAAAGAGGAATTGTTGGATTCGTACTATTAAATTGGTTGACAACATTCATTAGGTTTGTATCGGATGAAATGGGTTTAATTACAATATCTTGTTTGGGGAATGGTTGAGACTTAAGGTTCTATGTTTTGACTCACATTGGTAGTTAAATCTGAAGACAACAACATTTGATAGCAATGGCATGTGTTGTGAAGGAGGATAAAAGAATTAGGGTTTTAAGTAGGTAACAACTAATTCATATTTAAAAGAGAGAGAGAGAGAGAGAGAGAGAAGAAGAAGAAAATTATTGTAGTGGTGTTGGAGTGTTGTGGGTCTGCTATGTGGGTGAGATTTCGTAATTTTGAAATTACAATAGGAGAAAGTTAGTTAGAGGATATGTGACAATGGTTGTACGCTTGTGGTTGAGTTGCATCGTCAATAGTTATAACTATGTATTGGTGTTGTGTGTGGTTTAAAGAAGTGCATGTATGCTAATTGTTGGTTTTGTCCCATTTCAAAAATTGTAGTAGTTGTTTATTATGGGTAGAGGAAAATTTTTGGTGGTTTAGTGTTTGTTGGTGCCAGTAGTGTTTGTTATTGAGTTAGATTGAGTATCAAGTGGTAGCTGTATCATCGCAAATGGCTGTTATTGAGTGTGCAATTGATTGGTGCAAGCGGAGTTGAGTGGGCGTTGTTGCTGAGTTGAAGGTCATAGGCTAATAGCCAATTTGACTTCGGTGGTTCTAGGTTGTGTACGAAATTACAGCAATTGTGATAGCATCAAAGTTGTGGTATTTTCATGTGAGTTTAAAAAAAAAAATACAGCCATGATGTGTGTATGTCTTGCAAGTTTGTGCCGTGAATGAAGAATGGTTACTGTACAAGTCTAAAGAGGAGCAACCTTGGTTTTACACGAAGTGTTCTTTTGACAATAGTGGTAGTTTCAATTTGGTGTGGGATTATTGGTGTTGATAGGGCCTTTTAGACATGGGCTCCTTAAGCTTGTGTTGACTTGATAAGGCTTATGCCCAAGGCTATGCATCTTAAAGACTCGGTGATAGGAATCAACCCCTTGGATTGATTACGCGTAGCCAAGTTAGAGGACTCCAAGGACTTATTTAAAGTATATTAGCTCTAAGCCATAGCTGAGACAAGGATTCCTATCCTAAGCTAGTTTCTTGTCAAATTGATTATTAGATCCTTACTTGTGTCAGATTCGCCCCTGTCCAGCAGCGATGCTTTGTCCTATAAGACAGCCTAAGAATAACCGAGGCGAGCTCTTGATCTAACCACAAGCATTCAACCTCGAATTGAGCTGACTTCTCTTTAGAAGAACTAATTGGTCCTTAACTTACTCTAAATTAGGTTGGCTCTTAACTACAAACGTTATCCTACTTCCGCTTGCCTTGTATCATATTCCTAATGTCTAGCTACTAAGTGACACGTGTTTTCTTACATAATATTCCAGAATGATTACCCCTTTTAGTATGTTTTATATAACCTAATTGTAGAATACTCTTTTATCTTTTCATACATGTAAAGTAATCTTAGTGGATGGGTATATAAACCTTTGCTTTCTTGTATACGAGAATCAACTAATGAATATAGAATTATTTACTTGAGCAACCTTAGTGTTTTAGTTATCATTTAACTCTTATCTATTCCCTTTAGTAAGGAGTAGTGGCAAGTGACCATTTAGTATGGACCGATGTGTCATATTCGATGGATTGTAGGTTGAGTAGGATCGAGTGGTGTGTCATATCCATTTGGTAGCTACCTAGATTTTGCTAACTTTTTCCCTGTTTGTTTTTTATTCATTTCATTGTGGTGCCACTCCGTGTGTTTGACCTCAGTGATACATTAGTTTCGCTGGTATTAGAGTACAGTTCTGAGAGAGAGTGTGTGAAGTTGTAGTGAAGTTTTGGTTTGCTTTATTGTTAGTGGCTACTGTGTTCCTTCCATAGCTACTACAGTGTGTTTGTGTGATAGCAAGTGTGGTTCCATCATTACTTTATTTTTCATTATGAAAACAGAACAAGTTTATTTCTATTCTGTTTGAGTGACTATTGGGTATTAAAGTTGTTAGTGAATTATCAATCTATATGAGAAGTATTATACTATGTCAGATTCGAGTGTTCAAGATATTATTGGTGACCAAAGTAGTGGTGCTCAACCTGGTTGTGGTCATAATGGTAGTAACTCCCTAAGGTCCGTTGATGACAAACTCAATAGGCTTACAAATTTTGTTGAGAGTCTAGTCACGGTGATGTAAGTTAACAGGCAATAACCCCAGGGTATGCTATCGTAAAATCTACCTAAAAATATTCAAGAGAGGAGTTATGGCCAAGCTGGTTGAGCCCATCACCCAGTTCAACCCCTTAGAGCTGGAGGAGCTACTAGACGAAGACTGGAGTTAGAGGAGATTGAGGAAAATGATGAGGAGTTGGATGTTGAAGAGTTTGGGGAAGAAAAAGAAGAAGTTGACTATTACCAAGCATAAGGATGAGGATGCCAAGCTCCTTAAGGACTGGATAACGTTAAGGTTCAAATTTCACCCTTTGGTAGAGTGGAGATGCTGATGAATACTTAGAGTAGAAAGAGAAGGTTAAGAAGGTGTTTAACTATTATAGGCATGTAGATACTGTCAAAGTCTAATTTGCTGCATTGGACTTTACTGGGTATGCCATAATGTGGTGGAAAAATTTGAATGTAGCCAAAGTAAAGGATGAAAGACGAGGTGTTAGAACTTGGGATGAGATGAAAGGGTTATTAAGAAGCAAATTTGTGCCTAAGACATACCTACAACATACATTTGCAAAGTTATAGGAGCTTGGCTAAGGAAGCCAGTTTGTTTATGACTATGTTAGAGAGTTCTAAATGTTTATGATTCGAGCCAATGTAGAAGAACTAGAAGCCTGTATCATATCAAGGTTTATTTCTAAACTTAGATTTGAGATTTGCAACATTGTGGAAGTACAGAGGTTTTACACCTTAGAAGAGGAGATCAAGATGGTGTAGAGAATCGAAAAGTAGAGGAGAAGTCTTCTGACCTAACTTGAGCTAACATTCTCTCGAGCCCTTATATCATGTTGACCTATTTAAGCTGAGCCGAGGAAACTATACGAGTCGAGGAAAGGAGTAATAGACTTGTCGAAAGCTGAGTAGGCTAGCATGGTCGAGTAGGATAGTAAAACTAAATTGAGGTTAGGCTGACCCCAAGGATATATGAGAAAGGGTAGACCTTTGGACGGAAGACCGGCGAGGTGAAATGTTTTAAATGCTTAGGCTTTGGACATATGGCTACTGAGTGTCCGAATTGACACGTCATGTTTCTCTGAGGAGATGTAGTGGATAACACCGATGAGAGTGAGCCCGAGAGAGAAGATGTTAGAAAACCCAAAGCCGAAAAGGAAGAGGAGACCTGTATTTATGTTGACTAGGGAGAAGTGATGACCCTAGTCTTGAGATGAGTATTGAGTTCCTTGCCGAACTCTGAGGGGGATCAGAGGGAGAATCTATTCCATACTAAGTGTATCGTCAAAGGCTAATTGTGTACGATTATTGTAGATGGGAGAAGTTGTACCAATGTCGTTGCACAGTCCTTTGTGCAAAGGTTGGGTTTGCTGACTTCAAAGCACCCCTGACTTTACAAGCTACATTGGCTTCATGATACAGGTACTTTGCATGTGACTAAACAAGTGACCGTATTGTTTAGTATTGAGAATGTGTATAGGGATGAAGTAGTTTGCAATGTCGTTCCCATGGGAGCTTCACATATACTATTTGGACGACCTTGGTTGTTCGATTGACATGTTACTCATGATGGATATAAGAACACCTATGCCTTTGTTAAGGATGAAAGGAAGATTGTGTTGTAACCTATGACCCTATCCTAAGTAAATGAAACCTATAACCAGCTAACTTGAACCAGTAAGAAGAAGACCTTAGTGATGAGCTGAAGAGAGCTCTGAGTTGCTAAAAGGGCTAAAGAGCCCATGTTCCTATTGGTTAGGAGATTGTTGGAGATGAGGGAATTAGAGGATGTTCCAAAAGAGATTCAAAGCTAGTTAAATGGGTTTTTCGACTTATTTCCGGAAGAACTACCTAGAGGATTGCCTTTAATATAAGGAAAAGAGCATTGTATTGACTTGTAGCTAAGCATTGCCCTATCGAACTGACCTGCATATAGGATGAACCCTGAGCAAGCTGCCGAGCTGAAAAAACAGGTGGACAAGCTCATAAAACGAGGATATGTGAGAGAGAACGTGAGCTCTTGCGTAGTACCGGCTCTACTCATCCTAAAGAAAGATGGCTCATGGCGTATGTGTGTCAATAGCTGAGCAATCAATTGGATTACTATCAAGTATAGATATCTGATACTAAGGCTAGATGATATATTGGATAATCTTCATAGTGCCAAGATATTTTCAAAGATTGATCTGTGAAGTAGTTACCACCAGATTCATATGAGATTAAGAGGTGAGTGGAAGACCGCCTTCAAGACTAGGCATAGACTCTAGGAATAGTTGGTTATGCCATTCGGACTTACTAATGTGCCAAGCACATTCATGAGGTTAATGAACCATGTGATGCACCCTCTAATTGGAAGGTATGTGGTAATGTATTTTGATGACATACTGGTATATAGTGCTGACTTGAACAGCTATGTTCAACACCTCCGTGACGTATTTGATGTTTTGCGAATTGAGAAGTTGTATGGGAATGTAAAGAAGTGTACCTTCTGCTAGAATGGGGTAGTTTTCCTAGGGTTTGTAGTGTTAGGGGAAGGGATTTGAGTTGTTCTAGAATGACCAACGTTGAAGAATGTTATTGAGGTGCAAAGTTTTAATGGCCTAGCTTCTTTCTATAGGTGATTTATTAAGGACTTCAATACAATAGCTGCCCCAATGACTAAGTTGACAAAGAAGAGTGAAGGATTTAGGTGGAACAATCTAGCTGAATAGAGCTTTAGAGAGATCAAGGAAAAACTCACCTTGGCACCCATTCTGTCATTGCTAGATTTTGACAAGCCCTTCGAATTAGAGTGTGATGCATTGGGAGTTGGAATTGGTGCTGTCCTGATACAGGAGCAACAACCTATCGCCTACCACAGTGAGAAACTTAATGGTCCTGCCCTGAACTATTCTGTGTATGAGAAGGAGTTGTATCCCCTTTTTCGAGTCCTCATTATTTGGCAACACTATCTTCTACTACGAGTGTTTGTCATTTACATTGACCATGAATCATTGAGGCATCTTAGGAGTTAGAACAAACTTTGAAAGAGACCAACCAAATGGTTGGAATTTATGGAAGGGTTCTCGTATGTCATTTGGTGCAAGAAGGGGAGCGCAAATGTGGTTGCTGACGCTTTGTCATGATGGTAAACTTTGCTGACCACTTTGTAGACAAAATTATTGGGATTCTCACTCATCATTGAGCAGTATGTTAATGACCCCCACTTTGGCCTCGTTGTTGAAAAGCATCGAGAAGGAATAGTTGTTGGAGGATATTATCTTAAGCATAGCTATCTATTCAAGGATCGTAGGTTATGTATTCTGAACTGCTCCACGCATGAGCTATTGGTCAGGGAAGCTCATAGCGGAGGATTATCTAGTCATTTCGAGGAAACCAAGACAGCTAATCTGTTAAGAGAAAACTTTTATTCGCTTAGTTTGGCTAAAGATGCCCATAAGGTAGTTGGTTGTTGTGAGATGTGCAAGTGAGTTGAGGGGAAGAGAGAGCCCCATGGAGAGTAGATGCCCTTGTTGACGCCAACCTTACCTTAGGCTGACCTCAGTATGGACTTTCTCCTAAGGTTGCCCCAGACATCAAGAGAAAAAGATTCTATATTTGTTGTTGTAGATCACTTTAGCAAAATGGCACACTTCATCCCATACCATCGAACTAATGATGCTTTATAAATTGCTGATCTATTTTTGCAGGAAGTTGTCTAACAATATGGGATACCGAAGACTATTGTCTCAGATTAGGATACAAAATTCTTGAGTTATTTTTGGAAAACTCTTTGGACAAGATTGGGAAATAAACTCGTATTCAGCTTTAGTAGCCACCCTCAGACCAATGACCAGACTGAAGTGGTGAACAAGACGCCAGGCAATCTACTTAGAGCTGTTATGGGAAAGAATTTGAAGGATTGGGATCTATGCCTACTAGTTGTGGAGTTCGCATATAACTGGACTGTCCACAGCACCATTGGAAAGACTCTATTCGAGACCTTTAATGGCCTTAATCCAACAATTCCTCTAGACATGATTAGTACCCTAGCAACTGTTGAAGAGAGTCAATCTGAAGTTGATTGAGCTTAAGAATTGCAAGTGCTACATAAGTCTGTAACTAGGAAGATCGCTAAGTTTAATTAGAGATAATAAGAGATTGGTAGCTAAGGCCGATAAACTATTTCTTTCTAGCCAGGAGATTTAGTATGGATTCACCTCAGCCGAGAGAAAAGGCCAGAATAGCATAGGGTGAGTAAAGTTACAACCAATAACACAACTGTCGAGATTCTGACCAAAAAATGAGACATTCCATGCCCTCGGAGAGTGCTTTGTCGTGCTAGGTCACTGACATATCCTTTGTCTTTATTTGACTCCAAGAATGGATTAGTATGGATTCACCTCAGCCGAGAGCAATTCCCACACTTAAGACAAAGCAAACTATCTCCTCGAGCTGATAGCCCATTCAAGGTCTTGAAGAAGATCAATCGCAGTGCCTACCAGATTAAGTTGCCTGATGACTATAGTGTTTCCTCCACCTCCAATGTGCCTGACCTGATTCCTCACCAACCAATAGAAGACCTTGTGAGCACTCCAGAAGAAAGAGCAGAGATTGCTTTAGATTTGAGGACAAATCTTTCTGACCCCCAAGCAGATGATAGGAATCAACCCCTTGGATCGATCATACATTGCTGAGTTAGAGGATTCTAAGGATTCGCTCAAAGGATACTACCTCTAAGCCATAGCAGAGATGAGGATTCTTATCCCGAGCTGGTTTCCTGCCAAGCTGATTATCAGATCCTTACTTATGTCAGATCCGCCCCTATCCAGTAGTGATGCTTTATCCCTGAAAACAGCTTAGGAATAGTTGAGGCAAGCTTCGAATCTGACCATAGGCATCTAACCCCGAATCGAGCTGACTTTTCTTTAGAAGAACTAATTGGTCCCTGACCTATTCCAAATTAAGTCGGCCCCTAACTGCAAACGTTATCCTACTTCTGCTTGTCTTATATCAGATTCCTAATGTCCAGCCACTATGTGATACGTATCTTCTTACACAATATGCCAGAATGATTCTTCTTCTTCTTCTTCTTCTTCTTCTTTTTTTTTTCTACATTGAATATTCTTTGCCCTTTTTACCTCTTTTAGTATGTCTTATGTAACCTAATTGTAGAATACTCTTTTGTCTTTTCATACATATAAAGTAATCCTAGTGGATGGGTATATAAACCTCCACTTTCTTGTATACGGGAATCAACTAATGAATACAAAACTATTCACTTGAGCAACCTTAGTGTTCTCGTTATCATTTAACTCTTATCTATTCTCTTTAGTAAGGAGTAGTGGCGAGTGACTCTTCAGTTCGGATCAATGTGTCATATCCGATGGATTGTAAGCCAAGTAGGATTGAGTGGTGTGTCATATCTATTTGGTAGCTTCCTAGACTTTGCTTACCTTTCCCTTAATTGTTTTTTATTTGCTTTGTTATGGTGCCACTTTGTGTGTTTGACCTTGGAGATGAATCACTCGGCCTTCCTCCTCATGCCTAACCATGGCCTAAGCCCATCATATGGCTTGCATAACCACAATGGTCACTAACGGTTAGAAGAACACATATAAGGTCGAACAACTAAGTTAATAACCATTTCCTACATTTGTAGAACACATCGAACATCATGGTTCCACTATCCAATACTTGTGGACATGGCTTTTACTCACTAACTCCTCTCCAACTGCCGACTCGACTCTTCTGTAAATATAGGGCCATCACTTAATGGTAAAACATTTAATACTTCACATATTAGAGCCCACTTTTGCATTCGAGTACTCCAACTTTTTCCATATACCAAACTAACCTAGGCATTGGAGTAGCCACATCAGACAATACTCAATGCCCTTCACTATTCTTTGTCTTGTAGGCTCATCTAGTTATGTAAAGTCCATTTTCACTTAAATCTCTATTAGCTAATATCTAGAGACAACATTTGGTGCCATTTGTAGGAAACAATCTAGTCTCCTACCTAGATATACACTAAACACTCACCTAAACACTACCCTTGATTTGCAATATGTCTCATGTTGACAATCTTGAAAACAATAAGTTAGTGAATAATTAACCTGCCAACAATTAGCCTTCAGCTAGGAGGGAGATGCTTGAAGTGCATTTGGAGCATGTAGAGTACCTATTCGAGGAATTTGCAACCTAAAGTAACGAGCTCCATGCTCACTTAGAAGACATTGAGAGGCATAGCAAACATACTCGCCTACCAGAAGCATCTGATGCCCGTATTGGGTACAACCAACTGCAATAGCAGCAAACCAACTGGGATCTTTAACCTAACCTCCTAGTGTAAGAACTGTAGGTATAGTCTAATGCGAACCGTGACCAAGAACAGATAAGGCCGATTGCTGGATGGGTCTAAACTTGCAGAAAGCTTAAAAAGGGTTAATGGAGAAGGGTACGAAAAAGGGGTAAAATGACAATTGAGACAATAAGCAAAAACCCACGAATAGCTCCAGAGGATATGATGCACCAAAGGAACTTCCAAAGACTTACGACACAATTCGATATGACGCACGAATTGGTCCAATGAGGTTATTTGCCACCTAACCTTGCTTAAGGGAAATGATAAGAGTGATGTCGAGAGTAAACAAGTAATATTTACGTAAGGAACAAAGTACTCAAGTGTATTGAAGGTAATTTGATGATGTTATTTATACTTGCAAACTAGGGTAACTTGCCTAAAAGGGAAAAGATAAAAAGGACATTTCCTAAAGGGGCAATGTATATGTTACAAAGGGGAAAAAATAAATATACAAGGAAAATAATCATTAGTACTACAGATTTTACATATGATATTGTACATGTGGCGACGTGGCATTGGCAAGCTCGTTAGGAGATGCGGACAAAAAGTACGGATAGATGGGTTTGTCTGAGCAGAGATGGCTTAATCAGTCCAAATTCTCTCTCTTGACTTCTCGATAAGGATGATGCCGAGTAATTGAGTGACTCGGCAGTAGAGAGTAATTGTCCACTTGACATGCCACAGAATAAAGGGTGGTCATACAGTACGACATTAGAGGTGACTTGGCAAGTAAGTATTCGGCCTTAGTAGTGGTTGGTTGGAACAAGAGGATTTGTCCTACCAGCTCCTCTAGTTCTCGAGCTCGACTACGGGTTAGGGGTCCTGTAGCTTGATTCCCATCATTCCCTTTGGATTGTTTTGGATTTGGGATCAAATTTGAATGGTGTTCACTTAGTCCTCCGTCAGGGTGATTAGACTGAGGTCGGCAATGTTGAAGGCGTTAGAAACCCCATAGTCCTCAAGTAGCTCCAAATTGTAGGCGTTGTCACTAATTTTCTAGAGGACTCTAAAAGTTCCTTCCGCTCTTGCAAATAACTTGTTCTTCCTTTTGTTTGGGAACTGTTCCTTGTTAAGGTATAGCCATACCAAGTCTCTTGGCAGAAATTGTTTGGTCAACCGACCCTTGGTCTTTTCACGCATTCTTTCGGCAACTTGGTCGATGTGCCAAGTGACCTTGTCATAGATGTACTGAAGGGATTGTGCTCTGGCCATGGTGTCGGGGTCTTCTTACGCGGGTACGGGTATATGGGCGTAGTTGAAGGGCAACTCAGGATTGAATCCATAGACCACTTCAAAGGGGGTTTGCTTGGCGGTGTCATGTATGGTTTGGTTATAAGCAAACTTGACCACTGGTAGGTAGATGTCCCAATCAGCCAAGTTCTTGCCTACTACAGCTCGGAGTAGTGAACCCAAAGTACGATTAACCACCTTTATTTGGCCTTCGGTTTAGGGGTGACATGAGCTGTTGAAGAGTAATTTGGTTTACAGCCGATGCCACAAGGTTCTCCAAAAATGGCTCAAGAAGTTCGGGTCTTTGTTGAAGACTACACTTCTCGGCATGTCGTGTATTCGTACAACCACCTGTAAGAAAAGGGAAGCAATAGTTGAGGCATCGTTAGTTTTGGTGTAGGGCACGAAGTGTGCCATCTTACTGAATTGATCCATGACGACCATTATAGAATCTTTTCCCTAGGTAGTTTTCGGTAGTCCAAGAACAAAGTCCATGCTTAGTTCAGTTTATGACCTCATCAGAATAGGTAGGGGCATTGCTTTCTCTTGTTTGGTTCGGTACTTGGCCTTCTTGTACAAAGCATAGATTTCAACCACTCAGTGCACATCTCTTCGCATTCTCGGCTAAAAGAATAAGCCATTCAATAGTTCACAGGTCCTTCTCTCTCTAAATTGCTCGGAGAGTCCTCTACTGTGGGCTTCCCTAATTAGTAATTCCCGTAAGCAACAAGTTGGCATGCATAGTTTCCCTCCTTAGACCAAATAGCCATCCTACACATAATATTTCTCCGTTGTTCTCCCATCCACGCATCTCGAAATTATTGTCCAAAGTGTGGATCCTTGGAGTACTATTCTTTGATACTCGTAAAACCAAACAGTCTAGTCTGTAGTTTTGACAAGAGTTCATGCCTCCTTAAAAAAGCATTTATAACTACGTTGCTCTTTCCTTGCTTATATTTGATCACAAAATTGAATCCTTCAAGGAATTCATCCCATCTCGCCTGCTGCTTGGATAACTTGGTCTAACTTTGGAGGTATCGCAGTGACTCGTAGTCAATATATATGACAAATTCTTGTGGCAGTAGATAGTACTGCCATACTTGCAGTACGCGGATTAATGCCAAGAGTTCTTTGTCATACATGAAATAATTTAATTGGGGTCCTTAAAGCTTCTCACTGTGGAAGGGAATTGATTGGCCTTCATGCATCAGGACAGTGCTTATTCTAATGTCTAACATATCGCACTCTAGCTCAAAAATTTTGTTGAAGTTAGGTAGCACTAATACCGGAGCAAAGGTCAACCTCTTCTAAATCTCAGCAAAACTCCTCTCCTCCCTTTCTCCCCATTGGAAGTCGGTGTTTTTCTTCGTTAATTTAGTAAGTGGCGCAGTGAGGGTATTAAAGTTCTTGATGAACCTTTGGTAAAACGAAGCCAATCCATGGAAACTTTTCACATTGGCACAAGTAGTAGGGGTCAGCCATTCAACAATTGCTTGGATCTTCTCATCATCGATTCACAAGCCTCCTCCACTGACTATATAGCCCAAGAATACCACTTTCTCTTTTCTTTAAATTACCGAATAGTCTTTCAGTACGAAGGATATTCAAGACAGTTCTGATGTGTTCACAGTGACTTGGCATGTCAGCACTGTAGATTAGGATGTCGTCAAAGTACACTACGACACACTTTCTGATGAGATGTCTTAGCACATGTTTCATAAGTCTCATGAAGGTGTTCGGGTTATTTGACAAGCCGAAGGGCATGACCATCCACTCATAAAGTCTAAGGCGAGTCTTGAATGTAGTCTTCCACTTGTCTCTTGGCCTCATATGTATTTGATGGTAGTAAGACTTGAGATCAATCTTATTGAAAATTTTGGTTCTACTCAGTTTATCCAACATGTCTTCTAGCCTCGAGATTGGATACCTGTATTTGATCATGATTTTGTTCACGGCTCGGTTGTCAACACACATCCGCCAAGTTCCATCCTTCTTCAGCACGAAACATGCAGGCATGTCATAAGGGTTGAGACTCTCTCTCACATATCCTTTTTCTAGCAACTCATTAACTTGATGTTGAAGCTTAGAAGCCTGTTTAGGATTCATCCGATAAGCTGGCTTGTTTGGTAATGCAGCACCGGGTACTAAGTTAATGTAATGCTCTATGCCTCGGGTCGGGGGCAACCCTTCTGGCAACTGTTCTGGGAATACGTCAACATATTTATCCAACAGTTCCTTCACCTCTTGGGGTAAATCATTTTGCTTCTTCATTTCCAGTAGTCACCTGATCAATAGGAGGGTCGGCTCATTGGTATTAATAGCCTTTTGGAGCTCGGCTCTACTCATCACTAGAGCCTTCTTCAATCCGCCATCAAGTTTTGTTTGTAACTCATGAACTTCTCTTGGCGGCATCGGATTTAGTGTGATCTTTTGATCATCCTTCTTGAGCTTGTAGGTATTCTTATAACCGTTGTGGATGACTTTCCTATCAAATAGCTATGGCCTTCCTAGCAACACGTAGGATGCGCACATAGGTAATACATTGCAAAGAATATGGTTGGAGTGATTGTCGATAGTGATCAATAGTAGTAGACAGTAGTATTTACCGATAGTGATTGACGGTAGTATTTGTCGAGTGATATATAAGGCTCCCTTCTCACTCAACCAGTGCAACTTGTACAGCTTCGGGTGTACAACAGTCAGTAACCTCAGTTTTGAAATCAGGTTGGTTGATGCCACATTGGTGCAGCTTCTACTATTTACGGTAAGCACGCACGTCTGATCATTTATCTTGTAGGTGATATAAAATAAGTTCTCTCTCTGCTCTTCCTCTTGTAAGAGTAGCTGGTCCAAGTCCTTGGCATACACATCTTCCTCAATTAACTCTTTCTTGGTAGGAACCTCCTCCACAGGTTCCTCATCCATACTCTCTACGTCTAACTTCGGGATGTCTCCCTTGATGACCATCATCTTTCGGTTTGAGTATTGAGCAGTTGTATGTTTGAACCTTTGACACTTGAAGCACTTGATCTGGCTAGTCTTCCTGCCAGACCCTTGCCCCTTCTCATATGTTTGGGTTGGCGCTACATCTTCAGGTTGGCTTTTCTATTCGGCTCGGACATCAACCCTTCTACTCGGCTCGATATTCTGCAGAGTCCAATGACTTGCCTGTCCAGGTTGGCTAGTCGGCATTTTGGTTGTTACTTAGCTCCTTTTTTACCTCTCTACTCGTTGGGCAATCCTAACAGCTTCATCCATTGTGTCAAATCATTGGAGCTCCACAATGTCTCGGATGTCTCCTCTTAACCTAGTGACAAACCTTGACATTGTTCGGGTAGGTGGTTCCTTCACTTTGCATCTTATTATAAGTATTTGGAATTCTTTAACATATTTATCAACAGTTTAGCATCCTTGTCTCAGCTCCTAATGTCAGGACCCTAAAGGGAGCCTAGTAAGATTACCTAAAATTTCTATAACATGTGTGCACTTATAATATGAAAACCGCCTTGCAAGTCAGAGATTGTAAGACTCTAAATAATAAATCACTAAGATTACCGATTTTCAAGTAATTAATTTATTGTAACATAACATAACATATAAATATAAATAACTATAGATATCCGATATTATGGTTATCCAATATCTCACAGTACCTCAGAATCGTAGAGAATCGGTATCCCTTACCAAATAATAAGATAGAATATACCAACATTAGAAAACTATAAGAAAAATTAAATTATATTAAATTCTAATATATAAATATTTTCTATAAAGGATGTTCATGTATCACCTATAAAGATATCAGCTAATTCTAACACTAATACACATATCTTCATCTCGCATTCATCACTCAATATTTATCCCAATCCCATCGTAAGTAAACCTTCAAAAGAAATTAAGGGGGAATGAGCATGAAACAGCTCAGTGAGTTCGTCCCTTACAACTACTGTTCAAGCAAGTTATCACACATTATTATTACATATGCAAGCAAGCTATCTACATACAAAATGAATGCAGGCCTATGGAAGGTGTAGAATTACGTCGTCTACACTTCGATTATCCCCTATATTTACCCACACAGGGTATCTTAGCTTATTCGCATGAGGTTGCTTAGGGGTACCACCCCTCTAGGCAACACTCGACTATTATCCTAGTTGAGAAAAGAGTTTCAATCCAAATAGGTGGATCCCAAACTAGGATTATCTACCATCTAAGGCCCCTCGGGTACAAACATGCAAGTCCTCTCGCAACCAAAAATCCGCATGAGGCTGCCTAGGGGCACCACCCCTCTAGGCAACACTCGACTATTACATTAGTCGAGAAAAGAGTTCCTATAACGACCCAACAGTATCGTTGTCGTGATAGGTCGCCGTGTACTGTATAAAGGTCTATTATCAACCCCTTGCTGATCATAGGCCTTTCATACGACACACAAGGCTCCTTCCACTTTACGTTACTACTAGGCCCATAGACTAGTAATATAGAGCAAATTAAACTAAAATTTCTTTTATGTTATAAGTTAACTAATTGTGTGGGCTCGTGAGACCCACACCAAAATAATATTATAAACAAATGCAGTTCATAACGGAACTGCATAAAATCTAAGTTATGCATAAATACATAAAAGTATCTAAATATCTATAATCTATTACAAAATATCCTCTTCGCTCTCTGATCGCTCCAACCCGTCTCTACTCGAGACTTACCACGGGCATGCCTCGGCCCGGATTGACGAAGAGGTTCTCCTGCACCAACAAAAATCTATAGGGGAGTAAGCTTACGCTTAGTGAGATAAATGCCCTCATCAGTACCACATAGCAGAAATTTATTATATGCACAATCATATGAATGCATGAACAACCAGTATGCCAAACAACGCATGCAGTGACCTAGGAACCGCATACGACTCAGAATTACGCCCCCTGAAGTCGGGGTTTGGAGATAATTAACCGACCTAAACCAAAATCCGGGTTCTAGACCTTGGGTTTTATTTCATTTGCACCATCGTGCTCAGACCAAAACAAGACTCTACATATATATATATATATATACTTCCTTTACTAAAATCAAATCGTATCTTTGAAAATCCCAAGTCTAGCGGTGTGGTGGCCCCTGCAGTCCACAAACACACGCCCTAAGCAGAAGCCACAAGACTCGGCCCCTCGCCGACGGTTGGCGTCTCCCGGCGCCTAGTAAGCCCATCAGCTTAAGACAGAGACTCAATATATATGCTGGCGTAGCTAGTGCCCAATCCTGCAGGAAACTCATATTCCTGTGAGTCCCTTCCCATCTTCTGCGTGAAGCGGCAATCGGTGTTACCCGTATGCAATATGGGGAATGCATGATTCATTTTTAGTTCTTAATCATATAAGCAATTAACTTGATTTTTAGGGTGATCAACCAGTTTCATCCCATACAATTCACATGTATATATATTCATACAAACAATTCCTATTGGTATATATAATTAACAAGTCATCACATTCATCCACAAATTCATACACATGCATCTCTCATATCCCACAAGCATCCAAATTCATATATATAAGTTTAGGTGCATCTATTTCTACAAGCACAATCAAGTAAAGAGTCATCGGGAATTTACTCACTCTGTCATGTGGGTCAGTCAAAATAATCCGGAGGCAAGTCCTCTCCGTAAACAGTGTCCCCTGGTCATTGAAATAATTTTTATAAGGAATTGAAACAAACTTAAGAAACTATGTAAGTTTTCTTTAAGTTATACTCTTGACTAGTTTTTGAAATTTTTCTCGGTTTTTACCTAAAGTTCAATCGCATATAGCTTTTTCGTTTTAAATCCGATTTTTATGATCTTATAGTCAATCTTCATCGTTTTCGAGTGTACTTTAATGTGGTAAGGTTAGATTTTCGAAATGAGGTATACAATTCTATCCATTGGTCAGAACAGTAGCGTTCCTCATGTGTTGGAATGTTTTTGGGCCTTGTTTAGTAATTGGGCTTTTTAATGACTTAAGAAATTCTTTGGGCTTGGTCTTTAGATTTTATCCTAAGCTTAAAATACTCCTTAAGATCAGATTTACAATTTTGATTTATATTCCTAAGGCTAACAACCACTTCTTGGGCCTTTTAGTGGGCTTAAGTTATCAAATGGGCTTGTTTTTTGTTCAAACTAAAGTTAATGACTTTGGTGGGCTTATGGGGCCTTAGGTGGATTTCTTATGGGCTTCAAAACAACTTCTATTGGTTCTTTAAGTTGCTGGTCAGATTTTTGTTGAAGGCCCATCTTAATGTTCTAAGCTTGTTTTGAGAGTTTTAGGCCCGGTTTTGAGTTTTAGGCTTTGTATGCTAATCATACTTGCTTTGGTTAATCCTTTCACTTTGTTCTTTCACTTTTATCATATTTTTAGGCCTCATTTACCCATGTTCCAGATCTGTTCATGTTGTTCCTAAGGGGTCCTTACTTGGTTTTTCAACTTGTTTCATCATTTCCTTAAGTGTAGGTGATAGATTATGCACTTAACTACTTGTGTATAAATCTTAACTTAAGTTTCCTTCCATCAAATGATCCTTTAACTCATGCTCCACATAAAGAAATAAAAGATCTAATACTTCATAAAACCTCCATATCATAGCTCATGTCATACAAAGTTGATTTCTTCATAAAACTTCATGTGATGGATTTTTCCTTAACTTAAGTCTAGTTTTGAGCATGTTTAACTAAATGGAAACAAAATCAACATTCAAAGGATCATGGAACCTTCACGTCCAGCATGCTTACCCTTCATCAAAGTTCTCATTTCAAGATTTCCTTAGCTTAAAATCTTCCATTCAAAGCATTAAACAAATGTCCATACAAAACACCAACTTTACATGCTCATATTTCAACTTCATGTAATGGTTTTAGGGTTTGTTTCTTAAAACGAATTTTTGTGCTATAACAACTCAAACCTTACTCATATCTTCAAGAAATCCAAGTCTTCTAACATTAATATTAATCCACACATCACAAGAATCACTTACTCGTCCTTAACGCAAAGTTTGGTGGTTGTGCACTAAGGTTCCTCTTAAGCCTTTAACTTTGCTTCCTCCTTTTTGCTTACCTTTTGAAACCCGAATCCTTTGTTCTTTTGGAAAGGGGTTTATGAAAGATTCTAATGGTCTTAGATGATCTTAAATGATGAAAGAAAATGGCACTTGAACAAAGAAAAAAAATGCCGTGAGTTGAAGCTTTCAAAATGGAAGAAAATGGATTTTGTGGGGTAAAGTTGTTTCCCCTTTTTATGTTTGTTTCTAAAGAGAGAAAGATGAAGTGAAAGTGAAGTTGAAAGTGAGAGAAATGGGGAGGAGTGCAGCCGGTTGGAATGAAGAGAGAAGGAGTGTTTAAATGTCTTGAAAGTGTTATCTTAAAGCTTACAAAAAGTCAACAATTGCAACTCTTGATGATGTAAGCATTAAGGGGTGAATAGTGATGTGTAAGAGGAAGTGATTGATGGGTGAATGACAAATGCATAGCCCCCTCTTCTCTCCTTTTTAGATTTGCCATGGGAAGTCTTTTAATGGCATGGAGTGGTCTTGTCACCTTTATTAAAGTTAAACTTATGATTTCTTGTGAAAATTTGTCCATATGTAGTATAAGTGAAGAGGTGATAAGGAAATTGTCTTATCACTAGATTTTGATAAGTTATCAATTGATAAATGATTCCAACTCTCAATTGATAAGTTATCTAAGGTGATTGGTTGGTCTACTTATTTATATGTAAAGCTTATGCATGAAGATAAGGGCATAGCCTTATAGAAAATTGTTTTAGGATTTTTATCTTACATTGTTTTGTGATTTACGATTTGATTTTCGTAGAATTGTGAAATTTTCTAAAGTTGAATGAAATTATTCAAATTAAGTTATCGATTAATTATTTAGGGTTAAAATTCCTTAATGGTTTTAAGGTTTAGGGTTTTAAGTAGCTTTAGAGCTCGCGGTTCTTCAAGCTCGGGTTTTATTGACAATTGGCTTTTGAATTGACAATTGGCTTTTGAATTGTAAAAATTTAATTTGTTCCTAAATATAAACTTAAGTTTTTTGGTTTAGTTGATCTTTAGGAACGTTCGGGAGGTACTCCTAATCAAGTCTTAGGCCTACTAAAAGTAGGGTTTACAGTTCCAATCCAAATAGGTGGATCCTAAACTAAGATTATACACCATACAAGGCCCTTTGGGCAAAAAAATGTGAGTCTTCTTGTAACCAAAATTATCCAAGGCCCTATATGCATAATAAAGTGAGTCTTCTCGCTATCAATTGGAGATCTCATGCTAGCTTTGCCTTAATGTTAAAATATTATTTATAGCTCTACGAGCCCTTGTAGAGATCATACGAAAATATGTTTAAGAGTAGAAAAACTTTTTCCAAAAACACTTTTCTTAAAATTTTTGCAAAGCTAGTACTCTTCATTCATACCTTCACTAGGTCATAGATATGCGATGAGTATAATTGGTAATGTTGGTCTAATACTTATATTTATCAATTTAAAAAGGTGATCACATAAATGATAGCAAACAAGCAAAGCAGTCATTCAGACATATAAGCAACAACAAAAAGCAAAACCTCATACAAGTAACACACACAAACAAGTAACACGCACAAGCAAGTAGCAGGTCATTAGAACTCCCTCACTTGGATTATCGCTTGTTCTCCAAGCTTTGGGGTTTCCAGAACTTGATATTGAATGCCTAAAAAAAATAGTAAAACTTATAAGTATTCTGAGATGTCATACTCCTTAGTTAACTAAAAGTCTATTGTAGTTTGTCTAGTTCCCCTAATATAACCCAAGTATAATGTATATAAGATTTACCATATTCAATGGGATTAATAGTGACTATTTTCTTACATTTGTAGATTATGAGACTTCCTTTATGTATTTAGTAACTTTTCATTCTAATTCCAATATTTACGAACTTATAGTCTTTTTTCATCGTTTTTGGACACATGTTCACACGGTGATATTCGTTTTGGACGTTAAGACCTATGTTTTAGATATGGACTAAACTTATTGAAATTTTAACTTTTTGAAGCTTAATTATTCTTATTGCTTATGTTTATATCCTATTCTAGTATTTAATGATTTAATTAGCTACTAGATTCTTATACTTAGGGAATTTTACATTAGTATTATTAATTCACATACTTAATTAAGTTTAATTCAATTTAGGAGGTGTATTAGGGTTTAAAGGATCTTCAACTCCTAAGTAGATGTATACATATATATGTTTTATTTTTATGTAATCTTATAATTTATTATTTTACAAGCTTATGCTTATGTCATCACTTAGGTCATCAATTTCTTATATTATTGCTTATGTCATGGCTTATGTAATCATTTGATGATGTCATGGCTTATGTAATCATTCATTACATATAAATATATATATATATATATATATCCTTATGTATGTATATCCTTATGTACTCATATATACACTTTATACCTATGTTATACATATACTTATACTCCTAACATACTAGTACGTATACTTATATACTTATATATATACTAGTAGATATACCCGTATACACATGGTGACATATGTATTTTTATACGTATTTTCGTATGCCTAAAATTCCCTTTTAAGAAATCTTTACAAATTTTATATTTTTACATTCTAAGGGTATATTTAGCAAGGTATATGTATGTATAATTAGTATATACCTCATTTTAGATTATGTACATAATGGCTATTAATGTACAAGAGTTCCCATACATGTATTTATCAAGTATACTCTTATAGATACATATTTAAGCATATGTACATGTGTTTTTCTTTCCATTTAGCTAAGGATTTATAAACTTATACTATGGGTTTCACGAAAACCCTAATATGTACACTCCATATATACTCACTTGATGTATGTATATGGGTATTTCTACACTCTAAACATAAATATGGGCCTTTCTACTACCAACAACACATATGGACATATCACATAAGCTTACTACACTAATTTAGCCTATTCATATAACTACTAAATAAGTTAAGGAATTACAACAACATACCTTTCTCTTGCTTGTTATATGAAAAGAAAAGCTAGTATATATGTGTGATTGGTTTGTGTTGGTAAGTGGAGTTGTGAAAGTGAAATTGGAAAAGTTGAAAGGGACAAAGCAAAAGGGGAAGCTCACGGTTTTGAGGAGGGAGGAAGAAATTTGTTTTGTTTTGTTTTGTTTTTGTGTTAAAAAGATGAAAACAAGTGGGTCTAAGGGATGGGCAAGTGGACGGCAAGGATAAGAAAAAAAAGAAAGACAAGTACATGTGATAATTGAAAAGAAAAATCAAGAAAGTGGAAGAAGACTTTAGATGACAATGATATTTGTTGACTTTTCAACACGTTGACTTAGTCAACTTTTGACTTGGTCAATATTTGACTTAGTCAAGTCTTTGAAATTAAGTGAAATTAGTGTGTACATAATGTGGTAATTAAGGAAAATTAGGATAAAAAGTAAGGAAATGAAAGGAAATAAGGAGTTTAGTGAAATGATTAATAAACATAGGTAATGAAATCTTTCTTTTGGTATTTATATCCTATACACATCATTTAGTAGGTTACTTAATGTAATTATCATGAAAAGTATCATTTAGGGTACTAATACCTACTAAATGTAATATAAGCATCAACTAAACCCTTAACTCTATGTAATATTAACTTAATTATATACTTAGAAGATGAATGTGATCTATGATGCAATATCTTAATTTCTAAAGGATTACTTTAGTATTATAAGTTTTTGTGAATGATTGAAGGTTATCTTTAATCTTTTATTAATGATTTAGTATAATACTAAGATTATATTATCAATTAGGGTTTTAGGGTAAATTATGGTGAATTAGTACAGATAGGCTTGTTTGAGCAGGGATGGCTTAATCAGTTCGGATTTTCTCTCTCGGTTTCTCGACAAAGATGATGCCGATTGATTGGGCGGCTCGGCAATAGAGAGTAATCATCAACTCGGTATGTTATAGAATAAAGGGTGGTCATATAATACTGCATTAGAGGTGACTCGGTAAGTAAGTATTGGCTGCGGCAGGAGTTGGTTGGAACAAAAGGATTTGTCATGTCAGCCCCTTTAGTTCTCGAGCTTAGCTACAGGTTAGGGGTCTCGTAGCTTGATTCCCATCATGGTCTGTGGCCACTCACAATCGTATCCTAACTGGCAACGATCAAGTGGCTGACTTCTATGGAGCATCGGTACATTCTGTAGCATGTCGAGCTCATTTGGCAGATAATGTCGACCTTAACGAGCTCTGTATTATTGTGAGGAGGCTCTTCAAGCAGTAAGAGAGCAAAGCTGTTGATGACGTCGGGCTAGTTGCTAGCAACAAAACCTCATTAACTTGGGGTATCTAAGATAAAGTGTTGCCTCTCAATAGTAAGCTTCCTACCCTAGACAAGTACAATGGCACTAGTGATCTTGATGATCCTCCTCTACTTCCGTACTCTTATGAACCTTCATGGTCATGGGGATGCCATTATGTGTAAGGCTTTCCTAGGGATGCTAGGGAAAGCAGTTTAGATGTAGTTTAATCACTTGCTCGAGAACTCCATTAGCTCCTTTGATGAGCTAGCATGGAGGTTTAGCCTCCACTTTAGGGCTAGCAAGTCCCCATCCAAGGACATATTGTCTTTGTACTTTATAAGGCATAGTAAAGGTGAAACTTTATGTGAATATGTAGCCTGGTTCAATAATGCCTTGGTCGAGATCACTTAGTTAGACGAGGGAGTCGTAGTGCATGCTATGCAACTTGGCATACAACCTTTGGGAGACTTCTTTTGATCACTTGTAAAGAGTGAGCTAAAGACCATGGTTGAATTCTAAAACAAGGCCTAGAAATACATGGACCAAGAGGACAACATTCGCATTAGGTGCGATGTTGATTGAGAGAGGTCGGGTGGAAAAAGGATAGTGAGAGATTATCCATCAAGGATTGCCTCGGTAATAGGGCACCGAGTAGAGTTGAGGGAGAAGGCTTTAGCAATAAGAAGTGCTAAGCCGAGTAGAACCCACTCCCCCCTCCTATTTGCATGTAGCATACCCCTTTGAACTAGCCGATCATGTAGCTCTTTGCTAAGGTACGGGATAGAGGTTTACTATAGAAGCCCTCTATAGACACTTAATTTTTGCCCCTGTAGTTTTAATTTTTGTTTTTTAATAGGGTCCTAATTCCAAAATAAAAATAATAATAAAAATTGAAAAATGACGAAAATGCAAAAAAATGGAAAAAGAAAAAAATTATTATGAAAGATTTTTTAGATTTTTAGAAAATGTTTTAAGGTAATCGTTTTAGTTTTAGTTCGATTTAAATAATTATTTTAAAGAGTTACGTGGTTGAAGTACAATTTAATTCTACTATTTAATTGTACTAAGTTGTACTAAGCGTCAAGGCACAGGTTAACAACCTAACAGATAAGCATTGGAGTATTGATATGGAGTTAGAGGTCATGGGTTCAAATCTCGCTAGGCACCTATGTGCCTTTTATTTTTATATCTTCTTTATTTTTACAAAAAGCGAGTTGTGCGTATGGGATCCACATCTAATTAAATTTTTTGAATCTAATTTGATCAGATTTGAATCATTATAAAATATTTAAATCTAATTTGATTTTTATTAAATTGGATTTGAATTGATATAAATGATTTGGATCTAATTTGATTTTCATCAAATCAGATTGGAATCGATTCGATATGATATGATTTGATTTGGGCTTTATAAATACGAAGCATATGGGATAAGAAAAGGGGACACACACTCTCGAAAGCAACTGAAAATCCTTTATTGATCAACACACTAGAGCCCTTGGACAACCATCTCCCTTACCATTGCAATAACACACGAGAACACTCCAAATGCAGTACAAACATGTCTATCCTTGTTGAACAAAGCGACTAGAACATGGCCAGACTTCCAGGCATGATGATGCAGCCAATCATCACTCTACTGATGGTCTGCACGCTTACACAATCTCCAACTGCACAAGCCCCATGCTATCCTAATTCAACGTATCAACAGCTTGCAGCAATTCTAAACTCTTGTCGAAAGACACTAAAGCAATAGTCTTCGATCAGCCGCGGTGACAGCTCCTTTGTCCAACAAGCAGCGTCCACACGATTTAGCCTAACCTTTACGCTAACTACTGCGCAAGAACAAGCAATTAGGTTTTGTTGCTTAGGATTTTTTTACTTATGTATTATTATTTGATTATTATTATTTATTTATTGGTTAACATAATATGTAAAATAGGTGTACATTAGTTTTTTAGTAGTTTTATATGTGAAGTATATGATATTATTAATTTACTTAAGTAGATAATTGTATAATATTAGTAGTATAGATATATATATATATGTATATATGTAGCTCAAGAGTTTTTAGTGTCATTTTTAGACTTCTTCACATAGAAAATTTTTTAAATAAAAATTAATAAAAGAAAGAAAAACCCTTTTAAAATTTTTTTAGGACTTTCAGAGAGTTTTTTTTTTAAATAAAATCACTTAAGGATTAGGGCCCTTTAGACTTTTTTTTTTTTGAATAAACCGAATCAATTAATATGTAAATCCGGTCGATTTTCAAAATTAAAATCAATCAACATACTAAGGTTTTCATAAAGAACTACGATCGTCTAATCCAAATTAGCGGATACGTAGGCACCTTCGGGATGACGATAAAATCTATAGAAACTTAGGTTCTTTTTTCTTTTGGTTTTTATTTTTCTTTAAAAATATTATAATTTGAAGAATAAACCTAATTTCGGTAAATAGTTAGTGGTACCTATTAGGGTTTAATAGGTTAGCCCCCAAATTCAGAACTCTCTAGTTCTTCATTCAAATTGAAATCAAATACCGGTAGCCAAATTATAATTAATTTACCTAATTGATTACGATTTTTCCTTTTCCCGACTTCAATCGGGTAGCAACTCTAAAGATTTTTCTAAATAAAAAACCGAAATTTCCTAATTTTTCTAATCGAGGATTAGTATTAAATGGGTTAGAATTTAGTATTAATTATAAAGTGGGAAATCAAATTAATGAAATAAATCTAAAATTTATACTCAACACCCTATAAGATGAAGGGGAATCCTAATTGCTAGAACTTGGACAAGTATCGTTAGTTCTACGATGATCATGGCCATACCATAGAAGAGTGCTTCTAGCTAAAGAATGCAATCAAATATGCTATTCAGTAGGGCTTCTTCGGCCAGTATGTGGCTTAGTGGAGAAATGACGACCGTTCCAATGATGATGAAGACTGGGCTCCTCGAAGGCTACGAACTGAAGCCGCCTGAGTAGAGCAAAACAAAGATCGTTGTAATGATCAAACCCCCAATGACTGTGTTTCCAATGGCATAATCAACATAATCAGTGGGGAGCCAGACCCAAGGAGTCAGTTGAGCACTAGCAACTCAATTAACGCCTTGTCTGAGGTGTCGGCTGTAAGGGAGAAGAGGCAGAAGGTTGATACTTTGATCTCTTTCTTTGACAAGGATTTGTTGGGGGTAGACACTCCTTATCAAGATGCCCTTGTTATAGGGGCAAGGATTGTAAATTTTGAGGTCCTTAAGATTATGGTGGACACTAGCAGCTTCATTGACATCCTCTTCCTGCATACGTATGAAAGGATGAGGAGCAAGTTGCCTTTCAAGATGAAGCCTTACCACCATAATCTCATTGGCTTCAATGGGAACACTATTCGAGCCAAGGGGATCATTAACCTCAACATGGAACTTAGTGATGATGATAATGTCATGTGACGATTAGTGGAATTCGTCGTGGTCGACTACCTATCTCCTTATAATGCTCTCTTAGGATGACCGAGCTTGAATGTATTTGTGGTCATCACCTCATCCTTCTACCTGAAATCTAAATTCTAAACCCTCATTAGGGTGGGAATTCATAGATGTGATTGAAAGCTCTTTCGAGAGCTTTATGTCAAGGCTACTGGAGTAGATGGTGTCTTTGCAATAGAGATTGGCCCTAGGAGAAGACAGTCGAGAGAGGTAAGCTAGGTGAAAAAAACAAAAGAGGTACAGGCGCCTCGCTCGATCAGTCCACTAAGGTTGGGATCGAGACCCCTTTCGGGATGAAGGAAGAGATAGTTGCCTTCCCGTAAGCCAACTTAGATAGGTTCACCTAGTCGACATTAGACATACTTGGGATCTCCTCCAACTTGGCAACCCATAGCCTCAACATCAACTCTAGTATGCAGCTTGTCAAATAAAAGAAGAGGCACTTCATGCCCTAAAGACAGGTTGATGCATCTCTAGGGTCCAACATACGAAGTGGCACCACAATGAAGTGAATAAAAAACAAATAGAGAAAAAGTTAGCAAAGTTTGGGTATCTATTAAATGGATATGACATACTACTCGATCCTACTTGGCCTACAATTTGTTGAATATGACAAATCGGTTTGAACTGAAGGGTCACTCACTACTACTCCTTGCTAAAGGGAATAGATAAGAGTTAAACGATAACGAGAATACTAAAGTTGCTCAAGTGAATAATTCTATATTCATTAGTTGATTCCCACATACAAGAAAACGGGGGTTTATATACCTATCTATTGGGGTTACTTTACATGTATGAAAAGACAAAAGGGTATTCTACAATTAGATTACATAAAACATACTAAAGGGGAAAAAAGGGTAAAAAATATTTAGTATGGAAAAAAAGAAGAAGAATCATTCTGGAATATTGTATCAGAAGATACGTGTCACTTGGTAGTTAGACATTAGGAATATGATATAAGGTAGGCAGAAACAGGATAACGTTTGCAGTCAGGGGCCGACCTAACTTGGAATAGGTCGAGGACCAATTAGTTCTTTTGAAGAGAAGTCAGCTTGATTCAAGGTCGGATGTCTGTGGTTGGATTGGGAGCTCACCTCAGCTATTCTTGGGCTGTCTTTTAGGATAAAGCATCTCTGTTAGATAAAGGCGGATTTGATACAAGTAAGGATCTGATAATCAGCTCGGCGAGAGACTAGCTCCGGATAGGAATCCCTGTCTCAGCTATAGGTTATAGCTAGTATCCTCTGAGCGAGTCCTTGGAGTCCTATAGCTCGACTATTCGTGATCGGTCTAAGGGGTTGATTCTTATCACAGGTTGCAATAGAGGAAGAAGTATAGAAGGTGCTTAAGGTTAGCTTCGTCAGAGAGGAGAAGTATCTGACTTGGTTGGCAAATGTAGTGTTGATTACGAAGAAGTTTGAGAAGTGGCGCATGTGTGTTGATTATACCGAACACAATAAAGCCTGCCCGAAAGACTACTTCCCTTTCCCCAAGATCAACCAATTGGTTAACTCTACATCAAGACATGCCTTGCTTAGCTTCATAGATGCCTTCTCGAGGTAGAATAAGATAAAGATGGACTCGAAGGATGAAGTCAATACCTCTTTTGTCATCAACTTTGGTACGCATTGCTATATGGTTATGTCCTTTGACCTCAAAAAAGCCGAAGCAACATGTTAGTGTGTAGTGACAAAGTTGTTTAAGCCATAGTTTAGGCAAAACATGGAGGTGTATGTTGATGATATGATAATCAAGGGTAAGCAGCTCGGCAATTATGTCAAAGACTTGTTTGAGGCCTTCAATCAAATAAAGAAACATGACATGAAGCTCGACTCCTAGAAGTGCGTATATGGGGTTGACTCTGGTAAATTTCTTGGCTTTCTTGTCACTTAGAGAAGAATTGAGGCTAACCTTGAAAAGATACAAGCTACTAGGGACATGAAGCCTCCTTCCTCAGTTTGAGACATACAGAAGCTCACTGACATGGTGGCCGTGCTAAGTAGATTTGTCTTCAGGAGTGCAGACAAATGCACTGAGTTCCTCAAAATCCTCAAGAATTCCAAGGGTTTTAAATGGACTACTCAATATATAGTAGCCTTCAAGCAACTGTAGGACTTCTTTGCAAACCTTCTAGTCCTCTCCAAGCTTGTTCTAAGGGAGGACTTATATTTGTACCTAGTCATTAGTGATTGGGCACTCTCTTTTGTACTAGTTAGAGTAGAAGGGAGAGAGCATAGGCTCGTATACTACGTCAGCTACATACTATCGATGCCATAGGTCAGGTACATCAAAGCAGAAAAATTTGTCTTGTCCATTATGTTAGGCTCTAAGAGACTGACTGTCCACGCATGACTCATGTTGTCTACTTTATTCGATCTACCCTACTACTTTGCTCTCCTCACTTAACTCTACCATTCTCTTCTACTATATTTTGCCTACCTTACTTTGTTGTGCTATGTATGCTTGGCCTTTTTTGGTTGGCTTAGCCTAGTTAGGTAGACTCGATCAGGTCAAGTTGGCTTGGCCTAAGTCTATGCATCCAAAGCAGAGGACTTCAGGATTACTTATGCTTTATTTACTATTTTACCATTGTATTTTATTTTGAATTTATGAAATTGCCACTAAGGTAACCTTTACTTTATTTTATTTACGTAATTGCCATTATGTATAAATAGTCCATGCTTGTAGGGTTTTGAAAAACAACATACTTATGACATGAATGAAAAACTCTTTGAGTATTTCCTTGTGAAAGCTCTCCTATCTCACTCTTATCAATACTTTTAGCAAAGATTGTGGTAGGCAACCTTAATTAATACTTTGTGTGCAGTATCAGAGTAGAGATTAGGTCATGTAGTGTTCATTTGGTGCGTTATATCCTCATGGATAGCTCACGAATTCGCTAAACCCGATCTTATTTTCCTTTCTTCGATATCTTAGAGGACCCACTTGATTTTCTATAGTAAGACTTAGTGATAACTAAGTACTTAGGCACATCATATAATACTGGTATCAGAGCTCGAGGTTCCAAATAAGGACAAGAGTTTCTTGATTTTTGATTAGGTGCTGTTTTGAATGTGTAGAAAAGAGGTTCAACAAAGGAAGTAGAATTTACTTCTTGTTTGTAATGTTTAAAGAGCTTACTATTTAGAATATTGGTTTTGCTGGTAGTTTCTATTGTTACTTTTTTGACTATTGAAAGTAGTCGTACTAGTGAATGTGTGCTCAAGTTCAATTCGAGTCCTAATGGTGGCTTGAAGTTTTGAATATTATAAAAAAAAAAGAAAGAAAAGGAAGAGAAAAAGAACCAATTGAAGGGTTTTGTGTTTGAAATCGAAGACTTGAGATTGAAATTACCAAGATTTGTTGGATATGGCACTCCGTATGAATATTTGAATTGGGAATTTCAAGTTAATCAGGCTTTTGAAAATTATTCTTATCCAAAGCATGAAAAAGTAAGGTTAGTCAGGAGCTTGTCGAGTAGCTTTGTAATAGCCTGGTGGCAGCATATGATAGGTCAAAGAATTGAGGAAGGGAATCTTGGAGTTATTACATGAGTAGAGATAAGTCATCTGATGTGAAAAGAATTCATGCCTCAAGATTATCAAGACAAAGTGTATGAAAGAAAATCTAACTATGAAGCTAACATCTCTAGTGTATAGGAATAATTGGAGATTATACTTGTTGAGCTTAAGGAGATTAGAGAAGAAAGAAAAAAACAAAGGTTTACTCATTCAGAGAATGTAGAAAGAGAGGAAATGGAAGTAAGAGAAGTAAGAGTTGAAGATGAAAGGAAGGAAGGGTACTTAAGGAAGAGTTTATTTGACCATGCCCATGATGAGTAGAAGGAGCCGATGATCATTCTAGCACTGATCATGGACCCGAGCTATCTTTATATCTCTTTGTTTGGTTTTTGCAGGTTAGTGTTTGACCCTAGTAGATTTTGGGGTAAGTAGATGTCGAGTTTTGGGTCAAAACATTTTCAAGGGAGGGGTAATGTTAGGCTCTAAGAGATTGACTGTATATGCATGACTCATGTTGTCCACTTTGTTTGTTTTGCCCTGCTGTTATGCTTTCCTCACTTAACTTTATTGTTCTCTTCTATTGTATTTTGCCCGCCTTACTTTGTTGTGCTATGTATGCATGGCCATTTCAGGTTGGCTTAGTTAGGTCAGGTCGGCTCAGCTCGGCTAAGTTTGTGCATCCAAGGTAGAGGACTTCAAGATTGCTTACTAATGCTTTATTTATTACTTTATCGTTGTATTTTATTTTGTATTTATGGAATTTCCACTAGGGCAACCTTTACTTTATTTTATTTATGTAATTGCCATTATGTAAATAGTCTATGCTTATAGGGTTTTGAAAAACAACACACTTATGGCATGGATGAAAAGCCCTAAGTATTTCCTTGTGAAAGCTCTCTTATTACCTTTAGCAAGGATTGTGGCAAGCAACCCTAATTAATACTTTGAGTACAATATCAGAGTAGAGATTAAGTCGTGTAGTGTTCATTTGGTACATCGCATCCTCATGGACAGCTTATGAATTCGCTAAACCCGATCCCATTTTCCTTTCTTCGATATCTTGGAGTACCCACTCGATTTTTTATAGTAAGACCTAGTGATAACTGAGCTCCTAGGCATGCCATGTTATCATCTTAGCATGTTAGCTTAAACCCTACTTCTAGGTGCACTAGATTATTGTACTTATAGACTAGCTACTACATACAATGTTGTAGAAGCCTGGTGTGTCTAGATGGATGGTGAAGTATACGATGGAGTTGAGTGCGTACAGAGTCCAGTATCAACCATGGACGACCTACAAGGCATAATGTTGGTTAACTTCATGGTTAAATATATAGGAGAAGAGGAAGCACCATTAGGAGATGACAAATTGATGTGGACTCTCTATGTTGATGGAACATCCATCTCGAGGGGTGGAGGTACAGGTCTCATATTGACCAAACTATACAAGATCACAGTTTGTTATGCCCTTAAGTTTGTGTTTGACATCAGCAACAACGAATGCAAATACGAGGCCCTAATAGCTAGTCTAAAGCTGGCCAAGGAGATTGATGTTGAGTACCTACAAGTCTTCTTAGACTCGATGCTTGTCGCTCGGCAAGTTTGGGGGTGATATATGAGGCTAGGGATGACACCATGGTAAGGTACTTAGAGGAAGTAAGGAGTCTTCTAGTAGACTTTCCTTTGTGGATTGTCATGAAGATCTCCCGAATTGAAAACTTAGTTGTAGATTGATTGTTTAAACTCACCTTTATAGGAATTCAGAAGCCTAAGGTAAAGGATAGGAAAATTTTCATATAGTACTTACTAAAGAAGAGTATAACTCTAGGCTTAGTTGAGGTATTGGAGCTTATGACAGCACCATTGGAGTAAAGCTGGATGGACCCCATCTAAAGTTACTTAGAGTAGGATACGCTCGTAGAAGACAGGAAGGAGGTAAAGAAGTTAAGATAGTACGCTACCAACTATACGTTGGTTAGCGGTGTTTAATACTGTAAGGGAGTCAGCCTTCCCCTACTAAGATGCCTCCGAGCAGATGAGGGCCTGCATGTCATGGAAGAGCTGTACACCAGAGTATGCATCAACCACTAGTTTGGTCCCAAACCCTTTATATTTGGGCTTTATGACTTAGATACTACTAGTCGACCATGAGGTAAGATGCTAAGGTTGTAGCTTAGAAGTGTCCCCTATGCTAGAAGTACGCTCCAATTAGTTATGCCCCTAACCAATCCGTGGCTGTTCGTCTAGTGGGGCATTGACTTTCTCGGCACCTTCCCTAAGGACTTGGGAGGTCGGCAGTTCATCATCGTAGCCATTGACTACTTTGCCAAATAGGTTGAGGCTAGGGCCAACATTATTAAGAGGAGCATTAAGTCGTTCATGAGGAACAACATCCTCTGTAAACTTGGGGTCTCCTATGCCCTCATCAAGTTTAATAGACATTAGTTTGATAACCCCAAGTTTAGAGAATTTTGCGCCAAGCACCACATCATGCTGCACTTCATGTTAGTTGCCTACCCTCAGTTGAACGGTCAAGTTAAAGCAGTTAATCGGGTCATTCTCGAAAGCTTGAAGAAGAAAGTGGATAAAGTTCATGGCCAAGGTAGACAAGCTATCCAATATTTTATGGGGATATAGGACCACCCATTGCACTTCTACAGGAGAAACCCCTTTTTGCCTAACATTCAAGTTGGAGGTAGTCCTCCCCATCTTCCTAACAAGTCTTTACTAGACGCCAGCATCAATACTATAAAAGAGATAAGAGACCTTGCCATAGCTTGGGTAACTGCATACTAACACTAAGCAACCAGATATTATGATCAAAAGGTTAAATACGAAGAATTTAAGATTAGTGACATGGTCTACTAGAAGTTAGAAGCTAAAAGCTAGAAGCCATGGGCTCACAAGAAGGATAAGGTAAGTTAGCCCTCAACTAGGAAGACTTAGTTAGAGTTAGAGAGAGCTTGGGGAATGGAGCCTATAGATTGGAATGATTGGATGGCAAGTTAATCCCATGTGCTTGGAATGTCAATAACCTTCGACTCTATTTTATTAATGTATAACCATCTTGTAAATCATTTCACAAAATATTAACAAAAGTTCTATTTCTCATATATGTTGTCTTTGGTTGCTTGTCTTTTCATTCTCCTACTCTTATACTAAGTCCCAACCCCCAAGGGATGAACAAACCTACTAATTAGCCAGGTTAGAAAGCCATTGACTTGACCCTCCTGGGGTAACCTTAGTAAGGGGAAGCATCCCTTATGTAACTGAAGAACTCCCACTAATTGGGCAGGTTGGAATGCCATCGACCTAACCCCCCCTTGGGTAACCTTAATAAGGGGAAACACCTCTTATATAACTGAGAAACTCCTACTAACTAGGCAAGTTGGAACATTACTAACCTGACCCCCTTTGGGTAACCTCAATAGGAGGAAACACCTCTTACATAACTAAGGAACTCTCACTAACTGGGCAAATTAGAATGCCACTAACTTGACCCCCCTAGAGTAACCTTGGCAAGAGATAATACCCCTTGTAAATTGAGAAACTCCCCCACATTTACCCTAAATTAGCTCTATGATTGAGCAGCCAGGCACAAATACGTAAATGACTAAGTGTTAGGCTATGCTACTAAGCAAGCATAATAAACCAAACAAAAAAGTGAAAAATATTGACAAGAGCCTAAGTACAAAAAGCAAAGTAAATGAAGAAATTGAAATTCCATTAATAAAAAGGGATTTACAAAATTAAGGTCGGCATCTCAAATTGTTGTACAAAAAGAAGAGAAGGGGTACAACTACTTATTGTCTTAGATCAACAAACTCTGGAAGCTTAGAAAAATCTAATGCTTCAATTCGTTTGGAGGTTTGATCTACTGATGGCCTCCGCTCTTATGATGACTAGCCTAATGTTGTAGAGAGAGGGGCTGAGACTTGTTAGCTTGGGTTAGTAGGAGGATTACCTTGACCTTGATCATCTTGGGAAGTACTTAGAAGAGTAACCTCTTGTTGAGTTGCCAAGGTAGAAGTGGATGAAGTAATGTCTCGACCATCCCCAGCAACAAAAGGGCGCCTTGGATCCCAATAGCTGCTTAAGTAGCTTCACTTTCTCTTGCTTGGGTTGCCTTCTTCTCTAAATGAGTTGGAGCATCCAGCTAGCTTAAACAACTGAGGTCGAGCTCAGAATGATGGGAGAGCACCTCGTTTTGCATATATCAAGTGCACTCAGTAGAAAGGTCCTTTAGCTCCTTTAACTACCGTTTTGTCTTATAAAAGTCATTGATGACTTTATTGGCAGTGGCCTTGTTGAGCACCTCTTCACTCTCTAATTTGGAGATGATCTCCTTCATCTTCGAGGTCTCTTTTTGGAGCTCCTAAATTTTTTTCTCTAACCCAACCTTTTGACCAACTAGCTGCAGTGCAGTCACTTTAGCGCTGTCGTACTTAGATGCCTTAATCGCCTTGTTGGTCTTTAGCTTGGAGACCAATGCCTTCAATTTAACACTTTCTTTTTTAAGCTCTTCCTTAGCTCTCCTCTCCTTATCTAGCTTCTGAAAGAGTTGAGCCTTAGTACTCTGCTTGTCATCTAGCTGAGACCTAAGTTTGCTACCCTACTTAGCGTTCTCTTAACATCGGTTTACCCTTGCTTTGCCTTAAGCATAGTCATTTGCACATAAGAGCAGTGCAACCATTGGTTAGCCTTGCTAAACTTTTTCAAATATTTACTAAAGGAGGACTTTACCTCCTTTAGGCCCTTTTGTGTACTAAATACCGTTGTACGAAATCCCTTTACCTCATTCAATAGTATGCTATAGTTACTGAGCTGGAGCAATACCTTCCCATGGTATTGCAAATAAACATACGAATTGAGATCAAATTAGTGTCAATAAGGAAAGACATCAATTCAAAGAAACAAAGACTTACCTACCTGATGAGTGAGCTTAAATGACCTACCATCTTCATGGGAGCACCCCCTCCCATCTTTAATAGGTCTTCGACGATGGCCCAGACGCCAAAGGTGTATGATCCTATTGAGGCTAATTCCCTAGTGGTGCAACGTAATGTCATTGCCTTGAACCACTTACTTCGACCTTAGGAGCTTCCCCTTAACTTTCCTGGTTTCAAACTCAACCTTTTGAATAGTACGTCCTTGAATGAGTTTGATGCTATCCCTAGAACTTGTTTAGGACTTCATAAAAGGCATCCTTAAGCTCATTGGCACACCTATAAGGATGACTTGAGGGCTATTCATACAAGTTCGACTGATTGATAGGTACTTGCCTTGTCTTCTTCTTCTTCGCCTTGGGGGCGTCATCTTTGGCGGTTTCAAGGGTCTTCCTCTTTTGCCTGATTGCCTCAGTTGGGGCACTAGTCTTGACCACCCCCTCCTTACCTTTGTCAAAGGGGGCAAGCATCACTACATCTTGTTCCTTGGCATCGATAGGTTTATCCTCTACAGGTATGGGCATAGAGGTGGGGACAAAATCGGTAGAGGGAAGAACCACACTTATAGGCTTGATAGCCAGTAACCCTAGGGGGAGACTAATAGGAGGAATCCCCTAGGGCAGAGCATTTGACTCGACCTTACTAGTCTCTCCAACACTTAATTTTGGCCCTATAACTTTACCCTTAGGGTTGGATGCTTTGGTGGTTAGCTTTGTCTTAGCCTGCCATCACCTTAGCAACTCGGATGTCGACGGATGGGGTATCTCCTAGGCTAATTTCTTGCTTGCAAAGAATTAAACAAATAGTTAGCCTAAAGAAAAGTACAGCAACATCATTTATCAACTCCGCTGTAACTAGCACAAATAAGGAAGATCATTCCCTTCTCTTTAGGAGGACATTAGACGAAGTACAATTCTATACACTCATGTGAGCATGATGAAAGAAGCTATTTATGAAAAATGAACCTGTACCTTTCGTCTACTTCTTCACCATAGCCTTCTTCATGATGGAGAAGAGCTCCGAGATTAGATACTTAAATTATCTCTCTACTGCCTCCACATCGTTTATCTCCTGGTTGTTCCTTAGGGCTATGAAGGCTTTTATCTCCTTTACATCTTTAGCATCACTTGGCCCAAGCTCCTTTTAACTTCTAATTCAGATCAGGGCGGTCCATCGCATCTAGACGTTTGCTTGATCTGGTAACTCTACTACTAGAAACTTGTCCTGTTAACCTTTAACAGAGTCTACTAGGCCTCCAAATAGCTTCTTCCCCAAATGAGGTTAGAGGTATGGCCATCTACTCAAACTTTTCTACGTATAGAAATGATTAAAGAGTTTGGGAGTGGCCCTTATCACTAGGTATTCATAGAGCCCTTGGAACGCCTTTAATACCCTCTACCCATTGGAAGGGACTTACATCGGACTGTACTGGTGGAAGTGGAAGTGCTCCTTCTCAAATTCGCTTAAGGTGAGGCATTGCCCATAATCTAAACATTTTTTAAGTACCGCAAAGCACTTCCTTAACAGCAAGGGCACCCTCTCCTACCTTGTTAGTAGTTGTACTATCCAGCCTGGGGTCGGTCCAACCATGAAGTTCACTAGGACCCATTTAATGGTAGAAGGCTTGCTCTTACTAATTTGACTACTCGGACCTTTGTTTGTCCCAAGCACAATGAATAGATTTGATAGGGATCATACCCCAATCACTCACTCCGAAGCTCGAAGACTTACCTATATGGTTTGTTGAGCTATCCAAGGGGAGTTGAACTCTAAAGAATAATCCTTTCTCCAGTCTAACCTATCGAATTACTCTACTCTTCATCTCATTAAAGAAGCTTTTGAGGTGACTAACCTATTGCCAAATTGACTCCTTCACAATACATCAGTCTAAGGTCAAGCATCGAACCTACCTATTGCTAACCTAATATATTACTGAGGCTGAGGTGCCTCCGATCCTAAGTTGACCAGCTGAAGTGGACTAGGCAAAGAGCTACCCCCTGAACCAATCCTTCCTTAGTTTGAAACATCTGAGATGATAAGCACTTGACTCTAACTTGATCTGCTCAAAACCTATTCTACTTGACAAACAACATCCTTAGGACCATAGAATGGATATTTGACACGTGCTGCATTTTTTTGAATTTGTACTATCCTATTTGTACCCGAATGTCGCTTTTTGTCTAATTACAACTCTACCCTTGTAATTTATTCCTTTTTCCTTTTCTAGTAGGAATCTATTTTGTGATTTGCATATACCTAAGACTTCTCCTAATTGGGCCATATAAATACTTGTAATAGATAATAGCTAAAATAGTTTGTAACAATTGAATTTTGGATACTTCTTTCTTTTGTGAGCTAGGTATCCTTTACTTACTCTTGTTTACTCTTATCTAGTCCATTATGAGTGTGGATTAGTGGTAAATATCCTCCGACCATACTTATGCATAATATCAAGTACGACTTGAGCTCGTGTGAGGCTTTGGCACATCATATCTACTGTCAGTACACGAGGAACCCTGCTCAACCTTCAACTCCCATTTACCTTTCGAACCATCTCGTGGTTTGAAACCATCCTTTTGTGGTTCGCGTGATATTGGATGTTGTGTATTCATCCATGGATCCATAATATCTTGGTATTAGAGCTTGGCTATACTTGAGTAAGTCTCTACTACTTTATAATCTATGTAACTTGTTACGATATGTTGTGGAAGCTATTTATTGTTGTTGTGAGTGTTTGGAAAGTGTTTAGTGTTAAAGAAATTTAGCGTACTATTTTCCCCTATTTCTTGTTCGCAAAACAGTGTTAAGCATTTAAGTGGTTTTTCGTATGTTGGTTGTAATGGCTCTTGGTGTGTTAGGCATTATTTTGTTGTAGTTTGTAGGAGGAAATTTTGAGTTGAGTTTTAGTATTTAATCTCTCATAATAGGTAATAATTTTTTATTCTAGTGTTCAAGAAACCCTAGGTAACTAAAAGAATAGCGTTTGAAATGGCTAAGGTCAATAAAGAAGTTCTACACCCTAGTCTGCGGATGACTAACTAGATAGACTTACCGACCTAGTGGCTAGTCTGATGACTGCCATAAATGAAGATAAACAGCGAGCCAGAAATGATCCTTATAGAGGACAAGCCAATGAATAGCTCAAGAGAAGCAATGATAAGAATTAGACCACTAAACCTCTGACCCAAGCCTGAGCCTAAGGACTGGAAAGCATGGTGAGGTGAGTCCTCTCTTTTCACCCTACAGCTGATGAGTCCGAGTTGCTATAGTTTGCTGACCTAATGCCTTATTTGAGTTAAATCCTCATGTACTCGGATAGCTCAACCCACTCGACCAACTGTACAACCGACTTGAACGAGAATTGCTTTGACAATTCGACCCCTTATACATTTGCTCGGCTACGACCTTGCTGACCTTTAACTCTGTATTATTGGTGCTAAGAAGCCTTAGTGCACATTTGCACTTAAGACTTCTCGAAGGGCCCCTAGGTTTGCTTGGAGCCTCAACTCAATAGTCATAAACCTGATCGTACAATTTGTCTTCTTCTACTAGAAAGTCACTTACCTACAGAAAGTTATGTATTTGAGCAATCATATGATAGAATCTTCCATATAAGATGGATGTTTTTCTTGATTTTCTTTTTATACTATTTTCTATTCTTTGTACATTACTTCTTTAGGACTTTACCATTTTTAGTCATTTTCGATTATAGTTGTTGCCTTAATATTTTGAGTATAAATACCTATTGTAAAGGTCACTACATCATCATACATCAGATATTGAATATACTTACCCTTTTTATGAGCTAAGCGTGCTTACTTCTCTCTTTCACTCTCATCTTAACCCTTAAGCAAGGTTAGGTGACAAGTACCCTCATTGGACCAGCTCGTACATTATATCAAGTTGAGTTGTGAGTTCTTAGTAGTTCCTTGGTGCGTCATATCCTTGAAACTGATCATGGGTTTTGATTATTTTACTTTCATTGTAGTTTGCATGTTTCTCTTTCCATCTTCATTTTTCAAGCTTTCTATAAGCTTAAACCCACATTAATAACATCGCCCTTGTCAGCCCTTGGCACAGTATATCAGGTAATGGTCGATACGACCAAGCTAATGCCTTAGTTTGACTACACCGAACTAGAGGAGTAGACATAGTTGCTAGATGTAGAATAGCATTATAAGAGATCGTAGAAGAGGATGAGGAATTAGGTGATGAAGTGGAAGAGTATTATGAACCGGAGGAGAGGAATGTTCAAGCTTTTAGAGTAGAAAGGTTAAGGATGCATATCCCTAGTTTTCTTGGGAGTGGTGATGTTTGGGACTACCTAAATATGGTAGATAAGATTAAGAAGCAATTTGAGTATCATGAAGTGCTTGATAATGCTAAAGTTAGACTTATTGTATTGAAGTTTACTAGCTATACTGTCCTATGGTGAAAGAATCTGCAAGCAACCTATGGAAGAGAAGGAGACCGTAAAGTTAGCAGTTGGGATGAAATGAAAAGAGTTATGAGGAGGAGATTTGTCTTGAGCTATTATTTGCAAGATGCATTCAAAAGATTACAGGAGTTGAGGTAAGAGGATCAAGTGTTGATGCATATGTAAAGGAGTTCCAAATGTTGATGATCCAATGTGAAGTTGTTGAGCTTGAAGACTAAATTGTATCCTAATTCATCAGTAGGCTAAAGTATGTGATTAGAGATATTCTAGGAATAATGGATATTATTTCACTTGATGAGGCTATCCAAGTTGCCTAGAGAATCGAGAGACGCTAAGTAGGAAGATTTTGAGCTCTTGTTAGTCGACATACTACTAGCTGACCTATTTCAAGTAGACTTGTGCAATTGGAACTAAGCAAAGTTGCTGAGGTCTGACTTGCTCAAATTGCCTAAGCAGAGGAGAAAGAGATCTCGAGGAAGTTTGAGAGAGGCTAGAGCTTAAGAAGGAAGATGAGTGAGATCAAGCACTTTAAGTGTCAAGGGTTTGGACAGATGGCTACTCAATGTCCGAATAAAAGAACCATGGTGATCTAAGGGGAAACGCTGGCCATTGAAGTAGATAGTATTGATGAGAAGGTAGAAGAGTTGAAAGAAACTGAATAAATCTAGGTGTTCGAAGAGGAGAAAATCATTTATGGTGAAGAAGGTAATTTTATGCTTGCAACCATGGTAATGAGGAGAGCTATGAGTATGAGTCTTGTACCAAAAGATGAGCAATGAGAGAATTTGTTCCACATTGGGTGCAAGGTGAATGGGTTGTTGTGTGTACTGATTGTTGATAGTGGTAGTTGCACTAATGCAGCATCCGCATTTATGGTCCAACAGTTGAAGTTACCAACCAAACCCCATCTCAAGCCTTATAAATTTCACTAGCTTGGTGATAAGCGAGCCTTACAAGTGAACAAATAAGTAGCTAGGGCGATCAGTGGTGGAGACTATTGAGACGAAGTGCTTTGTGATGTGTTACCCATGAGTACCTCCCATATTCTTCTTGGATGATCAGGGATGTTTGATCAGAATGTGGTATACTATGGAAGAAAGAAGACATATTCCTTAAAGCACGAGGGTAGGAAGGTAAAGTTAAGCCCTATGACTGTTAAGAAAGTTAAAAGCATGCAGACTCAACTAAGTTGAGTTCTAAAGAAGGAGGCTTTGGTGATGACTTGAGTCAAGCTAAAAAGAGAAATGGAGCTTAAAGAGCTGACCTATCTACTGGTCAAAAGGTTACTTGAGAGGAGAGGATCATATAAGGAATTGCTACCTACCAAGGTGAAAAACTTGTTGGACGAGTTTGCCAACTTGTTCCTAGGTGAACTGCCAAAATGAATGCCTCCCCTCTAAGGCATTGAGCATGCAATTGACTTGTAGCCAAGAGTCGCACTTCTAAACAAGCTTGCCTATAGGCTAAATCTTGAACAAGCTACTGAGTTACATAAGCAGGTAGTTGAGCTAACGAAGAGAAGGTATAAACAAGAGTCCTTAAGCTCATGTGCTGTGCTAGCTTTGTTGGTACCAAAGAAAGATGGGATAAAGAAGATGTGTGTGGATATTCAAGCAATCAATTGCATCACCATCAAGTATTGATACCTTATACCAAGGCTTGATGATATGCTTGATGAGTTGAATGGAGTAAGAGTATTCTCTAAGATTGATCTCAAATCTAGATACCATCAAATCCAAATGCAAGTTATAGATGAATGGAAGATAGCATTCAAGACTTATAATGGATTATATGAGTGGCTTGTAATGCCTCTTGGACTATTGAATGCACCGAGCACATTCATAAGACTGATGAACTATGTGCTTCGAGAATTGATAAGGAAATTTGTGGTTGTATATTTTGACGACATTCTAGTCTACAGCGTTAACTTAGAGACTCACTATGAGCACCTCCAAGCAGTCTTCTTAAAACTTTGATTTGAGAAGTTTTATGCCAATATGAAGAAATGTGACTTCTGTCAATCTAAAGTGATCTTTCTGAGATTGTTGTGAGTGGTGGTGGTATATGAGTTAATGATGAGAAAATAAGAGCGATTACTGAGTGGCCTGTGCTGACCTGTTCAGTTGACATGCAAAACTTCCATGGCTTAACATCATTTTATCATTGATTTATAGGGAACTTCAATACTATTGTGGCCCTACTCACCAAACTCTCAAAGAAAAATGTTGAGTTCAGGTGGGGAGAGAAGGAATAGAGGAGCTTTGAGGAAGTGAAGATGAGGTTAACTACTACCCCTATCTTAGCTCTACTGAACTTTGATAATGTGTTTGAAGTAAAGTGTGGTGGTGTATTTGGATAGGGTATAGGTGTTATGTTAATGCAAGAGGGTCAACCTCTTACCTACTTCAATGAGAAGCTAGGAGGAGCTGCACTCAACTACTCTGTATACGATAAGGAGTTCTTTTCCTTATTTTAAGCTTTGATTGTCTGGCAACATTATTTACTACCCAAGGAATTTGTAATCCATACTGATCATGAATCTTTGAGATATTTGAAAAGCTAGCCTACGTTGTCTCAAAGTTAAGCCAAGTAGGTTGAGTTTATGGAGGGATTTTCCTATGTTGTTAAGTATAAGAATGGCAAGAACAATGTAGTGGTTAATGCCTTATCAAGACTACATTCCCTTTTGACCAAATTTTAGATAAGAATGACAAGAACAATGTAGTGGCCAATGCCTTATCAAGATGACATCCCTTTTGACCGAATTATAGACCAGATTACTTGGGTTTTCTATGATCAAGAACTTGTATGCTGAAGATTCACATTTTGGTCCAATCTATGCCTAATGTGAAGAAGGTTGAATGCTTGATGACTATCACAGGAAGGATGGATACTTATTTAGGAAGAGGAGATTGTGTGTCCTGACCTATTCTATGTGAGAGTTGCTAGTGCATAAGGCGTATGGTAAAGGATTGTTTGGACATTTTGGTAAGCATCGAACTTATAAGGTACTGGCCTTTAGATTCTCTTGGCCAAAAATGATGAGAGATGTCCAAGTCCTATTAGAAAGATGAGCTACCTGCAAAAGGGCTAAGAGTTGAGTTGAGCAAGGGCAATATTCACCTTTACTGATCCCAACCAAACCATGGTCTAAGTTAAGCATAGATTTTATGTTAGGCTTGCTGAGGACATCTTGAGGAAAGGACTCCATCAAGGTGGTTGTGGTCTAATTTAGCAAGATGGCATACGTCATGCCCTATTCTAAAACTAATCAATGCTTTGGCTATCTCTTTTCTTTTCTTAAAGGAGATTGTCAAACTTTATGGAGTTCCCAGGACCATTGTTTCAAATCGAGATCTAAAATTCATGAGCTACTTCTGGAGGACCTTATGGAAGTGAATGTGAACTAAACTGTTATTTAGCTCATCTTGTCATCTACAAATGGATAGATAGACCGAGGTTGTCAATAGGATAGTGAAGACTTTACTTCGAGTTTTTGTTAGCCAAAACATGACTTATTGGGATCAGTGCCTACCTATAATTGAGTTTGCCTACAATAGGACTGCCTATAATGCCATGAACATGTCACTATTTAAGATTGCTTATAGATTTAACCTTGAGCTTCCATTGGACTAGACACCCCTTCCAAGCCAGAATAAAGGTCAACCAGCCATGGAGAGAGCTAAGGCCATTAAAGCCATGCACCAAAGGGTTGTAGAACAATTGAGTCGAGCTGCCACCAAGCTCGAGAGGTAAGGTAAAGGATGGAAGAGCAAATAATTTCAGCTTGGTGATTTGGTTTGGATCCACCTCAATAAGGACAAATTTTTAAGTTTGAGGAAGAACAAGCTATCTCTTAGAGCCAATGGATCGTTTAGAGTGCTTAAGAAGATCAATCCTAATGTCTCCAGGATTAAATTACCCGAAGACTATAGGGTCTTAGACTTGTTTAAAATTGCTAACCTCAATCCATATATCTTGAAGACAAACAATAAGAAGGCGAGCCAGATTTGATCCCAAATCTTAAATAGCCCGGAGGGGATGATAGGAATCACAAACTAATCACTCGCTTCTAAGCTCAAAGACTCACTCATATGGTTTGCCAAGCTGTCTAAGGGGAGTTGAACTATAAAGAACGATCCTTTCTTTGGTTAGACCTGCCAAATTACTTTATTCTCCATCTCATTAAAGAGACTCCCTGATGTGTCTTTAGGGTCGAGCATATGGAGAGGCACCACAACGAAGTAAACCAAAAAACAATAGAAAAAGTTAGTAAAGTCTAGGTAGCTACTAAATGGATATGATACACCACTCGATCCTACTTGACCTATAATCTGCTGGATATGACACATCGGTTCGAATTGAAAGGTCATTCGTTACTACTCCTTGCTAAAGGGAATAGATAAGAGTTGAATGATAACGAGAACAATAAGGTTGCTTAAATGAATAATTTTGTATTGAAGAGATGATTGTCGTCCACATACAAGAAAGTAGGGGTTTATATATCGTCCACTAAGGTTACTTTACATGTATGAAAAGACAAAAGGGTATTTTACAACTAGGTTACATAAGACATACTAAAAATGGTAAAAGAGATAGAATATTTAGTGTGAAAAAAAAAGAATCATTTTGGAATACTGTGTTAGAAGACACATATTGCTTAGCATCTAGATGGGAGAAATATGGTACAAGGTAGGTGGAAACAGAGTAACGCTTATCCTTAGGGATTGACTTGATGTGGATTAGGTCGAAGACCGATTAGTTCTTCTGAAGAGAAGTCAGTTTGATTTTGGGTTGGATGCTTGTGGTTGGATTGAGAGCTTGCTTCGGCTACTCTTAGGCTGTCTCTTGGGATAAAGCGTTACTGTTCAATAGGGGAGGATTTGATGTATGTAAGGATCTAATAGTCAAGTCGATAGGAGATTAGCTCGAGATAGGAATCCCCATCTCAACTATGGCCTAGAGCTAGTATCCTCCGAGTGAGTCCTTGGAGTCTTCTAGCTCGGTTGCACGTGATCAGTTCGAAGGGTTGATTCCTATCATCTGCCTGGGGGTTAGAAAGATTTATCCTCAAATTTGGAGCTATCTTTGCTCTTTCTTTTAGGGCGCTTGTAGGGTTTTCTTCTATTAGTTGGCGAGGGATCATATTAGATACATTAAAGGTGGAAGAAACTCCATAGTCATCAAGTAACTCAATTTGGTAAGCATTGTGGTTGATTTTCTTCAGGACCTTGAAGGGACCATTAGCTTGAGGAGATAGCTTGTTCTATCTCAAGTGTGGGAATTGTTCTCAGCTGAGATGTATCCATACCAAGTCTCCTGGGTGGAAAGAAATAGTTCTATGGCCTTGACTACCAATTTCCTAGTTACAGACTAGTATAGCTCACGCAATTCTTGAGCTCAATTAACTCCAGATTAACTCTCTTCAGAAGCTGCTAGGGTGTCGATCATATCCAGAGGAATAGTGGGCTTAAGGCCATAGACGACCTTGAATGGGGTCGTCCCAGTAGTTCTATGGATAGTTTAGTTGTATGCAAACTCCATAACTGGGAGGCATAGATCCCAATCCCTCAAGTTCTTTCCTACGATAGCTTTGAGCAAATTATCTAGCGTCTTGTTTACCACTTTAATTTGGCCATTAGTTTGAAGGTGGCTATTGAAGTTGAATACAAGTTTAATTCTAAGTCTTCTCCAAAGAGTCTTTTAAAAATAGCTCAAAAATGTTGTGTCTCGATCTGAGATAATAGTCTTTGGTACTTCATATAGTCGGACAACCTCCTGCAAAAACAAATCAGTAATATATAGGGCATCGTTAGTTCAATAGGATGGAATGAAGTGTGTCATCTTGTTAAAGTGGTCTACTACAACAAAAATAAAATGTTTCCCTCTAGATGTCTAGGGTAACCTTAGGACAAAGTTTATACTGAGGTCGGTTCAAGGCAACGTTTGTGTTGATAGTAGCATGTACTCTCTGTGGGGTTCTCTCTTCCCCCTAGTATGCTTGTACACTTCATAACTACTAACCACTTTATGGATATCCTTAGCCAAACTTGGCTAGTAAAAGTTCTCCTTCCACAAACTAGCAGTCTTAGTTTCCCCAAAGTGACCTGATAATCCTTCGCTATGGGCTTCCCCAATTAGTAGCTTACGCGTGGAGTAGTTTAGAATACATAGCTTGCGATCCTTGAACAGACAATTGTCTTTAGGATAATATCCTCCAACAATTAGCCCTTTATGGCATTGTTCAATAATTGGACCAAAGTGAGGGTCAGCAACATATTGCTCAATGATGAGTAAGAATCATAATAATTTTGCCTGCAACCTACTTAGCAAAGTTTGTCGTCATGATAGAGCGTCGACGACTATATTTGCGCTTCCCTTCTTGTGTTGAATGACGTATAAGAACCCCTCCTTAAACTCCAACCACTTGGCTTGTCTCTTTGAGAGTTTGTTCTGACTCCCAAGATGCTTCAATGATTTGTGGTCAGTGTAAATAACAAACTTGTGGTAGTAAATAGTATTGCTAAACAGTGAAGGCTCAGAAAAAGTTGTACAATTCCTTCTTATATACAGAATAGTTTAGGGTTAGGCCATTCAGTTTTTCACTGTAGCAAGTGACAGGTTGTTGCTTCGACATCAAGACAGCACCAATTCCAGCTCCTGCCACATCTCATTCTAATTTGAAGGGTTTATTGAAATCTGGCAGTGATAGGATAGGTGCCAAGGTGAGTTTTCCCTTAATCTCTCTAAAGCTCTATTCAGCTCGGTTGTTCCACCTTAATCCTTCACTCTTCTTTGTCAACTCGGTCAATGGGGTGGCTATTGTACTAAAGTCCTTAATAAATTGCCTATAGAAGGAAGCTAGGCTGTGAAAACTTCGGACCTTAGTGACATTCTTCGACGTTGGCCATTCTAGAATAGCTTAGGTCTTTTCCTCATTTGCTTGGATTTCTCCCCTTGATACTAAAAAACCTAGGAATATCACTTCTCTCTAGTAGAACATACACATCTTCACATTGCCATACAATTTCTCAGTTCGTAAAATATTAAATACTTTACGAAGATGTTGAACATGGTCGTTCAGGTCGGCACTGTATACCAATATATCTTCAAAGCATACGACCACACATCTTCCAATTAGGGGCCTCATTACATGGTTCATTAACCTCATGAATGTGCTTGGCACATTGGTGAGTCTGAACAGCATAACCAACTATTTATAGAGTCCATATCTAATCTTGAAGACAGTCTTCCATTTATTGCCCGGCCTCATGTGAATTTGGTGGTAGCTACTTCTTAGATCAATCTTTGAAAATATTTTGGCATCATGAAGCTCATCTAACATATCATTGAGCATCGGTATTGGGTATCTGTAATTAACAGTAATTTTATTGATTGCTCGGCTATTGATGCACATATGTTATGAATTATCTTTCTTCGAAATGAGTAAAGCTGGTACAGCATAAGGGCTCATGCTCTCCCTCACATACCTTCACTCTATGAGTTCTCCACCTGTCTTTTCAACTTAGTAGCCTGTTATGGGTTCATCTTATATGCTAATCGGTTTAGTAGGGCGGCGCTTGGCTGTAGATCAATACAGTACTCTATGCTTCAGACTAGTGGCAGTCCTTTAGGCAACTCTTCTAAAAATAGGTCAAAAAACTCATCTAGTAAGCTTTGGATCTCGTTTGGAACATCTTGTAATTCCCTCATCTCTAACAATTTCCTAACCAACAAGAACATGGGTTCATCAGCCTTCTCGGCAGATCGGAGCTCTCTATGGCTCATCACCAAGGTTTTTTTTTTACTAGCTTAGGCGAGTTGATTATGGGTTTCATTCACTTAAGACGGGGTCATGGGTTGCAACACAATCTTCCTTCCATCCTTAACAAAGGCATAGGTATTCTTGTACCCATTGAAAGCGACACATCAGTCGAACAACTAAGGTCATCTAAGTAGTAGATGTGAAGCCCCTACGGGGATGACATCGCAAACTACTTCGTCCCTGTACATATTCCCAACATTGAATAGTACAGTCACTTGTTCAGTTACATTCAAAGCACCCTTGTCATGAAGCCAATGTAGCTTATAAGGTCAGGGATGTTTTGAGGTTAGCAGACTTAACCTCTGCACAAAGGATTGTGCAACCATATTAGTACAACTTCCTCCATCCACTATAATCATCTATAATTGGCCTTTGACGGTATACTTGGCATGGAATAGATTCTCCCTTTAGTCTTCCTCATGGTTCGGTAACGAACTTAGTACTCGTCTTAAGACTAGGGTCATCACTTCTCCTTAGTCGGCATAAACATAAGTATCCTCTTCCTCTTCAGCCTTAGGCTTTCCAACATCTTCTTTCTCGGGCTTGCTCTCATCAGTGCTATCTACTATGTCTCCTTGGAGCACCATGATGCATTGGTTCAGACACTCAATGGCCATATGTCCGAAGCCCAACCATTTAAAGCACTTTACCTCACTAGTCTTCCATCCAGAGGTCTGTTCTTTCTCACATACTCTTAGGGTTTGCCTAACCTCGGTTCGACCTGGATAATTGGCTTAGCCTTGCTGGTTTCCTCAACTATTGTCAAGTCGGTCATTCCTATCTTCGGCCCTATATGGCCTCCTTGGCTCAACTTGAATAGGTCGGTACGATATTGGTACTTACGAGAATGTTGGCTCAGGTTGGATCGAAACACTGCTCCTCTACCTTTTAACCCTTTATGCTATCTTGATGGCCTCTTCTAAATTATAAAACTTCTGTACTTCCACGATATTGCGAATCTCACACTTGAGCTCAGAAATGAACCTCAATACAATATGGGTCCTCTGGTTCTTCTACGTTAGCTTGGATCATTAACATTTGGAACTCTCTCATATAGTCATCAATAGATTGGTTTCCTTAGAGAAGCTCCTGCAACTTTGCAAACGTATCTTAGAAGTAAGTCTCGGGCATAAATTTGCCTCTTAACAACCTTTTCATATCATCCCAAGTTCTAATACCTCATCTTTCATCTCTTGCTCTGCTTACATTTAGATTCTTCTACCATATGGTGGCATACCCAGTAAATTCCAAAACAGTAAGTTGGACTTTAACTGCATCCTCATACCTATAACATTTAAATAATTTCTTAACCTTCTCTTCCCACTCTAAGTATTCATTTGCATCTCTACTTCCACCGAACGGTAGGATTTGCACCTTAATATGGTTTAGCCCTCGATGTCCTCGTCCCTACACTTGGTAATAGTCTACTTCTTCTTTACCAAACTCTTTAACATCCAGCTCCTCATCATCTTCCCCAATCTCCTCTAACTCTATTCTTCATCTAACAACTCTGTTTGCTACTTCTCTAGCTTGTGGTGGTTGAATTGGGCAATTGGTTCAATTGCCTTGGCTATAGTGTCTCTCAGGGGCATCTTCTTGTAGGTTTTGTTGCTGTACACCTTGGGGTTGTCTATTAACTTGTATTGTAGTGACTAGATTCTTAATATGGTTTGTTAGTCTATCAAGTTTGTTGTTAACCAACCCTAGGGTGTTACTACCATTATGAGTATGACCAGGATGAGCACTACTACTTTGGTCACCAATAACACCTTGAACACAAATTAACAACTTGCTAATAACTTCAATACCTGATAGTCACTCAAATGGAATAGAAACAAACTTGCTCTGTTTTCATAATGAGAAACAAAGTAAAAACTGAGTAACAACAAAACTACTCTTGCTGTCACCCCATCACACTATTGTAGCTATAGAAGGAACACAGTAGCAACTAACAGTAAAGTGAATCAAAACTTCACTACAACTTCACACACTCCCTTGCAGAACTATGCTTTGATATGAATGAAGTTGATGTATCTCTAGGGTTGAACATATGGAGAGGCACCACAACGAAGCAAACCAAAAACAACAGAAAAAGTTAACGAAGTCCAGATAGCTACTGAATGGATATGACGTACCACTCAATCCTACTTGGCCTACAATCTACCGGATATGACACACCAATGTGAACTGAAGGGTCACTCGCCACAACTCCTTGCTAAAGGGAATAGATAAGAGTTAAATGATAATGGGAACACTAAGGTTGCTTAAATGAATAATTCTATATTGAAGAGATGATTGTCGTCTGCATATAAGAAAGTGGGGGTTTATATACCCATCCATTAGGGTTACTTTATATGTATGAAAAGACAAAAGGGTATTTTACAACTAAGTTACATAGGATATACTAAAAAGGGTAAAAGAGACAAAGAATATCAATGTGAAAAAGAAAGAATCATTCTGGAATACTATGTCAGAAGACATGTGTTACTTACATTTGGATAAGAGAAATATAGTACAAGGTAGGCGGAAATAGAGTAATGCTTATGGTCAGGGATTGACTTGATGTGGACTAGGTCGAAGACCAATTAGTTCTTCTGAAGAGAAGTCAGCTTGAATTTGGGTTAGATGCTTGTGGTCGGATCGAGAGCTTACCTTGGCTACTCTTAGGCTGTCTCTTGGGATAAAGCATTATTACTGAACAGGGGTGGATCTAAGGCATGTAAGGATTTGATAGTCAAGTCGGTAGGAGATCAGCTCGGGATAGGAATCCCCATCTCAGCTATGGCCTGGAGCTAATATCCTTCGAGCGAGTCCTTAGAGTCTTCTAGCTCAGTTGCGCGTGATCGGTCCAAGGGGTTGATTCCTATTACTCCTATGGTGACCAACCTATTGTCGAGCCAATCCCTTTACAATTCATCAATTGAAGATCAAGCATCGAACTTACTTGCTACTAACCTAATACATTATCGAGGCCTAACTACCCTTGATCCCGAGCCGACCAACTAAGGCCGACCAACTAAGGCTAACCAAATAATGGGCTAGCCCTTAAACCAATCCCTCCTTAGTTTGAAACATTTGAGTTGCTAAGCACCCAACCCTGAATATCCTTTTTTGTTTGATTACAACTTTGCCCTTATAATTTATTCCTGTTTCCTTTTCTAGTAAGAATCCTTTTTGTAATTTGCATATACCTAAGACTTGCCTTAATTGGGTTATATAAATACTTATAATAGATAATAGCCGGAAGAGTTAGTGACAATTGAATTTCAGACACTTCTTTCTTTCGTGAGCTAAGTATCTTTTGCTTACTCTCGTTTACTCTTATATAGTCCATTATGAGTGTGGATTAGTGGCGAATACTGCTTGGCTACACTTGTACGTAATATTAAGTGCAACTTGAGCTCTTTTGAGGCATTGGTGCATCATATCTACCGTTAGTGCATGAGGACCCCTACTCAACCTTTAACTCCCATTTACCCTTTGGATCATCTCACGGTTTAGACCAACCTCCTCATGGTTCGCGTGATACTGGATGTCATGTGTTCATCCGCGGATCCATATTAAGATCCATGGCCTTAGGTAAGGGATCGTACACATAAACGTTCCTTGAGATGGCACTGATAAGCCTTATCCTATGCAGTGCCTTCACTATCATTCTTGAGTCATCATCTAACCATGCTAACGACATGGCTTTGTCCTCTCCCCTACGGGGAGGGTAATTGTCACGGCCTGAAGCAGTAGAGTCGTAATAGCCCTACCGTGCAAACCATTCTAAGATAAAAGCTGACCATACAGCTGTCATCTTAGACCTAATTTACACAAGGTGTCCACGACTAACCTTCTTTGAAATGAGCAGTTCATAAATTAAGTAAATTGTTTACTTATGAATTTAAGAAAAATAAATATTCACATTAAATTAATCTGAGTGTATTTATAAGATTTAGTAATCTAATCATAATTTAATTGAGTAATTTGTAAACTAAAGCTAAAAGCTTTAAAATAAATCTAACTAGAGAATGAACTTGGTCTTCTATTTACATCATTACTCCCTAGGATCTTGTAGTTGCTAGCGTTAAGGTGATTAGAAGTTGCTTTATTGCTGGCACTTGCAACAACGGCTATAGGGATGTAAGCAACCATAGCTTAGTAAGTTAGAATGGAGACTTAAAACTATACCGTAAACACAAATAAGGTTATCAACCAAATTATTAGGTGCAATGCATGTTTAAGCAAATGCCATCGCATGACATTGTCTAGCTCGTCATGAGATTAGAGAAATTACGCTCGCTTTAATCCGGGTTGAGGGGTTTCCGTTAATGCAACAGTTTATGACCAAACCTAGGCTTGTGCAATGAGGATACTGCTCCTCCCATGACTACCTTCAAACCATTGACTTCACCCTTGCCGCGACCTCTTGACTTATCACTTAGTTCGACTAAGGATGAAAAAGGACCAATTATGCTATCTAGCGCTATCCTTTTTGAAGGGGTCGGTATTTGGCCAGAGAATCCTAGGTTTCCCCTAATTGATTGCTATGCAGGTTTAATTTATGATTACAAGTCATATATTTGTTAAGTCCGGTTTAATGTAATCAATCATTTCATACAAGACAAGCTAGAACAACAACAAAATCATAGCATCACTCATAATCAAGCACATGCACACAACCAACTATTTAACTAGTACAACCGAGTATAATCTCAAGCCTCCAAAATACAATAATGTATTAATCCTAACTTACTTGGACTCCTCACTTGCTCACTTAAGGTCTAACTCACTTAGGCCATTGCCGATCATCCCTATAATACCAACATTGTCTGAGTTTTCATATAACTATTATAGATTAGTTTTTATTTCATAACACTTATTTTTATCTTTGGTTTAAGGTTTAATATGTGCAGTTATCTAGGTTCTCAAATCTTTTACAATTATTCTGGGTTTGAGGCTAGGTTCGGGTTTAGTTTCCGCATCGATTTCTAAATTAGGTTCTAGTTCTAGTTCTAGTTCTAGTTCTAGTTCTAAGTACTATTTTATACACGAACCCTACAAACTTGTTTTAACCCATAATGTGAAATTATTCACATTATTTGCGAATATCCTAAATATTGTTTTTAGTCTCTAACTAGTGTTCTAGTTTGTACGGTACACTCGAATTCTAATTTAACTATTGAATTTACTCCTGATGTGAGAAAACCTTATATTTTTCATATAATTATCCTATTTTAAGTTTCCTATCAGATTATATATATATTCCTATTATTAGTAAAATATCAATTTTTATTCTAATATTTTTTATTTATTATATTTTCAATAATTGTATATTATATATTATCATCTATTATTTACGTAATATACATATAATATTTCTATCACTCTAATTATCATCTCTCAACATTAATTAACATTTCAAAATGTTTAAATTCATCTCAAATAAGATTTTACACCTAATGACCCTAATTTACAAAATTAATTTAAAATTTACTATTTTTCTTTATTACTTATTTACTACATAATTATCCTAATAATTACATTTAACACTCCAAATGCTACAAATAGCATATATCATCAGATTTCAATATCTTAAAACATATAATTGTGCATCAAATCAGTGATTACCCATTTAATTACTTAATTAATCATAAATTACCCATTTTGTGCATCATTTTAAGGCTTAAAAATTATCTAAAAGTTTCAAAAATTAATTTTTGAAAAAGGACTTCATAGCACTGTTTTATAACCCCTAAGTAATCTATACAAAAATTTTGGGTTCAAAATTACACTCTTAAGGTCATTTATTTTTAAACTGAAATATGTTTAGTTTTGCATGATTTCTTAAGGACTATATATCGCGGGTCATATTTTCATCAAAATAATATTTTTCATAAAAACTAAATATAAAAATATTCTAGAATAACAAGTTTCATAATTATTCAACTAATTTTGATATTTTTAACAATTTAAGAAAAATCAGGTAAAAATCGGAACTCACCAGAACTGGTGGCTATGGGTGTGTTAGCCCATCTAGGCATTGCCATCACCGTATGGTAGTGGTGGCCATGCAGTCCTAGCTGTTCGTCGGGTTTGGGTTCTCCTTAGAAGCCCCAACTGTATAGTTCTTTTGTAATTTTTTGTAAAACCCTAATTTCCTCTCAATTTTGCCTCTCCCTAATTTTCTAAGATTCCAGACATCCAAAATGAACTTTTGAAAATTTTGGGGTATTTATAGAGGTCTTAGGGAATTATTGTGCATTAATTTGATTAGATAATTACCTTATCTTCTTCTAATTTATCTTTTATATTGTTCTAATTTAATTGGCTGAATTTTTTTCTTCTTTTCCCCAATTGCCACGACCTAAATCTGGATCATTCCTTATTTTTTTTATTTTTTTTTATTTTTCCTTAATTAATTATGAATTTTCTTTTATTATTTAGCATTATTTTAGCACATTTCGCGTATTTTAAGTAATTACACGTATTTCTAGTAATTACACGTATTTCTATCTATATGTAAATTCATATATAATATAAATAAATATTTCTAAATATTATTTAAGTCATTGTATGATTTTTAATATACATACAATTTATCTCTAGCGATTCATTAGTTATCAAAATATATTTTACGCATTTTCGATAAGTAACAAATAATATACTTAAAATTTGGAAAATTTATGTTCTTTAATTTTATTACTTATTTTCTTAAATTCGAACTTACAGGATTACTTTTACCAATATTTCTAACTATATTTGATAATGTAGGTTCGATCGGATCCATCAACCGATTGTCCTAAATTTGCCCTAAATTCTACAAGCCAAACTTTGAGTAATTGATTGTGAGTCTTACAGTTACTCCTTGTGGCTTTGGAATCTGTTATGATATTATATTTCAATGCATTAGAATGCATCTCACCTATGTTTTCTCCCTTGTTAGTAGATGTCAAGCTTGATTTTTCAAGCTTTCGGTTCTTTTATAAAATTAGGTCTTCTCTGAGCTAATCAGTACTAAAACTTATCCATTTAATACTAATCCTCGATTAGGGTTTAAAAAAAACCATTTTTTTTTTCAATTTAAAAAGGGTTTGGAGTTGTCACCCGACTGGAGTCAGGAAAAAAGAGTTAAGTTATAATCAATTGAGTTGATTGGCTATAACTTAGTTATTGGTCGATTGATTAAAAAACCAATTTGTAAAAACGGCTTGTTTGAAAACCAAAGATTTAGGTTCAGGGGCTAATTTATTAAACCCTAAATGGGTATCACTTTTGAACTTTCCAAATTTAACTTTGCTTTTCAAACGTATCCTTTTTAATAAAAAATATCTAATTATGATATATGCGACTAAATTGATTAATTTACATAAATATCTAAAAAGGGAAAAAAATAAAACTTCTACATTTTAAGTCGCCTTGTACTTACGTACGGATGCCTACGTACCCGCTATTCAGGATCAGACGTACATATTCTTTTTTATGAAAACTTTAGTAGGTGATTTTGTTTTAATTAAACAAATAATTGAGTTTACATTTTACTCAATTTTGGTTTATTTAAGAAAATTTCTAAAAGGTCCTAAATTGAATTTTATTTTTTCTCGAAACTCTAAATGATCTTAATTTGAAAAATGGTTGATTTATTTTTATTTCATTTTTTGAAGATTTTTTTTTTCTTTTTTAAGTGACAAAAATAATTTTATATACTATCCTACCTATTTTATTTTGATTGCAACTTATTTATTTACTACTTATTATATTTTATCTATTTTTATTAAACTAGTAAAAATAAAATAAAACAATACAAAATTACCCTTTTCTTTTTTCTTTTTTTTTCTTTTTCTTTTCTTTCTTTTATTTATTTTTACATCTACATTTTACATAGATGAAATAAAAAACAAAACAAAAAATAAAAAATAAAAATAAATAAATAATAATAATAACGATACAAAATAAAAAAGAAAAAGAAAAAGAAAAGTCTCAGACCAGAAATGGAACGCGGGTTGGATCGGGTTGGGTTGTTAGATCGGGTCACGGGTTAAACCTTTGGGTCGGGTCGGATCTTAGTTTCCTCTTCAACAGCACCAGGAAGGTACGATTCAGCTTGATCTAGCCTCTAAATTGAAGGGGAAAAGGGGTTTTTGTGTGTTTCGGATTGGGATTAGGGGGGGTAGAAGAAATGTCGAGACTTGGGGTGATCGTTTTAATGGTGATCGGAAATATACTGTGGGTGGCGGTGGTAGTTTGGTTGCGTGTAAGTTGCTGGACGTAGTTAGTTAGTTGGGGTAAAGGTTTTAGATTGTGGGGAATTCGGCCGTGTAGTTGGTTGGTGTTTAAGGTGGTGTTTGGTGATGGTTCCGGGAGAAGGGTTTGACGGTTAGGGTTAAGGTGGTGGCGAGCTCGGTGGAGCTGCTAGGGGGTACGACAGTGGTTGAGGATGGTTGGGTTGGAGAGCTTGAGTTAAGGGGAGTTTGGCTGTGGTGGTGATTGGGCTTGGGTTGGAGTGGAGAGAGAGAACCGAAAAGAGATAGTTTGGGTTAGAGAGAGAGAGGGGTTGGGAGCTGCTCGTGAATGGTTGTTCTTACTCATTGACGTCCCTAAGCCCTTATTTATACTTGAATTTCAACCTAGCAACAAAGGAAAGCTCAGATCGAAGTTAATGGGAATGGTCGAATTTTTAGTTTTTTTCTAATCTTTAAAGCTTGATTTGAATGTGTAATTGACCGAACTTGGATGCATTTTCTATACCGATTCATAGTAGGCTATGTTTAGTTTGCAATTTTGCCATTGATTTGGCGAAATTGCAACAAAAAAGAGCCTAAAAATCATGCTGAAGTGGGCGTTCCGAAGAGGAAGGTGCTGGAAATCTGGGGAAAATGAAGGAAGGAAGGGAAAAGAGAAGGGAAAGAGAGGAAAACAAAGGGAAAAGGAAAGAAGGGGAGGGAAAAGTGTGCTAACGTAACGCTAATGTGGCACCATGTCAACCGTACTAGCCAACCCTGGCATGCCACATGGCGCTACATCAGCGGGGCCATCAAATTAGAGGATGCCACGTGTCAAGACACGTGGCACAATTAGATCCTGACACATGGTAGTCCCTGATGTAATTGAAAACCAAAAAATAAGAAAAAGGCCTCTCTACCTTTACTATGTTTCAAACCCAAGACCTCATGCTCAATGTTAATGCTACGTCTATATACTTAACTGTCAGGCCGTTGGCTTGTGCCTTGTCCATATGTACAATTAAATTGCATATATAGACTTGATCAACCTGGGCAAGATTTAAATCTAAGCCCAAGTTCAATGGCTCAACTTCTAAACCTAAATTAAAATTAAAAATCTAATCTAATCAAATGTTATTTTCTAAAATTTTTTATTTTTCAATTTTTTGTGACTTCTTAAATTTTTTATGTAGTTTTTCGAATTTTTCCATTTTTTGTATTTTTTTCTAAATTTCTTATCTTTTGTGCTTTTTCCTATTTTTCTATATTTTTCTAAATTTCTTCATTTTTTTGGGCTTTCTTTAATTTTTTATTTTTTTTTGAACTTTTCTTAATTTAAGACCTTATAACATAATTTGAAAAATAAAAAGGAGGGCAAAAATTAGGTGTCTACAGTAGACATTTGATGTTAAAGAAGTAAAGAAAAGCGAAGAGCTTTGAAGAAAGTTCAGGAAAAAGAAAGAGGGCCTTGAAGAAAGTTGTTGAAAAGAGAGAATAAGGTTGTAGCAAGAAAGCAAGAAGTTGTGAAAGGGTAATCTCTTTAAGTAACTTTGGTATTTAGAGGTCAAATGCTTTGGAAAGCAAATTAGTGGTTATAGGGATTTGTAAAAGCACAAATCTCAAGCTGTGATGCAAATACATAGAGACAGTTTTGATTAGATGGTTGCATTCAAAAGATAAAACGCGTGTGACTGCACACAAGTTTGTAGTGATAGGATACTTGTCATGTTGCATTAATTGCACCATGAAAGTGCACAATAAAGTAAGAATTTGAAAAATTACTATCACAAGAAGTTTTCTTGAGGCCCCTTCAACTTTCATGAGGGAACTTGTTCAGCACTTCAACAACATTACGCTTCGGTATGGACAAATGGTAGTTGCTTGTACAATGGTCAACTTAATTTGGTCCTATTTGCTCAACATCTTCGCTTTGTGACCTTCCTATCTAAGGCATCTAACTTACCGAATCTTCGCCTAGCTTCGAAGTGCCTAGCTTAGCCCATTAAGTATCCACCTTAAGCTACTTGTCTAAATCGACACGCGAGCGTTCTGCTCTTTGTGTAGTCTACTCGCATCTCCCCTTGGGTATCTCCCTTGATGCGTACCCCTACCAAGAATAGATAAGGTTGGTCATAGGGGTAGGTCTAAGCTTGCCAAAAGCTTGAAAAGGGTAATGGGAAACATGTGAAAAGACAAAAATGAATGAAAAGTAAGCAAAACCCACAAATAGCTTCAAGGGATATGATGCACTAATGGAACTTTCAAAGACTCACATCATAGCCCGATATGACATATGAGTTGGTCTAGTAAGATTACTTGCCACCTAGCCTTACTTAACGATTAGGATAAGAGTGAAGTGAGAGTAAACAAACAATGTTTTGGAGAGGAAAATTTCTAGTGTATTAATGATAATCTATGATGATCGTGGCTATATGTACATGGGGTATTTATACCCAAGAAGTTAGGGCAACTTGCCTTATAAGGAAAAGACAAAGAAAGGTGTTATTCTAAAGAAGTATTATACAAAGGATATACAATGGTAAAAGTGAATATTCAAGAAAAGCAATGATTAGTGCAGTAGATTCTATATGTGGTCCTATACACACGGTAGAGATGCATTGGTGATGTCGTTGGAGGATGCAAAAAAAATAGTACTAGTTGATTGGGTGGCCAAGTAGGGGTACCGAGTAGGCATGAACTCATCCAAGCAGGAGTGGTTAAGGATTAGTTCAGGGTAGCTCTCTCAACCTCTTAGCAAGAGTGATATCAAGCAATTGGTTGGTTCGGACATAATCAAGAAAGCACATGAGGTTTGGTTATTGTCAAGATATTCTTCAAGTTAGCACATAATTTTCAAGATGTGGGCAGTCATATGGCTTGGCATATAGAGTTGATTGGTAGTAAGGAGTAACTCGGCTTTGGTAGAAATTGGCTGGAGCAAAAAAATTCACCTTACTAGTCCCTCTAGTCTACGAGCTTGGCTGTGGGTTAAAGGCCTAGTAGTTTGATTCCTATTATTTTCTTTGGGTTTATTTGGATTTAAGGTCAAATTCAACTGAACTTTGTTCAACTCTTTGTTAGGATGATATGGACTGACGTCGACAATGTTAAAGGTATCCGAAACCCCATAATCTTTAGGAAGCTCCAATTTGTAGGTGTTGTCATTGATCTTTTGGAGGATTCTGAAGGGTTCTTTAGCTTGTGCAGATAGCTTGTTTCTCCTTTTGCTTAGAAACCTTTCCGTACTTAAGTGTAGCCATACCAAGTCTCCAGGTTGAAACTGTTTCTCATCCCACCCTTGGCCTTCTCTCTCATTCGCCAGACAGATTGGTCGATTTGTCGAGTAACTTTGTCATAGATGTGTTATAGGGATTATGCTCAAGCTCTTACCTCAAGGTTTTCTTGCTCGGATATAGGAACAGGGGTGTGATTGAGGGGAAACTTAGGTTTAAGACCATAGATAACTTTGAAGGGGGTCTGCTTAGTGGTGTTATGTATTGTTCAGTTGTAAGCAAATTCAACTACAGGTAAATAGATGTCCCAATCAACTAAGTTCTTGCCTACTATAGCTTGGAGTAGCAATCTTAAAGTACGATTGACAACCTCTATTTGGCCATCGATTTAGGGGTAATAGGAAGTTCTAAATAGTAGTTTGGTCCCCATCCATTGCCACAGAGTTCTCTAGAAATGGCTCAAGAACTTTGGGTCTTTGTCTAATATTAAACTTCTTGATACGTCATGTGGTGTGCCTAAGAGCTTAGTTATCACTAAGACTTACTGAAGTGGATTAGAACTGAAATGGGTCCTTCGAGATATCGAAGGAAATTAGAGGAAAATGGTCCACAACTGAACATGAGTAGCTGACATGAAGCGGCTCAGAGGATGTGACTCACCAACAAACACAACACAACTCCACACTAAACTTGATATGACGTATAAGTTGATGTCAAGGTCCATCCGCCACTAATCTTGAGCTACTCGAAAAGATTAGATAAGAGTGTAGGAAATATGGACTTAGAGAGGGTTGTCTCATGAGAACAGAGTGTTCAATATTAAAATGTAAGTTATCTACGGCTTATAAAAGAAAGGGACTATTTATAGTAAGTCTTTAGGGTAGTATTACCAATAATGAAATCACAAAAAAGTATATACAAAATAGGGGTTTCCTAGTACATACCAAAGAGGGTAAAAAGGACAAAAGATCAAAAATGGAAAAATAGTACAATGTCAAATGAGGTGGACAGGTGGTAGTGCAACATTAGTCCCGTACGAATATTCTTTGAGCACAATAGGCGAGAGGGGTCAAAATGTTGCGACAATAAAGGGTTAGGATGAGAGAGATGGCTGTATGCCGAGAGAAAACTATTCGACCGTTTAAGTGAGTCTCTTGACACTCGGCAGGAACTTCTCCGTAGTGTTTTGTCGGATTACTTGGCACAGGGTCCTCGGTAAGGAAATGGTTGGCATCATCACTATCGAGTATACAAATCAACGTACAAGAGTTAAGGGACTTCAAGGAGTTCAACCACAATCATTTTGCATAAACTTTTTCATCATTAGTAGGTTGCTGAAAGAGAATATGCTGTATAAGGGATTGGAGTCCTTGGAGCTATGTGTAAGTAATAGGGCCGTTGGTCAGTAGTTCATTTGTTCCCTGGGGTTGTTAAAGATTTGCCCTCAAATCTTGGTCTTCGTCATCTTCGAGCACATATGGAGTTAAGTTGGTGACGTTGAATGTGGTAGACATGCCAAGACCTTCAGGTAGCTCAATCTCGTAGGCATTATCATTAATGCACCTCAGGATTCTGTAAGGGCCATCTACTCTAGAAGATAGTTTGTTTGTCCTCTTGCTAAGGAAGTGTTCCTTACTAATATGGATCCAGACAAGGTCTCTAGGGGCATAAACAATTTGTTTTCTTCTGTGGCTTCCTACTTCCTTTTGTCGGGCCACAATTTTGGCTAGTTACTCGACAATTCTTTGATGCAACCTATGAAATTCCTCGGTATGCTGCAGGTTGGATTGACTCTCCCCTTATGTAGTCGGATTGACTCTCCCCTTATGTAGTCGGACTGTTAACTAAGTCTAAGGATAGGTTCGGGTTAAGTCCATAAACAACCTCAAATGGTGATGTTCTAGTAGAGCTATGAGTGGAGCCGTTGTAGGCAAACTCAATGATGGCCAGGCATAAATCCAAGTCACAAGAGTTCTTTCCAATAGTGGCATGCAGGGTATTACTAATGGTTCTGTTAACTACTTCAGTTTGGCTGTCTATCTAGGGGTGGAAAAAAGTACCGAATAGAAGCTTAGTACCGAGTTTCCTCCATAAGGTCTTCCAAAAGAAGCTCATGAATTTGGAATCACAGCCGGACACAATACTCCTTGGCACTCTATGTAGTAGCATAATTTATTGCAAAAAGAGGTTAGCGATGAATAAAGCATCATTAGTTCCGTGGTAGGGGATGAAGTAGCTCATCTTGCTGAACCAATCGACCACCACCATGATCAAATCATATCTTCTCGGCATATGGGGAAGGCCGAGCATGAAATCCATGCTTAGATCGGTCCACGGCTACTTGGGAATTGGTAGGAGTGTATACTCTCCATAGGGTTCTCTCCTCCCTTTTGTATACTTACATACCTTGCACCTCTCAAGTAAGGACAGCACCTACATAAGGACAGCACCAATGTTGACGCCAGACGCATCACATTCAACCTCAAAAACCTTCTTGAAATCTGGTAGGGGAAGTACTAGAGCAGACGTCAACTTATACTTCACATCTTCAAAATTCCTCTAAGCCTTTTTTTTCTAGTTAAACTTAATGTTCTTCTTGGTTAATTTAGTCAACAGCGTAGCTATTGAGTTGAAGTTCCAGATAAATCTTCGATAGAACGAGGCTAGGCCATGGAAGCTCCTGACTACGACTGCACTTATCGACGTATGCTACTCATTAATAGCCCTGACCTTTTCCTCATCAACTCGAACTCCATTCTCTGAAACAACATATTTGAGGAATATAACCTCACTTTGATACAATGCGCATTTCTTTAGGTTGTTGAATAATTTCTCGGCGTAGAGTATGTTAAACATCAATCTGAAATGTTTGACATGAACAAGAAGCTCCACATTGTAAACCAGAATATTGTCAACATAAACCACAACGCATTTGCCTATCATTATTCTAAGCACATGATTCATGAGCCTCATGAATGTACTCGACCCGTTAGTTAAACCAAATGGCATAACTATCCACTCAAATAGACCATCCTGAGTCTTAAAGGTTGTTTTCCATTCATCTCTTGGTCTCATTCATATTTGATGATACCCAGTCTTTAGATCTATCTTTGAAAAGATATGTGCACCATGCAACTTATTGAGCATGTCATCCAACCGCGGAATCGGGTATTGATACTTAGCAGTAATCTTCTTGATGGCATGGCTATCAATATACATCTTCTATGATCTATCTTTCTTTAGTTCTAGCACAGTTAAGATGGCACATGGGCTCATTCTCTCACAAACATATCCGCGATCTACCAACTCATCAACTTGCTTTTTCAATTCGGTTGCTTATTCAGGATTGAGCCTATAGGTGGGTTGATTCGCAGGGTTGCTCTAGGTTGAAGAATGATGCAATGCTTAATTCCTCTCAAAGGAGGTAATCCTTTCGATATCTCGGTAGGGAAGAGGTCAGTAAATTCTTGAAGTAGCTACTGCACTTCGGTAAGTAAGTTCTTGGCCTCTCTAACCTCTAAGAGTCTCCTGACCAAGAGGAGTATATGGTCCTCGGCCTTAACCTCTCATGTAAACTAAGCTCGGGAAATCACCAAAGACTTTCACTGTAGAGATCTAGCAACATTATCTTGGGCTTCTTACACCTCCTTAGGACTCATAGGTGTTAATATAACTTTCTTCCTATCCTTTTGAAACATGTAGGTGTTTCTATACCCATTGTGTAACACTTTTAGGTCAAATAGCCATGGTCGGCCGAGTGATATGTGAGATGCACACATGAGAAGGACATCACACATCACCTCGTCCTTGTACCTATCACCAATAGTAATTGACACTTTGACTTGCTCAAAAACATATAATCCTCCTTTCTCATTCAGGCCGTGAATCTTATATGGCTTAAGGTGTGGAAAGTCGGCAATTTCATGGCCTTAACTACCCCTTACGTGATGAAGTTGGTATAGCTCCCTCCATTAATGATCACGACGCATAGCTTACCATTCACCCAGTAATTCATATGAAAGAGGTTCCCTCTTTGCTCATTTTCATTAGCCACAAAAGTACTAAGAGATCGTTATACAACAAAGAAATACTCGGCTCTGCCCTCAGGAGGTATCTTAACCTCTTAATCCTCCTCAAATTCTTCCAGCATCTAATCAGTTGCCACTTCTTTCTCTCCTTCACTCGCACTTTCTACTTCAAACTAGGGCTTATCTCCTTTTATCATCATGACTCGGCAATTCGGACATTGACTAACTACGTGTCCATAGCTAAGGCATTTAAAACATTTAATTTCTCAGGTTTTCCTCCCTAAACTTTGACCCTAGTCTCTTCAGATCTTAGGTTCCTTAGTTTTACTCTTACTTCGGTCCTCGTCTGATTGACTCGGCATGTGACCATGACATTCCATCTCGGAACTATTTGATGCCCTGTCATTCCCTAGTCTACTCGGTAAGCTAGTCCTACTCGGCATCATGGTTCAGTTACTCGGCATTCGGCTAACCTGGTTCTGCCATTGCCTTTCAACTCTTTAGGCTACACGAATGGTTTCATCCAAAGTTATGAGGCTTTACAATTCTATGACATAACCAATCTCAGCTTAAAGTCCCAAGATGAACAGTGCGAGTCTTAGGCTCGTCGACATCACATCATATCATGAGCAACTGAAACTCTCGAATATAGTTGTCTACTGACCTGTTACCTTACCTTAAGTCTTAGAGTCATCGGAAAGTGTCCTGTTAATAGTGTTTGGGAACGAACCTATTCCTCAGAACTCTCTTCATCTCATTCCATGTTCAGACGTTGCATCAGGTCCTTAGGTGAACATTTTGTAGCTTCTTCCACCACATTGCCGCATACCTAGAAAATTATAATACAACTACTCTAATGCGGACAGCATCTTCATAATCATAAAAAGCAAATATATTTTCGATCTTCTCCTTCTAGTCTAGGTAGTCATTAGCACTACTAGACTCGTTAAAGTTTGGAATTTGTACCTTAAGATGTTCGACACCTTTTGGTGCTTTGAACTTTCGCTCATCAATCCTAACAAATTGGTCTTCTTCTTCTTCATACTCTTCCACTTTGTCTAACTCTAACCTTCTCCTTGTGACTCTATCAACACGTCCTAGTGGTGCGTAGTTTGCTGGAAAGGCTTTCAGAGCTTGCTCGTTCATTTGCCTCCTTGGCTTATCTCTCATTTCTTGGCCTTGCTTAGTAACTCTCTCATGCGATTCATTCTCTATGACCTTGTTTATTGAGATATCTAAATTGGCAATAATAGCAGTAAGATCTTGTATTTGCTTATAAGTAGTATGTGGTATTTGTTGGGTAACTCGACTACGACCATGAGCGTCACTTTCGACATCATGAATCTCTCCTTGTACGTTAGGGTTCGACATTCCTAACAGAAAATTTCAGTAACTATGCTGCACTCGGATGGCTACAATCACATAGGGTATCTCGAACAACAGATTGACTATTACTACATAGCTCTCGGTCTCAACCTCAACCTCAAGTTCTAATACTAGAAATATATGGTGTACCTAAGAGCTCAGTTATCACTAGGACTTACCGAGGCAGATTTGAACTAGAATGAGTCCTTCGAGATATCGAAGGAAATTAGAGGGAAATGGTTTACAATTGAACAAGAGTAGTTGATGTAGAGTGACTCGGAGGATGTGACTCACCAATGAACACTGATGTGAAGTGACTCGAAGGATGTAACTCACCAATGAACACAACAAGACTCGATACCACACTTGATATGACGCATAAGTTGATGTCAAGGTCCACCCGCCAATAATCTTGAGCTATTCGGCAAGATTAGATAAGAGTGTAGAAAATATGGACTTGGAGAGGGTTGTCTCACAAGAACAGAGTATTCAGTATTAAAGTGTAAGTTATCTGTGGCTTACAAAAGAAAGGGACTATTTATAGTAAGTCCCTAGGGTAGCATTACTAATAATGAAATTACAAGAAAGTATATACAAAAAAGGGGTTTCCTAGTACATACCAAAAAGGGTAAAAAGGACAAAAGACCAAAAATGGAAAGTAGTACAATGTTAGACGAGGTGGATAGGTAGTAGTGTAACATTGGTCCCGTACGAATATTCTTTGAGCACAGTAGGCGAAAGGGGTCAAAATGTTGTGGTAATAAAGGGTCGGGATAAGAGAGATGGTGGCATGCCGAGAGAAAACTATTTGATCGTTTAAGTGAGTCTTTTGTCACTCTACAAGAACATCTTGGAAGTGTTTAGTAGGCTTACTTGGCACAGGGTCCTCGGCAAGGGAATGGTTAGCATCATTACTATTGAGTGTACTGATAACTCTAATTTTAAACATATTCCATATGGTGATTTTATAGCATTTCCCGTACATTTTTGGTTTTCTTTAAAGAAATTGATACTTAATTGAGTAAAATGTTGATTTTAAGGTTTAAACGCGTTCTAGGCTCGAAAACAAAGAAAATGAATCAAGTTTCACTCAATTCCGAGTTCAAACGAAGAAGTTATGAAGTTTTGAAGTTGTGCAGAAATTTTGCCTTAGTGCAGAAAGTTACACGACCTGGGGACACGGCCATGTCCCAGGCCGTGTCTGGTGACGAAAATAAAATCCGTGAAATACACATATAAAAGGGGATCTTAGGGTTTAAAGGAGAGGGAGACATTACAGAAACGGAGAGACGAGAGACAAGAAGAGACTTAAGGAGAAACAACATCAAGAAGCGAGAACGACATCGATTTCAAGATTAGAGATTGTTCATCAAATCAAGAGGGGTTTTCATGCTTTATTTCATGTTTTTGATGAAACTCGTTTTTAGATTCGTTATGATAGCTTAGAATTCAAGTATTTAGGATTATGGAACCTAGGGTTTCATGTGATTCTTGGATTGAATTATAATTTCAAGAAAGTTTCTATCTTTTCTTGATTCAATTATGTCGTTTAGATATGGATTGATAATTCTAGAGTATCAATATATGATATTATGCATGTTGATTGAGAAATTGCATGTGTAATTAGATCTTAACATAATTGAAGAGAATTACATGTATACTTAGAGATAAGATACATGTTTCTTCTGGAAAGTTAATTGTTTGCATGGGAATTCATTATACATTAATGCAATTCTAAGTTATATTACTAAGTGAAGAGATTCCGGTAAATAATTTAGGATTAGGGTTAATATGCTTGAGAAAGATATTAGCTTTAATTGTGAATCCCTCCGGTCAAGAATAATAGAAATTGACTTGAATATATTTTAAAAAGGTTACATGTTAAACACTAGGGGAAATAATTCCTAAATACATTATTGCATACTTGAAGTCGTTAATAGTTTATTGCTTTCTAATTTACGTAATTAAGTCTCATAAGTAGTTTAGTTGTTAATTTCAGTATTTTTAATTCATTCAATTCATCATAATTTTCCGGTTAGATAATAAAGCTAAAGTTAATATTAGTACTCAAAATCTTTGAGGGATCGACTCGGACTCATATCCGCTATATTAAAATTAATAGGTGCGCTTGCCTCGTATCATGTACAGATCAACATACGACAAGTAAGGCACTTTAAGGAGTTCAGCCACAATCCTTCGGCGTAAACTTTCTCGTTATCAGTATGTTGCCGAGAGAGAATGCGCAGTGTGAAGGATTGGAGTCCTCAGAGCTATATATGAGTAATAGGGCTATTGGTCGGCAGTTCATCACCGTGTAATCGAACAATTTCCTACAAGAAAAGAGAAGCAGTAGTTGAAGTATCATTAGTCTTGGAGCAGGGAACAAAGTGTGCCATCTTACTAAATCTATCGATGATGACTATTACAAAATCTTTGCCTTGGACAGTTCATGGTAATCTGAGAACAAAGTCCATGCTCAACTCAGTCCATGGTCTCGTTGAGATAAGCAAAGGCATTGCTTTCCCTTACTCAACTCAACATTTAGCCCTCTTGCACACGATACAGCCTTTAATAACTCAATATACATCTCTCCTCATTCTCGGTTAGAAGAAATGCCCACTCAACAACTCATATGTCCTTCTCAAGTGTTTGAAGAGTCCTTTATTGTGGGCTTCCTTAATTAGTAACTCCCCTAGCAAATAAGTCGGTATGTACAATTTCCTTCCTCGGAACAAGTATCCATCTTCTATATGATACTCATCCACTATCCTTCCATCGGTACAATACCCAAGTATGGATCTAAAGTGTGGATCTATGGAGTACTGTTCCTTGATATTCACAAACCTAAACAATCTGGTTTGCAGTTTAGTCAGGAGTGCATGTTTCCTTGAAAGAGAATCTACAACCATGTTGCTCTTTCCTTACTTGTACATAATAAAAAAATTGAATCCCTCAAGGAATTCAACCCACCTTGCTTGTCACATTGATAGCTTGGTTTAACTTCGGAGATACCTTAGAGACTCATGGTCAGTATAGATGACAAATTCTCTTGGCAATAGATAATGCTACCATACTTGGAGTGCTTGAATGAGAGCTAAGTGTTGTTTTGTCATACATAGAGTAGTTTAGTTGAGGTCCCCTAAGCTTCTCACTTTAGTAGGTGATTGGTTGGCCTTCTTACATTAGGACAGCCCCTATCTTAATGCTCGGCACATCACATTCCAACTCAAATATTTTCTCGAAGTCAGGCAAAGATAGTACAAGTGCGGAAGTCAATCTTTCCTTCACCTCAACAAAGCTTCTCTCCTCCTTTTCTCCCCATTTGAAGTCAGTATTCTTCTTCGTCAGCTCAGTAAGGGGTGTGGCGAAGGTGCTAAAATTCCTTATAAACCTTCTATAGAAGGATGCCAGTCCATGGAAACTTCTTACCTTGACATAAGTAGTTAGAGTTGGCCACTCGACGATTGCTCAGATCTTGTCATCATCCACTCGTAAGCCTCCTCCACTTACTACATAGCCTAGGAACACCACTTCCTCCTGGCAAAAGCAACATTTCTTAAGATTATCGAATAATCTTTTGGCTTAGAGGACATTTAATACGACATGGAGATGTTTACAGTGACTACGCATGTCGGCACTGTATACTAAGATGTCGTCAAAGTACACTATGACATACTTTCTTATCAGATTTCTTAGTACTTGGTTGATCAGTCACATGAAAGTGCTTAGAGCATTTGATAAACCGAATGGCATAACCATCTACTTATAGAGTCTATGTCGAGTTTTGAATGTAATCTTCTACTCATTTGCCGGCTTCATGCCAATTTGATGGTAGATGAACATTAGATCAATCTTGCTGAAGATCCTAGCTTTACTTAATTCATCTAGCATGTCATCCAACCTAGGGATAAGGTACTTGTATTTGATCGTGATCTTATTTACATCTCGACTGTCAACACACATCTACCAGGTATTATCCTTTTTTGGGATAAGGAGCATCGGAACAACATGGGGGCTGAGACTCTCCCTTACATATCTTTTGTTCAATAGTTCATTGACTTATCGTTAGAGTTTAGAAGCTTGCTTAGGACTCATTCGATAAGCTGGCTTATTTGGCAAGGTGGCACTAGGTATCAAGTCAATGCAATGCTCTATGTCTTGGACAGGGGGTAACCCTTCGGGTAACTCTTTAGGAAATAGATTGGCATATTTCTTCAGCAACTCTCTTACTTTCAAGGGTAGTTCACCCAGTTCCCTCAAGTCTAATAGTCACTTGACTAACATGAAAGTTGGCTCATCGACTTTAATAGCCTCTCAAAGCTCAACTCTACTCATCATTAGGGTCTTCTTCGATCTCAAGCAAGTTTTTCCTGCAGTTTGTTAACTTGACTCGGTAGCATCGAGTTTAGCATAATTTTTCTACCATTCTTCTTTGATAGGGATCAAGGATCAATTACATGCTCCTAAGCCCGAAGGCTCTCTCAGGTGGTCTGCCGAGTTGTTCGAGGTGAGCTAAGCACTAAGGAGCAGTGCTTGCCCCAGTTTGATCTTCCGAGCTACTTTGCTCTTTATGTCATCTAAGATATTGCCGAGGTGATCAACCAGCACGCCGAGCCGAGCCTTCCACTAAACCATAGTCTTAGCACCAAATCTAAATGTAACGATCCCCATTATTGTTGAAGTCGATCGGAACTATCAGGAGTCAACCATCTGAAGCTAACCTTATGTAAATTGTCCCTGAACCGACCATTGTCTAGCACTTTCTAATGCCAAACAAGCCTGAACTAAGGTCCACCACTGCTCGGACCACAATACTGTTAGAATCACCATAAAAACGTATGCGCAGTCCTTTACTAACATCCATACTGTCCTTTCTAACAAAAGACATCTGCGTTCCTTCTTTTGCACGATTTCATATTTTCCTTATAAATTATTCTCTTTTGTTTTTAGCAAATAGGGACCATTCTTTTGTAATTTTTGTAACTTAGGATTTGCCCTAATGAGATGATATAAATACCATCATACTGTAAAAGTTAACATCATTAGAATACAAAGAATATGCTAAATTTTTTTCACTCTTGAGCTAAGTGTCTCTCTTACTCTTAAGCTAAGTGTCTCTCTTACTCTTGAGCTACTCTTATCTAGCCTATTCAAGCATGGACTAGAGGTAACTGACCTCTAGCCATACTTGTGCGTCATATCAAGTGTGACTTAAGCTCGTGTGAAGCATTGGTGTATCATATCCTTCGTCAGTGTACGGGAACCCCTTGCTCAACCTTTGACTATCATTTATTTTTTAAGCCATCTTATGACTTGGACCTACCCCTTTAGTTAAGCATGATATTGGGTTCGTGTGTTCACCCATGAGTGCATATTATCTAGGTATCAGAGCTTAGCTACGTTTGAGGTTGGATTCTACTACTATGTTCCTTTAATAGTTTGTCACTACTTTCGTGTGATAGTAGTTCTATTGTTAGCTTTGAAGTTTAGTAGTGAGAAGTGTTTTGTACTTTGTTTTCCCTTGTTTTTGATTCACTAAAACAGAGTGAGGTTAATTGTGTATTTGTTGAGAGATTGTCATTGTGAAGTAAATATCAATGTTGGATTCAAGTGTGGAAGGGACTTTGGGAAAGCAAGAAAGTGGTACTCGTCATGGTCAAGGGCAAGAAGGAAGCTCTTCACCTCAGTCAGTGGGTGATCGCTTAGATAAGCTTACCGATTTGGTTTCTAGTCTGGTGACTATCATATAAGAAGATCGACAGCGGGTTAGAAATAGCCCCATTAGAGAACATGAGCAAGAACAATGAGGCCAAGCTAATGCCCTAACTCGACCACCTCAATCTGAAGGAGTTGCTAGGGATACTAGGCGTAGGTTAGCGCTTGAAGAGATTGAGGAAGAAGTGGAAGGAGATGGTGATGCAAAAGAGTATTACAAAGTTGAAAAAAGAGATGTGTGAGCCCCTAGAGTCGAAGGACTTAGGATGCGTATCCCAAGTTTTTCTAGAAGTGGTGATGCCGAAGACTACCTAGATTGGGTAGATAAGATTGAAAAGAAGTTTGAATGCCACGAAGTGCTCGAAAATGCAAAGGTTAGGCTAGCTATGTTGGAGTTCATTAGTTACGCCACCTTGTGGTAGAAGAACTTGCAAGCCACTAGAAGAAGGGAAGGAGAACGAGAGATTAGGAGTTGGGATGACATGAAGAGAATTATGAGAAGAAGGTTTGTGCCGAGCTATTATTTGCAGGATGCCTTTAAGAGACTACAAGAACTGAGATAATGAGCATCGAGTGTGGACGCTTATGTTAAAGAATTCCAGATGCTAATGATTTGATGTGAAGTTGTGGAGCCAAAAGAACGAATTGTGTTTCGATTCATTAGTGGATTAAAGTATGAGATTGGGGATGTCTTGGAAACCCTAGACGTTAGAACACTCGATGATGCAATCCGAGCCACCTAGAGGATAGAAAGGCACCTAACAAGAAGATTTCAACCACCTGTCAATCGTCCTGGTAATAGCCAACCTGTTCCGAGTAAACTTATGTGAACGGAACCAAGTAAGGTCACTGAGACCCGACTTGCTTAGACTACCCAAGTAGAGGAGAAAAAACCCCTAAAGAAGTTTGAGAAGGGCCAAAGTTCAGAGAGGAAGACGAGTGAGATCAAGTGTTTTAAATGCCAAGGATTTGGACACATGGTCACTTAGTGTCCAAATAGGCCAATGATGGTGATCAGAGGTGAGGCGTTGACCGTAGAGGTCGATAGTATAGATGAAGAAGTAAAGGAACTGAAAAGGGATGGATAAGCCGAGCTGTTTGATGAGGAAGTCATTTATAGCAAGGAAGGCAACTTCATGCTGACTGCTCTAGTATTGGGGAGGATGATGAGTGTCAGTCCTATACTCGAAGACGAACAGAGAGAAAATCTCTTTCATATTAAGTGCAAGGTAAATGAATCACTACGCGTACTGATCGTTAACAGTGGAAGCTGCACCAATGCAGCCTCTGCATTTATGGTCTAGCAGCTGAAATTGCTCACCATGCCCTACCCGAAACCTTACAATCTTCATTGGCTCAGTAATAGGGGAGCCCTACAAGTGAACAAACAGGTGTCTGTGTCTATTTGTATAGGCAGATATCAAGATGAAGTGCTTTATGATGTGCAACCCATGAATGCGTCCCATCTTTTACTTGGGCGACCATGGATGTTTGATCGAGCAGTTATGTATGACGGCAGGAGGAACACATGTTCTATGGAGCATGAAGGAAGAAGGGTGAAATGGATTCCCATGATTGTCAAGCAGGTAAAGGTCATGTAGTCCCAGCTTAGCCGAACCTTGAAGAAGGAGGCTTTGGTATTGACTTAAGTCAAACTGAAAAGAGAAATGGAGCTGGAGGGACCCACCTATCTGCTAGTCAGGAGGCTTCTAGAGATGAGACCCAGGGAGGAAGAGTTGTCGACTGAGGTAAAAACTCGATTGGAGGACTTTACCAACTTGTTTCTAGAGGAGCTACCAGAGGGTTTACCCCCAATTCGAAGCATTGAGCATGCGATTGACTTGCAGCCAGGAGCCGTATTGTTGAGCAAGCCTACCTATAGGTTGAACCTTGAACAGGCTGTCGAGCTGTAGAGGCAAATAGACGACCTCTTGAAGAAAGGGTATGTGTAAGAGTCCTTGAGCCCCTATGCTATGCCAGCCCTATTGGTACCGAAGAAGAATGGTTCTTAGAGGATGTTGGTGGATAGTCGAGCCATTAATTGAATCACCATCAAGTACAAGTATCCTATACCTAGGCTAGGTGACATGCTAGACGAGTTAAGTAGAGCAAGAATGTTCTCTAAGATCGATCTCAAATCTGGATACCATCATATTCGAATGAGTGAAGGTGATAAGTGGAAGATCACCTTCAAGACACGACATGGTTTATATGACTGGCTTGTAATGCCATTTGGGCTATCCAATGCGTCGAGTACATTCATGTGACTTATGAATCACGTACTTTGAGATTTACTGGGAAGGTTTGTCGTGGTTTATTTTGACGACATTTTAGTATACAATCCCAACTTGGAGACCCACCAAGAGCATCTTCGATAAGTGCTTGCAAAACTTCGAGCTGAACAGATCCATGCCAATCTGAAGAAGTACTATTTCTGTCGATCTAAGGTGATCTTCTTGGGATTTGTTGTAAGTGGAGATGGCATCCGAGTTGATGAGGAGAAGATAAAAGTGATTATAGAATGGCTTGAGCTAACCTATTCTACCAACATAAAGAGTTTCCATGGCTTGGCATCATTTTATCGTCGATTCATAAAGAACTTTAGTACAATTGTGGCTCTACTCACCAAACTCTTGAAGAAGAATGTTGAATTCAGATGGGGTGAGAAAGAGAGGCGGAGTTTTGAAGACATGAAAGAGAGGCTAACTATAGCCCCATCTTAGCTCTGTCAAGCTTCGATAAGGTATTTGAGGTAGAGTGTGATGCATTTGGACTAAGCATAAGTGCTGTGCTGATCCAAGAAGGCTGACTTATTGCTTACTTTAGCGAAAAACTTCGAAGAGCCACACTTAACTATTCCATCTACGACAAGGAGTTCTACTCCATAATCCAAGCCTTAACGGTGTGGCAACACTACCTGCTGCCTAAGAAATTCATGATTTACATCGATCATGAATTCTTAAGATATCTATAGAGCCAACCAAAGTTGTCTCAAAGACAGGCCAAGTAGGTTGAGTTCATGGAGGGTTTTTCTTATGTTGTAAAATACAAGAATGGGAAGAACAATATAGTGGTCGATGCCCTATCAAGACGACATCCTCTCTTAACCGAACTATAGATGAGGTTACTTGGGTTTTCAACCATCAAGAATTTATATGTCGAGGACCCACACTTTGGTCCTATCTACATCCATTGTGAGGAAGGACGGACGTTGGACTACTATCACAGGGAGGACGGATACTTATTCAAGAAGCGGAGGCTATGTATCCTAACTTGTTCTATGCGAGAATTGTGAACGTACGAGGTACATGGAGGGGGATTGATAGGATACTTTAGCCAATGCCGAACTTATGAGGCATTATCCTCCAGATTCTTTTTGCTAAGGATGATGAGAGATGTCCAATCTATACTGGAAAGATGTACGACCTGTCGAAAAGTGAAGAGTCAAGCCAAGCAAGGACATTACTAACCCTTGCTGATCCCAACCAAACCATGGTCCGAGCTAAGTATGGACTTCATATTAGGATTACCGAGGACATCTTGAGGGAAGGACTCCATCATGGTAGTGGTGGATCAATTTAGCAAGATGGCACATTTCGTACCTTGTTCCAAGACTAATAATGCTTCGGCTATCTCTTCTCTTTTCTTGTAGGAGGTGACTAAGCTTCACAGCGTACTTAGAACCATAGTTTTGGATTGAGACCCTAAGTTAATGAGCTACTTTTGGAGGACACTTTAGAAGCGACTGGGAACCAAGTTATTGTACAACATGTCTTGGTATCCACATATTGATGGGCAAACTGAAGTTGTCAACCAAACTGTAGGAACTTTGTTACGAGTCGTTGTCAGATGAAACATGGCTGAATGGGATCTATGTTTGCCAATCATCGAATTCGCCTACAATCGGACCACCCATAGCATCACAAGCATGTCTCCATTCGAAGTCACCTACGGGTTCAACCCCGAGCTTCCATTGGATTAAGCACCCCAACTGAAAGTTGATGATGATGACTGGCCAACCGTCAATAAAGTTAAAGCCATCAAAACCATGAACCAGAAGGTTGTAGAGTAACTGGGTCAAGCTGCTATTAAGCTTGAGAAGCGAAGCCGAGGACGGAAGAAAAGAGAATTTCGACCTAGCGATTTAGTTTGGATACACCTTAGCAAGGAACGATTCCCAAACTTGAAGGAGAGCAAGTTGTCTCTCAGAGCCAACGGACCTTTTAAGGTGCTTGAAAAGATTAACCCTAATGCCTATAGGATTGAATTACCTGAAGGATATGGAGTCTCAAACTCTTTCAACATTGTTGACCTCCAACCTTACACTCCCAACGATGAGCAAATTGGACCTAAACCAGATTTGATCCCAAATCTCAAACAACTAGGAAGGGATGATAGGGATCAAGGACCAATTACACGCTCCTGAGCCCAAGGGCTCTCTTAGGTGGTTTGCCGAGCTGTCTGAGGTAAGCTAAGCACTAAGGAGCAATGCTTGACCCAATTCGATTTGTCGAGCTACTTTCCTCTCCATGTCATCTAAGATGTAGCCAAGGTGATAAACCAGCATGCCGAGTCGAGACCTCCATTAAACCATAGTCCCAGCACCAAATTTAAATGCAATGATCCCCATTGTTGCTGAGGCTGATCATAACTATCAGGAGCCAACAATCTGAAGTCAACCCCATGTGAAACGTCCTTGAACCAACCATTGTCCAACGTCTTCTAACACCAAACAGGCTTAAACCATGGCCCACTCTTGCCCGGACCACAATACTGTCAGAATCACCATAAAAATGCGTGCACAATCCTTTATTAACATCCGTACTATCCTTTCTAACAAAGGAAGTCCGCATTTCTTCTTTTGTACAATTTCATATTTTCCTTATAAATTATTCTCTTTTGTTTTTAGCAAATAAGGACCATTCTTTTGTAAATTCTATAACTTAGGATTTGCCCTAACAGGATGATATAAATACTATCATACTATAAAAGTTAACATCATCAGAATATAGAGAATACGCTAAAATTTTTTCACTCTTGAGCTAAGTGTCCTTCTTACTCTTGAGTTACTCTTATCTAGCTCATTCGAGCGTGGACTAGTAGTGAGTGACCTTCGGCCATACTTATACGTCATATCAAGTGTGACTTGAGCTCGTATGAGTTGTTGGTGCATCATATCCTTCATCGATGCACGGGAACCCCTTGCTAAACCTTCAACTATCATTTATTTTTCAAGCTATCTTGTGGCTTGGACCCACCCCTTTAGTTACATGTGATATTAGGTTTATGTGTTTACCCACGAGTCCGTATCATCCTCAAACACATAGGTGTTCCTATATCCATCATGGATAACTCTTCTATCATAAAGCCATGATTGGCCAAGCAATACGTATGAGGCATACATAGGCAACATGTTGTAGAGAATCTCGTTGGAGTGATTTCCAATTGTGATTGGTAGTAGTATATGCCAAGTGACACGTAGTGCTCCCCTCTTATTTAGCTAACGCAACTTGTACGACTTTAGATATGTGATAGTTGGCAACTTTAACTTTGTGACCAGATCAGTTAATACTACATTGGTACAATTACCACTATCCACAATTATCGTGCATAACTAATCATTCACCTTACAGGTGATATGAAACAAGTTCCCCTTCTGCTCCTCCTCACGTAAGGGTTCCAAGCTCATTATGCATGGGACAACTGGGGTCAACTTATCCAAGTCCTCAACAAATACATCCTCCTTAGTCAATTCATTCTCTTAAGAAGTTTCCTTCTCAGCAATGCACTCTTCCTTTGGTTCCTCATTGGTACTTTCCACTTCTAGCTTCAAGACATCTCCCTTGATGACCGTAGTCCTTCGGTTCAAACATTGAGCAACTATATGTCCAGACACTTGATCTAGCTCGTCTTCCTACCAGATCCTTGCCCTTTCTCATATGTTTGGGTTGGCACGTCACCATCTGTTCGGCCTTTTGCTCAATCTTGACATCTACTCGCTTACTCACCTTGGTATTAGGTTAACCTCGATAGCTTCCTTGAGTTGGTCGGTTAGTCAGCGGTTTGGTTGGCATTCAACTCCTTCTTTGCCTCTCTACTTACTGGGCTATCCATACAGCTTCATCCATTGTGGTAAATTGTTGAAGTTCCAAAACATCTCGTATGTCACTCCTTAGCCCAATTAAGAATCTAGAAATTGTTCACGTTGATGGTTCCTCCACCTTACAACTAATCATAAGCATTTGGAACTCTTGGACACACTTGTCAACAATTCAACCTCCTTTTTTCAGCTCTTGAAGCTTGGTGAAAGTGTCTTGTAGATATGTATTCGGTACAAACCTGTTTCATAGTATTCTCTTCATCTCGAACCAACTACTAACCTCCAGTAGCCTTCTCGTCTTCTCATAGCTTGGAAATTCTTCCACTACATGGCAGTATATCTAGAGAACTAAATAGTAACAATTCTCACTTTGTTGTAATCTTCATATTGGTAATAGTAAAAAACATGTTCCACCTTCTCCTCCCAATCCAAGTAATCATTTACACTTCCAAACTTATTGAAGCTTGGAATTCAAAGCTTCACATGATTAAATGCTTAAGGTGCTTAAGCTCGTTCTTGTTCATCCTCTTCTCATAGGTCTCCCAAGTCGATCTTTCTCCTCACTTATTCGCTTACTCCTCCACCTCAAACTTGTCAAGCTAGGTTTTGACCTCTAGTAGGTCAGGCAACTTGCAGGGTGTTATGCATGGCTTCAACAGGTTAATAAGCCAATGCATGAACAGCTCGGGTTAAGTCCACTAGGAGGTTAGCCACCTCATCAAGTGTCTCGTCTGTACTTCTTAGAGTACCTTGAGATTGTCAACCATGGAGAGCAACACTACTTCTGTCATCCCCAACACCAGCATTAACACTTAGGTTTGTTATTCTCTCTAATAGATCTAAACTTCAAGCTTTTTGATTTAATGTTACAGCTAACACTCTCTCTCTAATTCACACAACATACACTCCCTTCAAACCAGAAGTTTAATAACCAACAAGTACAATAGCTAAATTAACACATAAAATTGCTTTGTTTCATACACTTAAAAATAGAGTATGAACAAGAAACTTTGAGAACAAACTATTGCAATTTAAATAAAACCTCTACTCTGATACCAAGATGATGCATATCGTAATCAAGAACAGACAAGATTAGTTGTAGGGGTAGGTCTAAGCTTATCAAAAGCTTAAAAAGGGTGATGGGAAACGCGTGAAAGAATGAAAATGAATAAAAAGTAAGAAAAACCCTCAAACAACTCCAAAGGATATGATGCACTAATGGAACTTTTGAAAACTCATGATATAGCATGATATGACACATGAGTTGGTCTAATGAGGTTACTCTCCACCTAACCTTCTTTAAAGGTTAGGATCAGAGTGAAGTGAGAGTAAATAAATAATGTTTACGAGAGGAAAATATTTAGTATATTAATGATAATCTATGGTGATTACGGCTACATGTACATAGGGTATTTATACTCGAGTGGTTAGGGCAACTTGTTTTAAAAGGAAAAGATAAAAAAGGGTATTGTCCTAAAGAAGTATTGTACAGAGAATACAAAAGGGTAAAAGTGAATATTTAAGAAAAACAATTATTAGTATAGTAGATTCTACACGTAGTCCTATATACGTTGTAGAGATGCCTTAGTGATATTGTTGGAGGATGCAGACAAAATAGTATGAGCTGATTAGGTGGCTAAGCAAGGGTGTTGAGCAGGCATAGACTTGTTCGAGTAGGAGTGATTAAAGATTAGTTCAAGTTATCTCTCTCGGCCTCTCAACAAGAGTGATGCCAAGCAATTGGTTAGCTCGGACATAACTGAGCAGAAGTGCAAGGTTTGGCTGTTATCAGGACATTCTTCAAGTCGGCATACAATTTTCGAGATGTGGGCAATCATAGGGCTCAACATATAGAGTTGATCGATAGTAAGGAGTAACTCAGCTTCGGTAGAAGTTGGTTGAAGAAGAAGGATTCGCCACGCTGGTCCCTCTAGTCTGCGAGCTCGGCTGCAGGTTAAAGGCCTAGTAGCCTAATTCCTATTATCCCTTGCCTTGACTAGATGAATGACCAATTACATGAATGGTAGAGCTTGATTATTTTTATGTGCTTATGTTTTATTTTTGCAGGATATTTTTTGATCCAAGTGGAGCTAAGAGTAACATATTGCTAAGTTTTAGGTTGAAACTTCCTCAAGGGGGAGGGAATGATACGCTATGGGATATCGCCCTAACTAATTGCTAAGTTTCGAGCTATATTAGAGACCTTAATGAGAATTAGCCTTCAACTACGTCCAAGCTGAGGCCAACCTGTCTAAAGTTGACGTTGACCCTTTAGAAGAAGATGTCGACCTATTCTAACTTCAGGTCGAACAGTTTAAGGTTGAAGCCAAATAGTGTTCACCGAGGCCGAGCAATTGATAGAAGACTAAGGGGAAGAAAAGGAGCCATTCGGCAACAAGTTTATCGTCTGCTGAGAAGATGAGAGAGCACACAATCGAGGACTCAGGACTAAAGAACCACTCGGCATGGTCCCGAGCGACTCGTGCCGACTAATTCTAGCATTCGACAATAATGGGCCAATGTTTCTAGTGTCTCGACTAGGCATTGTGACACTTTAGGTGCTCCTCCTCGAACTCGTACATTCAACTGCTGACTTTGTCCAGTTCGAATACTATTCCTTTTAGGATATGCTAAGTGACTGCATGTTGACTTCTCCTATAAAACACATAGTTTTGTATTCTTGTACATGTTTTCCCTTATTTTATTTATGGGCCCAATTCTTTAGGGTTTAAGGCTTTGTACATTATTTACAACTTTGTCACTAGGTTTTAGGATTTGCTATAAATAGCAACTTTTGTAAACATCAGATATATGAAGATATACGACGTATACGAGATTAGATAGAAAAGTATATTCCTGCGTTTGGAATCTTTTCCCTTTTTGAGCAAGGCTACTCTTGAGTTAGCGTTTGCCAAATTATTGAGTATAGATTAAGCTCTTTAATCTCTCTCACATTCTTATCGATCTTGACCTTAAGATTGTGGTGAACCCTTTCATTTGAACTGGTTAGTGAGTTGCATCTAACCTTCATTTGAATCTTGAGCAACATTTAGTGTTCGTGAGTTTTGTCGAACCCTATTTCAAGCTTAAACCATTGATGGTGTATGTGTCTTGGTGCGTGACATCCATTCACATTCATCGTCAAAACCAACCATCTCACTTCTTGTTCGTCAAACCCATTTGACCCATTTGGGGTTTTCAAGATTTGCTGTTGTTGATCCTTATCAGACTTGCTCATGAGTTATTTATGTATCAAAGACCTATTTGTGAGCTCTATTTATATGAGCTCTTTGTGGCTAAAGCTGACATGGATAGACAAGTTGATTTAACCAGATTAACTTAGATTAGGTTAGTTCGATAGGTCATCATGTCAATAGAATTTCAGGTTAGCCTATAATAGGCCTTTAAGGTTCTAATAGCCAATCAGCCTAACTCAATAGCTCATCGGCCTAACTCAATAGCTCATCGCCAAATAGCTCATTTGGCTACCTATTTTTAGTTATGTTATTTGGGCTTCTTATTTCTTGTATTGTTTCCAAATTTCCCTCATGTTTATTTTATATTTATAAGAATGCAACTAAGGCACCCTTTTACTCATTTTATTTATAAATTTGTCGCTATGAATAAATAGGACACTTGTATAGCATTTTAGACAGATTTTGCAAAATTAATGAAACACATTTTGAGTCTTTTCTCTTGGAACAATGGCTTAAATACCATCAAAGCAACCCTTACGACTCTTATTGCCATATTAGGTCTAGGTTGTAGTTGTGGTAACCTTGAAATGAAGGAGAATAATCGCTCTTCAAAAACTGTCTAGAGTCCCTTTCCTTATCAACAATAGTGCAACAATTCTTCTAACCATAGCTCCTTCAACTATTGACATTCTCCTTTACTAGGAATACCTCCCACAACACACCTTCTTCTTAGATAACTTGTTGGATTTGTGACAAGTTAGGACGTTATACTCTTTAGTCTTACCACAAGTTTAATGAGTCTTATGCAGATATGCTATGGTTAATTGTTGCCCTATCACTTAGAGAATCATAAGAAGCTATCTAGTATCCTAACTTTGGTCCTACATATTATATGACCTTAGATGCAAGTACACACACCAACTTAACCTTATATTGGTTCTAATAACATTTTTATAGGTAATGGTCACTATCTATTTTTTGTATAAGTAATCTCGCCATTCATACTCATGTTCATAACCTGCATCTCAAGAATATTTTACATGTTCCTTCCTCACATACAATCTGTTCTTTATCATCAAACTTTGTTAAGATAATAACTATGCTGGTAATTTTAACAACTCACCTTTTTGTGCTCCTCTAACCCCAACTAGACATTCATTTTAACCTATTACTCTGCAACTAGTTTAGTCTCCCCTAGTTTATCCTTGTGTTAGACATCCTTAAAGAAATCCAACATTCCCATCTTTGACATCCTTAAACCAAAGTCCCTAATGAGTTAACTCAGCATCAATTCCATTCTAAATATGTTACAACGAAGCATGTTATAACTAATTCAAAAGATTTTATATTTGTTGTATTTACAAACCGAAGGGTTTTTCTAACAAATATTTCCATATAAGTACTCAATTCAGTTTCAACTATGTTATAACTAAACATACTATAGGAATGGAATCAGCAATTATGTTCATGTTTCTGCATATATAAATGGATTCTTCATTCTAGTCTTGATTCCATTTCACTATCTAATCTCTTCCGTTCTAAATTATTTCTATATATAATTGTAGACACCTAATTTTTACCCCCTTTATTTTTATTTTTATTTTTTTATTTTTCTTTTTTTTCTCAATAGGCCTTAAATTAGGAAAAGTACAAAAAAAAAATAGAAAAATAATAAAACTAAAAAAATATGAAGTTTAGGAAAAAATACAAAAATTTTCAAAAAAAAAAAAAGAAAAGCATAAAAAAATATGAAATTTGGATAAAAACATGAAAATTAAGAAATTTAGAAAATGGGAAAATTTGGAAAAAAGTTAGAAATTTGAAAAATTACAAAAAATTAGAAAAATTGAAAAAATAAAAGATTTTAGAAAATAACTTTTTATTAGAGTAGATTTTTATTTTGGTTTAAGAGTTAGATCGTTGAACCTAAGCTTAGATTTAAATCTAGCCTAGGTTGACTAAGTTCATATGTGCAATTTGATTGCATATATGGATAAGGCATAGACTAACAGCTGACAGTTAAACATATGGACATAACATTAGTATTGAGCATGAGGTCTTGGGTTTAAAGCTAGCAAAGACAAGAAAGCTATTTTCTTATTATTTTTTGTTTTCAATCACATCAGAAACTACTACTTGTCAGGGATACATGACAAGATGGGATTGGACAACATGTTAATGTGGTGCTATGTGGCATGACATGTTAGTTGCCCCGTGTTACGTAATGACATGTGGAATGTCTGGGTTAGCCGGTACGGCTGACGTGGTGCCATATCAGCCCATTTTTTCCCTCCCCTTCTTTCCTTTTCCCTTCGTTTTCCTCTCTTTCCCTCGTTTTTCTCCAAATTTCCAGCACTTTCCTCTTCGGATAGCTAACTTCAATACGATTTTTAAACTATTTCTTGTTATAATTTCACCAAATCAATGGCGAAATTGAAAACTAGACATAGCCTACTATGAATCGAGCCCTTTAACACATCTAAATACAATGAAAGGAGCATTCAATTTGAGCTCCAAAAATCGAAAAAAAAGCTGTTTTTCAAGGTGTTCTTCATTAATCTAATTCGAGCTTTCTATGTTTTCTAAGAGCAATTCGACTATAAAAGGAGCTTCGGGGAGTTCATACGGATATACACAACCTTGCACAATGACTCGAAACACCCTCTCTCTCAATCTCGCAAACTTTCTCTCTTTAGCTCTCTCTTTCTCTCTCTTCGAACCCCTCTCTCCAGCTACTCCCAAGCCAAGCCACCACTACGGCTGAACTCCTTATCACCTAAGCTCCAAAACTTAACCACCTTCGACCTCCACCATAGCCTATAACATCACCACCAACTTGTTACCACCCAAACCCTAACCATCGCCCCTTTCTCTCCTTGAACCACCACTCCAGCCACTCTTCGACCTGAACCAATCCTATAGCTAAACTCACCATGTCCCTAAACGCCTAACCCAGTCAACCAAACACACCTAACAACCCATATACAACTGAACCACCGCTATTACCGACGACCGAATTTCCACCACCCACCAAACATATACTACTTAAAAAACACCCCCAAATCCAATCGAATACACATAAAAACCAACTTCCTTGCTTAATTTAGTGGCTGAATCACCCTGAACCAACTCCAACAATTGCTAGTTCTTCTCCTTCAATTGGCGACCCAAATCCATTGGCCCTGACCTAGATTTAATTAACCAACCTGCAATCCGACCCAATGTCCGACCTGCATCTTGTCTAGCATCCAGTTCGGCCCTTTTTTTTTCTTTTTTTTTTTTCATTTCCTGTTTTGGTTTTTCTTTATTTATTCATTTATTTTTATTTATTCATTTATTTACCCATTTATGTACATGTAAATGTAATCAAATGTAAAAAGAAAAGAAAAAAAAAAGAAGAGAGAAAAAAGAAAGAAAAAGAAAAAGTAGTTTTTTTGTTGTTGTTAATTTATTTATCTTTTAGTAAAAAGTATATAGAATAAATAGAATAATAAATAATAAGAAAAACAAAAATAAATAAATAAATAAGTAAATAGAAAGAATAAAGATTATTATTTCTTTTTGTCACTTAGAAAATTGATTTTTCAAAAATAAAAATAAAAATAAATCAATCATTTTTTAAATTAAATTTATTTAGACTTTCCAAAAATAAAAACCAATTTAGGGCCCTTTAGGAAAATTTCTTAAATAAATGAAAATGGGTAGAAACGTAAATCCGGTTGTTTTAAAAAATTAAAATCAACTCAATCTACTAAAGTTTTCATAAAAAAACTATGTACGTCTGATCTGAATAGCGGGTATGTAGGCACTTACAAGGCGACGATAAAAAATGAAAAAACCTAATTTCTCTTTCCCTTTAGTTTAGATTATCTAATTAAATTAATCAATAACCAATTTCTGTCTTTCAAAGTTAAAAGGTGATTTTTTAAGTTTAACTTTAATTTTGGAAAGTTAATGGTACTCGTAAGGGTTTAAAATTCCTAACCCCCGAACCTAAATCTCTGGTTTTCAAAAACCGTTTTATAAAATCAGTTTTTTTTCTCATTAGACTAGTAACTCAGTTATAACCAATCCATTAAATTGATTATAACTTAACTGTTTTTTTTTTTTTTACTCCAATTGAGTGGCGACTCTGAAGTTGTTTTCAAAATAAAAAGAAATGGTTTTCTTTAAACCTTAGTCGAGGGCTAATATTAAACTAGTAGGGTCTAATATTAGTTGGTTTAAAGAAGACCTAATTTTATAAAAAGAACCGAGAGAGTAAAAAACCAAGCTCCACAGCTTAGCAACTCTATTGGGGACCATTAAGAGTGTTAACCATTAGACTTTCCAAAATTAAAATTAATCCCTAAAAATCATCTTTATGTAATTTATTTACTTATTCGTCCTTTGTTTATACCATTGTTGTATTAATATTTTCTTGGCTGGTTTAGTTTTATTTATTTAATTTAGGTAGAATTTATTTTATGTACCATAAATGCATGTTAGATATGGTTGAACCCAAACTATCTTAAGATCTTAGGATAAGGGGTCATTGTGTAGGCTTTGAGTACTGTAGTGTAACCATCGCTTGGGGATGATTAGGCCATCCCTGCTTAAGCTTGATGTGACCAATGAAAGTGTTCTTTAACAAATGAGGTCACATAAGCTTAATAACCTTTAAAACCTACCCTTTATGCATTCACGACATCCAGAATAGACAAATAATCTAGTAAGATGGAAATTAAAAAAATGGTTTGGAGTTTCCTTAATTTCCTTTGTAATTTTCACGTATTGTAAATGTAGAATTGTTGTAAAGAGGTTTTGTCATTATTAGATGATCTTGTAACATAGTTTCTCTTTTGTAACCTAGAAATGGCTTGTTCATCATCCAGTTTTGTCTACTTCAAGGAAAAATTTGTAAGCAAGCCCATCTACCCAAAACCCATCCTAGACCAATGGTTACGGCACTTCAATCCAAGGGAACAAGAGACCATCTTCAATAAGATCAGGCCTATTCTATCACTTCTTAAAGTATATATAGAGATTAATTTGATTAGGGTTTTGACTAACTTTTAGGAACCTAAAGAAGCGGCTTTTTAAGTTGGGCCTCATTCGATTAGACCAACACTTGAAGAGTATACCCAATTACTCCAAACCCCTACTTTGGAAAGCATATATACCCTAAATTTGGAAATGGATCCTGTGAATGCCTTCTCAAGATGCCTAGGTGTTAGAAAAATGGAAATGAACAAAGCCTTCAGAAGCTGTAATGGTAACTACATCAAACTGGAGGACTTAAAAACATGGTTCACCACTAAACCTAAATCTAACAAATAGGATATCTTCTATGGAAATCTCAAAGCTTAGGGACAGAATAGAATAAAAGCCTTTATCCTGGCTGTATTCGAGACCTTCTTATTCCCTAAAGAAAACAATAATGGTGCATTATAGACTAGCATGGCATTATTGACAGTATGGTTTGTGAGCCACATGAAATGTTATGGGCATTACCTAATCTGAGGAAAGTTTGCTTATAACATCGATCTAATCGATTCATTCATCGATAAGGTCCATCTCCCAGAAGAAAAAACCACATACTGTTGGGTAGAAATATTGAGAAATTTCCAAGTCATTAATATCTTATGGATAGCAAGATGGAGTAACTTCAAAAGGGTAATATTAGTTTGCAAAAACTATCAAGCGATACCCCTAATTAGGATAAAGTTATGCATAGGCTATTACCTTAACAACATGATCAGGCAATTCAAAGGTATCTAAGATATAATCTGTAGACCTCCATTGGATATCAAGACCTTAGATTATGAAGATCTTTAGATTTCATTGCCATAGAAAATGTCCAAACTCAAGGCAATCAAATAGTTGTGGGAAACAAAGATTGTCAACCCAAACATCGATTTAGGAGAATGGCTAGGAGAAGTAAACAAGCATCGAGTTACCAAAGAATATTCATATGATCAGCTCCATAAGGCTGGGGAGATCTAGTATCGAGCACTAAAGGTCATCTAGCCTGCAGTAGCTGAACTAGATCCTGAAGTCAAGACCTATATGGACTAAGTACAAGCCTATGTAAAAATAATCTATGAAGAGAGAGACATGTGGGAGGATCTCTTTTAGGAATCAAAATAACATTCCAGGGCCTTGGAACATCAATTGAGGATGACCCAAAAGAAGCTCAAGGAATTTGAGGAAATGGAAGAGCCCAATTTAGGAAAAAGGAAGGGAGCACTAGTAGGGTCCAGTAAGCAAAAAAGGGGAATGCCTGTCAAACGCCCGAAGAACATTCAGAGATAGGAATAATCTTTTTGAATGTATTTTCTTTTTTCAAATATTGTAAAAGGAAAACTCCAAAAAGCCACAAAAAAGATAAATAAATAAAATTACCATCTTCCTAGTTATTAGTTAATTTTGCCTCTTTGCATCTATGTGCCATGCATTTCTTAGTTTCTCATTTATCCCTTTTAAAATATTGGTGTACTAACTTGTTGAAAAGTGATCTTATCCGGTTGCCAAGATAGCTCCCAAACACCAAGCTTTCCAGAAAAGCCCCATCAAAGCCTGTCCTCAAACCAGAATGGCTACAAAGGAAGCAACATCAACAACACCAACAATGGCAATGGCAACCCTAAGGTTATTAAGCCTACAAAGTTGAAGTTCCAATCTTTGGAATGAACAATAGGAAAGATTGCAAATCAACTAAGTTTTCTTGTAGACAGCATCTCTCTGCCAAGGTCTATGGCTCCATCAAATGAAGAGAGTTCCAAAGCTCGATATGGAAAGAATACTGAGGCCCTACCCTTCGAAATAGAGGAAGCCTACCCCAAAGTCAATTAGGGCTTCGAATCCTTTGAAACAGAAGGGGTATTTCCAAAGGCTAACCCAACTTTTGAGCCAAAAACTTACGCATTCCCAATCAACCCAAAGCCTAAAGCTGACTAAGATAGATTGAAAGAGCATGAGAAGTAGCTAACTCAACAAATTACTGAAAAAATGAAAATGCTTAAGGGATATGATAGATTCGAGCATGCTGGCATAACAGACTTCTTTGCCAATGATTATGGAAGCTTCTCAGAAAAGTTTAAAGTACCTAACTTTGACAAATTCAACAGGACTGGATGCTCTAAGCTGCACAGTCGATTATATGTACGCAAGATGGACAAGTATGTACAGTGTGACCAGCTCATGGTCCAAACCTTCCAAGACAGCCTGATTAGCCCTACCTTGACATAGTATGCTTAGTTGGACCTAAATCAGGTGAATACGTGGGAGAAGTTGGCCAAAGCATTCTATGAGCAATATAGATTTAACGTCAAAGTGGCACCAACAATGATGGATTTGGTTGCCCTAAGGAAGAGGCACAATGAATCCTTCAAAGAATATGCTAAAAGGTAGAGGTCCTTAGTTGCAAGGGTATCTACCCCTATGATTGAGAAAGAGCTCACTATAACTTTTATTAATACTCTTGAGAGGCCCTATTTCACTCACCTAATTGAATAAGCCTCTTCTAGCTTTACAGAAGCAACGGTAGCGGGGTGTCGAATTGAGAGTGTCGTTTCCTCTAGCAAGCTGCAAGGGACGGTAGATAGAAGACCCTCCTTTGCTAAACCCACCACCAGCAAGCCTAGAGAAGCTACTGTCAGCATGGTCAACTTGAATGCAAGGCCTAACTCCCGAGTTTCTTTTAAGACAAATCCCCCACCAATTCAACCATAGTATGAAAGCCAACCATAGGCTAGCAAAGCCCCGAGACAATTCACTAAAATACTTATTCCATTCTGAGGCTCCTCTAGCATAGGTCGAGGTTTTTTTGACCCCAATGCAAGATGTTAGTATCATCTAGGGCAGGTGGGCCATTCAACTAACTTATGCTAGAGGTTAAAAAATAAAATCTAAGACTTGATTGATGAAGGTACAGTACAACTGGATTTTGTGGAGGCTCCTTCTCCAAATGTTAACAACAACCCCCTACCAAACCATGGGCCTATCATCAATATGATATCTGACCACTCAGAGCCTGTCATCAACATGATTGGTCCTAACCAAGAACCTAGGGTTTATAGATTCTATAAAAAAGAAGTTCTATAAGCTAAAAAGTACACCTTCCATGTGCTTGTAGCCCCCGAAAATTATAAAGCTATCCCCTTTAACTACCAGTCAATAAACTAAGGGCAATCAAGCTCGCTTGTAGGGTGGATCACTCGCTCTGATAGAATCTATGATTTGAGGGAAGACCTGAAAAAGAAGGTCGTACTAGAAATGCCAAGCACTGAACAAGCTGAACATGAAGAAGGATTAACTGCCTTCACCAAGATGATTAAGTTTAGCAAGCATAAAATAATGGACCAGCTCGCTAAGACTCCAGCATGGATATCCCTCATAGGTCTGTTGATGGCATCAGACCTATACCAAGAAGTTTTATTTAGAACATTAAGGGAAGTCAAGGTCCCTCATGAAATCCTGGCTGAAAGGATTGACTCTATCACCAATTCCATCTTCACTATGGATCAAATTTCCTTCTCCACCGAGAAACTGGGTGAAGAAGGTACCCAGCACATAAAGCCTCTATTCATAATAGTGAGGATAAATAACATCATTGCAATAAGAGTCCTCATCGACAACGAATCATCTCTAAATGTTTGTCCTTTAGCCACCCTAAATCTATCAAGCACCGATATAACTACTATCAAACCAAGTTCAACAATGGTAAGGGCTTTTGATGGATCCAGGAGAGAGATAATAGGGGAGATCGACTTACTAGTTAATATTGGCCCACATAAGTTTAACATCCCATTCCAGGTTTTGGACATTCTAAGGACCTTCAATCTATTATTGAGAAGGCCCTGGATGCATTTAGTAGGGGCCATACCATCAACTCTTCACTACAAAGTTAAGTTCATCTCAAATGGCCAATTCATCACAATTCTAGGTGACCAAGATTATGAAATCTACAAAGAGACAGCCATACCCTATATTGGTACAGAAGAACAAGAGGACTTTGGACTCTAAAAGTTTAATGAGGTGTGCATGATCGCCAATTAGTAGAAGGAAGAGAGGTTAAAATTCAAAGAAGGTCAATTTGGGACCTATGGGTTAGGATACATTCTAACCTCAATGGAAGAATTGCAAAGAATGCAAGCCAGGGGTAGAAAAGGTGATAGGTTGTATCACACTCCAATGGCCTTCCCTTCGTTGTTAGAAACTTTCATCCGGGCCAAAGCTGAAAACTCAAAGCCTACCAAAGAAGGCACTTCCAACAGAAATGAAGGGATTGACTTATTCAATAAATCCTAGTACTTGAATAATTGGTTCTCCATCCCTATGAATAACAATAAGTCTTCCCTAGGGTAAAGGATGAATCATGATCTAGTATTTTATAGAATTTTGTAATAAATTACCTTTGTTCTTCAAATGATTGTATTCGAAAGAGAGTTTCCCTAAATAAAATTAGTTTCTTTTCCCTTTACTCTTGCCTTACTTACACTTTTACATACTTTTCTTTTTCTCTAGATCCCACGATCTGAATAAAGGCCATGGATACCTCACACAGTTAGGTGATGAAAATATTGATATCACTTTTGGCCCTACTGGGTCAGTCATCGGGAGTGATGTTAATAACTATAATGATGTGCAAGAAAGTTGGCAAAAACATGAAATGAGTACAATTTCCATTGATGAGCCAACCGAGATAATTAATGTTGGGACCAATGATAACCCTAAGGTATTGAAGATTGGGGGAAATTTGAAAGAAAATTAAAAGATAGAGATGACCACATTACTATTTGAATACTAAGACGTATTCGCATGGTCTTATGAAGACACGTCTAAATTAGATCCATCGATCGTAGTCCATTATTTACCCACAAGAGAGGATATCAAACCTAAGAAATAAAAGTTAAGAAGATTCTAACCGGATGTTCTATTGAAAATCAAGGAAGAAGTAAAAAAATTATTAGAGGTCGGTTTTATCGAGGTATTTGATTATCCTGAGTGAGTGGCTAACATTGTACCTATAACAAAGAAGAAGGGAAAAGTCAGAGTATGTGTGAACTTTTAAGACCTTAATCAAGCAATCCCTAAAGATAATTTTCCCTTGCCCCATATCGATGTCTTGGTCGATAACATAGCTGGAAACCATATTTTCTCTTTCATGGATGAATTTTCTAAGTATAACCAAATCCAAATGGCTGAAGAAGATAAAGCTAAGATAACATTCATGATAACTTAAGGCACGTTTTGCTACAAAGTGATGCCTTTCAGACTCAAAAATGCTAGGACAACTTACCAAAGGGCCATTATAGCAAACTTTGATGACATGATGCACAAAGAAGTTGAACTATATGTCAATGATATGATTGCTAAGTCTAAGGAAGGAGAAAATCATGTGGAAAATCTGAGGAGATTGTTTGATAGGTTGAGAAAATTCCAACTAAAGCTCAACCTAGAGAAATGTACTTTCAGAGTGACTTTAGAGAAATTATTAGGTTTCATAATCAGCCAAAGGGGCATCAAAGTGGACCCTGATAAAGTCAAAGCGATAGTTGAACTACCTCTGCTACGCACACTCAAAGAAATTAGAGGTTTATTGGGCTATTTAAACTATATAGCCTAGTTCATATCCCAACTCACAGACAAGTGCCGTCCCTTATTTAAATTGTTAAAAAGGAACGCCAAGATTAATTGGGATGAAGAGTGCGAGTAGGCCTTTACAACAATCAAAGAGTACCTCATGAACCCTCCAATTCTGGTAGCTCCAAAACCTGGGAAGCCTTTATTCTTATACTTAACAATATTACCAGAGTCTATGAGATGCATGCTTAGCCGGAAAGATGAGGAAGGAAAGGAACGGGCTGTGTACTATTTGAGCATGAAATTCATTGAAGGGGAGCAGAAATATTTAGAGATTGAAAGAAATTACTGTGCTTTGGTCTAGATAATGCATTGGCTTAGACAATACTCTCTCTACTACCAGGTTGAGTTATTGACTTGATACGATCCCTTGAAATATTTGGCAAACAAATCGGCCTTGATTGGTAGAATCTCAAAGTGGCAAATACTGCTATATGAGTTTGACATTACATACGTGAACCGAAATTTAGTCAAAGGGCAAGCTTTGGCAGATTAATTAGCTAAAAATCCCTCCGATAGCACTCCCCAAGAGGTACAAGTCAGTTTCCCTGACGAAGAAATCCTAGCAGTTGAAGGAAACTCCAATAAAGAAGAAGATGATGAGTTACCAAAATGGATAATGTTCTTCGATGGTGCAGCCAATGTCTGGGTGTGGAATTGGGGCAATACTAATATCCCTTGAAGGTATTTAATATCTTATGACCATAAGGCTCATTTTCCTATACATTAATAATATTGCTAAGTACAAAGTGTGCATCATGGGACTTAAGATAGCCCTAGATAAAGACATTCAAAAATTAGAAGTGTATGGAGACTCTTCACTCATCATTGGCCAAGCTCGAAGAGAGCACAAAACTAATGATCCTAAGCTGGTGCCTCATTACCGGCACTTGACTAAATTGGTGGAGAATTTCAAAGAAATCACCTTCAATCACGTATTGAGAACTTAGAATCAATTTGCTGATGCCTTAGCTACGTTAGCATCTATGATCCAGATATCTAGTGGAGTCGAGATTCAATCTCTTACTATTGCAATTGAAAATAAGCATGCCTTTTACCTAACAATTGAGGGTATGAATGACTAAAAACTATGGTACCATGATGTTAAGACGTTCCTACAACAAGGCGCATACCCTAAAGAGACTAAGAAAAAGGACAGAAAGATGATTAGGAGATTAGCCACTCAATTCTTAGTAAGCGAGTCTACCTTATACTAACGCTCATTTAACGGTACACTCTTAAGGTATGTGGATGACAAAGAGGTTGAGAAGTTAATGAAAGAAGTATGTGAAGAAATATGTGGCCTTTACATGAATGGATATATGCTGGCGAAGAAAACCATGAGGCTAGGGTATTATTGGTCAACAATGGAAAGTGATTGCATCAAACACGTTAAGAACTATCATTTATGCCAAGTTTATGCAAATAAGATAAATGCCTCACCTTAGGAATTACATACCCTCTCAACACCATGACCTTTCTTAATATAGGGCATAGATATCGTCGGCCCGATCACTCCAAAAGCATCCAATGGGCATCATTTTATACTAGTCACCATCGCTTACTTCAGCAAATGGGTTAAAGCTTCGTCTTACTCGAGCATTACTAAAGGGGTCATAGTTAAGTTCATCAAAAGAGACATCTTAGCCCAATACAAGACTCCAGAAATGATCATCACTGACAATGGCACCAATCTCGACAATAAGCTTATGTTAGAATTGTGCTGACAATTCTGAATCATTCACAGAAACTCTACTCCTTATTGACCCCAAATGAATGGAGTCGTCGAAGCAACCAACAAAAACCTCAAAAGAATCATTGAAAAAATGGCTGTCACATATAAGGACTGGCATGAGATGTTACCCGTCGCACTCATGGCCTATTAGACTTCCATCAGAATGTCGATTAGGGCAACACCATACTCTTTAGTATATGGTAGTGAAGCAGTGTTAATAGTAGAGGTCGAGATCCCGTCGCTTAGGGTACTATCAGAAACTCAATTGGATGAAGCCAATTGGGTAAAGAAACACATTGAGCAGCTAAATCTGATTGATGAAAGGAGATTAATAGCCTTGTATCATAATTAGTGTTATTGACAAAGAATGGCTCGGGCCTTCAACAAAAGGGTACGACCCCGAAACCTCTAAGAAGGAGATTTGGTGTTAAGAAAAGCTATCCCCCAATGCGTAAGACTCTAGAGGGAAATTTGCTCCCAATTACCGAGTCCTTATGTCGTGAAGTGAGTATTATTAAGAGGGGCTTTGATTTTGTCCCAAATGGATAGTCTAGATTTGAGAGACCCTGTAAATGTTGACGCTGTAAAATTGTACTATCCATAAGAAGTCAATGGAAATTTTGCTCAAAATGCGAAAATGCTAGTCATTTTGAACGTCATTGTGGTCTAATTTTCATTATCTACAAGAAAATTTAGTATCCTTGGTCATTGTCATCATTAGAATAATCACCCTCTCCATGGAAAGGTCCAATTCCCTTTACTCCATTTAATCGAACCCATACATTGCAAACATGAGAGGAGTTAAGGAATGAGATCTAGAACATTGGTAATTAACAAAATTCTTTAAAATACTTTATTACGGATTGATCCCCTTCGATGGGGAGTTTTATTATCTGTTTTTTAGGGGAATGCGAAACTCGAGTAAGCAATCACGATAGATGAGAATAAGGCTTTCGGTTCATAAAAGTTCCATAGAGACAAAAACAGTGGGTGGTTTTTCTATATCAGGTTAATTTTCATGACTTCTCCAAAAGAACCAGCAACGTCTCAAATGTTGTACGTTAAGAATGTCCAGGTTGATAACAAGGGACCAAAACATGAGTTATCTATTTCGATAGGGCTTTTCAAAAAAGGTTTGATGATTTAGGTGCTATCAACAAAGACCAAGTAAGTATTTCTACACAATGTTAGCACACCAACTTTTGAATCTTGCACTTGCATTTAAATTAGTTTTTATTTTTATTTTTTTATTTTTTATTCCCAATATTCTCTGAACTCGCCCATAAAACCATTCACTTTCTACATTTAGTGTTTAGCTAACCTTTGAAGACATGATCTTAACTCAGTCTCTTTTCCAAGTGTTCTCCCTTCATCGCTTTCTTCTTAGCGAGTTCGTAGGATCATTTTCTCTTAAGATTTCCTTCAAGCAAGCCCATAGGGCATTTCCCTCTTATCACCAAGTTTTGGGGGACACTTCTCTTTGTCGGTTCCTTAAGATACCACATTAAGTCTATTTTAAGGTTGCTAGTCCTCGAGAGACGCTCCTGCCTAGGTTAGTGAGCCTTGTGAGGCATAGTTAGGTTTTAGATCGATCCCATTTTAGGGTTGCTAGTCCCTGAGGGACCTTTATGCCTGAGTTAGTAAGCCTTGTGAAGCATAGTCAGGTTTTTAGATTGATCCCAATTTAGGGTTACTATTCCTTAAGAGATGCCCCCGCTTAAGTTAATGAGCCTTGTGAGACATAGCCAGGTTTTAGATTGATCTCATTTTAGGGTTGCTAGTCCCCGAGAGACCACCTAGGTTAGTGAGCCTTGTGAGGTACAACCAGGCTTTAGATTGATCCCATTTTAAGGTTGCTAGTCCCCGAAAGACGCTCCTATCTAGGTTAGTGAGCCTTGTGAGGCATAGTAGGTTTTAGATTAATCCCATTTTAGGGTTGTTAGTCTTCGAGAGACGTTCCCACTTAGGTTAGTAAGCCTTGTGAGGTACGACCAGGTTTTAGATCGATCCCATTTTAGGGTTGCTAATCTTTGAGAGATGCTCATGCCTAGGTTAGTAAGTCTAGTGAGGCACAACTAGGTTTTAAATCAATCCCAATTTAAGGTTGCTAGTCCCCAAAAGACGTTCCCGCCGAGGTTAGTAAGTCTTATGAGGCATAGCCAGGTTTTAGATTGATCCCAGTTTAGGGTTGCTAATCCCCGAAAGATGCTTTCACCTAGATTAGTAAGCCTTATAAGGTACGACTAGGTTTTAGATCAATTCCAGTTTAGGGTTACTAGTCCCCGAAAGATGCCCTTACTTAGGTTTGTGAGCCTTGTGAGGCACAACTAGATTTTAGATCAATCCCAGTCCTACAAAGACACTCTAACTAGGGTTAGTGAGCCTAGAGAGGTATGACCGAGTTTCTTTTCTTCATCTAAATCAATTTTAGGATACTTATAGTTGTTCATCTTGAGGGCAAAAATAGCAAAAATAGTGTCTTTTTGTCTTTGTGGCAAAGTTTTGTTCAAACTTTGCCACAAAGACGGATAGTTGTAAATACCTAATTTTTGCCTACTTTATTTTTATTTTTATTTTTATTATTTTTCTTTCTTTTCTTAATAGACCTTAAATTAGGAAAAGTACAAAAAAGAAAAAAATAGAAAAATAAGAAAACCTAAAAAAATATGAAGCTTAGGAAAAAATATAAAAAATAAGAAAAGCATAAAAAAAATATGAAATTTGGATAAAAAAACACAAAAATTGAGAAATTTAGAAAATGGGAAAATTTGGAAAAAATTTAGAAATTTGAAAAATTACAAAAAATTTGAAAAATTGAAAAAGTAAAATATTTTAGAAAATAACTTTTTATTAGGGTAGATTTTTATTTTGGTTTAAGAGTTAGGCTGTTGAACTTGGACTTAAATTTAAATCTAGCCTAAGCTGATCTAGTCCATATATACAATTTGATTGCACATATGAACAACGTACAGGCCAACGGCTTGACAGTTAAGCATATAGACATAACATTAGTATTGAGCATAAGATCTAGGGTTTGAAGCTTGGTAAAGGTAAGGAAGCCTTTTTCTTATTTTTTGTATTTCAATTACATCAGGAACTGCCATGTGTCAGGATCTGATTGTGCTATGTATTATGACACGTGGCAGGATGGGATTGGACGACATGCTGACGTAGCGCCCACGTGTCATGTAATGACACATGGCATGTTTGGGTTAGTCGACATGGCTGACGTAGTGCTATATCAACCCATTTTTTTCCCTCCCCTTCTTTCCTTTTCCCTTTATTTTCCTCTCTTTCCCTCATTTTTCTTTAGATTTCCAGCACTTTCCTCTTCGGACAGCCAACTTCAACACGATTTTTGAACCTTTTCTTGTTACAATTTCGCCAAATCAATGGCGAAATTGAAAACTAGACATAGCCTCTTATGAATTGAGCCCTTTAACACATCTAAATATAGTGAAAGGAGCATTCAATTTGAGCTTTAAAAATCGAAAAAGAAAAGTTGTTTTTCTAGGCATTCTTCATTAATTTGATCCGAGCTTTCCATGTTTTCTAAGAGCAATTGGACTATAAAAGGAGCTTCAGAGAGTTCATATGTATATACACAACCACACACATCCTTATATAATCACTCAAAACATCCTCTCTCTCAATCTCACAAACTTTCTCTCTTTAACTCGCTCTTTCTCTCTTTGAACCCCTCTCTCCAGCCACTCTCGAGCTGAGCCACCATCACAGCTGAACTCCTCATTACCTAAGCTCTAGAGCCTGACCACCTTCAACCTTCACTGTAGCCTGTAGCATCGCCACCAACTCACTACCACCCAAACCCTAACTACCGCCCCTCTCTCTCCCCGAACCACGACTCTAGCCACTCTTTAACCCGAACCAATCCTACAGCTAAACTTACTGCGTCCCTAAACGCCTAACCCAATCAACCAAACACACCCAGCAACCTATATACAATTGAACCACCACTACAAACCACGACCGAATTTCCACCACCCACCAAACACGGTACCACTTAAAAAAATCCCCAAATCCAATCGAATACACATAAAAACCAACTTCTTCACTTAATTTAGTGGTCGAATCGCCCCGAACCAACCTTAATAGCTGCTAGTTCTTCTCCTTCAATCAGCGACTCGAATCCGTTGCAGCCCAACGTGGATCTAACTGACCGACCCGGGATTCGACCCACTGTCCAACTCGCATCCTATCTAGCATCTAGTCCAGCCCTTTTTTTTTTTTATTTCCTTTTTTGGTTTTGCTTTATTTATTTATTTATTTTTATTTATTTGTTTACTTACACATTTACATGTACATAAATGTGTAAGTAAACAAATAAATAAAAATAAATAAATAAATAAAGCAAAACCAAAAAAGGAAATAAAAAAAAAGGAAAAATAGAAAAAGAATAAGTAGTTTTTTTTTATATTTATTTATTTATCTTTAGTAAAAAGTATATAGAATAAATAAAATAATAAATAATAAGAAAAATAAAAATAAATAAATAAGCAAATAGAAAGAATAAAGATTATTATTTCTTTTTGTCACTTAGAAAATTGATTTTTCAAAAATAAAAATAAATCAACCATTTTTCAAATTAGATTCATTTAGACTTTCCAAAAATAAAAACCAATTTAGGGTCCTTTAGGAATTTTCTTAAATAAATCAAAATGAGTAAAAACATAAACTCGGTTGTTTTAAAAAATTAAAATCAATTCAATCTACTAAAGTTTTCATAAAAGAACTACGTACATTTGATCCCGAATAATAGGTATGTAGGTATCTACGGGGTGACGATAAAAAATGAAAAAACCTAATTTCCTTTTCCCTTTAGTTTAGATTATCTAATTAAATTAATCAATAACCAATTTCTATCTTTCAAAGTTAAAAGGTGATTTTTAAGTTTAACTTTAATTTTGGAAAGTTAATGGTACCTGTAAGTGTTTTAAATTCCTAACCTTCGAACCTAAATCTCTGGTTTTCAAAAACTATTTTACAAAATTTTTTTTTTCTCATTAAACTAGTGGTTAAGTTATAACTAATCTACCCAATTAGTTATAACTTAACTGTTTTTCCCAACTCCAATTAGGTGGCGACTCTGAAGTTGTTTTCAAAATAAAAATAAATGGTTTTCTTTGAACCCTAGTCAAAGGCTAGTATTAAATGGGTCGGGTTTAATATTGGTCGGTTTAAAGAAAACCTAATTTTATAAAAAGAAACCGGGAGGATGAAAAATCAAGTTCGACGATCATGCATTGTATAACAACTTGTTTAATTGTAGAAATTCAATACATTTTAAGGTTGAGAAGTTAGAAAGGTGATAAGGGCACTTCATATCAATATAACATATAAACCTTTTACTCATTTCATTTAATGTTGTTAGAACTGTAGCAAAAAGTCGACTAAGGAATTAAAAGGGATAAGGGTCGAGAGGGCCGTACCAAAATCGAATGGGGGTCAATGGAAACATTAAAATATAATTCATTATAAAACAATAACATCAACTTTTTGAAATTTTTTTAAAATTGAGAGCTTCTTACAATCGTTATTTATTTTTCTCGAATCTATATTCATTTTTTAGTGAGTTAGTGTATTCTCTAATCAAAAGAATTTATGAAATAGTACACTTTAACCTTGAATACCCAATTAGGTTCTATAAGAACCATGTTAGATTGACAAGGTCAAATAGGTCTATTTAGGTCATTGTTGATATGGGTCAAATGAGTGATTGGACTAGTTTCATACGTAGATCGGATGAAATCGATCGAGTTGACTAAGGTCTGGTAACACCTATTTTAATATTGGTTGTATGTTCTTTGTAAAATAAGTCTATCAAAAAATGAAATTTAAATGCACACCATATCGTATTATAATATATAATAAACTGAGAGAAAGAGATAAGAAGACTTAGTGGAATCAATTTTTGATACAAATCTATCTTAATCTCATATATCATGTATCTTTAATCCCATGCAAGATATCTTAAATAATATTATTCTCTATGCTTAAATAATATCTTCTATGCATATCCTTTTATATAGATTTACTCTTATCCAATAAGATCATACAAAAAGTTTACCAATTTGCAAAAATTTTTCAATCTCTTTCTTTCTTTCTTTTTTTAAACTTCCCACTAAGTTTTTTTTTTTAATGTTTTTTTGTTTACAATTTATAGAAAATATAGATTATATAACTTTAAGTCTTTTTTAATATATATTCTATATTTATTATTATTTAGGAAATTTTATTTTATATTTTATTCTTCTAATTTGATTTCATAATCTCTTAAATATTCAAAACTTCTATAGGAAAATATATTATAATACATAATTAAAAAATTTCTTTTTATAACTAAGATCTTTTGGTTATTAGTACTTTCTTAAAAGATACATATTATTATTATTATGTCCTTGAGTTTAAGTATTTCAATTTCAATTGATGGATTTCCGTGTAATATTTCCTTTCAAAATAAGTAGTATCTATTGTTCCTTTTAATAAAGACTTATTATTATTTTAGATGAGTCTATTTCCTATTTAGCATATTGTTTTCATTTTTCAAATCTAGGTCGTCACTTATATAATATTTTGAATAATTGCAATCCTTTGCATAATTAATACAAAATGATGCAATCCTTTACATTATTAATGTTTCATTCATATAGTCTAACGTAATGATGCTTTCTAATAATGCATCGTTTCATGAAAAAAATGTAGTGATATATTAAAAAAATAATGGTATTTTCCTATATTAATAATAATTTATAATTATTTGTTGATATTAATTTAGTATCTTAAGTAATTTTATAATATTTACTAAAGGTATATTCTTATCTTCTATGTTTAATTCATATATAATTTTACTAACTTTTATTCAAAGGATGCACTCTTCTCGTATAAGCGATAAAATTTTTAAAATAGTTGTAACCTTTACAAAATTTAGTATAAAACAACATAACTCTTCTTATTCATAATATTTTGCTTATATATTTTGAAAAATATAGGTCTTTAAATGTTGCAAAATTATAGCATGTTATGAATATATATATATATATATATATGTAAACATGCATATATCTTAAATATATGATATTGTTTAATTATGTAAAAAATGTTATACATTAAAACATGTGAATATCAAATGGTTTTTCGTGAAACAATGCAATATTTATTAACGTTACTAGTAAGTATTCTAATAATATCATTTTTTATCCTTAGTAATATCTTAAATAGTATTATTATCCTTAAATAATATCTCCTTATATCGATTAACTTTTATCTAACAAATTAATATGACCACAAACTTCACCAATTAATAAGAGTAGTTCCATCTTTTTATTATTTCAAATTTACTAGCATTTTTCTTCTTTTTTTTCTTTGTAATGATTGCAAATACAAATCTCCAAAGAATCAAAATAAAAGAAATAACACTTTTCCTTGCACATTCAATCACAAAGTAATCAAGACAAGATTCATCCTGTTTAAAACCATGATAATGTCCTGTTTAATGGCTCTTTAATATATTACCTTTTAAAATGTTATATTGATACATTTGAAATCATTGCTATATTTTTCTATTACTTTACTTCTCTCTATCATTTCCTAGAAATTTTTTAAATCTCTTTTATGTGTTTTTATTTAAAAAAAAAAAACAAAGAGAATTTGACAATGACGGACATATATGACGCTTTGGCATCATTGATGGCTTGGGGCTCTTAATCTACTTCATATTTAGAATTTTTTTTGTTCTTCTTGAAAATAATCTTTAAGATACATATTGACTTTTAAAATATATTCATCAATTTTTATTTTCATGTTTGTTTATTTTCTATTGTGTTCTTCTTACCTTTATATGTATCCTTGTGATAGGGGCACATTTGAAGTTTATTTTTATGTTTTGTTAGTTCTTTTTATATTAATTTATGTTTTATATTACAATAATGTGATTTCCCTAATTTTTGCGTATATTTCGATTCTTTACTTTGATATATTTTTTTAATTGACTGTTTATTTGCACATTTGATTTATAGTCTCTACTCCAAAAAGAAAAAAACAAAGAAAAAGAAAAGAAAGGTTCCTTTTAATAGTTGTGAGCCTTCCCATATGTTCACTTGGCTGCATTGAAATTACCATTCCAAGCTTATTCCTTATTATCTTATTTAGTTGGATTTTAGATCCCATAATCACAACTTTTAAGAATCCCAATTCCTTGAGAAATAAGGATTCATGAAGGTACCTCAGAATCACCATTTTGATCTTTTTATTTTTTTCCCCAAAACAACCTTCCTTATGTTCATCACAACACCAACAAGTACTGCCACCACCATGTTCATCGCAACACTAGACACTATTATATAGACACCAACATGATTACCATTACTATTGTGCATCACTACAACCACCATGCATCAACATCACACCACCACCATGTTCATCACAACATTAGACACCACCCATCTATTAAAAAAAAAGATATAGAAATCCAAGAAAAGAGGGGTTGTGATGAGGGAGTTTAGATCTGATGGATTAGAGAGAGTGTATCTGTATGTGTGTCGGAAGAGAGGGAGAGAGTTTGGACATGAAGGATTATAGATCCAATGGACTAGAGGGAGAGTGAGAGAGTTCAAATATGAGAGATTAGAGAAAGAGAGTCATAAAAGATTTCCATTACCTTTTCTCATAGTTGAAAGACCCTTGTCTACTCCTAGTTACGACGGCGATTCTTACCTCTAGAAATCTTAATGATGCATATCCTACCTTATCATAGTAAAAAAAAAAAAAAAAAAAAAAAAGAAGCTAAGAGGTGGATGAGCTTTAAAGCTTTGGTACATTTTCATGAAATTGTTATTGCTATTGTAATACATTAAGAAATTGTTTTTTAAAAACAAGGACATTTTTTAGCATTCTAAAGCTTCCTAGAAACCCTACCATTACTTCATTTTTAGCTGCCCATTTACTTAACCTCCTCTTTCTTAAGCCAAAGACCCTACCAAAATCCTCTTAACCCACTTATTTCCTCTCTATTTTCATCATTCTTCTTTCTCATGGCTAGAACAAGCTCTTAGAGATTCAAATACTTAAGAAAAACCTATTTGGAAGATCCTCTAAGGATAAGGTAACCTTCTAGTCCTAATTTCTAAGCTTTTGTTAGTGAAAAATCTCTATTTTCATGGAGTTTCTTGGCCATTCAATTTAACCACTTAAGTTCATCTTTCATTGGGACTTCTTAGCTTGTGTTCCACCATTTCAAGTAAGTTTTTGATTCCTCTTCTCCTTTTTTACAAGTTTTTGGTGGGTTTTACCTAAAGTTGGATTGTAGATTAAAGTTAAGCTAAGATTAGAGAATTGTTGAGGTTGTAGCTAGGTTTGGGTGAAGTTTTGGAGTTAGAAATTACTAGGAAACTTGATTACATTCGTGCATTTTTGGAGCTTGGTAGTTAGCTTGAAGTTGGGAATTTTTGGACTTGTGCTTAAGTGAACCTATTCTATAATTTGCAAAATAGGCTACTAGTGTTTGGACCCTTTTGCTCCTAGCGTTCGAACATTAGGTCCTTAATTGGAGTTATTTGTAGTGTCCAGACGTCACACTCTATAGCATCCAAATGCCACCCTTTACTCAAAATCCTTTTGATTTTCAAATCTTTTCCTAACTCCTTATCACTTAACTAAGCTCTTAGTTAGCCTTTTTTACTTTAGAAAGATTCGAACTTTATCCTAATAATTGGAGTTCTAGATGTACTTTAGGTCATCTAACCAGGAGACTTAAGAAGGTAAGAAACCAAGTTGATATTTTAAAGAAGAAGATTATAAGTTGAGCTTAATTGAGTAACTTGAAGTAAAATCATGACTTTATGAGAACTAACTTGTAATCAAGATAAGCATTTCAAATTGATCAAGATAGGAACTTATAATGGACTTGTTGTTCTACTTGTTAGGTTCTTGATTAAAGTTCCTTGCTGAGTAAGGTTTAAACCTTGAGATGTGATTTGGACCTGTAAACATGGTATGGACATTAAGTTTGGGCTTGGGCTTTGAAATTAGTTTCAATTTAGCTTCCTAAGTATGTGGTGCTTGTGTTTGTTAGAATTTAGAATGTAACTGGACTAATTCATATACGACCTAATTGACCTTGACTACTAGTTGTACTTGACTCACTCGCTCTAGGGGCCTGTAGTAATAGATCCCTAAATGAGCAACTACTGATCATATGCGAAAATTCCCTAGTGGACTTTCATGTTTGATGATACAGCTAAAATACTAGGATTTCTAGACTCTGAACTCGATCATAAAGGACCTAAAGGAAAACTTATATGTTTATCTACTTATGTATATGGAAAAAGACCAAGGTATGGTGGAGTCATGAGTACTCCTTTGATGTTTGTGGATTTAAACTAAAGATAATTAATTGGTTGCTTGTTTACCCTTGTTATAATTGCATTTTGTGTGTATGTGTGTTTGCTTTGGTAGGGTATCCATGTGTATTTGTGCATCCATATTGGGCTTTAGCTCATTTTTTATTCTTTTTCAAGCATAGGGATGGATAACTATCTTATTTATAAGGAGTTGTATGTCAATGACATCTAGGAGGAGGAGGAGGATATTGAGTATCTTTATTATTATGATGATTAGAGTTATGTATTTACTTATATATTGTTTTATGGAGTTGAGATGAGCTAAGTATTTATTGGGGACATGTTTTGTTATGTTATGAGAGTCATGTTTTCTTGAGGAGATGGACTCCTTTCTTTATTATGTGAGGTTAGAATACTTTGAGGAGTTTAGCTACTTTGGATATTTTTTATATTTTATGTAGTTATGAGTCGATATACTCCTAAATTATTATGCTAGTTAATCCATGTTTTATGAGGACTTGAGTAGATATAGTTACCTACTCCTTTATGGATTTTTATACATTTATATTTGTGGTTTAGATATGTTATGATTGTAGTTGGTGAACTTAGATGCCTTAGCATATTTTTGGTAAGCTAAATTTTGTGGCAGGCTGTAATGCCCATTTTTAGTCTTGGCGCATTATAGCTACTTTTTGGTGCTAAAATAAAATGGACCAAGGACAATGGGTCCTTGCATTTGCATTTTTCTTCTCATATATTACAAAAAGAAAAAGAAATCATAATTATCATAATTTAGTCATGAGAGAAAAAAGCAGTTGATCTACATAGTTGGAGAGAGAGAGAGAGAGAGAAAGAGTTGTTGCTATTTTTTTCTAACTAAACAATGTAACATCTATTGCTCCTTTATTTTATTCTCAATGAATTCTATTTCCATTTCTCTTTTATTCCTTTAGTGAAGTAAACTCATAAAGCATAAAAATGACGATGAGATTTAATCAATGGTAGATATATTATGAGGGGTACAGAGATTATTTTGAAGCTTACTATTTATCTTTCTTTTATAATTGTTTGTATTGGAGGTGTACTCTTTCTTTCCAAATTGTCATGTATTTTTTTTTAATGTTGTTTATATAATTTTTTTCCCATGCTGATATTATTATAATTGAATGGAAGAAAGTAGCAAAATGTTATTTGACCAATTATTTCCAATTGTCTACTATGTTAAAACAAATGAAATATTATTGATTAGTTACTGTATACTTGAAATGCTACTAAGTAAAGAATTATTATCTTCTTTATAACATCATTTAGCACAAGTTGAAGAGAAACAATATGAATAAAACAATAACGATCATGAATGTCGATAAAAAACCCTTCAAAATATAACAAAGAGATGAAAGATGGAGTGAACCATTTATATTATATCACATGTACAATTGACTAGGCTATTAGCCTACCAAGCACTTGCTTACTGGTCTTGCGGCCTTAACTTTCTAATAGTAGTGGAAGCAAGCACTCAAACTTGATTACTCAATATCTATTTTATTTCTAAGATAAAAATGAAAAGTTCTTTTCGTTGCAATGTTCTTCATATTATAAAATATAGCTGCTTCCATAAAGACAAACAAATAAAAAAATTATTGTACCTATTGATTCACAACAAAAGGGATGTTTATATACATTTTATATTTGTTGTTTTCTAAGAAAACTTTATAATAATAATTGAAACTTTTTTCCGTGTATTGTGTAGGCAATTAGCTAGTATAACTATTATAATATATACTTTTGGAAGCTGAGAGAAAGAGTCTATAGTTTGAAGAAGATTTGGTCGAATCAATTTTTGATGTAAATCAATCTATAATCTCTTATTTCATATGTCTTCAATCTTATGAAAGATATCTCAAATAATATCACTTTTTTTTTTATCCTCACATAACATTATTTATGCATATTCTTTTTTTAACTCTTATTTAGTGAGATTATATGACCTCCAATATAAGAGCTTCTACATCTGAATTATAATAGCATTTTTTTTTTATAGTGGACTTTTGTTCTCAATTTTCTTGCTACCATAGTTTGTGTTTGTTTTTCATTATTATCTACAATGTTTAGGTTTTATCCTTGTATTGTACGACTCTTCTTATATACTTTTTTTTTTAACCTTTTGATTTTTTTTAAAGGAAATATCCTTTTTATTTTTTCCAATTATGACATTAGGTGGCTATTATCTCTTGTTATCTCTCCTTTCTAAAATTTAGTTTTCTCTATTGAATTTAAAAGGTAATGGAATTCTTTATCTTTTCTAAGATGTTTTAGTCATTTATTTTTTATGACATTTTATAGTGACTTTCCTTTGTCACTATAAATTTTTTCAAATAAATATAGATAATTTACTTATTAACTATAAATTCATCAAACTCAACTTCTTCTATCCCATGGTACGACTGGTTTCGAACTAAATTGAAAAATGAAGTATAAAATTTAGCATTCAATTACACTTAGTGTTTTTCTTTTTAATTATGTTTTTAAAATTTTATTTTGGTCTTCTTATTTATAGAAATTTCGTTAGGTATAAGGTAAAAAGATGTGAAGCTTCCACATGCTTTGTTTGTGAATTTTTTGGTCTTAGTTTGATATATTTTATATTGTTTCTAATCATTATTTTATAGCCTTGTTTTATTATTAATGTAACACAATTTATTACTTACATCTGTAAGTGTGTTTGAAGCCAATCTTTGTTGCTTTTGCTTGGTGGGATTACTATAGCTGGTTAATCACGTATGATAGGTGTACCGGTTGACCTAAGAGATGTCTTGAATTAACGTCACATGGAGGGATATTATCAAGAAGATGTGTGGAAGGAAGAACCAGCAAACTCGGTATCTTAAATACGCACTTGCGATAGTGGATTGAACTTAGTGTTCTTAATCACTCTTGAATTGTTCTTGATGAACTTTCTATTTGATCTTCTCCAAAGTGATTTCAGTAAAGCTTTAGTGTTTGTCTCAATCTTGCTAATGTTCTAAATGAATCAAATGAGAAGAGAAGCCTTTTATTTATAGAGTTTAGAGGTTAATCTTATCCGTTAGATGACTCCAAGATGGATGGATGAGATTAAGCTTTAATATTAAAGCTTATCATTTTCGTTAGCCTTCATAGGCTTAGGCTTACTCAAGGGCTTATAATAATTAATAGAAGCTTATTATTGTTGTAAATAAGCATGGAGCACATAAAAGCTCCCTTAAGGCCCATTAATGCCAAATGAAGCCCAAATAAGCTCTAAGAAGCTGTTTTCGAGTTTACTTTTTGCATATAAGATAACTGAAAGCCTATTAAGCCAAATCTCCATAAAACATCCCTAAATGGGCCGATTTCCCAAGCTCTGTTACTAGCCTAAGTTATAGGATCGCGGTGTTAAATTGGGTTAAAAACCCAATTCTCGAAATAACCCTATATATTTTGCCTCATGATTAAAAGTCCCTTAAACACAGTTAAGGGAATTTTGGGCATTTCTAAATGTTGTTTCTTCAGTTGTTGTATAAAGGTATTGGATGTTGACTTTGTTGCTAGATTTCTTATAACATTGATGGAATAAATGCTTCTTCTCGAGTACTTGCAATTATTTAATTAACTCTAGGATACTATATTGTATTTATTGTATGGGATTGACGATTTGGCCTTCCCTAGCCTCCCATGTTACAGTATGATATTTTCTCCAAAATTCCTTATGCACCTTTTCTTCTTTTCTTTTGTATTTTAGATATAAAATTTAGACATCCCGTTGAGACCTTATTAGCTTGCGGCATATGGAGATCCCCTATAAGATATATCTTAAGTAGTCGAAATAGCTGTGGTGCTTGTGTGTGTTATTTTTTTTCAATTCTATTTTAAGCATAAAGCATATGTTGAAGCTATTACACATATGTATCTACTCCTTCACAAAAAATAAACTTCTTGTAAAATTTTCTTGTAAATCTTTTCGGATTTTTATAAATCTTGCACCTAGCATTTTTTACAACTCACATGATTATCATATTCTACTCAAGATTAGATTTATCCTAACAAACTCCATCAAAATCACCTAAAGTCTATAAATACCACAAAATTAAAAGTTTCATCTTTATCTTCTCGTACACCTAATGTTGACTATATATATCTTACGGTATTGACTTTTCTTCCTAACTTACGATGGCCATCACCAACAGTAAGTCTAACTCTTCAAAATGTGTCTTTACTTTTTGATTTCCCATTCCAAATTTCTCGGCTTACCTTCTCATGTTTCTATCTCTTTTTTTGTTTCCCTTTTTCTAACCTCTAATAATTACTGCAATGATATTGATTGATGAGGATGTAGCCAAGCAAAGTGACAATGGCCATATAAAAAGTAAATGCCATGGTGAGTAAGCCAATTCTTCCTTTCACACTCTCTCTTTTTTTTTTTTTCAATATATGTAATTATTAAAAAAAAAAATCTTCATGGCATAATATTATATATCATATAACCAACTAATTGGACCAATAAGGAACATAGTATCTCTTAACATGGATTGAATTTTATCAATAAGGATATCACCTTTTCCTTTTCTTCCCTAAAGTAGCTCTTACCTGTATTCTCAAATTGTTGTTGTTGTTTTTTTTTACATTACGAACATCGTGACTTTAAGCTACGCCACTAATGCCCCTTCCATCAGGATTGACTTCAATCTTTGAAAGTCTCCATCAGCTTCAAATCTTTTTCAACATCAATTCAAATCCTTATCTCTCTATAATCAAATCAATCTAGGCATTACTGAATCTATTTGATCTTTATCAAATCTACAACTCATATCACCTAAAACTTATCTTCCATGGAATGGATATATATATTCTCGGATGCTCTTGAGTTTCTGCATTAGTGACACCATCAGCAACAAAGTAAGGCTTTTAATACTTCTTTCTGCTTCTCTCTCTCTCTCTTTTAAATTTTCTTTCATCTTGATTTCCTACTTTAACCTTAGCCCCTCTTGTATTCTTCTAGTAGGATCAATTTCCTTACGTAACAACCATGCTTTCAATTCCTATTTATGCAATGCCTTCGTAAGCAATATCAACTAACCACAACCAGGCTGCTTCTACTCGATTCTTTAATGTCCTCCTAATATGTCTAGAATAAAACAACAATAAGTGCTTGCGATTGCTTTTCCTCATCCTCCCTTCTTCTATTTGTTTCTTTTTTTCTTTTCATCCAATTTTGGCTTGCTTCTTCTTCTTATTTTTGATATGGAACAGCGAATTGTTAAAGTTGTTGTTCATGTAGCCATAACAACGTAATCTTGTAGTTTGTCCATAATCATCCTTAAATCTTGATTCCAATTGCAACCATTATCCCTTAGCTTGATTTCAAGTATTCGATATGTGGCATCTTCAAACTTATGTTACATAAGTCCATATGTGGTAATCAATTGATTCACAAAGGAACTATCCTCTAAATTTCTCCTTGCAAATGTGATATCCTTCATGAAATAAGTGCTATATACACATGTCTTGCACATAGGAAGGCACTAGGCAATGGAGTGCAATCTACTACTACTACTACTATTATTATTATTTTAATTCTTGTAGCTTCCCAAGACTGTAAACTCAGTAGTTTGTTTCTTTGCCACATGGATGCTAAGGGCTGCATTTTTCTTGAGTTGACCTCATGAAGTGATCAAACACATGCATTAATGATGAATATGAACTGAAGCTTTAGGTAGTACTTTATCTTTGTCATTCATAGACAATTAGATTTATGGTTTTGACAATGTTAGTGAGAGGAGTAACTAGAAGAGAGTAAGGCTTTTGTATTTTTAATTAAAAAATTTCCCTATAGTTCTTTTTCTAATCTTGACTCTGTGATTAATCCAATATTCAATAAGGCTTCATAAGGGCAACTTCTTTTCACATATTAACTATGCGAGAGTCTCCTCTTCCTTTTTCTCATTCTTTTCTATTTTCTTCTTTTTACTTTAAATTAAAAAAAAAATAAACTTTTTTTTTCTTCTACAGAACAACTCTCAATACTGCTTCACTTCAAGGCTAGGCTTCATCACCCAAAAGGCCCTTTAGTTATCTTTATGTGTTGGCCCACATTATTAATATCTAGAAATCGATATAGGCTCGTAATTAACTTTACGTGTTATTATGGATTCCTAACATCTCACGAGCCTTAGCTAGCTCTAAGTGTTAGTGTGGATTCCCTACATATAATCATCAATACTGGCCTTCGGTTAACCTTAGCAATATCACACATTCTTAATGTCTAATGAGCCCGTGGTTAACTTTATGTGTTTTCTTGGATTCTTGTTCATGGAGCCAAGTAGTAAGTTGCACATCCCAAGAGTCTATATCTGACCAAGTCACATGCCATCTAGTTGTGAAGCATTGCACTACTCATTAGGGATTGAATAACTTTGGATTTTTTTCCACCCCTTCGGTGCCATTTGTTAATGTTAAAGATTCATACCACCTTAAGAAGTATGGAGTAAGAGTCCAAATCTAATCAAAACATCCATTTTGTACTCAAGCATCTGTTCAACTAATCCATCGTCAACAGTAGGAAGTCACATCACCTAGGAGAGTCAACCAAGTGTCGTTATGAGCATTAAATGCCAAGCTTATGTTCAATAGCTCGAGAAGATATTTGTAGAAATTTAACAAAGGTCAAACACCATGAAGAAAGGAAACATTACTAAGGATTAGCTTCCAAGGAGTACCATCAATAAGGTTGTGGGAATTCTAAAGGAGAGACAGCTATCTGGATTTTCCCCATATTTTTCCCCATGTGTAAGTGCCTACTTAAGAGTACCATGCCTCACTTGAATGTGTCCATCAATAATAAGCATAGGATTGTTGCTCTAGCTTCAGTTTAGGTGTTAAGATTTACAACAATAAGAGTTCATTTCAAAAGTCTCTAGCTCTATTCTAGATTCCAAGATCATCAACAAGTTAAGTAAATTGTCTAAGGAGAATTGACTCCACTCAAGTGTCTCATAACCGTAAGGCTAATATCTAGAGGTATGAAAACAATCAAGTGTTCATAGACAATCATCCTTAACGAGCGTATGAGGCTATTGCTCAAGAGTACTAAGTAGACATCGAATAAGAGAAATTGAAGAACTAATGCCATTCATTAAAGCTTTTAACCATGTTTTATGCAACTTAATCAAAGGCATGCTTCACATTCAAGAGTTTTGTACCAAAGTTCAAATGTTATGTAAATTGTCATCATGCTAAGATGTCTATAATCCAAAATTGGAATGACATGTTAAAGTATTGTTCTTCTCCCTTAGTTGATGGCGTGTCATAACATGAGGAGGTAGCAACTTATGATTTGAAGGGTATTACCTCATCCCATCATATGAATCCTTTTGCACTTATACTTGGGTACTTTGTGAATTCTCAAGTAGAGTTATATCATGAAGTTACTCTAACCTTGTGAGCTTGCTTTGGTCCTTAATGATTAAGGTAGCCTTGATCTCAGAATTAGGCAAAAATTTGTTTGAAAGGAATTGTGTCACAATTGCTAATCCTATCATGGGCTCACTTTAAACATTCACTATCATGATCACTTCGACCTCTTTGTTAGATAAAGTTGCATTATGATTACTGACATGTTGTGGGATTGCTTTGTTCCATGATGATTGATGTCGCTTCAACTTCTTGATTGAAAAAGAAGGAAAAAAATTTAGAAACGCATTGTCTTACTATATGGTTGGGAGTAGATGCTTCCACTAACTAAGAGCGGTTATCACGAAGTGATTGCTTCAACCATTCATGAATAAAATCGTTTTAACCTCGTCTCTATAGAAAGACGTTAGTTCTATTAAGCCTGCTATGGAATTGGTTCAACTCCTCATGGTGTAGATCACTTTATTTTCATGGGTGGTGTTGTAGAATGGGCATTGCACTCATTGCGTGCTCATGAGCATATGCTTCTACTGAGCAACTATAGCTACCATGATGTGATTGCTTCAATCATTCATGTATGAGGTCATTGCTAAGCCTGTTATAGGATCACTTTAACCTATCGTAATGGAGATCACTTCAATTTCATGAGTAATGTCGTAGAAATGAGCATTGCACCCGCTACGTGCTCAAGAATGTATGCTTCTACTAAATGATTATGACTACCATGATATGATTGCTTCAACTATTCATGGATGAGGTCACTTCAACCTTGACTCTACAGAAAGGGGTTACAGCTACAAAACTTGCTATAAGATTGCTTCGACCCATCATAGCTAAGATCGCTTTTATCTCATGAGTAATGTCGTAGAAATGGGCATTACGCTTGCCACATGCTTAAGAGCCTATGCTTCTATTAAGCGAATATAGCTATCATGATCTAATTGCTTTAACCATTCATGGATGAGGTTGCTTCAACTTTGACTCTATGGAAAGGCATTATAGTTGCCAAGTCTGTTATGGGATCACTTCAACTCGTCACAACCAAGATTGCTTCAATCCCATGATTGAGGAACATCAAACGGACACCATGGATGGCAATGTTAGATATACCAAATCAAGCGGCAATGTTAGCTATGCTAGTTTTGGTTTCATAGAGACTATCAATAAGGGATAGCAGATGAAAACATTAGCTATGCCAATTTTGGTTTTATAGAGATTATCAGTAAGGGAAAGTAGGTGGTAATGTTAGCTATACCTAATCATATTTGTGAATAGAGCACTATGGTAGCAATGATAGCTATACCAAGGTGGTTAAAAGATGCTTGTAAAGTGGATGCTTCAATTTCTTGACAACAAAGGGCTATCAAATGGTGATGTTAGCTACGGCTATGCATTGTGGGCTTATGGAAACAATGTTGGTCACACGTGATGTAAAGGGATTGTCCCAGCTTTGAAGGTGTTGCTTATATTTTTCTTAGGTAATTCTCTATGTCTTCTTTCATCACATAGGAAAAAGTAATAGGCACAGGATTGGCTATTGCTTGAAGCGTTGGTACGAGGTTATGGGGTGTAACCATACTAGTCATTAGTAGCTGTAAGATGCACCTTGAAGAAGAGGACCCTCTAAGGTAGGCCCTTGTTTCCTTAGCTGCAGGTGTTTGGTGAGCTTGAGTCAAGCACTGCAATGGTTACGTAAGGTCCTCTTGTTACCCTTTTTCACCTTCTATGGGGGCTAGGTCAACTTATTCATGTTGTTGAGTGACCTACAAGGCGATAGCAAAAGGTACGGTTCCTAAGACTTGTACCCTTAGTGCTAGTACAACCATCTCGGAGGATGCACTAATAGGTGCAACAATAGCAATAGGTACTTGTAGGCTCATCCCTAGTAATGCAATAGCATTTACTGGAGTGGTTGTTGCCAGAGGTAGTGGTGGTAAGGTCATATCAGGTAATACATTGGTATCTGCATCAAGAATTGCATAAAAGTTGTATAGTGCCAGTTCATCATATAAGTATTTTCTTGTATGGTGTATAATAAAAGTGAATCCCAAGCACTTGCATTACCCCATAGGCTTACACAGTGTTAGGTGCTTGTATGATTCCCATTACTTGTACAATGGTTGACGCATTAGTATCTTGTGTTACTTGGGTTTGCTCAACCTTTTCATATTAGTTCTCATGTTCTTGGACATGCCTATCATTTCCATTCTTCTTTTGTCCAGTTGCCAATCCATCAAGTCTCTTGTCCTTAGTAGAGTCACCAAATAATGTGTGGTGAGGTTATTGTAGCTAGTTGATCACATGTGAAGGGTATGCTAGTTGACTTAGGAGATGTTTTGAGCCGGTGTCATGTAGAGGGATATCATTAAGAAGAGGTGTGAGAGGAAGATAAGGCAAACTTGGTATCCTAAATGCACGCGTATGATAGTTGTTGGTAGTCCACTCGTCCTTTTGTCGGCGAAGATGTTGGGTAATTGACTCTTTCAGCATTTGCCTTCTGCAAAAGACAGATGACACTTATGCTGTGTACAAGAAACGCTCCTAGTTTGAATTTAAGTCTATGGTACGACCAGTTATCATAAGTACAATTATATTTTATAACCGCTTACTATCTCTACATATTAGGGGAGATGTCAAGTTAAGAGGTCTCCATGTGTCTTAACATTTACCTCTACAACTGCTGTAGACACAACAATCATCTATAAATACCAAAAAGAAACTCTGTAAGAGCTCTCTAACACTTTTTATTCACATTTTTACTATACTAAATCATCATTCTAACTTAGGCATCGGAGTGGCCGCATCGGATTGGCCTCGGTACCAAGTATCTTACTCTCTTTTACAGAACTATTTCCTTACCCTAAAATTCACCAACAACATTTGGCACCGTCTGTTTTTCTCTAAACACAACTGCATTGCTAGAACTAGGATGACACAAAGTGCAGGTGCCAGTACTTACTCCCAACACCCTGAAGGAAGGAGTCGACATACTGATGAACAATGATTGGCTTAACTTGAGCAACTTTGTCTTGATTTAGCCAAAAAAAATTCTAAGTTAAATAAAAACACGAACAAATCCTTGACCTTCTCCATAAAATTTTTCACTTAAAATAGGAAAGAGAGCATGGCGATCATGATGCCAACAGTACTGACGATTCCATTTATTCACTTAAATTGCCAAAAAAGCAAGTTGAGGTTCCAATGCGACCCACAACTCCTATTTTCAAAAAGATTGATAGGGGTAAGCAACCGCAGCATATGCATCATACGGGACCCTCACATGTCAGCACCTTCGTTTTAGTGACGAAACAGTTTGAAATCAACAAAAGTCCTTTTGTCCCAAAGATTTTGGAAGAGGTAATACCTTGGCACATTAAGCTGCCTCAATTCGAAACATATGATGGGATGAAAGACCCTAAAGACCACTTGGAGTACTACCGAACACTGGCTAAGTTGCATGGTTTAAGCGACGCGATGGCCTATTAAGCCTTTCCCTCAACCTTGAGGAATGTAGCTAGTACATGGTTCAAACACCTGATGCCTAATACCATTTCATGTTTCGATGAATTAGCTGAAGTGTTTCTTCAACACTTCCTTGCTAGCAAACTTCCTGTTGAGGATTCTTCAATCCTAAACACCATCAAACAAAGGTCTAATGAGTCAATCAAGGACTATTTGGCCAGATTTATGGCCGAGATGGCCAAATTTCAAAACTGGATATGAGTGTGGCCCTTAATGCTGTAATCGATGGAGTTAAGCCTCATGGAGACTTTTTCAAGTCTCTCGCAAAGAACAAGCCAAAAATTTTGGCTGAGTTCAAGGCTAAAGCCACCTCATACATCTAACAGGAAGACAACATAAAGGCACAACGAGAGGCTGATCAAAGCAGAGGAGATGGAAAGAAAGACAAATGGAAAAATGCTAGACTTAGCACCAACAGTGACAACAGCTCAAATGCTAAGAGGAAGAGACTAATGATCCTGACATTCTCATCCCACACACCTGTCAACCATCCAATCTCAGATATTTTGATGGAGGTTCGTAGGGAGAGAGGTGTCCTCCAATGGCCAAAAAGAATGTGAGGGAATCCCTTAAGAAGAAATTCGAACAAGTATTGCAACTTTCACTGTGACAAGGGTCATAATACGGATGAGTGCATTCAACTAAAAAATGCAATTGAAGATGCAATACAATGTGGGCACCTGCAAAAATTTCTAGCGCATGATGCCAAAAGAATCAAAAGACCATCTCAAAGGAGAAGAGAGGAACATAAGGATGACACTCAACCAGCAATGGCTGTAAGAGATGCAAGGGATGTTAATCCTAATAGAGCACCTAATGGAGTAATTAATACAATTGTCGGTGAACCCAGTATAGGCCAATCAAGTTCTTCAAACTCAATTAACGCTAGGAATTACGTTTGCAATATTCACAGAAAGAAGGTCAGGATTGATAATATAATATCTTTAGGGGAAGAGGATTTTTTGGGCATACAGTGGCCGTACAATTATGTACTTGTCATCAATGTGAGAGTCACTAACTTTGAGGTCAAGAAGATTCTTGTTGACATGGGAAGTTTAGTCGATATTATTTTTCAGTATGCCTTTGATCAAATGAAGCCCAAGATCATAGTGCAATTGTGGTCTTACAAGTATAACTTCTATGCTTTTAATAATCAACCCGTCCAAGTAGCCGAAGTTATCTCTTTGCTGATACAGATTGGTGATGACGAGCATGTTGCAGAAGACAAAGTGGATTTTCTTGTAGTCAAATGTTGGTCCCTTTACAATACGATAATGGGATGGCCATGCCAACATTTATTTGGCATCATCCCTTCAACGGCACATCTAAAAGCCAAGTTTTCCACTCCCATGGGGGTCGGTGTATGCAGAGGGGATTGGCAATTGGTACATTCTTTATATATAATGGCTTTGAGGTGAGAAGAAGTGTTTCAGGTCAAGACCTACCTAGAAGGCAAGTCAGTTGGCATAGAGAACACTAAGAATGATACAGAGGAGATTCCTTCGGGAGATGATCTCGAGAAGACAACAAGAATAAGAAAACCCATATTAGCAGATTTCTGGCAAAGCTTGATTAACTTCCTGTAAGCTAATGCTGACATGTCTGCAGGGTCACCATCAGACATATTACCATACATAAGCTCCAAATTGACCTGAATGTAAAGGTGGTCCAATATAAAAAGAGACATTTTGCACCAGAGAGACAAGTGGCAATAGAAAAAGAGATCCCGAAATTATTGAAGGCAGAATTCATCCGGGAAGAGCCTTATCCAACTTAGCTAGCAAATTGTGTACTAGTCAATAAGTCTAACGGCAAGTGGTGAATGTGCATAGACTTCACGGATCTCAATAAGGCCTATCCCAAGGATTGTTTCACGCTGCAAAAAATAGATCAAATGGAAGATGCAACCGTAGGACATGCGTTGCATTCTTTTATGAATGCTTTCTCTAGTTACAATCAAATCGGGATGGATAAGGCAGATGAAGTCCACACATCTTTTGTTACCAATTTTGGAACATACTATTATATGGTGATGCCCTTTAGGCTGAAGCACACTGGTGCCTCATACCAAAGATTAGTAACAAAGATGTTCAAATCTCAGATCGATAGAAATGTTGAAGTATATGTGAATGATATGATTGTGAAGATCATGAAAGAAGATTAACATCTTGTAGATTTGGAGGAGACGTTTGCCACATTACGAAGATATTACATGAAACTCAATCCACAGAAGTGCATTTTTGGCATAACATCAGGGAAATTTCTCAGGTATATGGTCACATGATGTGGCATCAAGGCCAATCTGAGAAAGATTGAAGCCATAAGGAATATGAAATCACCTCGTACGATCAAAGAGGTGTAGGAACTCACCGGGCAAATTGCCGCCCTCAATAGATTTGTGTTGAGAAGTGCGAATAGGTGTGCAGAATTCTTTAAAATTTTGAAGAATCCAAGGGAATTCAACTAGATCGAAGATTGCAAAAGAGATTTCAATGAGCTCAAGGAATTTCTTACTTCGCCCCCGATACTCTCGACACCTATTCCTGGAGAAAATTTATACTTATATCTATTAGTCAGCTGCTAAGCACCTTCCTCTGTACCAATTCAAATTGACGGCAAAGAGCATCAACCCGTTTATTACGTGAGTCATGTTCTACAAGGGCCAGAGCTTCGATACACAAAGATAGAAAAATTTGTATTAGTTGTGGTTCTCTTGGCAAGAAAGTTGAAGCCGTACTTTGAATCTCACCAGATTATTATCCTCATCAATCAACCATTGCGACAAGCATTGCAATGGCTCGACTCCTTAGGGAGGATGATGAAATACACCTTAGAGCTCAGTGCCCATGGTGTATAATATAAACCCAGAATAGCACTAAAGGCCCAAGTACTAGTAGATTTTGTAGTTGAATTCATTGAAGATGAAGACTGTATAGAGATTGCTGAGAAACCTATCTAGTTTCTTTATGTTAATGGTTCTTCAACATGAGAAGGAAGTGGCGCAAGCCTAGTTCTTCAAGGCCCCCATAATGTCAAAGTTCATTATGCTCTGAAATTTGGATTCTTAGCCAGTAACTATGAAGTAAAGTATGAAGCTCTAATTGCCGGACTGAAACTGGCAAAAAAAAAATTGTTGCCAAGAAACTTAAAGTGTTCTCTAATTCCCAGCTAGTGGTAAATCAGGTCACTGGAAGTTTTGCGGCAAGAGAAGAAGAGATGAGCAAGTACCTATTAGTGGTACAAACGCTTGTAGAAGAATTCCTATCTTTCTCTATTTACAAAATTCCGAGAAGTAACAATATTGTTACCAACAAGCTGTCAAAGTTGGCCAGTATAGCATTTCCTAAGCTGAACAAGAAACGTTTCATTGAATTTCTCCCGTATAAAAGTTTATCCAATCTCTTGCAAAGCTATGAGTTAGCTCTTTTCCTAAAAGAAGAATCGTGGATGGATTCCCTAGTGAATTATCTAAAAGAAGGTACTGTCCCTGATGACAAAAAGGAGGTACAAAGATTGGCTTACCATGCTGCGAACTACACACTAATTGATGGTTAGTTGCACAAGCGTGGCATATCTCAACCTTACCTTCGATGCCTTTCCCTGAGGGATGCCTAAAGGGTATTATCGAAACTTCATGGTGGCATATGCAACAATCATGTGAAGGTGCAAACACTGTATATTTGAGTAATGCAACTTGGCTATTATTGGCCGACTATGAAAAAAGATGCAAAGGACATTGTCCAACAATGTCCTTAATGCCAGAAGCATGAGTTACCGAGTAATGCACCCACAAGTAAATTATGTAGCCTAACTAGCCCTTGGCCTTTCGCCTAGTGGGGTTAGATATTCTCGGACCCTTTCCTAAGTCTACCGCTTAACGACAATTCGTTATTGTCGCTATGGACTACTTTACCAAATGGGTCGGAGTCGAGGCTATGACAAAAATCATGGAGTAGAAAGCAGAAGCTTTCATCTTCAAAGCCATTGTATCAAGCTTTCGAACGTTTTGCGAAAGGCGCAGCATTTGGCTCAACTATACATCCGTAGCGCACCCTCAGACAAATGGACAAGTCAAAGCCATAAACAAAATCATATTGAACAGCTTGAAACAGAAAGTAGATTAAGTCAAGGGGAAGTAGGCCGATGAACTACCAAACGTCCTATAGGGATACAAAACCACTTACAAAACTACAACGAGAGTGACACCATTTAAGTTAGCATACGACATTGAAGTCGTGTTGCCAATTGAGTTGGACTTGCCTAATTTGCATACATATAATTTTGACATTATGCTTAATCAAGTTGGATTGATAGTGAATTTGGACACTATTGAGAAAATTTGAGACATTGCAAAAGCTAAGGTTGCTACATACCAGCATAAAGCAGCAAGATACTACAATCAAAAAGTTAAGTACAAGGTTTTCTAACCTAAAGATCTAGTTTGCTGTAAGATGGAAGCAATAAGCGCACGAGCAAATTAGGGAAAGCTTAGCGCGAATTGGGAAGATCTTGTCAAGATCAGGGAAGTCGTTGGCGAGGGGATCTATCAACTAGAAAGTTTGGATGGATTTGTCATCCCTCAAGCTTGGAATGCTAATACTATGAAATTTTATTTCAATTAATGTCGGATGACTTTTGTCATTACTCTTTTAGTGGCAGGCAACATGTTTGTAAGACTTATATATGGCAATTATATATTTGAAGTCTCATTGCATTTTGGTTATATTTGCTGAATGAGCGAGTTCTAGACTATACGGCAAACAAGTTGATCTAAGTTCTAGCCTAACGCGGTAAAAGAACTATACAAATTATCTATACGGCCAAGTAATGTGGCTAATCCACACTTCAAATGGTTAATGAACGGTATAAAACATTGGGCATATGAAATAAGACATGCATAGAAACAATGAGCATGTGAAATAAAACATACTTAGAAATAATGGGCGTGTGAAATAAAACATGCCAATAAACGTAGGCATGTAAAATAAAACATGTTGAGAAACGCATGGGCGTGTGAAATAAAACATGCCTAGAAACGATGGGCTTATGAAACAAACAGGTCGAAAGTTAATAGGGCGCGTGAACATGCATAGAAGTCACGAGCTAGTGAAATGAAACAAGCCGAAAGATAGCAAGGCATGTATAATAAAACATGCCAAGAAACAAATGGAGTGAATTAAAGCATGCCAACGAATGAGAGCATGAAGTAACATGCATAAACCGTACAAATTGTAAAAGCGTAGTTACATGAAAAAGTCATAAGCACTCGGCATTGCCTTGATTATATTCCAATTATTAATTACACAAGAATGTAATATGCTAATACAACAAGTCCTACGACCTATTCTTGGATTCAGCAGAAGTGATTCTTAAATCTTTGGTTGGGACTTCCTTGGCCTTTGGGTTCTCGGAGCAAGTAGCTTCTTTGGCTTGAGCTTCATTATCACTTTGATCGATACTCTTGGTACCTATCTCGTCGGCTTCATCTTCGTCGGCACTACTAACTTTGTCGTCGATGTCAACAAAGTTGAGACATGAGAGATCATAATCAGGATGAAGCTTTAAGACCTCTTCTCTTGCCAATTGAACTCCCTCTAACAACTTTTTGCATAGAAGCTTCTCATATTGCCAACTTGGAGTTACTATATCAAGAGACTCTTCAATAGATGGCCCCCTCCTCACAGTCTCCTCTAACTCAATGACACGGCTCTACAAGTTTGAGTTGTTGGTCTCCAACTCCTTTATTTGCATCCTGAGCTTGTCTTCATCATCACTTATCATGCAAATAGTTCAACCCAAGTCCCAATACTCTTCCTTTTTCTTCTACAACTCCTCTTTCAGGCTTTTAGACTCTTTGTACTATTCTTCCATTTTAGCCTTCAGGCTAGAGATTTCCTTAGCAGCGAGGTCTTATGCCAATTTCTTAGCAGCAAGTTCCTCCTTAAGCTTCCTTGCCTCCATCTTAGCCTTAATCCTTATGTTCTCGGCCACAGCAGTTTGGGCCTTTGATGCATTGTACGCATCATCAACTTTCTGCAGCAAATTTAGTTAGTATAATCAAGAATGATTGGATATTATACAGATATAATAGAAGATATTACCTTCTTTGCCTCTTTATCGGCCTTGTCTAAAGCTGTAAGAATGTGGCTACTTATCGAGAAAAAGAAAATGTGTTAATTATCCGGACGAGCTTGATAATTAAAAGCAATGTTTATAAATACTCACATCATATAATTTGGCCATGACATAGGCCTTATTACAACTGTTGACCCTATCGACATCGTTCTTGGTGATATCTTTGTCTTTTAGAAGAATGATCCCTTCCATTAAAGCCAAAAATTTCATCTTATCTCCCAAGGCCAAGTCAGTGTACAAAATCTGATGGCTTCAGCAAGGGATGAAGTACTCATTGACCTCTTTGTTTGGCATGAATTTGGTGCTAGTGATGCCGAAAGCTTTAGAACGCATTGCCTCCTTCGCCCTTTAATCCAGGCCTTTGGACTTCTTAATAGGTGGTTGGTCGATAAGTTCCTTCCTTGGTCTTTTTTCACTACTTGGAGCCACCATAATCACCTGTAATGAGCCTTCTACAGCAATGGCATTTTCATCCTCTTTGTCTGGGTATGTCTCTCGATGCTCGCTATTCCTCGGCACGACGAAAGTTTGAATAATTACAACCGGAGGCTCCTTAGAATGAACCTCAATCGGATGTATATTCTCATTCTCCTTCACTCTCTCGACAAGATGAGAGATCTGTGTAGCTATCTACTTCACTGTAGCTTCCTTTCTTGGTCTCTTTGCGATAGCAAGCCGTGTGGTAGTTACTGAGGTGTTCCTCCTCCTATCAACTTTGGACTTCTTAGCCTTAGCTTGAGTAAGTAGCTTTGCAAGATCCACCTCTCTAGTACGTATATCTATAAGACGAGTAAATCAATTAATATAAATAGGGGAAAAATATGAACTTACATTTTCTATACTGAACAAGGCTCAAAGGCCACTCTCTCTCCCAAAGTCTCAAGAATGGCTTTCCTCATGGCTATACTCAGTATGGTGGGAACACATCAGCGTACCTTCTTTTTTAGAAAATATTGTTTCACCATTTTCATAATGCCGTATAATTCTCTCGACATCTTAGAAGAACATTTTGTTTCTCCTTTTCTCCTGAATCTTCTTCGCTCTTGCTGCATCATTCAACATCAAATCTACATCCTTTATATGTATCGGCTCAATCTATTGGATCTAGAAGTCCAAGTGCTTATCAGATACTATTGACATGAACTTATCATGCTACTTGTGAATCTTGGATTCTAACCCGTCCATGAACTTACATCCATGCCTTGCAGCAACGAGGTACCACCCGTCAGGTTGCCTACAGATAGTGAAGAAAAATCTAAATAGCTGAGGTGTAGCCCTGACCTCAACTTCCTTACATACTATCTCAAAAGTTACTAAAAGTCGATATGTGTTGGGTGAGAACATACTTGGTGCAACTCTGAAGTAGTTGAAGAAGCCCCGAACAAAAACCGAGAAAGGGAAGCACAAGCTAAAATCCAAATATTTTAAGTATATATGGAACTTGCGCTCTCGTAGAGAGCATACTCTCTCCCCGTCTTTCGGCCTCCTTAAGTTCCATGCTCTAGGAAGATCTCGCTAGTACTGATTGTACTTTGTGTTGAGAACTCTGTCGACGAAATTGGTGATCCCATCAGGAGAATGCGAAAGTAGGCCATCGTGGTGTATAGATATTTTGCTAAAGACCTCCCTTCCTTATCCTCAAGATAATTATCTACAGGAAGCTTGTTAATTTGAGTAAGTTTATCCCACCTTGCCTCTATACTATTGGCTAAACTGCCCAAAGAACACGCCACCTCGCTCCTATTTTGGGAGGGAAGAGTGGCCTCAGTTTCCGTTGCCTTGGAATTAGATAAAACAAGTCGATGTGCTACTTTATGAACCATACTTGGATAGCTGTATGAAATGAAATAATAGAAGTCGAAGAATGAGATTTTGAAGATTAGAAAATGAACGAAAATTTTAAGTGCAACTAGAGAAGTAAAATCTAATTATGAATAGTACCTTATATATGGACAATCCATTCTCGTAACTGCAAATCTGCTTTTGACAGTATTGATGTACTGATATGATAGTCCTGCGAATTGTTAATGTGTGTCTCGTAATAGAAATCTAATAGTTGAAAACTTCTTATCAATTATTAGGCCTACAACAAAATGATGACTTAGGTGACAAATGTCGTGCCTACAACTTTTTGGTTTCCTAAACGGGTGAGAGTTTTGAAATGACGACGTTTCGGCTGGGATGTGATCTATCCTGCTTCCCATGTTACTTAGCATGAATTTGAAGAATCTCTCCTCACTTAGCCTTTATGTAATATATATATATATATAACTCCCTTTATCGACTATTCGAACATAAGAGTTGGGGGGTAAATGTTGATAGTCAGTTTTCACTCAACTTACGTCCTTTCATTGGCCGAGATGCCAGGTAATCAACACTCTCAGCATTTGCCCTCTGTAGAAGACATACGGTACTTATGCCATGTACAAAAAATGTTCTTAGTTTGAATTCAAATCTATGGTGCGATCAGTTATCATAAGCATGGTTATATTTTACAACCGCTTGCTATCCTTATATATTAGGAGAGATGTTAAGTCAAAAGGTCTTTATGTATCTTAATATTTACCTCGATAACTGCCTTAGACACAACAATCATCTGTAAATACCGAAAAGAAACACTATAAGAACTCTCTAACACTTCTTATTCACATTTTTACTATACTAAATCACCATTCTAATTTAGGTATCGGAGTGGCCACACTGGATTAGCCCTAGTACTAAGTATCTTACTCTCTTTTGCAAGACTATTTCCTTACATCAAAATTCACCAACAACAACGGTCGATTGAACTTGGTGTTCTCAATTGCTCTTGAATCCTTCTTGATGAATTATCTATTTGATTTTCTCCAAAGTGATTTCAGCAGAGTTCTAGTGTTTGTCTTAAGCTTGCTAATATTCTAAATGAATCAAATGAGAAGAAAAGCCTCCTATTTATAGATTTTAGAGGTTAATCTTATTCGTCGAATGACTTCAAGATAGATGGCTAGGATTAAGCTTTATTATTAAAACTTATCATTTTCTTTAGCCTTTATGGGCTTGGGCTTACTCAAGGTCTTATATAGTTGATAGAAGTCCATTATTGTTGTAAATAAGCTTAGAGCACATATAAGCTCCCTTAAGGCTTGTTAATGCCAAATGAAGCCTAAATGAGCTCAAAGAAGTTGTTTTCGAGTTCACTTTTCGTACGTAAAATAGTTAAGTAAGGTTGAGAGTAAAAAATTCAATTTAGCAATCCCCATTTTGAGCCTACCAAGTTTGATCTCCCTAAGATATTCCTAAACGAGTCGATTTCCTAAGCTTTATCACTAGCTTAAGATATTGGTTTACGGTGTTAAATTGGGTTAAAAACCTAATTATTAAAATGGCCCTTTACAGCTTTTATCATCAAAGTTTATTTATAATACATAATTTCAAAAGTGTTTTTTTTTTTTTTAATTACGATAGTACTTTGACGTTACTTCTTTTTGCAATATTTCATTCATATTAACCTTTTGTCATTAGTAACACCTTTCAACTATTTAATTTTTTTTCTTTTATCACATAGACTTTTTCGATGATTAAAATCACTTTTTTTATAATCATTATTCAACATACATTTTTTTTATATAAAATGGTATTCAGGAGAGGTTGCAACAGTTGTATGACATGTTGTAACAGTTGTATGACATGTTACAACATTTGCGTAGCTCGATATTTGATAACACAATTCGTAGTGAATAAATCACACTTGTATAATTCGAAGGGTTGTGTTCTCAATAGCATGATATTTCATATTAGAATTTACATATATATATATATTATATATAATATGATAGAATTTATTGTAACATAATAAAATTTATTCTAATATAATTATATAGAATTAAATATAAAAGAGACTATTGATAGTCATATATATGAACATGTAACATTTAATCATGTACTTAAATAATAGTATTCACACCATTATAAAATGCTATTTGCGATAATCTTTTTGAGTAAGATTTCTATTTTTTAATACTGTATATATTTATTTTCTAGGCATATTTTTACTATTAACACCTTTTGGCCATTTATATACTTCATTTTATATTTGAGCTTTTTTTGTTAATAATATCTTTTGATCATTTATAACTTTTTGTTTTTATTATTAATTTCTTTTCAACTTATGTCTTTTGACAGTTAACCATTTTTCAGTTATATGCCTAAAAACACATATTGCTTGTAAATGATGGCAATTGAGGAAACTACAAGTTGCATGGGTTAACACAAAGTGGTACAATTATTGGTATATGACATTGTGTCTTTATAATTTCAACGATCTATATAAAATTGCATATGCATATTTATATGATTAAATTATAGTATCAACACTATATACAAAACAATTAGTAAATACACATTATTAATACGTTTATTGTAATAATCTTTTGAATAGATATATTTTTTATATTATAATTTTATTTTAAATCAAAATCCACACAATATGTGGGGCATTATATATATATATATATATAGACATATAAGGAGTAAGGAATCTATTTGGTGTCTTTAATCTTTTTCATTGAATTTGATTTAAAAATTTACAAAAACATAGCCCTTTATTGTTTTCTCACTCCAAATAGAATAGAATGTAAAAGGCTTACTACCATAAATGACTAGAGAATTGTAACCACTATCTCTCACCTTCTTTTTCTTGATTTTCTGTTCTTGTATCTATCCACTCTTTTTGGTTTACCCATCCTTCTCCTCTTCATTCCCTTCATATTGTATTTTGTTTACTAATCAAGATGGTTAAAAAGGATTTCCCTTGAAAGGAGTCATTCAGTTTTATTTTCAAATCCCTTTTTGTTTTTGCATATAGCTGATTTTTGGGGTTTTTTTTTTTTTTGTTGAAAGTTTTATGAATTTTGATACTCTATGTTTGGAAAATTTTAGGTTTTCATTTGTTGGTTGAATATTTATAAGGTTGCCCATGTTTAAGTATTGATTATTCATGCTTTTAGTACTTAAAAGTTAGATCTTTTTCCTTTTTATTTACAATATGATATTGTAGGAAAGCATAGTATTAGTTTGTAATACCCCTTATATATTAAATGATGAAACTCTAATCAACGAACCAACTTTTGATGTAATAGTTTGGAGTATGTTAGAATTTTAAGGTTAAGCATACTCAAGCTAGGTCAATCCAAAGATGTCATAGCATAGATGTTCTTTAATTATTTCTTTTTTTTTTTTGTGAGAAGAGTTTTGACTAGGTTGTTACATATATATTCTTCAATCATTTCTTATTTTCATTTTTTTCTGTATTTTTCAGTTATTCCATGTATTAATATGGGTAAATTTAGTAGTTACATGCTATTATCTTTACTAGGCTTAGTGGATAAATTAATTTTTATCCATCATTATTTGTAAAATCTAACAAAGATCTCAAGCTTTCTGGTTCATGTTTTATTATAGCTATATCACCTGAAATAGGTCACTTAATTCGACTATAGCTTATAACACTTCAGGTTAAACAAAATCTCCAAATTCAAAATTCAAATTTGGGTCACAAGATGAACTCCTCCAATCCTATGCCATAAAAGAATGAGGCATCTAAGGTAGACTACTAACTTCAAATCACCCAAAATATGTTGAATGGTGAAAATTTTCGTGAATGGTACCAATCGATAGAGCTTGTAATTCATGGATAAGGGAAATTAGGGTATATTGTTGGAACCTATCAAGCATCAACAACTAACTTGACTAAAATTGTGATATGGGAAATTGAGAACATTATGCCAATGGCTTGGTTAATCAACTTGATGGAGCCTAATATATGGAGGATATATCTCTTTTGTAATTCGGCCAAAAAGATATAGGATAAGATCAAAAAATGTATTCAAATATGGACAATGCCTCCCCGTGTTTTGAGTTGTGGTAAAAAATACGAAGCACTGCTTAAGATAACTCTTCTGTAATTGAATACTAAAATCATCTGACGGAGTTATCATAAGGAATTGGCCTATTTTATGGTATTGATTAGACTTGCTTCGAGGATAGTGTGAAGTTTTCCAAAATGTAAGAAAGAAGATAGAGTTTTTGATAATCAAGGGTTGAATGCTGAATTGGATGAGGTGTGAGGATGTTTACTGGGTCAAAAACCTCTTCTTAACTTAAAGGAAGAGTTTACTAAAGTCAAAAGAGAAGAGAGTGGAAGACTAGTGATGGGGACAAGGTCTTTTGCATATCAAGTATCATTGAATTTTGCCTTAGCAATAAATAAGGAGGCCTTACATGATAAGCTGTGGTGCAACTTTTGCAAAAAATATTACCATACACATGAAACTTGTTAGAAGCTCATTGGTAAAATAAAACCTATGAGGCAAAGGAAACAAAGAGGTAGTTTGAAATAGGTACAAGTTATACAAACATCCAATAATGAAAATTTTGAAAACGGTATGAATATGACTCTAAGTTAAGTAGCTATGATCAAGAAGATTCTTGTAAATACACAAGTTTGTGATGGAAAGGAAAAATTGGACAAATCATTCCCCTTGGCTACAAAAATACAGAAAGGTATATATCTTTCTTCTTCCATAAGTGATATGAATAACAGCTAGATAGTAGATAGAGGTCAATAGACCATATGTATAGCTTTTTGTCTTATTTCAAAGAACTTTATCCTAGTAAACGTAAAGTCTGAGAGGCTAAAGGAGAGTATGTTTTCTTAAAAAGAAAAAGATTTGTGCATATTAGAAGTTTTTATTTATGTGAGTCATTATTTATCCTTGAACTTAAATACAATTTGCTATCAATCAGTACCTAAGACATGAAATGTAAAGTGATATTTACTCCTAATTTTGTGTTTTAGGACTAACTTTCAAGGAAGAAGATTAGCAATGTTGAAGGAGTAAATGGGCTCCACTGATTAGACAGTCCTATAAAGTCTAGGTCACTAGTTACTATTGTCAATGATTGTGAAATCATGTCATGGCATTGATGCCTAAGTTACCTAAATTTCAATTACATATTCCAGTTGTATCTAAAGTTATTTTTGAATTAAAAATGTTAATAAATGCAAATGAGAGAACTGTGCCATTTTCAAGTTTTTCAAGAAATCTTATCCTGCTCAACCATACAAGTCTTCGAAACCTTATTATTTAATTCATAGTGACATATGGTGACCCTCGAGTTACTGTGTTGTTTAGCTACGAGTGGTTTATAACTTTTATAGATGACAACATACAAGTTTGTTGGCTTTTCTTGGTTAAACAAGAAACCAAAATCTTATTCTGTATTCCAAAGATTTCTTAAGCTAGTTGTGAATGTCTTCCAAACTTAAATAAAAATCTTTAGAACAAATAATAGGAAAGAGTGCATCTCAAAGGAATTAAAAAATTGCTTGATTAAGCAAGGGATTATTCACCAACGCTTTGATCCATACACACATCAACAAAATGGGGTAGCTAAGAGAAAAAATTGACATTTAATTGAAAACGCTCAGTCCTTAATGGTTGCTAAGTTAGTTCTACACCAATATTAAGGGAAGCCATATTAACTGTAGCTTATCTCATTAATAGACTGTCTTCTAAAACACTTAAGTTTCAAACTCCTTTAAGTGTTTTTAGTAAGAGTTTCCTAAATATAAATTTGTTCAACTCCTTGCCATAAAAAATATTTGAATATACCGTATATGCTTCTGATCACTCCCAAAATAGAAAAGGGAAAAGCCCTCATATGTATGTTTATTGGGTATTTACCTTTTCAAAAGGGCTATAAATGCTATCATCTACCCTTGAGTTGTATTCATGTTATTGTTGATGCAGTGTTCTTTGAAGAAACTCCATATTTTAAGTTTAATGACTCTAATTGGCAGCAAACAATGATGGGTTTGCTAAACACACATGTCTGCCTTTTGTTCCACACACTGGTTGTCAAACTCCAACTCTTAATAATGTCAATCTAGTTAGTAGTAGTAAACAAAGTATTGGTTAAGAGTTTGTCTAGTCTTATGAAAAAAATAGTGTTTAAGAGTTTATTAAGTTTCATAAGAAAGTCAGTATATGGTTAAAACTTTGATGTATACTAAAAGACTTAAAAACCTTCAACAGATACCATTGTCTACCTCAAAAGTAAAGTCAAACCTAAGAATAAGATGGGTATGGAGTTGTTGTAGGGTAAGTTGGATCAATTACATTCCATGGCAGATTAGAATCTAACTAATGATGGAAGTCAGGAGTTAGACATTCCCATTGCTTAAAGGAAAAGGGAAGAGAAATTGTACTTGATATTTGTCCTATTTCCCATTACTTGTCATATGCTCGTATATCTTCCAATTTTAAAGCTTTTCTAATACGTATTGATGGTGAAAAAATACTACAGAATATTAGTGAGGCTATGTTTTGGCCAAGCGAAAAGAAAGCAGTTGAGAGTAAATGCATGTTCAATGGTAAACACAAGTCAGATGGGAACGTAGAGAGATATACCGCTTGCCTAGAGGTTTAGGATTTCCCTCAAACATTATAGGTTAGATTATGAGGAAATGTTCGCACTTGTAGCAAAGTTAAATTTGATACGAGTTATACTGTCTTTGACAACTAATCTTAACTGGCCCTTGTATGAGTTAGATGTTAAGAATGCATTTTTAAATGGAGATCTAGAAGAGGAAACATACATGCAACTTCTACTAGGTTTTGACTCAAAAGCAACCAAAGGGAAAGTGTGCAAGTTGAATAAGTCACTATATGGATTGAAACAATCCTCGAAAGCTTGGTTCAAAATGTTTAGTGAGACCTCACTAGATTTTGGCTATCAACTAAGTAGAACATACCTCATTTGTTAAAATAGGAGAAAAGGAAAAAAAGAGAAAAGAGAAAAGAAGAGGGAGTGGGTAAGGGGGGTGCGGAGGAGGAATCCACTCTTATAGTTTTTGCTTACAGTATTATTTACAGGGGATGAGGAGGCATAAAAAGTAGATTTGAAGAAGAAGATTCGAGTAAAATATGAAACTAAAGAGTTAGGAGATCTAAAATAATTCTTATGCACAGAAATTGCATGGACAAATATGGGAATCTACATCAATCAATGCAAGTACTTACTAAACTTGCTTAAGGAGATAGGGAAACTTAGTTGTAAGCCAAAGGATACTCCACTGCCACATAATTGGAAGAATTAGTCACCTGAGAATGATTCTCCAATTGATAAAGGCCAATATAAAAGATTAGTTGGACGATTGATATATCTTTCATTATCTAGACCAAACTTGGTGGTTGCAATTATTATGGTTAGCCAATTTATGCACTCACCCACTAGACATCACTTGGATGTTGTTCATCACATATTGAGGTATCTTAAAGGAACACTTGGAAAAGAATTTTCATCAAGAAATCTAATTATTGAGAATTGGTGGTTTATGTAGATGTGAACTAAGGTAGTGATAGGTTAAAAGTCTACAATTGGGTCTTGTACCAAAGTCTAGGGCAACTTGGCAATGTAGAGAAGTTAAAAAAAAAAAAAAAAAACAATTCTTACAAGAAGTAATGTTAAGGCAAAGTTTAGAGCTATATCACAAGAGCTATGTGAGGTTGATTGATTACAAAGATTACTATAAGATTTGAAAGCAAAGTGGAGCTCCACCATACTTTATTGTGATTGTAAATTAGCAATTAGTATGGTGAAGATTCTAATCCAACATGAGAGGGTGAAACATGCTCGAATCAATCGAAACTTTATTAAGACAAAGATTGAAAATGGTGGAATTCAAGTTGAATATATTTCGACTAAGAATCAAGAAGCAGATGTTTTCACCAAGGCCTTAGCAAAGAAACCATTTATAAAGCTTTTATCCAAGTTGGGAATGATAGAAATCTAGTCCTCAGCTTAAAGGGGGTGTAGAAAAGCAAAGTACTAGATATCTTTTTGAGTATTTTTAATTTTATTTTTTCTGTATTTTTCTGATTTTCCATATATTAAGTATGGATAAGTTTAGTAGTTGCATGCTTATATCTAGGAGGATCTATCCTTATTTATAAAAATTTCCTCACCATGTATACATTCAATCTCATGGAGTAACAAAGATTTTAAGTTTTCTGGTCTACAGAGAAGAAGTATAATCTTTAAAATGTGGATGAAGTTGGAAATTTTTATGATATGGATTAGAATACTTTTTTTTAATCACTTGGTAATATCGAGGACTGAAATAAAACATAAAGTGTGTTGCTCCTGGCACTTTGTTTACCTAGGGATGATTGTTGGTTTTAAATATTAAAGTTCATAAATTTGAATGATAGTCTTCATGTATGATTTATTGCAATGCAATTAATTTTGATGTATTTATCTAACCTTTCTTGAGCCATTTTGTAGAACAATTAACATTGGTTTTGCTGTGATATATTTCTTTCTTCATGTCTCATCTTGATAGAAGTTCCTTATATTGTATTTTTTTTTTCAAGATTTTTGGCAACTAATTCGCAATAAATCATCAATCATTATGCGATATCATCTTTATTCTTTCCTTCAGCCCGAAAATGAGATATAGGTATGACATGATGGAAATTTCGTTTTAACCATCAAATGATGAAAGAGATAATCAAGGAGATTCTGATATTTGAAAATTCTGTTGCTTTATTATTATTATTATTATTATTAATTTATGCTAATATATGAATATATGGACTGATGATGTGTGGCTTTTAAATACTACAATAGGTTATATGAGGGAAGATGCAAGAGTTTAGATTGCAGTGGTAGAGGAAGAAGGAGATTCCATAGACAACATAGAGTTGTTTTAACTCTACATTAGCTCAATAATTTCCTTTCTCCGCAAACTCCCTTTCTTCAATTCCAGGCAATGTTCCAACAACCTTTTACATTTATGTATGAACAAAAAGTGGCAATTTCTTTCATGTACATTTGAGCACCATTGGAGGACAGTTCATAAGAGAGGAAAAAAAGAGAAAAAACCAAGGAAAAAAAAAAAATGGTTGGAAGCACTTAAGTAAAATAGTTATAATATAAAGATAGCTATAGAAATTTTGAAGAGAAAGAACCTTGGAATTTTATGGTCCTTGTGTAGGTTTGCATTTTGGAAAATAAAATAGGGTCGTCATAAGCTTTTTATTTCCATTTATTTATTTACTGCTTCATAAAATACACACTCTAAGTAAGGTTATATTTAAGTATTTATTATCACAAATTATATATTGTGTATATATATTATATATTACAATTATTCAATTTGGCAACTTTATCAAATGTTATCATCCATATATTATTCATGGTATAGAAGTAGCGGATCCCTAAATTTGTTTTCCGGTTTTACTTTAATACATCTGTCAAATACAAATTCATGTTATTTTCCCGTTTATGCGGGTGATATAAACATTCATAATGCATTTGATAAGCATTATCACGATTTATATATTGCAATAATATGAATTAACGGAACAAAACATACAATATGGTGAAAAAAATTATTTTAATTTCAAAACTCCACTGTATCGTTCTATTTTTCATAACATTGAAGTTTAAGAAACTATTGATGTGATAAATAATTAAAAAAAAAACTTATTATACAAATAAATTTAATATATTTGAAGCAAAGAGTTGTAAAGTCGGATACCATTTTAGTACTGGATAATAAAACTTTAATTATCGAGACGTCTTTTAATATAACGACTTGAAGTATATTAAAACTCCAAAGTTAAGTATATTTAAACTAGATTAATCTTAGATAAATGATCTTATGGAAGGTTATTGTTCCAAGAGATAAAACCATGTGATATAACTCGTCAAAGCAAATAATATTTTGATAGAAGAAGTTTTAGTCGGATTATCATAAGTGGAAAGGCAAGTCATTACACATAGTAAACGCAAGTTGCTTTAGGATATCTTAAATTATCTAATAACCTCACAAAAATGTTTTTTCATTTACTTTTTGAATATTTGACATATAATTTATGGATATTTATATACCTTCTATCACCTGAAATACAAGTGCAACTTTTGCTAGTATCTATATTATTTAAGTTTAAAAAGCTTTAAGTGACTATCATCTTCTAAAATTACTATTTAGTCCTTAATTTGAGGATATATAACAATAAAACCAATACTAAATTAAATTCTCAAAAGCATTAAAATGGGTATATTTTTTTCTTCCCTCTCCCCACTTTTTATCCGATAGTTTGTGATAAGTCATGATATTAAGGGATTCTTTTTTTATTTTTTTTTAATTTTCAAAATGGAAAAATCTCTCCACATGTACACTTGCAATAATGTTTTCTCTCTCATAACCGATTCTAGTTTTAAAAGTACCCACATTAGAAACATTGACACCAAGTTTTAAGATACCTAGTTACAAAAACTAACAATCAGTTTCTTCTTTTTCCCATAGTTTTTTCTTTCCTCCAATTTTTCTCTTTCCCACCCTCTTTGTCTCTCTCTCTCTCTCTCTTCCATGCACAGTTCCCTCTCTTCTCCATTTTCCTATCCCCCATGCTCTCTCCCTCGACATAGTGCAAAGAATTTTTATGGTGACCCATGGGACAACCACCATTAACACATCTTCCCTTTTCTCTGACGCCAATCCATTTAAAAGAAAACATAACAAATTAGGCCTTTATGTTCAATCAAACAAAGATCCTAACACAGCCAAGGAGAAGAAGAAAAAGAAGAAGAAGAAAAGAAAGGTAGATGAAGTGGAAGATAAAGGATTCAAAATAAGGGTTTGCATATATGGGAACTGTTTGTCAATCTATTCTTTGTGGAATGCATTTTGCTTTGTTTCACTGATTAATAATTTTGAACTGCATATATTGGAATGATATTTTTCACTTAAACTTTGTTTGAATTAAACCCAACACAATCCTTTTTTTCCTTTTTATTTTTCATCATTTAGTTTTTTAGGGTTTCTTTTTTATTCTTTAAGTTTTATTGAGATTATAGGCAATGTATGCTTTTATATGCGAAATTTACGAGTTGCTAACTTATAATTGCTTAGCTGAATCTAATTTATCAATAAAGTTTTTATTTCATTTGATCGAACTAGGACTTTCTATTGATTTTGTCTATTTTGGTGATTATGGATAGTGAGATTTCATCGTCAGATTGATGAAAACAAGGACCTTGTTCTTAAAAGCTTAAGCATAGGCCAACAAGCACGTGAATCGGGTGAATAGGCACATGCTACCAAATTTATCACCAAAGCGCCTTGTCTTGAACCCGACTTGCCTGTTGATGATCTCTTATCAAAGATCAAATTGTAACCTCAAAATCAATCTATGATAAATAATAATGAGTAAACCTCAGATCCATTTGTATTAGTGCCCTTGGAAAAAGCCTTAATTTGGAATAAGACTCCTACAAATGGTCTGGCCTCATCTTCTTCAATTGCTACATTTACCTAGAGCAAATTGACATTATGTGGGAAATTAAGGAGGAAAAACTGTTACTAGATAGTGGGTCTGGAGAAGAGTTGCACCTTAGGGGATGTGAGGAAGACATATAGCAAGCTTCCCTTGAAAGTACACCTAGATATGAATAAAGCTCCTAGTGTTGTAAACGTATTCATGTTGGTTTCAAAAGCTTCTCAGTGTTCGATGAGAGGAGAGTCAATATTTCTTTCATCAATTATCTGTAATAACTGTTGCCCATTATCAAATTTATGTACTGTACTATGTATAGAATTTTCAAATTGATATATCTTTTTGTCAGCACATAGTAACTTTTTTGAAGAAGCAATTGAATATCAATTTTGTCTGTTATGTTTATATATTGCATCAATATGACCGTACCTTCCCTATTTCTTCTTTGCGCATTTTTAAGGCCATTTTACATATATTTTTCCTTTTTTTTTTAATCATCACTTTTATAATTTATATTTTATGCACCGGCATCGAAAGCATGCGCATTTAGTAGATGGAAATTTTTTCAATAATTATTTTATGTTTCCATTTTCAAATTTACGTACATAGATGAATACTTAAACTTAATACTTTTCTCAGTTTTCTTGAGAACTAAGTTTTATTATTATTATTTTAAAATATGATACTAAGTTTTAAATTAATTGACATACAGGAGAAGACAACCTTGCTATTGATCGGAAACATAAATGGTTTGTGTCGTCTTTCTTTATATGCTCTTGATTCCGTAGGCTTTTAGTTATTTCTATAACTAAATATATTCCATGTTTATTACAAAAGTTTAAATAAATTTGAAGGGATCTACATAGTTGGGTTTTCACTTCGACATCACAAATTTAAAGTGATGATGCATGCGTTGTGCTTTCATTTCTTCCCTTTACTGTTCTTTTCTTAAAAAATAAATTTTGGATTTGATTTGTCCTTATCGTTTTCTTTGAAATTCATTTGTCACCAACTCACTATTCTTCAAATCAAATTTGGTTTACACTCATGTTTTTTTTTAACTGTAAATATCAATGTTATCAAACTTAGTTCAGATGAGTGACTCGAATATATAAAAAAAGTCAATAATTAAAAGAATGCAATCGAGTTCGATAAGATTTAGGTGGGATTGGCCTATGGTTAGATCGCACTAATTTTATGGTGGGGTTAGGATGAACTGGCTTAAACTATAGGGATCAACTCGGGTTTGACAATATTGATTAATATTATTGAGCTTGAATTTTTTCTTTTCTTAACTTGATTTAAACTAAATCTTGTGGCCATTTAATTTAAATCATTGATTAAACTTAAAGAAAACCTAGTTTTTTATTAAAAAAAAAAATCTTTAGAGGCATCACTTGGTATAATTAAAAAAAGTGATTAAATTAGAACCAGTTAGACGAATCCATTCTAGTTTAACCATTAGCTTACTTTTTTGAAAATACTTTGAAAATTTTCTAGAAACTAGATATCATGAGTTCATAGACTATCTTATTAAACCTTATACAAGTACTATTATGACTTTCTTAATTTAATTTATTTTCCAAAATACCCTTTTGAAAAAAAAAAGGTCTAACTTATAAGTAAAGAACGAGAAGGGGAAAAAAAAGGATAACTTTTGTTTATAAAATGAAAGAAATTGGTAAATTGAATTTATTTATTTACAAAAGGGGAAAATAAAAATTTTTTGTATTTTAAGTCTCCCCGTAATGGTCTATAAATGCCTATGTACCAATTATTTAAGATCAAACTTCCATAATGCATTTCAAAAATTTAAGTTGATTTATTTATTTTAATTTTAGAAAATAGTCGGGTTTACGTTAACTATCTTTTTAATCTTTATTTAAAAAAAAATTAAGAAAGGGACATAAATTTGGATATCTATTTTTGAGAAATCCTAAAAGAAGTCCTATTTTATAAGAGGGTTTATTCATTCATTTATTTATTTAAAAATAAAAACATTTTCTAAGCACTAAAAGTTTATTTATTTATTTCTTCTTTGAAAGATTTTATCCTAAATTTGTAAAAAGGGGTTTTATATAGCAGAATTAAAATAAATTAACTAATATAGAATAAAACAAATAAAGAAGGGAAAAAAAAGAGAAGATAAATTGGGTTGAGAACTAGTTAAGGCGTGGGTCGAATGTACGGGTTAGGATACGAATCAGTAAGTTAGATTTAGGTTAGGAACTGATTCATAATGCATGTAACTGGAATTGGAGAGAAAACAAGTGGCCATCAAAGGGTGATTCAAACGTCTCTATTGGCTAAATCGAGTGAGTCAAGTGACTTCCATGACAAAGTCATTGATGACACTAAGCTTAGTGACAATGCCTTAACATTTCGTGGTGGTTTTGATAGTTGTGAGATAGCCAGCAATGGTGGATTGGTTTGCCTCATGTGGTGGTCGCTAGGGATGAAGCGATGGTTAAATTGGGGATTCTAGAGTATTACGAGTCTTATAGTAGGGTTAGTTATGCATAAGGATAAGTAGAACTGGTTGATTCGCATGATGAAAGGGGCAACAGTTAGTGTTTAGGCAGGTGGTGATGGTGGTTGTGATAAGAGGCATGATAACTCACCATGGTGGTAACTATTTGAAGCTAGAAGCTTAGGGATATTCACTATAGTGTTGATCCAACTCTAAAGCTTCTTAAGAGCCTTCAATTTCTAGATAATGGGTTATGCGGTAGACAAAGCGAGAGCCTTGAAAGTATTTGTATGTATGATTAATGTGAGTTTCTTGAGTGATAGTACATGCCCTAGACGAGCATGATAAGTTCCATTTATACTTGCTCGAATACGAGCAAACATGGAAAGCTCCTTTAATGTTCAAGTCAACCATGATTCTATAACCTGGTCAATCTTTGAATTCACAAAAAATGTGAGATTCAAGTGATTCTATGAGCTGTGGATGACCAAAAATGCGATAAAGATTGAAGATAGCCTCTTGTTTTTGCTCGATATACTCGGATTCAATAGATTCATTTAAATGCTAGAATCTTGAATTGTGATTTTTCTCAATCTTCAAAGGCTAATTTAAGTAGGTAAATGGAAGAACAAAGACATGATTTAGGTCTCTATGCATAGTATCCTAGTTGATTTCATTGAGAAAGCAGCTATCTAATAAGGGAAAAAAATGCAGGGAAGATGAAGTCAACATCTCTCAATTGACTCATGTACCCGATCAGAAGGCACCATGTGGCACTTCAGTCAAGCAAAAAAATAGATAAATAAAAAACACAAATTGCACTTGCAAAGAATTGAACCCAACACTTAAGACATCATGCATACACCCATGCATACACCCTAACCACTATGTAAAGCTGTAAATGAGTCGAGCCGAGCTTTCATTGAGACTGAAAATTAGAGGCTCGAGCTCAAGCTTATTAAGGTTTTGAAGCTTAAGCTCCGCTCGTTTACCTAAACTAGCTAAAGCTCATATATCTAAACGAGCATGTATACGAGCTCTTGTATATCTACACGAGCCTATACTTAAGCTCGTTTATAGCTTAAGCTTAAGCTTAAAGTTGAGCTCATTTAGATAAATGAGCTTAAATAAGAATAATAGATTAAATGAATATATAAATAGAGATAATGCATTTTGTTGCTATTAATATGAAATAATGAAAACCAATTATGTTTAAGGAAAAAAAGGGAATCTCTATTAGTGAAAAATTAAAATGGCAATTAACATTTTATAGACTTGGTTAGCCTAAAAAATGGAAATATTTGAAGAATTAAAGGAGAGAGAGAAAAAAAGAGCAAATTACTTATTTTTCCCTTCATATTATTAAGATATATTGGAATAGTATATGTTTTAATAGTTATTTTCAATATGTTTCAAGGGTATTTTGGGAATTTCATTAAGGCATCAAAAGACCCTTCCCTTTGGCTTTAATGATGTAGATAGATATAAGATTAAAAATATAAGAATTAAAAAACATATATATATTACATAATAAAATAATGAGCTTACTTATGAGTTGGCTTATTAACAATATAAACAAGCCTCCTTACAAACCAGCTTGTTAACAACACGAATGAACTTGCTCGTTAACAATATGAATAAGCTCGCTCATAAGCTTAAATTTAGAGCTTAAGCTCAGCTCGTTTACTAATCTAACTCAAATTGAGTCAAGCTCGAGTAACTCAACTCATTTGCAACCCCACCATTATGCTTATCATGACCTAAACAGTATCATTATTATGGTAGATTCCCATATACCGCATAAAAATCTACGATCAACCCCCTCATTGATCATAAGCCTTATATACTATACATAAAGTTCATTCGACTCCATATTACCATCAAGCTCATAGATAAGTAATATTAAGCATGGTGACTAAAATCTAACATTTAATTACAAAAGCAATAAAGTTAGAAGATGGATTCATAGAATTTCACAATAAAAATATTTTACAACGTATTTAAAGTCTAACAAAAGTCTGCATTAAGAAAGTCTAACTATGAAGTTAACTAAATAAGTAAATATATCTACAAGTCACTATTACAAAATTTCCTTTTCGCTTCTTGAACACACAATCCCATCTCGGCATGAGACTCACCTTGGGTATTCCTTAGCTTAAATTAATGAAGAGGTGGTTCTACAATAAAAGAAATTTGTTGGGGTATAAACTTTCACTTAGTGAGTTAATCTCTTTGCCATGCCATATAAACAATATAATTTAATGCATAATATATGAATGCATGAACAATCAGAATACCAACCAATATATGCAGCAACCTAAGAATTGCATGCAATTCAGAATTATATCCCTTGTAGTCAGGGTTGGAGATAATTAATTTACACAAACCATTAACTATGTCTTAGCACTTGGGTTTTTCTTCCAATTGCATCAACGTGCTTAAATCGACTTAAACATATACGTAATATATAAATACAAAATTTTCCTTTCATACAAAAGTATACTTTCCTTTTTCAAAAAATCAAAATTTATGCTAAAATCTTACGTCTAACATATAGTGGCCCCTACAGTCTACATCATATACCCTAAGCAAAAGTCACAAGACATGGCCCTTCACTAACAGTTAGCATCTCTTAGCACCTAGTAAGCCCGATAGTTTAGGATAGAGACTCAATAATATAAATGGGACACATTTGCTTAATCCTAGCAGGAGTCTCCACTCCTGTGAGTCCCTTTTCACCTTCCACGTGAGGTAGCAATCGATATAATTATAATGCAAATATGAAAAATGCATGACTCATTGAATTTCTTAATTGAATACTTAATTAATTCAATTTCTATTGTAATCAAGCAATTTCATTCCTTACAACCATGCACAACTATCATCACAACAATTCCCATTATTATCTTATTAGCAAGTCACAACATTCAATCATAATACAGTACACATGTATTTCCCATATCCCACAAGCATTTAATTTCGTTATAAAAATTTAAGTACAACTATACTACATGCAAAACCAAGTATGAAGTCATCGAGAATCACTTACTCAACCATAGCGGATTAGTCGTAATAATCCAAGGGTAGGTTGTCTCTAATAGTAAAGCCCCCTAAACATCGTAAATATGATAATATTAATAGTTTAAGACAAAATTGAAAGGCTAATCCTGCAACTCTTTAAGTTATACTTCTCACTTTGTTTCGTATTTTTCCCCAATTTTACTTAAAACTTCAATCGCATATAACATTTTCGTTTTAAATTCGATTTTTATGATCTTATAGTCGATTTTTGTCGTTTTCAAGTGCACTTTATTGTGGTGTGGTTAGATTTTTGAGATAAAGCACACAAATCTATCCACTAGTCAAAACAGTAGCGGTCCTCATAGTTTGGTGCTCTTTAGGGCTTAGTTTGGTTGTTGGGCTTTTTGTTATCTTAGGAAATCTTTTGGGCTTAAGCTTATGACTTTATTCTAAGCTTAAAACAATCTTCAAGGCTAGACTTCCATCCTTGTCTTACGGCTTTGGTGCTATCAACATTTTCTTCGATTTTCATGTGGGCTTATGTGGTTAAATGAGCTTGTTTTTTTGTCTAAACTAAAGTTAGTCACTTTATTGGGCTTAGGGAGTATTATGTGGGCTTCTTATGAGTCTTAAAACAACTTTTCTTGAGTGATTTAGGTGCTAGTAAAAAATTTGGTGAAGGCTCAACTTGGAGTTCTAAGCTTGTTTTAAATGTTTTAGGCTTGGTTTTGAGTTTTACGCCTTATACACTTGTTATGCTTAATTTGGTTAGTCTTTTCACTTTGTTTACTTTGTTCTATCATGTTTTTAAGTGAGTTTTCTTGGGGTTCCAGATCTGGACGGTTTGGTACAAGGGTCTTTAACTTGATTTTTTAACTCATTTTATCATTTCCTTAAGTTTAAGTGATTGGTCAAGAACCTATGCTACTTATATTCCAACTGCTACTTATATTAGGTGATTATTTAGCTTATGTACTACATAAAAATAATAGATCATATACTTATCATAAACTTTACGCCATAATTCACATCTTAAAAAGTTGATTTGTTCATAAAACATCATGTATTGGATTTCTCTTTTACCTAAAACCAGATTTAAGTATGCTTAACTTAATAGAAGTCAAAATAACATTTAAATGAGCTAAATACTCTACACGTCTAGTCTGTTGCTCCTTTGTCCATGTACATATTTCATGATTTTCTCAACTTACAAACTTCTATCATAAGTGTTAGACATGTATCCTTCATAATATCAACTTGGTATGCTCATAGTCTACCTTTTATGTAAGAGATTCATAGACTTACTATTTAAGGTGGTCTAACTATTTTATCACCTTATGTTCATGCCAATATCTTCATGAAAATGTAGTCTCCTTACATGGCATACTAGAGCATGTAGCAAGAAAATAAATTTACTCATCCTAAAAGCATAAAAATAGGTGTTTGTACAACTAAGAGTCCTCTTATGCTCTATGTTTTCCTTCCCCTTCTTGTAAGCTCTTTTAGAAACCAAAGTCTTGATGTTTGAGGTGAGTTTTGGGCATGTTTTAAGGTTTCCAAAGATGGCTTTTGAAGTGGACAATGGAAAGCAACAAAATCAAGTTATGCCATGAGTGTGGGTATGAGATATGTGGAGGCAAGTGTAAGATTGGTGGGGCTTAGCTTCCTCTTTTGGTTTATGTGTTTAAAATGGGAAAAGGGAAATCAAAGAGGGGAGAAAATGAGAGAGAGAGTGCAGGTTGGATATGTGTCTATAATGTATCCAACAAGCTTCTTTTTGTTGGCTTTTATCAAGTACATGTGCTATACTTTAACATGATTGGATGATATAAGCAATAAGGAGTAAATAGTGCTTGTGGAAGACAATTGGTTTAATGTGTGATTGATGAAGTATGCACCCTTACCCACCCTACCCCCACACACACCCCCCCACCCCCTAATTCCCTTGTCTTACAACTTGCCATATAGGGGGCAAATAGGGCATAGCTCTTGTCTTATCACTTGTTTGAAAATTAAATTGATAAAGTGAAAAGAGATAACTTATCCTTATGTAGCATAAGTTATGGTAGGATAAGGAAATGGTCTGATCACTAGCTTTTGATAAATTATTAGGTGATAGTTGGTTCCAACTTTTAATTGATAAGTTATTTAAGGTGGTTAGTTGGTTCACTTATCCATATGTAATATAGCTTATAAGTAAAGATAAGAGAATTATCTTATATGTAATTCTTTTAAAGTTTAGTTCTTAAATTAACTCATAAGTTATGATTTGTTTCTCATAAGGTCTTTTAATTTTTTAGAGTTAAATAAAATTATTCAAATTAAATTCTTAATTTTTTAGGGTCACATGTCCTTAACTATACTAGGGTTTAGGATTTAGGGTTTTAGATAACTTAAAGTCTGTTATTCTTGCGTTTGAGTTTTTGTCAATAATGAACTCTTGAATTGAAAAACTAAGTTCGTTTTTAAATGTAAACTTAAATTCTTAGTGTAGTTGATCCTTGAGAATGATCAAGAAGCACTCTTAGTTTATTCACGTATTCTTTAAATAGTAAGTTTTACAATGCTATTGTTCATACATTAAACTTATATCAAACATTACATAAGCTAGATTGTTTTTAACAAAATGAATTTGGTTCAAATACAATCTAAACTCACTTAGCCATTATCAAAGATGAAAGTATACCATAAAAATGGCCAAGTCAATTTACACATGTAAAATATTTTTAATTTGATAAGTTTCCAGTCTTAAGTTCATTACTTGTTTAGTTAATTTATTATTTTAATAACCTCATCAACTTAAATCCAATTGAGGCCCTTTTTAAAGCCACAATTAGATAAAATTGACTTTTCCTCCATGGTATAAAAATAACTAACCCGAACTTTGGTCGAAATATTGGGTTTTATGAAAAACCTAACGTTCTTTTATACGACTTAGAACTTATCAAATCACATATGCATGTTTGACCCTCTCCATGTGATCTAATGAACCTAAAATGGCTATAGACTCTAATTTATACTCTCTCTTTTATTACATTTTTTTCAATTTTTAAATTTTTTTTTATTCTTTTGTATTTTCTAATTTTTTTATTTTTCTATTAGGACCCTTTCTCTTTATTTAAAGAAAAAAATCCTAAAAATTACAAGGAAGCAAAAAATGAGATGTCTACAAATATGAAATGTAAATCTAATACGTAAAAATTTTAATTATATCACGAGTTTTAGTGGCTACCAAGTGTTAATCCTTCTAACAAAATTTTCTACTTTCCTTTTTTTTTTCCTTTTACAATTTATTTTTTTACATGCTTTGAATCATTATAATTGATGGTATTGTAATTTTCAATTCCGTAAAAGTTGTGACAAATGGTACTATTAGTAAGATAATTTTTACTTTGTTTTATTATACCCAATTTTTTCAATTAGAATATTCTTCTGTTGAGTTTTTCCTTAATATATTTTCATAATAAAAAAAAAATATGAGGATGAACTTAATAAGTTTATCGAGTTTGCAAGACATACTAGAGAAAAGAAAGGTTAAGAAGGAAAATAAGATTGAAAATTGTAAGTCAGAATATTAGTCAAAAAGTATATCAGCAAAAGTAAGAGTTACATTTGACTATACACTTATTCAAATTTAGAAGTTTACCTCTAATTTCTTTTTATTTGAACAAGTTAAGTTGGAAAAATATATAGAAGCCCTAGCTCTGCTTTATTAGACATATTTGGGTAATGTGTTCAATTTTGTTCTACTAAAGTTGGATTTAGTCCATAGGGGTTCTAAGTTAGATTAATCTCAAATTTATAGAATGGTTGATTACTGGTTGAGTCATATATCCAAATAAAATTTAAACATGTTAGGAAGCTATGTTAAATAAGGTTTTTTTCAAATTCTACAAGGTTCAATGCAACTTTTTTTTTTTTTTTTTATAAGTTTGCAGCTTGGTTGTTGATAAAATTTTCATGGAACTTAAGGTATTTTGTTGAGGATAAGGATGGATATTTTGGATAAATTCAACTAGATTGTTAGGAATTATTTTTATTTCAAAATTCAAATAAGATTTAGAAGATGTTAACTGGTTATTCACGGGAGATATGCTTGATCAAGTGCCAGACCATTTTTGAAGAGCCAGCTTGATTTATCAAGATCTTATCATATCTTTTCGAACTTATCCATATGGTTGAGCAGTAATCCTCAAAGTTTTGGAATTTAAACCGTTCTAGAGTTTATTGAACACATCCTCATGTGCAACAACTTTCAAATTACACAAGCTTAGTAAAGTAATAAATCAGGAACAATAGGAGTTAAGTTTTCAAAAAATATTTGGTTCCTATTTTTATTGGATTATCTCTCAAACAACAAAGATATTTGTATTTAGATAAAACCTTCTTGAAGAAAAATCTAGAACTAATCATTTCTTGTTATTACACGGAAGATTGATTCAAGATAAATTGAAGCTAAACAAGATTGACATAGAAAAAATCAAGATGAGAACTAAAATTAAAAAAAAAAAAACCCTCTCTTATGAACATTGATAGAAACTCTATTAGAAACTTAGTAAAAAACTGAGTGAAAATAGTCTTCTTATTTCATTGTTATTGCATTTGTGTGAATGTTGTGAGTTATTTGATTGTATTGTCTCATTTTCTTTGTAAACATTATTGTCATTGTAATTTGAATGTATGTAAGGTCAAAGAGTTCTCTAAGTCATGTGTTTAGCATAGGAAGAACAAGTGAGATAAGATAGAGAAGTGACTAGATATCCTTGTGACTTTTGATTAATTTTTGTTTAGTGAAAAGATTAGACTAATAGAACAACACCAATAAGGAGGATTAGGTCCCTAGCAATGGAGCTGCAAGAGAGCAGTAAGCAAAAGGCCAAATCTCTATAAATTGATCGCCTAATCTTCTTTCTCTCTACTCTATTTAGTTTTTGACCTTTACTATTTGTGTTTTTATTTTTGCGCCTTAAGTTAAACAATTAATTTTCAACTACTTATCACGCTATTTAAGCTATTAAGAGGGATTTTGTTTTTAAATCGAAAATTTTTAGTTTTTGCAAAAGATATTAATTCACCACTCTCTTCATATCTTACACGAGACCTACAATTGGTATTAGAGTCTTGCTCGAATATCACAAAGAGTCAAGATTAATGGCAGAAAGTAGCGGTTCATTAACTATTCAACTTAGTAAGGCTCCATTTTTTATGGTACTAATTTTCTTTATTAGAAATTCAGGATGGAGACGTATATCAAAGCAATCGACTATCAGGCTTGGGGAATTATTTCAAATGGAGATGTTAAAGTTTCAGAAATACCTCTTATGATAAATGAAATCATGAAAGTTGAATTGAACTCAAAGGCTAAGAATTTGCTTCTTTTGACTATTGCACCTTCTAAGTTTTATCTAATCTCTTCTTGTGGCATAGATAAGGAGATCTAGGATACACTAGTTCAAACATATGAAGGAATGGCTACCATTAAGGAGACAAGGATCAATACCTTGATGTAACAATATGAGACATTTTGTATCTTTCTTAATAAAGACTTAAAAGATTCATTTAGTCATTTTATTGCTATAATTAACGAGCTATCATCTCTTGGAAAAAGAATGAGTGATGCAGATTTTGTTAGGAAAATGCTTAGGATCCTTCCTAAGGCTTGGAATGCAAAGAAGACAACTATTAAGGACACATGTGATATGATAAAACTTAGTTTAAGTCAATTACGCAGCAAGCTGATGGCTTATGAAGTTAAGTTCCTCAAGTCAAAAAGTATGTTAGAAGATTTGAAGAGAAAGTCCATAGCCTTTAAAGCCAGGGATGTTGAAGTAGATTCAAAAAGTGACGAATCTTATGAAGATGAAGAAGAAGATGTATCAAAGCTAGCTATGCGTTTAAACCGTCTACTAAAAAAGAAAGGTAAGAAAGTTTATAATTCAAAAAGGTTTTCATCTAATAGAAACAAGAATGATGTAGGAAAAGGTTATAAAGAGAAAGAAGAAAAGACATTCAAAGAAAAGAAGGAGATCGTATGTTATAAATATAAGAAACCAAGACATATTAAGTATTAGTGTCCAATGCTGATCAAGAAAATGGATTAATACAAGAAAAATCGTAAATCTTTAATGGCCACATAGAGTGACTTAAACAAGTTAGAAACTAAGGCAAAAAGTACAGAAGATGATACTAAGGAAGCAAACTTGTGTTTGATGGCTCTTTTTGAGGTAAGCTCTGAATTTGATGATGAAATTCTAGAAGATATATATACCGAGATAAATAAATTATTAAAAGCTCTTACTAAGGCTAATGACAAGAACATAAGAATTGATCATGAGAGTAAGTTATTAAAAGAAGAAGACGCTGCTCTCATTCAAACAAATAAATTGATAGCAAATGAGAACGAAATCTTAAAAAATGATGTTGAAGGGTTTCACATTGTTAGGAAAGCAGGAGTAAAGGAGAATTTGATATTAAAAGAAGAAATAAAAGGCTTGAAAGGACAAGTTGATGTTTTGTCGAGTTCAATAAAAAATACTTTCAAAAAAATTGATGAAAGAGATAAAAAAACTCCAAATGCTTATCTCCAGTCAATGTATAGATTAATCTAAAACTGGATTGGGATTTGAAAATGGTGAATCTTCACATTCTAAATGAGAGATGGTGTTCGTAAGACCTAAAGAAGCAAGTAATAAAAAAAAAATTGACAATAAGGAAGAAGAAAAGGTTGTTGAGCAAGTTAGAAAGACAAGTAGAACCTCTTCTGATTAGAACAGAAAGTATCCACGAGTAAACAAATACTTCAAAAGCTCGATCAAAAAGTATGTCAGAAACTATCAAACAACAAGTTTAAGAAATATGGTAAGCAACAGGTATAAAATTCAAAAACCCTATGCGTACCTCTTTTGTAACAAGCTTAAACACATTAATAAACATTACTTGTATAGAAATTTCAAGCTCAGCAATTGTCAAGTGAAAAATCAAAATACGAGCTTGAATTTTAAGGGACCTAGGCTTTGCTAGGTTCGTGAATAAAGTTGATTTGTTTATCATGTATGTAGGAACACAAAGCCAAAAAAAAAAAAAAAAAGGAATATGGTACCTCGATAGTGGCTGTTCGAAGTACATGACTCATGATGCTTTGTTGTTCACAAACTTAGTTTAGCAAGAAGATGACTATGTTAAATTTGGAGATAATGGTAGAGGTAAGATAGTTGCAATAAGTACAATTGGTTTTCCTCCCAATACAATTGAAAATGTATCTCTTGTAAAAGGATTAAAACATAATTTGTTAAGTATAAGCTAACTTTGTGATAAAGGATACAAGATAACTTTGTGATAAAGGATACAAGATAACTTTTGAACATAACAGATGCATTGGTTTTGATAAAAATGGATCTAAGCTCTTTGAAGGATTTAAGAAGAAAGATATTTATCTAATCAAGTTTGTAGAAATTAATTCAAAAAGTTGTTTCTCATTTGTGCATGATAATATTTTCTATGGCATTAGAAATTGGAACGTGTGAACTTATATCAAATGGAGAAATTATCTAATAAGAATTTAGTAAATGGTTTACCAATGTTAAGAATTCAAAATGATATTTACTCTACTACCTGTATGAAGAATAAGATGAGTTCAGTTTCTCATAAGAGTAAGAATATCATCTCCACTAAAAGACCTTTAGAATTATTACACTTGGATTTATTCAGTAGTATTAGAACATTAAGTCTAATTGAAAATAAGTATGGTTTAGTGGTTGTTGATAATTTTTCTAAATATTCCTGGATTCTATTTCTTCGTCATAAAAGTGATGCATTTAAAAATTTTGAAGTATTTCCTAGACAAGTTCAAAATGAAAATGGAGCATCTATAATCAATCTTAGGATAGATCATGGAAAAGAATTTGATAACATTGATTTCATGACATTTTGTGAGAATAATTGCATAACTCACAATTTCTCTACTCCATATACACCATAACAAAATGAGGTAGTGGAATGTTAAAATATGACTATTCAAGAAATGACAAGAACCTTGTTGAATGAAAATAAAATAGCTGAGTATTTTTGAGCTAAAGCTGCATCCATTGCATGTTACATTATTAATCGTGTCTACATAAGACCTTTGACTAACAAGACATCATATGAAATTTTTGAAGGTAAGAAACCTACTGTTTGTATTTTCATGTGTTTGGTTATAAGTGTTTTGTGAAGAGAACAAGTAAAGTTTTAGAAAAATTTGAGGAATGAGCAAAAGAAGTAGTATTTATAGGATAGTCACTTAATTCTAAAGCTTTCCAAGTATACAATAAAGTATCTAAAGTAGTTGGAGAATCTATTAATGTCAAATTTATTAAGGAAACGAGAAAAGAGGATTCTGATGATGAAGCACCCATGACTACTAAGAAAAATCAAACTTAACGAAATGGTAAAGGAGTGTCAAAACCCAAGTTAAAACCTTTGTTAGAAAGTACTTTTGGAAATTTTTCTACTCCTAGTAAGCCAAAAGGGAATTTTGATGGCTCAAGAAGGACTCATACCAGATCTGATGCTACTGGTAAAACAAAACCATAATTTGAAGGGTTGTCAGAAAGTAAGTTAGAAAGTCTTGTAGGTTTGCATCATTCTCCTGAACAAGTAATAGGTAATGTTCATTCTAGTTTTAGAACTAGATCTATTCTTCAAAATATAGAAAATCATTTTGCATTGCTTTCTAAGGTTGAACCTAAATCTATTGATGAAGCTTTAAGTGATAATAATTGGATTAATGTAATGCAAGATGAACTCAACCAACTCTAAAGGAATCAAGTGTGGAAATTAGTACCTAGACCTAGTAATAAATCCATAATAGGTATTAAGTGGGTGTTTAAGAATAAGTTAGATGAAAATGGAAAAATTGTAAGAAATAAAACTAAGCTAGTAGCTAAAGGATATTCTTAAGAGGAAGGGATAGAATTTTACAAAACTTATGCACATGTAGCAAGGTTAAAAGCTATCAAATTATTGCTTGCTTTTCTTAGCTTTAAATTTTTCAAATTGTTTCAAATGGATGTAAAAAGTGCTTTCTTAAATGGGTATATTAAACAAGAAGTGTATGTTGAGCAACCCCCATGATTCGAAGATCCATTTAAGTTTGATTATGTCTATAAGCTCAAAAAGGCTTTATATGGTTTGAAATAAGCACCATGTGCTTGGTACGAAAGGTTGAGTGAATTCCTGTTGAGGAATGGCTTTCAAAGAGGTAAAGTAGATACAACTTTATTCTTGAAATATTATGATCATGACATTTTAATTGTGAAAATATATGTGTAGGATATATTATTTAGTTCTACTAATGAAAGTTTTTGTCAAGAATTTTCTAAGCTCATGTAAGCAGAATCTGGGATGTCACTCATGGGAGAACTAAATTTCTTCTTGTGACTTCAAATTAAGCAGACTAACCATGGTATATTTGTTCATTAAGAAAAATATACCAAAAAATTTTTAAAGAAATTTGGTTTTGAAAATTCCAAAGGATCATCAACTCCAATGAGTACATCAAACAAATTAGACTTAGAAGGCAAAGGTAAGAAACTAAATGAGAAGCTATATCGTAGTTTAATTGTTTCCTTATTATATCTTACTGCCTCTCGCCTTGATATTATATTTAGTATGTGCATATGTGTAAGATTTCATAGTGATCTAAAAGAAACATACCTATCTGTTGTAAAGAAAATTTTTAAGTATATCCTCAACACTGCAAAATTAGGAATCTGATATCATAAAAATCATAATTTTGATTTGATTGGATATTCAAATGCTAATTATTCATGCTGCAAAGTGGATTGAAAGAGCACTTTCAATACATGTCAGTTTTTAGGGGACAAATTAGTTTCTTGATCTTCTAAGAAACAAAATTCTATTGCACTCTCTACAGTAGAAGTAGAGTATGTTTTTATTGGTAGCTGCTATGCTTAGATTTTATAGTTAAAACAACAATTGTTAGATTATGGGTTGTCTTATAGAAATATTCCTATTAAATGTGATAAACTAGTGCTATAAACTTGACAAAAAATCCGATTCATCATTCTCGATCTAAACATATTGAGATAAGACATTATTTCATAAGAGATCATGTGAATAATGGAGATATCACAGTAGATTTTGTACCAACTGATAATTAGTTAGTAGATATATTTACTAAACCTCTTGAAAATATTCGTTTTGAATATATCAGGAATGAGATAAGGGTTTGTAATCCTTTTAGTTAGATATTTATTTATTTATTTTGTAATATTTATTTTAATATACTAAAATTTAAGATGTAAAATATTAACTTATAAAATCTTAAAGATATCTTTTTTCTCTCCTATAGCGATTCTTTTTCCATATTTTCCTACGTGCAATTAGAAGTATGATTTCTTCTTAACTGTAACCATGCCCATTAAAAGTACATTTCTTTTTCATGCTTAACAAAACCATAGCACATTCTGCAGTTAGATTAACTCCCTCTCACAATCTTTTCAATACACGCCCATTTTCCTTTCTTTAAATCCTTACTTCTCTCTATCAAGCCTTGCAACTTAAAGAGTCTACTCGATTTCAAACAATCTTTCATAAGTCTAGGAAGAAATCACCAGCTATTACTATGAATCTTCTTGATGAACCCTCTGATTCCATCGAAATTCCTCATAGTAACCCAACCAAGGCTATTCTTGAGTCAAATCCAAACCCTAACCCTAAACCTCATCCAAACCTTGTTTCGAATCTCTGTCAAGATCCGATTTTTGATCAAATTATATAGAATGTGGAAGGAAAGAGTAGTTCAGAAAGTATAGCCATAGGAACTGAGGTTTCTAAAGGAAAAACTCCTAAAGAAGAAAGAAAAAAGAAAGCTTCTCAAAGGAGAAAATTAGTAACAAAAGCAATGAAAATATTTGACTTTGAAGTTTCTTCTAAGAAAACTAAGAGACCTTCTCATGGTAAAAAAAAAAAAAAAAAAAAAGGAAGTGTTTTGAGGAGTCTAATGAAGATCGGAAAGAAAGTTAGAAAGATCAAAGGTAAACTTATTTAATTGAATTACTTCAATTTTCCATATTTTCTTAGGAAAGGTTTATACTTTGATAAGATAGTAGATTTACTAGGGTGTAAGAAACTTTGTGACATTGATGAAGTTTTGCATGGAGAAATTATTGTAGAATTTTATGAAAATGTGGATTTTAGTAGAAAGGATGTAGTAAAATTAGCAATTAAAGGTAACAAAGTAGAAATAACCAAGAAAGATATAACTAAATGTTTTAGTTTAAAGGATGTACAAGATAGTTGGTTTATCCAAAAAGGATTTGTTCACCTTGTTGAATGACTGGGTTGAAGGTAGTGATGATAGGAATGTTTTTGTGTTTGATTTTGAGCTGGTTGTGAGATTAATACACAAATTGATAGTAAGTTGTATATTACACAAGAGGGGCATTACCACAATTGTATTTGCTGAAGATGCTTTAATTTTGTTGAGCATTAAACTGAAAAAGGATTTAAACATTCTAATAGGAATCAACCCCTTAGATTGATTACAAGAAGTCAAGTTAGAGGACTTTAAGGGCTTACATAGAAAATACTAGCTCTAAGCCATAATCGAGACGAGGACTCCTATCCTAATCTGACCACCTGTAGACCTATCTCTTAGATCCTCATGTGTATCTAACATGCTCCTACCCAACAGCAAAGTCTTAATCTAGAGATAGCCCAAAACTAGCTAAGTTGAACTACCAACCTGACCCACTAGCGTCTAACTTCAAGACAATTGAACTTTTGCTAGGCTACTTAGCTCCCCACTTGACCCAAATCAGGTCAGCCCCTAATTGTAACCCATTCTTGTTTCCGTCTACATTGTATCATATCCCAAATGTCCAACCACCAAGCAATACATGTTTTTTGACACAATGTTCTAGAATGATTCTTTCATTTCCATATTGTATATTCTTTGTCTCTTTTATCCTTTTTAGTATGTCTTATGTAACCTAGTGTAAAATATCCCCTTTTGTCTTTTCATACATATAGAATAACCTTAGTGGGTAAGTATATAAACCCTTACTTTCCTTATATGACACAAATCCTTTTCAATACAAAAATGACTCATTTGAGCGACCTTAGTGTTCTTGTTATCCCTTAACTCTTATCTATTCCCTTTAACAAGGAGTAGTGGCAAATAACCCTTTAGTTCGAGCTAGTGTGTCATATCTAGTGAATTATAGGTCGAGTAGGATCGAGTAGTGAGTCATATCTATTCGGTAGTTTCCCGGGTTTGTTAGTTTCTTTTCTATTTCCTTTTCAATTCGTTTATTGTGGTGCTTCTCCGTATATACGACTCCGGAGTCACATCAGCTTCGCTGATATTAGAGCATGGTTCTACGAGGGAGTATGTAAAGTTGCAGTGAAGTTTTTGTTTGCCTTACAGTTTGTGACTACTATATTCCTTCCGTAGCTACTGTAGTGTGTTGGTGTAATAGCAAATATGGTTTCATTGTTACTTTGTTTTACTCTATTTTTCATTATGAAAACAAAGCAAGTTCATTTCTACTCTATTTAGTGACTATTAGATATTAAGGTTGTTAGTAGCTTGTTAATTTGTTCGAGAATGTATTGCACTATGTCAAATTCGAGTGCTCAAGGAGTTATCGGTAACCAGGGTAGTGATGCTCAACCTGGTCATGGCCATAATGGAATTAACACCCTAAGGTCCATTGATGAGAGACTTAATAAGCTCATAAACCATGTTAAGAGTCTAGTCACAGTAATGCAAGTAAACAAGCAATAAACCCAAGGTGTACAGCTGCCTAACCTACAAGAGAATGCCCTTTGAGAGACCCCATGGCCAAGACAACTGAACCAATCGCCTAATTTGACCACAACGAGTTGGAGGAGTAGCAGGCCAAGCCGCTAGTCGAAAGTTAGAGTTAGAGGAGATTGAAGAAGAAGACGAAGAATTGGATGTTGAAGAATTTGGGGAGGAAAAAGAGGAAGCTGACTATTACTCATTACCAGGATGAAGACACCAAGCTTCTCAAGGGCTAAATAATGTCAAGGTTCAAATCCCACCCTTTAGTGGAAGTAGAGATGCTGATGAATCCTTAGAGTAGGAAGAGAGGGTCGAGAAGGTATTTGACTGCTACAAATACATGGATACCATTAAGATCTAACTTACTGCATTGGAGTTTATAGGGTATGCGACAATGTGGTAGAAAAATCTGAATTCAGCTCGAGTAAGGGATGGAAGATAAGGTGTCAGAACTTAGGATGGGATGAAGAGGTTATTGAGGGGTAGATTTGTACCCAAGATGTACCTGCAAGATATGTTTGCAAAATTGCAAGAGCTTTACCAAGGAAATCGATCTGTTGATGACTATACCAGAGAGTTCCAAATGTTGATGATCTGAGCCGATGTAGAAGAACTAGAAGCCTATATAGTATTAAGATTCATTTCCGAACTTAAGCATGAGGTTCGCAATATCGTTGAAGTACAAAGGTTTCATACTTTAAAAGAGGCAATCAAAATCACGTAGAGGGTCGAAAAGTAGAGGAGAAATGTTCTGAGCTAACCTAAGCAAACATTCTCTCAAGGTCCCGTATTGCGTCAACATGTTCAAGCCAACCCAAGGAGGCCATATTGAGCTGAGGAAAGGAATGACTAATCTAATGAATACCAAGTAGACTAACATGGCTGAATAAGGTAGTCAAGCCGACTTGAGACTTAGCCGACCCCAAGAATCTATGAGCAAGGCCAGCCATTTAGATGAAAGACCAGGGAGGCAAAGTATTTTAAATGCTTAGGCTTCGAAGACATGGCTGCTGAATGTTAGAACCATCATGTCATGATACTCTAAGGAGATGTGGTGGATAGTATAAATGAGAGCAACCCTAAAGAAGAAAAGAATGTTGGAGAACCTAAAGTAAGAGAGGAAGAGGAAACCTATGTCTATGCCAACCAGGGAGAAGTAATGACCTTAGTCTTGAGATGAGTCCTAAATTCCTTACCAAACTTTGAAGAGGACCAAAGAGAGAATTTGTTCCATATCGAGTGTACCGTCAAAGGCCAACTATGCATAAGCATCATAGATAGAGGAAGTTTTACTAATGTCGTTGTACAGTCCTTTGTGCAGAGCTTGGGTCTACTGACCTCAAAGCATCCCTAACCTTATAAGCTATATTGGCTTCATGATAAGGGTGCTTTGCACGTAACTGAACAAGTTACTGTACCATTCAGTGTTGGGAATGTATAGAGGGACGAAGTAATGTGCGATGTCATCCCTATGGGCGCTTCATATCTGCTAATTGGATGACCTTGGTTATTCGACCGACGTATCACTCATGATAAGTATAAGAACACCTATGCCTTTGTCAAGGATGGAAGGAGGATAGTGTTGCAACCACTAACCCAATCCCAAGTAAATGAAACCCATAATCAGCTTACTTGAGCTAGTAAGAAGAAAGCCTTAGTGATGAGCCGTAAAGAGCTTTGATTTGTTGAGAAGGCTAATGAACCAATGTTCTTATTGATTAGAAGATTGATGGAGATGAGGGAATTACCAGATGTCCCAAAACTACTCTGACTTATTTCCAGAAGAATTACTTAAAGGACTACCACTAGTCCAAGGCATAGAGTACTATATTGATCTATAGCCAAGTGATGCTCTATCAAACCGACCTGCATATAGGATGAACCCTGAGCAAACTACCGAACTGAAGAGATAGGTGGACGAACTCATTGAGCAAGGATATGTGAAGGAGAGCATGAACCCTTGTATTGTACCAGCTTTACTTATTCAAAAGAAGGATGGTTCATGGTGTATGTGCATTGATAGTTGAGTAATTAATCAAATTATTGTCAAGTACAGATACCCAATACCAAGGCTCGATGATATGTTAGATGAGCTTAATGGTGCAAAGATATTTTTTAAGATTGATCTACAAAGTGGATACTACTAAATTCGTATGAAGCTGGGCGATGAATGGAAGACCACCTTCAAGACTATGTACGGACTCTACAAATGGTTGGTTATGCCATTAGAACTTACGAATGCGCTGAGCACATTCATAAGGTTAATGAACCATGTAATACGCCCTCTACTTAGAAGATATGTAGTCGTGTACCTTAATGACATAATAGTATACAGTATCAACCTAAATGACCATTTTTGACATCTTCGTAAAGTATTTGATGTTTTGCGAGTTGAAAAGTTGTATGGGCATATGAAGAAGTATACGTTCTGCCAAAGTGAGGTGATTTTTCTAGGATTTGTGGTGTTAGGGGCAGGAATCCAAGCAAATGAGGAGAAAATCCAAGCTGTTCTAGAATGGTTAACACCCAAGAATGTCACTGAAGTTCAAAGTTTCCATAGCTTAGCTTCTTTCTATAGGCGATTTATTAAGGATTTCAATACCATAATTACCCCATTGACCGAGTTGATGAAGAAGAGTGAAGGATTCAAGTAGAATGATCGAGCTGAACAGTGATTTAGAGAAATCAAGGAAAAACTTACATCGACACTCATCTTATTGCTACCAAATTTTGACAAACCCTTCAAATTAGAATGTGATGCGTCAAGAATTAGAATTGGTGCTGTCTTGATGGAAGAGCGATGACCTATCGCTTACCACATTGAGAAGCCCTGTAGTCTTGCCCTAAACTATTCTGTGTACAAGAAAGAGTTATACCCTCTTTGTTGGGGGCCCTTACTGTTTAACAACATTAATTGCTGTCGCGAAAGTTTGTTATTTACACTGACCACGAATTGTTGAAGCATCTTGGGAGTCCAAAAAGGTCTCGAAGAGGCAAGCTAAGTGGTTGGAGTTCATGGAGGGTTTCTCATATGTCATCTGACATAAGAAGGGAAGTGCAAATGTGGTCGCCAACGGTCCGTCATGATGGCAAACCTTGCTGACCACTTTATAGACAAAATTAATGGGATTGTCACTAATTACAGAGTAGTATGCTCATGATTCTCACTTCAGCCCTATCATAGAACAATGTAAGGATGGATTTGCTGTCAGGGGATATTATCTCAAGGATGGCTATCTATTTAAGGACCGCAGGCTATGTATTCTAAACTGCTCTATACGTGAATTGTTGGTTCGAAAAGCTCACAACAGTAGACTTTCAAGCCATTTTGGGGAGACTAAGACAGCCAATCCATTGAGGGAAAACTTTTATTAGCCAGGTTTGGCCAAGGGTATCCACAAGGTAATTAGTAGTTGTGAAGTGTGTAAGCGTGCTAAGGAGAAGAGAGAACCCCATGAAGAGTACATGCCTCTGCTGATGCCAACATTACCTTGGGCCGACCTCATCATAGACTTTGTCTTAAGGTTGCCTCGGACATCTTGAGAGAAAGATTCCATTTTTGTTATAGTGGACCATTTCAACAAGATGGCACACTTCATTCCATGCATCAAACTAACGATGCTTTATATATTGTTAATTTGTTTTTAGAGGAGATTATCCAACTAAATGGAGTACCAAAGACTATTGTCTCAAATTGGGACACAAAATTTTTGAGATATTTCTAGAAGACTCTTTAGAGGAGACTTAGAACCAAACTCGTATTTAACTCCAGTAGCCACCCTTAAACTGATGGTCAAACTAAAGTGATAAATGGGATACTAGGCAATTTACTCAAAGCTGTTATGGGAAAGAACTTAAGGGTTTGGGATTTATGCCTGCCAGTTATGGAGTTCGCATATAACCAAACCATGTATAGCACTACTAGGAAGACCTCATTCAAGGTTGTCTATGGCCTTAACCCTACCATTCCCCTATATATGATCGGCACCCCAGTAGCTACTGAAGAGTCAATCCGAAGTGGACCAACCCTAAGAATTACATGAGCTACACTAGTCTATCATGAGGAAGATCACCAAGTTCAATAAAAAACAACAAGAGATTGGCAACCAAGGCCACCGAACAATTTCTTTCCAGCCAAGAAACCTAGTATGGATATAACTCAGCTAAGAATGATTCTTGCACTTGAGATAGAACAAACTATCTCCCTGAGCTGATGGTCCATTCAAGGTCCTAAAGAAAATCAACAACAATGCCTACCAGATTGACTTGCCTGATGACTATGGTGTCTCCTCCACCTTTAATATATCAGATCTGATTCCCCATAAACCAACAGAAGACCCTGCGAGCGCCTTAGAAGAACGAATAGAAACAGCTTTAGATTTGAGGACAAATCTTTCTGACCCACTAGTAGATGATAGGAATTAACCCACTGGACCGATCACAAAAAGTTGAGCTAGAAGACTTCAATGGTTCGTATGAAAAATACTAGCTCTAAGCCATAGCGGAGATAGAGACTCCTATCCCAATCTGACCACCTGCTGACTTGTCTCTTAGATCCTAAAATGTGTTCAACATGTTCCTGCCCAACAGTGAAGTCCTAATCTAGAAGGCAGCCTAGAACTAGCCAAGCCGAGCTATCGACCTGACTCAATGGCTTCTAACTTCAAGACAGTTGACCTTTTGCTAGGCTGATTGGCTCCCAACCTAACCTAGATTAGGTCACCCCCTGACTGTAATGTATTCTTGTTTTCGCGTACATTATATCATATCCTATATGTCCAACCATCAAGTGATATGTATCTTTTGACACAATGTTCTAGAATGATTATTTCTTTTCTATATTGAATATTCTTTGTCTCTTTTATCCTTTTTAGTTTGTCTTAGGTAACCTAGTGTAGAATATCTCCTTTTGTCTTTTCATACATATAGAATAACCTTAGTGGGCAAGTATATAAACCCCTACTTTCCTTGTATGACACAAATCCTTTTCAATATAGAAATTACTCATTTGAGCAACCTTAGTGTTCTAGTTATCCCTTAACTCTTATTTATTCCCTTTAGCAAAGAGTAGTGGCGAGTGACTCTTCAATTCGGATCGGTGTGTCATATCTAGTAAATTGTAGGCCGAGTAAAATTGAGTGGTGAGATGTATCCATTCAGTAGCTACTTGGGTTTGCTAGTTTTTTCTTTTTTCTCTTCTATTTCCTTTTCAATTCATTTGTTATGGTGCTTCTTCGTGTGTACGACCCCGGAGTCACATCAAATCACTAAACAGATTTTGAGGCATATGAAAAGGAATCAAGATAATAAACCTTATGGATTTGTTCTTATGAGATTACTGAAATTTAAGGGTACCAAGATTCCAAAAGTGTCAAAGATGCCCATTCCAAGCAAGAAGATCGAAGAGCTTGTTTTTAAACACATGGGAATTTTTGTCAAAAACAAACTCTGGTTTACTAAAGATATGGCTCACTCTACTAATCTAAACAATAAGATTAGGACTATCAATTTTTTCGATTATGGAGTTAAAGGGGAGATAGAAGTTCGAGGAGCTAGATTTGATGATTTTGACCTCTTAGAAAATGAGTCAGAAGATGTGAAAGAGGATCCCAAAGGAAAGGGTAAGTAACCTGAGAGACCTAAGAAAAAGTAGAAGTAGGATTACATACTAATGACAGGGGGAGATCGTCTTGTAAAAAAAGGTCAAAAAGTGACTCAAAACTTGCTTATGTTAACATAGGCCAAACATCTTCTAATCCTTTAGGTATAAATAAGCTAGATTTGGAGAAACTTATTACCAAAATCATAGAAGAAAGGTTTGGTGGACAAAAGCTTCAAGAAAAGACCAATTCTAAACCTAATGATAAAGATCCATTTCCTAATGTTCACCCTCTACCTCACAAGTCACCAACTCTTGATCAAATCCCTTCTAAGCCTTTTAAACAATCAATTCAACTAGAGCATCCTACTGTGCTTGAGCCAACAACTAATGTAGCTCTAGAGTCATCTCTTGCATTAATACCATATGTACCAATATCTATTCCTTCAAACATTCCTATTGAACCTGTTTACTCATCCTCGGCAATTCAATCAAGTCGTACCAAGAAATACATACACATAAAAACTGTAGCTTGTAAGAAAACCAAGCCACAAGAGAAGAAGTGATCCATTCAGTTGTATTTATGTAGTCATGTCAGTGACTTGTTTTGTTCAAACAAGTCTATTTCTTTCTCTTTTCATTTAGTTAGTTTTGATGTTAGGTATCTACATGTTAGTCTAGATGTTTTGATAAGAACTTTTGTACTCTACATTTAGCAATTCCATTCAATGGATTTTTGGTTTTCTTTATGCCTCTCATCATTCATGTATCTTATGTTTAGGGGGAGAAATTATCAAGATGATAACAAAAAAGGAGGAGTAGTAAGACACAAAAACATACTAAAGTCGGAAAGTTTAAAATCAATTTATGTTTATGTTATGTTTATAATGATATATGTTGGATGTTTTTGTTTAAATGTTGTTTTGTTATTATCAAAAAGGAAGAGACTGTTAAGTTTTCCCTTAATATATTTTGATGATAACAAAAAGAAGAGGATGAACTTAATATGTTTATTGAGTTTGCAGGACATCTTAGAGAAAAAAAAGATTAAGAAGGAAAGTAAGATTGAAAATTGTGTGTCTGAATGTTAGTCAAAAAGTATATCAGCAAAAGTAAGAGTTACATTTGACTGTACACATATTCAAATTTAGAAGTTTGCCTTTATTTATTTATTTATTTTTTCTGAACAAGTTAAGTTAGACAAATATGTAAAAGTCCTAGCTCTACTTTATTGGCATATTTGGGTAATATGTTCAATTTTGTTCTACTAAAGTTAGATTTAGTCCATAGGAATTCTAAGTTTGGTTAATCTCAAATTCATAGAATGGTTGATTAAGGGTTGAGCAATATATCCAAATAAAATTCAGACATGTCAGGAGGCTATGTTGAATAAGGTTATGCTCCAACTCTACAAGGCTCGGTGCAACTTTTTTTTTAAGTTTGTAGCTTAGTTATTGATGAAATTTTCAGGGATCTTAAGGTATTTTGTTGAGGATAAGGTTGGATATTTTGGATAAATTCAACTAGATTTTTAAGAGTTATTTTTATTTCAAAATTCAAGTAAGATTTAGAAGATGTTAATTGGTTGTTCACAGTAGATATGCTTGATCAAGCGCTAGACTATTTCTGAAGAGCCAACTTGATCTATCAAGATATTATCATATCTTTTTGAACTTATCCATATGGTTGAGCAGTAATCCTCAAAGTTTTCAAAATTAAACCACTCTAAAGATTACTGAACACATCCTTATGTGTAGCAACTTTCAAATTACATAAGATCGGTAAAGTAATAGATCAAGAACAACAGGAGTTAAGTTTTCAAAAAAGATTTGGTTCCTATTTTTATGGGATTCTCTCTCAAACAACAAAGATATTTGTATTTAGATAAAGTCTTCTTGAAGAAAAATCTGGAACCAGCCGTTTCTTGCTATTATACAAAAGATTGATTTAAGATAAATTGAATTGTACAAGATTGACATATAGAAAATCAAGATAAGAATTGAAATTCAAAAAATAAAAAAAAAATAAAAAAAAACTCTCTCATGTACACAATTAGAAACTGAGGGAAAACAATCTTCTTATTTCATTGTTATTGCATTTGTGCAAATGTTGTAAAGAGTTATTTGATTGTATTGTTTCATTTTCTTTGTAAACAATATTGTCATTGTAATTTGAGTGTGTATGAGGTTAGGGAGTTCTTTGAGTCCTATGTTTAACTTAAGAAGAGTTAGTGAGATAGAATAGAGAAGCGACTGGATATCCTTGTAATCTCTAATTGATTTTTATTTAGTGAAAAAGATTGTATTAGTGGAATGACATCGGTGAGGAGAACCGGATCCCTAGCAGTGGAGTTAGAAGAGAACAATAGGCAAAGGGTCGAAGCTTTATAAATCAATCACTTGATCTTTTTTCTCTCTACTCTATTTAGCTTTTAACCTTTACTGTTTGTGTTTTTATTTTCACAACTTAAGTTAAATAATCAATTTTCAACTACCTATTACACCATTTAAACTATTAAGAGGGATTTCGTTTTTAAATCGGAAAGTTTTAATTTTTACAAAAGATATCAATTCATCCCCTCTTGATATCTTACACGGGACCTATAACTTCTATTTGAAATAGTAATTCTATTAAAGTTGCCTTATGTAGTGATTCATACTTTAATCTTTTTTCAACAATTTTTATTAAACATAAAATTTTCTTTTACTTACTTTGAATTCTTCATAAACATGGAACTATGTATAAGACATACAATTAATTTATAGGCTTCTTAATATGTTCATTGGATGTAGTAAGTATAGTTGTGATTGTCCATTATTGATATCATAGATACCTTTATATTGACATGTGGTGTGGATAATTCCTAACAAAAACTTCATCATAACACATATTTAAATGAAGATATTTAAAATACCCGCATTATAGTTCTAGAATAATCATTATAACATAGAGATATGTTTGCATTATTTTTAATCATACATTTTTTTTCGAAATTGAGTTATTTACTACATTTTTCCATCAACAACTTTTATACATACATATATACATAAAATTTTAGCATACACATAAAAAATGTGTCATTTAATTGTATCTTATGAAAAAAAAAAGAAGAAGTTAGATTTCAATGTTTATGTCGCAGAGTAACAATGATGGAAGAAAAAGTGGGGGTGCACACAAATATTTAATAAACTAAGAGGTAGAACAAAAAACTTGGTGTTATAGAGATGATTTAATAAATGTTTATCAAGTTTCCAAAAACTTGTTGCAAATTCCATATTATGGTTAAACTGCCCATTTTAGGCCAAATAATGACTTAGTAAATACAATCCAACAATTTTTTTTATTGTTTAATATCAAAAATCATATATATATTTATAATTGCTTCATCAATATCGATAACAATTGATCACTTTTAAAATACTACTTTAAATTAGAGGGTATCCATATTTTCCATCTTTGTCATATATGTAATTATCATATGGTTTACCATTTGTTATTTCACAATACATGCCTCTTGTAATGTTGTTGTTGTCAAAATTTAGGTTGGTTTTTATGTTCTGTAATTGAATAAACATAAGGCTTTAGGGGTGCCAAGTTAGTCTAGCATAGCCACTCCAATACTTGAGTCAAGAGTATGTTTTAAAGTTTAAGGACGTAAGCAAATAAGTGAGTGAGTGTAGAGTGCAAAGAGTTCTTACATTTGTTGACCTCCGTATTTATAGACTCTTGTTTGATAATTGCATTGGAAGGCATTTGAATTGCTAAAGACATGTAGCATCTCGTAGATTTAGCAATGTGCAAATCGTGGGAAGAAGTTTGCAGTTAAGCAATTATTATTAGGATAACTATCGAATAGTTCATACCTTAGTCTTATTATTTGAATATTTAAACTTAATGGGTTAGGCCTTATGATTCAACCTTAGAGAATATTGGTTAGGAGAAATATAATGAGCTATTAAAGCTCTAGCAAAAGGTCAGCCGTTGATCATGGTGTCAACCAAACAAAGGCCACTGCAAGGCTTGGTTAAGAGTGTTGTAATTGTGTTCAAAGTAACTCTTGACCTAGGATATGTTTATGTTGTGCCGAGTAGTTTGGTCATAGGAATGAAAATCTACTATAACATTTACCTCTGACTCCCATAATCGATAACTTGAGTAAAGAGAGTAGCACTTAAGTAAATTTTCAACATTGATTGGAGCGAGCAAGTGATCAAACTTGTGTTGTTCTCAAAGTAATACAATTTTCAAATTCTTCTTAGAGACTTTACTAATTTCATTCCTATGCATTTGTGCTAAACTAACTTTACTGGAAATTAAAACTTTTGGTTCAAGAGTTGTAACCCTTCATTTTCTTGCCCTCTCTAAAGGTACGTGATAGTTGTTGCCTTTATAATAATTAATTTTATGTGTTCAATAACTGTCGGTAAGATGTTGCCCATTGAATTGCTTTATGTTAGACATATCTACCATAGAGGCCATTTGAAATCAAATCAGGTTTTACTCCTATTAGATGGAATTTGAAAGGTTCTTGTGTGCTTAACCTCATCTTGCACTCCCATCAAAATTCTTCTCCTTTCAAAATTTTCCAAACTTCTTAGAGTTTTCATTAGATACATAGGTATGGCTTGAACCAAGATCGTTCACTCTTCTTCTCTCTCCTCTAAGGCTACTCCCCCCTATGAGACAACAAAGTCAACTTCAACCAATGGTGGCATTAGTGGTTTGGCTTCAAGTTGTGGTAGCACCATTAATAGGTTTGACAAACTAGCTTACATTGAAGCTCTCCCACGAGATGAATACCTTAACGATGGTGAGGATAATAAACCTTTAGCTTATCTTTTTAACAACATTAAGTGTAAAATTGAGGCACCAAATGGAATTCAAAGTCATGTTAAAAAGGAAATTGTGATAAGATATAGAGATTATTTTGTAAAGTTTCCCTTAAATTGGAAGCTTAGGAAACTAAGAAGGGATGAAAGGGTTAGTTCCCAATTGAAGCGGAGTTCCATGTTTATTTGAAGTATTTTGATTTTGGTTTACATCTTTCCTTTTCTAATTTTAAAAAGCTTTTTTCAATTATTCATGTGTTTCACTAAGCAAGTTCTTGGCAAAATACATATAGAATTCTAGTGACTTTTGAGATGATTTGTGAAGAAGTGAAAGTTAGGGCTACCATGTAAATATTTAGTTTTTTTTTTTTATAATAAAATGTTTGAATGATGGGTAGTTCTATGCCACCACAAGGTATAAGACAAAATTTTTTGATGGGTTAGGGTCCAAAATCCATTATTGGCAGTACAAGTATATTTCAACAAGGTCAGAGATGGGTTTGAATTTTTCAAATAAATGGATAGAACCCATTTAAGTAGGAGATATTAAAATTTTACCTAATGATGAGCTAGTTTCCAGAAAGATTAAAGAACAATGGTATAAGTAATTCTACTAGGATGCCAAAGTGATTATTTACTAGTATGAAAGGGGTGAAACAATCTTCTCAGATGATGAAAATGAAGTTTACTACTTGATCTCCTCATCGTGCCGAGCTAAGCTAGTTGAACGGATGCTGATCAAATGTTTCATGGGGAGATTCCATTCTCTAACTTTTGCTTGGCAGGTCTGGTAAGTATACCTCACTTTGTACTTTGTTAATCTCCCTTTTGCTGCAGATGTAGGCATTGGAGAAGTTAACCTAAAGAAGTTTTTGGCCTAAGCAAAGGCTAAAAAGAAGAAGCTCGATATGTGAGCTATTAAGGCTATAGTAGGGCAATAAGTCCTTCCCTAAGAGGTTGAAAAGAAGTGGGCACCAAGCAAACCTAAGCCAGCCCCTACAAAGAAGACCACTCAATCGACCTCTTAGGAGACCACTTAGGCTCGCAAGTTATTACCCTAATGTCAAGTCCTCTAGTTGATATTTCTACTCTACTAACCAAGACCTCTCCCAAAGTTCAAAAAAGAAGAGAGGGCAAAGGTACTGAGGAACTACCTATAAATTATCATTCCTCCAGTGTAGCTCCTAATGCTAATGACAACTTAACTCCTCTACTTGTGCCCACTATTGTTCAAGAGGAGAGAGCCTTTGGAATTCCCTCTACGGATTTTATTTCTCAATAGAAGGATGTTTGTGATTTTATGGCCTTGTAAGATAGAAAAATACCGTAGCTACCGAGAAGGCTAGGATCAAGGCCGAGATGAAGATTGAGAGGTTTCAAAACCTCTTAACCTCGGAATAGAATGCTCATATAGGAGTCATTGAGAAGCTTCTTACAATAAAAGGTCGAAATGATGAGCTTAATAGGGAGATAAAGGAACTCAAGTGTTAATTGCAAGAGCAAAAAGAAAGTGTCGATCCTTGAGTGAATCCTACACTTCCTTGAGTAAGAAGGAACGTATGTCAAAGCAAGAAGTTAAACAAATCAAAGATAGGTTTAATTATCAACAAGCTCAGGTCACTAACTTGGAGCAAGCTTTGAAGGCTAAAATTTATGTTAAGGAAGCTTTGAACATTGTAACTTCAAGCAAGTGTTATGAGAAGTTTCTCTACAAGAAGTTACTTCAAGGTGTTTAGCTTACTAGAAAGAAGGGCTTAAGGTACACTTTGAGTATGATCTCTCATGCCTCAACTTTACAAATGTGGATGATGATGATGAAGAAGACATAGGGGAGGAGGAACATGCAAGTTAGGAGCAATCACAAGAGAACCTTGCCACTATTGAGGACTCGACCCCTATGGAAGATCTAACTCTAGTAGAAGTTCCTTTGGCTAATAATCTAGCCAAGAAGAATGCAACCAGCAAAAAAGTAGCTGAAGATCCCTCTATTTAATTTTATGTTATTCATTTGTTTAGATTGGAATACCAATCTCTCACTATTGTACAGTTGTTGGACTTCCTTTTCCTTTTGCCTTGATTAATATGCTGATTGTTGTTAACCATTTTTCTGCATCTTTAATTAGTCGGCATTGACATGATCTAATCATTTGAAAAGACTAAGTGTTTAGTATTTTTATTCCTTAGGTTAGGTTAGGATATAATGTGTTCACCCATTGACCCCTTAGGGTATGGACTTAAGCATAAGTTTGCTAACCGCATTAGGTAAAAACCATTAGATAAGTTTGTTCGCCGAGTTGGCTTAAACTTTTGGAATTTGTTAATCCATTAACCATGGTTAGGCTAGGACATAATAGAATAAAACTATGACAATGTACAAACACTTGATAAAAATGATACTTCATTGCATCATTATGCGAAATTACCATACATGGGCATGAACAAACAATATTAATCCAAAATATACCTTAAAAGCAAACAACTAATAACAATTCACAATTAAAATTTCCTTCATAACATAGTTTACAAAAGAGATCATTTAAAATACATCTTTAAAATTCTCGGTGTAGACATCTCATTTTTGTCTCCTTTTTATTTTTCAAAATTTTTAGAATAAAGTTAAAGGATTCTAAATTAGGAAAAATAAAAAAAAATATAAAATTAAAGAAAACCCCAAAAATAAGAGATTTAGGAAAAAAAAATAAAAAAAAAAAGAAAATTAAGAAAACTTAAAAAATTCTAGAAAGATAGAAAAAAAGTATGAAATAGGAAAAAGTACAAAAAATAAGAAATTTAGAAATAAAAAATTCAAAAAATGGGAAAATTTAGAAAAATCACAAAAAATTTTGAAAAAATAAAAGATTTAAGGAATTTAGAAAATAATAAATTTTTTTAGATAGTTTAAATAGAATAAATTTTTAATTTAAATAAAGGACCATTGAGCTTGAGCTTAAATTTGAATCTAGTCTAGACTGATCTAATCGATATGTGCAATTTAATCGCACATATGGATAAGCAGCAAGCTAACAACTTAACGGATAAGCTTATAGACTTACATTTAGGATTGGCTTAGAGGTCAAGGATTTGATTCTCATCAAAGGAAGAGATTGCCTTTTATTTTATTTTTTCCCTACACTCCACGTATTGTCACATGTTAAGGCCTCATTAGACTACGTATCTGACCATGATACGTGGCACTCTACGATTGGCCTTAATAGTAAATTTTCTTTCCCCCCTATTTTCTTCTCCCCTTTCCTTTTCTTCCCTTCACTTTCTTGTTTTAAAAAAAAATAAACAATACAAAAAAGAAAAGGAGAGATATGGATGAAGAGGAGAAATTCACTTTGAATTCACATACACATATGTAGGGGGGTCCACTAACACTCACGGACCTCTCTCTCTCTCTACGGGCTCTCTCTCACTCACTAATTCTCTCTTGCTCAATACACTCATAGACAAGGTGGGATTCTTTCTCTCTCGCTCCACTATCACTCTCTCTCTTAGCCTTCTCTTGACCATACCTAGACTCTCTCTCACTCTTACGCGCTGAACACAAACACATCCTATATACATAATACATAAACACAACACATGGCTACTCTCATTCAACTCGAGATCTTCCCCAATGCCACTGAAACCCATGCCCACTGTCCACTCCTGAATACGTCGATGCCCATATACATAACCTCAAGCCGCTGTCAGCGGCCACCACGACCCTCTATCCTCTATGACTAATACACGACACCATACAGTAGCATACTCCATAACCAAACCCTTCTCTCTCTCACCAAACTTGACTAACAACCCATACATGACCAACACAACCCAAACCAAACCTCTCCTAAGCAGATCCACACGGCTGCATGACCCATAAGCCAAGTACATGCTGCAACACTGATGCCCAACTTCACCTCCAACCTTCACTCCTCGACCTCCAATCCCCTTCAATTGAACACCCCCACATAGCTACCCCCTCGACAATCCCAACCACATAACCAAGGAACCCCCAATCGCACCAATAAGGACACCATGACCACGGCCACTCATTGTGCATACACTTGCACCGACCCTCACTCCTTGACCTCCAATCCCTTTTCCACCGAACCACCTTCTTACATAGTCGTGCACCACCGCAACAAACACCACCAACCACTACCGACAGCCGACTTAAGCTACAACATAACTCATAACCTCCCTAATCCTAATCCAAAACATAGGAAAATCCACTTTCCCCAACAAATTAGTGTCCAAATCCACCTTTAACATGTTAGAGGCACCCCTCGTCCTTTGTTTATATGACCTAACCTAAAAGTTTGGATCTACCATCCGACCTACTCCAAACCCGCCGTTCTACTTGCATTTAACCCGTTTCAACAAACCAACCAGACTCATATCCAACGATCCGATTATGATCTGAGCTATACCCATTGACCCATGCACAATTTGATCTAGTTCCCCATTTCTTATTTTGGTTTTATGTTGTATTATTTTATTTGCTTATAAGATGAATGAAAGCAGAATAGAAAAGAAAAGGAAAAAAAAAGAAAAGAAAAAGAGAAAAGCTTAGTTTCATTTATTTTTTTTAGAGAATAAAAAAATAAATATAAAACCAAAATAAATTTTAAAAAATAAAATAAATAAAAATGAACAAATCATCTCATCATTTAGAAAAAAATAAAATTTCCAATGAAAATAAAATAAAAATAAATCAACCATTCTTTCCAAATTAGGACTACTTTAAATTTTCCAAAAATCAGACTAATTTAAGACCTTTAGAAAATTTTATTTAAATAAATCAAAATAGGTAAAAACATAAACCCAATTTGTTTTAAAAAATTAAAATCAATTCAACTCGCTATGTTTTTGGTAAATGAACTACAAAAGTCTAATCCCAAATAGTTGGTACACAAGCACTCATACACTAATATAGGGTGACTTAAAATATGGAAATTTTTATTTCTTCCATATTTATAGATATTCATGTAAATTAATTAATTTTAACTGCATGTAATATGTTTAGTTATTTAGAAATTGAAAAAGGGTATTATTGAAAAACAAATTTAAAATTGGAAAGTTAAAAAATAATATCTGTTTAGGGTTTAAAAAATTAGCCTTTAGATCTAGATCTTTAGTATTCCAAAACCGTTTCATAAAATTGGTTTTCTCGTTAAGATAAGTAACTAAGTTATAACCAGTCCACCCAATTAGTTATAACTTAAGTTTTTTCCCAACTTCGATTAAGTGGCGACTCTAAAGCATTTTCAAATTAAAAACCGGTTTGCTTTAAACCCTAGTCAAGGATCAGTATTAAACAGGTAAGGTTTAGTATTGATTAGTTTGAAGGAGACCTAATTTATAGAAGAACTAAGAGGAAAAAAACCAAGCTCGACACTTGGCATTCCATACTTTGGGGATGATCTAGCCACCTAATCTCATCAATTTGCATGCACCATTCCCCACAACTTTTCGTATTCGAATTGGATCTTCTTAATTTGCTGCAAGCTTCCCTTGGCCATGAGGCCGACACACTAAGTCTCCAGATTGAAAAACCTTATATTTTATCTCCTGATTATAATATCATGCCTCTTTGTATTGATACATTATAGTTTTAGCTTTTTTATGTCTTCAATGTCCTTTATAGTATCCAAATTGACCGTGAGGCCAACTTGATTGGACATAACATCAAAGCCTTGTATACGTAAACTTGGAAGCTCTAGTTCAATCGGAAAGATGGCTTCCAGCCTAAATGCTAATAAGAAAGGAGTTTCACTTATTGAAGTCCTATGCGTGGCCTTATATCCCCACAAGATATTTGGCATCAACCCTTATATCCCTACAAGTTATATGGCATCATCCCATTTTCCTTTTGCCTGGTTCACTTTGCACTTCATACAATACAATATGGTTTTGTTTAATGCTTTAACTTGTTTATTTGTCTAAGGATGTCCAACTAAGGTGTTATTCAACTAGATGTCATGCTTTTCATAGAAAGTTAGGAACTTATTATTGTTAAACTATGGACCATTATCAGTTATAATCATATAAGGAATTCTAAACCTTGATAAGATAAAATTGAGAACAAAATACTACACCTTTTGCTTAGTAATTTTTACTATTATCCCAACCTCCACCCACTTGGTAAAGTAATTAACTACAACCAATATAAACTACCTTATCCATGGCCTTGGGAAAGGTCCTAGAATATCTAAACCCCAATGAGCAAAAGGCTAAGGATTGATTAGATGTCGTAATTCATTAAAGGGAGTGTAATCTATTACCTAATGTTTCTAACATTGTGGACAATTTGCACCAAATCCTTTGGATCCTCTTTCATAATAAGCCATTAGTAACTAAGTCTTGGTGCCCAAACTTCACATGGTTACTACGTACCCCTGAATGAAGCTCGAAAAGAACTCATTATGCCTCTCTAGGTTTAAGGTAAAGAAGGTAAAGTACTAAAGCTACCCTTATATAGCTAATCGTTGATCATGGTATAATTAGTAACTTAGTACATAAGCCTCTAAACTTCTTTCTTATTAGCAAGTAACACTTCATCTTTCAAGCACTCTACAACAGATCCATCCAAGACTTTTCCTTTAGCGTATACTATACTTCAATACACTGCCCAAACGTTTCTAGGCTCTTATTCAACAAGAGCCAATCATTCAAATCTAAGAGTGATGTAGAAGCCAATTTAAATAGTTTGTCAACAGCCATGTTTTGTACCTTTGGTACCTTTATGATTGTAAACGATGAGAACTCCTTAATGAGTGTTCCTTCTATAGCTAAGTACTTGCTCATCACTTTACCTTTTCCTGCATAATCTCCCTTTACTTAATGAACAATTAATTGTAAATCAAAGAAAAAACCTCTAGTTTCTTAACTGTGACCTCTTTAGCAAGCCTTAGCTCGACAATTGGTGCTTTATATTCAGATTCATTGTTACTAGCTGGGAATCTAAATTTAAGTGTGTAACAAACCCTTAGATTACATGGTCCTTATAGTACAAGACCTACTCTACATCCTTCTTTTGTTGAGTAGTCATCTATATACAAATTCTACTAAAGCTTGTCAAGTAGCTTAGCACTATCCTCTTCTCCTTTAGATTTTGCAACAAAATCTACTATGACTTGTGCCTTTAGAGCTATTCTTGGTCGATACTAAACATCATATATGCTCAACTCTAATGTATACTTCATCATTTTTCTTGAAAAATCAAGCTTTTGTAAAACTTGCCATAGTAGCTGATCTGTTAGAATTGTCACTTGATGAGCCCGAAAGTAAGGCTTTAGCTTCCTTGCAATCATAACCATGGAAAGAACAAACTTCTCCATCTTAGTATACCTCAACTTTAGTCCTCGTGAAACATGGCTTACATAATAGATCAGTTGATGCTCCTTTCTCTTAACATAAACAAGTACAAAAGAAAGAACTCAGTTACTAATGGACAAATAAAGAAGCAATTCTTCCCTTCCAATGGGATTCAAAAGTATAGATGGAGATGACAAAAACTTCTTCAACTATTGGAAAGCAGCTTTACATTCATTTGCCCACTTAAATTCCTTAGGGCTCTTCAAAACTTTGAAGAACTCTATACATTGACTAGCATTTTTTGAAACAAATCTGTTCAATGCTACAATCTGACCTATTGGCTCTTATACCTCCTTTAATGTACTTAGAAACTTCATATCCTTTATGGCTTTTATTTTTTCTAGATTAGCTTCAATTCCTCGTTGATTTACAATGTAACCCAAAAATTTTCCTAAGGTAGCCTTAGAGACACATTTTCATTTCAATTTCATGCTACACCTCCTCAAAGTATCAAAAGTCTCTTATAGGTCTGCAAGATGATAATCTTTCTCCTTACGTTTAACTATCATGTCATTCACATATACTTCCACATTACATTGAATTTAAGGCTTAAACATTTTTCGTCATTAATCTTTGATAAGTTATACTAGAATTTTTTAAGCTAAAAGACATAACAGTATAATAATGCGTATCAAAGTTACTAACAAACAAGGTGTGTACTTCATCCTCTTCCTCTGTCTTAATTTGATTGTAACGGAAGAAGGCATTCATAAAACTAGGTAGAGCATGTTAGACAGTTGAATCTACCATTTGATTAACTCCTTATGCTTGAGGGCTTTTAGATATAAAGATCTCACAAGTTGTTGATCCTCTTTACATACTTTAACTCCAATTAAAGTGGGAAAGTTAGCATCCAGGTGTGCAATAGATGGGACCATGTTGAATAAGTTTTGACTAGGTCGGCCCATGACAATATGGGAACAGCACTTGACCATAATGAAATCCACCTTATCTTTAGACACTTTATTGTCATCCCTAATCTAGATGGCAAGAGAAATTACTCTAAAAACGTTTATAGGCTGATTATTGAAGGCATATAGGTCATAATCATAAGACCTTAGCTGTTCCTCAATCTTAGGTTTCATCTAATCATAAGCATATTGAAAGATTATATCCATTGAGCTTTCTGTATCCATTAGGATCTTCTAAATCTCGAAATTTGCAATCTTCGCACCAATAACCAGTGCATTATCATGAGGCTTTTAGATGATGTCATAATTTCTTTTCAAAAAAGTTAATAAATCATCAACCTTCAACTTCTTGCCCATCTTCCCTATCATTCTATCATTCCTAAGGGCTTCATAAGGTTACTCCTCTCACTCTTAATCATTTCTCCTTCTTTGAATGAGTTGCTCAACATTTTTTGCTTCTTTAGCCAAGAATTTCCTAAAGTAACGTCTTTGGACGACATCTTCTATCGCATTCTTAGGTTTTATACATTCATCAATATTGTGACCCCTATCACAGTTGAAGCCATAATACTTTGTTGGAATTCCTTATGAAGAGATTCCCCCTCATTCTCTCAGGCCACTGCAAAATTCTCTAATTCCAAACTTCCATGAGGATGTCAAACATGGGACAATTAAGGGGAGTATGAGTGGAAAAGGTTAGAATTCAAGGTCTTTTCTTATCTCCACTACTTCCCCCTAAAAACGAATGTCACGGCTACAAGGCTAATCTCTCACACTTAAGCAAGTCTCTTCACACTTAAGATTAAATTTGTTCTACTCGACCTCTCATTGAGCTTTGTTATTATCCTCTTATATGTATGATGTTGCTTTAGCCTTGAATGGGCTTATTCTTAGCTAAATACTTGAAAAATCTCCATGTGACTTCATTTTATGAATAGTCATGTTAAGAGCAATGCTCATGTTGAGCTTTGGAATTTGAACCATCTCGATCTTGAATCAAGCCAAATACCCCTTTATAGTCTCATGAGACTTTTGTTTAATTGTATTAAGGATGGAGTAGTCCTTACTAGGAGCTTACTGGTAAGGAAGTGTTATGGGAATAATAATACTAGACCATCAATACATGTAATTGTATTAAGCTTCAAATGTTTGACTCAAGTGCTTATAGCATTCCACAAGGTTAATGGGAAGGCCTGACAAGCAAGTACATTAGTTAGGTTGCGCAATTTAGCTAAAGTACAGTAGTATTCCAAGTGATCTTTTGATCCATAGTCCCATCATTAGTTTCAAACTATGAAAGTTTGATATGCTAAAGAATGACTTCCTTTAAGATCTTTAGGATAAAGGAAATCTTTTTCAAAATAAATTGCCAACTTATTGAAGTAAGGGCACTAACATGGAAGAACTTGTATGATGTACCTACTATTGGGCTTTACCCTTTCATTTCTCTTGAGAGCAAGAACTTAGGTTTCTTGAACTACTTTAACTTACTTAACTACTTGTTCAAAATAATAGATAGAATTGTTAGAGTTTAGCACACTATTCACATCTTGCTCACGGTTTTGATTTGGTAGTAGACTTACCATACTAAATTCAAGATCTCATCATTTTTGCTTACTAATTCTTGATTTTACCTTGCTAAGCCTATATAGAGTTATTCTAACTTTGCAAGCCGATCATTTCCTGAGTGGTGTTGCCCACTCCCCCTAGTAAGCTATTGGGAAATAGCAGCACCACCAGTACTTCAATTAATTTAGTTTTAGTAACTACAGTTGGGTTTCAAAAATAGACAATGCTAAAATGTTATTGTCGTCATCAAAATTTAGTTTGGTGTTTTTTATTTACAAAAGAACAAATGTAAGGCTTTAAAGGTGCTAGGACTAATCCAACGTAGCTATTCCAATACCGATGTCAAGTGTATGTTTTAAAGTATAAGGAAGAAAGCCGATAAGTGAGTGAGTAGAGAACGTACAGAGTTCTTATAGTAATTGATTTCCCATATTTATAGACTCTTGTTTGATAACTGCATTGAAATACAGTACGTAACATCTACTAGATTTAGCCATGTGCAATCGCAAGAAGAAGTGGGTACTAAAGTAGTTATCATCAGAATAACTATTAAATGTTTGTACCCTAGTCCTATTATTTGAATATTTAAACTTAATGGACTAAGACTCATTGATTTGGCTGTAGAGAATATTAGTTTAGAGAAATATAAAGAGCTATTGAAGCTCTAGTAAAAGGTTGATAGTAGAAATGTCAACTTAGTGATGTCGATCAAACAAAAGCCATCACAACAACTAGTTAGTAGTATAGTTATTGTGTTCGAAGTAACTCTTGACCTAGAACAAGTCAATGTTGTGCCGAGTAGTTGGTTATTAGGATGAAATTCTAATATCAACAAGTGTCTTCTTCATATTACTCAAATTACTCATTTATAATAATATGTTATGTAATTTATCATTTGTTATTTCACAATACATATTTTTTATATTATTTTATCAACGTTATAAATGTCATTAATCCTTTACATTAAAAACCACTATTTTGATGTATAACATCTTTTATATTTATGGCCATTATAATTATTATTTATAATAATTATAGTAATTTGCATTAAATTTAATAATTTATTATTTATTTTATATATCCACTATATTTTTATTATTTTTAATAATAATTTCACACATAATTAGTTTTACACTCGTAATACGGGTGGGTCAAAGAAGTTGGAAACTTTGGATTATGTTTTTCCTCCCTTTACCGAAACTCTTCATTGTGTTTGGTTTTTTTTGGGCCAATTATGTTACACAAACTCTTAATTATGTTCAAAAATAGAAATATAACTGACTAACCGTTGAAAAAGAGCGTACCGCGTGCCTCCCGGTTGACAAAATTCCAACTGGCTTGCACATATTTCATACTCGCCTTCTCATTGGTTAAAACACATCATCCCGACGGATGCCAAATATAACTAGAGGGATGCCAAATATACCTAGAGATCTCTCCGGTCTCCACGGTTCTCCGCGAGAGAGAGGGAGAGAAGATGGTGTGCACGGGAAGGCGCGTGGCTACGACGATCGCTCTAATCGCCATTTCCATCGCCGCCGTTGCCGGGTGCTCCACCAAGGACTCCCAGGTGAAATATGCCAAATCCAATAAAACAGAGAAACCCTTGACAATCCATTGACTGATTTTTCTGAAATATGCTTTGCATTTGTTATTAGGCGAGGTGCAGCAGAACCTGCGTCGCACATAATTGCAACAGTAAGCGTTTCTCGCAAATTATTTGCTCGTTTTTACGTTCGTTTTTCAGTTTCTCTTTTACTGAATTTTTTTTTTCCTGTTTTTTCTTAAAATGTGTAGCGGTTGGGATCAGATACGGGAAGTACTGTGGTTTAGGATGGACGGGTTGTCCCGGAGAGAAACCTTGTGATGATTTGGATGCTTGTTGCAAAAGTCACGACGAATGCGTGGGGAAACAAGGTTCTTCTTTCTAATGTGCTTTTCCTTTCGTTTCGTTTGAGTGTTTATTGGGATCATTCTCGAAATTGCGTGCTTGTTTCATGGAAAACGTTATCTGACATTTTTTATACGTCCGTAATCATCATCTTGTTGTTAGTTGCCTCACAATTATCGATGGAAAATGGGGAAAATAAATTCTAGTTGTTAGCGAATTACTACAGCATTCGTCAATTATAATGGTTTAGTTTTGATAAATGTAAATGATATTTGAGATATGTTTTCCGAGAAGCAAATGCACCCCGAGCCTTTGATTGGTAAATTAGAGCCTAAAACTGATACTATGGAATAAAATTAAAAAAGTTCTTTTTTTTTTTTTTATGGTCTTGAGGTGGTAGTTATTTCTGTTAAAACATTAAAACTGGACAATTTATCGTGTGATCCATTATAACAAGTCACACACTCATGTTGTGGGGAAATGAATTGGGAACTTGTGTAATTGTAATTTGAATAATTCGGTTGCTCTCATAAAAAGTTGATGACAGTGGCTTAAAATGAAAAGCCCTGTCTCATAATAAGTCATCAGGAATTTGAAGGAGAAGGGTTTAAGAAATTTTCTGCAAAAGGGTTAGCCATATATTTAAGTAATTTTGGACATGAGTTATCGGATAATTGTAATTTTTTGGCAATGTCAGAACAGTGCATTGCGATACTCCAGTCTGATCATAGATTCAGGTCCGATAATGGAAGCTACTAGAAGTCCTGTAATCAAAAGCAGGACAACTTGATGTCTGGATATCTGAACACCTGGAGGATTAGATTAGGTTCATCTAAGATGTTTTCATTTGTTACTATTCCTATTTAAAGTTTATTTACAAATTTTTTAGGTCCATTTCCAGATTGTAAAGCTTGGGCTTTAGTTATCATTGATGAAGCCATGTGCTTATTAGTTTGCATCACATATAACCAGATCATGCTTTATCCATTTCAGATTGTAATATCAAGCAGCCAAGTCTTAAGATTTATTAGCAAACTACAAAGGTTGGTATTGTGTAAGTGTAGGATGTGGCGACTGAACCTAATAAATCATTTTATGAGATATGCTGCCATAAAATGATTTGTACATCAAAGAGAGAGCTGGGCCTTTGAAGTCTTATTTCATATTTTGTTGCAATGGATTCGTACATGTTTAAAAGAAATGAAACCTAATCCGAAGGTTGTCTGGGTTGTCTATGTCCCCTGTCAGATCTGTGCTTAAAACCTGTAAATTGTCAAATTCTTGTCACATGTGAGGTTAGAGAGCTCATTCTGGGTGAAGTTACCTCGTACATAATGCTCAATCCTGTATGTAAAACTATGAGATTACGATTGGTTGGATATACTCTAGAATGGTGCAAGGCAAGTGGGATGGTCATGAATGAGACTCTTTAACAACATAGACTGCAATCTTGATAGCTCCCCAAAACGTGGTCTATGGCTTAGATTGCAGAAATTTCAATTCTGCAATGGCTTGTACTCAGGCTATGTTGGAGAAAATTTAGTTGTTGCATGGTTGAACTAAATGACTTAATTTTCTTTTCCAGGTATGATGAATGTAAAATGCCACGAGAAATTTAAGAGATGCATCAAGAAAGTGCAGAAATCTGGGAAGGCTGGTTTTTCTCGGGAATGTCCATACGAGACAGCTGTGCCCACTATGGCACAGGGTATGGATATGGCTATCATGCTGAGCGAATTTGGTAACTCAAAGCTTGAACTATGACGCTGAAGTTTGGATTTTTTTCAATCAATGCGGAAACCATGATTTTGTGAGCAAGTATTTTCATCCCAAGAAGTGGTGATCGCAGCAATTCATTATTGTTTCAGGTTCTTGTTGGATTTATTGATGTTCTTGTTCAGATCCACAAGAACCTTGTCTCATTCTTGTAACAGGGAAAATAAAATTTCAGTTCCACTGAATATTGAAGTGTAAAACTGCACTTACATTTGATCTTTGCGTACTTACAGAGCTTTTCTGCTGAAATATATGTCCAGAAACGTTTCTCTGAGAACTTGCTATGTGATCAGTGTTAAGTTTCGTTGTTAGGTTAGAAGCTACAATCTCATAAAGGGAAGGCGATTTCATGATCAACGAGCCCCACCTGTAAATTATAGTGACACCCCTATAAATTGGGAAAGTTTCCGATATATTCGGATTTTTTTTAAAACAGTGCGCTTTCGTCTCTTAAAAAATATCGTTCATCAAAAGGATCTTTTTAAGGTGCTTCCACGGCTTACAAGGGATGTTATTATAATGAATATAAAAATTGAAAAGAAAGCGACCATGGCAGGCAACGATGATCTCCTTGACATCTTTTTGAGACCGATTGATATTCTTCTTGGTGTTTATGTATTACACTGGGGGAAAAATTTTATAACGTAAATCTTTGTAATAATTACAATTTATATCTCAATTTTTTTATTTTTTATAATTATATATTTGAAATTTTAACTTGTTTAATTATATATTTAATTAAAAATCCAATTATTATCATTTATATCTCAATTAATTTCTATTCACAACAATAATTTATTTAATCCAATAAACTCATGGAGTAATTGCCCATGACTTTAGGGAGGTCATACGACCTCTTTAGGGTTGTGTGTGGTCACTCATTAATGGCAATGGGTTTCGCAACTGATATTTTTGAAATGGGTTATGGCCTATTATTTTACAATAGGTGGCAGTGGCTACGAACAAGGAATTGCGCCACCTTCCTTTTAGCTATAAGCAACCATCTTATTAGTTGATCATCCTGGCTAAATTAATATTGTAAATTAGAATTAATTAGAGTGTAGATAATAATAACTAAATTTTTAATTAGTTGTATAATTAAACAAGTTAAAATTTTAAATGTGTAATTACAAAAAATAGTAAAGTTAAGGTATAAACCGTGACATTAATCTTAGATCTTTTAAAAAAAATGTACAAGCACACTATTTAAGGAATTTATTGTATAATTAAATAAGTTAAATTTTTAAGTGTATAATTATAAAAAATAATAAAGTTAAAATGTAAAATGTGACATTAATCTCGGATCTTTTCAAAAAAAAAAAATGTATAAGCACACTATTTAAGGAATTTGATGTATAGCTATAGTTATGATAATTTTCGTGTTTTTACTATAATTTTCTTTTTTCTTTTACCTTATATTTTAAATTAAATATGAAAATTCAATTTTTTTTTATAAAATTAATTAACTAACATGTAAGAAGAAATATTAATTACTAAAGAGAAGGAGGATGTAGCAAACTACTAGGTTTTTAAATGTACAAAGTTAAAAATGTGTTCATCAAAGGGCTATTCCGATTAGATTAAAACTAGTCGATGATGCACTTGTGATATGAGTGAAAAAATAAATAAAATATATAATAAAATTCATAATATACCAAAAATTATTTAGTTGAACTATTACACGCTAATAATTAAAAAAAAAAGAAAAAAAAAGAGTGTGAAAAGCCCTTTGTAAAAAAAAAAAAAAAGAACAAGAACAAAACAATCTATTTCTATTTTTATACAAAGTAAATAATGAAATAATTGGCCACAAAATAAAGACAATCTAATCCTCCTTTAAAGTGAAGGGATTAATTTGGTAATTTCAAGTCTTTTTTTTTAAAAAAAAAAAATCGAATCATTTCGTGTAAATTAAGGTTTTGCAAAATGAACAGTAGGTTTTTTTTTTTTCCTTGATTATGTTATAATTTAAGGGAACGGGGATTCAAACTTAGTCAATCCTAATGGCAGATCAATGGTAATGCCACTATACTATAATAATAAATAGTGTTTACTTGTGAAACTTATACTATTTCTTTTTGTTTAACACTATTTCTTATTTTTCTTTTCTTTTTTTTTTTTTCAGAACGTGGAATGATGATTTCCTCTAAAGAATCTAATCACAACGTTGCAAAAGTTTTATTTATTTATTTTGGTTTTAGGATTGAATTTGTAATCACCTCCATGATTCCTCTTTCTTTTCTTTTTTTCCTATTAGAGTCAAATAGTCTTCTATTCCCTTAGTAACAAAATATAATAATAGATAATAATATAATACAAAGTAGATAATAATATAATAGATGAATGCAATTAATGTTAAATATTTACACAAGAAAACAAATATATACATATGACAATATTGAACCTAGGATTTGTTATTTGATTTTGATGAGAACAAAACAAAAAGTATATAACTAAACATGTTATTTTTGAAGAGAACAAAAACAAGTGAATGATTAAACTAAGTATTATTTGAGATAATTGAATAAGTTCAATTAGCTTACTTAATGATTAAATATATCAATTATCTCTACAAGAAATTTAATTTTTTAAGTGATGATCAAATGATCTTAAAGTTAAATAGAAAAGAATATTTATTTGATGTGTGTTAAAAGAATTTTTAAGTGATATTTGGTCTATCGAGTTGACGGCTTAAGGAAGAACCAAGCCTATGGTATAAAACCTTAAAAAAAAAAAAAAGCTCACTAACCTGAAGGAGTAGAGTACCAGTTCACTTGCCGGTTATCATGCCAGTGGAGTATTTTGTTACCAATTTACCGATAGTGCAAGGTACCAGCATACCGGTAAGTCTAATAGAACTAGCCGTTGGAGCATTTAATGTACTGTAACAGAAAGAATCGAATAGGATGATATAAATGCTTAACAACTTGACCAAGGACAGCACAGAACTGATGTTTTCCTGTAATATTTCAACATTCTCTTGTATTCTTGTACCATAAATTGTTATTATTTAAAGAGATTAGAAGCATAATGCTTGTAAGCTATTAGTCATAAAGTATTGAGAATTAAAAACACTATACCAATAATTCTTGAGATTGAGTTTTTGTGTAGTGAGTTGAGATTGTGATTTGTATTGAAAGTTGTGAGTGTGAAACTTGTGTAATCAAGTTTGTGTTTGTATAGCTCTTGGAACTTGATTAAAAAATCAATAAAGTAATATGAAGTCTTCGGTTGGAGGCATTGTGTGTCCATAGAGACTAAGAGGCAGTCCAAACTCCACGTTATATTCTAGCTTAATCTTCTTTGTCCTTATCTCTTTTAATTTTCACACTTATTATTGTTTTATTATTGCTTTGATTACTCTTATTATTGTATTTAGTTGTTTATATCAAAAAAGAATTGCAATTTATCCTTAAAACTCAATTCATCCCCCTTCTTGAGTTATTAAGTTTAGCCTAATGTTCTTTAATTGGTATCAGAGCTAGTCTCTAATCACTTACTTAATCGCATATTAGAGTAAAGATCATGCCTCTTGGAAGGAGAAGCAATCAATAGGCCTCCTCTCTTAACCGTAGCAATTATCCACATTGGAAGTGTAAGGTGTCCATATTCTTAAAAGCACAAAATAGACTACTATGGTGTGTGGTTAACTAAGGACCATTTAAGATAGAAGGAAAAGAAGAAAGAGATTACTTAGATAATGATTGGAAATTACTTGATCTAAATGAAGTTGCCATAAATATTTTGTATTGTGCCATATATGAAAATGATTTCAATAGAATATGTACATATAAAAATGTCAAAGGAATATGGGATGAATTACAAAGCACATATGAAGAAACTAGTAAATTAAGAGATACAAAAATAAGTTTATTGTGTGGACAATTTAAAAACTTTAAAATGGATCCAAACGAAATAATTGATGAGATGCATAATAGATTCATCAATATCAGCAATCCTTTGAGTGTTCTTAGAAAGACATTTACTAACCTTGAAATAAATTCCAAAATCCTTAAGTCTTTGCCAAGAGATTGGAAAGTTAAGAGAACTGCGATCAAGGAAGCTCATGATCTTAACACAATGCCAAAAAAACAACTCTGTGGAACCCATAAAACTCATGAGATGGTTAAGAGATAAGGAGAAAAATCTAAGAAGAAAACAATTGCTTTAAAGGCAACCAAGGAGAGCTCTAGTAGTAATGAAAGTGATGATGATGATGTGGCTATAATCACAAGAAATTTATGAAGTTCAATAAGAAATTGGTAAATGACAAGGATGAAAACACATCTCAGTCTAGAAAGGATAAAAATAAAGTAATCAAGTATTACAATTCTCAAAAATTGGATTATATTCGACAATATTGCCTAAATCTTAAGAAAACCAAGAAATGAACAAAGAAAAAGGCTATAATGACAACTTGGAGTGATGGTGATTCAAGTGACTCAGATGGGGAAATGTGCTTCATGACCATGGACAATGCGGTATGTTTTACTTCTAATGATTTTTCGTTTGATGAGCTCAAAAATATGTATGATAAGTTACTTAAAAAATTTATTAAGATTCAAAAGAAGAATAAGATGATGAAACAAATGATCTTTGAAATAGGAAGTGAATTTAATCTATTTAGAAATGAATATAATAAAGTGAATAATGTTAAAGAAAGTTTAGAGGAGGATAATGAGTGCTTAAGATTAGAAGTTGATAAATTAAATAGAAACAATGAAGCATTGAATCTTAGGAATAAGGAGTTAGCTAAGGAAAATGATCAATTAAAAGAAAAGTGTAATTCTCTCGAAAAAAAAGTTGATAGCATGAAAAATGAGGATAATATGGTTAATAGGCTAGGAGAACTTCAAATTGAAAATGTTATCTTGAAGTCTAACCTAAATGATTCAAAACAAACTATAGCCAAGTTCGTGAATGGAGAAAAGAATTTAGATAAGTTCCTTGGCTTTCAAAGGGAAAAATTGAACAAAACCGAAATTAGCTATAGTAGGAAACATATTTACAAGTCTTACAAAAGTCACTTTGTAAAAGCAACAACTAAGACTCGTAACTATTGTAGTAGATATGGCCATATTACACATACTTGTGCAATACGTCACAATACCAATTTAAATCATAAAGGTAAAATGGCTTGGGTTCCAAAAGAACAAGGATATATTATTGCAACTAACAACAAAAGACCTAAACTTACATGGGTACCAAAGAAGCAATCACATGTTTTTGTAAGAACTTCAATCGGGAGCAACTTAAGAAACTTGAATGGAGAATGCTCAAAGAAAATTCAAAGTGCTTTCAATATCGTATTTAATTTAAGAAACTCATTCAAGTAGTCTCTATAAAATAATTAACATATTTTGTGTGTATTTGAAATTCTTTAAGGTTATTAGGCTTTTATGTGCACACTTTTGCCATATCTTGATCTTCATGTCAAATATGTGTTCACGTATGTTTAATTGTGCCAATATTTTATGCTTGAATGGTTGGCTTGATTTGATTATGAAACTATGTATAATTGATATATCTTCAACCACATTTGAGCTCACATAAGTATTTAGGGACTTAACTAGTGTTTTTGCAATTACTAACTTTGCAAGTCATGCTTAAACTCTCATTATATTATAATATGCATATAAATTTTGCTTGGAATGGATAATTGCAAATATCATACTTTTGTGCACATTTGAAGTTTCTCATGTATATTTAGAATCACATGCACATAATTTTGCCATGTTTCGATTTCCATGTTCAAATCCAATTCCTACATGTTTAATTTTGTCCATAAATTGTAATTGAATGATTAATCTAGCCTACTTTTGTTTTTGTGCAAATTTGACTCCTTTAGACTCGAATTAGGCTCTTATTGTTATTTAGGAAGTCATGTGATCATTTTGTCCATTTACATGCTATATGTTGTAATCATGCTACACTTGTATCTATAGACACCATTGAAACTTGTTTAAAATGCCAAATTATCATGAACTTGATTTAGTATGTATGTGTGACATTAAGCTCAATTTGTATTAAGTGGTTGATATTGATGATTTCAAGTGGTGATTTTAGGACTTCTAAATCCTTCTTGTGATATTTTCCTTCCAACATGCTTGAATGTGATGATGAAATTTGCTTGAGGTATTGTTTTATGATAACTAAGCCTCATTACTTGAATTTAGTCATTCATGCATTTACATGGCTTAATAATAAATTTTCTAGAAACTAATAGCTTAATTTTGTTAAATCTTGCTAATGTTGCTAAGATACAAACTTTTCACACTTAAGTTGGCCTAAGAAACATGCTCATATAGATTTCATGCATAAAACATAGCATTTAGCATGCTTTGGGCACACTTGAAGTCATTCATAAGCAACTAAGTTGATATATGCACAAATTAATTATGCATTGGTTTCTATGCTCAAAACGAGGCTTACATGCCTATTTTCATCCCTAAATCATGTTTGAGTGATCAAACAAGCTTAATTTGAATTTTGTGCATACTTGACCTCTCTAGACCCTTTTTAGGTTCTATGTGCAAAATGGAGCATTTCTTGCTTATATGAAGTTTGCTTATCTCGATCATGTCTCTTTTGTGTCTCTCAATGTCTTTTAACATATTTGAAACATGAACTTTTCTTAAACATTGAGAAAGGATTTCCACTTGCTCTCTAGCTACTTACATGATTAAGGAACTCAAGCAGTCATTTCACAATTTGTAGAGCCTTAAAGCTATATTTTGTGCTTACCATGCTCAAACATGCACTTGAAATTTGCTTGACTTGTTGGTATACAAAAACTCAATGTTTATGCACCTATTTTGCTCATACATGGACACTTTTACTTTATCATGAATTACTTGGCTCTATGAATTTGATTCAAATAAATCTTAGTTATCTAGTTAAAAATTGAGTTTTTTAAGCCTTAACGGACTCAAATAAACTTGTTTAAAGTGTTAAGATGTTCCTTGAATCTCTACAAATCAAATTGAATCAGTAACTTTGCTTAAACAAATGGTTTCTACTGTTTTTCTACAGACAGCTTGCATGCCAGTTAGATAATTCACCGGCTTACCAGTATACCTACATTTTTTACAACTTGATTTTGCTTTTATTCTCTTATTCGGCATGCCGGTATTCCTAAGTACTAGTAAATATTACTCTCCTTTTTCATTTTTTTTGGTTCTATGCTTGTAACCGACAAGCCAGTCCATATCACTACCGGTATGCTGGTATACTCCACTCCTAAAGCAATTCGTTTTGCTTATGTTCTCTTAATAGGCATGCTAGCTCATCCAAATACCGGTAAGCTAGTTATTTAGTTTTTAGGCATGACTTAAAGTTGCATAGCACCATATCTCTCATCCTTCTTCCACAAAAACCCCTTTTCTCCTTCCTCAAACCCTAACCCATTTCTCTCTCTTCAATTCATCTCTTTTCCTCCATTAAAATCTAAAATTTCCTCCATCAGTTAACTCTCCCTTCTCTCCTCTTTCTCTTTCTCTTCATCTTTCATCAATCTTCTCTCTCTTCTTCTTCCTCTCTTCACATTCTCTCTCTACCCATACCATTCAAACCGTCACACTGCCACACACCGTCAACCCGCCTCCACTGTCCCACCAGCTTCCATCACTTACACTTTCTTCCTTACCACACACATCCATGTACACATATTCCTTTTCAACTCTCATGACACTGCGTGTTGCTCATGGCCTCGCTCCTTAGGCCTATGACCACCACCTCTTTCCCTCATACCAACATGCCTAACAATTTGAGAAGTTTGCCAATCTCGAAGTTGATATAGGTATCTTCTATCCCCCGGAGTTGCTTGATAAGTTCCGCATTACGGCTTTTTTGGGCGTCATCACCAATCATGTTCTAGACATTATTCGGCTTCTTACCGAGGTACATGATGATGCCCTTAAATATTTCTACTGTAATATGTCAAATTCTTTAGATGATCAGGGTTAACCAAAACTAAAAATGAATCTAAGTGATGAAATTCGCCGTAGTGTTCTTTACACTTATGTTTATGGTACTTCAATTACTATTACTCCTAAAGATATCCGTGATCTTATTAGCACTGCTGTTGGAGGAACTGATGTAAATGTCAATTATTATGGGGCTAAATTTTATGAAGAGTATTGAGATATAAGGGTATTGGTGGAAATTGGGGCAAGGCTAAAAATTTAGCAACCATTCACTTGGATCTTAGGACCAAAATCCTCTATCATATTATGATTCATAATTATTGCCCTCGTCAATGTCAACAATCAAATGTTACACTTCAAGACTTATGGATTCTATATTATTTGATCATAAATAAGCAGATTAACTTCTTTAGTATCGTTGTTCAGTGCTTCAAACATGTGACTAATAACCCCTCTCAAGTTTTCCTCCATTTTGGACGCTTAGTTACACAGCTGCTTATCAAAAAGGATGTCCAATTTCCTACCCCTCCCTAAGTTGCTCGAGTTAAGCATCTTGAGCTGATTAATATTTGTCGAGAATTCTAGAAGAAATCAGGGAACAACTGGGTTCGGAGGAAAGACCTTCCTCCTCTTGATCTCGGCTCTAAGCACTGTACTCAGGATCTTATCACTTCTTCTGATGAGCCAGTCAGTCCTAGTGCTCATACTCACTCTAGTGCAACTCTAAGTCGTGTTACCTCTCTTCCACCTGAGAGTTCTTTTCACCAACCTCCACCTAACTATAGGTTCCCTTCTTTTGATTTGACTGCTCCTTTAGCCTCTCAGCATCCTTTTTCTTAGTAATCAGTGATGTGCTACAATCAGCTTTAGGAGGACATTCATGATTAGTTACACAGCAGGTTTCAGGGACTCTATTGTCATTTCCAGCTAGACTACAATTGTTGATCTTGCCATTTTCCTCCTCCATCTTAGGACGATGATCCTCCTGCCGCTTAGTCATGCAATTCAGCTTTTTATCATTTCTTTGCTCTTTTCGTTTAAAGAACTTAGTCTTTGGCCACTCTTTCATTTCGTTGTTGTTTTGAAATTTTTGGTCCTTGATGGGCCTGCTCTTTATATTAGCTATTTATGACTTCTTTTATAAGTTCTATTTGCTACTCTTTTGCCCTCAAATTAATCTTGCTATGCTAGCTATTTTAATTACTTCTTTTTCTTTTTTACGCTATATATTTCCTTAATTCTGTTATTGTAAGGGGCATATTCTCCGGTATAAGCCGAAATTCTACTAAATTTTCTACTTGAATCCTCTTCCCTCTTCATCACCTAGATCCTTCTCTTTTTTTTTTTTTATAAGGCCAAAGGGGGAGAAATATTCAAATTGTTAGAGCGTCAAAATGTGTATTACATCAAATTAATAATAATTACTTAAATGATGATATTGATCCTATAACTTTAGCATATCTTGATTCTTTAAAAGTTTGATATATTCTTTATGTGAAATTATTAAGATGTGAGACTTGGTTCCTTAGCACATTAATACTCTCATTTTGCAAGCACTCACTTAATCTTATTCAAATTGTCAAATATCTTGAAATTGAGTATTGAATTGAGGGGGAGTATTTAAAGTATAAAAGCTTTATCCTCATTAAAAAGGGGAGATTGTTGAACCTAGGATTTGTTATTTGATTTTGATGAGAACAAAACAAAAAGTATATATCTCAACATGTTGTTTTTGAAGAGAACAAAAACAAGTGGATGATTAAACTAAGCATTACTTAAGATAATTGAATAAGTTCAATTAGCTTGCTTAATGATTAAATATATCAATTATCTCTATAAGAAATTTAATTTTTTAAGTGATGATAAAATGAACTTGAAGTTAGATTACAAAGAGTATTTATTTATTGTGTGTTAAAAGAATTTTCAGGTGATATTTGATCTACCAGGTTAACGACTTAAGGAAGAACCAAGTCGACGGTATAAAGCCTTCAAAAACACAAAGAAAAGCTCAATGGCCTGAAGGAGTTAGCGTGCTAATTCACTTGCCAGTTATCATGCCGGTGGAGTATTTTGTTACTGGCTTGCCGATAGTGTAAGGTACCAGCAAGTCTAATAGAACTAGCTGTTGGAGCATTTAATACACTGTAACAGAAAGAATTGAATAGAATAGAATGATATAAATGTTTAACAACCTGATCAAGGACAATAGAGAACTGATCTTTTCTTGTAATATTTCAACATTTTCTTATATTCTTGTTGTCTATAATTCTCATTGTCTCTTGTACCATAAATTATTAATATTTAGAGAGATTTGAAGTATAGTACTTATGAGCTATTAGTTGTAAAGTATTGAGAGTTAAGAGCATTACACCAATAATTCTTGAGATTGAGTTTTTATGTTGTGAGTTAAGATTGTGATTTGTATTGAGAGTTATGAGTGTAAAACTTATATAATCAAGCTTGTTTTTGTATAACTATTGGAGCTTGGATTGAGAAATCAATAAAGTAGTGTGAAGTTTTCGGTTGGAGACATTATGTATCCATAGAGACTAGAGAGCAATCCGAACTCTACGTTATATCCGGGCTTGATCTTCTTTATCTTTATCTCTTTTAATTTCCATACTTATTATTGTTTTATTATTGCTTTGGTTACTCTTATGATTGTATTTAGTTGTTTATATCGAAAAATAATTGCAATTTGTCCTTAAAACTTAATTTATCTCTCCTCTTAAGTTTAGCCTAGTGTTTTTCAGACCATATGTTAAAAATTGGAGTGAAAGAATCTCCTGTTCCCTTAATAATAATAGATAGATAATATAATATAGAATAGATAACGGCAGTTGATGTTGAATAGTTATACATAGAAACAAATATATGTATGACCATATGTTAAAAATTAGAGTCAAAGAATCTCCTATTCCTTTAATAATAATAAATAGATAATATAATATAGAATAGATGATGGTAGTTGATGTCAAATAACACGGAAACAAATATTTGTATGACTATATATTCAATTGGACCTGAATAGTATTATATTCCCTTAATAATAATAGATAATATAATATAGAATAAATAATAATAGAATAGATCACAATAATTAATGTCGAATGGTTATATATGAAAACAAATAGTATGACTATGTGTTAAAAAATTGGAGTCAGTCTCCTATTCCGTTAATAAAGATAGATAATAAATAATAATATAATATAGAATAAATAATAATAAAATATGTGATAGTAGTTAATGTGGAAAATTATGCATGAAAATAAATATATGTATAATTATATGTTAAAAATTGGAGCAATATATTTCCTACTCCCTTAATAAAAATAATTATAGATAGATAAGACAATCACGTGAAAATGTGGAGATACCCATGTTATATGATAAGAAGCTTTTTCTCTGTATAATGTATGTAATCTTATATTCTAAGATTTTGTGGTTTTAGAAAGTTTCTCGTGCATGAATATTTTTCCCTTTTATTTCACAAGATACATTATGGTGATAGTTGTAGCTCTGCACTTTTCCATGTTAGGTGATCGATCACTGATGAACAAACAAATAGGATATTCTCCTTGCCGAATTGATAATGTCGATTCCTTTTTCATTACCCCAATTTACATGTACTCAATAGTCTCTCGTACATACTCAAATACTCTCCCTATATGTCGTCCTTAATTTCTATTTTCTCGAAAAATGGACATGTTTATAATATTAACGTCACGTCTTAAAACCTAAAAGCACGAAAGCTGCACGTCGCTCTTACTATAGCAAAAGCATCAAGATTCAGAACCATCATCTAGATTCTCTAAAGTTAAATTTCCCAAGTCATTCAAATCCTTAGTGAATAAACTTTATTTATCACTTCAAACCGTTTAAATGAAACTGAACAACTAAAAGTTTACAAAACTCAAATATCCATCAACTAATGTTATCCCTAGAGTAATTAGCTTTACTAATTCACTTAATCTTCACAATAGCTATCACACGTCCTACTCCTATATGTGAATTAAAGTAATGTCATCAAAACTTAAAATAAGAAGTCCCATGTATACACACAAGTATGCCATACCATATACAAACCTAAAATATACATATCAATGCATCATTTATGACACTTAAACAGCCATTCATAATAATACAAATGCATAAAATTATACACAATCAAGTTTTCATTTAAAACAATTTTCTTTCTTAACTTTATATATACAAATATATTATATACATATATATGTATGTAAGTATATATGTATAAAACCAATTCCATCTTACATTTTTTTTATAGAATTATAATAGAAGGGATCAATTATCAATGTTTATGGGTAAATTCAAATAAAGAATCAATATTTCAAAAAATTTAAATACATTGATCTCTAATTTGAATTTTTCGAAACATTAATTCTTTATTTGAACTACTTTATAAAATATTCATCTCTTATTTGAACTTTTCAAAATGTTAATCCCTTATTTGAATTTATCACGAAATGATGAACCCCTCCATTATGATTCTCTTATTTTTTTCATTCTCATAATCGGATCCATAAATCCTAAAAATATGAATCCAAAGATTTTAAGAACATGAATTCAAAAGTTCTTATCATCTTAAGATTTTGCATGTAGAGGATATGAATAGAAACAGCCTTCAAAAAGGTGTATAGGGCTTGCAAAATACATCACTGTAAGTAGAATAGCGAGGGGATTATCTAATATAATTACTCTGATACTTAAGTCAGAAAGTGTGGGAAGGAAATTTGGCAAGGTAACAATAAGATAGCAGCATATAAGCATAAATGTAGTTAAATAGAGTTTTACTAATGGTATTAAGGCTTTCTTTACAGTAGAGGGGGTAGAGATTAATCTAGCCAATGGATCTCTATTGAGGGAAAGTAGATCCTAACAATTATGGAATGTATATCTTCTCATTAAGGCAAATCCTAAATATCTCAAGATTAAGATGGAGACGACTAGTTTTCCATGCTAAAGGTTGTTTTTCCTTTATCAAGTAAGTTAGGGTCCTTAACTACCTCCCTTTAACAGGTCTGTCGACTAGTTAAAGTCCAAGCATACATTTCGATGACTTGGCATGGGTGCTAGATGTTGGAATATTAAGCTATCATAATACATATTAGTAGGATAGTTTAGGTAAGGACATAAATAGTTTAGACTAAACCAGGAACAGGTCGAAAAAGAGCCTCAACGTCTCATCCTACAACCCAAACAAGTCAATAAGGGAGGCCTATGTCCAAAATGGCCTGTCGATAGTTCTAAAAGTACAAGTTTGAAGATTTTAAGAACATGAATCTAAAGACTCTAAAAACACAAGTCCTTAGATTCTAAAACCTCATAATCAACTATTTAACTCAAAACGTATATTGAAGGTTTGTTATATAACAACCAAGAATTATGAATAGCAAACATAACATCTGATAGTCAACTATGTATTATGGATCTAAGGTTTATTTTTTGTTTCTTCCATTTATTTATTCATGAGTCCCACTTTTAAGTCAATTAGAGCATAATTAAAGGTTATCTGATCAACCTCAGGGTAAGAGGTGTCAATTAGTTGGTTGACCGACTTGGGGGCTAAGTCTTCCTAAAGGTTACATAAACTATGCTTAAGCTTTAGGTTAACCCTATCAAGTCTTAAGTCAAGTTTTCCTTTTTCTTTTCCACTAAAATTCATATCTTTCCTTTTAATTCAATCTTATATCTAATAGTTATATTCCAAATTAAGATTCTAGTTGCTTTATTCCATAAAGGAACTATCAATAGTCTAAGTTCATTATGTCAATCAATTCTTAACTAGTTTTAGCCCTAAATTAGGATTTACGCCTATCAGAGTTAAGGTTTTCTAGTTTTCCTAAGAGAAAGTCAATCGAAGTGATTATCTTTGCACTGATTAAAAGAGAGTACCTAAATTTTATCGTGCAAATCATTTTTTAATTGTTAGTAATAAGATACGCCTTTCAATCTAACATAAAAAAGTTAAAAATCCTTTTCTTGAAATCCTAAACAACTCTTAAAGTCTTATCGGTTCATGATAACCCAAATACTAGCCTTGAAGGAACGTCTATGGTGGGTAAGACTAACTTCGATCGTCCCTAGAACTCTTGAAGGTTGGGTTGACACCTCGGTTTTTGTCCTACAGTTAAACCCATAGCATCCATGCCATGGGGACCTTGGACCTTAATAGTCCATTTAAGAAGCTTAGACCTTAGATAATAAGGTACCACATGACCTCCAGAAATCTTGAAATGTATCTATTTGAAAGATATACTTACCTAATTGGGTAAGATATGCATATATCTAATATTCCCTCTATGAAGCCTATAAATAAGAGTCAAACCCTATAAGTAAGACACTTTTACACACAAACATACAAGCTCTCTCATTCTCTTACTTTCTTTAATCTCATAAACTTGCTGACTTAAGATTCGAAGTAGCTACATCGAATAACCTTCCGACATCCACTAAATATGTTTTCTCTCATAGACTCAAGCCTATCATTTAAGCACAAGGTGAAATCTTTACCAGTGAAGTCTAAGTAAAACATTTGGAGCCATCTATAGGAATTGTTCCATTTAAGATTAATAGGTTTTGGCATTTTGAGTAAAGATTCTATAAGCAAAGATGGCAAGAACTGCTAGATTTAAGTAGTAAGAACAGGCTAATCTGATAGTCTCTAAGGTAGTTGAGCTCGTGGAAATCCACGTAGCTAACACTGGTAAAGAAGTAGATGTCAGAGATAAGGAAGTCTAGTGTAGCAATAAGAATGCCATTGTAGTGACTAGAGGAGGCAATCAGGGCAATCTTGCCTATAACCCCCAAATCATTCACTTAATTGAGTTAATAGAGAAATTGATAGTCTAAGATGATGAACTTTAGACTTTGAATGCCTAAGTGGCCAAATAGAATGAATTGCTCCATGAGCAAAACGAAGCATTTATGGTGCAATTGAAGATGTAGCTTCCAGTACCTAAGGTCCCACACCTCAGTGGAGATAGTGATGGTTTTGGTAGCTCGTACTCCTAAGGCTCTATATTCGATCACTAAGCTCCTCATTAGTAGAAGAACCATACTAATTAAGAGAAGAGCCTTACATAAGTCAAGAGTAGGAATGGCTGAGCTGACAAAGATTGAGACACAGCATGGAAGCAATGATCGAGGGTGTTGATTACAACTGTTTAGTAGACTTAGTTGCTAGAAGGATATCGGACACTTACGAAAGTGGAAAGATAGAGGTTACAACTTCAAGCGTTGGTAGTAAAACTTCATTTTCCCAAGAGATTCAGGTGCAAGTGCTCCTGAGTAGTAAGAAACTCCTGACATTCAAGCTGTATGACAGAACTATCGATCCGAAAGACTACTTAATATACTTCTAGACTCCAGTGGACTTGAATGGCTTTAGTAATAGGGTAAGGTGTAAGGTTATCCTAGGCACTCTTTGTAAGGCTGCATGAACATAGTTGAACTACTTGTTAGAGAACTCAATCTCTAGCTTTGAAGAACTTGCTAAGAAGTTCATCCTTTACTTCCAAGTTAGTAAGCTTGCTCCAAAGGATAACTCCTCCCTTTACCTCATTCATTAACAAAGGGGAGATACCCTCTAGTCATTTATTGACTAGTTTAACAAGGCAATAAAAGAAAATAACATGGTTACTGAAGGTGTTGTAGTTTACACAACCACCTAAGAAGTCGATCCTAACGGTGATTTCTTCAAGACTATGATAAAGAGTAAGTCAATTACCCTGGTCAATTTCTAAAGGAAGGCCTAAAGGTACATTAATTAGAAAGAGAACATCTATACCTGAGGTGAAGCTTACTTAGGGAAATCAAATAAAGGGAAAAGGTCATAGTAAAAGGCAATCTAGGTTTCGGAAATGATGATAAGTGCCTAAAGGATTCGAAGAGATCCAACCCCATACTGAAATATGATTAACACACCCCCCTCACTAAGCCGATAAAGGATATCTTTATGGAGGTCCAAAACCTAGGGTTGATACCGAAACCTAAAAGGTTGAAGACCAGTCCATGTGTTAGATGACGGCAAGTATTGGCAATTCCACATAGCTACTAAGCATAACATGGATGGATGCTATCAACTGAATAACATGTTGGAATATGCTATACAATGCGGATACTTGCATGAGTATGTTGCCAATCCAATAAGCAGAGTTCAGCTACCTTTGCAAAGGAGAAGAATCGAAGAAGATTGCCAAGGTAGTAAAGACCAGGATGATGGATGCAAAACAAGTTCCCCAATGGCATCAATTGAATCCCTCCATTTTGGCATCTACTTTGAATGACAAGAAAGTTTATGAGATAAGGGGGAAGAGGTAGAAGATTGACACAACTATCTCCTTTACAAACAATGACCTTTAAGGGATTGAAACCCCGCACTAAAATGTCTTGGTGATCGTCACCTGTATTATTGTGTTCAAAGTACAAAAGATGATGGTGGATACTGGAAGCTTAGTAGACGTTATCTTCAATCATGCGTATGATCATACAAGAGAGATGCTCCTAACCCATATGAAGTCGTACCATCATGATTTGCTTAGCTTCAATAATCAAGTAGTTAGCCCTAAAGGCAAAATCACTGTTGATATGGAGCTCCAGATCATGATGATCTAGTTGCACATCTGGTAGAGTTTACAGTAGTAGATTGAAAATGCCCCTTCAACAGGATCCTCGAGTGGCCAAATATGAACACCTTCGAGATGATCACTTCTTCCTTACATCTAAAGGTAAAATTCCTGACCCTAACAAGAGTTTGTATATGTCGAGGAAACCAAGCCTTATCTTGGGAGCTCTACTCCAAAGCCCTTAAGGGGGATAGTGTAATATCCTTAAAGACTGAGCCATAATAGAAATTGGCCAAGAATAGGTTACACCCGAGTGAAGGCACTGAGGAGACGGTGCTAATGTTAGGCAAACCACCGTATTGCAAAAGACTTAATGATAGGAATCAACTTGTTGGACCAATCATACGTAGTCGAGCTAGAGAGCTACAAAGACTTACATAAAGAATACTAGCTTAAAACCCCATCCAAGATAAGGAATCCTATCCTGACTTCCACCTTTCACATTTCTACTGGCCTAAATATTGAGCTTTAGTAAGGGTTGACACAATTTCTAAGTAGCTGAGCAGAAGTGCAGACCTGTCGAATAAACCTAGCCCATTACCGAATTCATCATGATCCAGTTAGTCAGACCTTTGATCGAGCTGAGTTGTGAGATACTTAATCCGAAGAGGATTTAAACATTATTTAGTGACCAAGCTTTGACCTAAACTAGATTAGGTCTACTCTGATTGCTGACTATTTTCTTTACTTCATCCGAATTGTATTATATTCCAGCCAACCAGTTACCATATGACATATGTCTTCTAACACAATATTCCAGAAGGATTCCTTACTTTTACATACGGAATATTCTTTATCTTTTTTACCCTTTTAAGTATGTTTTATTTATTCCAATTTTATATTACCCTTTTGTCTTTTCTATGAATGCCTTTTAACTATGGTAGGGCTAGTAGATAAACCCCATTTACTTATATGCAGACAATACATCCTTACATTTATTTATTATTACAAAGTTTCCTTCTTAAGCAACCCTAGTGTTCTCACTATCTTTTTAACTCTTATCTATTTCCTTTAGGAAAAAGTAGTGGTGAGTGATCCTGTCATTTAAACTGTTGAGTCACATCCGGTAAATTATAGGCTAAGTAGGATCAGTCGATGTATCATATCCAATTGGTAACTACCTAGATTTGGTAACATTTTTGTTTCCCTTTTCCTACTTCTATCTATTATAGTGTTTCTCCATGTGTATGACCTTAAAGATGCATCAGCTTCTCAGGTATTAGAGTACAATTCCAAGAGGGAGTATGTAAAGTTTTAGTAAAGTTTTGTTTCGTGTTTGCTATTAATGGCTGTTGTATTCCTTCTGTAGCTGCTACAATATATTCGAGTGAAGTAAGTTCTAAAGTTATGAGCTATGAAGTGGAGGTTCGTGGATTGGTAATTGTATTTCCTCTTGTTACCCTATTTTGCTCTACTTTTCACTGCGAAAATAGAGCAAGTTCATTTTTGTGGTATATATGTGTGTGTTCAGTGTTGAAGTTCTTAGAGCGAGTTAGTTTGATTCTAGGTAAAAAGTAGAAAGTGTTTATTGTGTATTGAGTTTTCAACCTATTGGAGAAGTATTACATTATGTTGAATTTAAGTGTTCAAGGTATTATTGGCGACCTAAGTAATGGTGCCCATGCTAGTTGAGGTCAAAATAGAAGTAATACCCTTAGTTCAATCAATGATAAACTCAACAAACTCACTAACTTTGTTGAGTGTTTGGCTACTACGATGCAAGTTAATAGGCAAAAACTACAAGATGTACCTTATCATAACTTACCTAAGAATGTTTCTAAGAGACGATATGGCCAAGCTAGCTGAGTTAATTGCTCAATTCGACTCCATCAAGTTGGAGGAGTTATAGCTCGAGTTATTAGATGAAGGCTAGAGTTAGAGGAGATTGAAGAAGATATCGAGGATGTAGATTTTGAGGATGATGGAGAGGAAGAAGAAGAAGTTGAATATTATCAAGCATAAAAGCAAGGACGTCGAGCTCCTCAAGGACTTGACAATGTTAAGGTCCAAATCTTACCCTTCAGTAGAAGTAGACATGCAAATGAATATTTAGAGTAAGAAGAGAAAGTAAAGAAAGTATTTGACTGTTATGGGTATACAGATATATTTAAGGTTACACTTATTGTACTTGAATTTTCTAGATATGTTACCGCATGGTGGAAGAATCTGAATGTAGCTAAAGTACAGATGGATGACGAGGTGTATGAACTTAGGAAGAGATGAAGGCATTGTTGAGGGGAAGATTTGTACTTGAGACTTCCCTATAGGACACATTTGCCAAGTTGTAAGAGCTTTTGTCAAAGAAACTGATTTGTGGATGACTATGTAAGAGAATTTTAGATGATCATGATCTAAGTAAATGTAGATGAACTTAAGGCTTGCACAATGTCGAGGTTCATTTTCAAACTTAACTATGAGATTCTTAATATTGTAGAAGTACAAAGGTTCCATACATTGGAAGAGGCCATTAAAGTAGCATAGAGGGTTGAAAAGCAGAGGATAAATGCTCCGAGCTAACCTGGTTTGACTTTTCCCTAAGCTACTGTTCTACGCCGATTTGCTTATGCCAAGCTAAGGTAACCTTCCCAAGTGAGGAAAAGCATGAATGACCTGATGATAGTCGAGTAAGCTAGAAGAGTTGAGTTGAGGATAGGTCGACCTTAAGGACATGTGAGAGAGGATAGACCTTTGGATAGAAGACAAGCGAGACAGAGTACTTCAAATGCTTAGGTTTAGGACATATAATTATTTTGTGTTCGAACTAACGTGCCTTAGTACTTCAAGGAGATATAGTAGACAACATCAACGAAAGCGAGCTAAAGGAAGAAAAGAATGCTAGAAGAGCTAAAGCTGAGGAGGAAGAGACTTATATTTATGCTGATTAGGGAGAAGTGTTGATGTTAGTAATGAGAAAAGTATTGAGCTCCTTGTTGAGCTCTAAGGAAGACCAAAGGAAAATTTGTTTCACAACAAGTGTACCATTAAAGGATAGTTGTGCACCATCATTGTGGATAGAGGGAGTTATACCAATGTTGTTATGCAATCCTTTATACAGAGGTTAGGATTGCCAACCTCTAAGCACCCTTAAGCTTACAAGCTACCTTAGCTTCATGATAAGGGTGCTTTGCATGTCACTGAATAAGTAACCATACATTTTAGTGTTAGGAATGTGTATAGGGATGAAGTGGTATGTGATGTTGTCTCTACGGGAGATTCATATCTATTACTTAGATGACCTTGGTTATTTGACCAACGTGTTACTCACAATGGATATAAGAACACTTATGCCTTTGTTAAGGATGGAAAGAAGATCCTATTACAACCTATGACATCACCTTAGGTAAATGAAACCTATAACTAGCTCACTCGAGCTAGCAAGAAGAAAGCCTTAGTTATAAGCCAAAGAAAGCTCCAAGTTGTTGAGAAGGTTGATGAGCCTATGTTCTTATTGATCAAAAGAATATTGGAGATGAGAGATCTTAACAATGTACCTGATCGGATTTGAAGATTGATTGATGAATTTTCCAACCTGTTGTGTAGAGAGTTACCTAAGGGACTATTTCCAGTTCGAGGCATAGAACACTGTATTGATCTACAACCAAGTGCAACCGTACTAAACTGACCCATTTACGAATTGAATCCTAAGCAAGCTACCAAGCTAATAAAGCAAGTGGATGAGCTGCTAGATCAAAGATATGTAAGGAAGAGCATAAGTTCTTATGCTATACCAACTCTGCTCGTCCTAAAGAATGATGGTTCATAACGCATGTGCATTGATAACCATGTTATCAATCGTATTATTATCAAGTAAAAACACCCAATACCGAGGCTTGATGATATGTTAGATGAGCTTCATGGCACCAAGATGTTTTCGAAGATTGATTTGTGAAGTAGCTACCACTAAATTTGCATGAGACTTGGTGATAAATGGAAGACTGCCTTCAAATCTTGGCATGGTTTCTATCAGCATTTGGCTATGCCATTTACAAATGAGCGAGCACATTTGTGTAGCTTATGAATCATGTGATGCATTCCCTTATTAGAAGACGTATGGTTGTGTACTTTGATAACATATTAGTATATAGCACCGACCTAAACAACTATGTTCAACATCTCAGAGTTGTTTTTCACATCTTATAAGCAAAGAAGTTATATAGAAACCTGAAGAAGTGTATGTTTTGTCAAGGTAACGTTATTTTTCTTAGGTATGAAGTATTTGGAGACAGAATCAAAGCTAATGAGGAGAAGGTATGAGCTATGTTGGAATGGCCAACACTGACAAATATCACCGAAGCATAAAGTTTTCATTGCCTTGCTTCCTTCTACAGGCAATTCATTAAAAACTTCAGCACTATTGCAGCCCCCTTAATTGAGTTAATGAAGAAGAGTGAAGGATTCCGATGGAATGATTGAGCTGAATAGAGCTTTAAGGAGATCATAGAAAAGTTCACTACTACCCGTGTCTTATCCCTACCAAATTTTAACAAGCCATTTAAATTGGAATGTAATGCATCAGGTACTAGTATTGGTGCAGTTCTAATGTAAGAATGTCGACCATTTGCTTACCACAGTAAGAAGCTCAGTGGTGCCACACTGAACTACTTCATATATGAGAAGGAGTTGTATTCTCTCCTTCAAGCTCTTATTGTTTGGCAACACTATTATTACCATGAGAGTTTGTGATTTATACGAACCATGAGTCCTTGAAGCATCTTAGTAGTTAGAATAAACTTTCAAAGAGGCAACCAAAATGGTTGGAATTTATATGAGGTGTTTCTTATGTGATCCAACACAAGAAAGGTAGTACCAACATGGTTGCAGATGCCTTATTACGTCAGCAGAACTTGCTGACCACCCTGCAAACTAAATTATTGGGATTTTCCGTTATCGCCTAATAGTATGCTCATGACCCTCATTTTTGTCCTATTCTTGAGCAGTGTAGAGAAGGAGTTGCTATTAAAGGATATTACCTCAAGGATGGTTATCTATTTAGATAAAGAAGACTATGCATACGAAGTTGTTCCACATACAAGCTATTGGTTAGGGAGGCTTATAGTGGCAGATTATCTGGTTATTTTTAAGAGACCAAAATAGTCAACTTGTTGAAAGAAAATTTTTATTGGCTAGGTTTAGTTAAGGATTTCCATCAAAAAGTCGACAGTTGTAAAGTGTGTAAGAGGGCTAAAGGAAAGAGAAAGCTGCATGAAGAGTATATGCCCTTACCCACATCTATAGATACCCCATTTTTGCCCATTATAGTTTCAATTTTTTTTTTAAATAGGGAAAAAGATTCCTAATTTAGAAAAATACAAAAAAAATAGAAAATTTAGAAAAATAAAAAAAATAAATAAAAATAGTAAATTTTAAATAGAATAAAGTAATTTGAAATAGCTTTAGTATTTTAAATGATGTTTAAGTTAGGTCTTAAAGTAAAAGCTTCATGAAAGGGATATTAGGCAAAGAGTAAAAATTAGTTTAGCCTAAGATGTTGGCTTATTTGCAATTTTCTTGCAATAGAGAATGAGGCACAAGCCAATGGCTTATTGGTAACGAACATATACATGCATAAAGTAGACCTGAGTTTAAGCCTTGTTACCAGCACTTAGGTGCATTTCCACTACCCCCTACCCCCTACTTTAAGCTTTCAAACACACCCTCTTTCACACATTGCTACAACCTGTAACTCCAACCACCACTAAGGGTTTTTATGAAACCCTAGCTACTACGACACCATCTTTGAAACACCTAACTCCACTGCACCACACTTGAAACCAATGCCTCTACTACAACCACCATCCTCCAAAATTGGAAACCCAACCACTTTTCAAGGCTCAGTCACCATGTCGGGCGTACAATTGCCACGATCGCCACTGTATGTTTTAGAAACACCACAAAACCATTACCTCAAGCTGCGGCACTTTGTCCATATGCACCAAGTCCAATCTAAAACACATGAAAAACTCTTATTTCGCTCATTTTGGCCTCTAAAACACCTTGAAACGCCCTCGTCAGCTGCCTACTCGCACTATCTTGACACATGTATAGCTCACATATGACCCGTGACCTGACCTGATGACCTAACTTGACGACCAACCCCATGTCTAAGTTTGACTTGTGTTTAGTCCTTAGTCTAACCCTCTCTTTTGTGTTGTTGTTTTGATCTTATGTTTTTTTTTTTATTATTTGTTTTCTATAAATTTATTATAATTGTAAGATAAAATAAAAAGAAAAACAAAGAGAAAGAAGAAAAAAGAAAGAGAAGAAAAAGAAAAAAAAAGGGAAAAGGAAAGGAAAACTTAACTTTGTTTATTTATTTAAATATTTTTGCTTTAGTAAAAAAAATAATAATTAATTAAGAAAAGGGTTTATCACCTATAAAATTTACTTTCCAGAATAAAAAAAAAATCCCTTTCAAAGATAGGACTTCTCATAGAATTTTCCAAGAAAAAAATAAACACCAATTTAGGACCTTTTTTCTTTTAAGCATTTTTCTTAAAATTAAATTAAATTGTTAAAAATTTAAACCCGATTACTTTTCAAATATTAAAACAAACCAACACACCTAAAGTTTTTCAATAAACTACGGAAAGTCTGATCCTTAATAAAAGGTACGTAAGTACTTACAGGTCAACTTAAAATAGAGAAATCTTTTTATTTTCTCTTTTGTAAAAAATTTTGATTTGCTATTTTTTGTACAAACAAAATTAGTTTGTTGTGAATGTATAATTAGCTAAACGAGTATTTTAAAGATAAAATTAAATTCGAAAAATTAAAAGTGATACCCATTAGAGTTTAATAGGTTAATCCCAAACTTAAATATCTAGTTTTCAAAAGCCTTTTCAAAAATTGGTTTTTATCGTAGTCTAGTGTCTAGATTAAGATCAATCCACCTAACCGATTTTGATCTAAACCTTTTCAAAATAGAAACTAAGGTTTTTTTTTTCTTACTCTTAGTCTAGGGTTAGTATTAAACGAGCTAGGGTTTAATACTAACAGAGTTAAGAAAAATAATAAAAACCGGAAATATTCAAGCTCAATAGCTTAGTAACTCTACTAGAGACATTGAGAGAGCTAGCCACTTAAAAGCCTTCCAAAATTAAATTTGCCTTTCAAAATACCCATGTTATTTATTTATTCATTTATTGTTATGATTTGTTTCATGTAAATATATATATATTTAAAATTGTTATATTCACTTGTTGCATCCATCATACTTGGGATTTTGAGGGGAATGATTACATCAAGGATGCAAGGTAGATACCGTCAAATCCAAACCGTCTTAGGACTCTAGGATGAGGGGCTATTGTGTAGGCTCCAAGTGTAGTGGTGTAGCCACCACTTGACGTTTATTAGGCCACCCTATTTAAGTTTCAATGTGACCAATGAACTGTTTCTTCGGAAGCGAATAAGGTCATAGAGTTTAAGAACCTTTAAAACCTACCTTAATTGCATACATAACTTTTAAGCCAGAGAATAAATAGTAATGGGGCATATCACCAATGAAAGGTCCGCACTTTATCAGAATTTCATTATAGCATAAAAATATTGTAATATGCTTTCCTTGTACGGTAATACTGGAATTCGATAAAAGTCCCAACCTTAAACCTTTTTATTGCCACATTATTATTTAGTTGCTAGCCCTTTGCATTTGCATCCATATGTCTTCATCTTTTCTTGTATTTATTTTTATGTAAACATTAGTGCTTGTTTATTCATGTTTGTAAATAATCTTATCTGATACCCTTATTATTTTTATAAAAATTGCATTGTTTTTTAAATCAAAGGGTGTCCCTATATATTGTAAATTACTTTTCTTTTACCACTAATTAAGTTACCATTTTAGAATAAAGCTATTAACCTTTTTAAGGTATACTTATAGATTATTTTAGATAGCCTTTATAATAATTAAAAACCTCCTAACTTATAATTAGTTTTCATTGCTTTAAAAGGTAATTGGACTTGGTTTATGAACTCTTTGTAAAATTTTAGATTATGATAACAAAATCCACCACTTTATAAATTGTTATAGGGTTTTCAACCTTAAAATTTGTAAATACTTAGTTGCCTTATCAAATTCATAAATCTGAAAAAAAAAAAAAAACAAAAAAACAAAAAAAAAAATTGTTCATTTCTATAGAGTCTTGCAATTGTAAGATATTTTCTTAAGTTTTCATTCTAAAATAGATGCCCTTTCCCTTCTCAGTAGATTTTTCTTATTGCTCTTATCATGAGTTCTCATTTACCAACTCTTCCCAATATCTAGATTTTCCAATTAAAAATTATTTGTAAATATTAGGTACCTCATAAAATTTTCCCCTGTAAAATAATTCTTTTCTTTTAAATTACACTTCTTATAAATATTGTAAATAATCTTTTAACTACTTGCAAGTTGTAAATACTTTTCTTTAGTTGACCATAAATTGTTGAAATGTTTCTCACTCTAGTTTTTTTATTTTATTTTAAGAGTCTATTAATTAAGTTTCTAAGCCTAGGTTTTTCTCAAGTAAATATATCTCACCTATATATTTTTAGTTTAAGTATTCTTCTCTTTCTTGTCGTCCCTTATAAAATAATTTGTAAACTTTCTTTTAGTTTCTCCATTTTTGTAAAAAAATTCTCCTTATAAGAAGTTAAGTTGGTCCTATTTCTCTTTAAAAAAAAAAAAAAAAAGAAGGGGTGCTAACGGGTAAGGATTCTTCTAATTAGGTCCAAATAGTTGATGATAAGATTGCCCCCCTAGAAAAAAAAGGTATGTCAAATGGCCCAACAGTTACAGATCTTATTTCTTATAATCACCGGTTTGCAAGTGTCTTAAGATTTAAGCCTAGAAAAAAAACTTTCAAATCTAGAAGAAAAAGTAGCAAGCTTTAAAAGAGCATTATAGACTTAGAAATGGAAATAGGTCCAGTATTTAGAAGATTTCAATACCTAATGTCCAATGCTGATCAAATGTCGGTAAGTTCAAATAATGAAAGTGGCCTAAATAGAAAAGAGCCAAGGATAAGTGAAAAAAAAACCAAGCCTATGGGGCTTGGAGGAGACAAGTCACTCAATTAAAGATCTCAATGACTCAAATCTTTCATTATTTAAAGGAGGCGAAGATCCTAGCCTTTGAAGCCCTTAATCCAAATTACAAACCATAAAGCTTTTACCTATAAGCTTAATGCAACTATCATATGGGTTAGAAGGGGCACTCTACTAAAAAATGTTAGAGGTTAAGGAACAAGATTCAAAACCTGATTGATGCTAAGGTTATCCAAACAAAGCTTCAAGATGTTAGTCCTTCTTCAAGTTACTAGGGGACTTTAACTGAATCATCTAAAGCTCTAATTCTTTTGATTCTACTAATACTTTCTGATAAGCTTAGATGTCGTCTTAAGTAGTTGGGTGCTTAAATGGAGCAAGTTAAAGCAAAGGCAAAGAAGAATCAAGTTCTTTTCAATAAAGTCTATAATAAACTCATAAAAGAATGTTTTGTATGGCTTTGTAACAACTGGAATAAGATTATCTTCTCGGCTGCTTTCTAAATTGAATTATTGCAGTTTAATTAATATTAAGGCAAATGAACGCACATTTTGATATCTTATTTTGAAAGTTTAGAATGAAAACAGGCAAATTGAATCACAAACACCAACCCTAAAATACATATACTTTGAGAGTTGAGTGACATCATGGTGAGGACTCATTTCTTAAAGGAGGTCAATTTTGAATTTAACACACACATTAAAATGAAGTTAGGCATTTATTTTCAAATCCTAAAACACAATTATTTTTTGTTAACCTCGTTGAACCAAGTTAGAGTATTTTTTAATTTAAATAATGTCAAGAACCACCTCTTACTGAGGAATTTGGAGATTAGGGTCATTGATTAGGATAAAAGGATAAAAACTAGTTTGTGCTTACTTTAGTGGCATCAATTTAAGGATAATTTTTTTTATTTCTGATAATTTATTTTCTCTTAAATGAAGAAGAGCTTACAAGAACCCTCTACACATGGTCCAAATACTTTGGGGAGATAGTTACTTCAAGGCCTAAGTAAAAAAGGATTAAAAAAGAAAGAAAATGAAAGAATAGGGCAATGAAAAAAATAAAAAAGAAGGAGGAGGAGGAAGAGAAGAAGAAGAAGAAGAAGAAAAAGAAGAGGCTGGAAAATTAGGCCTAAGTTTAAGGAGAAAGCCCCAAAAGATATATCACATTCCAATAAGGATAAAAAAAACTGAATCAAAAGGCTAAAAATCAAAGCCCATGTAGCCCAAAAAACATAAGGCCCTGATCACATTCTTAGCCTAAAAACACAAACCCTACATATCCATCCTTAATCACATACGCAAGACCTCCTTACCCATCTTGAATCATAAGGCCTTACCACCCACAATACTACCAACACTTAATAAAAATTCTTCTGATCACAAAGAGTGATTTACCTTAAATAAAAATTGTTTTTGAAACGAGGGCAAGTACACTTCTATTTTTTTTTTCATTTTCAAAGGTTCTTGACTTCTATACCTAGGTTAAAAAAGTATTTCTTTCAAATAGGCCCTCTTATTAATCCTTTTTTGAAACCATTTGACCAAAAGCTTAATTCATAATATTGAACTGGAAAAGACCTAACAGATTTATTAAAGCGTATAACTTACAAATTGGATTATAATTTTTGAAATAGTAGTCAAGAGTGAATTATAGATCGAAAGTGCGCAAAGATGTTTTCTTTGCTTAGATTGATCACGAGTTACCTTTTCCTTAGAAAAAGAATACTTAAAATCATAAGGTCCTACTAGGAAACTCAACATCAAGGTTAGGAGACATTGAGATGCCTTATATGGTTATCAAGAAAAGGGGTGGTTATAACATTTGCTTCTTAAATAAGAATTTATACTCATTAGCAAACTTTCAAAGAAAGAAAAAAGAGAGAGAGAGACAAAAAGGAAAATATAAAAAAAAAAAAAGAGAGAGAGAGAAAGTAAAGGCTTATTACAAGTTTTTTCCATCCATTTTCGAATTCATGTCGACTCAAATAGCTAAGCTCTCAATTCATCTCACTTACTTCCTTCCAATGTGTTCATGCCTTTTAAGTTGACCATAATAATCTAAGTCATTCTCCTTGAGATAGTTTTCCTCATGATTGATGTTTGTTAACTCTTTTTCAAATCAAGGGACTTTATCCCTTATGCCTTTTTTGTCATAATTGGTTTTTCACCAAATTCTTTGTTTGTAAAATTTTTCAAGTCAAGAAGTTCTTCAAATTGGTTATATTCCTTCCTTTGCTTCTTCAATTTTCCTTTAGGCTTCTAGCCAGCTTTTACAGTTGTCCCATCTTTAATCTATTTTTAGGGTTACAGCCAGCTTTTAGAGCGTTATCCCATCTTCAATCCATTTTTAGGGTTCTAACCATCATTTAGAGCGTTATCCCATCTTCAATCCATTGTTAGGGTTCTAGCCATCTTACAAAGTGTTGTCCTAACTCATGTCTCTCTTAAGGTTTTTTTTCTAGCAATCTCGAAGGTGCTTTCCCTTCATCAATTTCTCTTATAAGCCCATAAGACGCTTCCCTTTACCAATTTCTTTAGCGATTTAGTAAGCCCATAGGGTGCTTCCCTTCATCTATCTCTCTTTAGTGTTTTAGCAAGCCCATAGGGCACTTCCCATCACTAATTTATCTTTTTAGCGAGCCTAGAGGATGCTTCTCTTTATCAATTTCTCTTATGGTTTTAGCAAGCTTGTAGGGCACTTCCTCTTCATTAATTTCTCTTATGGTTTTAGCAAGCCCATAGAGCACTTCCTTTTTCCAGTTCCTCTTAGCGATTTAGTGAGCCCATAGGACACTTTTCTTTTTGCTAATCTCCTTTAGCATTTTAGCAAGCCCATAGAGCGCTTCCCTTTCATCAATTTCTTTTATCATTTTAGGAAGCCTATAGAGCGCTTCTCTTTTACCAATTTCTCTTAAGGTTTTAGCAAACCCGTAGGGTGCTTTCCTTTTACTAATTTCTCCTAGGCTTTTAGCGAGTCCATATGGTGCTTCTCTTTACCAATCTCCCTATGGATTTTAGCAAGCCCATAGGGCGCTTTCCCATTTCTAACCAACTTTTAAGATCTAGCAAGGAGTACTCTTCCTTGCCTAGGTTAGTGAGCTCAAAGGAACATGACTAGGTTCTCTAAGTCAATTCTCATTTAGGGTTGCTAGTCCCCTAGAGATACTCCCGCTTAGGTTAGTGAGCTCAAAGTAATGCAACTAGGTTTTCTCAAATCAATTCTCATTTAAGGTTATTAGTGCCCTAGAGACACTCCTGCCTAAGTTAGTGAGTTCAAAAGAGTATGACTAGGTTTTCCCTTCATCATTTCTCATTTAAGGTTGCTAATACCCTAAAGTCGCTCTTGCTAGGTTAGTGAGTTCAAAAGAGCACAACCAAGTTTTCCCTTTTATTGTTTCTCATTTAGGGTTGCTAGTCCCTTAGAGAAGCTCCTACATAAGTTAGTGAGCTTGAAAGAGCATGATTAGGTTTTCTCAAATCAATTCTCATTTAAGGTTGCTAGTCCCCTGAAGACATTCCCACTTAGGTTAGTGAGCTCAAAGGAGCATGAACAGGTTTTCTCAAATCGATTCTCATTTAAAGTTGCTAGTCCCCTAGAAATTCTCCCACTTAGGTTAATGAGCTCAAAAGAGCATGAGCATGTTTTCTCAAATCAATTCTCATTTAGCATTGCTAGTCCCTTAAAGACACTCCCACCTAGGTTAGCGAGCTCAAAAGAGCACGACCAGGTTTTCTTAAATTAATTTTCATTTAAGGTTGCTAGTCTCCTAGAGATACCCCCGCTTAGATTAGTGAGCTCAAAGGAGCAGAACTAAATTTTCTCAAATCGATTCTCATTTAGGGTTGCTAGTCCCCTAAAGATATTCCTACCTAGGTTAGTGAGCTCAAAAGAGCATAACCAAGTTTCTTTAAATCAATTCTTATTTAAGATTGCTAGTCCCCTAGAAATGCTCTTACTTAGATTAATGAGCTTAAAAGAGCACGATTAGTTTTCTCAAATCGATTCTCGTTTAAGGTTACTAGTCCCATAAAGATACTCCCACTTAGGTTAGTGAGCTTAAAGGAGTATAACCAAGTTTTCTCAAATCAATTCTCATTTAGGATTACTAGTCCCTAGAGATGCTCTTGCCTAGGTTAGTGAGCTCAAAAGAGCACGACTTGGCTTTCCCTTCATCGTTTGTCATTTAAGATTGCTAGTTCGTTGGAGACACTTCTGCTTAGGTTAGTAAGCTTAAAGGAGCATAACCAGGTTTTCTCAAATCGATTCTCATTTAAGGTTGCTAGTCCCCTAGAAACACTCTCGCTTAGGTTAATGAGCTCAAAGGAGCATAACTAGGTTTTCTCAAATCAATTCTCATTTAAGGTTACTAGTCTCTTAGAGACACTCCTACCTAAGTTAGTGAGCTCAAAAGAGCATGACCAAGTTTTCCCTTCATTATTTCTCATTTGAGGTTCCTAGTCTCCTAGAAATATTCCCACTTAGGATAGTGAGCTCAAAGGAGTACGACTAAGTTTCCTCAAATCAATTCTCATTTAAGGTTGCTAATCCTCTAAAAATGCTCCTGCCTAGGATAGTGAGCTCAAAAGAGTACGACAAGGTTCTTTCAAATCAATTCTCATTTAGGGTTGCTAGTCTCCTAGAGATGCTCCTACTTAAGTTAATAAGCTTAAAAAAGCACAACCTGGTTTTCCCTTCATCATTTCTCATTTAGGATTGCTAGTCCCTTAGAGACGCTCCTACCTAAGTTAGTAAGCTTAAAGGAGTACGACCAAGTTTTTTGAAATTGATTCTCATTTAAAGTTGCTAGTCCCTTAAAAATGCTCCCGCCTAAATTTGTGAGCTCAAAAGATTACAACCAGGTTTTCTCAAGTCAATTCTCATTTAAGCTTGCTAGTCCCCTAGAGACACTCTTACTTAAGTTAGTGAGTTCAAAGAAGTATGAATAGCTTTTCTCAAATCAATTCTTATTTAAGGTTGCTAATCCTTAGAGATACTACTGTCTAGGTTAGTGAGCTCAAAAGAGCATAACTAGGTTTTCTCAAATCGATTCTCATTTACAGTTACTAGTCCCCTAAAGATGGCCTCACCTAGGTTAGTAAGCTCAAAAGAGCATGACTAAGTTTTCTTAATTAGATTCTCATTTAGGGTTGCTAGTCCCCTAGAAATACTCCTGCCTAAGTTAATAAACTTAGAAGGGTACAACTAAGTTTTGAATCGATTTTTCTAGCCAACTCCTAGGGCACTAAACCCTTCTAATGTCTCAATCAACTCTTAAAGCACCTACTCTCTCTTTCATCTTTCACCAAATCCCTAATAGACCAAGCTTAGGACAGCTAACTAGTTGTAGCACTTCTTAAGGCAAATGTACCCTAAGGCAAAAATGGTGTCTTTTTTTTATCTTTATGGTAAGTTTTACTCAACTTTCACAACAAAAAGGAACAACTATAGACACCCCATTTTTGTCCCTTATAGTTTATTTTTATTTTTATTTTTATTTTATTTTTTTGAGAATAGGGAAAAAGGTCCTAATTTAGAAAAATAAAAAAATAGAAAATATAAAAAGTTTTGAAAAACTAGAAAATTTAGAAAAGTAAAAATAAAATAAAATAAAATAGTCAATTTAAAATAGAATAAAGTAATTTGAGATAGCTTTAATATTTTGAATAACATTTGAGTTAAGTCTTGAAATAAAAGTTTCATGAAGGGGATATTAGGCAAAGGCTAAAAATTAGTCTAGCTTAAGATATTGGCTTATTTGCAATTTTCTTGCAATATAGAATGAGGCATAAGCCAATGGCTTATTAGTAATGAACATGTACATGGATAAAGGAGACCCAAGTTTGAGCCTTGCTACTAGCACTTAGGTGCATATTTTTCCCCCTTTAAATTCAAATACCATGTGTCAGCCTATGATTGGCTGACACTAGCATTTTCCTCCACTCTCTCCCCAATTCCTTCCTTTTCTTAAGTGGTTATGGCTTGGACAACGCACTTTATATCCATTTTTCATCCCTTTTTCTTTGCGATTTCACTAAATTAATTGTGAAATCATTGAGTACATTTGGAATACTAGGGATCTATACCCTTATCATGTCTAGACTTTGCTATTAAAGAGGTCAAAATGGAGTTTGAAGATCAAGGAAAACTTATATGCATGGATTTTCTTTCGGGTGGACCTAACGCAATTTAAGCTCCTTTAATGGTTTTTGAAGCTTCCATGGCCAATTTAGAGAAAGAAATGAAGTGCATGAATGATTTTTGACCAATGGTTTTAACAGAATTGAATCAAAATTAATCGAATTTATCAAACTACCCATTAATTTGAAAAATGAAGAATAATTTCATTTCTTGACTTTCTAAGCTTAACGGATTGCTAAAGTACAAATAGACGTCTAGTAATCATTCTAATCATCAAGCATCATTCAACATCACACATTTAAGCCTAATCTCAAGCTGTATCTCTCTATAATGCCCACCCATGAGCTCCAATTCTCTCTCTAGAATTCCTTTCAATATAGGCGTTATCAAGCTAAGATAATCTATCTACAAGACTACTAATACATAGAGCTTTCAAATACACCTTCTTTCACACATTGCCATGGCCTCTAACTCTGACCACCACCAAGGGTTTTCATGAAACCTTAGCTACCACAACACCACCTTCAATCATCCAACTCCATCGCACTAGACTCAAAACCAATGCCTCTACTATAACCACTACCCTAGAAAACCCAAAACCTAACCACTTTTTAAGGCTCAGCCACTACGTCACCCATACATTTGCCACCATTACCACTACATGTTTTTGAAACACCATAAAACCACTACCTTAGGCCACCGTACTTGATCCACGCCCACCAAGTCCAATCTAAAACACATCAAAAACTCCTCCCCTGCTCATTTTGGCCTCTAAAACACCTTAAAACACCCTCATCAACTACCTACTGATGCTCCCTCAACACGCGTACAGGTCACGTATAACCAGAAACCCAACTTAGTGACCCGTTGTAGACACCTAATTTTTGCCCCATTTATTTTTATTGTTATTTTTTTTTTCTTTCTTTTCTCGATAGGCCCTAAATTAGAAAAAATTCAAAAAATAGGAAATTAAAAAAAACCTAAAATAATTTAAAAATTAAGAAATTTAGAAAAATTAAGGATCATAGAAAAATACAAAACAAAAAATTTCAAAAATAAGAAAAAGCACAAAAAAAATAAAGAAATTTCAAAAAGAAACCCTAAAAGATAAAAAACTAGAAAATGAAGCTTAAAAATTTAGAAACTTGAAAAATTACAAAAAATAAAATTCAAATAAAAGATTTTAGAAAATAGCATGTTATTAGGATAGATTTTAATTTTAATTATGGTTTAAAAGTTAGGCTATTGAACTTAGGCTTTGATTTAAATCTAGCCTAGGCTGATTGAACCCATATGTGCAAGTGCAATTTTATTGCACATATCGACAAGGCATAAGTCGACGGCTTAATGATTAAGCATATGGACTAGGCATAGGGCTTGAGTGTGAGGTCTTGAGTTTGAATCTTAGCAAAGGTAGGGAGGCCTTTTTACTTATTTTTGCTTTCAATTACATCAAAGACTGCCACATGTCAAGGTCTGATGCACCACGTATCCTATCACGTGGTAGGACGAGATTGGATAACGTGTTGTCGTAGTGCCACATCACTACCACATGTCACGAATGACACATAGCACATCAAGGTTGGCTAGCACGGCTGATGTAGCGCTACATCAGCCCATTTTTTCCCTCCCCTTCTTTCCTTTTCCCTTCGTTTTCCTCTCTTTCCCTCTCTTTCCTTTTATTTTCCTCACCTTTCTTTAGATTTCCAGCGCTTTCCTGTTCGGACTGCCTACTTCAATACGATTTTTAAACCTATTCTTGTTGTAATTTCGCCAAATCAATGGCAAAATTGCAAGCTAAACATAGCCTACTATGAATCGGTACAAAAAACACGTCTCAATATAATCAAAGGAGCATTCAATTTGAGCTCCAAAAAAAAAAAAAAGCTATTTTTTTAAGCATTCTTCATTGAATCTGATTCTAACTTTCCTTTGTTTCTAGGATGGATTTGAGTATAAAATGGTGTTGGGGGAGCTCACACAGGCACACACAACTATTCTTGAGCTTCAAAATCACTCAGCAAACTCTCTCTCTCTCTCTCTCTCAATTTCTCTCTCTAACCATGCTTTCTCTTTCTCTCTATCTTTGATTCTCTCGCTCTACTCCAGTTCGAGCTGAACCATCACTCTAGAGAAGCTACTCGTATCTTAGACTCCCAAACTTAGCTACTCTCAACCGCCGCCGTGCCTCCTAGTCACTCAACCAAACACCTTCCATCAAACCCTATCCACTGCCCCTCTCTCTCTTCGAACCACCACCCTTAGCCGTCTTCGACCTAAACTAGCCATACAACTAAACTCCCCACTCTCTAAAACCCTTACCCCAACCGACCAAGCATACCCAGGGACCCCCACACGGCTAAACCACCATTACCACCTACGGCTAACATTCGAAAACCACCAACTTGAGCACCATTGGTCTCGGTACTTAACTTACCCCCCATAAACCTAATAATATACTCACTAAAATCCCTATTTCCCATTTTTTAGGCGATTGGAAATGCTTAGAGCTTCTCCGTCGGATGCTGCTACTTTCCTTCCATTCACGACTCAACCCGGATCTAGCTTGACCAACCTAGGTTCGACTAGTGTATCCTGCTGCATTCATCCGAGGCTAATTATTATTATTATTTTTGCTTTTTCTTTGTCTTGTTTTGTTTATTTATTTAATTATATGTTTATTCATGTAAATGTAATTAAAAAAGGAAAAAAGAAAAAGTAACTTTATTTTTTTCACTAGTTTAAATAAAAATAAATAAGACATAATAAATAATAAATAAATTAAGTGACAAAATATAAAAAAAGGGATAAATAAATAAAAAAATAAAAATAAATAAAATAAGATTAAATAATTGTTTTAATCACTTAGAAAAATTAATTTTCTAAAAGTAAATGAAAATAAAAAGACATCTTTCCAAATTAGAACTATTTTAGAGTTTCTAAAAATAAAACATCGATTAGGACGCTTTAGGAAATTTTTTAAATAAATCAAAACTGAACAAAACATGATAGATACGATCGAACTTAGATTGTCTTAGGACCTTAAGACAAGGGCCTATTGTGTAGGCTTTGAGTACTATGGTGTAACCAATGCTTGGGTTTAATTAGGCCATCCCCACTTAAGCTTGATGTGACTAATGACAATGTTCTTTAACAAGTGAGGTTGTACAAGCTTTAGAACCAATAAACCTACCTTTTATGCATTCACAACATCCAGATAAATAATCCAACAAGATGGAAATAAAAAAAAAAAAATGGCTTGGAGTTTTCTTGGTTTCCCTTGTATTGTAAATGTAGACTTGTTGTAAATAGGTTTTGTCGTTATCAGACAATCTTGTAACATAGTTTCTCTTTTGTAACCTAAAAATGGCCTGTTCATCATCCAACTCTATCTACTTCTAGGAAAAATTTGTAAGCAAGCCCATCTGCCCCAAACCCATCCTAGACCAATGGTTACGGCACTTCAATCCAAGGGAACAAGAGACCATCTTCAGCAAGATCAGGCACATTCTATCACTTCCTAAAGTAAAGATAGAGATTAATTTGATTTGAGCTTTGACTAACTTTTGGGAACCCAAAGAAGTGGCTTTTCGAGTTGGGCCCCATTTGATTAACCTAACACTTAAAGAGTACACCCAATTACTCCAAGCCCCTTCTTTGGAAAGCATATACACCCCAAATTTAGAAATGGATCCTATGAATGCCTTCTTAAGATGTTGGGGTATTAGAAAAATGGAAATGAACAAAGTCCTTAGAAGCTATAATGGTAACCGCATCAAACTAAAGGACATAAAAGCATAGTTCACCACTGCACCTAAATCCAACCAATGGGATATCTTCTATGGCAATCTCAAAGCTTAGGGATAGAACAAAATACAAGCCTTTATCTTAGCTACATTTGGGACCCTCCTATTCCCTAATGGAAGGTTCTACATACATTTCAAGGTCACTGAGTTAGTAAGCCAATTTCTTGAAGGCAAATCATATGCCCTGGCCCTCTTCACAGAACAGATTAGAAGCCTTAATATTTTGAAAGAAAAGAATGATGGTGCACTAAAGACCAGCATGGCATTATTAACAATATGGTTTGTGAGCCACATGAAATGTTATGGGCTTGACCTAATTCGAAGAGAGTTTGCTCACAACATCGATCTAATCAATTTATTCATCGAAAAGGTCCATCTTCTAGAAGAAAAAACCACATACTGCTAGGTAAAAGTATTGAGAAATTTCCAAGTCGCTAATATCCTATGGATAGCAAGATGGAGTAACTTCAAAAGGGTAATCCTACTTTGCAAAAACTATCAAGCGATACCCCTAATCGAGATGAAGTTATGCATAGGTTATTACCCTAACAACATGATCAGACAATTCGGAGGTATCCAGGATATAGTCTATAAACCTCCATTGGATATCATGACCTTGGATTATGAAGATCTTCAGATTTCACTGCTATAAAAAATGTCCAAACTCAATGCAATGAAACAGTTATGGAAAACAAAGACTGTTAGCCCAAACATCGATTTAGGAGAATGGCTAGGAAAAGCAGACAAGCACCGAGTTACCAAAGAATATTTATATGATCAACTCCATAAGGTTGGGGAGATCCAGTATCGAGCACCAAAGGTCATCCAGCCCACAGTAGCTGAACCAAATCCTAAAGTCAAGACCTCCATGGACCAAGTACAAGCTTGAGTAGAAATAATATATGAAGAGAGAGACATATGGGAAGATCTCTTTTAGGAATCAAAACAATGTTCTAAGGCCTTAGAACATAAATTGAGGATGACCCAAAAGAAGCTCAAAGAATTTGAAGAGATGGAAGAGGCCAATTTAGGAAAGAGGAAGGGAGTACCAGTAGAGTCTAGTAAGCAAAAAAGGGGAACGCCTGTCAAACGCCCGAAAAACATTCAAAGATAGGAATAATCTTTTTTATACTTTCTTTTCTTTTTCAAATAATGTAAAAGGAAAACTTCATAAAGCCACAAAAAAAAATAAATAAATAAAATTACCATCTTGCTGGTTATTAGTTAATTCTACCTCTTTGCATCCATGTGCCATGCATTTTTTAGTTTCTCATTTATCCCTTTTACAATATTGGTGTACTAACTTGTTGAAAAGCGATCTTATCCAGGTTGCCAAGATAGCTCCCAAATGCCAAACTTTCCATAGAAGCCCCATCAAAACCCATTCTCAAACCAAAATGGCTAACCAAGGAAACAACAACAACAACACCAACAATGGAAATGGCAACCCTGAGGTTATTGATCCTACAGAGTTGAGGTTCCAATCTTTGGAACGAACAGTAGGAAAGATTGTAGATCAACTGAGCTTTCTTACTGGCAGCATCTCTTTGCTGAGGTCCATGGCTCCATTAAATGAAGAGAGTTCCAAGGCTCGATATGGAAAGAATACTAAGGCACTACCCCTCGTAACAAAGAAAGCTTACCCTAAAGTCAATCAGGGCTTTAAATCCTTTGAAACAAAAGGGGTATTTCTAAAGGCCAACCCAACTTTTGAGCCAAATACTTATTCATTCCTGATCAACCTAAAGCTTAAAGTTGACCAGGACAGATTGAAAGAGCTTGAGAAGAGGCTAACTCAACAAATTTTCAAAAAAATGAAAATGCTTAAAGGATATGATGGATTCAAGCATGCTAACATAACAGACTTCTCTGCCTATGATTATGGAAGCTTCCCGAAAAAGTTCAAAGTACCTGACTTTGAAAAATACAATGGGACTAGACGCCTCAAGCTGCACACCCAGCTATATGTACGCAAGATGGGCAAGTATGTACAATGTGACCAGCTCATGGTCTAAACCTTTTAGGACAACCTGACTGCTACTGCCTTGACCTAGTACGCTCAGTTAGACCTGAATCAAGTGAATACGTGGGAAAATTTAGCTAGGGCATTCTATGAGCAATATAGATTTAACGTCAAAGTGGCACCAACAATGATGGATTTGGTTGCCCTAAGGAAGAGGCATAATGAATCCTTCATAGAATATGCTCAAAGGTGAAGGTCCCTAGCTGCAAGGGTATCTACCCTTGTGATTGAGAAAGAGCTGACCCCAACTTTTATTAACACTCTTCAGAGGCCCTATTTCGCTCACCTGATCGAACAAGCCTCTTCTAGCTTTGTAGAAGTAGTGGCAATGGGGTATCGAATTGAGAGTACTGTTTCCTCTAGCAAGCTGCAAGAGACAGTAGATAGAAGACTACCTTCTGCTAATCCCATCACTAGCAAGCCTAGAGAAGCTACTGTCAACTTAATCAACTCAAATGCAAGGCCTAACTCTCGGGTTTCTTTTAGGACAAATCCCCCGCCAGCTCAACAGCAGTTCAAAAGCCAACCACAAGCTAGCAAAACCCTGAGATAGTTCACCAGAAAACCTGTTCCACTCAATCAGGTACTTGAAAAGTTAAGGAGAGATAATCTACTCCATTCTAAGGCTCCCAGTGAAAGGTACAGGCCGGGGTTCTTTAATCCCAATGCAAGATGTCAATATCATCTAGGGCAGGTAGGCTATTCAACTGACTTGTGCTGGAGGTTGAAAAACAAAATCTAAGACTTGATTGATGAAGGTACAGTACAACTGGATTTTGTGGAGGCTCCTACTCCAAACGTCAACAACAAACTACTACCAAACCATGGACCCATCATCAATATGATATCTGACTACTCAAAATCTACCATCAACATGATCGGTCCTAACCAAGAACCAAAGGTTTACAGATTCTACAAAAAAGAGGTCCCAAAAGCTAAAAGGTATACCTTCCACGTGCTTGTGACCCCCGAAAATTATAAAGCTGCCCCTCTCAACCAACAGGCAATAAACCAGGGGCAATCAAGCTTACTTGTTGGGGGGATCACTCGCTCAGGTAGAATCTATGATTCAAGGGAAGACCTAAAAAAGAAGGTCATACTAAAAATGCCAAGCATAGAATAAGCTGAACATAAAGAAGGATTAACTGCCTTCAGCAAGATGATCAAGTCTAATGAGCATAAAATAATGGACCAATTCGCTAAGACTCCAGCATAGATATCCCTCATGAGTTTATTGATGGCATCGAACCCACACCGAGAAGCTTTATTCAGAACACTAAGGGATGTTAAGGTCCCTCATGAAATCCCAACTAAAAGGATTGGCTCTGTCACCAATTCCATCTTCACTATGGATCAAATTTCCTTCTCCACCAAGGAACTGGGCAAAGAAGATACCCGGCACACAAAGCCTCTATTCATAATGGTGAGGATAAATAACATCATCACAAAAAGAGTCCTCATCAACAACGGGTCATCTCCAAATGTCTGTCCTTTAGCTACCCTAGATCTATTGAGCACCGATACAATTGCTATCAAACCAAGTTCGACAATGGTAAGAGCTTTTGATAGATCCAGGAGGGAGATGATAGGGGAGATCAACTTACCAGTTGATATTGGCCTACAAACATTCAACATCCCATTCTAGGTTTTGGACATTTCAAAGACCTTCAATTTGTTATTAGGAAGGCCTTAGATACATTCAATAGGGGTTATACAGTTAACTCTTCACCAGCAAGTTAAGTTCATCTCCAATGGCCTGGTCATCATAATTCTAGGTGACCAAGATTATGAAATCTATAAAGAGACGGCCATACCCTAAATTGGTATAGAAGAATAAGAGGACTTAGGACTCCAAATGTTTGATGAGGTATGCATGATCACTAATCAAAAAAAGGATGAGAGGCCAAAATTTAAAGAAGGGTAGTTCAGGACCTATGGGCTAGGATACATTCCAACCACGATGGAAGAATTGTAAAGAATGCAAGCCAGGGGTAGAAAATGTAATAGGTTGTATCACGCTTTAATGGCCTTCCCTCCATTGTCAGAAACTTTCCCAAAACTTAAAGCCCACCAAAGAAGGCACTTCCAACATAAATGAAGGGGCTGGCCTATTCAACAAATCCCAGCACTTGAATAATTGGTTCTCCATCCCTATGAATAACAATAAGTCTTCCATAAGGTAAAGGATGAATCATGATCCAGTATTTTATGGAATTTTGTAATAAATTACCTCTGTTCTTCAAATGATTGTATTCAAAAGAGAGTTCCCCTAAATAAAATCAGTTTCTTTTCCCTTTACTCTTACCTTACTTACACTTTTACATACTTTTCTTTTTCTCCAAATCCCACGATCTGAATAAAGGCCATAGATACTTTATGCAGATAGGTGATGAAAATATTGATATCACTTTCGACCCTACTGGTTTTGTTGTTGGGAGTGATGTCAATGACCATAATGATGTGCAAGAAAGCTGGCAAAAACATGAAATGAGTAGAATTTCCATTGATGAGCCAACAGAGATAATTAATGTCAAGACTAATGACAACCTTAAGGTATTGAAGATTAGGGTAAATTTGAAAGAAGATCAAAAGGCAAAGATGACCACATTACTATCTGAATACCAAGACATATTTGCATGGTCTTATGAAGACATGCCCGAATTAGATCCGTCGATCGTAGTTCATCGTTTACCCATACGAGAGGATATCAAACTTAAGAAACAAAAGTTAAGAAGATTTCAACCGGATGTTCTATTGAAAATCAAGGAAGAAGTTAGAAAATTATTAGAGCTTAGTTTTATTAAGGTATCTAATTATCCCGAGTGGGTGGCTAACATCATACCGGTAACAAAGAGGAATGGAAAAGTCAGAGTGTGCATGGACTTTTGAGACCTTAATCAAGCAACCCCTAAAGATAATTTTCCCTTGCTACATATCAATGTCTTAGTCGATAACACAGCTGGAAACCATATTTTCTCTTTCATGGATGGATTTTCTAAGTATAACCAAATCCAATTGGCTAAAGAGGATAAAGCCAAGACAACATTCATGACAAATTAGGGTATGTTTTGCTACAAAGTGATGCCTTTCGGACTCAAAAATGCCAAGGAAACTTACCAAAAGGCCATGGTAGCAATCTTTCATGACATGATGCAAAAAGAAGTTGAAGTATATGTCGATGATATGATTGCCAAATCCAAGGAAGGAGAAAATCATGTAGAAAATCGAAGGAGATTGTTTGATAGGTTGAGAAAATTCCAATTGAAGCTCTACCTAAAGAAATATACTTTCGAAGTGACTTCAGGGAAATTATTATGTTTCATAATCAACCAAAGGGGCATCGAAGTGGACCCTAATAAAGTCAAAGTAATAGTTGACCTGCCCCTGCCACGCACACTTAAAGAAATTAGAGGTTTGTTAGGCTGTTTAAACTATATAGCCCGGTTCATATCCTAACTTATAGATAAGTGTTGTCCCTTGTTTAAATTGTTAAAATAGAATGGCAAGATTAACCGGGACGAAGAGTGTAAGCAGGCCTTTACAACAATCAAAGAGTACCTCATGAACCCTCCAATTTTGGTAGCTCCAAAACTTGGGAAGCCTTTATTCCTATACTTAACCACATTACTAGAGTCCATAGGGTGCATGCTTAGCTAGAAAGATGAGGAAGGAAAGGAATGGGTTGTGTACTACTTGAGCAAGAAAATCACTAAAGGGGAGCAAAAATATTTAAAGATTAAAAAAACTTGCTGTGCTTTGGTCTGGATAATGCATCAGCTTAGACAATACACTCTCTATTACCAGGTTGAGTTGTTGACTCAGTACAATCCCCTAAAATATTTGGTAGAAAAACCGGCCCTAATTGGCAGGATCTCAAAGTGACAAATATTACTATCTGAGTTCGACATTACATACGTAAATCAGAATTCAATCAAAGGGCATGCTTTGGTAGGTCAATTAGTAGAAAATCGCTCCGATAGCACTCCCTAAGAGATACAAGTCAGTTTCCCCGAGGAAGAAATCCTAGCAGTTAAGGGAAACACCAATAAAGAAGAAGATGACAAGTTACCAAAATGAAAAATGTTCTTCGATGGTGTAGCCAATGTGTTTGGGTGTGGAATTGAGGCAATACTAATATCCCCTAAAGGTATTCAATATCTTATGGCCAGAAGGCTCATTTTTCCATATGCTAATAATATTGCTAAGTACAAAGCATGCATTATGGGACTCAAGATGGCCCTAGATATAGACGTTCAAGAATTAGAAGTGTATAGGGACTCTTCACTCATCATTGGCTAAGCCTGAAGAGAGTACAAAACTAAAGATCCTAAGCCGGTGTCTTATCACTGGCACTTAACTAAATTGGTGGAAAATTTCAAAGAAATCACCTTCAATCACATACTGAGAACTTAGAATCAATTTGCTGATGCCTTAGCCACACTAGCATCTATGATCTAGATATCTAGTGAAGTCGAGATTCAATCTCTTCCTATTGTAATTGAAAATAAGCATGCCTTTTGCCTAACAATTGAGGGTATGAATGGCCAAAAACTGTAGTACCATGATGTTAAGATGTTCCTACAACAAGGTGCATACCCTGAAGAGGCTAAGAAAAAGGATAGAGAGATGATTAGGAGATTGTCCACTCAATTCTTAGTAGGCAAGTCTACCTTATACCGATGCTCATTTGATGGTACACTCTTAAGGTGTGTGGATGACAAAGAGGCTGAGAAGTTAATGAAAGAAGTGCATGAAGGAGTATGTGGCCTTCACATTAATGGATACATGCTGGTGAAGAAAATCATGAGGCTAGGGTATTATTGGTCAATAATGGAAAGTGATTACATCAAACATGTTAGGCACTGTCATTTATGCCAAGTTTATGCAAATAAGATAAACACCCCGCCTTAAGAATTACATGCCCTCTCAACACCATAGCCTTTCTCAATGTAGGGCATCGATATCATTGACCCGATTACTCCAAAAGCATCCAATGGACATCGCTTTATACTAGTCGCCATCGACTACTTTAGCAAATGGGTCAAAGCGTCATCTTACTCAAGCATTACAAAAGGGGTCATAGTTAAGTTCATCAAGAGAGACATTTTAGCCGGATATAGGAGTCCGAAAATGATCATGACTAACAATGGCACCAATCTCAACAACAAGCTTATGTCGGAATTGTATCGACAATTTCGGATCATGCATAGGAACTCTACTCCTTATCGACCCCAAATGAATGGAGCCATAGAAGCAGCTAACAAAAACCTCAAAAGAATCATTGAAAAAATGGCTGTCACATATAAGGACTAGCATGAGATGTTACCCTTCACACTCATGGCCTATCAGACTTCCATTAGGACTTCCATTAGAACTTCAATTAGGGCAACACCATACTCTTTAGTATACGACATTGAAGTAGTGTTACCAGTAGAGGTCGAGATCTCGTCGCTTAAGGTACTATCAAAAACTCAGTTGGACGAAGCCGATTGGGTAAAGAAACGCATCGAGCAGCTAAATCTGACTGATGAAAGGAGATTGACGAAAGGAGATTGACAGCCCTAAGTCATAATTAGTATTATCAATAAAGAATGGCTCGAGCCTTTAACAAAAGGGTACAACCCTAGAACCTCAAAGAAGGAGATTTGGTGTTAAGAAAAGCTATCCCCAATATACAAGACTCCAGAGGGAAATTTGCTCCCAATTGCCAGGGTCCTTATGTCATAAAAAGAGTATTATCGGGAAGGGCTTTGATTTTATTCCAAATGGATAGTCCAGATTTAAGAGACCCTGTAAATGCTGATGCTATAAAATTGTACTATCCATAAGAAGTCAGTGGAAATTTTGCTTAAAACGCAAAAATGCTAGTCATTTTGAACATAATTGTAGTCTAATTTTCATTATCTACAAGCAAATTTGGTATCCTTGGCCATTGTCATCGTTGGAATAATCACCTTCTCCATGGAAAGGTCCAATTCCCTTTAAGTGGTTTTTCTGTATCAGGTTAATTTCCATGACTTCTCCAAAAGAACCAGTGAAGTCTTAAATGTTGTACATCAAGAACATCCAGGTTGATAACAAAGGACTAAAACATGAGTCAGTAATTTCTGATGGGGGCTTTTAAAAAAGGTTTGACTGGTTTGGGTGCTATCAACAAAGACCAGGTAAGTATTTCCACACAATGTTAGCACATCAATTTTTGAATCTTGCACTTGCATTTAAACCAGTTTTTTTCTTTTTTTACTTCCAATAATCTTTTTTAACCAACCCATAAGGCATTCACTTCCTGCATTTAGTGTTTAGCCAACCTTCGAAGACACAATCCTAACTCGGTCCATCCTCCCAATCCATAGGGCCCCTCTGTTCACCAAATTTCTTTCAAGTAAGCCTATAGGTCATTACCCTTCTATTCACCAAGTCCTGTAAGGCACTTCTCTTCATAGTTTACTTTTGGCACATCATTACCACCAATTTAGGGTTGTTAGTCCCCGAGAGATGCTTCTGCCTAGGTTAGTAAGCCTTATGAGGCATAACTAGGTTTTAAATTAATGTCACATTAGGGTTGCTAGTCCCTGAGAAACGCTCCTGCCTAGGTTGGTGAGCATAGTGAAGTACAACCTGGTTTTAGATCGATGCCATTTAAGGGTTGCTAGTCCTTGAGAGATGCTCCTGCCTAGGTTAGTGAGCCTTGTGAGGCACAACCAAGTTTTAGATCGATCCCATTTTAAGGTTGCTAGTCTTCAAGAGACGCTCTTACCTAGGTTAGTGAGCCTTACGAGGCATAACTAGGTTTTAGATCGATCCCATTTTAGGGTTGCTGATCCCATTTTAGGGTTGCCCATCCCCGAAAGATGCTCCCGCTGAGGTTAGTGAGCCTTATGAGGTACAACCAAGTCTTAAATCAATCCTATTTAGGGTTACTAGTCCTCGAGAGATGTTCCCTCTTAGGTTAGTGAGCCTTGTAAGACACAATTAGGTTTTAGATTGATCTCATTTTAGGGTTGCTAGTCCTTGAGAGACACTTCCGCCTAAGTTAGTGAGCCTAGTAAGGTACAATAAGGTTTTAGATCGATCCTACATTAGGGTTGCTAGTCCCCGAGAGACACTCCCGACTAGGTTAGTGAGCCTAGTGAGGTACAACCAGGTTTTAGATCGATCCAATTTTAGGGTTGCTAATCCCTGAGAGACACTTTTGCCTAAGTCAGTAAGCCTTGTGAAGCATAACCAAGTTTTAGACAGATCCCTTTTGAAGGTTACTGGTCCCCAAGAGATGCTCTTACCTAAGTTAGTGAACTTAGTGAGGCACAACAAAGTTTTAGATAGATCCCATTTAAGAGTTGCTAGTCCCCGAGAGACGCTCCCGCCTAGGTCAGTGAGCCTTGTGAAGTACAACTAAGTTTTAGATCAATTCCATTTTAAGGTTGCCAATCCCTGAGAGATGCTCCCACCTAGGTTAGTGAGCCTTACGATGCATAACCAGGTTATAGATCGATCCCATTTTAGGAATGTTAATCCCCGAAAGACGCTCCTGCTTAGGTTAGTGAGCCTTGTGAAGCACAACCAAGTCTTAGATCAATCCTATTTAAGGTTGCTAGTCCCCGAGAGATGCTCCCGCCTAGGTTAGTAAGCCTAGTGAAGCATATTTAGGTTTTATATCGATCCCATTTTAGGGTTGCTAGTCCCTAAGAGATGCTTCCACTTAGGTTAGTGAGCCTAGTAAGGTACAACAAGGTTTTAGATCAATCCCACATTAAGGTTGCTAGTCTCTAAAAGACGCTCCTGTCTAGGTTAGTGAGCCTAGTGAAGCATAACCAGGTTTTAGATCAATCCCATTTTAAGGTTGCTAGTCCCCGAGAGATGCTCTTACCTAAGTTCGTGAGCCTTACGAGCCATAACAAGGTTTCAGATCAATCCCATTTTAGGGTTGCTTATCCTTGAGAAACATTCCCTCCTAGGTTAGTAAGCCTAGTGAAGCACAACCAAGTTTTAGATCGATCCCCTTTAAGGGTTGCTAGTCCCCAACAGACGCTCCCACCTAGGTTAGTAAGCCTTGTAAGGTACAACCAGGTTTTAGATTGATCCCATTTTAGGGTTAATAGTCCCCAAGAGATGCTCCTGCCTAGGTTAGTAAGCCTAGTGAGGCACAACTAGGTTTTAAATTGATCCCATTTCCTGCCTAGGTTAGTGAGCCTAGTGAAGCACAACCAAGTTTTAGATCAATCCCATTTTAAGGTTGCTAGTCCTCGAGAGACGCTCCCACTTAGGTTAGTAAGCTTAATGAGGTATAACCAGGTTTTAGATCAATCTCATTTATGGGTTACTAGTCCCCGAGAGACGCTCCCACCTAGGTCATTGAGCCTTGTGAGGCACAACTAAGTTTTAGATTGATCCCATTTTAGGGTTGTTAGTCCCTGAAAGACACTCCTGCTTAAGTTAGTGAGCCTTGTGAAGCATAACCAAGTCTTAGATCAATCTAATTTTAGAGTTGTTAGTCCCCAAGAGACACTCCTGCCTAGATTAGTAAGCTTAGTGAAGCACAACCGGGTTTTAAATCGATCCCATTTAGGGTTGCTACTCCCCAAGAGACACTCCCACTTAGGTTAATAAGCCTTGTGAGCCATAACCAGGTCTTAGACTAATCCCACATTAGGGTTGCTAGTCCCTGAGAGACGCTCTTGCCTAAGTTAGTGAGTTTAGTGAGGCACGACCAGGTTTTAAATTGATCACAATTTAAGATTGTTTGTCCCTTAGAAACGCTCCTGTCTAGGTTAGTGAACCTAGTGAGGCACGACCTAGTTTTAGATCAATTCTAGCACAAAATCGTTTATCTATTAAAGACACTCCCACCTAGGTTAGTGAGCCTAGAGAGGTACAACCAGGTTTCATTTCTTCATCCAAATCGATTTTAGGATAGCTATTTAGTCATCTTAGAGGCAAAAATAGTATCTATTTTGTTTTTGTGACAATGTTTTGCTCAAATTTCACCACAAAAAGGAGCAATTGTAAACATCTAATTTTTGCCCCCTTTATTTTTATTGTTATTTTTTTTTTCTTTCCTTTCTCAAGAAGCCCAAAATTAGAAAAAATTCAAAAAATAGGGAATTAAAGAAAACCCAAAAGAAAAAATTAAAAATTTAGAAATTTAGAAAAATTAAGGGTCATAGAAAAATACAAAAAAAAATCAAAAATAAGAAAAAGTACAAAAAAATAAAGAAATTTCAAAAAGAAACCCTGAAAGATAAAAAATTTGAAAATGAAGTTAAAAAATTTAGAAACTTGAAAAATTGCAAAAAATAAAATTCAAATAAAAGATTTTAGAAAATAACATGTTATTACGATAGATTTTAATTTTAATTTTGGTTTAGAAGTTGGGTCGTTGAACTTAAGCTTTGATTTAAATCTAACCTAAGCTAACCGAGTCAATATGTGTAATTTGATTGCACATATCAATAAGGCACAGGCCGACAGCCTAATGATTGAACATATAGACTAAGCATGGGGTTTGAGTGTGAGGTCTCAAGTTCGAATCTTAGCAATGGTAGGGGGGCCTTTTTTCTTATTTTTGTTTTCAATTACATTGGAGACTACCACGTATTAGGATCTTATTGCACTATGTGTCCTAACACTTAGCAAGACGAGATTGGACAACATGCTGACGTGGCACCACATATCACGAATGACACATAACACGTCAAGGTTGGCCAACACGGCAAACATGGCACCACGTCAGCCTATTTTTTCCCTCCTCTTCTTTCCTTTTCCCTTTATTTTCCTCTATTTCCCCCTCTTTCCCTCTCTTTCCTTTTATTTCCCTCACCTTTCTCCAAATTTCTAACGCTTTTCTCTTTAGACTGCCCACTTCAACACGAATTTTGGACTTATTCTTATTGCAATTTCGCCAAATCAATGGCGAAATTGCAAGCTAGACATAGCCTACTATGAATCGGTACAAAAAACACATCTAAATACAGTCAAAGGAGTATTCAATTTGAGCTCCAAAAATTGAAAAAAAGTTGTTTTTTTGGCCATTCTTCATTAAATTTGATTTTACCTTTCCTTTGTTTCTAGGATCAATTCGAGTATAAAATGGTGTTGAGGGAGCTCACACAGACACACACAACCATTCCTGAGCTTCAAAATCACCCGGTAAACTCTCTTTTTCTTGATTTCTCTCTCTAACCACGGCTCTCTCTCTCTTTCTCTTTGATTCTCTTGCTCGACTCCAGTTTGAGCTGAACCATCACTCTAAAGAAGCTACTCGTGGCTTAGACTCCCAAACCCAGCTGCTCTTGGCCACCGCCATGCCCGCTAGTCACTTAACCAAACACCTTCCATTAAACCTTAACCACTGCCCCTCTCTCTCTTTGAACCACTACCCTCAGCCATCTTCGTCCCAAACTAGCCATACAATTGAACTCCCCACTCTCCAAAACCCCTACCCTAACCAACCAAGCATACCTAGGGACCCCCGCACGGCTGAACCACCACCACCACCACCACCACCTATAGTTAACATCCGAAAACCACTGACTTGAGCTCCACTGGTCTCAACACTTTACTTACCCCCTATAAACCTAATAAAATACTCACTAAAATCCCTATTCCCATCGTTTAGGTAGTTGTAAATGCTTCTCCATCGTGTATTGTTACTTTCCTTCCATTCACAACCTGACCCGGATCCGCCCCCAGCGACCTGATCCGATCCGACCGCTCCGAGCCGACTGACTCAGGTCTAACTCGCATATCTTACTGCATTCGTCCGAGGCTTATTATTTTTTTTTTCTTTTTCTTTTTCTTTGTTTTGTTTGGTTTATTTATTTAATTATTTTTTTACTCATGCCAATGTAATAAAAAAAAAAAGAGGTAAAAAGAAAAAAAAGGAAAGAAAAAAAAAAGAAAAAGTAACTTTATTTTTTTTACTAGTTTAAATAAAAATAAATAAGACATAATAAATAATAAATAAATTAAGTGACAAAATAAAAAAAAAAGGGATAAATAAATAAAAAATAAAAATAAATAAAATAAGATTAAATAATTGTTTTAATCACTTAGAAAAATTGATTTTCTAAAAGTAAATGAAAATAAAACACCTATTAAGACGCTTTAGAAATTTTCTTAAAACAAATCAAAAATAAATAAAACGTAAACTCGATTGTTTTCGAATTAAAACAAAATCAATCCACTAAAGTTTTACAAAAAACAACTACATACGTCTGATCCTGAATAACGGGTACGTAAGTATTACGAGGTGACGATAAAAATGAAAAAACCTAATTTTCCTTTTTCTTTAGTTTAGATTATTTCATTTGTTCAATTTGAATAGTTAAATTGAGTTCCGTTTTATAGAATAAAAATGTGATCTTTAAAGATTAGAGTTAATTTTGGAAAGTTAATGGTACCCATAAGGGGTTAAAAGTCTTAACCCTTGGATCTAGATTCTCTAGCTTTCAAAAAATCGTTTTATAAATTGGTTTTTTAATCGATAGATTGGTAGCTAAGTTATAACCAATTCACCCAATTGGTTATAATTTAACTCTTTTTCCCAACTCCGGTTGAGTAGCGACTTTGGTTAGGTGGCAACTCCAATATCTTTTCAAATAAAAAAAAAATGGTTTTCTTTAAACCCTAGTTGAGAATTAGTATTAAACGATTAGGGTTTAATATTAGTCGATTTAAAAAAGATTTAATTTTATAAAAAGAATCGAGAAGGTAATATAACCAGGCTCAACTCCCGCTCTACACGTAAGTTTGACCTGTGTCCATTTCTTGGTCCAACCCTCTCTTTTGTGTTTTTGTTTTGGTCTTATGTTGTTATTGTTATTATTATTATTTATTTTCTATAAATTTATTGTAATTGTAAAAAAAATGAAAAAAGAAAAAAATAGAAAGAAGAAAAAAAATGGAAAAAGGAAAGGAAAGCTTAGCTTTGTTTATTTATTTATTTTGGTCAAAAAGAAATAATAATAAGGGTTTTATCACCTAGAAAATTTGCTTTTCAAAATAAAAAAAAAAAATTCCTTTCAAAGATAAAATTTTCCAAAAAAATAAAATAAACACCAATTTAAGACCCTTTTTCTTTTAGGCATTTTTCTTATAATAAAATTAAATTGTTAAAAATTTAAACCCGATTACTTTTCAAAAATTAAAACAAACTAATATACCTAAACTTTTTCAATGATCTATGGAAAGTTTGATTCCTAATAAAGGGTACATAAGCATCTACGAGATAACTTAAAGTAGGAAAATCTTTTTATTTTCCCTTTCATAAAGACTTTTAATTTGTTATTTTTTATGCAAATAGAATTAGTTTGTTGTGAATGTATAATTAGCTAAACAAGTATTTTAGAGATAAAATTAAATTCCGGTATCTGTTAGTGTTTAATAGGTTAACTCCCTGACTTAAATATCTAGTGTTCAAAAATTGGTTTTTGTCATGGTTTAGTGTTTAGATTAAAATCAATCCATCCAATTAGTTTTGATCTAAACTTTTTCCCAACCCTAGTTAAATGGTGACTCCAAACCTTTTCAAAATAGAAACAAAGTGGTTGAGGGCTAATATTAAATAGGTTAAGATTTAATACTAATCGAGTTAAAAAAAATAATAAAAACCAAAAAACTTTAGTCTCGGTAGCATCGACCTCACCTTGGGTTGAACTTAGTATGGACTTTATCCTAAGATTGCCTTAGACATCCAAAGGAAAAGATTCAATCTTTGTTATAGTGGACCGCTTTTGCAAAATGACACACTTCATTCCATGCCATTGAACTAACGATGCTTTATGTATTACTGATTTGTTTTTGTAGGAAATTGTTCGATTACATGGAGTGCCAAAGGCCATTGTCTCATATTGAGATACAAAATTCTTGAGAAAATTTTGGAAGACTCTTTAGAAAAGACTTGGGACTAAACTTGTGTTTATCTCTAATAACCATCCTTAGACTGATGGCCAGACTAAAGTGGTAAACAAAACGTTAGGAAATCTACTTCAAGCTATCATGGGAACCAAATCGTCCATAGCACCACTTAGAAGACTCCACTCGAGGTCGTCTATGGCCTCAATCTCACTATCCCCCTAGATCTGATTGGTACCCCTACAGTTGCTAAAGAAAGTCAATCTAGAGTCACCCAAGCCTAAGAATTACAAGAACTACATTAGTTAATAGCAAGGAAGATCACCAAGTTCAATCAGAGATAGTAAGAGATCAGTAGTTATAGCCACCTAACTGTTTCTTTCAAACCATGTGACTTGGTATGGATTCACCTTAACTAAGAAAGATTTCCACACCGAAGATAAAGCAAGTTATCTCCATGAGCTAATGGTCCATTCAAAGTTTTGAAGAAGATCAATCGCAACACCTACTAGATTGAATTACCCGAGAACTATGGTGTTTTCTCTACCTTCAATGTTTCTGATGTGATTCACCACTGACCTAAGGAAGACCTAATAGATGCCAAAATAGAGCTAGAGCAAGAGACCTCCTCGAATTTGAGGATAAATCTTTCTAACCCCTAAGAAGATGATAAGAATCAATTTGTTCGACCGGTCATACGCAACCGAGCTAAAGGATTACAAGGACTCGCACAAAGAATACTAACTTAAAATCCCATCTAAGATAAGGACTCCTATCCTAACATCCACCTTTCACATTTCTGCCAAACCGAATACCTAGCTTTAGTAAGGGTAGACACAATTTTTGAGAAATCGAATAAAAGTGCAAAGCCACTTAGCAAACCTAACCCATTATCGAATTCGTCATGATCTAATTAGTCAAACCTTTGATCAAGTTGGCCTACAGGATCCCCGACCCAAAGAGGATTTGAACATCCTTTAGTGACCAAGCTCTAACTTGAACTAGATCAAGTTTGCTTTAATTGCTGAATCTTTTCTTCACCTCATCCAAATTGTATTATATTCCAGCTAACATGTGACACGTGTCTTCTAGCATGACATTTCAGAAGAATTCCTTACTTTTACGTACAGAACATTTTTTTTTATTTATTTTACCCTTTTTAGTATGTTTCATGTATTTAAATTGTAAATTACCCTTTTGTTTTTTCCATGAATGCCTTGTAACCCTAGTGAGGTTGGTATATATAAACCTCATTTACTTGTACGTAGATTCACATCCTTACTTTTACCCATTTACTTGTACGTAGACAACACATCCTTACTTTTATTAATTATTACAAAGTTTCCAAAGCAACCCTAGTGTTCTCATTACCTTTTTTAACTCTTATCTATTCCCTTTAGCAAGGAATAATGGCGAGTGACCTTATAGTTTGGATCGATAAATCATATCCAACGAATTAAGGTTGAGTAGGATCAATTGGTGTACCATACTCAATTAATAGCTGCCCAAATTTGGTAACCTTTTTGTTTCCCTTTTCTTACTTCCATTCGTTGTAGTGTTTCTACGTATGTACAACCCTAAAGACACATCACTTAAGACCGAGCCTCATTGATCTCCTCCAAGCAAATTTGGACTGTTTTGCTTAGTCACCATCAAATATGATGGGGATAGATGCGACAATCACTAAACATGAGCTCAAGATCAATCCAGAGGCCAAACTAGTCAAATAAAAGAACAGACACTTCACCCCATAAGGGCAAACAACGATTAAGGAAGAGGTGCAAAAGTTATTAAAGGTTGGGTTTATCTAAGAAGAGAAGTACCTAACCCAACTAGCAAACGTAGTCTTCGTAAAGAAGGCCCATACAAAGTAGTGGATGTGTGTCAACTATACCAATCTCAATGAAGCTTGCCTAAAGGATTGTTTCTTACTCCTAAGGATTGACAAATTGGTTGACTTAACTTTAGGACATGCTTTATTAAGTTTCATTAATGCTTCTCTAGTTATAACCAAATCATGGTAGCATATAGGGATGAAGTTCACACATCTTTTGTCATGACCTTCAGTACTTATTATTATGAGGTGATGCCTTTTAGCCTTAAGAATGCCAGGGCTACTTACTAAAGGATGGTCACTAAGCTTTTTAAGCCTCAACTTGAGCAAAAAATAAAAGTGTATGTGGATGACATGATTATCAAAAGCAAAGAACTCGAAGACTACCTCTAAGACTTGCAAGAGGCATTTGACCAGATGAGGAAGCATAGAATGATGTTAAACCCTCAGAAACGTGTCCTTAAGATAGCATCCAAAAAATTCCTCAAGTACCTGGTGACTAAGAGCGATATTGAGTAAGGTAGGCAATTTGAGACACGGACATGACAATCCAAACATGATACGATATGATGCAATTTAAATTGATTAGGGTATGAGAAAATTTGACATGAGACACAAACATGTTATATCCATTTGAACATAGTTAAATTTGTGTTCAAATTCGGATCAAGCTTATAAACCCAGACATGAGACATGAAACATGCTATATATTATTCCTTTTTTGCATTTTGTTGCACAAATCATTTCTTTTCAAGTTAGATATCTCAATTAAATGTATAAGATACTTTTAGCTATATATTCCTCTTACTATTTGTAGTTTAAATGGGTAAAAAATTATGAATTTAATTGTAGATTCTTTGATTGTTTCCCTTGGAAATTCAATGAATAATGTGATGAACTTTGAAATTAGCATTGGTAGTAATACTAATATCTATTTAAATCATGTATCTATTTAATTTAGGGATGTTATATACTCTTCTTATTGTATTGTAGTTTAAATGAGCAAAAAATTACGAACTCACGTATAATTTCTTTGACTATCTCTCCTAAAAATACATCAAATAATGGGATAAATTTGAAAATTAACATTGTTAGTAATATTAATATCCATTTAATCCTTGGTTTCACTTAATTTAGTGATGTTATAAGACTAAAATTTTTAGATTTTCTATATTCGGTAAAATTTTACTTTATTAAAACTTTTATTTAGGTTGTAATTTTATATCAAGTATGAAGATACTATGTCATTTGTTTTTGTAAAATTTAAATATTATTATCATTCTTTTTCCTTTATATCTATAAATACTTTGTAGATTTAGTTGTAAATTTTTTAATCAATAAACAATATCAAACCTAAGATAAATAAAATATGACATTATAATATGAATTGTTAACAATAACATAAATGAGTTTAACCCAAATATAAGACACACTAGGTTACAAGTTTAGGTTCTCATATACGAATAAAAAACGGGTTATGTCATGGATTTAGATTTTTCATACATAAACCCACTTAAACACGAAAATGAGACACAGCACAATAAACACAAATTGCCAGCCCTATTATTGAGGCTAACCCTAACAAACTCCTAGCTATAGCCAATATGAAAGCCCCATTCAGTGTTAAAAAAGTATAGAAGTTAACGGGGCATGCGGTTGCACTTGACCCTTTTATGTCTTAGAGCGCGAATTGGTACACCAAGTTGTTGAAAACATTAAAGAACCCCTATGGGTTCAAGTAGGCTCCAGCATGCAAGAAAGCTTTCAAGCAAATAAAAGAATTTCTTGCTTCCTTACCTTACCTTCCAAGCTAATACCTAGCAAAGACATATTTTTGTACCTAACTATGAGTAACCGAGATCTTTCCTTGGTGTTAATCTATGTAGAGGGGAGAGATCATAAGCCAGTTAACTACATCAACCACATACTTTAGGGGAGAAAAATCCAGTGCTCAAAAGTTGATAAATTTGCTCTACTTGTATTCATTTCAGCAAGATAGCTTCAACGATACTTTGATGTACACTAAGTTATTATCTTGACCAACTAACCCCTATGCACTATACTCTAGAAGCTAGATACCTCGAGGAAGATGATGAAGTATGCCCTCAAACTTAGTATATATGGAATCCAATATAAACTTGGAGAAGCTTATGAGGCCTAAGTACTAGCTAATTTCGTAGTCAAATACACCATAGAGGAACCCCTAGAAGTGGCATATCAGAAGTCTACATGGACACTCCATATAAATGAGTCATCTACTTGGGAAGGGTACAGAGCAAGGCCAGTCTTCTAAAGCCCCCATAGAGTAGCAATGTACTATGCCCTTAAGTTCAAGTTCAACGTTAGTAATAACAAGGTTGAATACAAAGCCTTAATTGTAGGGTTGAAGTTGGAAAAAGAGGTCAAACCTGAAGTATTAGAATTTTTTTTTTTTTTTTTTTTTTACACAATGCTTATGGTATAACAAGCTAAGGGTGAATATGATGTTAAGGGGGAGGGAATGATCAAGTACTTGGAGTTGGTTAGATCCCTAGCTATGGATTATACCTTGTGGACCATAAGAAGAATCCTTTAACTCTAGAACTCTAAAGTAGACAATCTGCCCAAATACACATCTATAGGTATCCCGAAGCTCGTAGATAAGGATAAGAAGATATTTATGGAATACCTATCATAGATGAGGATGGACTAGTCGCTCCAACAAACCCTGGTGGTACATGCCAAACCACTTGAACCATACTAAATGGACCCAATCATCCAATTCTTTAAGCATAATTTCGTATTAACTGATCTGAAGGAGGCATGGAAACTTTTGTACTGGACCACCAACTATATACTATTGGATGAAGTCTTATACTGTCGTAGTCTTAGCCTTCCCTTATTCTAATGTCTCTAACCAAAAGAAGGCTAGCAACTCTTAAAAGAGCTACATGCAAGCGTAGCAATAACTAACATCAAAGCTCAGGCCCTTTACGTCTAAGTCAAGAGGTTAGAATATTATTGTCCAATAATGAAGGAAGACATGAAGCAAATGGAGCTACGATATGTGCACTACCAGAGTATATGCCTACCACTCGTTCCCCAAGCAATAGCCTGTAACCCCTTACTAGCTCGTAGCCCTTCACCTAATGGGGCCTCAATATCTTTAATCGCTTCCCTAAGGCTATGGAAGGTAAGCAATACTTTATAGTTGTTGTGGATTACTTCACTAATTGAGTTGAAGTAGATGCCATGATAAGGATCACTAAGAAGAACATAGAGACTTTTATCATAAACTCCATTTTGACCAGGTTTGGTGTACCATACACAATTATCATAGACAACAAACCTCAATTTGATAACCTAAAGTTCGTGCATTCTGCCAAAAGAACCACATCAACCTTCACTATACTTCAGTGGCCCATCTATTAATGAATGGCCAAGTAGAGGTAACGAATAAGACCATCCTTAAAAGCCTTAAGAAGAGAGTCGATAGAGCTAAATGCACATAGGCATATGAACTCCCTCTTATCCTCTTAGGTTACCTAATAAACCATAGAACAACGACTAAAGAAACCCCTTTCAGCTTAGCCTTTGGTATTGAAGCAGTATTGTCGATTTAGCTTAAGCTTCCTAACAATCGCACTCAAGGATTTAACTTAGCCATTAACTAGATCAACCTCTTTGCCAGCCTCAATACAATCGAAGAAGTCTAAGACATAGCAAACCAACAAGTAGCTGCCTACTAACATAAAGCGGCAAGGTAGTATGATAAGAAAGTCAAACACAAAGTATTTACACTTAGTGACCTAATATCCCAGAAGCTAGAAGCCACTACAGCATAAAAAGGCCAAGGCAAGTTGGCACCAAACTAGGAAGACCTTATTAGGGTGAAGGAAGACTTAAGGAACGATATATTGGAGAGATTAGATGGGATCGAAGTCCTTAAGAGTTAGAAGGCCAACAATTCATAGCCCTTTTTTATTGATTATTATAGTCATTACATTTTGACATTTATTATTGCAATAAAAATTTCTCTTCTTACATTATGTATTTTCGATCCCCTAACCCCAAATAATCCTGATGTAACTACTAACATTTTAATCAAGCTGGCACTAGATAACTTAGATTTTGAGGAAATTTTGAGGCAATAAAGCCCAAGATGATCTATAGGAATTAGGTCCTCGAGTTAGGTACACCTAGCTACTTAAGTAATGAGATTTTATTTTAGGTACCAAGGGAATTCTAACATGGTGGCCTAGGACGATTCTTAGGGGTTAAGTCGCCAAGCCTAGCTCAAAAGCTTAAAAACTTATAAAGAATACGGTTAAACCTTATGAAATAAGGAAATTCTAAGGCAATGAAGCCTAGGATAATCCTTGGAGGCTAGGTCCCCAAGTCCTGCTTAGGAACATTTATACAAATTGAAAATCCATGGACTCAAGCCACCAAATAACTTTCATATACTCAAGGCAACAAATGCTCGAATCCTAAGTAGGGGAAATTTCAACTTACCAAAAGCTTAGAAAAATCATGGTGAAGGCAATAAAATCCTATACTAGCTAATGCCTAGTGGACCTACTTCCACAAATGATCCCACATCTCCTATGCCTAAGAAAAAGCCAAATCACACTTTTAAAGCTATATAGCCTAAAACCAAGCTAAGGCTTAGCCTTGAGGCAATTAGAATCGAGGAAAGAAAAGCCTAGCAGCTAAGAAGCTTCAAGGTAGGGAAGCTTCGAGGACATAATGCCTAAGCAATCCCTAGGTCGAAGCCTCTAAACTCAACCTAGTTATACCTAATAACTAAAACATTAGACGATAAATGAAAGCTGAGACTAAGGCAAAGAAGCCTCGACTAATGGAAAATAAAGGCCTAAGAGCTTTGTAGTGATCAATGAACTTGAGGCTATAAAGCCTTAGACCATGTCAGTTTAAGGATAAAAAGCCTAACACTTCTCAACCTACTTTTGCCAAGCCCAAACTGTACAAGTCCGTGAATCAAAAGCCACACTAAGACTGTAGGTCCTACACAAAACATCTTGAATGGCCTCACATTCAAAGCCTAAAATACTTTTATAAGCAAAATATAAGAAAATAAACAAAACAACAAATAAAGCATAATAAAGAAAGTAATAGCAATTTTCATTAATTTCCATTAGTACATGTATATGGTAGAAAAAATATAAGAAAAATACAAAGTTACATTTGATTGGGTTTGAGGTGCTTTGAAAGGTCATTCAGAATTAGGTTATTCCACAATCTTGAGGTGGATTGCCTAGACATAGTCCCAGTCAAATCAACAAAAGAGGAAACTGAGAGAGAGGAGCCTCTTGACTATTGGCCATAGGTGTCCAAAGACTCCTTAAACTCTCTCTAAGATCTCCCTCATCCTTGTGGTGATGGAATTGAAAATCTTTTACTTCACAACCAAGCTGAAGTCATCCCCAACCTCCATTATAGCTACCCACTTCCACAACTAATTGATCTCCATGGCAATAGCCTTTTCCTTCTCAATAGCAAACTCTCATGCTGCTTGGGACTTCCCTTTCTCTTCCTCATACTCCTTAGTTAAACAAACCACCTTGGTGCTGATGCGAGTATTACATTCTTTTTTCTTCTTTCCCTCAACCCAGGCATCCTCTACCTCCTTGGAAGATGCAACCACTATCCCCTCAAGCTCCTCAAATTTTGCACTAGCTTCTCAAAGCTTCTTCTTGGCCTTAGATAAAGCAACCTAAGCCCCTTCAGCTTCCTTGGACCTCTACAATAGGAAGGCAAGTAAGTTAGAGGCTCATTAGAAGCTGCTTGATAAAGAATGAAGATCGACACCAAATTTAGCTACTCTTTCTCTCTTATACCTCCGGTGCTCCAGTACTTTAGAGAAGAACATGAACTCTTGCAAAAGACAACAAGTCAATTAGTTGCTAGTCATAAGAAAGTAGAGTGAACCACATACATGCTCCTTACCTCATGAGACTTGCTATACATCATGAGCTCTACTTACTCATCAAATATGTGCCTCAGCAGCACGTCTAGAGTAGTATTATCTCAAGGTAGGACGATACTCGGGATTAGGCTCCTACCCTATTGTTGAGACTCATGTCCCTAGTGTACACTAACCAGTTGGGTCAATAGACATGGCCTAAAAGCACTAGGCTTGACACCGATGCGATTAGAGTTGTTACGGTCTTTAGAGGTGCCAGTTCCTACTCCTTTAGGACATTGGACCTCAAGATGTATGTCTCTACTTCCAAAATGTTTCAAGGATTTTGGGGTTTTATAACTCCTTGCTGGCAGGACTTAGATCCCCCCAACCTATTGTTCTTCATCCTAGTAGGGACAATACACCCAAAGATCTTCCCAGGCTTAATTAGCATGGCGATACAGCTACTACAAAATGCCTTACAATCTAAGAACCGACCTTTACAAACCTCCCTTTGGCATCATGTTGAACGTAGGTGTTGTCAACATCCTTTAAGGATCTCTTCTATCTCCCCTTAGCCTTGTCGACCTTAGCATCCTTAACAACACCTTTTTAGCCCTCTTCTAAGCCTTCCAAGCAACTTGCTCCTTCCTTAAGTGCTCATCCTTAGCCATCTATTTAGCTACCAAGTCTAAAACATCATAGATTGTGACCTTAGGACCTATAAAACAAAAAACATGATTAGAGCATGGGAAAAGATACCTTGAAAACAACTTATAAGAAAGACCGTTGTACTAGATAGATGTGGTGTTAGTTGAGACTCTTCATTAAAAAATCCAAAAACGGACACCAAAGTACCCCATGCTCAAACTAATCCCAATAAAGGCAAAACCAGTTGGTGTGAACTACAACAACTTAGTCATCATCCTCAGGCACATACAAGTGTAAGCCTAGTACTTAGTCCTTAAAATACATTTTGAGAAGATTGCTCACTTCCACTTAGGTGGTCTCACTTTCCTAACCTTAGGGAGTGACTTCCATGTTCATAACTTGATCGAACATAAGTATGATCACTTCTTCAACGCCATCGTCATCTTAATCTAGATAGTCATCTCACAAAAGCGTATCAACTCATATTTTGCTCCTACTTATATACACTCATCCTCCTTAAGCCATTACCTTCTTCTTTATGCCTAGTCATTACTACCCTAGTCAAAGGAGGAGCTACCCTCTCCACCACTTTATCATTCACATTACTCTCGATGGCAAGTGGTGAAGCAATTGTAGGATTTCAACTTTGAATCCTCACTTAAATCTACCATTTTTTAGTGATGTGATGAAGAAGATGAAGTTCTTGAAGCAGGTGAGAAAGTCTGAGTGCAAGAAAATTTATAGTTATAGAGAGTATAATCGCCTAAGAGTATGTGCACTTCGTGCATTGAAATCCTTTTATAATCGGGACGTTGGGATTAGTCTTTAGAAGATATCAGATGTTTAGGGGATGTGATGGTCTGGCCCTTGGATCATGTTATGTAGCCTACGATCACATCAAATGGATAAAGTTCTCAAAACATGAAAAGACAAGCATAGAGTTCAATCAATTGCAACTTGCCATTTGTTTATCACCAAGTATGCAAAATGGTTACGCTAGAAATTCAAAATTTGAAAGAATCCTCTTCAAGAAGCTATAACACCTCAAATTTGGTGTAGTACAAAATCTCGAGGCATCAACTACATGGAAGCATGAATAGCCTAGGTAGAATTCTTAGCCTAGAGGTAAGCCTCAGCCTTGGAATAAACTTCGGCTTAGTTAGACACAAGGATTTACAATATAGTGTGGGCAATAGAAGTCTACAGATAAAGAACTCGAGCAAGATAGCTAGCCTTCGAGAAACCACCTCGATAACGAACCCACTCTATGGCAGACATTTAACATCCATTCCATGATTGAAGTACGATGATATAGTAAAAGCTCATAAAGTACTTTGAGAACCCATCTTTATGTCCCATCTCCTTACCGAAACCTCGACAACAAGACTTAAGTTGAAGGGGGTAGTAAAGGTTGATGGAAAATTTTGGATCATAGACTTTCAAGGCCCTCCGACCTTTATAGATCATGGGTTGACTAATCTTGGTTCATAACCGGTCCAAGGTAGCCAAAATCCTAGCCCCAAAGGATTATCCATGGTGGGTTCGACCTCAGCTATCCCCAAACCTCTTGAAGGCAAGTTTACACATTAATTCCCGTACCTTGTTAAACCTATGGCATCCATGCCATAGGTACCTCGAACATGAGTAGTCCACTCAAGAAGCTTGGACTTTAAATACCAAGACATCACATCACCTTCGAGATTATTGAAACATATCTATTTGAAAAATACACTTGCTTAATTGGCCAAAATAGGTATCTGTCCAAGATTTCCTACATGAAACCTATAAATAGGGGTTAAACTCTACAAGTAAAACATTTTTACATATACACGCATAAGCTCTCTCATTCTCATGCTTTCTTTAATCCTATAGATTCGTTGACTTAAATATTGGAATGACTACACCAAAAAACCCTTCGACACTTATTAGCTATGTTTTCTCTTTCAAATTTAGGCCCATTTTTCAACCCTTAGGTGAAATCTCTACCAGTGAAATTCAAGCAATAACAGTATCCTTGTTAGGGTCTTATATTCCCATTCCCTTGCAATAAAAAGAAAGGAATAATATGTAAATTTTTATTTCATAATTCTCATTTAGTAATAATCATCTTTACCATAATTATTATAAAATATCAAAAAGATAATATATCTTAAAATTGTATTTAAAAGTTAAACAAATTAAATAAAAATCATATAGTTTTTAATTTAGACTTCATATATATATATATATAGATCTTATAGATATAGATAAGATATAAATAAGCTTTAGACAGAAAAGATGAATACATACTTGTTATTCTCAACTCTTTATCTTTGTTGTGCCTCCTCCAATTATGCATACACTTAAACAAGAAATTGGCACATAATTATGAAAGTCTATTCTATCAATCAGCATGTAAATGTGATCAATGAGGGCAATCTAAAAAAAAAATAATTTTAAGAAAAGAAAGGAAAAATATTGGGTTAAAAGGTACTAAAGCTACATGTTCAACAATTTGATATTTAACAATTATCTTTTAGCATTTTGATGTCTTTAACTTTCATTTTAGTTAAACAAAGACATCTCCTGAGATGATTTTGACCAACATACTATATAAAGAGGTAAAAACATTTTAGTTTTCTATGTGAAGTTGCCTTATTCTTGACATTACAAGCAAAGCCAATGGAAGCATTCTAATAAGGAAGAGAAATGGTAAAGTCATGTTAGAGAGAAAAGTATGTAAAAGTATAACTATTAGAATGAGATAACCAACTAAAAAAATATGTATAGAAGTAGTATTTATAGTTTGTTATCTAACACCATATCTATCAAAGTAAAAGATAAATAAGCACACATGTTAAATAAACTTGTTATGTATCAATATTCTCTACATCCCCCTCGCAAGTTGGACTTCCTCAAAGTCTGAACTTGGAACAAAATAAGCATAACTGTTGTACTATAGGTGATTTGGTCAATAGATCTATAAGTTGATCAAAAGAAGGTACATGGACTGTCCTAATGATCCCACGAGCAATGTAATCTTGAATGAAATTAATGTCCACATTAATGTGTTTAGTATAGCCATGCAAATAAAGATTATTAGCAATGAGTTAGGCTTACTGATAGAAATCAGCTTATGACTATCTCTAAGCTAAGGCTGACCAACCTAAAGTCGAAGCCTACCTATTCTAACTCGAGGCCAAATAGTTCAAAACCGAGGTCGCACAACTTTTGCCAAGGCCAAGCTAATACCAAAAGACTAAGAGGAAGAAAAAGAGCCACTTGGCATCAAGTCTATTGTCTACCAAGAAGCCTAGAGACCACATAGTCGGAGACTTAAGGTTAAAGATCCATTTAGTATAGTATAAAGAGACTAGTACTGACTAATTCTAGTTCTTGACAATTGTAGGTTGACCTTTTGGGTATCTTGACCAAGCACTACAAGACTTTAAGGACTCCTCCTTGAACTCAGACATCCAACTGCCAACCCCGTCTAGTTCGAATCCTGCTCCTTCTAAGATAGGCAGAATGACTGCATGTTGACTTCTTCTATTAAACACACAGTTTTGTATTCTCGTGAATATTTTCCCTAATTTTAATTATAGGCTCATTTTTTAGGGTTTAAGGCCTTGTACATTATTTACAATTTTTCCACTAAAGTTTTAGGACTTACCACAGATTATCACATAGTAAAGAACATACATACACTTAGAACTTTCCTCTTTTAAGTAAGGTCATTCTTGAGCTTTAAGAGCTACATTTATCGAATTATTGAGTGTGCTTTACTCTTTAATCTCTCTCATGTTCTTATCAATCTTGCCCTTAAGGTTACAGTGAACCCTTTATTTGAGCGAGTTAATGAGTCACATCTAACCTCTCATTTGAATCTCAAGTGACATTTAGTGTTCGTGAGTCATATTGAACCTTATTTCAAGCTTAACCTTTAATTGTGTTTATGTCTAAATGGGTGATATCCATACACATTCACCGTCAAAACCCCCATTTTAGTTCCTATTATTCATACCTACTTAAACCCCAACTACCCATTTTAGTTCCTAACCCGCAGCGTATCATCTTGGTATTAGAGCTTTGAGGAGACATATGTACAGCGTTCTTCAAAGTTTGCTTGTCGTTTGGATATTTGATTAGTCGTCATTCTATAGTGTAGTGTATTGTTCAAGTTCTTAGAAGCCATAGTATTGTCTTGTTGTTGAGTCAAGTAATAGTAATTTCAATAGTTAATTCTAGTTGCTATGGAAGTGTTTAATAGTCGTGGGTAGCTATAGAAGTAGATTAGTAGTCATTTCTAGGTTACTATAGTTGTGTTTTGTTGTAAATCATGTTTGTTTAATTTTCTATAGAAATTACTGTACGGACGGGAATGTCTAAAGATAGTGTCAATAACGATGGTGACGGTCCTTGCGGAAGTTTGAGGTGACGTGTTGACAACTTAGAATCTCAAATTCAGAATCTCACTGCTCTATTCAGGAGAACACTAATTTACTCAGAGGCTACAAACGTATTAGCTAAGGTGAAAGAACAGAGAGCACCTACTAGTAGAAGCAGCTCTAATGAGTTTAACAATGATGAGCAATAACCGAGAAGAGTTGTCGTACCGAGAAGCAATGATAAGAGTATTGATTCTGAGGCAAATTAAGGAGCTCAAAGAAGAAAGACGAGGCCAAGAAGAAATATGGCCGAACAGAGCTCTAATAGAACTGGCCGATCCAAGGTGAACCGACTAGCTAGGAATGCAAGGGATAAACCCCGAGCACATAGCCGAGGACTTGATAACATCAAGCTTAAATTGTCGACCTTTAGTAGAAATAGTCGACCTAAAGAGTTCCTCAATTGGGTTCCTTAAGTTGAAAAGTTGTTTGAATGCTATGAGTATGATGACCAAATAAGGGTTAAGATGGCTTCATTATCCCTTGTTGAATATGTAAGCCTTTAGTGGGATAAGTTAGTCACTAAGTGAGAAGTTGAAGGAGAAGATCCGATCAAAACTTGCAGACTTATGAAGAGGTTGATGAACCAATGCTTTGTGTCGACTTACTTCAAGCAGGAGATGCTCCATGCTTTCCAGCACTTGAGACAAGGTCGAAACACTGTCAAGGAGTACTTACAAGAGTTTGAGACCTGTAAGAATTTGAGACCTTAATAACGAGATGTGAGATTGTCGAGCTACAGGACTACACCTAAAGGTGTCCAAGTGAGTTAAACAGGCTAACCTGGCCAAGCCCACTTTGGCTCGTTGGTTAAACAAGTCGAGATCTCGACCCTAACCCATTTAAAAAGTGTGTTAAGCAGGTTAGCCTACAGGTTAAAGACATAAATGGGTTAAACGAGCCGACCCAAACCCACCTACTTTAGCCCGTGGGTTAAATGGGCTAAACTCATTTGGCTTGCTTTTAAATGGGCTAGAAAACCTTAGCCCAAACTTATTTTAAAAACAGGTTAAACGGACTAGCCCAGGGGCTAAAGCCCACTTACACATCTCTAACTGCACTACTGCTAGGTTTCTAAGTGGACTTTGAGACGACATTGTTAACATAGTTGAATTGTAGCCATTTAACTCATTGGATGAGATGATCAATCTAGCATTGAGAGTAGAAAGACAAAGGTGGAGAAGGAATCAGAAGCCGACTAACCAACCTCAACAAGTTAGCCCTAAACCTAAGAAGTATGTCGAGAGAAGGCTAGAGAAGAAGATTGAGAAAGTTGAGTCTAGCCAACCTAATCAAGCTAAGACAAAGAAGGTAGAGAAGGAAAAAGTACCCAGCACCAAGGTCTAAGAAGTTAAATGCTTCAAGTACTTAGGCTACGAGCATATTGCTTCTCAATGTCCAAATAAAAGGGTTATGATCTTAAAAAGCAAAAGACCTGAAGCTCAGGCAGAAAGTCAAAGTGACAAGAGTTCGAGAGACGGGTTAATAAAAGAAGATGTTTATGCTAAAAATCTAGATAAACTCTTAGCCATGACGAGCCAACGAGCCGACTTGAAAGCAAATCCCAAACAAAGGGAAAATTTATTTCATATTTGATGTTTAGTGAATAGTAAGACATGTTCCCTAGTTGTTAATGGAGGTAGTTACACCAACATCGTCTCTACTAAGTTAGTGGAGAAGGTGAAATTACATACTTACTCACATCCTCGACCTTATGGATTGAAGTGGTTTAATGACAAGGGTATGGCCTATATGCATAAAAGAGCTTGAATAGCATTCAAGGTAGGACAGTATGAGAATGAGATTGACTTTGACATAGTTCATATGAATGCGACAAATTTACTTCTTGGCCGACCATGGGAGTATGATCAGAAAGTGATCCATGATGGCTTCCTTAACACTTATATGATTCGAAAGGATAGGAAGAGCTATTGCTTGACCCCCATGAGTATTGGGGAAATCCAAAGCAAGTCGGTACCCATGGTGAAGTGAAAAGGGAAGAGAAGTTTGTTCAGCATCTTGGCCCATGCTCATTATTTAGCGTCGAAGATGATTTTTCATTGGCCCCATGGTAATAATAGGAATCAGCCTATGACTATCTCCAAGCTGAGGTCGACCAACCTAAAGCTGAAGCCGACCTATTCTAACTTGAGGCGAAATAGTTCAAAGCCGAAGTCGCACAGCTTTTGCCAAGGCCAAGCTAATACCAGAAGACCAAGAGGAAGAAAAAGAGCCACTCGGCATCAAGTCTATCGTCTATTAAGAAGCCGAGAGACCATGTAGTTGAGGATTTAAGGTTGAAGACCCATTCGGCATAGTATAGAGAGACTAATGCCAACTAATTCTAATACTTGGCAATTATGGGTCGGCCTTTCGGGTATTTCAGCCAAACACTACAAGACTTCAAGGACTTCTCCTTGAACTTAGACATCTAACTGTCAACCCCATCTAGTTCGGATATTACTCCTTCTAAGACCGGCCGAATGACTACATGTTGACTTCTTCTATTAAATGCATAGTTTTGTATTCTTGTGAATATTTTCCCTAATTTTAATTATGAGCCCATTATTTAAGGTTTAAGGCTTTGTACATTATTTACAATTTTACCACTAGAGTTTTAGGTTTTACTATAAATAGCAATATTTATAATTCCAAACGGATCATCACATAGTAAAGAACATACATAAACTTGGAACTTTCCTCTTTCAAGCAAGGTCATTTTTGAGCTCTAAGAGTTGCGTTTGCTGGATTATTGACCTATCTCGTGTTCTTATCAATCTTACCCATAAGGTTGTGGTGAACCCTTCATTTGAGTGAGTTAGTAAGTTACTCCTAACCTCTCATTTGAATCCCAAGTGACATTTAGTATTCATGAGTCGTATCAAACCCTATTTCGAGCTCAACCCCTAATTATGTTTGTATCTTAGTGCATGATATCCATACACCTTCATCGTCAAAACCCCCCATTTTACTTCCTATTCTTCATACCTATTTAAACCCCAACTACCCATTCTGGTTCCTAACCTGCTGCGTATCACCTACTTATTATCACAACACAATGAAAGAAGATAAGAAACATTCACACCACGATCTTTCAAGATATAAGACACTCAAATAAGTTCTTTACTTGTACTTACCATGCTTCGGTATTCGGCTTCCATAGTAGAATTACTAATGATATTTTGCTTCAAAATCTTTTAAGAAACAAGAGAACTGCCAACCATGATGTGAAAGCCAGTAATCAACTTTCTATCAAAACAAGAAGACCCCCAATCAGCATCGACAAATCAATAACATCAAAGGAACTAGTTGAAGAATAAAATAACCCAAGAGACAAAGTGCCTTTCAAGTACTTGACAACATGAAGCGTTGCTTATAAATGTAGAATCCATAATGTAGATAAAAATTGACTTAGGTAATGTATATGAAAACAAATATCAAGCCTTTTAAAAGCAGGAAACAAAAACCTTCCAATTAGTCTCCTAAACACGAGCGATTTAGGTAAAAGTTCACCAAAAATTTTATCAAGCTTCAGCCTGTAAGGAAAGGAGTAGAAGAAGGTTTACAACCTACCAAACCAACATTAGTAAGTATATCCAAAATAAACTTTTGTTGATTAACCAATATTCCATCATGAGATCAACATATTCAAACCCCAAAAAGAAATGCATGAACCTAAGGTGTTTAATAGTAAATACACTATGAAGATCAGATTTAAGAGAAGAAATACCTTCTTCATTAGACCCAGTAATGAATATATCATCAATACACGACAAAACAATCAGTAAACCTTTATCATCTTCATAAGTGAAAAAAGAATAATAACTCTTAGATTGGTGAAAACCCTTAATAACAAGAAATTGTGATATATATTTGTTAAATTGTGATATCTCTTTGTTTTATCAATTAGATGCTTGTTTTAGACCATATAAAGATCTTTTAATCTTGCAAACTTGGTTAGGTCTAGCTTTTGTATAACCTTGTAGGGGTATCATGTAAATCTCCTTATCTAAATAGCCATTAAGAAAGGCATTGTTGATATATATTTGATGTATTGGCTAATTAGAAGTTGAAGCAACAATAAGAAGGATTCTTACAATTCCTAACTTAGCCACAGATGAAAAAGTATCATGATAATCTATTCCCTCCACTTGGGTATAGTCATTGGCTACTAGTCTTGCTTTATATCTCTCTACACTCCCATTGGGTCTATATTTCACCTTATATACCCATTTAGAACCAATAGCTTTCTTTCCCAAAGGTAACTTAATGAGTTCCCAAGTATCATTAAGCTCTAAAGCTTCTAGTTCTTTACTCATGGTTGTAACCCAATCCTTACATTTAGATGCTTAAGAATAACAACTTGGTTATTGGACAGTAAAAACATGTGCTAAGGAATTCACATATTTGCTGGGTAATGGTTAAAGGTATTAGCAATAAATAAAGCGCAAGATTAAAAAGAAGAAGGTAGAGTGTGTGTAGTTGAAACAGAGTGAAATTGATGTATATAATCTCATAGGTAAGCTGGCTATATATGAATTCTATTAGACCTACTCAACAATGGTTGATCAATATTTAGAACATTTGAGATAGGATTAACATAAGGAGCAATGTGTGTATGCAAATCTAAATGCACATTACCATCGATTGAAATAGGATCAACTAAAGACAAGGAGGAATCAAAAAGATCAGTATAAGGAAATTGCATAGCCTTATGATCCAGAAGAGCAGAAGAATGAATTTGTAGATTGTATTTATATGGATACAAATGCTCATGAAACACAACATCCTTACTAACTTTGATCTTGTTCTCATGCAAGTTAAACAACTTATAAACCTTTTGTCCAAATTCATATCAAAGAAAGACACATTTAGACCCTCTCAAGTCTAACTTGTTTTAGCCAGCCTTATGACTAGGAATAAAATACAAACATCCCATAATGCGGAGGTGTGTAAGTGTAGATTTATTCCCAAACAAAATTTGATGAGGTGATTTCCACTCTAATTTAGACATTGGCATCAAGTTGATGAGATATGTGACTATAAGTAAACATTCCCCCCAAAAGTGTTTGGATAAGTTTGCATGTCTATGCAAAGCTCTTGCAGTATCTAAGAGATATTGGTGTTTATGCTCAGGTCTCCCATTTTGTTGTGGTGTATAGGATATAGTTTGGTAACGTACAATGCTAATGTTATGGAAGATAGTTTGACAAGCATGAGACAAGAATTCCAACCCATTGTCAATTCTAATCACCTTAGGACAAGTTGAAAACTGATTTTTAATCATGAAGAGAAACTTCTCAAGAGCATAGACATCTTGACACTTATTATTCAACAAATAGGTCCTTGTACAACATGTATGATCATCTACAATCATAATGAAATAGCATGCTCTAGTAAAAGAACGAATTAGGTAGGGACCCCATACATCTATGTGTAACAAGTGTAAAGGAAATGAAGCATGACTATCACTTCCATGGAAAGGCAATCTACGTATCTTTTCTTGACAATAAGTCTTACAAGAAATTCACTCAAATTAGATGCTCTACAGTTTGCAATATGCTGCAATTTTAAAAGAGAAGAGTGTCCTAATATGTTATGTAAAAGAGTAATATCACTAGAGACATTATTTGTAACATAAGTAAAGGTACCGCCTACTACAATAGTGTCTAAAGAATTAGTATTGCATGGAACTTCATGCAGAAGAATGTATAAGCCATTTACAACCTTAGCTAAAGCAACATTGCTTTTAGTGTTTGGATCATGAAACTCGAAAGAAAATTTATCAACAGTAGTAATTAAATTCTTGGTTTGTATGATTTTGTGAATAGAGATGGGATTACATTTGAAGTCAAGTACAAAAAATATATCATCTATCGTAAGTGTCGGCATGACATGTGCACAACCAACAATGGTCACTAGTTTGATTTTTCTGTCAAGCAATTTAAGATAAACCAGTTTGTCAAGAGGTTTAGTGTTAAAAAGAAGGTCAAGAAAACGTGTAATGTGATCCACAATACTTGAGTCCACTATCTAATAACCAATTTTATAATTCACAACATTCAAAAAAAAAAAAAAAAAGAGGAATTAGGAGTACCTACAAAGTGAGCCACAATAACCATAGAAGAAGATGAAGCCTCTTGAGTTTGTTTCCCTTTCAATACCTTTAGCATTTCTTGACACAAATTGTGTAATGATTGCTGTTCTAAAGTAAATGAAGTCCCTTAAACATCACTATCTCGACAGAAATCTAAAAGAGTTTGTATCTACTATGTAATCTCCCTATCAACACCACAATTTGTAACAAACTTCATCTAACCTCTAACATTCCTCTTACCCTTATACCAATCCTAATAAACAATGAGCTAAAAGCAATTTTCTACTATATGACCCTCATTCTTGTAATATTTGCATACCACTTTGTTCTGCCCAATAGATCTCTATTTCTTAACAACAGAAGCACCCTTCAAATTTTCTACTTTATTCAGATTATATGCTACCATTTCAACATTAGTTATCTCAGCAGAAGTAATTTGTTTTTGAGTCTCTACCTATTGAACTAAATAATAAGCTCTACCAACAATAAGAAGTGAATCCATCAAAAGAATATGATTCTTTATAGACTCATATCCTTCATTTAGGCCCATAAGGAATTGCATTAGCTTACTATTGGTTTTGAAAGCTAAAATTTGATCATTCAAGCAACAATTACAGTGCGTAACATCATCATAGTTACAAATCAGATAGGAATGTAGAGAGCCCAATTCATCCCAATCTCATTTAAGCTTGTTAAAATAGACTCTAACTATTTGATTCAACTGCTTTATATTACTAAGTTCATACTGCAATTAAAAAATTGAAGGTCCATTTCCCTTTCCATATTGTTCCCTAATCTCATTCCATAACTTAAAAGAAAATTTTGCATATAGGAAATTCGGTGATAAATCAATAAGCTTGGAATTGAGTATCTAATATCTAATCATATAGTCATTACATGTCCATCTAATCAAATCTAGTGAATCCTCTTCTAGTTTAAGTATCGATCCCTCTATAAACCTAGCTTAAGCATCGCTCCTAATCCCATGCGAATTGGCCTACTCCAAGCTAGGTAATTAGATCCATTGAACATGATATTATCGATAACCATATTAGGATTATTTGAATTTAAAATGTAACGAAGATCATGATTGATCGTCATTAGCCATTATTGAACTAAACAATTAGTCTCCAAACTTTAAGTAATTGAAATAGAAATCCGAACAGAAACCGTGAGAATAAGAAAATACTTGCAAATCAATGCTTTGATACCATATGAAGTTGCCTTGCTCTAGATATTGCAGGCAAAGCAAATGGAAGCACTCAAGGAAGAGAAATGGTAAAGTCATGTTCAAGAGAAAAGTATGCAAAAGTGTAACCGTTAGAATGAGATAACTAACTAAAAAATATGTACAAAAACAATATTTATAGTTTGTTATCTAGCACTACATCTATCAAAGTAAAAGATAAATAAACATACGTGGTAAATAAACTTGTTATGTATCTATATTCTCCACAATTTATTATCACTTTTCTAATTTATGCTTAAAAAAAGAGCTTTTTTGTGGCATAGTTATATGCTATAGTCATTTTTCAATTCAATAAGTCATCTTGATTTATTGTGAATAATGTTAAAGTTAAACTGTCGATAATAAAAATAAGACTATATATAATTTTTAATAAAACTATTTACGGTTTCTTTCTATTATTACTAGATATTATTTACTTTTATCAAGGTTTTTTATTTGATAACTGCAGCATAAAATTTTCCAAAAATAATAAAATAAAATAAAGAAAACTCATAATTTGATTTTAATTCGTTTGCTTTATCGGGTTTTCGTTTTCTTTTCATTGTTGCACTTTTATCTATTTCAAAAAGGTCATATACCAGAACGAAATTTATAAAATCAAAAAAGGTGGAAAAAGCCTATTCACTTGACCTAAATATTTTGTACACTGTTGATAACTTGACATATTTGTCTATCTAACGCTTTGGAGAGGAAAAAAAGGAAAAGGAAAAAAAAAAAACGTAGATGTGTATCCATTTTTAACGATACTCTTTATCGCAAATGGTTATCTCCGTTTATATTTATCCCTGTAATATATTATTACATGTAACTCTTTTATTAAAGGTGTGGCAGATGAAATTAGTGGAACCCGTGGTCTCATGTGATCCAAACTTTTGTTTAGTATGAAAGGATCTTTCATCGCGTGAACAGTAAGAATGCCACGTCCTCACGTACGTTGTTCTTCTGTGCAGCTTCCAACGTGAAAGACCGACTTTCTGAATTCGGGACTGCGTAAGCTACCCGTCAAAGTCCAAGTCGATGATGTCGTTGTCCCATTTGGAAAATAGATTTCCGCGGAAATTCAAACCGAAACACGGGCTGTTTAAAACCTTTTCCTTACCCTGTAAGACAACAACAATTGTCAACCTTTTTAGATTGCAATAATAACACCACAACTTAAACTTGGTCTCTTCACCAAAACCAGTCTCCTATTTGCCATTTAGCTTTGTTCCTCTCCAAAATCAACTCTCGTTACTTAGGAGAAGAAACCAAGTATGATCCACAGGAGCTTTAAACCAGCAAAATGGTAAGCTGATGCTTCGTTTCTAGCTAGTATATTCTTCATTTTGAGGTACACGTACCACGGTTGCGTATTTCTTTAGCATGTATTTACGTATGCAGTTGTCCTTGATGTTGATGTTTCTAACTTTTGTGTAGCAAAACAGAGTTGAAGCTTGCCATTTCCAGGATAAAGCTATTGAAGAATAAGAGAGTAGCACAACTGAAGCAGCTTAAGAGAGAAGTGTCACAGCTGCTAGAGTCGGGTCAAATCCAGAATGCTAAAATAAGGGTATGTTTTCAACTTGTTATAAGCTGTAAATGCTCTACATTTACAGCATTTTATCAGTAGATACTAGATATTTATAATTCTTAGTGGAAGTGTTTGAAGTGTATGTGGATGATACGATGTTGGATGATCATCATTATGAAATTCTATGTTCTTAGTGTAACTTAAAGCATACTAAAGTGATTCTGGTGGAAGAGATGGATCAAAGGGATAAAACATGTCTTGGGGATAATCCTAAATTATGTATTTTCTTTTGTTCAGGTTGAACATGTTGTCAAGGAAGAGAGGACGATGGCTGCATATGATCTCATTGAGGTCTACTGCGAGCTCATTGCAGCGCGCATGTCAGTTATTGAGTCACAAAAGTATGTAATTCTATGTAACTTTCTTGCTTTTAAGTTTTATCAATTTAAATTCTCAGCAAGTTTGATAATATGTATTTGCTGAATTCTTTCGAAGATTAACAGTTGATTTGTAGTTTTTGTCTATAAACATTATGCCAGTTTCTTAGTCCCCATAGAACATTTTGAGGCATTGTAGAGATAATTTTTCTTAAGAATTCAAATAGATGTATAAATTCAATCTTGTTCAAGTTTGATATATCAAAAATGAGGCGTAGTTTGTAGAAGACAAGCATTCTACTTAGGTTCTACACTTTCTTATCATCTCCCATATTTGATACAATATGCACCTACTGCTAATTTATGCTTTTCTGATTCTTGGGGAAATTACTCAAAATGTTGCTATCTCATAGCCTAAATGATCCATTTTTGACATTTTACGTTTGATATTTCTCCAAGAAATTGCCCCATCGACTTGAAGGAGCCGATCTGTTGTGTGATTTTCGCATCTCCAAGGTGTGCTGAGATTCCTGAGCTCAGAAAAGTCAGCAAGCAATTAACAAGAAAGTACGGCAAAGAATTTCTTTCTGCAGCTGTTGAGTTGCGGCCGGATTGTGGTGTAAACCGCCTTGTAAGTTACTAGAGTTTTATATTTTTTATTGCTGCTTTTTCCATTGTTGAGGTGCAAAAAGTTGAATTTATTGAATTATACTTTGTAAATTAGCACTCTAGATGTCTGATGAACTTCTATGCTCTTCCTTCTTCAGTTGGTTGATAAACTATCAGCAAAAGGTCCTGATAGTCAGACCAAACTCAAAGCTTTGAATGCCATAGCTGAGGAACTAAACATCAAATGGGACCCTAGGCAATTTGAGGATTATAAAAAGGAGAAGCCCAATATCCGTCTTTCACTTCAAAAAGAAGTGAAGATGGATCCTGCAGAAATTTTACATAATTATGATGTGAGATGGTCATTTGGCTCTCAGAATGTTATCGCAACAGGGGATGGTGTTTCTAAGATGGTTCCTTCAGAATCAGGGCTTTCAGGTACAGAGACTGTCTTTTGGTTATATAACCTGTTAGTTCGATTCAAAGAGTAGTAATTGGTGATTTATTAACAAGTTTAGTAAATTTTGTTTAAGTAAATACTATGAAAGGTGAAGGAGTTAATCATTATACTGAATAGAGCATGTTAACCTTACAGGAGCACAAAGTGGAAGCATGGAATTTAAGGATGCTGCCTCTGCTGCTCAGGCTGCTGCTGAATCTGCAGAACTGGCTACGATTGCTGCTAGAGCTGCTGCAGATCTTTCTAGTCTTGGGAAAAATACTGGACAGGGATCGTCAAAATCAGGAACTGGTCCTGGCCCTCATACAAAAGATAAAGGAACACCACATGGGGGTGGATCAGATAATCAGAGTGAAGCTCCTATTCTAGCTTCAGGGCATGATGATCCAAAGAGAAGTGATTCCACAATGAAACAAGAGGAATCCATGAGAAACGACGAAGCTTCCTTTGTGGAGGAATCAGAGAAGTTGATTAAAGATGGTCCAGCTGATTATAGAAGCTCAAATATGCAAGACCGCTCTGCTTCTTTGGAGTCCAGTATATATGCGACTCATGCAGATCACTTGAAGTCTTCCAATTGTGATATAAAAGATCAGGATCTAACAAAGGATCCTATAAATGGGACTCTTCAGAGTGAATCTCTTGGTATACAGGGAGATCAATATGACATGGATGAACAGCATAAACCTGCAGAAAGAGCCGGAGACGGTCAGAAGAGTAGTGACACAACTGATCATTCAGTTTCCATTAAATCTGTTCTAGTTTCAACCAGTGTTTTCTCACCAAGGAACATGGAGCAGGCAGGTCGTTTTCCCCCAGACTGCACGGCAGAATCATCTCTCCCTTATCCTTTGGATGAAAAGGAAAGGAACTCTGCCAAGTTTAAGGAAGAATTCAATATTGAGGGGAAGAAAGGTTTGAGTTATGAGAACAGTGATGCAATAGAAGATATGCAGTCCGGAGAACAGTCTAGTCATTCCTTGAATTCTCATTTGATGGGTCCAAGCATTGGTAATCTTAACTATGACTTCGAGAGTTCAGGTGAGAAGAAGTTGGTAGATACTCCTGCTGAGGATCCTTTCACTCATTTTGATGATGGAAACTTCAAGGGAGATTCTATGCCAGAAAATAACCCTGCTCCTGTGGTTTTCGATGATTATTATTCAGATGGTGATGGAGATATATTTGATTTGGACAAGGGTCCCGAAACTAGTTTATTCAATTCATCGCCAGGCAGAGAATCTCCGACTCACCTATCTGCACATGGTGATGGCTGCAGCCCAAGGTTTGTTGGTGATAACTCTCCAGGAAAGAATACTTCGCACTCCCCATACGTGGTCCATGAAAATTTGGCCAATTCCATAGGGATATCCCAATCAGATAAAGCATTGGCAGCCTCTTCTGGTGAGTTAAGAGGGGATTCAGAAAGTGAAGATGTGTTCATGTTCAATGAAGAGAATAGATCAAGCTGTGAACTTCCTCAGGATGTAAGTCATGCCAAGTTCCCTGGCATAGCGAAGAAGCAAGCCCCCAATTTCAGCAACGTAACTGATGACTCTTCTGATGATGGTGCGGAGGACCATATCCGTGCACAGCCTCCGGACAGTTCCTCAGTTGTGGAAGCCGAGAACATGTCTTTCACAGCAGTTAAACCCTACACATCATATGATACAGAAAGTTCTGAAGATTGTAGCTCTGACGGGCATATGGAATTACAATTGGATAAATTGACCGGTGGCATCAAACACAAGCATAATTGGAAATCACCATATAAGAAGAGCTCAACCAGGGAAGCATCTTTACCAGCACAGGCAAACGAGGATCCATCTGAAAAGATTACGCAACCGGCTTCTTCCATTCCAGATCGCTACTATCAGAAAGTGAGTGCTGAAGTAAAGAAAGATCAAAGTTCGTTACCCCGGAATATAGCTAATGTTTCGAAGAAAGGTAATGGATCTCAGCCTCTTCAACAGGAGGGCTTAAGGGGTGATCTTGATTCTTATTATAAGAAGAGCCGCCCTCAAGTGAACAAAAAGTCCACTGCTCTAAGTGCAACTACATTTTTTTATTCATCGGATAGTGAGTCTGATAGTAATGCTGTACCACGAGTTTTCACAAGAAAAGTTCATGCACCAACCAAACTCTCATGGAGGGCAAGAGATGTTTCTTCAGAATCCCGCCCTGGCTTGAAGTCCAAACTTGTGTCAGAGGAATCAAGTGCTCCGCTTCACAATCCCAAATCTGTAAGGACATCAAGCACTACCATATTGGAGTCACCAGTTCAGGAACAACCACCAAATGTTCATCGGACGACAGCAGCATCAGTTAAAACAGAAAGCTTAGTGAGTGCACAGAATCCTTCAAGGGAGAGCTCCATCCGTAAAGCTAGTCATGTCCACCCCAAACTTCCTGACTATGATGATTTAGCTGCTCGACTACAGTCACTCCGAACGAATAAGCTATGAATTTTGACTCCTCAGGTTTCATTTATTCTTACATTTGATTATCAAAATTTTACTTGTTACTTTTTGGCCTGTACAATGTTTTTGATATGCGAATTTTGATGAGAGGCCTGTAAAATTAGTTTTGTTAGTTTCCATTCACACATGCCCATAAGACATATCTTGTGAAGGAATATGCTCCCACATGGTGAATTGTTGGAATTATTAGGGCAACTAACTTTTTATTCATTATGGTGAAGGATGTCAACATTTGTTGAAATTGTTTTAGTATGATAAATCATCAAAATTTTAGTGTTATTAACTTTTTATTTGAATATGGTGAAAAGACTTAACACAATATAAATATCATTATTATTAGACCTGAGTTATTTTGTCTAGTTTAACTTGATTAGACCTAAATCTCCATAAAATCGATTTAAATCATTGCTTTAATCTTTATTAACAATGATCTCAGTTCGATCAATCAACTATATCGATTTAATTCAGTTTCTATAAAAATCTACAGATTCTTTTGAATTAGATTATATTATTTTCTTTAGGATTTTCTAGAAAATGTATTTATTTGTTATAAAAATAAATGTAAATAAAAAAATAATTATATTAAAACTTTTAATTTTTAATTATTAAAGATATAGATAATTTTTATTATTTTATAAATAAATATGAATTATATTATAATATTTTCTTTTACTATAGTTCAATTTTAATTCAACTCCAGTTAACCTCCTTGATCCTTGATTCTTTCTTATTTTTAGATCAACCTTCCAATCCACCTATAGCAGCATTCATATATATACTCTAATATGTCAAGCTGGGAAAATTTTTCCTTTTATTAACTTTCTAAGAATGTGTTCCCTGCAAATTCAGTTAATGATTGTCGTTAGTGAAAATTGGCGACTTCTAGACAAGTTGCTAGTCAACGACTTAAGGCAGCACCAAGGAGATATTTCATTTATCTCAGTGATGATATTTTTTTTCTTTTTCACCAACTACTTTACATATTAATTTACAACTTAAAAAGGATCCATTTCATGAAGAGATCGATACTACATAATAATGATTTGAAATACAAATGATGATATTTAAATGGAAAATGTTAAATAAGCTAACATATTAATGCCATTTTTGTTTCCCATTTACGTTCACCAATAAATTTAAAGAAGAGTACATGTGGCAGTCATAACATTGCAAATGGCTATGTTACATAAATGTTAGAATTCACTTTTCGAAAACATGCTGGTACCACATATAGATCATTTAGAGCCCCAAAGAGCGACTCAATGGGCACCTCAAGAGATTGGTCGGCTACATTACAAGCCAAATAGGAGGTCTGCCCAAAAGAACTATAGATCAAGATGCCAGAAATAAGGAATGCTCTAGATCCATGAATGTTTTAGAAGATTCATGAAGGTTTTGGATACTTGTATCATAGTAAGGACGGCAACTAAAGATAGTAGTCAAGTAGAAGGTAGTATGATACAATTTTAATTTTTAGATTGGATATATCTTAACTATTCATTTCATAAAAGCCACTTGTGTACAAAGGAATCCATCCATATTTGTACCCATCCATTCTTTAGGAAAAGAATTTGCTTTGTGAGTACTTAAGTGTCAGGAGTATTAGGAAAGTTATGTGTATCAACTCTCTACTTAAAATATATAATGCATATTAATATAATTAAATACCAATATGTATACCATATTCAAACATAATTGATTTAAATAAGTAATATAATTAAATGTAGATAAATTAAGTAAATCATTAAAATTTTCAAAAGAAAGGAAAAAAATACGAAAAAGAAAAAGAAAAAGCACTTATCACCATAAGGCTAAGAACAACTAATAATCACTTGAGATAGGAGACCATAACCACCCCCATTTGGCCTTAAGATAGCTAAAACAACTGCAAATTAGCAAGTGGTGAGAGTGTGTTGTTCTACCCCATGGTGGTGAGGAGGTAACTACTATTTAAAAAAAAAAAAAAAAAAGAAATGATTGAATTGGGTCTCATGATCAATTGTGGTGTAAATGGGTTTTCTACATTTCCTTTTTTTTTTTTAATTAAATATGGTGATGGTGGATGGTCACTCAACATCCATTTTAATTAATGGTTTGAACTACTATTTTTTTATTTGGATTGCGATCTAATTATTAATTTATGATCATTCCAACTATTTCAAGACTAAGATAGCTGATGTTATTTTCTAAAATCTTAGACTTTTTTGTTTTTTTTTTAATTATTTATTTTTTGGTATTTTAGTCAATTAATATATAATTAACCTTTTTAATAAAGTACATACATGGATGACTTAGAGAATGACATGTGGCATATACAAACAAAAAATTAACAGTGTTAGAAAAAGTACAACCTTATATATTTTATTAAATGTTGGGGACTCAACTAGAAAAAAAGAAAATTAAGAACTCAAATAGAATATGATCAAATATTTTAAATTTCCCATTTAAATATAATTTTGATTTTTTAATGTAAATTTCTTGTTTTCATTTAATATAAATAAACCTTAAGGCATGGCCTTGTACCTTTATATTATTAAACCATTGTCAATTATTTTCTTTTAACTATTTGCATAAGAGCATTTGATTTTATCTGAACAGTGGTACACATAGGGAAATTGCAATAATTGCACAACGCGAAATTGTCACAGCCTCTATTGTATTTTTTTATATGAATATAGGAAGACCATCAATGGTAGTAAGTCGCTAATCTTGAATATAGACCATGTAATGTATTTTATCAGCCATTTTCAAACCAAATCGTGTGGGCCTCTGATCCGTCCCTCTACTAACTAGAACACTTGGAGATACTTGTTGAACCAAAAGAGATCTTTTTTATGGAATAGTCAACAATGAATACGATTTTTGCTATTTACTGAAGAATTCACACACTTGAAATGTTATTTGCAATAACGTGAAGAACAAAAAATGGGAGAAAAATATTTCAAGCAATTTATCATGTATCAAACTATAGATATTTCCCGGGTTTTATATCCACTGCCTGTCCACACGTTATATCTAAGACCATATATGGAATGTTGATTGTCATCATTTTTTAAGTAACTATATTATTTTCGTTAGTATAGATGTACTTTAATCCAAAATCCCCACGCAGTGCAAGGTTTGTAAAACGATAGATGAAGGTGAAGTTAATTAAGAAGTAGCTCTGGACACTTATCAAATATTCTAGCAACGAAAAAAAAAAAAAATGATTGTATCATATTTTATAAATAATACGAGTTCATCGAGAAATATATTTCCTTAAGTGCCCAAGAGCCACTTGTTGAAGTGTCAAAAATAAAATTTTCATATATTTTTAAGAGCATGCCAATATATATATATATGTGTGTGTTTAAGAATAATAATAAATTGTGAGAAACTTTATTGAAAATTTTAAAATAAAATAATAATATTTTTTTAATTTTATAGTTCAAGCAGTATAAACACAAATGATCTAGTCTTTATCAAATACATAATTCTCAATAAAATTTCTTACTGTTTATCATTTTTTATTTTTTAAACCTCATCTAATAATTAACAAAAATAAAACACACACACACACATATATATATATTCGAATCTCAACAAAATAACACGTACGCTACTGCTACTGTTATCTTCTTAGAAAATTTTAATTGTTTGTAATCAGAAAACACCTCTCCATAAAGCCCATTAATTTATATAATATGCATTATAATTGTAAGGAGAAAGGATTTTTTTAATGGATAAATAAAAAATGACCTGGAAAAGGATAAGGCTGCCTCCAACCATTTGAAGTTTCTTCCAAGTTACTCCATCATGTAATACATGAACGAACCTTGAAACCTATACTTTGTAAGACCTATAAAATAAAAGATTATCTTATAAAACTTGTAAAATTTTATAATCATATTTTTATAATATAAATTTTTATTAGATAGTTGTTTGACAATTTGTCAATTTTTTCATATACTTGTAGACTTTTAGCGTGAAGTTAGTTAAACAAACAATTTGCTCGTGCTAATTTACATTGGACAAAAATTTAGTGTGAACACACCTAAAAATAAGCTAATCCAATCCAACAACATATAAAAGATGGCTTTTTGAAATTGTAAAAAATAAAATTTAAAACCTTATCTAATAACAACCAAATATGAAAAATAATTAATGGAGATTTCCCTAGAGTCAAGAGAAATTAAGCAACAGTAAAGAGACGATAGAAATAAAGGAAATGAGAGATGACAAAGTAGGGTTAATGATAGTAGTTTGGGAAGAAAGTGAGAGGCAAGGAATGAAAAATTTTATATGTTTTCAGATTTTTACTTTTTTACAATAAGGAAATGAGCAAATAAGTTAGGGTTATGAATATATACTAAGTTAAAGGTATTATGTTTTGTTATGTTCAATAATATTAGAGTTGACAATTCGTGTTATCGTGTCGTATCTCGTTTCCATATTTAAACAAGTTTATGCGTAAAAAACCTAACTTGTAATATGATATATTTATTAATCATGTATGAAAACCTAAACTTATGATTTAGCATGTCTCATGTCCTAGTGGACCCATTTATATTGAGATTGACAATTCATGTTATCATATTGTATCTCATTTATTTTACGTTTGATATCGATTACTACTTAAAAAGTTATAATTAAATCTACTAAAATATTTATAAATACAAAAGAAAAGAATAATAATAATAATAATATTTAAATTTTGTAAAAACAAATAACATAACACCTTTACACTTAATATAAAATTACGTGCCAAACAAAAGTTCTAATAAAGCAAAATCTTATCAAATACATAAAATTCAAAAATTTAAATTATATAATATCACTAAATTTAGTAGAACCATGGTTTAAATGGATATTAGTATTACTATAAGTATTGATTTCCAAATTTATCACATTATTTGTTAGATTTTTAAAGAAAATAGTTGAAAAATTTACACATAAGTTTATAATTTTTTACCTATTTAAACTATGATGTAGTAAGAAGAGTATATAACATTATTAAATTCAAGTTACATAACATTACTATTAAGTAGAAACATAACTTAAATGGATATAGTATTACTACCACTATTAACTTCAAAATTCATCATATTATCTGTCAAATTTTTATGAGAGATAATAAAAAAATCTATACATGAGTTCATAATTTTTTATCCATTTAAATTACAATACAATAAGAAGAATATATAACTAAAAATATCTCATACCTTTAATTGAGATATTTAACTTACAAAGAAATGATTTCTACAATAAAATGTAAATACAAAAAAATATATTACTAATTTAACCTTATCTTGTATCCCATGTTTGGGTTTGGAAGGTTAATCCAAACTCAAAAGAATTTAACCTTATTTAAATGAGATTTGTGTATCGTATCAACTTTTTCCATACACTAACTTATTTAAATCGTGCCGTATTATGCTTAGGTCTATGCAAGTCCCAAATTGCCAATTCTAAATAATATTAATTAAGAATCTTATAAAGTGAGTACAATTTACTCTAGAATATATATCCTATATATTTTGAAATACAAGTTTCAAGTTGAATACTTAGATAGAGATGTTGTACTATGTAAAGGTGTACAAGTGAACTTTAGCTCGCGGGTCAACCCGTTTAACCCCTTTTTAAAACTAGTTTAGGACAAGGTTTTTTAGGACAAGGTTTTTTGGCTTATTTAAAAGCAGGCCAAATAAACTCTACCTGTTTAACTCACGAGCTAAAGTTAGTTGGTTTAGATAGGTCCGTTTAATGCATTTATACCTTTAGCCAACGGATCAATCCGTTTAACCCACTTTTAAAAAGGGTTATGATCAAAGTTTTTTTATCTATTTAAAAGTGAGCTAAATAAGCCCGACCTATTTAACTTGTGGGCGAAAGTAAGCCAGGCCGATTTGATCTATTTAACCCGTTTGCATTCCTCTAGTACTATGTACTTTATAACAGTTGGCTTTGGAAAATTAGATACGAAACCTATCTTATAACATCCAACACCTATCTAAAACCCACTAAATAATACAAGGTAGAGTAAGTTATAGATTCAAAAGGGTTATTCCAGTATCCTTAATTTATACCTGAGTTTCATTTATTGTAATTAATTTAAAATTAAGAACAGATCCAAAAGTGATGAAAAAGGCCTTTCTCTTAAGGTTGGGAAAAAATTAATTGTTAAAATTTATATAAGAAGACAAAATAAGTATTATATATTTTGAAAAGCAAATAATGGCATAATGATAAGCTTAAATGAATAGTTAAGTGCATGATTTACTTTTTGCAGTATTACCATAAATGAAAATTACATAGTCAATGCTATAAGTACTTTATCATATCACATAAAATTGTGTAATCATTTATATTAAAAAGGATATCACTAGTTAAACAATCATGCAAAGTAAACCTAAAAAATCTTATTATACGTATATCTTTATATTAGGTTGTTCATTTGGTTCTACTTGTAACATTTTTGCTTAAATTTTTTTTTATTTTGTATTTTTTTTTTGTTGATAGTTTTATATATTAATCAATTCTATTTATAAATTAAGTTTTATGTATTTTGATTCTCAAGTGGACGAGCATAGTCCCGATATGGATGTACAGAGAATACAGCCCCTAGACTTTGTTTTGTAGCATTTTTTTTAATGTAATTATGATATTTTCACCCAAAAAATAATTAAAATTTCTATTAATATATATGCTCCAATAAAACGATAAAAATTTTATTCTTTTAAGTTTTATAAAGGTAGTTGAAGAGCTTGTGCAATGCACGGATTTGATAAAAATTTAAACAATGATTATGATATTTTTTTAAAAAAATATATAAATATAATCTAATAATTTTTATGTATTATAAAAAAATTTAAAAATTATTTAAACAATATTTTTATACTTTTATTACCTCTTTAGGTTTTTGAGAAATTATTACTCCTTTGAATTCCTTATAGTCTCATGGAACCTCATATTTTTAGCTATCCATAATAATGGAAAGTTAATTCTTATCTATATTATATTTTTCAAATTTCCTTAATACCTATGTTTATGCAGTTATTGTTTCACTCATTATTGCTTCTTTATATTCTTTAAAGGTATACAAACATTTAAATTTTAAGTTTCCATAATAATAAAATATTAATTTCTATCTACATTGATTATCTCTTAACTATTCTTAATTCCTATTTTTATACATTTATAACCTCTCAACTTATAGAAAGTGTTGCTAATTTAAATTTTATTAAATACAATTATTTACATTTTTAAATTTCCATAATAATGAAATATTAATTATTATATCTATTGATCATCTTATCTCTTTGTAAAAATATGCTATTTCCATAATTTAAACTTTCCATCAAATAAAACCATTCAAATCCTATCCTTTTCTATCGGCTATTTATCTTTATAATATATAATTTTCCTAGATTTTTTCTTTTTGCAATTAATGATAAAATTTAAATTATTTTTATTTTTACCAATTACTCACTTAATCCCTATTATCCGATATTGTTGCCTTAAAAAGGACCAACATCTATGTGTGTTACTTTCAAAAAATAAAAAGAATATAAATATTAATTCTTATACTCCTTAGTCACATTTTTTGTAAAGTATATGCTATAGCTATTAAATTTCCATGATATATTCAATAGAAAAAAAAAAAGGAAATATGAATTTTAAAATAAATATAATCCAACCATCTGTCATATAGGTCTAAGAGTGTATATATATAAATTAACATATCATACATCGCAATGATTGCAGAGTCCACGTTGAAGATATAATTTGAATGTAACACATTAATGTTTTAATGAATAATGGATAAATACTAATAATAGTACATATATAGAGATATATTGCTGAAAATTATGTAATTAAGATACTTGAGATAAATAAATAAATATATATATAAATTAGGCATAATATTTAATAATTTTTCGAATAAAAAGTACACAATATCATTATCGAGGAGCAGTTAAAGAGTTGTTAAATACCTACTATAGATGAGTAAATTTAAGTTTGGGCTTTAAGCCCATTAATTGATTAGGTTTGACTCTTTAGGTTAAAGTGACAAGGCCATAGCCTAAAGAGTCAAGTTCAAATATTTAAGATAATCAAAGGAATTTTAGCAATATGAGCTTAGAGTAAGGCTCATTGAATCGGTTTGTCCGATCTAACCATTTTTAGTTTAACTCATACTAAAATAATAAATGAAACATTTATCTAGGTCTAAACCTATGAAAATAACCCACTTGAAATCTATTAATAAAAGACTTAAATCTTAACCATTAATCACCATCATAATCGAACAAATGAAATCAACCATCATTTCCTATAAATACCCCATTCACATCCTCATTTAGATAAGAAAAAAAAACCCTCATTGACTATGTTACTCTACGGGAATCTTATCTCAAAAATCAAATACTTAAACACCTTAAGAACTTTATCCCGTTATTAATCAATTGTGGAGTTTGATACTATTGTGCTCCTCCACCTGTTACCATATATGTTAGAGCCTCGCCAAAATTGCCTACTCCTCCTCCTTAAACTTCTCTCTTGATCATCCTACATGAATCACTCAAGTCATTTCCCTAATAATGTGTAATGTGACTTAACAAGTAATATGCACATGACCCTTGCATCCATCCTCATACCCCTACTTTTCTAGCCACTCCATTAGGGGGGGAAGACTTGATCATCACATCATAATACCTCTAAGATGAAGATAACTTGATTCTACTGATGGAATTAATCAAGAGCAAGATGCTGCTACTGTAACTAATGAACAAAATCCACCTCCAACTGGAAGCACTAATAAAGGAGATGGTATGTAAGAAGGTGTCCTTAACAATGCGCAATTAATACGTGAGTTGCATAACACTAATCGGAACCTAGGTAAACTCATGGCAATGTTTGCTCATTGTATGCCTACTTTGGTTGCTTTTGTTGTTGTACAATAGGGAGAAACTTCGTCGAATGTTTCTAATGTGGTGCAACAATATAGCCCGCTCAACCCTCTTACTATCAATGAGCAAGTACGCAAGATTCATTACCTAAAGTAAGGAACCAAGGAGTTCAGATTGGAGGCTTATCGTCCTCAAGCGCTATATCACGTATCACAATTATTGACTCTATGCAACCAATACCAATGAATCCATGCCTACAAGCTTTATACCTATGAATCTTACACCTGTGCACCCCACTTTTGCGATGTCACTAAGAGTAAAAGCATCTTCCTAGAGAGGTTCATTTGTGATCAAAGAAGATTTGGACATGTATTTAAAGGAGATACAAGCGAAGTCTATGGTTGAGGTACTAGAATTGAAGCTCTCATATCACTAGTGCATTGTTGTAAAGCCATACCCTAAGGATTATATAAGTCCGAAGTTCATGTTGTTCATTGGCAAGAAAGGGAGTGCCAAAGAATACTTGTTAAAGTTCATTGAGACCTTAGAAGTATATGGTTTAGATGATGGTTTGAAACTGAAAGAATTTTCTAAGTTACTTACTGAGAAGGTATACACCTGTTATGTTAACTTTCTCCTAGGGTCGATTAATTCATGGGGAAACATGTGCAAGATATTTTTGGAGAAATTCTTCTCCACCAAAGAAAGGTTCACCCTTACTGACATGGAGAGAATGTAACAAAAGCCTACAGAAGATCTCATTGATTACATTAAGTGCTTCAAAGAGTATTCCTTAGACATATAAGACGTTTATAATGAAAAAGAGTTAGTTAAGATTTGCATCTAAGGGATGTTTACTAAGCACGCAGTGCATCTTGAGAACCTTTCGTTGGTTTCTTTCACTATGTTGGTTGAGAATGCATGAAGGACCAACAATTCAATGGCACAACAAAGAAGTGAAAACACAAGATTTAATAAGCACACAACGTCAATGAACTTAGGCCAAGAGGAGAATCCAAAGGGACCAAAGAAATTTAGAAGTGAAAAGCCTATGAGCACTACACCATCTTTGGCATACCCATGCTCAATGGGAAAAGTGCACACATTCCTCGACCAATGGCTACATGATGGGAACATTAGACGTCTAAGGGTTTAGCACTTACCAACAAATGAAGAGAAGAGTAACCTTAAATATTACAGATTTCACAAGAGTGTAGGCTACCCTATGAAAGATTGTTGGACTTTGAAGAAAATATTTAATGAGTGAGTTCAAAATGGAGAACTGATCATTGAAGATAATGATGTCAGGACAAATTTACTATGAGCTCATAATACCTAACATGGTGTTGTGAATGTTATCACTTACGACCCTATAAAGACAAAAAATATGGATGTGCAGCCAATTAAAGCTCACGAAGTTAAGAATGAAAAACTTAAGATCAAGACAAAAGGAGATTATAGCACTATTCTTACTTTGTTGAAGACTGCCAATGTTAGGAATTTCTTTAATTTACTTAACTTTGATGAGAATGCCCAACTCGAGGCAGCGATTGCACACGTAGATCTCATAAGATCAATACAAGAAACATTTTATAGCATGTCCCTCAAAGAAAATCGTTTCAATGAATAAGGGGGCAATTACATTTACTAGTAATAGATCTTCACTTAATGTTATGCCAATGTCCATTTTTAAAGCTACAAAAATAGATATTCGAAACTTAATGAGACAACCAATTACACTAAATAGCTTCTATGAGTCATCCATAGAGATAATGGGGCATGTTGAAGTAGACTTTGATATCAGACCTATCTACAGCTCCACATGGTTTCATGTGATCGATGCACCCGTATCTAACCATCTCCTTATAAGAAAGACATGACTGCATCATTACAACATGATACCCTTAACATGGCATTAATGTATGAAAAGTCACTAGAATGAGAAGAATGTCTTCATCCCTGCAACAAGAACCCTTTCACACGTACTGAGTTTCACTTCACTAAAGCAGCATTCTTTAATGAACATGTGAATGAAGGGAAGATACTCGTAGCAGAATTCCCTAAGGTACAACTACCTACAAGGGAATGAGTTTAAGCATAAACATTCAAGAAGAAAAGGATGCACAGTTGTCATACAGGTACAAAGAAATGCAAGCAAGCTAGTGAAAGCACCAAAATAGAAAGCACAATTGCTGACAGTTAGAATATCTCGTTGTCAATTATACTTTGACTTTCTTTCATACTTCATATGTAAACAAGGCAACGACCACTTTCTATCAATGAAAGGAGTTTCTTTTTCTATCATCGATATTGCCTTACGAGAATACGACAAGTGTTTGTTTATACTTCTTTTGTTATCACTGCAAAGTAAGAGATTAGTCTCCTTAGCGCGTACAACTAGTTTTACAAGATAGTTTACATTTGAATGGGAGCAATGAAGCCCTCCTTAATTGATTAAAAGAAGACAACAATGAACATAACATATTAACCATGCATCGTTGCTGACTAGTAAGAGCCTTGTCTCTTAAAGCACGATGATAAACTTGACTCATCTATTGCAGATTGGTATGAGCATTAGCTCTTAGTTGCACATCACACTATAGTGATCATGTATAGCCTTTGTGCTAACTAAATGTCATATTATTGCCATCAAGTAGTGGAGACAATTCTCTTGATGAGCACTTTAACATTTTAACAATAAAACCCAAGTAATACCCCAGTAAGCCATGTTAAATAGTTGAATAGTGAGAAATACCCCCTTAATTAATGAAAAGAATCATTGGTCTTAGGCAATCAATGCTACTATCGCTGCCTATGCATGATTAAACACTTATCAAGAGGGATCTTTTAGATATTACAATTAGCAAGCACAAGTCTTGCCTTGATGCATGTAATGACATAAGAGACCCCTTAGATCATTGAGTTTAAGCAATCTCAAAGTTATACTGATTCATAAATTTCAAGTTCATGTTACTTGATACTATAATGACTAAATTAAGCACTTGCTCCTTACCACATGATGTTGTAAAAATTGAGATGATCTTATTACCTTTTACCAGATGACATTGCTGCTTAGTTGATATATTGCTCCTAAGCGCATGAAGTTTTTAGGAACACAGTGTACTCTAACTCAAGAGTGCCTTCTCTAGTAATGACTGCATTATCCTTGATCGTGTTACCACTTAATTAAGATATGTCCCTCACCGTCTTTCAAAACATTACAAGTCGTTAAGGAGATCAAAGACATCCACTATATTATTCTTTACCATGCTACTATCAATAGAGTTATCGCTATCAATGAAGAGCTATCACTTTCATGTCCACGATGACAAGACAACTTTGTGAAAGCAAACAGGAGCACCAAGAAAATAAAAGAACGTAAATTGTCAATAACTGGGCTTTATGGTTATCGATTCTATGTGTTCAATTACAATTTGTATGTGCAAGAAAATATAAGTTATGATAGTGTGAGCAAGACGGTTGTAAGAATGAGTACTACTACAAATAATTAGCTACATAATTGCTCTTACGCAAACAATATTGTCATGAAGTTATGTTGATACACTCCCTCAGGGCATGATCTTCAAAAATCAAAAGATTATAATACAACTAGGTTTTCCATAATATCACTAAAGAACGAGATGCTTCACAGCTTATTGAGTTATCCCTCTTCTACGTGTCAATAATTGGGGGAGAAAAGTGATATATGGATATTGTATATGAAGAGGCTATTTTGCATAGTGATGATTGTTACTCATGGCAGTTTCTTCATATAACATTTCTTATATGCAACGATTGGTGTGCATATATGCATAAGGCTTGGTGCACACGCACTCGTGCTGCTTAATGCGCATGTGCTCGTGATACTTGATGCGTACATGCTCATAAGGCTTGATGCGCATGTGCTCGTGTTGCCTAAAGTGCATATGCGCTCATGGTGCTCAAAGTGCATAGGCAAGCGCATAAGTCTCAATGCATGCACAACACTCAATACATGCGTGCTTTTGATGATTTGATGCCCTACATATGTTTAAAACATCCCCTACACTCAATCTAACTGATAATAGAAGGTGGAGTTATTCATCACATGAGGCCATTCGTATATGATGTCAAGCTGCCTCCTATAATTTATTCTTGAAAGTGGTAACAATGCCTATACACAATTACTATCACTTCGGGGGGGAAGAAGTGACCACCTGTAAGATACAAGGAAATGAGAAAGTGAAAATGAAGTTTACTCAATAAGTACAACATCTACTTATACAAGTTAGGTGTAACGTGTATCCATGTGAAGGCTCATATTTGACTTGTATTCAAGCTCATGTGTTTGAGCCCGCATGTGTTAATCTCAAAAAATCCATATTCAACTCATATGTTTCGCTCACATATGTGCTTATGTGTGAAGGCCTATGTTCAACTCATATGTTTAGTCTGTATATGTTCATATCCAAGGACTCATATCCACTTCACTTATCTAGCCGACAAACTCTCATTTCAGAAGACTTGTGTTCAATCATATATTAACTCACAAGTGCTTATAACAAATGACCCATGTTTAGCTTATATGTTTAGCTCATAAGTGCTTATGTTAGGGGATACATATTCAGCTCTTGCATGCTCATGTCGAAAGCTCATAAGTGCTCATGATGAAAGGCTTATGTTATTTTTGTTTAAGATTCATTCATGTGTGTTTAAGGCTCATCCAATTCATGTGCTAGGCTCGTGTTCGCACATGCCAAGACTCACATTCAGCTATAATATTCAAGGTTCGTGTTTACTCTCATGTTCAACCCCTATGTTCACTCCTGCTCAAGACGTCATGGGCCAACTCTCATGTTCAACTCACATTAAGAGACTCATGTTTAGCTCATATTTAAGAAAGTGTTATGTTTAATTTACATATACAACTCACACGTATTGATGTCAAAAGTTTACAAGTGCTTGTGACAAAGGGGTTATGTTGAACTTAAGTATGTGACTCTCACGTGTTTTTACGCAAGACTTATGTGTAGTTCATGTGCACTTAGCTTAAGGACTCTTACTCAACGCTTATGTGCTCATGATTCAATGTGTACACTGAAATTCATATGTTATGCTTATATGGAAGCTTTACGTCAATTTTACATGTTTAGCTTATGATACTCATGATTAAAGGGTCTTGTTGATTTCTCATGTTCAATTCTCATGTGCTCACGTTCAAAGCTCATGATAAGTTCATATTCAATGCTTATATCTAATTCACATGTTCAATGCTCACGTGGCATCATGTTTAAGGCTTGCTTGGATCATTTTTAAGGCTTGCATTGCGTTATGATTCGAAAACCACGTTATATTCGAGGCTCATTTTATGTTTGACGCTTATGTTCAAGATTCACGTCCAAGACCCATGTTTAATTAATGTATGCTTAATTCATCTCACGTATGAGGCTCACATTCAATTCCCATATGCTTACATCTCAAGATTCATTTTTAGTTCTTATGTGCTCAACTCACGTGTGCCTTAAGTTCAGTTTTCATGTGCTTGTGTGCTCATGCCCTCACTTCTCGTGACTTATATTTAGGATTTGCAATTGGCTTTATTAAGTTCATCGAAACAATGTCATATATGACCTAAGTACAACATCTATAAGATATGCACAATGAGGAAATGTTAGCTTCATAATTTAGAAGGACAAAGAAGGGAGAAGCGTACATGGATAAAGGTGTAGAAACACATGAAGGGTAATTCAAATGCAAAGAGCTACAGGTTTCACAAATTAAGTGCAAAATATACATACCTAGGTCGTGTAGTAGAGATGTAAGGGACAACAATTGCGACCTTCTATCTCCATGCTTCCAACAAGAGAATTTCATAATGGTCTCACCAACTTTCGAGTCAACGGACGAAACACTACCGGTACTGCGTATTGGGTCTTCGAGTGATTTCACCTGCCTTCAAGCTTCACAACAGACAAAACACTACTGGTATCGCATATAGGGTTTCTGAGTAATTCCACCAGCCTTTAAGCTTTACAACCAATGGAATACTATTGATACCACGTATAGGGTCTCTAAGTTATTCCATCAAGCTTCAAGCTTCACAATAGACTGACACCGCCATCAGTCTTACGTTTGGGTCTCTAGATGGCTCCTCTGACCTTCTTAATGGACAGACACCACTACTGGAACTACTCTTAGATCTCTAAGTGGCTCTACCCTCCTTCACAACAAACGAAACACTACCGATACCGTGATTGGAACTCTAGGCGATTTCGTTTGCCTTCAACAACTACTAGTCACACCATTGTCTTTCTCAACATTACTAGATACATATTCTCTTACTTTGGCCACCTGAAAGAAAAAGAGACATGACTTTTGAGTGAGGGTTTACAGATAATGCTTACAAAATAAAGAGTGAAATAAAGTTTAGCCATGTGCACCTCCTTGTTCATCATTTTCTCCTCCTTCGCCACGCTGGCTTCAATACCCCATTTCAATTATTTGTTTCCTTTGCTTATAAAGAAAAAAAAAATGAAATGAGAAGAAAGATGAGAGAATAAAGTACTATGCAAGGATTTGAGATGTAAGGATGCAAGAATCAATGGCATAAAGATATGTGCAAAGGCTTAAATACAAAAGTTATAAGAACAAGAGTATCAAGTAATGGAGACCATCTCAATATTCAGCATAGAGAAGAAAGATCAAAGCTAAAGGAAAGTGCATGGACTTGGAAACTACATACAAGAAGCTTAATGCCTCAATCAAAGGAATCGAATGGCTATTGAAATATTGAAGTCAAACAAAGGAAAAGATTATGAAGTGGAAAGTTACACCAACAATAGCTTGAGTACGAAATCAATCGGATATGGGAAGTAGTAATAGGTTCATAAAGTAGTTGCATAAGGAGAATTTTCAGCACATCAATTAATCATGCTATAGGTACCCTATAACCATGGAAAAAATTACTCATTCATGTTATGATGAAAGAATATTATCATAAGCTTTTACAACTGTTAAGCTTTCAAATCGAATAGCTAAGGTGAATCAAGACAGTAGATAAACATAAAGGTGGAAAGCCATATAGTTATTAGTGGAATTCCTTCCATCATGAATCAAGACAATCTCTTGGGTGTTTCCTAAGAGTTTGTACATCTAACAAGATATATGGAAGAGCTTGTGACATACCTACTATGGCTAATAACAGCCTTCTCAATGTCACATGACTATCAAGTGAAATGAAACCTTAAAATAAAGAGGTATTGAAAAATGTGTAGTTAGCAATTGAAGAACAAGTCTTTGCCACAGTTGAAGATGTAACCTGCAAACCCAAAGCAACACAAGAACAACAAAAAGACCAAAAATATGGACATGAAATGAAAAAGATAATAATACCAACAGCTTCAATCTCTTTCAAAGGCATTAATAGACTTCTATTGTTATTGGTTCCACTCTCCGGCTTTATTGCTGGTCTTCTTTGGATTTCTATCTACATCAGGTTTCAACTATTTATATTTTTAGTGATAGCTGTCAAGCTCTCCTTTGAGCTTCAACCTTCCTCTTTGAATCGCTATGTCTCAATTTCGATTTCAAGTTCTACTACTTGCCATTTCAATTTTAATCTGCAACTTTAAGCTTTGGAATGGGTTTACGTGGCTCCAGTTTTTCCATTCATTTCTTCTATTGGTATTGAATGGAAATTAGTAATAAGTATTTATGCACAAGAAGATAAGCATAAGACAAATAAGATTAGATAATGAGAGCATGGATATATAGTGGCACATAAAGAATACTAGTCAAGGATGGAAAGAAGTAATGGATGTCCCAAACAATAGTAATAATTCAACAAGGACCGAGGTTCACTAATGAAAACATAGCAAAAACGAAGAGGAAAGAAGAGAGCAACAACCATGTGAGAGCAAAAATGTGGTATAGATGAATAACACTCTAGAGAAGAATCAAGCAAGACATGAAGCGGCTCAAGTTGGCAAAATTAATAGCAAAATTTGGGAGTCAAAGCAAGAGTCAATATCAATGAACTTCACAAGTGCAAGCAAAGGAAGGACTAAAATTGCATTTATTACCTATTAAGCAAATCCCAACTCACACAAGAGTTTATGAAGCGCTGGCTTGATTTGTCACAGGTGCATATTGAGATGGTCACAGCAACTCCAATCGAAGCAAGAATGAGCAGAAGCAAATTGGGTAGCTACAAGTTGAGCGCAACTCCAAGAAGGGAAACTATCTTAAACCGTGGAAATGAGCTGAGACTTCATGCCAACCCAAGTTCCTCTTCATGACAGTCGAGCAATCCACACCGAGAAAGGAAAATAGCAAATCCATTTGACTGAGTTTCAAGCCACCCCGGTGCAACAGCAAGTACGACTAGCATTGAAGAAACTTTCAGCAGCTGCAAAGTAAGTCCGAGCAACTCTAATGAACTGTGAGACAAGTAGCTCTAGTGTCAACCCGATTAGCTCCTTGACCAACAAAACCGAGCACCAAAGAACAACAGCTCTAGCAAGACTCCACACCGACCAACAAATCGGCTACACATTTAATTGAGCTTCCAACTTCAGTTCGCAACAAAACAGAGTCAGCCATTAAGGACCAAGTAATGGCAGCTATCTTGAACCAAGGCTAGGCAGCAGCTACATAACTTTAACCAAGCTACTATTAAGACCGAGGTAGATTTTACTAAGCAACAGCGAAGGCACGAAGGAGTTGAACACATGTTGAACAGCTCATAAGCTCGAGAAACATCACAACATTAACAGAACAACAATAGCCTGGAGCTTCGTCTTTCAACCGTCCTATTTTTGATGATTCTAATTTTCCATATTCATCCGCTGATGGGTCCTTTGTTCGTCAGTATACAGTGAAAGGAAGTTTCAAGCAAGCCTCTATAAGGAATTCCGTTTAGCCTTTGAAACAAAAGAAATAGGTTAAAGAAAAAAAAAAGAACAGAGAGAAGAAGAAGCCCAGAAAGCTTACCAAGGTCGCAGGTTTATTTCCTTCCTCCTTTGTCAAACAGGAGCTACACTCTTTCTAGTCTCTTGGAACTGAAAACAAAACCTTAGTAAGATGTATGAAATCGTGACATATGAGTATCGTAGTGCTTTACTGGTGGGCGAACAATGCTTGTTGGGCTCTACCAAAGTGGATGCACACAAAAGTGGTTTTAGCATTGATGAGTTGTCTGACACTAATGGATTAGAATGGGCTTGCAGATCCTTTGAGTGTGAACAAGCCGAAAATTTAGAAAGCATAGGATGATTATATTATGGCCGTTCTTTTAAGGAAGAGCAATTGCATATGAAATTATATTGTTAAGCAGTCTATTGATTACTTTACTAAAAAAAAAAAGAAAAGGGCTCAACATGGAAAGAAGGAAGGTCAATTCTTGATATGAATGTTTTCTTAAAGTATTTTGAGAGAAATTTTCTAAATAGAGATTTGAAAATTCATTTAGCTTTCAGGACATTGCCTCCTTGACTCCTGCTTACTAACTGGCTAGTGAATCACCGTATTTATTGTACAACAAATAAAATTTAGTCAACACAAAGTATTTACATTATATATGAAAACCTTACAAAAAGAAAATCAAGGCAATATTAGTACGTGGAGTCAACCCAGCGAGATTGCTAAAGTGAGCTTAGCATGCAAATTCAACTCAACAGAAGTCAATAACTTATATAGATTAAATCATAGAGATTAAATCATAGAGATACATCATCTCAATAAGAGACAACTTAAAGAAGATTTATTTCAGAGTGATGCCTTGGAGGCAACGTACAACCTAATTTAGCTTTAGCTCAACATACGATTAAGAGGTGCTATGAACTCGTGCACTAAAACAATTCTTAGATGACTTTGGTAGCAACGTAGCTATTGAATAGTGTGCACGTGCCTAAGACATCCGAAAGACTCAATCAATGCCTAAACCCCTTCGACTTTATTTAAAGCACTTTGGTCTTGAGGCAAATTATAGAGGGCAAAATTCAAGTTTGGGCTTTAAACCCATTAATTGATTAGGTTTGACTCTTTAGGTTAAGATAATATGGCCCAAAGAGTTAAGTTCAAATATTCGGGATGATCAAGAAAGTTTTTGTATAGTGGGCTTGAAGTGGGGCCTATTGGATCTGTCCATCCGATCTAACCTTTTTTTATTTAGCTTACACTAAAATAATAAATAAAGCCTTTATCTAGGCTTAAACTTATGAAAATAGCCCACTTAAAATCCATTAATAAATGACTTCAATCTTAATCTTTGATCATCATCATGATCTAACGGATGGAACCAATTACCATTTCCTATAAATACCCCATTCACATCCTCATTTGGACAAGAGAAAAACCCTCATTAACGCCATTGCTTTGTCGAAATCTGTCTTAAAGATTAAACACTTAAACACCTCAAGAACTTTATCTTATTATTCATCACTTGTAGAGCTTGATGCCACTATGCTCCTCCACCTATTACCATACGTGTTAGAGCTTTGCCAAGATCGCTTACTCCTCTTCTCTATACTTCTCTCCTAATCATCCCGTATAACTCACTGAAGTCATTTCCCTAGTCACATATAGCATGACTTCATACGTAGTACGCATGTAATCCTTACATCCGTATCCACACCTTACACCTACAAATTATATATAGACTCTTTCTCTATGAAATCTCAAAGCTCAAAGTTTACAGTTATACCATTGTCCACCTTTCGATGGATCAAAATCAAGCAATAAAAGAAAAAAACCATTTCCTTTCCTTTTCAAGTAATACTTATATATACTCATTAGTAATTAAATAAGACATAGATATAATTGTAGTAATGATACAATAAATTAAAAAATAAAAGTTTCAAAAATTATATGTCGTAATATATTTGAATTATAATCATAAAATGAACATATAATATTGAATTATCATATCACATAAAATTATCTAATTACTTATATTAAAAAAGGATATCTATTGATCGTGTAGAGACCAACTAGGATGTATGGAGTCAAATGGGCTTAAGCTTCGCCTCTTGCTCCTTGTTACTTGTAAAAAAAAACCCCTATAGGTGAGGCTATAGAGGTCCTTTGACACTCAAGTCAACAAGGAAGACCAACAAAAAGGGGGACGAGCACTAATGACCTAAAGGACTTTACTCGCCTAATGTATGTGTGTATGTGTGTGTGTGTAATGGAGGGTTCTACCTCTACTCTCTGAGGAGATGGAGAAGAAGAAGTCTTCAAAAATGAGAGTGGGAGGGAATTATCTTACTTGTTAGTGCCTAGCACCTTTTATGAGGGTTACCTAAACATGTGGCGATTGAAGATTCACCTGTATTAATTGTCAACAAACAGTGTGCTCCATGGTAAGAGCTGAGCTTTACTGCGAGTGGCATGCCATGGCTGACCAAGCTACCAAATCTATACCTTAATGATCTGGCAGGGTAAAGGTACTAAGCGTGCCGGCCATACTACGGATGTCCGATGCTCATTAATGAGTTACAGAGTGTTATAAGCACTAAAGACAAAAGCCGGGCTAAGATGCTAAAGGAGGAGTTAGCTAATGCTTAATGGAAGATAAGTTGAGCCTTAAGCTTTCCCCAAATGATTGATGCATGCCAGCTCGCTAGTTAGGGATTGACCTACTCAGATAATCGTTATTTAGCTCGTCAGACAAGTCACGATGTGGAGGATAGGCTTGCCATTTGTTCGTACTCTTCATTGGCATGAGCTCGTAGACTCGCAAGATGGTCACGGTACGACATATGAGCTCGCTATTCGCTTGGGTATCAGTCAATGCTCCTTGTGATGGGCTTCATCTGTTGGGCCTTAGTTCAGGAGAGAATCAAGTATCAATACTTGTCCCCCCTACTCTCATTAATGTTCGAGGCACGATGAGAGTAATCTGTATAGTGGACCAAGGCCAGTCCCCCGAATAGGGAATTAGTTCTATTGCTTAGTTTATGGTGGATCATTTTCCTACACATCAGGTTATTGCTTCATTGACATAATAGTTATACTGTTTAATATGTCATGATAGTTGTCATTGGGAAATGTAGTGCGCATTAATGGTATAACCCATTATCAAGCCACATCACAAATCTGCTTACATGGATCAATTGGGACCCTTGGCTGAAAGAGTAGGACACATAGACGACTAAGATTTAGTGCACATCCTATTGTGGGTTCGTGTTTTAAGAGTGGAGAAATTGTTCACCTTATCCCCTTGCTTGTCTATATAAAGGGGGGATTATGTGTTCATTTTTCACTTTGTTTTGCTCACTTAAAGGAAAGACTACCAAAATCTTAACTTGCAAGCCAACTGTTCTTTCTCATTTGTTTCTCATTTCTATTGATCACTTGCGATAGCTGGTTAAAGAAAAATCAACAATCGGGGTGAGTCCTCCCATCCTTCCATTTCAAGGGAGGTAGATGAGGCTTGCAAGAGCTCATCCCGAATAGGGGCTGGTCACCCTACTCCCCCCGAAATAACGATAGTAGCAATAGCAATGAGAAGAGAAGAAGACTGGGAAATACTTTCTTAGGAGGAGAGGATGGAATGCGCGAGAGGACGTCCTATGATACGTATATGGTGAGGAGGACAAAGTTAGCCAATTGTTACAGATGACATGCACAAATGAGCACACCTGTGCTCATGCTTAATGTGTAGCGAGCAAGGAAAAGCTAAGGTTGGTTCGCCCGATGGTAAGAGCAGTGCTTGGGTAGCCAATAGAGGAGCCCTAGGATGGGCAGCGGGCATATAACATAGGGGATGCCTAATTGTTTTGCATTTACATGAAGCTATTTAAGCTTGGTCTTTGGCTTCCTTTTTCAGAATTCTTACTCAAGTTCTTCTGGTATTACAAGGTTGAACCGGTTAATCTAAATGCAAATACAAAGATTCGGTTGCTTGCTTTTAGGGCACTGTGCATTTAGGAGTTGTAACGACCAACCGTGTAACTTTTTAAGCACTTCTTCCTTGTAAAGAGGTTAGGCGATGGGTGGGTTTACATTGCTACTCAAGGCATGAGACTAAGTATTATTGATAAGCCTCTAAAGAAGATAGAAAGAGTTCTTTTACTACATTCGTGCTCTTAAGCCTCTCGATTTTCCGATGGAGTAGAGATGGCCCATTAGGGGTAAGAAGTTGAAGGCCTTAGAGGACAAGGACTTACCATAGAGCTCCTAAATTTGGTGGGCTGGAAGAAACTCAAACCTTTGTTGATATGTGAGAAGTATAAGAGTGGAGCACCATTGTTTACAATGGAGACATGTACTTGTTGTAGTTAGTTGAGGAGGGGTAGTTAGTTGTTTGTCACGCTAGGTCACCTTAGTGTTGGAGTAGGGGACATCAGGCTGCTCGTCCTCGGCGTAGTAAGTTCCTTATCTTGCTTTTAGTCTATTTTTCTAAGGAGTTTGGTTATTCTTTGCAACTTCTAAGTTAACATCAAAGAAGCTGAAGGCAAAGTTGCTGGCCATGTAGAATAGGTAGCTTGAAAGTGCTTCAAGACCCAAGAAGAGAAGGCAGCTCGAACTAGAAGGGGAGGGGGAGAGTTCACATCACCCCTCAAAAGACTCCAAGAGGAAGAGTGGAAGGCAGTAGACCCTTCTCAAAGTTATTCAGCAAGGGGGCGGTGATGTGCCGGCGAGAGTGCTGTTGGGTGCTCGGTAGTGGTGTTACGTCTCAAAGTGGCAGAGTCGTAATAATCTCACCGTATAAACCATTCTATGATAAAAGCTAACATTACAATTGCTATTTTAAACCTGATTTACACAAGGTGTACATAACTAACCCGTTTTAAAGTAAACAATTCATAAATTAAACATGTTATTTACCTATGAAATCATAAAAAAAAAAAAATACATATTTACACTAAAATAATCTGAATATATTTACAAGATTTAGTAAGCTATTCATAATCTACTTGAGTAATACATAAATAAATACTAAAATCTTTAAAGATAAAATCTAAACTTGAGAGTGTAATTAATCCTCAAGTTTATATCTTCACTCCCCAAGATCTAACAGTTGTTAAGTTTAGGGTAGTTATATGGCCACTTCTTAGCTACCACCTGTAATTACATCTATAGGGATGTAGCAACCAACCGCTCAATAAGTTAGGATGGAGGCTTAAAATTATATCTTAAATACAAATAGGGTTATCAACCAAATTAGTTAGATGCAATGTATGTACAAGCAAATATCATCGTACGACATTATCCGGTTCGTCACAAGGTTAGAAAAATTACACATGCTCTAATCTGAGTTAAGGAGTTTCCATGTTTATGTAATAACTCACAACCAAACCTAAGCTTATGCAATATAGATACTACTCCTCCTACAACTATCTTCGAACCATTGACTTTACTCTTACCACGACCTCATCTCCTGTTACTTAGTTCAACTAAGAATGAAGAAGGGACCCATTATGCTATCCAGCACTATCTCTTTTGAAGGAATCGATATTTGGCCAAAGAACCATAAACATTTCCTCTATTGGGTTGCTATGCAAGTCCGTTTTAAACTTACAAGTCATATATTTAGTTAAGTCCAGTTTAAGTTGTTCAATCATTGCATATAGATCACACCAATTTCAATACAAAATATCAACCAGAATCATATAACCATATCCAAAAACATGCACACACAGGCATGCGCACAGTCAACTATCTAACAAACACAATCAAGTCCAATCTCAAGCCTTCAAGTACTATAAATTAATACTCCGAAATACAATAACATATTAGTCCCAACTTACTTAGACCTCCTGTTTACTCACTGAAGATGTGACTCACATAGGCCATTTCCAGTAATCTCTATAATACAAATGTTGTTTTAGTTTTCACATAACTATCATAGATAGATTTTATTCTATAATTCTTATTATTATCTCCAGTTTAGGGTTTTGTTATGCCTAATTATTTAGGTTTCTAAGTCTCTTACAATTATCCTTAATTTAGACTAAGTTTTGATTCAGTTTAGGTTTTAATTCAGTTTCCAATTACAGGTTTTATACATGAAACCTAGGAACTCATTCCAAACCATTATGTGAAGTTAATCACATTTCACTTAAGTATCTTAAATCTCATATTTAGCCCCTAACTAATATTTTGATCAGTATAGTATACTATTTTCATAATTTAACTACCAAATTAGCTCTCAATATGAGAATAACCTATATTTTCCATATAATTTCATAAATTCACCTTCCATATTAGATTTATATCATATTCCTAACATTATAATACCATAAATTTTTATCTAATATTTTCTACTCATTAAATTCCTATATGTATATATTATGTATTATTACATATTATACACTTATATCACATATCTAACACTTCTAACACTACATATATCATCCTTCATCATACAATAACATATCAAAATGTCTAATTATATCCTAAATCAGAACTTATACCTAATCAATCCTAAATAAAAAATTTAACTTAAATATACCCCTTTACCAACATATTTACTACATATTGTGCATAAACGCTAGGTAAACATATAATACTTAGTATCTAAGCTCCATTTAAGCTATGGAAAATATATTATACTTAGTAAATTATGATTGTTATATTATGATCTTGACAAGTACTAAGATAGTTTAATATATATTATTTTCTGAAATATCAATTTTAGGTCCAATTTTGCTAAAAATTAACTTAAATTAGGTAAATGACCAAATAAAATTATAAGATTCAGACTCAAGATTCTCAAAATCGTAACTAAGCATTAGAAGTCATTGCAAATTAGATTCATTAAGAAATTTAAATAAAAACCTGTTATTTCTTTTATATGAAAAACAGGTTAGATTCAACAAAAATAATTTTAATAAATACTAAATGTATAGTTTATCAAAAATTATTTTTATGTAAATTAAATATATATCATATGAGGAATATGTATACCAAAAATTAGCTCGAAATAACATTATTTACTATTTTTAAAAATTCATACAAAATTTGTTTAAATCAGGCCTGTTTTTAAGGAACCTATATAAACACTTATAATTTTAAAAATCTAGTTTGATATTCTAATTGTACATGTAAAAATACCTAAGGAAACCAAATTTCATAATTTTCCATTCATATTTGATATTTTTATTAAATTAAAAAAATTCAAAAAGAAAATTAAAACTCACTAATCAATAAGCTTTCAACCACCAACAATGGCTCCACCATTTTCAACAACTCCAAGCATAGGGTCCATTGTCTGGTGGTGATGGCTATTTCTCTCCAAGTGATTGTTGGATGTGGCTTCCCTTTTTTAGCCCTAAATGTACACTATTTTGTCTAATTTTGCTAAAAATACTCTCTCCTCTCTTTTTAATCTCTCTCAATTTTTTTTGAATTCTTAAGTCCAAAATAAATTTTAGAATAGGTTTAGGTACTTACAAAAGAGGTGTAGGGTTTCTTTTGATTTTTAGGGGTTCTAGTGTCCCTTATCCTCTTTCATTTCCACTTTCTATTTGAATAATTTTAATTGGTTTATTTTCTTTCTTCAATTCCCAACATGCCACGCCTCATTTCTAGAATTTTCTTCATTTTTCTTGATTTTTATTTAATTATTTATGAATTTCCTTTAATTAGTTAGTATTATTTTAACATATTTCGGGTATTTTAAGTAATTTTGCCTATTTTTACCTACATGTAAATATATATATGATACAAGTAAATATTCTTAAATATTATTTAAGTTATTTTTATGATTTTTAGTATACATATAGTCTATCTCTATCGATTCGTTAGTTATTAGAACTTATTTTATGCATTTCTAATAAATAAAGAAAAATTTTCATATAATTCAATATTATAATAATTAATTATTTTCCTAAATCCAAACTTACGAGATCACTTTTACTAATATTCCTAACTCCATTATAAAATTTAGGCTCGATCGAACAACTAACCCAATCGCTCAAAATTTCACAAATCGAACCCTAAACACCTAATTGTAGGGCTCGCAGGTAAGCCTTAAGGCCTCTAGTAGGGGAGTAGCTCCAAAGGTTCTAGTTGGGGCTACGGTCCCCAATTAAGGCCTTGAGGTAGCAGGTGCATGATTAGAGATAGAGCAAGTAAGCTCAAAGTAAACCCCTAAAGCTGCCATTGTAGTTTCCATCGAGGTTCTTGACAATGAGTATGTCAAACCTTTGGTTCATTAAGATAGGCGAACAACTCTTATACAACCCGTAGATCGGCCGGCTCAGAGTTCGAGCAGCTACAAGCACAGTTAGGGTAGCTTATTACGGGTCGAAACAAACTAGTGGCCTTAGTGGTAATGGTAAAGAGGTAAAATGAGATAAGCTACTTATGTACTTCTATTGAATTGCTTACTTTTAGCTCGATTACTAACTACGTATTATGTTTGTAGCTGTACAACTTACCGGACCTCATTATGGCTTACAACTACTCAGTTCTTCTATTGGAGGGAAATGAGGCGAAGGTCAAGGTAAAGGGGCTTCGAAAGGTGCTGGAGGAGGAAAAGGAAGTGTACTGCGACTTAGCTACTATGTTCAGTGATCTAGAGTGTAAGTATAGGGAGCTCTTTGGTCAAGTGGATCAGTTAAAGGATGAATCTAACAAAGTTATGGAGGGTTAACTAGCTACTAAGTTAAAGGCCAAAGAAGAGGAACTCGAGAAGGCATGAGCTAAATTTAGTAGGAAGGAGGTCGAGCTCTCAAGAGGTAAGGGGTTATTGGCCTAAGTCAAGCATGATATCTTCATCGAGACCTTAGAGGACCCCTTGATTGAGAAGGCCATCACCAAGGCTGGTTACGCAATGGCAAAGGAGCTAAGGAAACAAGTTCATTAGAACATGCCTACTGTGAACTTATCCTTCTCGCATTGGCTTAATGACCCCAAGGTTGTAGCTAGAAGTAGGACAGGTGGTAAGTTGTCTAGTGACTTGTCAAGAACTTCTAATAGTGACTCAAATGCGAGTCTCAGGGATGGTGATGGTGACAGTAAGGTTAGGAAAGAGTTGGAGCAACAGTAAGAGTAATAGCAAGAACAGCAACAGTAAGTTAAGGGTGTTTAGGAGCACCCTTGAATTTTTTGTCATTTCCTTATAGTTAATTAGGTAGTGTGTACCCATGTGCTATCACCTCATACTTAGCCTTGATTTTTCTCTAAGTGTTTTTATCTTGCGATGATACTTACTTGTAAGCTAACACACCTTATCTCTCAAGCAGATTATGATTCTTAGGGCTCTTGTAAGGGCTTGGCGTCGAGTGGCTACAAGCTTACAAGAACATATCTTGTGATGATATCACAGGATTTCCTTAGTAAAGAAATTTTGATAAGGTAAATCTCTTATTGACATATGCTATCCATTTCGTAGAGTTTATTTTGGGAACTATACGCTTTAGGTAAGTGAAACGCATTAGGCAAGGTGCCTTTTAGAAGATATTTAACATACGTTCAGCTCATCATTAATTCCATAAGCATCATTTTAGTTCCCAATGCTTTGAGGCTGCACCATAATCAATATGAATACGACTGGGGATGTCTTATGGCTCGTATATAAAGGGTACGTAGGTCCTTACCTTGCTATACCAATCTCCCAAGCAACTTTAGTGGGGTATACTTAAAAGTTAACATGAATGTATCTAAAGCAACATGTTGAGGGATAGGGTGCTTGAGTCAGGGAGATGGTTGTCTTCAACCTCTTCCATCGAGTTGTGATCATAAGGCGTGGACAGCTACTTGGTAATGGTGATGGGATCTCGAGCTATGACTAAGAGGCGTATGTATCCTTTGAGTCCTTCCCTCTTTCTATCCCAATGATGTTAAGTAGAAAAAGGGGTTCAGGCGCAACCCATCACTTGTTCGATGCAGCTTTACCGTGGGGCACTTATCTGCATGGGGTCTTAGGCAATCTTTTAGGCATACTGTCCTAGATGACCCCGAGCAGATAAGGGCAAACATGGTGACTATGGCGGTATCGAGCCTGATTTTTTCTCATTTTATAAATAAGTTGTTAAGCCTAGTTTTTCACCTCTCGGTTCTTTTTTAAATTAAGTCTTCTCCAAACCAATCAATATTAAACTCTTACCCGTTTAGTACTAACACTCAACTAGGGTTTAAAGAAAGCCAATTTGCTTTGGAGTCGCCACCCGACCAGAGTTAGAAAAAAGAGTTGAATTATAACCAATTTGGTAGATTAATTATAATTTAGCCACTAGTCTTTTGATAAAAACTAATTTTGTAGAATGGTTTTAAAACAAAAGATCTAGATTCAAGGGTTATAATCTTTAAACCCNAAAGACAAGAGAGATAATATTTTTACCCTAATGGTGGATTTTATCCTAAGAAGCTAGCTAGCTATCCTAGGGTCTATCCATTAGGGACTTGTGAAGAGAGGGGTAACACTCTAAGTGATGGCTAAAAGATTAAAAGAAGAAATGAAAAGAAACGTGTGAAGCACTTCTTAAGCTAGCTAAAACCCTAAATTAAATTAGAGGACTTGGTAATGCCCCAATGAGCTGATTAACCAAGGCCGGCAAAGCACTCCTAAAGTTAGCTAAGACCCTAAACTGAATGAGAGGACTTGGTCATGCCCCAATTGAGCTGACTAACCAAGGTAAGCAAAGTGCTAGGTAAGCAAAGTGCTCCTAAAGCTGACTAAGACTCTAAACTGAATGGGAAAACTTGGTCGTACCCTAATGAGCTGACTAAACAAAGCGGGTAAAGCGCTCCTAAAGCTTGATAAGACCCTAAACTGAATGAGAAAACTTGGTTGTGCCCCAATGAGCTGACTAACCAAGACAGGCGAAGTGCTCCTAGAGCTGACTAAGACTCTAAACTAAATGAGGACTTGGTCATGCCCCAATGAGCTAACTAACCAAGGCAGGTGAAGTGCTCTTAGAGTTAGCTAAGATCTTAAGCTGAATGAGGACTTGGTCATGCCCTAATGAGCTGACTAACCAAAGTGGGTGAAGTGCTCCTAAAGCTAGCTAAGACCCTAAACTAAATGAGGAAACTTAGTCGTACCCCAATGAGCTGACTAACCAAGGTGGGCAAAGCGCTCCTAGAGTTAGTTAAGAGCCTAAGCTGAATAAGAAAACTTAGTCGTATCCCAATGAGCTGACTAACCAAGGTAGGCAAAGTACTCCTAGAACTAGCTAAGACCCTAGACTAAATGAGGAAAGCTAACTTACCAAGGTGGGCAAAGCACTCCTAAAGCTGGCTAAGACTCTAAAAGAATGAGAGAACTTGGTCGTGCCCCAATGAGTTGACTAACCAAGGCGGGTAAAGCACTCCTAAAGCTGGCTAATACCTTGGACCGAGTAAAACTTGGTCATGCCCTAATAAGCTGACTAACCAAGGCGGGTAAAGTGTTCTTAAGGCTAGCTAAGACCCTAAAAGAATGAGAGAACTTAGTCATGCCCAAATAAGCTGACTAACCAAAGTGGGTAAAGCGCTCCTAGAGCTAGCTAATACCTTGGACTGAATGAGGAAACTTGGTCATACCCCAATAAGCTGACTAACCAAGGTAAGTAAAGTGATCCTAGAGCTAGCTAAGACCCTAAAAAAAAATACAAAGAACTTAGTGGTGCTCTAATTAGCTAACTAACTAAGGCGGGCAAAGCGCTCTTAAAGCTAACTAAGACCCTAAACTGAAATAAGCCTAATGGGTTGGCTCAAAAGACTGTTATGGATAGAGTCATAGAAATATTGGTCATATAGCTTAAATGCAAATGCAATTTTCAAAAACTAATGTGCTAACATCATATGGAAGCACTTACCTGGTCTTATTAATAGCACCCAAATTATCAAACCCTTTTTTGAAAAGCCCCATCAAAATTGATTAGCTCACACTTTGATCCTTTGTTGTGAACTCGAATGATCATGATGTAGAACGTTTGAGACTTCGCTGGCTCTTTTTAGAGAAATCATGGAAAGTAACTAGATACAGAACGCCACCCACTGTTTTTGTCTTTTTAGAACTTTTATGAACCAAAACCCTTATTCCCGACTAATGAACATCTGCCATGAGGTAATTGCTTACTTAGATTTCACACTTCCTTAAAAAATAGACAATGAAACTTCCCATCGAAGGGGATCAATCTGTAATAAAGTATTTTAAAGAGTTTTTTCAATTACCAATGTCTTAGGTCTCACTTCTCAACTTCGCTCATGTTTTCAATATATAGGTTCAATTAAATGAACTAAAGGGAGTTGGACCTTTCAATGGAGAAGGTGATTATTCCAACGAGAACAACGACTAAGGATACCAACTTTACTTGTAGATAATTAAAATTAGACCACAATGACATTTAGAATGACTAGCATTCTTATGTTCTGAGTAAAAATTTTAACTAACTTCTCATGGATAGTACAACTTTACAACGTCAGTATTTACAGGGTCTCTTAATTCTAGACCATCCATTTGAGACAAAATTAAAGCCCCTCCCGATAATACTCGCTTTATGATATAAGGGCCTCCGTAATTGGGAGCAAACTTCCTCTAGAGTCTTGTGCATTAGGAAGAGCCTTTCTCAACACCAAGTCACCTTCTTTGAAGTTCTAGGGTCATACCCTTTTATTGAAAGCCCAAGCCATTCTTTGTTGATAACACTTATTATGACACAAGGCTGCTAATCTTCTCTTGTCAATCAGATTCAATTGCTCGATGCATTTTTTTACCCAATCAACTTCATCCAATTGAGTTTCTGATAGTACCCTAAGTGACAGGATCTCAACCTCTACAGGTAACACTACTTCAATGTCGTATACCAAAGAATAAGGTGTTGCCCCAATTGATGTTCTGATGGAAGTTCAATAGGCCATAAGTGCGAATAGCAACATCTCATGTTAGTCCTTATATGTAATATCCATTTTTTCAATGATTCTTCTGAGGTTTTTGTTAGCTACTTCAACGACTCCATTCATTTGGGGTTAATAAGGAGTAAAGTTCTTGTGAATGATTTGGATCTGTCAATATAATTCTGACACAAGCTTGTTATTGAGATTGGTGCCATTGTTAGTGATGATCATTTTTGGAGCTTTGTATCAAGCCAAGATATCTCTTTTGATGAACTTAACTACAACCCCTTTAGTAACGCTTGAATAAGATGAGGCCTCAACCCATTTGCTGAAGTAATCGACGGCGACCAATATAAATTGACGCCCATTGGATGCTTTTGGAGTAATCGGGTCGATGACATCTATTCCCCACATTGAGAAAGGCCACGGTGCCGAGAGTGTGTATAGTTCTTGAGGCACAGCATTTATCCTATTTGCATAAACTAGGCATAAGTGACAATGCATAACGTGTTTGATGCAATTGCCTTCCAGTATTGACCAATAGTACCCTAGCCTCATGATTTTCTTAGCCAGCATGTAACTATTCATGTGAAGGCTACATACTCCTTCATATACTTCTTTCATTAACATCTTAGCCTCCTTGTCATCTATACACCTTAACAGTATACCATTAAAAGAGTACTGGTATAAAGTGGACTCGCTTATTAAGAATTGAGTGGCTAATCTTCTAATCATCTTTCTGTCCTTTTTCTCAACCTCTTCAAGGTATGTACCTTGTTGTAAGAATACCTTAACATCATGGTACCAGGGCTTTTGGTCATTCATACCCTCAATTGTTAGATAGAAGGCAAGCTTGTCTTCAATTTCAATAGTGAGGGGCTGAATCTCAACTCCATTGGATATCTGGATCATAGATGCTAAGGTGGCTAAGGCATCAACAAATTGATTCTAAGTCCTTGGTACATGATTAAAGGTGATTCCTTTGAATTTCTCTATCAATTTAGTCAAGTTCCGGTGATAAGGTACTAATTTAGGATCCCTCGTCTTGTATTCTCCCCGAACTTGGTCGATAATGAGTGAATAGTCCCCATACACTTATAATTCTTGAATATCTTTATCTAAGGCCATTTTGAGTCCCATGATGCATGCTTCGTATTCAACGATATTATTAATATATGGGAAAACGAGTCTTCTAGCCACAAGGTATTGAGTACCTTCAAGGGATATTATTATTGCCCTAATTTCATACCCAAGCACATTAGCTACCCCATCAAAGAACATCTTCCTTCTCAATGGCTCATCATCTTCTCCTTTATTAAGGCTTCCCTCGACTACCAAGATATCCTCATCAGGGAAATTGACTTGTACTTCTTAAGGGGTACTATCGGAGGGATTTTTTGCTAACTAATCTGTTAGAGCTTGCCCCTTGACTAAATTCCGATTCATGTACATAATGTTGAACTCCAATAGTAACATTTGCTACTTTGAGATTTGGCCAATTAGAGTCGGTTTGTCTACCAAGTATTTTAGGGGATTGTACTGAGTCAGTAACTCAACCTGGTAATAAAGTGTGTATTATCTGAGCGGATGCATTACCCATACTAAAGCACAGCAGGTTCTTTCGATTTCTAAATATTTTTATTCACCTTTAGTAAATTTCTTGCTCAAATAGTATACAACTAGTTCTCTTCCTTCCTTGTCTTTTTAGCCGAGCATGCACCCCATGGACTCTAATAATATTGTTAAGTATAGAAATAAAGGCTTCCCAAGTTTTAGAGCTACAAAAATTGGAGGGTTCATGAGGTATTCTTTGATCGTTGTAAAGGTTTTTTCACACTCTTCATCCCAATTGATCTTGGCATTCTTTTTCAATAACTTAAACAAAGGACAAAACTCGTCCGTAAGTTGAGATATGAATCGGGTTATGTAGTTTAAACGGCCCAACAAGCCTCTGATTTCTTTGAGTGTACGTAGAGGGGGCAAGTCAACTATTGCTTTGACTTTATCAGGGTCCACTTCGATGATCCTTTGACTGATTATAAAACCCAATAATTTCCCTAAAGTCGCTTTAAAGGCACATTTCTCTAGGTTAAGCTTCAACTGGAATTTTCTCAACCTATGAAACAATCTCCTTAGATTATCCACATGATTTTCTCCTTCCTTGGACTTAGCAATCATATCATCAACAAATACTTCGACTTCTTTGTGTATCATGTCATGAAAGATTGTTACAATGGCTCTTTGATAGGTTGCCCCAACATTTTTGAGTCCGAAAGGCGTTGCTATGTAGCAAAATGTGCCCCAAGTTGTGATAAATGTTGTCTTGGCTTTATCTTCTTTAGACATTTGAATTTGATTATATTCGAAGAATCCATCCATAAAAGAGAAAAGATGGTTTCCGACTGTATTACTGACCAAGATGTCAATATGAGGCAAGGGGAAGTTATCTTTTGGGGTTGCTTAATTAAGGTCTCGAAAGTCCACACACACCTTGACTTTTCCATTCTTCTTGATCGCTAGCACTATGTTAGCTATCCATTAGGGATAATCAGATACCTCAATAAAATCAACCTCCAGTAATTTTCTAACTTCTTCCTTAATCTTCAACAAGACATCCAGTCAAAACGTTCTTAACTTCTATTTCTTAGGTTTGATAGCCTCTCGTGTAGGTAAGCAATGGACCACAATTGATAGATCCAATCCAGGCATATCTTCATAAGACCATGCAAACATATCTTGGTATTCTGATAATAGTGCGATCACTTTAGCCTTTTGTTCTTCTTTCAGATTCCCTCTAATTCTTAATGTTTTGGCGTTGTCATCAGTCCCAACATTAATCATCTCAATTGGCTCATCAATGTAAATGCTACTTATTTTATATTTTTGCCAGCTTTCTTGCACGTCACTATGGTCATTAACATCACTCCCAATGACTAACCTAGTAGGGCCGAAGATAATATCAATACTTCCATCACCTATCTGTGTAAGGTATCCATGGCCTTTATTCAAAGCATTGGATCTGGGAAAAAGAAAAGTATGTAAAAGAAAGAGTGTAGGTAAGGAAGACGTGAAGAGAAGATTGATTCTTATCTAGAAGAAATTCCTTTTGAGTAGAATAAAGGTAATTTATTACAAAACTCTATAAAATAATGGACCGTGATTCATCCTTTACCCTAAGGAAGACTTATTGTTATTCATAGGGATGGAGAACCAGTTATTCAGGTACTGAGATTTGTTAAATGGGCCAGCTGTTTTATCTTTGCTGGAGGTGTCCTCTTTAGCAAGCTCTGAACTCTGAAATTTGGCCTGGATGAAAATTTCTAATAACAGTGGGAAAGTCATTGGGGTGTGATACAATCTATCACCTCTTTTGGCCCTCACTTACATATTTTGCAGCTCATCCATTGGAGTTAGGATGTAACCTATCCCATAGGTTCCAAACTGGCCTTCTTTGAACTTTGGCCTCTTATCTTTCTTCTGGTCAGTAATCATGCATACCTCTTCAAACATTTAGAGCCCAAAGTCCTCTTACTCCTCAGTGCCAATATAGGGTATGACCATTTCTTTGTAAATTTCATAATCCTGGTCGCCCAGAATTGTAACGACCTAGCCATTGGAGATGAACTTAACCTTTTGGTGAAGACTCAAAGGTATGGCCCCTACTGAATGTATCCAAGGCCTTCCCAATAATAGATTGAAGGTCCTTAGGATGTCAAAAACTTAGAATCGAATGTTGAATGTTTGTAGGCTAATATCAACTAGTAAGTCGATCTCCCCTATAATTTCTCTTCTAGATCCATCAAAAGCTCTCACTGTTGTCAAACTTGGTTTGATAGTCAACGCCTAATAGATCCAAGGTAGCTAAAGGGCAGACATTCAAGGATAACCCGTTATCAATAAAGACTCCCATTGTGATGATGTTATTTACCCTTACTATTATGAATAGAGGCTTGGTGTACCAGTTACCTTCTTTGCACAGTTCCTCAGCGATAAAAGAAATTTAATCCATAGTAAGGATAGAGTTAGCGACAAACCCAATCCTTTCAGCCGGTATTTCATAAGGGACTTTGACTTCCCTCAATGTTTTAAACAAAGCTTCCCAATGCAGTTCCGATGCCATTAATAAACTCATAAGGGATATTTATGTTGGAGTCTTAGCGAGCTAATCCATTACTTTATACTCACTAGACTTGATCATCTTAGTGAAGGTGGACAATCCTTCTTCATATTTAGATGGTTCATTGTTTAGCTTTTTTAGCATAGCCTTCTTTTTTAGGTCTTCCTTTAGATCGTAGATTCTACCAACGCAGCTAATCCCTCCTATAAGTGAGCTTAACTACCCCTGATAGTTAAGAGGGGAAGTTTTATAATTTTCGGAGGCTACAGGCACATGGAAGGTTTACTGTTTGGTTTGTGGAATTTGCTTCTCCTCTTATCTGTAAAATCTATAGGCCCTAGGCTCTCGATTGGAACCAATCATGTTGATGGCGGGCTCTAAGTCATTAAATATCATATTGATGATGGGCCCATGGTTAGGCAAGGGATTGTTGTTGATGTTTGGAACTAGAGCCTCTACGAAGTCTAGTTGGACTGTGCCTTTATCAATTAAGTATTGGATTTTGTTTCTTAATCTCTAGCATGAGTCGATTGAATGGCCTACTTATCCCAAATGATATTGACATCTAATGTTAGGATCAAAAAGTTTTGGTCTATATCCTTCACTGGGAGGCTTAGAATGGATTAAATTATCTTTTCTCAATTTTTCAAGGACTTAGCTGAAGGGAACCAATATTTTGGTGAACTGTCTCTGAGCCTTATTAACTTATAGCTAACCTTGAAATTATCACTGTATTGGTGGAGGATTTGTTCTGAAGGAGACCCAAACATTAGGCCTGGTGTTTAAATTTGCCATGCCAACAATTGCTTCTTTGGTCTTGCTTATAGTAGGCTTTACAAAAGGTGGTATTCTATCTGATGGCTCCTGTAATTTATAAGAAACAATAGCACTTTCAATCTGACATCCTGCAGCAACTACCTCTACAAAATTGGAGGAGGCTTACCTAATCAGATGAGAAAAGTAAGGTCTTTCAAGAGTATTAATAAAAGCTAAAGACAAATCCTTCTCGGTCATGGGGTAAGATACTCATGCAAATAAGGATCTACACCTCTGGGCATACTCCTTGAAGGACTCATTGTGCTTTTTTCGCAGGGCGACCAAATCCATTATGGTTGGTGCCACTTCAACATTAAATTTATACTGCTCATAACATCCAAGCTAGCTTTTCCTATGTATTCACCTTATTCAAATCCAATTGGGTGTACCAAGTCAAAGTAGGGCCAGTTAGGCTATCCTGAAAAGTCTGGACCATGAGCTGATTATATTGCATGTACTTACCCATCTTACGCACATATAGCTGGGTGTACAGTTTAAGGTATCCAATCCCATCATACTTTTCAAAGTTAGGCACTTTGAATTTTTCTAGAAAACTTCCATAGTTGTAGGCAAAGAAGTCTGTTATACCAATTTGCTCAAATCCATCATACCCTTTAAGCTTTTCATTTTTTCGGTGATTTGTTGGGTCAGTCATTTCTCAAGATCTTTCAGTCTGTCTTAATCAACTTCAAGTTTTGGATTGTTGATCGGAAATGAGTAAGTGTTCGGCTCAAAAGTCGGGTTGACCTTTGGAAAGACCTCTTCTGTCTCAAAGGATTTGAAGACCCAGTTAACTTTTGGGTAGGCTTCTTCAGCTTTAAAGGGTGGGCTTCAACATTCTTTCCGTAATGAGTTTTAGAACTTTCTTTATTTGATGGAGCTGTAGATCTAAGCAGGGCAATGCTATCAGCAAGAAAGCTCAATTGATCTACAATCTTCCCTACTATTCATTCTAAAGATTAGAACCTCAACTCAGTGGGATCAACAAGTTCGGGGTTGACACTGTTATTGGTGTTGATATTGTCATTTCATTGGCTGGCCATTTTGGTTTGTGAGTGAGTTCTGATGGGACTTCTTTGGAAGGTTTGACACTTGGGAGCTATCTTGGCAACCTGTTTAAGATCACTTCTCGACAAGTTAATACATGAATATTTTTAAAAAGAGATGAATGAAAAACAAAGAAATGCATGGCACACAGATGCAGAGGGATAAAACTAACTCATAACCAGCAAGATGGTAATTTTAACTTTTTATTTTTGTAGCTTTTGGAGTTTCCTTTTACATTATTTAGGAAGGAGAAGAAAACACATTTAAGAAGACTATTCTTATCTCTAAACGTTCTTCTAACGTTTGGCAAGCGTTTCCCTTTTCTGCTTACTAGACCCTGCTGGCACTTCCTTTCTCTTTCTTGGGTTGGGCTCTTCAAGTTCTTTGAGCCTCTTCTAGGTCATCTTCAATTAATGTTCCAAGGCTCAAGAACGTTGTTTAGATTCTCGAAAGAGATCCTCCCACATGTCTCACTCTTTATAGATTATTTTTACTTGAGCTTGTACTTAGTCCATATAGGTCTTAATTTCAAGATTTGTTTCAGCTAATGCAAGTTGGATGACCTCTAGTGCTCGATACTGGATCTCCTATGCCTTATGGAGCTTATCGAACAAATATTCTTTGGTAACCCAGTGCTTGTCCACTTCTCCTAGCCATTCTCCTAAATCGATGTTTGGGCTAACAATCCTTGTTTCCCATAACTATTTGATTGCTCTGAGTTTAGACATCTTTTATGGTAGGGGAATCTGAAGGTCCTCATAATCCAAGGTCATGATATCCAATGAAGGCTTATAGATTATATCTTAGATACCTCCAAATTGTCTGATCATATTGTAAGGATAATAGCCTGTGCATAATTTCATCCTGATTAAGAGTATTGCTTAATAATTTTTGCAAACTAGAATTACCCTTTTGAAGTTACTCCACCTTGATATCCATAAGATATCGGTAACTTAGAAATTTCTTAACACTTCTACTCAATAGTAAGTGGATTTTCCTTTTGGGAGATGGATCTTATCGATCAAATCGATGTTATGAGCAAACTCTCCTTGGATTAGATTAAACCCATAACATTTCATGTGGCTTACGAACCATACTGTCGGTAATGCCATGCTGGTCTTTAATGTGCCATCATTCTTTTCTTTCAAAATACTGAGGCTTCTAATCTGTTCTACGAGAAAGGTCGAGACATATGATTTGTCTTTAAGAAATTGACTTACTAACTCAGCGACCTTAAAATGGATGAGGAACTTTTCATTAAGGAATAGGAGGGTCCCAAATGCAGCTAGTATAAAGGCTTTTATTTTGTTTTGTCCCTAATCTTTGAGATTTTCACAAAAGATACCCCATTGGTTGGCTTTAAGCTTAATGGCGAACCAGACTTTTACGTCTTCCAATTTAATGTAGTTACCATTACAGCTTCTGAGGGCTTTATTCACTTTAGCTTCTCTAATACCCAGGAATCTTGAAAAGGCATTCACTAGATCCACTTCCAAATTTGGGGTATATATATTTTCCAAAGAAGGGGCTTGAAGTAATTAGGTATACTCTTCAAGTGTTAGGCTAATCAGGTGAGGCTCAACTTGAAAAGCCACTTCTTTGAGTTCCCAAAAGTTTGTTAGAGCCCTAATCAAATTAATCTCTATTTTTACTTTAGGAAGTAATAGAATAGGCCTAATCTTACTAAAGATGGTCTTTTGTTCCCTCGAATTGAAGTGTCATAACCATTAGTCCAGGATTGGTTTAGGCCAGATGGGTTTGCTTATAAATTTTTCCCTGAAGTAGTCGAAGTTGGATGATCAAACCATTTCCTAATCTGAATTACAAAAGAAAAAATATGTTACAAGACTGTTTGACTAATATTTACAATGACAAAACCTATTTACAACAATTCTATGTTTATATACGTGAAAATTATAGGGGAAATCAAGAAAACTCCAAGCCATTCTATATTTTTATTTTCATCTTGCTTGATAATTCATCGATTCTAGATGTCGTGAGTGCATAAAGGGTGGGTTCTGAAGGTTCTTAAGCTTGTGTGGCCTCACTTGTTAAAGAATACTTTCATTGGTCACATCAAGCTTAAGTGGGGATGGCCTAATTATTCTCGAGTAGTGGTTACACCATAGCACCCAAAGCCTACACAATGGCACCCCATCTTAAGGTCCTAATACAGTTCAGGTTTGACCGTTTGTACCATACGTTTGTAGAAAATTAAATCCCTCTCCCCAAATGATTAAATACATAAAACTAAACCTGCAAAGATGTTAGTACAATTATGATAAAAATAACAAAAAAAAAGGTAAATAAATTACACTAAGGTGATTTTTTAGAGGTAAATTTTAATTTTGGAAAGTTAAATGGCCAACCCTCTTTACGAATCCCCAGTGGAGTTGCCAAGCTATGAAGCCTAGTTTTTCACCTTCCGATTCTTTTTTAAATTAAGTTTTCTATAAACTGATCAGTATTAAATCCTTACTCGTTTAGTACTGACCCTCAACTAGAGTTTGAAGAAAGTTGGTTCGTTTTGGAGTCACCTCCCAAGCGAAATTGGGAAAAAGAGTTAAGTTATAACTAATAGCCACCAGACTTTTAATAAAAAACCGATTTTGTAGAATGATTTTAAAACTAGAGATCTAGATCTAAGGGTTATAATCTTTAAATCCTTACAAGTACCATTCACTTTCCAAATTTAAAATTGAACTTAAAAATCATTTTTCAATTTTAAAAGACAAAACTCGGTTATTAGTTACTCTAATTGGATAAACAAAGTAATTTAAACTAAAAAAAAAAAAAGAAAATTACGTTTTTATTTTCATCATTACCCTATAAGTGCCTATATACCTGCTATTTGGGATTAAATGTATATAGTTCTTTTTTTTTAATCAAACTTTAGTGGATTAATTGATTTTAGTTTCGAAAAGATTGAGTTTACGTTTTTACCCGATTTGATTTATTTAAAGAAATCTTCCTAAATGTCATAATCAATGTTTTATTTAAAAAAAAAAACTCAAAAAAATAGTCCTAATTTGGGAAAAAAAGGTCCATTTTTTTATTTAAAAAAAAAAAGATTTTTTCTAAGAGTCAAAATGATTTTTACTAAATTATTTACTTACTTTTATTATCTTTTTTATTTATTCCTTATTTATCTACTTCTATTAAAACAAATAAAAAACTCCTTTTTTTTTCTCTTCTTTTCTTTCTTGTTTTTCTTCTTCCTTTTTCTTTTTTTTTTTACAAGTAAATGAATAAAAGGAAATAAAATAAAAATTAAAAAAAAACAATAAAAATTATTTAAAAAAAAATTACAGACCAAGGTTGGGCTCGGGTCGACTCCGAATCGACTTAGCAACTTAGTGTCAACTCGGATGGCTTGGTTGGCTCGGACGCTTCAGTCAGCTCCAGTAGGCTCATACAGCTTGGATCATCTCGAGAAGTCGAATTGAAGTATCTTACCAAGGGTTTTTGGACGCGAGGATTTCGATGATGATGATGGTTTTTACTAAAAACAGCTGTAGAGGTAGCTTTCCTAAAGGGACAAGGGGATCAGGTTAGAGAGAGAAAGCTTCAATTTGCTTACCTAGAGCGTTTCTAAGTTTGTGTTGTGTATCCTTGTATGTTTTCCGACCTCTATTTATACTAAACACAGCTTAAACAAACTTGGAAAGGTCATTAATGGAGGAAATGGCCATGAATGGGGAAGCTGGATTTTAGTTTTTTTTTTTTTTCTCATTTTTGGAGCCAATTTATTACCAAATTTGATTGAATTTGAACGAAAAATAGGTCTCGATTCAAAGTATGCCAAGCGTACTACAAAATTTCACTATTAATCCGATGAAATTGTATAATAAATGGGGTCAAAAAAGACTCTAAACCAAGCACGGGTGAAAGGAAAATGGCTAGAAAACTAAATCTAAAAAAGAAAGGAAGGAAGGAGGTGTTGGTCACGCACGAGGCACATGCTAATGCACGCGTGCATCTAAAAATTAAGGGCACTATTGTGTGCCCTCTACTCCCTCTTCCAAAAAAAAAAAAAAAAAATCAAGGCCCAAGGCCTTGGGCCAAATTCTATGGACCAGGCTTTTAATCTTGGTTCGATCCCTATCCCCTTTACATATATATATATATATTATATACACAATTAAAATAATAAAAATAAAGTAAATGAATAAACAAAAACGAAGACTCCTAAAAAATTTTCTTTATCTCTTATTTATTTATTTATTTATTCATTTTTTATTTATCTATTTAATACTTTTTCATGTGCTTTTTCCTCTTTTTTGTATTTTCCTATCTTTATAGGATTTCTTAATTTTCTACTTTTTTGTATTTTTTCCTAAATCTTTAATTTCTTATTTATTTTTTTTATTTTTCCTAATTAATGACCCTTTAAACTATTCTAAAAAATAAAATGGAGGCAAAAATGAGATGTCTACATAAATCTTGTTTAAAATGATCATTATTAAACTCTACCTGTTCAATACTGATCCTCAACTAAAATTTAAAGAAGACTGACTTTTTTTTTTTTTAAACGTTTAGGAGTCATCACCCAATCGAGGTTAAGAAATGGTTTGGGTTAAAACCAAATAAGTATATTTAGTTTTAATCTAGACACCGGTTCATGCAAGGGAAAACCAATTTTAGAAAAAAGTTTTGGAAAACTCAAGAGATGAGTCCGAGGGTTAGGTTTTTTAAACCCTTATAGATAGCTCAAACTTTTCAAATTTGGATTTAATTCCTAAAACCACCTTTTAAAATAACAACATAATCTATTAAAATTACTCTTAATTAAATAATTCTGTAAAAAAAAAGGAAAATTATTTTTCATTTTTTTTACCAAATTGAGCAAATCAAACCAAAAGTGGAAAAAACTAATTTTTTTTTGTTTTTTACATCACCTTAAAGGTGCGTATATACTCACTATTTGGAATTAGACATATATAGTTCTTTTCGAAAAAATTTAAGCGGGTTGGTGATTTTTAACTTTGAAAATGAGTTGGCTTAAAGTTTCTTAACCTTTTCAATTTATTTTGAAAATCTACTAAAGGGTCCTAATTGGTTTATTTTAGATAGTTCTAAAGTATCCTAAGAGATTGATTTATTTTTATCTTTTGAAAAATTGATTCCTTTCCAAGTGGTAAAATGCGTTTATTATTTTATTTTATTTTATTTTATTTTTCCATTTTATTATTCTTATTTATTTCCTTTCTTTCTATTCCTTATTTTCTTATTAAAAAGAAAACATCAAACTAAGCTTTTTCTTTTTTTCTTTTTTCTTTGTTCTCTTTTTTTTTTTCTTTTTCTTCTTTTCATTTTTTTTCAATAAGGTACAATAATAAATAAATAAATAAATAATGCAAGACCAAAATTAAAATAAGGCCAAACTAAAGGAGAACTTACACACAGGTTGCAGTTGTTGGATGGGTCGGATCGAATCAAAGCTCTACAAGTCAGATCCAAACTTTGAAGAAGAGAATAATGGCCGTTGGAAGGGTGCTTCCAAGTGATTCTAAGCCAAATTTCATGCAAGTAAGGGTGTTTTTATGTGAATTGTATTGGGTTTAGGAGGTGTAAGACTAACATCTAGGCAAATGGTGGCCATTTGGTGGTGATTGAGAAACAGTCGCCGCATGGTAATGGTGGTTCGACCAATCAAGTGTTGGTTCTTAGGTTTTTAATAGTAGTAAAGCTAGTAAAGGCAATGGATTTGCTTGAAAACCACCATGGAGTGGTGGTTTTAGAGTGAGAAAGTGAAGCTCGCAAGTTAGAGAGAGAAAACTCAGATTTAAGCTTGTATGGAGTGTTCATGATCGAGTTCCCTTATCCTGATCGAGTTCCCATTCCCCTATTTATAGTTATGCATGCTCGAATTCAATTGGAAACCCTTCAAATTGCCCAAAATCAAAGTTTTATGTTAACGGGTAATTAAGTTTTTTTCTAATTTTTTTACCGATTTTGATCCCTTTATTGCACGAATGTGGACAAGTTTTTGGGCTTGATGTGAACTATCTTAAGTGTTCTTCAAATTTTGTAATTAATTTGATAAAATTTTGCCAAAAAATCAGCTTAATCAAGTCAAGAAGTGAAGGAATCGTGTGGGGATTTAATTTTCATTACTACAGTGTTGCGAGGTATGGTCACGTACTAAGTATGTGCCACACACCCCTATGTGAGCATGTTTAGAATGTTTGATTTTTTTTTTCCCTAAAGAAAAGGAGTAAAAGGCACTTTTGTGCCTGTTGCAAGTTTCAAACCTGAAACCTCTAGTTCCAATGCCAAGTTTAGTTAGAGTGTATTACCGGTAGGCCATTGGCCTATGCCTTGTTTTACCTTGCAAAAAAATATTACTTAACCTAAAAATAAAATGCTAGTTAATTGAATTATTCACAACTCTAAATATTATTCCCTTACAAAAATTCTAACTTTCGCCATTTTTTTCTCAAATTTTTCTTTTCTACTTTTTGCTATTTTTTCTAAATTTTCTTTTTCTATTTTTTTTGTAGTTTTCCATTTTTTTATTTTCTAATCCCTTTTTTTTTTTGTATTTCTTGTGCTTTTTCCTAATTTGGGACCCTTTACTCTATTCTAAAAATTCTAAAATTAAAAGGGGGCAAAAATGAGGTGTCTACAACTACTCCTTTACCATAAAGATAAAAAAAAAAAAAAAAAAAAAACACTATTTTTGCCCTAAGGATAGATTTATCTTAAGAAGCACTACAACTTACTAGCTATCCTATGTCCGATCTACTAGGGATTTGATGAAAAGGTAAAAGAAGGGGAAGGTGCTCTAAGAGCTTACTGAAACACAAAGTGAGCATAGTGCCCTATAAGCTGAATATAACTTTAGAAGGTTTTGAAGGAAAGGAAGCACTTTCAAAGTCGATAGGACCGTAACAATGATATTGATTAAATAGTAGCGCCTTAAGAGCTAGCAATGGAAATCAATTTGGAAAACCTGGTTGAGTTGTTATGAGCTCACTAACCTAGGTGAGAGCGTTTCTAATAAACTAGTAACCTTAAGTTGGGAATCGTTTTGAAAAACCTGATTGTACTCTTCTAAGCTCACTAACTTAAGTAGGAGCGCCTCTAGGGGATTAATAGCCCTAAATTAGAATCAGTTTGGAAAACTTGGTTATGCTCTTTCGAGCTCACTAACCAAGGCAGGAACGTCTCTCGAAGACTAGCAACCCTAAATTGGAATCAGTTTAAAAACCTGGTCATGCTCTTTTTAAGCTCACTAACCTAAGCAGGAGCGTCTCTCGAGGACTAGCAACCTAAAATTGGAATTGATTAGAGAAAACCTAGAAGTGCTCTTTCAAGCTCACTAACCTAGGCGGGAGTACTCTAGGAGACTAGCAACCATAAATTGAAATCAGTTTAGAAAACCTAGTCATGCTCTTTTGAGCTTACTAACCTAGGCGGGAGCGTCTCTTAAGGACTAACAACCTAAATTGTAATCAATTTAACCTAAGCAGGAGCATCTCTTGAGGACTACCAACCCTAAATTGGAAATCGATTTAACTTAGGCAGGAGCATCTTTTGGGGACTACCAACCCTAAATTGGAAATCAATTTGAAAGACCTGGCGAAATTGGCAAAGAGAAGTGCTCTACAGGCTTGCTAAAACACTAAAGAGAGATTGTTGATATAGGGAAGTGCCTTATGAGCTCGCTAAGACCCTAAACGAAACTGATGAAAGGAAATACCCTATAGGCTTACTGAAATCCTAAAAAGAGATTGATAAAGGGAAGCACCTTACAAGCTCATTAAGACCCTAAGAGAAATTAATGTAAGGAAGCACCCTATGGGCTTGCTAAGACCCTAAAAGAAAGTTTAGAAATGAGAACTACCCTATGGGCTTACTAGAAATATTGAGTTAAGATAGTGCTCTATGAGCTAACTAAAAACCCTAAAAGAAAAATTGGAAATGGGAAGTGCCCTAAGGCTTGCTAAGACCCTAAATAGAGATTAGGCTCGCTAAAAAGATTGGTGAAGAAAAGCGCCCTATGGGCTCATTAAAAGAAATTAGCGAAGAGAAGCATCCTATAGACTCGCAAAGCCTTCTAACTAGAACCCTAAAAAGAGTAGATAACAAACGGGATAGCACTCTAAGAGCTAGCTAGAACCCTAAACGAAATGGATTAAAGACGTGATAATACTCTAAGAGCTAGCTAAAACCTTAAAAAGAATGGATTAAAGGTGGGACAATGCTTTAAGAGATAGCTAGAACCGTAAAAAGAATGGATATAGGGGATAGCACTCTAAGGGTTGGCTAGAACCTAAAAAGAATGGATCAAAGGTGGGACAACACTCTAAGAGCTAGCTAAAACCCTAAAAAGAATGGAAAAGAAGGCAGGATAACATTCTAAGAGCTGGGTAGAACCCTAAAAATAATGAAAAAGAGGGGATAGCGCTCTAAAAGGTAGCTAGAATCTTGAAAATGATGAAAGATGGGACTGCGCTCTAGGAGTTAGAAAGGAAATATGAGAGATTAAAGAAGCAAACCGAGGGATATAACCAGTTTGAAAAACTTCATGACTTGAAAAATATGTACAGATAAAGAATTTGGTGAAAATCATTTAACGATAGAAAAGGCATCAAGGATTAAGTCCCTTAATGACTTAAATTAATATAATCAGCTTAAAAGTTACAACTACATTGAAAAGGGGACAAATGACCTAAATTGAAAGTTTAGCTGCTTAAGCCGACATGGATTTGAAAGTAGACAAAAAACTTTTGACAAGCCCTTACTTTCTCTCTCTCTTTTTCTTTTCTTTTTTTAAATTTTCTTCTTCTTCTTCTTCTTCTTCTTTTTTAAAATTGCTAACGAGTATAAATTCTTATTAAGGAGCAAATGTTATAGTCATCCCCTTCTTTGATAACCTTATAAGGCATCTCAATGCCCCTGACCTTAATGTTGGGCTCCCTAGTAGAGTTTTGTGATTTTAAACATTCGTTTCCTAAGGGAAAAGGTAACTTATGATTAGTCTAGTTGAAGAAGACTTCCTTGCTAACTTTTGGTCTAGATTTCAGTCTTAACTACAATCCCAAAATTATAGTCATTTTTACAAGCGATATGCCTTAATCAATCCATTAGGTCATTTTCAGTTCAACATTATGAATTTAGGCTTAGGCTCTTGGTCAAGGGGTTTCAAAAAGACTTATGAGAAGAAGTATGCTTGCTTTAGTTTCAAAAACAATTTTTATTAAAGATAAATTAACCTTTAAGATCGAAATAGCTTTATTAAGTAAGGGTGGTATTGTAGGTGAGAAGGTCTTGTGTTTGCGATTAAGGATGTATAAAGGGGCTTTGTATCTTGTGATTTGGGATGGATATGTATGGTTTGTGTTTTTAGGCTAAGCTTGTAGTTCAAAATGGACATAAGGGCTTTATGTTTCTTGGGAATGTTTGGGCTTTAATTATGGGCCTCACATCTTCTAGGCTTTCTTCAATTAGGGCTTTTCTCTTACACAAGCCCAATTTTCAAGCCTTTTTCTCTTTTTTCTTTTTTTTTCTTTTTATTTTTTTTAATTGTTGCCCCATTCTTTCCTAATTTATTATGTTTCCCTATTATTTCTTGCTCTTCTCTTTTCCTTTGACTAAAAAAGTGATTATCTCCATTGCTGAGTTTTTGTCTTTTAAAGATTCAAAACCCTAAATCCATGGATTTCAAGCATATGGGCTTGGGTGAGATATGTGTAGGCTTGAAGTGTTTGAAAAAGGAATTAACTCTTCTTCATTTCAAAGAAAAATAACTTATAAAAAATAAAAGTCCTTTTTGAATTAGTGTTACTTAAGCAAGTATAAACCAATTTTATCCTTCTCTCCTAATCAATTACCCTAAACTCCAAATTGTTCCATTATGGGGCAATTCTTGATAGGGTTTAAATTTGAAAAGCCTTCAAATTGGTCTAATAATGTTAACAATGGATAGCTATGTTTGGGATTTGAAAATAAATGCCTAGCTTCATTTTAATCAACAAATCAAATTCAAAGTGAACCTTTTTTAAGGAATAAATCTAAAACATCCTTAGAACAATGTCACTCAACTCTCAAAGTGTTTAAGGTTAGTGTATAGAATATAGTTTACATCTTTTCATTCTAGACTTTCAAAATAAGATACTAAAAAGTACGTTCATTTGCCTCAATATTAATTAAACTGCAATCACCCAATTCAAAAGGCAGATAAAGATAATTTTATTCCAAATGTTATAAAGCCATTCAAAACATGAGTTTATTACAGATTTTATTGAAAAGAACTTGATTCTTCTTTGCCCCTACTTTAACTTACTCTATCCAACTACTTAGGATGACGCATGAGCTTGTCAGAAGGTATTGGTAAATTCAAAAGAATTGGGGCTCTAGGTGATTCAGTTAAACTCCCCTCTTGAATTGGAGAAGGATCAACTTCTTGAAGCTCTGGCTGAATGACCTTAGCATCAATCAAGTCTTGAATCTTATTCCTTAACCTCCAACATTTTTCAATAGAGTACCCCTTCTAACCCATATGACAGTCACATCGAGCTTATGGGTTAAAGTTGTATGGTTTGTAATTTAGATTAGAGGCTTCACAAGCTAAGATCTTTGCCTCTTTTAGATGATGAAAGATTTGGGCCATTGAGATTCTTATTTGAGCAAATTGTTTCCTCCAAGCCCCTTGGGCTTGTTTTTTCTCACTTATCCTTGACTCTTTTCTTTTTGGGCCACCTTCATTATTTGGGCTTATCAACATTTGATCAGTACTGGACGTCGGGTGTTGAAATCATCTAAGTAGTGAGCCCATTGCCATTTCTAGGTTTGTAATACTCTTTTGTAGCGTAGCTACTATCGTTTCTTCTAGATTCGAGTCTCTTTTCCAAGTTTAAATCTTGAGATACTTAGAGCATAGTGATTATCGAGAACAAGATCTACAACTATTGGGCCATTTGATGTACCATTTTTTCTAGGGAGGCAATCTTATCATTGGCCATTTAAACCTAATTGAAAGAATTCTTACCCATTAACAACCTTTCTTTTTCTTCTCTTTTTTGAAATAACACTCTTCTTTTTAAGAGAGAGAAAAGGACTTATTAAAAAAGTGGAATACAAGGATAAGACTTATTTATAAGTGAGGAAAGAGTAGAAAAACATTTCTAAGGGATTAGAAACCTAAATATTTGCAATCAATAATTGATAATCTATAGGTATTTAAAAGGTAACCTACAAGAAAAGTAATCCTAAGGATGTATAAGAGAAAAGATTGGAAAGAGTTAGAGTAAAAGGCATTTAGAAGTCTAAGGACATGACTCTCATTATGTTACTCAAATAGAAACTAATAGATATTTATAGGCAAAGTAAACTAATAGGTATTTATAGGCAAAGAGAAATAAAAAATGCAATATGAGGGTATGCAAATATAGAGAGGGGAGTTGGCAAAATGACTATGATGTGGCAAGAAAAAGATTTTTATTACATCTTTGAAGTTTCCATTACATTATTCAAAAATTTATTACAAATACTCCAAAGTCTAAATCAATTTTTCCTTATGATGCCTTGGCTCCCCTTCAGTCTTCTTCCTTTTCTTCAGCCTAACTGCCTCAATCCATTTGGAAACCTAGGAGATATCTTCAGCTTGGAATTCCTAAAAAGCTTTAACCCAATAATAGGTAGTAACATCTTTAGGGAGTTCAATGAAAGTAGCAAACGCATCAATAAGATTCATCTTGAGGGTATCTTTCCTATGAAGGAAGTCAAGTTTATGACTCTAAGTATAGCTGATAAACCAAACCATAAGTAAGGCTATATTGGCTTGTATTGCTAGCAACATTCAAATGTAAGACTTCCCTTCTAAAAATTGGGTCATTAGCTCTGCAATCCTGTTATATATGTGAAATATTCCATTAGGAAATAAAATAGTCCCAAATGCTACCAAGATATAAGCATCAATTCTATGTTGCTATCAATCTTTAAAGCTACCACAAAAGAGTTTCTAGTTATAGTTGGATAGGGTCGCAAACTAAGTAAAAAGATCGTCTACCCTAATGATTCTCCTAGGGGATCTGCCAATATTTTACATATTTCAAATTCATAAAAGCCTTAGAGTTTATTAAAAATCTTTGCAAGGCTGCTATGATATTTAGGACATATCTTCTGTTTTCAACAAAGGGAACTCCTAACAAATAGGAATATTCTTCAATAGTTGGGCTCAATTGGCATGGGCCAAAACAAAAAGATTGACTCTAAGGGTCTCAAAAGTAGACCAAAGCTCATACCATGGTAATATTAGTCTGGATTTTGAGCAATGAGAAGACGGACTTAATCTTACCTTCAATGACTTTCTATTGATCTAGACTGAAAAATCAAAATCATCTTTCAAGTATCCCCTTTGAAAATGACCAGTGTAAGAGATAACCTAACCATTTTCTACAAAAATGATGAAAAGAAAATTACATCACAACTATCCTATTTACACATGAATTACATTGATATTCTAAAGAAAAGAAAATATTTACAAGAAAAAGATTAGAAAACTTCACAATTAATCTTTTTTTTTTTTCTTTTAAGTCTTACCACATTGTGTCAATTTGCTAATTTTGAGAAAAGGGTTCATGAGTGCAATTAAGATAGGTCCTTAAACTTTGTGACCTCACTTATTTTTAGAAAATACTTTCATTGGTCACATTAAGCTTAAGTAAGGGTAGCCTAATTAATCCCGAGTAGTGGTTACATTGCAATACCCGGAGCCTACACAACGGCCCCCCCATCTTAAGGTCCTAATATGTTCCTGGTTTAATCGTTTCTATAACACATTTATGGTGCATAAAATAAATTTCCTTCCCCTAACAATTTAAATAATTAAAGCTAACCCTTCAAAAATGTTAGTACAACTATAAACAAAAAATAATAACCAACGAATAACTAAATAAAATACACTTAGTAAGGTGATTTTTTAGAGATTAATTCTAAATTTAGAAAGTTAAATGGCTAACCCTCTTAACATCTATGTCGAACCCTATTTTAATTTTCCTTAATTTAACCTATAGCAAACTCAACTCGCTAGATATAAGTTACCAAAAATAAAACTAAGGAAAAACATTTTTCTTTAAAAAACTATTTTAAAAAATAATTTGAAGTTGTTAACCAATTTAATTAGTAAAAAGTTAAATTAAGGTTTTTCAATTTAGCCCCTAGGCTACGATTTTTCTAAAAAAGTTAATTTTTTAGAAAATTTAACCAAAAAATATAAATTCATGGGCTAACATATTAAGACCAAATCACCATGTAAAAAAAAACTAATGTGCCTTTATTTTTATGATTTTTCTAAAGATATAAAAACATGCAAAAATGCATAAAAATGAATTTTTTATTATGAATTTTCCCTAAAAAATGAAAAGAAACCAAATATTTGACAAATTTTATGGTTGCTCCAAAGCTACCTACGTACCCATTAATCGGGATCAAACTAACCGTAGTTCTTATTTTTAGAAAAGGTTTAGTGGGTTGACAAATTTTATTTTTTGAAAATGAGTTAACTTTACATTTTTTAACCAATTTATTTTTATTAAGCAAAATCCTAAAAGAAAAACCTAATTTTTATTCCTAATTAAGAAAAAAAGAAACTAAAGACTTAATTTTTAGAAAGACTCCAAGCTAGTATTTTTTATTTTAGGAAAAACTACTACGTGACAAAACTTTAAAAAAAAATCCTAAAGCACCTAAATGAGAGAAAAAATAAATAAAAGATACAAGTTTTATAAAAATATGCTATTAAGATTACCGTGGAAAACATGCCATTTTATAAAAAAAAAATGCAATTGCTATTGATAATATGCCTAACCATGAAAAAGATGTCTGAATCTCGGAAAAGATGGCTAAACGATAGAAAAGATACCTAAATCACAAAAAAAAAAAAAAGAAATCTAAACAATGGAAAAACAAAATGCCTAAATCATGGAAAAGGTGTCGATTAAATTTTTTTTTATTTTATGAAAAACTAACAAGTGACAAAATGATTTTTCTAAAAATAAATATAATACCGACTTTATTTAAAAATGTAGATTTAATGAAAAACATGCAAATTTAAACAAAAGATGCAAATTTCCTATAAAAGTGCAATTTCTAACAAAAAAATTGAATTTTACTTGCAATTTTGACTAAAAGTATGCAACTTTATGTTAAAACATATAATTTATGCTAGAGATGCGAAGGTATGAATCAATGGGAATCGACATAAAGACCAACAAAGACTTAGATTAGTAATAATTGTACACAAAATCCTAATCGTGTAAAACCAATGCAACACTTTAATATACCCATATAATAAAACTAACAAAATAGCAACAAATAAATAAATCATATAATTAAAAAAACTAAAGCTATCTCTAAAATAAAACCTACATAAAAATAAACTAAAGTTAGTGCGTGTTACTAATAAAATAAATTATCTAAACCAAAATAAGAAAAACAAATAAAACAAGAGAGGGAAAAATAAATAAATAAATAAATATAACCATACTAGAAAAAGGAAAACCCACCTATACACTACAATGCGGGTCAGATTAAGGAGAAAACTTACGTGGATTACGTTGTTGTTTTGCTTTGTGTGGAATTACTATTTGTCAGGTCGTTGATCGCGTGGCTGTTGATCGTATAGAGTTGCTACTATGCATACATGTGTTGTTATAGAGCTATACGTGATTAGAAGTGTGTACATAGGACTGGATCAGATTGCATGGAACGTGCATGATTGGGCGTGTGGATTGTATGCATGGGAGTGATCGTGTGTGGGACTAGAGTGTATACATGGAGCTATGTAAAGTGGATCGTGTGGGGGCGTAAACGTGCTCTTGTATGTGGGATTGGGAATCATGCAAGTAGGATTTTGTTTGCTGTAATTGTGGTGTGATGGTGCTATATGAGAGTGAAGGATTCAGGTTATATGGTGTAAAGGTCAAAAGTGATTGTGTGTGTGAATGTGATTTTTTACAACTAAAATCCACTATTTATAAATGAGTAATTTTGAATATTTTAGATCATTTTAATGAGGATTCAATCTTGACAAATCTAATATTCATAAGATACAATAATACTCAATTTAGATTTGTTAGTTTTCCCAAATCATTCCTTCAAGATTTAATCCAATCCACTCTCAAGTTCTAGAAACCCTACATTGTATTTGGGCTTTCTATCTTAGCTCTAGCTCAATCTAACTTGTTTTAAATTGACCATAGCCTTTTAATGTAGCCTAAAATACACACGCTAACCCATTTAATAAATGCTGAGTCTATTTTTATTAGCCTAATATAAATTGGATAAATCTACTTTATATTTTACTGGATTATTTTAAAAAATATTTTTTCTAATGAAGCTCAATTATTTAAAAACTCAGAATTTATTAAATTGTACGTACATCTTCAACTATTATTTAATCCGACCCTAAATTGACTGATTGACTCAACTTAACTCGACTCGAACACTTTTGACACTCTATATTTTTTTATTAATTTTTTTTTATTTTTTTATTTTTTCAATTTTTTAATTTTTCAAAAATAATTATTTTTGTTTAAACCTAGCCCAAAAAATAAAAAAGAAAGAAATCCTAAAATAAAAAGAAGTAAAATAAGATATTTACAGCTATCTTTCTTTGTAGTGAAGCTTACAAAAACTTTTCTACAAAGACAAAAAAACATACCCATTTTTACCGAGTCCTAACTTAAATTGATAAGGTGACATTAAAAAGAGTCCCGTCTTGAAAGGACAGGACAAAAAACTTTAAATGTCAGACAAATAAAGCCTTAACTTGAAAGGTTAGGTATCCTTAAGAAGATAGAACTCTTTAAGGATCTATTGCTTAAAAGGATAGATCTTTCAAAGGTAAGATAGGATAATGCTTTATGAGAGACAATATAAGATAGTGCTCTTATGAGTAGGTGATTTGATCAATGACATTGATGATCTTTGACAAATTGATCTAAACTTAATTGCTGGGAATTCTGATTTAGATAAGATCCCAACTTGATAGGTTAGGGTAAAAAAAAAAACTTGGTGTTGAAAAATAGGTGTTCTCAAAAGAATAATTGGCTTCTTGAAAGGATATATCTTTCAAAGAAAAAGTCTCAACAAAAGGGTTTGAATGAATGGTTAATGATTCTAATCCCTAGGATAACTAATGTTCCTTAATGTAGGATAACAAAAGTTCTTATAAGAAATCTTTCTAAACTTTGAATAAGGGATAACTAAAATTCCCAAAATTCTTAAGATAGCCTAAGCTCTTGGTATGATAAAAAAGGCTCTTGAATAATCAAATTTTGGACTAAGGATGGCAAAGGCTCCTAAAGTTTCTTTTCATGGGATAGCCAAAGCTCCTGAATTGCCTAAATTAAGGATAACCAAGGTTCTTCGAATCAACTTAACTAAGGATGACTAAGACTCATAAATTATAAGATAATCGAAGTTCCTAAATTTTCTCACACAATAGGATAGTCAAAGTTCTTGAATCAACTTAACTAAGGATGACTAAGATTCTTAAATTATAAGATAACTGAAGTTTCTAAAAAATGATAACTAAGGTTTATATTAAGATGACCAAAGTTCCGAAAGGATCGCTAAGGTTTCTATTAAGATGACCAAAGTTCCAAAAGGATAATTAAGGCTCATGAACTATAAGATAATTGAAGTTCCTAAGAAAGGATAACTAAGGTTCATGAATTATAAGATAATCAAAGCTCCTTAAGGATGGCTAAGATTTCTGAATATAAGATAACCAAAGTTCCTAAGATAAGAATGATTGAGGTTCCTAAGATTGTATGAGATGATCAAAGCTCCCTATGGATAGCTAAGATTCCCGAATAAGATAACCAAAGTTCCTAAGATAAAGATGACTAAGGCTCTTATTAAGATGACCAAAGTACCAAATGGATAACTAAGGCTCCTAAATTTTAAGATAACCGAAGTTCCTAAGAAATAATAACTAAGGTTCATATTAAGATGACCAAAGTTCCAAAAAAATTAATAAGGCTCATGAATTGTAAGATAACTGAAGTTCCTAAGGAAGAATAACTAAGGCTCTTAAAATTTTCTCAATGAATTACTAAAGTTCCTAACTTAAGGATGACTAAAGTTCACATTATAAATTCTCAACTCTTCTACTTTTTAAAACTCGAAGGAAAAAAACTGATGCCTTTATTAAAAAAAACTGTTCATTTTTTTCTTGCTAACATGTAATGAAATCATACCAAGTTTGAATGTTACAAATAAGTGGTATGCTCATTCTTTTAGTTCATTGGTCATTCATTCCTCATCTTTGATTGCTTGTCCACTACGATGATGAAATAGGAAAAAAAAAAAAAACTTCAATTGTACACCTTATTCTTCTTACTGTAGGAAATTCCCGTTTGATTTTAGAGTGAAGGGCTGCTCATACCCCTAAGGCAAGCTTGACTTTTGCATCCTAGGGAAAGTTTCTTGATTATTTGAATAATTTAGTCCAAGAGGACTTCTTCACACTCTCAAATGGCTTATTTTCACTCTCAACTACGATTCCAAAAATTGTGATTAGTCTTATAAGTGATACACTTTGATTGATCTTATATTTTCCTTAAGGTTGTAATGTAGGCTTTTGGTCATTGGCTTAAACAAAAGGAGATATTGATGTACTAGCCAATTTTGAAAAAATTAATATCTCAACGAGTTTACTAGTCAAGAACCCTAAAGGGAAAATGCTAAGATGGACTTGCCCTAGTTCCACGTGCAATAATTGCTTAAGATAAGTCAATTTCTTCAGTCAAAAGAGCTTTTTAAGGGTAGTATAGTGGATGAGACCATTGAATTAAAGTTTCCCTCCTTTAGGCTCAAAATCTCTTGCTCAAACTTATGCTTTGAAGGATATTAGGAGAAAACTTAGGTCTTTCATCTTAGGATTTCTAGGCTAAACTTTTTTAAGATACTCAAGTCCTAGGCCCCTTTGGTTGCCTTTTAGGATGCGATTACTTTATTTTTGTTTTCCACTTTTGTTTTTCTTTCTCTTTTTCCTCCTTTTTTTCCTCTTTTTTTTTTTTCCTTTTTTTCTTTTTTTTTTGTCTTTTTCCTTTTATTTATTTTTCTCTTTCTCTTTTTATCTTTTTTTTTTTTCTCTTTTCTTTCCTTTAAGGTGATCACTCTCCATATGCTTGAGTTTCTATTTGAGGAGATTTAAAACCCTAAAACCAAAAGTTTGAAGTATATAGGCCAAGTAAAGTAAGCTATGGCTTTGGGGGAGTGTTTGAGAAAGATTAACGGCCTTACAATGTTTGAATGAGTGCATGGATTAGACTGAAGTGTACAATTTAAAACTCTTCTTCATTCTAAAGAAATCGATTTATCAATGAAAATTATTGCCCATTAATTAATTCAACTGAAGAAGCACAAGTTAGTATATCCCTTTTTTTCCAAAATCGATGACCTTAACCTCTTAATTGCCCCAGTGTGAGGTGGTTCTTAATAGGGTTTATTTTTTTGAAAAACTTCCCTCAAAGGCTTAAACAGGGTAACAAGGGACAAAAGTGTATAGGGAGTGAAATGAATGCCTATCATCCTTTCAATTCTTATATCACATGCAAAATAGACTTCCTTTAAGGAACGAGTCTTATCTTCACTTTCATGTCTCTCATGCTCTCATCGATGTTTTAGAGTTAGTGTCTAAGATTAAGGCTTGCCTCTTATCATTGTAAACCCTTCAAATAATGAGATACTTTTCATTAGTTAAAAAAATTTGGAGTATTTTATTCGTTTCCCCCTCATTGTCTCAGTCTCATTTGATAAGATCGGATATTCCGTGATGGCCTAGTGGGTCACATGCCCCTCTACCTTTAAAAAAAAAATGGCCCTTTTAGACTCAATTAAACGGGTCTTTTTATTGGCCCCTTAGCCTAAGCTCATTAATAGTTGAGATAAACTTTGTATTGGACTTTAAGGTTGGAGTGGGTAGGTTAGTTTTTATGGAGTGAGTATTTAGGACCTTCTAAGCTTGGAGAGGATTAGTGTTGATGGACAAAGCTCTGGTTGAAGTTAGTAAGCCATGTGTTTAGGGTTTTTTTCTGGCTCAAAGTGGGTTAAAATAGATGCGCGAAGATCTGTAGTTTGTGTTTGGGCCTTTGTGTATAGGGCTCTTGAAAAGGTCTGATAGTGGGCTTCTCTTCAAGAAATGTGTTTGGCTTATGCTTTTCTTAGGGATGGGCTATGTTTCCACCACTTTCATTTATCAATTTCCAATGTGCTTTCCCCTTTTGCCCCTTAATATCAAGTTTAACTCATAGGCTACACAGCGCTTTAGGCTCATAATGAGTGACTACTAAGATTAAGCTTGGGCCGGAGTCATTGTTGTCAGTTGTTTTAGCTTAAAAAAAAAATGAATGGCTATGGGCTTCAGCAATGGGCTTAACCGTTCAAAATTAATAACTCAAAGTTCGTAAAATCCATACTCATTAGCTTATATTTTTTTTCTTTGAAAAATTTATGATTTTTAAAAAAAAAAAAACTTTATTTTAACAAAAGCGTTTGAAAATACTTATATTACAAAAACTTATGCTATAAATAGGGTTATCGGCGTCTCTTAACTTATTGAAATGACTGAAAAAGTTAGAGAGTTGACAAGGAGTGGCGATTTTACAAAGTTAATAACCGAAGGTAATGATTTATTTACAAGTAAAAATTCTTGAAAACCCTGAAGGATGTTAAAGAGAATCCATGCTATTGATGACTAGATTGATAACATTGTCTAAAGAAAAGAAAAAGCTAAAAGCAACATAATAAGGACAATAAAGCTTTAAAGGAAACAATTGGTAATTAAAGGGTTATAATTTTACAAGAACGGTGTCTAATGTTACAAAAAGATGATTAAGAGACACTTTAGGGATGACATTTACAAGTCAAAGGATTTTTTATTTATTCTTTTTTAATTTATATGAAAGCATGTTATTGTACAAAAATTTTCAATAGAAATAAGTAACACCAAACAATAGAGTAACAAAAATAAACAAATAATTAACATACAGTAGAAAGGTATACACGCACATGTTTGTCTAGCAACTAGATAATAGTGTAATAATTTATTATCATAAAAATTTTCAGGTTATATCTTTATTATAACACCATGATTACATTAATTTGAGTACAAATGCACTAGGCCTTTGTTGAGTATAGAATTTTTCTATAAGTATAGATGTGGACAAAGCATAGAGATTTTAATAGTTTATAAGGAAATTTTTTTTTTTTTACATGAAAAAGGAGAAAATACATGGAAAAAAATTATACAACCAATATGTCACATGGGAAAATAATAAAATTGCAACTCCTTGCTTGTGATATATATTTTTTTGAAAACATTGCATTAATATTCATTTACTTGCACACAAAAAATTTTAATACAATTTAGTGGGTTCGATCTTAAATGTTGTTGTGCTATTTTTTATTTGTAAAATGAACAAAAAAAAAAAAAGCAATACGTAATACCTATATTACAAAATAATACATGAGCAATCATATAATATAGAGGAAAAAATCGAAGATAACAATATATATATATATAACAAAGTATAGTATAAACTTAATGTAATATGCTACAAACGCATGTTATGCAATAAAGGTCGATAAATAATAAATTATAGGAATGGAATCATCATGAACCTACGGTCAATATTGATGCACACTTAAAGTGTATAAATTTCTAAAATAGTTTTTTTTTTTTTTCAACAATGAAGTTCCTTAACACTTATATATGTCAACCTAATAAATACTTTTAGTTTTTGAAAATAATGGCCCAATTGGCCACGGGTTATAACAACTCTTTTCAAACCCCTATAATTTTAAAAATTACTAACCCTTTTTATTTTTATAATGATGCAGGAGGGTGAGATCTAAGGGTTTCAAGCTTTGTTGCCTCAGGCATTCCTAAAGAAATGACTAGTTGGTTACATCGAAGCATGAGTAGACTTACCTATCACCACCAGGTAAGAGTAAAAACCTCAACAACTTGAGGGTTACACAATGGTGGCCCATTCTAGTTTCCTAAGGTAGCCCAAGTCCAACCTCGTCTAAGCATACATATGATAAGAAAAAAAAAATTAAGCCCCTCAAAAACCCAAAAGGCGTTACCCTTTAAGCCAACTTCTCTCTTTATATAATGTCACAACCTAGAGTGGGGTCGAGTCATAACGGTACCACTATATAATAAGTAAAGATCCAAGATCAAAAACCATCCTTGATCTTGATTAGGGGCCTTCAGCATACTACACAAGGCATTCACAACTACAATTTTCTCCCAATAACTAGCATTAAGTAATAACAGAATATATAAATTAAAGTTAAACTATCTAAATGATCACTAACATAACATAGATAAGTGGGAATATTAGGTTTCCCTCAATTTAGCCATACAGTACCAAGATAATTCACCATAAGTAGTCTAAGAATACTTAATAAGTGGAAATTAAAGAGAGTCTACATATATATAAACAAGTAGTTCACTTGAGCTCTCAACTTATTCATATCCCAATCCTTAATTGGGGCTACTGACCTCAAGCATCCTACAACCCGACTCCAGCCACAAGTCCTGCTACAACAATAAATTATAGGAGAGTAAGCTCGACTACTTAGTGAGTAACTTACATACTCTACAACAAGCAATATTAAGTTATTAAACAAGAGAATGAATGCATAGTCAAACATATGCAATGCAATAGTATATATAGTCTACCGGTAACTATATACAGCACGGTTTTGATGCCTACTATTACCTAAGTTAGGAAGTATTTTGACACGTCAGGATCCAGACATTTATGTCAAATTCAAAGTCTCTTGTCATCAATATCACCCTCAGCAATAGACACAGCACGGCCTTAAGTAGAAGGCGGCACTCTTTAGAGCTAAGTTATAAACCTTACTATTTAACAGGCATGTGAATCAACTAAGAGTACTTCTCGATTATTCCCAAGGATCAACTAAACTAAGAATTTAAGTTTACATTTAAAAAATAAACTTAATTTTTCAACTCAAAAGTTTACTATCAATAAAAACTCGAATACGAAAACAACGGACCTAAAGTCACCTAAAACACTAAACCCAAAAATAATTAAGAGCTTATAACCCTAAATGGCTAATTGAGAATTTAATTTGAATAATTTTATTCAACTCTAGAGAATTTCATAATTTTATGAGAAATAAATCATAACTTGCAAGTTGATTTAAGAATCAAATTCTAAAAGAATTACATATATGGCAATCTCCATATTTTCATGCATAAGCCATGTACATATGAATAAGTAAGCCAACCAATCACATTAAATAACTTATCAATTGAGAGTTGGAACCAATTATCAATTGATAACCTATCAAAAGCTAGTGATCAGATACTTTCCATATATTACCATAACCTATACTACATAAGGACAAGTTATCACATTATTTTATCAATTTTCAAACAAGTGATAAGACAACATAATGCCCTATTTGTTCCCTACAATAGCCTGTTATAAGAAGAGCTGGGGGGGGGCATGCTTTGTCACTTACCTAGCAATCCAATTGTCTTACACATCTACTATTCATCTCTTAATACTTATATCATCTAGTCATGTCAAAGAGTAGCTTTTGTATATAATAAAAGACAACCAAATGAAGCTTGTTAGACACACTGCACCCATACAATCAAACCAGCACAGTCTCTCCTCCTTTCCCTCATCTTTCATTTCCTTTTCTACACTTCAAACACAAAACGAAAGAGGAAACCTAACCCCACAAAATCTACATATTGCCGTCACTTTCTTTTGCTCCATAAACTCACGACACAAACATTATTTTTTTCCTTCTTTTGTCAACTTCAAAAGCTATTTTAAGAGTCTTTAGAATATCCCCAAAACCTACCCTAAACATCAAGATCTCAGTTATTAAAAGAGCTTGCAAGAAGAGGTAGGAAAGCAAGGAGCTAAGAGGACTCTTAGTTACATAACCACCCATTTTTACACTTTAAGGACGAGTAAGTTTATTTCCTTGTTAAAGTGCTTTAGTATGACATATTAGGGGATCATATTTTCATGAAGATATTGGTATGAACATAAGGTGATAAAATAACTAGACGACTTTAAGAAATAAGATTATGAATCTCTTACATGAAAGTTGAAATATGAGCATGCTAAGTTAATATTTTATAGGATACATGTCTAACACTTAGAATAGAAGTTTGTAAGTTGAAAAATCATGAAATATGTGTATGGAAAGGGAGATAACATGCTGGACATGTGGAGTATGTAGGATATTTAGATGTTATATTTAACTTCATGTGGTCATATATGCTCAAATCTAGCTTCAAGTAAAGGAAAATCCATTTCATAAAGTTTTTATGAAAAAATCAACTTTTTAAGATGTGAAATATGGCATAGAGTTTATGATAAGTATGTGATCTATCGTTTTTATGTAGTAAATAAGCAAAGTAATCACCTCATGGAAGAGAAGTTAAGTTGGAGTTGGAATATGAGTAGCATAGTGATCTAATACCTAAACTTAAGGAAATGATAAAATAAGTTGAAAAACCAAGTTGGTGACCCTTGAACCAAACCGTCGAGATCTGGAACTGCAAGAAAAGTCACTTAAAAATATAATAAAACTAAGTAAACAAACTGAAAAGACTAACCAAAGCAAGTATAACAAATGTATAAAGCCTAAAACTCAAAACCAAGTCTAAAACACTCAAAACAAGCTTAGAACCAAGTTAGGCCTCCACCAAATTTCTAACCAATACCTAAGTCACTCAAGAAAATTTGTTTTAAGACCCATAGGAAGCCCACATAATACTCCCTAAGCCCACCAAAATGATTAACCTTAGTTTAGACCAAAAACAAGCCCATTTGACCACTTAAGCTCACATAAAAGTCCAAAAAAATGTTGATAACACCAAGGCCATAAGACAAGAATGGAAATATGACCTTAAAGAGTATTTTAAGCTTAAAATAAAATCCTCAGCTCAAGCCCGAAAGATTCCCTAAGATAACAAAAATCCTACTAACTAAACTAAGCCCAAAAAAGCACCAAACCATGAGAACCACTACTAGTCTAATTAGTAGATAGATTTGCGTGCCTTATCTAAAAAATCTAACCATACCACATTAAAGTAAACTTGAAAAAAATGAAAATCGACTATAAGATATTAAAAATCAAATTTAAAATGAAAAAATTATACATAATTGAAGTTTTAAGTAAAATCAGGAAAAATACGAAACTAAGTTAAAATGTATGATTTAAGGAACCTTAGGTTAGCCTTTCAATTTCATCTCAAACTCTTAACTTTATCACATTTACAATGTTCAGGGGACTCGACTGTAAGAGACGACCTGCCCCCAAACCACTACAATTGATCCAACGCGGCTGATTGAGTGATTCTCGATGACTTCATGCTTGATTTTGCTTATAGTATAGTCGCACTTAAATTTATGAAATGAACTTGAATACTTGTGGGATATGGGAAATGTATGTGTACTATATTATGATTGAATGCCATGACTTGCTAATGAGGTAATAATGGGTATTGTTGTGATAATAGCATGCATAGATTGTATGGAATGAAATTGCTTTATCACAATGGAAATTGAATTAATTAAGTATTCAACTAAGAAATTCAATGAGTCATGCATTTCTCATATTTGCATTATAACTATACCGATTGCCACCTCACGTGGAAGATGGGAAGAGGCTCATAGGAGTAGGTTCTCCTACTGGGATTAGGCAAATGTGTCATTTATATTATTAAGTCTCTGTCCGGAGTTTTCGAGCTTACTGGTAGCTAGGGGACGCTAACCGTTAAAGAAGAGCTATGTCTTTTAGCTTCCGCTTAGGGCATGTGATGTGGATTGCAAAAGCCACCACACCACTAGACTTTGGAATTTTGGCTTAAATTTTTGAATTTTTAAAAAAAGGAAGTATATTTTCCATAGGAAAAGTAAAGTTATATATATTATATATATTTGTTTAAGTTGATTTGAGTACGTTAGTGCAAATGGAATAAAAACCCAAGTGTTATGACTCGGTTGATAGTTTGTATCGATTAATTATCTCCAACCCAAACTACAGGGAATGTAATTCTGAGTTGCTTACAACTCTTAGGTCGCTGCATGCATTGTTTAGCATTTTGATTGTTCATACATTCATATGTTATGCATTTAAATTATATTGTTTGCATGGCATAGTGGAGGGATTTACTCAATGAGCATAATCTTACACCCCAATAGATTTCATTCGCTATAAGATCATCTTTTTGTTCATCCAGGCCGTAGAATGCCCGAGGTGAGTCTCACGTTGAGACGAGGTGTGTGTCTAGGAAGAGAAGAGAGAATTTTTGTGTAAATATTGATTTGTAAATATATTTACTTATTTAGTTAGATTTTCTTAGAATTTCGAGTATGTTGTAATATTCTTTTGTTATGGAATAATATGAATCTACACTTTGACTTGATTGCTTTTGTAATTAAATGTTAACTTTAGTCATCCTGCTCCATATTACTTATCTATGGGCCTGATAGTGACATGAAGTTGAAGGAGCTTTATGTATCGTACAAAAGGCCTATGATCAACAAGGTAATTAATCATAGATCTTTATGCAATATACGATAATCTACCACAATAATAATACTATTTGAGTTGTGATACAAGTAGTTCCCAAAGGTTAAGAGAAGAACATATTGTATGAAATATGTCGTACAATAACAATTTTCAATACACAATTTACAATATAGATCCTCTAAGCATAATCCCTCGTTCTACTGTGTAATGTTAATGCCCTTATTATCATGTTATAAGATGTGATGCATGACCGGTTTAATTAAGGGTCAAGTGTTTATTAATCCGGTTCATGAGTAACTAATCATTATATACAAACACTCCAAGACCCTAAGCTCTAATGCAGCATGCATATAATATTCATATCAACTTAAGATATTTTTGCAAACAAGGTCAATGATATCAAACATATACAATTTCCCATTTTCCCCAACATGCAACAATTTCAGTTATTAGATATAATTAAGTACTCTGCTAACTACAAGCACAAATAAGCAAAGTAAGGGGCGATATTCTCACTCGACTATGATGCTCAGTAGTCCCAGTAATCCTCTATCATGTCCAAGTCAAATTCCTCATCCCTTGAAGAAAATAATTAAGTTTTATGAGTATTCTATTTACACTAATTAACTAGGCTTACTGCTTACTATCCTAAAGTTAATTGTTTTCGTAATTTGGGCATATCTTCTTCGTTTTCGGTGATCTCATAGTCATTTTCATTGTTTTTTAATGTTCTTTCATTTGGTGAAGTTGTTTTTAAGTTTATAGGTCATTAGGGTTTCAATTTATGCCCTACAAGGTCGTTGGCCCAAATGGTGAGTTAGGTTACTTTAGGGTTTGGGCCTAGTTTTGGGTCTTGGGCTTGGTTTTTGACTTTAGGCTCTATATTTAATAATTTTGGGATTCTTTTAAGTATTTTAAATGGGTTTTTTCTACTCAACAGTGTAAAATTTTAAAGTGGACCTTAGTGATACTTTTATAGGTCCAAATAGGCCTTTTTACTAAGTTCAAGGCTTTAGATCACTAAAGGGCCTATGAGGGTAATCTTGGATGAGCCAATGGGTCTAGTGGGACTCTTAGATAACTCTTCCTAAACCTTTTATCCTAGGGTTCAAATCTGGTCATCTAGCTACATGGGCTCCTAAATTGGTTCTTTTAGGCTTTTTGTATCTAGTTCACTATTTAAGGCCTTGGACTCAAGCCCACTTGTCTTTTTAGACTTAAGCCCAACATTGTACTTAAGTTTAGTCCATTTTTAATATGGTTATAGATCTGTCCATTATCGTTCTTGGGGTTATTAACACTATTCTTAAGCCTATAATCTATAACTAAACTAGTTTAGGGCCATAACCATACTTTAACCTACTTAACTTGATTAATTAAGTCCTAAACCATACTTAACACTAAATAAACATGTTATTAAGCTACTAAAAAAAGTTCCAGATCTAGTAATTCAATGAAAGTGGCGACCAAGAGTGGTTTCTAGGATCAAACTTTCCATTTTCATGCAACTGTTGATTTTTATGGTGTTTTGACTTAAATAACCTATGTTTCTACTAATTTAAACCTTAGTCACTTCATAAAAGTGTGTTAAAATGTGTGTCAAAGAATATACAAGGGTCAGCATGCATAAGGAATAGGGGTTTCATGGTCCTACTTAATGATCTCCTACTAACAATTATACTACTCTACATAACTTAGCCTATTTATGTTATAACTTCTACTAAAGATGGTTTTTCTTGTACTTACCTTTGTTGACCCTCTTGAAACCCTTATAACTTCTATGGAGTTGCTGTAAAATAAGTTTCAACAAAGAAAACATTAGTATCTAGCCTTATCTTACAAAAAAACTAAGGAAAAACCTAAGTTCTTACTGGAGCAAAGTATGGAAGGCTTCTCTTTGTAGGTGTGCCATAAGCCTTGGTGTGTGTAAGGGGGTGTGAGTGTGTGAACCAACAAAGGGAATGTGTGTGTGAGGTGTGAGACTTAGTGTAGAGTGATTTGGAGTGGTGGTGGGGAAGTTATGGGGGTTGGCGCTAGGATGGTCAATGTAGCTGAGAAGAGGAAGAAGAGGAATGGGAGTTTTGTGTGTTTGGATTTTTGAGAGAGTTTGAGAGTGTCTATGAGTGTGTTTAGGGTTTGAGCAAACAAAAATGAGGCTAGCAAATGGATATGGAAGGTTGTGGAAGTGAAGGGGACAAGCCTTGATTGTTTGAGAAATCAAGGATAAGGTACAAAATAGGGACCATGTACCTTATGTGCTTTTTGCCAATTTAGGCAAAATCTTATCCCCTTAGGGTACAAGATATTTTAAAAGGGGATTAAGAGTTTGTCTTTTGATCATTAATCATGTTGGACTTATAGCTAATCAAGATGTAATGGTGTTGGTTAAGGATTAGGGTTTGATTAGGGTAATTGGTGGTGATTAGGCGTAATTAGGCATCATTAGGCTAATTAAGTGCAATTAGGATATGTTTAGGTTTTGTTGGACTTTGATACTCTGATTTAGCTATTCTAAATGCCCTACATGAGTACTTAGGGTTCCCCTAGGGTTTGGTGCCCGTTTACAGTAATTTGAGCCACATACGAACTTGAAAGTTAAGGTTTGAATCGCTTAGTACTACCAATCACTTGTATCAATCAATTTAACCTTACTATTATTGTTTATTGGTGAAAATAAGGTTTTTGATCACTTATTTAGGGCTAGATGACCATTTTAGGGTTTCGCTATCGTTCTAAGGTTTTTTAAGTATCAGGGTTCGTGCTTGTTTATTTAAGTTCTTAAGGTTTACTTCAATTAGAGTTTTGGTCAAACACTCAAGGTTTGATTCCTTTACTTATGTATTATTATCATGTTTGGGGTGGTTCTAAGGACTATTCAAAGACTCCTTCATCCGATTTTACTTTTAGGTTATAGAAATTTCATGGGGTTTACACATAGCCCGCATCATTAACACCCGATTAGTATAACTATACTACAATATATATATTAAACAAAAGAATAATAAGGGAAAAAAAATAAGAGCCCATTAATGAATTTTTTAATTTTTACATGACTAACCTGCTAGGTCCCCAATGGAGTCACCAATTTTGTCAATACTTATTTCGGTTTTCCTTAATTTAACTTATATTAAGCTTAACTCGCTAGATATAAGTTACTCGACATAAAATTAAGGAAAAACATTTTTTTAAAAAATAATTTAAAGTCACCAACCAATTAAACTGGTAAAAAGTCAAATTAAGGTTTTCAAGTGCAAAAGCCCTAATTTAACTACTAGTCTATGGTTTTTCTAAAAAAGTTAATTTTTTAGAAAATTGACCTAGAAAATCTAAATTCGGCCCAGCTTACTCCAACTTGTTTTCAATTGACCATGGCCTTTTAATATAGTCCAAAATACACATGCTAACACATTTAATAAATAATGAGTCTATTTTAATTAATCCAATATAAATTGGATAAAAATCCACTTTATATTCCATTGTACTATTTTAAAAAATATTTTTTTTTAATGAAGCTCAATTATTTAAAGACTTGAAATTTATTAGATCGTACGTATATCTTCAACTATTGTCTGATCTAACCCTAAATTGACTAATTGACTCAACTCAACTCAAACACTTTTAACACATTGTATTTTTTATTTCTTTTTCATTTTTTTCAATTTTTTAATTTTTCAAAAATAATTAATTCTTTTTAAACCTAGCCCATAAAAATCAAAAAGAAAAAAATTCTAAAATAAAGAGTAACAAAAATGAGGTGTCTACAATCTCCAATGGAGTCACCATCTTATTGAGCTTAATTTTATTTTCGTTTTATAAATAAGTCTTCTTTAAAGCAATCATTATTAAACCATACTCATTTAATATTGATTCTCAATTAAGATTTAAAGAAAACCGGCTTTTTTTTTTAAACGTTTTGGAATCGTCACCCAAACGAGGTCCGGAAATAGTTCAAGTCAAAACCAAGCAAGTAGATTTGGTTTTGATCTAAACACCGGTTCACATGAGGGAAAACTGATTTTAGAAAAAGATTTTGGAAAACCAAAGAAATGAGTCAAGAGGTTAGGTTTTTTAAACCCTTACAAGTGCCTCAAACATTCCAAATTTGGATTTAATTCCTAAAATCACCTTTTAGAATAATAACATAATCTATTAAAATTACTCTTAGTTGAATAATTCTAAAAGAAAGGAAAATTATTTTTCATTTTTTTTTACCAAATTGAGCAAATTGGACTAAAAGTGGAAAAAATTAATTTTTTTCATTTTTTACATCACTCTAAAGGTACCTACGTACCTGTTATTCAAAATAAGGCATACGTAATTCTTTTTGAAAAATTTAAGCAGTTGATGATTTTTAATTATGAAAACGAGTCAAGTTGAAGTTTCTTAACCTTTTCAATTTATTTTGAAAATCTTCTAAAGGGTTCTAATTAGTTTATTATGGAGAGTTCTAAAGTATCATAAGAGATTGATTTATTTTTATTTTTTGAAAAATTGATTCTTTTCTAAGTGGTAAAATGCATTTGTTATTTTATTTTATTTTTCCATTTTTATTATTCTTATTTATTTCCTTTCTTTATATTCCTTATTTTCTTATTAAAAAGAAAACATCAAACTATGCTTTTTCTTTTTTCTTTCATTTTCTTTTTCTTCTTTTCTATTTTTCTTTCAATAAGGTACAAGAATAAATAAATAAATAAAAATGCAAGACTGAAATTTCAACAACGTTGAACTAAAGGAGAACTTGTGCATTGGTTAGAGTTAATGGACTGGTCAGGTCAGATCGAAGCTCCACGGATCGAATCTAAACTTTGAAGAAGAGAATAATGGCCTTCAATGAATGGCAACCGTTTAGTGGTGGTTGAGAAATGGTTGCCACTTAATGATGGTGGTTCGACTAACCAAGTGTTAGGTTTTGGGTTTTTTACAATAGTAAAGCTAGTAGAGGTAATGGATTCACTTGAAAACCACCATAGAGTGGTGGTTTTAGAGTGAGAAAGTGAAGCTCACAGGTTAGAGAGAGAAAGCTCATATTCGAGCTTGTATGGAGTGTTTTTGATCAAGCTCCCTTGTCCCAAATGAGTTCCCATTCCCTTATTTATATTTGTGCAAGCTCGAATTCAATTGGAAACCTTTTAAATTGCCCAAAACCAAAGTTTTGTGTTAATGGGTAAATAATTTTTTTTTTCTAATTTTTTGACCGATTTTGACTTTTTAATGGATGAATGTGGACAAGTTTTTGGGCTCAATGCAAACTATCTCAACTGTTCTTTGAATTTTTGTAATTAATTTGATAAAATTTTGCCAAAATATCAGGTTAAGAAGTGAAGGGATCACGTGGGGATTTAATTTTCATTGCTACAATGTTATGAGCTTCTAAAGAATTAGCTTAGGGCATAATCATGTGCTTGTTGCAAGATTTAAACCCCAAACCTCTAGTTCTAATGCCAAGTTTAGTTAGAGTGCATCACCAAAAGGTCGTTGGTCTGTGCCTTGTTTTATCTTGCAACTAAATATTACCTATCCTAAAAATAAAGAGCTAGTTAATTGCATTATTCACAACTCTAAATATTATTTCATTAAAAAAATTCTAACTTTCTCCATTGTTTTCTAAAACTTTTTTTTTTCTGTTTTTTGCTATTTTTTCTAAATTTTCTTTTTCTATTTTTTTTTATACTTTTCCAATTTTTTTTATTTTTTAATCCCTTTTTTTATTTTCATTTTTTGTATATCTTGTATTTTTTTTTTTCTAATTTAGGACCCCTTACCCTATTTTAAAATTTTTTAAATTAAGGAAATACAAAAATGGGGTATCTACAAACAGTAGAGGGAGTCTTTTCTTTACCCTGATGTGTGAATCAAGGCACTTGTAGGAATCCTCTGCTTTACGAGTCATCTGGTTCACTTTAGGTGAAGGATCAACCTTTCTTTGTCGTTGTAGGGCATAGACAACTCAGCAATCTAGGTAGAGTAGTCGAATCAACTGTCCCTACTACTACTTTTGTGGAAGAGAGGCCTTAGAATGTGGAATGGGGACCTTCACTTGGAGATTAAGTATCATTAAGAGCTCTATAGTTCGAGGCTTGGCTAGATCGAACTTTAGGGATGTAGTCACAATATGAGAGCTAGCTGGGTCGAAGTTGAGACGAGTTCCTCTTGGGGAAGCATTCTTAGAGCAAGAAGCTGAATCATAGCTACAAGCAGTCGTTCAAGCGAATTAACTAGCCATAGCGTAGAAGGAAGTTGTATACTTTTGTATTGTTTGATTTTCTTCTTTTATGTAATTGGGCTCGGTATGCCGACCCACTAAACTTTGTACTTCATTTGATTAGTGAGATAAAACCTCTTTCTTTTGATCATCACTTCTCATTTTTCTTCGGCTCTTGTTGTTTAATTTGACTTCGAGCTATATTTAATAATTGCTCTAATAGCATTTTTGCTTAGATGAATGTTTAAGAATGAAAGATCAACTGGTGTTCAAGGGCACGAGGTAGATCAATGCCCGAGTAAAGTTCCAACATCATAAGTTTAGGAACTAACTTAGGAAAAACTTGAGGATGAAAATTAACCCAAGTTTAGTGTTCAATGTAAATTAATGCTCAAGAAGGGTACTCACATCGTTAATGTCAAGATTGACTTAGACAAAGCTTGAGGATAAAAAAAAAACTAAGGTTAAGGGCTTAATGTAGATCGATGCCTAAGAAATATGCCTACGTTGTTAGTGTAAGGATCGACTTAAGCTATGCTTGGGGATGAAAATTAACCCAAGGTTAGGGGCTTAATGTATATTGATGCCTGAAAAAGGTGTTCGCGTTGTCAGTGTAAAGATTGACTTGGGCTAAGCTTTGGGGATGAAAATTAACCTAAGGTTAGGGGCTCAATGCAAATCGACACTTGAGAAAGGTGTCCGCATCATCAGTGTAAGGACTAATTTGGGCTATACTTAGAGATGAAAATTGACCCAAGTTTAGGGGCTCGATGTAAATTGATGCCCAAAAAAAGTACCTACATTGTTAGTGTAAGGACTAACTTGGGCTAAGCTTTAGGGATGAAAATCGACCCAAGTTAATAGGTTGATGTAGATCAATGCTCGAGAAAGCTATTCGCATCATTAATGTAAGGACTGGCTTAGGCTAAGCTTGGGGGTGAAAATTGACCTAAGGTTAAGGACTCGTGTAAATCGGCACTTGGGAAAGGTGCCTGCATTATTAGTGTAAGGACTGACTTAGGCTAAGCTTGGGGATGAAAATATACCCAAGGTTAGGGGCTTGATATAAATTGATGCTTGTGAAAGGTGCTCTCGTTGTCAGTGTAAGGACTAACTTGGGTTAAGCGTGGGGATGAAAATCGACCTAAGGTTAAGGGCTAGATGTAAATTAATGCTCGTGAAAGGTAGGCACGTTGTCAATGTAAGGATTGACTTGAGCTAAGCTTAGGGAGGAAAATCGACCCAAGGTTAGGGGTTCCATATAGATTGACGCTCGAGAAAGGTGCCTACGTCATCAATGTAAGGACTGACTTAGGTTAAGCTTAGGGATGAAAATCAACCTAAGGTTAGAGACTCGATGTAGATTGATGCCTGAAAAAGGTACACACGTTGTTAATGTAAAGATTAACTTAAGCTAAGCTTAAGGATGAAAATCAACCCAAGGTTAGGTGCTCCATATAAGAAGAGAGGTAAATGCTAGGAACTTCATTAACTCATTGCATTCAACTATGATTAGAAATGCTTTTGATTCTCATTGCTACGCTTAAGGAAAGTAAGGTCTTAAATTCTAGGTGTTCCATACCCTGGGGATAAGTTGTCCTTTTAGCATCTCGAGCTTGTAAGTACCCTTTCCCACATCATCAACCACTCACACAAGGTCTTTCCAATTAGGAGCAAGCTTGCCTTGCTCTTCTTCTAAGCCGATAGCCTCTAACTTTCTACATACTAAGTCTCCAAGGTGAAAACCTTATGTTAGATACTGTGGTTGTAGTATCGGGCGACTCGCTATTGATAGGCCATTGTGTGTAACCCGTGCAACATCGTAAACTTCATTGATAGTATCAAGGCTCACTGTAGGGCCATGTGGTTAGCATTTACATTAAAGTGTTGTATCCTGCTGGTGGGTAATTCCAACTCAATAGGGAAGATGGTTTCTGCCTCGAATACAAGGTAGAATGGGGTCTCTTCAATTGAGGTCTTATGCATTGTACGGTAACCCCAAGGTATGTTGGGAAGCTCATCAGCCCATCCACTTCTTACTTACTCTACCCTCTTCTTCAAACTTTTGAGGATTATCTTGTTGATAGCCCTAACTTAGCCGTTAGTCTAAGGATGGGCCCCCAAAGTATAATGTAAATAGATATTGTGCTTGTTGTAGAAATCCCTGAAACAATCACTATAGAATTACCTGCCATTACCAACAATCAACCTATACGATACTTCGAAGTAAGATAGTATGTGGGTGAGCATGAATCCTTTAGCAGCTCGAGCTATGATGGTCGCGACAACTGATGCCTCTACTTACTTGGTGAAGTAATCCACTACCACCAAGATGAACTATTGGGCCATCAAGGCTTTCGAGAAGGAGCTAAGGATGTCTAATCCCCACTGTATGAATGGCCATAGGTTGGTCAAGGGGTGTAACTCCAAACTAAAGGCGTAAGTGATCAGCACTTACTTTTAGCAAGAGTGACATCTCTGGACTATGGTCTTAGCATCCTTCTTTATCGTGAGCCAATAATAACCTAGCTTGAGTGCTCGAAGGTACAGTACTTGCGAATGGATATGATTGCTAAAAATTCCCATATGGAGCTCTCCCAAGACCTAAACACCTTCTTCTATTTGGAGGCATTTGAGGAGCAGAGTCATGTGCCCTCATCTATAGAGTACATCATTGATCAATGTATAGTTGGCTGCAACATAGGCTAGATTCTTTGCCTCATCTCTTTCTTCGAGTAATGTCCTAGTCTTGAGGTACTACATAAGGGAGTCCATGCAGCAAGGCTCGGGAGCTACTTTTGTCATTTCAGTAACATGTTGTTGTTGTACCTTTGTACTCCTTTCAAGGAGGTATTATATGAAGAGTGGCAAAAGAAGCTATCCTGGATAGTCTATTTGCTTCTGCATTTTTCGCTCGAGGGATTTTGTTGACTTCCTAAGAAGCAAATTCTATGAGAAGGCCTTACACTAAACGCAAGTATTTGGCCATCATTTCGCCCTTGGTCTCATACTCTCCCTTGACTTGCTATACAACCAGCGTAGAGTTTGAGTGTATGTCGAGTTTGTCTACTTCGATATCTCTAGCAATCTTCAAGCTGACAATAAGATCCCCATATTCAGCTTCGTTGTTGCTCACTGGGAACTAAACTTCAGGGCATAGAGGATCTTTGTTCCGTGCAGACCTTGTAACATGATATCGACCTTACTGCCCCCTTAATGAAGGAGGTATTGACGTGGAGTATTTAGATGGGTATGGTAATGATGGGAATCAAGCTACAAGGCCCCTAACCCGCAGTTGAGCTCAAGGACTAAAGGGGCTAGTAAGAGGAATCCTTATGTTTAAACTAACCCTTGCTGTAGCCAAGTACCTCCTTGCCGAATCACCATTAATGCCGTACCGTATGACCACCCATTATTGTGTAGCAATTACTCTCTATTGTCAAGTCGACCAATTACTTAGGCCTCTTTCTTATCGAGAAGCCAAGTGAGAGAGAGAGAGAGAGACTAGACTAACTAGACCATCCTTGCTCAGACAAGCCTATCTGTCCATACTTTTTGTCCACATCTCCTAATGACCCTGCCAATACCGCCTCACCACAGGTACAGTATTACATGTAGAATCTGTAGCACCAATGATTAGTTTCCTTATATATTCATTTTTTCCTTTTGTAACATGTACATTGCCCTTTTAGTAAATGTCCTTTTTGTCTTTTCCCCTTTGGGCAAGTTGCCCTAGTTTGCGAGTATAAATACCCATGTATTAGTAGTTGTAAGATTATTAGATTACCTTCAATACACTTGAGTACTTTATTCCTTGCGTAAACACTACTTGTTTACTCTTGGCATCACTCTTATCCTTTTCCTTAAGCAAGGTTAGCTAGTGAGTAACCTCATTAGACTAATTCGTGCATCATATCCTCTAGAGCTATTCGTAGGTTTGCCCACTATTCTCATTCTTCATTTCTTACCCTTTTCGTACCTTTCCCCATTAACCCTTTTCAAGCTTTCTACAAGCTTAGAGCCATCCAGTAACCAACCTTATCTATTCTTAGTCACAATTCGCATCATCTTGGTATCAAAACGGAGGTTTTGTGTGAGCTGTAGTTAGTTCTTCCTAAGTTCTATTATACTTTATTTTGTGTATAAAAAACAAAGTAAGTTACTGTGTTCATTTAACTGCTGTGTTGTTAATTGTTCACTCTCTGAATTGTTTGTTTGAATTTGAATATATAAGGAAAAATGATAGATCCCAATATGAATGTTAATGCTACTAATGATAGTAGAGTTGTCCACCATAGATAACAATTTCAAGGAACTCCTAGAAGTACTGACGAGAGACTTGATGAGGTAACTAACCTCTTGGTCGATTTAACCCGAGCTGTTCATGCCCTGTTTTTCCGACCCATTGAGGCCATGCAAAACACTCCACAAGTTGCTCAACCTGTTAGAGTTTAAAACCCAGCTTGACCAGTTTGAGGTGGAGGAGTTGACGGACGAGTAAGGTGAAGGATGGATCTAAGAGAACTAAATGAGGAGGAAGAAGAGTATTTTGAAGAGGAGCATGTACAAGTCCCTAGAGCATCCGACCATGTGAAGCTTCGGATTCCAAGTTTCAATGGATTTGGGAATGCTGATGAGTATCTAGATTAGGAAGAAAAGGTGGAGCGTGTATTTGATTACTATCAATATGAGGATTATAAGAAAGTGAGGACTGCTACTGTTGAATTCTTCGGATATACCGCCATGTGGTGGAAAATTTTTCAAACCATGAGAAGAAGAGAGAAGTACCAAGAGATTAACACCTAACCTGAGATGAAGAAAGTGCTCAGAAACTGATTCATGCCAAAAACTTATCTCCAAGATGCATTCATTCGACTTCAGGAGTTAAGATAAGGAGGTCGGACTGTTGATGAATATGTTCAAGAATTGAAAATGCTTATGATAAGATGTGAAGTAAAGGAACCACCTGCCCGAATAGTCTCAAGGTTTATCATTGGGTTAAGAGGAGACATCCAAGACATTATGGAGCTCCAACAATTTGACACAATAGATGAAGTTATTAGGATTGCCCAACAAGTAAAGCGGTAAAGAAGGAGCCGAGTAATAACCAGAATGCCAACTAGTCGACTTAGACAGGCAAGTCATTGGACTCTACCGAATACCGAATCAAGTAAAAGGGTTGATGTAGCGTCAACTCGAACGTATGAGAAGGGGCAAGGGTCTGGCAAGAAGACCAGCCAGATCAAGTACTTCAAGTGTCAAGAGTTCAGACATATGACTACTTAGTGCCTGAATCAAAGTTAGACGTAGAGAGTATAAATGAGGAACCCGAAGAGGAGGTTCTTGTTGAGAATGAGCATGCCGAGAAAAAGTTGATTGAGGAAGACATGTATGCCGAAGACTTGGACCAGCTACTCATGGTTGTCCAACGTATTATAAGTATAGAACCCTCACGAGAGGAGGAGTAGAGAGAGAACCTATTTCATATCAACTGCAAGGTAAATGATCAAACGTGCATCGTCATCATAGATAGTGGGAGCTACACTAATATAGCATCAACCGACCTTGTTTCAAAACTGAGGTTGCCGACTGTTGCACACCCAAAGCCATACAAGTTGCATTGGTTGAGTAAGAAGGGAGCCTTACACGTCACTCAACAAATACTACTATCAATCACTATCAACAATTACTTCAACCAGATTCTTTGTGACATACTGCCCATGTATGCGTCCCATGTGTTGTTAGGAAGACCGTGGTTGTTTAATAGGAGAGTCATCTGTAACGATTACAGGAATACCTACATGCTTGAGAAGGATGATTAAAAGATTATGCTAAATCCAATGCTGCCGAGAGAATTTCATAAGTTACAGATAAAACTTGCTCGTAGATCGAAGAAAGCTTTGATGATGAGTAGAGTCAAGCTCCGAGAGGCCATTATTACCAATGAGCTGACCCTTCTGCTGGTCAGGCGACTACTAGAAATGAAGAGGCAAAATGATTTACCCCAAGAGGTAAAGGAATTGTTGGATGAATATGTCGAACTATTCCCAGAACAGTTGCCAGAAGGGTTTCCCCCGACCCGAAGCATAGAGCACTGCATTGACCTAGTACCCAATGTTGCACTATCGAATAAGCCAGCTTATCATATGAATCCTGAGTAGGCTTCTAAGCTTCAACATCAAGTTAATGACTTGCTGGAAAGAGGATATGTGAGAAAGAGTCTCAACTATTATGCTATGCCTACACTTCTAGTGCCGAAGAAGGATGGAACCTGGTGAATGTGTATTGATAGCCAAGTCGTGAACAAAATCATGATCAAATACAAATATCCGATCCTGAGGCTAGAAGACATATTGGATGAACTGAGTGGAGCTAAATTTTTAGCAAGATTGATCTCAAGTCTAGCTACCATCAAATCTGCATGATGCTAGGAGACGAGTGGAAGACTATGTTCAAGACTTGACATGGACTTTACGAGTAGATGGTCATGTCCTTCGACTTGTCAAATGCCCCGAGTACCTTCATGAGACTTATGAACCATGTGCTGAGACATCTCATCAAAAAGTGTGTCATGGCATACTTCAATGACATCCTGATCTACAGTGCTAACATGCTGAGTCACTACGAATACATCAGAATAATCCTGGATATCCTTCGTGCCGAGAGATTATTTGGCAATTTGAAGAAATGTTGCTTTTACTAGGAGTAAGTGGTATTCTTAGGCAATGTAGTCAGTGGAGGAGGCTTGCAAGTTGATGATGAGAAGATCCGAGCAATTGTTGAATGGCCAACCCCTACTACTTGTGCCAACGTGAGAAGTTTCCATGAATTGGCTTCGTTTTACCAAAAGTTCATCAGGAACTTTAGCACCCTCATTACGCCACTTACTAAATTAACGAAGAAAAACACTGACTTCCAAAGGGGAGAAAGGGAGGAGAGGAGTTTTGTTGAGATTAAGAAAAGATTGACCTCCGCTTCGATATTAGTGCTACCTGACTTCTATAAAATTTTTGAGATAGAGTGCGATGCATTAGGCGTTAGAATAGGCACTGTCCTGATGCAAGAAGGCCAATCAATTGCCTTCCATAGTGAGAAGCTCCAAGGACCCCAATTAAATTACTCTGTGTATGACAAAGAGCTCTTAGCACTAATCCGCGCACTATAAGTATGGCAATACTATCTACTACCGAGAGAATTTGTCATATATACTTACCACAAGTCACTATGGTACCTCCAAAGTCAGACCAAGTTATCCAAGTGGCAGGTGAGATGGGTTGAATTCCTTAAAGGATTCAATTTTGTGATCAAATACAAGCAAGGAAAGAGCAACGTAGTTGCAGATGCTCTTTCGAGGAACAAGAAGGGAAAGATTATAATGACACATTTTCCCTTGATGCAAAGGTGAAGATTAATTGCAATGGTTGTTGCTCATTCATGGCCAATTCATCAAATAGATATAAATAATGCTTTTCTCTATGGTAATCTTAATGAAAAAATTTACATGGTATCCTTATAAGGATATGATAAAGGTCTTAACAATCAAGTTTGTAGGTTAAAAATATTACTTTATGGCCTTAAGCAAGCCTAAGGCAATAGAACTTAGAGATCTCACATTTCTTGGTGAAATATGGCTTTGAACAGTCTTGTCATGATCATTCTCTATTTACTTTACAAGTTGATCAAGATTTTATTGTTGCATTGGTGTACGTTGATGATATCTTGCTCATAGTGTCTAATGATTTCCTTATTACTAATTTGAAAGCTACATTATCCTTTACTTTTACTATTAAAGATTTAGGATTAGCTTGCTACTTTCTTGGTGTGGAGCGTTATAAGACTAATAATGGTTGTCTTTTAAATCAAAAGAAGTTTATCATGGATGTTTTGTTGGAGGCTAGCATGACTGCTGTAAAACTAACAAAAATGCCTTTACCCAATAGATTGAAGTTAAGCAGTGTTATGAGTCATTTACTAGAAGATGATGCTTCATTTTGTTGGCTTGTTGGCAGATTATCTTACATTAATCTAACTCAACCTGATATTAGCTTCGTTATGCACTATTTGAGTTAATTTATGTTGAAACCAAGAGTGCTTGCCTTGCATGTCTTACACTAGTTGAAGGGTATCATTTCATTGGGACTTTTTTTATCCTTCTCATGATGATCTGATACTTGATGACTTTTTAGATTCTTATTGGGTGGCTGACACTTTCGATCATAAGTCCATCACTGGTTATTGTATTATACTTGGTCCTATTTTAGTTTCATGGAAGACTAAAAACCAAACAACTATTTCAACTTCTTCTATAGAAGTTGAATACAAAAGTCTTGCAGCAACCATTAAATAGATTCTTTCAACATCTTACATTCTTCGTGATCTTCAATTTTTTTTTTTTTTTGAGCTTCCACTTGCATTAGACTATGATAAAAAATCTACTCTTTTTGCTACTAACCCTTATCTTCATGTTAGGCCAAGTGCCGAGCCGAACAAGGGAAGGCGATGCCCCTACTTGTTCCAATGAGGCCGTAGACTAAACTAAGCATGTACTTTGTTCTCAGATAGTCAAGAACTACCCAAGGAATAGATTCTGTAATGGTCGTTGTAGATCTATTTAGTAAGATGGCACACTTCGTACCCTACATTAAAACTAACAATGCTTCGGCTATTGCTTCTCTTTTCATACAGGAGATTGTGCAGATATACGGCGTACCGAAAAGTGTAGTCTTCGACAGAGACCCGAAGTTCTTAAGCCATTTTTGGAAAACCTTATGTCATCGGTTGGGAACCAAATTACTCTTTAGCACCTTATGTCACCCCCAAATCGACGGCTAAATAAAGGTAGTTAATCATACTTTAGGTTCACTACTCCAAGCTATTGTAGGCAAAAACTTGGCTGAATGGGACATTTGCCTAACAGTAGTCAAGTTTACCTATAACCAAACCGTACATGACACTACCAAGCAAACCCCCCTTCAAAGTGGTCTATGGATTCAATCTTGAGTTGCCCCTCGACCATGCTCCTATACTCGCACCCGCACAAAAGGACCCCAATGCCTCAGCTAAAGCATAATCCCTTTAGCACATCTATGATAAGATCACTCGGCACATCAACCAGGCTGCTAGAAGAATGCATAAAAAGACCAAGGGTCGGTCAACCAAACAATTTCCATCGGGAGACTTGGTATGGCTACACCTCAGCAAAGAACGGTTCCCCAACAAAAGGAAAAACAAATTATCTACAAGAGCGAAAGGACCTTTTAGAATCCTCTAGAAAATCAGCGACAACGCCTGTAGGTTGGAGCTGCCTAAGGATTATGAGGTTTCTGACACCTTCAACATCATCGACCTCAGTCCATATCACCCTGACAAAGAACTGGGTGAACACCATCCAAATTTGATCCCAAATCTAAAACAACCTGGAGGGAATGATGGGAATCAAGCTACAAAGCCCCTAACCCATAGCCGAGCTCAAGGACTAGAGGGGCTAGTACAACAAATCTTTATGTTCCAACCAACCCTTGCTGAAGCCAAGTACCTCCTTGCCGAATCACCACTAATGCCATACCGTATGACCGCCCTTTATTGTGTAGTATGTCGAGCTGATGATTACTCTATATTGTTGAGTTGACTAATTACTTGGCCTCTTCCTTACCAAGAGGCTAAGAGAGAGAGACTGGTCTGACTAAACCATCCTTGCTCAAACAAACCTATCTATCCATACGACTCGGTCAATGTCGCCTTGCTACGTATACAATATCACATGTAAAATATGTAACACCAATGATTATTTTCCTTGTATATTCATTTTTGCCCTTTGTAACATGTACATTGTCCCTTTAGGAAATGTCTTTTTTGTCTTTTCCCCTTTAGGCAAGTTGCCCTAGTTTGCAGGTATAAATACCCATATTTTTATAGTTGTAAGATTATCAGATTACCTTCGATATATTTGAGTACTTTCTTCCTTACGTAAACACTGCTTGTTTACTCTTGGCATCACTCTTATCCTTTCCCTTAAGCAAGGTTAGGTACCGAGTAACCTCATTAGACCAATTCATGCGTCATATCAAATTGTGCCATGATTCCTCAGAAGTTCCATTGGTGCATTATATCCTCTAGAGCTATTCGTAGGTTTGCTTTCTGTTCTCATTCTTCATTTCTTACCCTTTTTGTACCTTTCCCCATCAACCCTTTTCAAGCTTTCTACAGGTTTAGACCCATTCAGCGACCGGTCTTGTCTATTCTTAGTTACGGTTCACATCAAGTAAGCTCGAGTTGAGGCTCATTCGCTCTAGTGTATTCTGTTATGAAGTATGTGAGCACCTATGCTTTGATTGCTTGTCTTATGGGAAATTAGACTCCATGGGCACTGAGCTTAAAGGAGTACTTCATCATTTGGCCTGAAGAATCAAGCCTTTGTAAAGCTGTTTTAAGCAATACATCTATTAGTATGACAATCGAATATGATTGGAAGTAGGGCCTAAGCTTGCAAGCAATGACTACTACTGTGAGGGTGAACTTTTCTATTTTGGTATATCTAAGCTCAAACCCTTAAAGGATATGGATAACATGGTAGACTAGTTGATGTTCATGATCATCAACTCAAATGAGTATTAAAGATAATGCTTTATTGCTGATCATGAGGTATAAGTACAATTACTCTCCAAGTATTAGTTTGGAGAGTATAGGCGGGGTTGCTAAGAAGTTCTTCAGCTCCTAGAAAGCTTGTTGGCATGTTGATGTCTATTTAAACTCAGTGAGGTGTTTGAGCAAATTGAAAAAATCAACACATTTGTCTACACTTCGAGATAAAAAGCGAATGAAGGCAACTATCCTTCCTATCAATCGTTGGACCTCTTTGACCTTAGTCGAGGCTTACATTTCCTAGATTGCTTTGTTTTAATTAGGATTGGCCCCTATCCCTCACTCTGTGAACATGAAACCAAAAAAAATTGCCTAAAGCAACTCTAAAGAAGCAATTCTGGAGGTTGAGTTTCGTTTGGAAACTATGAAGGGTCTAGAAGATTTCTTGAAGGTCATCGATATGGCTTCTTATGGTTTTACTCTTAGCAATGATATCGTCAAAGTAAACTTAGATATGCCTACCTATTTGTGGTTTGAAGATGTGGATAACCAACCTTTTATATGTAGCTCCAGCGTTCTTTAGGCTGAAAGGCATCACTTTTAGTAATAACTCCTGAAGTCTGTGACAAAGGATTTATGGACTTTATCTTCAAGAGACATCCTAATTTGGTTGTATTCGGAATAGGCATCCATGAAACTGAGAAGTACATGTCCTGATGCCAAATCGATAAGCTAGTTTATGTACAATAGGGGGAAATAGTCCTTTAGGCATGCCTTGTTGAGGTCAGTGTAATCGACACACATGCATCATTTTCCATTTGCTTTCTTAACGAACACCGTATTAGCAAGCCAAGAAGGGTACTTCTCATGCCGAATAAAGCCTGCGCAAAGCAGCTTCTATACTTCTTCCTCGATCACGGCCTGACATTCGAGTGTGACATGTTGCTTCTTTTGCCTAATAAGTTGGATGGCAGGATTGACATTAAGCTAGTAAGTATCCTCAAGAATATGGATGATTGCTGGCATGTCTTCTAGGGTAGATGCAAAGATGTCTAAGTTTTGCTTAGGGAATTCTATCAGTTAGAGCTTATCATTATCTGGCGGCTCAACCCTTATTTTGGTTGTCATTCCAAGGATGTCAAATATCTAAGCTCCAAGTGTCTTTTCTGTAGGTTTGCCCCGTAATGCCAAGGTAGGGGGGTTGCTTGACTCGATGTTCATGACGCTGTTTCTGGATTGCACTTTAAGGTGAAGCATCCTGGAAAGAGCCTGGTTACCTTTAGCTTCACCAACTCCAATGGGGGTCATAAACTTCACTTTGAGATACTTTTAGCTAATAAGCATGTCGAATTTTGTTATGCTTGGTTTGCTAAGGATGGCACTATATGGTGAACATATGTTGACAATGACAAAGTCTATTGACTGGGTAGTGATGTATTCGCCATCGCCTAATCGAACAGGCAAGGTGATGATCCCCTTTGCAGGCATTAGTCTATTACCTCCAAACCCTATGAGGCCATGTTTATACAGCTGAAGGGGCTTGTTGAGCTACTCTTTCATTTGCTTAAGGGCGTTATAGAAGAGTATATTTGTCGAATTTTCACTATTGATGAACATCTTTAGAACATTGAAATAGACAATTTCGGCATTTTATGGCGAGTGTATCGCTATGAGGCAGGTTGATTCGCTGCTCATCTTTTTCAGTAAAGGTTATTGTTGTATCGGTCTTTAGTTTCTTGTTTTTGACAATGTGCACCTCATGGTTGGGAGTGAAGGTAGTTTGGTCTGAGAAGAGGCCAAGTCCGCCAAATATGGTGGTCACCTAATCTCATCGTCCCCTTCGATTCTACTCGTCCGTAAGGGGATTGGCCTGTTGATTGTGAGGCTATTGTTGGTTATCTACTTGACGGTGCTGGATAGGTCATTGAATTTGATTTTTATCATTTGCAATGAAGTGACCGATGTGGCCTTTGTGAACAAGGCCTTTGATTGTGTTCTTGAGAAGGTGAAACTCGTCAGTGTTGTGTCCATGTACACTGTAGTAGTTGCAATACTTCCATGAGTTCATAACGTCTAACATCTCGCGAATGCTTGGTGGTCTAGGGAGCTGTTCTCATACCTCATACATGATTTTGCCCAATGGTGGGATTAAAGGTGTATACAAGGTATAGTCTTTAAACTTATTCTTTTGCTTTTCATGCTTTTCTTGTGGAGGGGGTTGTGGTCTAGGATTGCAATTCCCTAAACAATCCTTTAATGAGATGTAGGTGTTGTTTTCCACCTTAAAGCGAGCTTTGATAACGTCTTCCTGAGCTATGTACTTTTCAATGACCTTCATAAACTCATCCAAGGATTCAAGCTTATCTAATAACACTGTATTGAAGAGCCTTCCATTTAGATTAATGCCTGTTAGGAGTGCCTGCAAAGCCATTCTTGTGTCTAGCTTGGAAACTTGCAACTTTGTTTGGTTGAAGCGCTAAAGATATGCTTGCAAGGTTAAATTGGGGCGTTACCTGACATTATAGAAGAAGGAGGAATCTCTTCATAGGACTCAAGAACAAAGGAAGTGTTGTTAAAACCTACTTCCTAAGTTGTTGAATGAAGCGATGGATGCCTCGAGGAGAGTGTTAAACTAGAGTAAGGTGGCTTTCACTAGTGTACTAAGAAAAGCCTTACACATGATGGTATCTGAGAAGTTATAGAGGCTCATCATTGTCCGAAAGTGGACAAGGTGGTCATTTAGATCAGTAGTGCCATCATAAGTGTTGAGATGTGATCAAGCGAGCCCATAGGGTGTATGTTGCACCAATTGTCATTTGCTTAGCCGTGAGGAGGAGTCGACGGTTGCCTCCTCATTTGGGCACTTTTGAGATGAATTTTTTTAGCAATGTTACATCTTTGTGTGAAGCTATAGTAGACTTATGGTATTTTCTATTTTCTTTGAGCATTTACTAGATGAGTAACCTAAGCTATTAGACTTCAATACTTTTATTTTGAGGTGGAAGTGTCTGATCGCCTTAGCCTTGTTAGGAGGCATTGGTATCCTCCATATGGGAAGCTTGCGGGTTATTGTTTTTGCTTTTAGCCATATTGTCCTAGTGGCCTAAAACGATGGGTGCCAAAATGTTGATCATGTAAAGACCAACCGAGATGTATGGAGTCAGCTGGGCTTAGGCTTCACCTCCTACTCGATACCTACAAAAAAAACCCCTATAGACGAAGCCACAAGGGCTCTCCAATGCTTAAGTCAGCAAGGAGGACCAAGAAAAGCAAAGATAAGCACTAAAGACCTATAGATTGTGCTTACCTAGTATGTATGTATTTATGTGATGGGAGGTTCTACCTCTGCTCTCTAAGGAGAGGGAAAAGAAGAAATCTTCAAGAGTGAGAGAAGGAGGGAACTATCTTTCTTGTTAGCACCTAACACTTTTTATGGGGGTTACCTAAACACATGGCAATCAAGAAGTCACCCGTATTAGCTACCAGCAGACAATACGCTCTGTGGTAGGAGTTAAGCTTTATTGTGAGCAGCATGATGTGGTTGACCAAGATACCAAATCTGCAACTCAGTGATCAGGCAAGAGTAAAGGTACCAAGCATGCTAGCCATACTACGGATTTCAGATGCTCATTAATGAGTTGTAGAGGGTTGTAGATGCTAAGGACAATAGCCGAGCTGAGATGCTAAGGGACGAGTCAATTAACGCTTGATGGGCGAAGAGTTAAGCCTCGAGCTTTCCCCAAACTATCAACGCATGTTAGCTCGCTAGTCGAAGACTTGAACAATTGTTATTTGGCTTGCCAAACAAGTCGTGATGTGGAGGACAGGCTCGCCATTAGTTCATACTCTTCATTAGCACAAGCTTGTGGACTCGCAGGATGGTCGTGGCTTGACATGTGAGCTTGGTGTTCACTCAGGTGTCAGTCAATGCTCCTTATGGTGGGCTTCATAGGCCTTGGTTCTAACAAGAATCAAGTATCAACAAATATCTTTTTCAATATTATTAATTAAACAAGCATACCAAGTAATTGTAAAAAGATCTTATTATATTGTTTAAATTTTCTTTGATATATTTTTTGCCGATAGAATAACTTACAATAGCTTTATATATTAATCCATTATATTTGTAAATTAAGTTGTATGTATTTTGATTCTCAAGTGGACGGGGCATAGTTTAGATATGGAGGTACAAAGCATATAGCTCCCATACTTTGTTTTGTAGCATTTTATTTGATGTAATTATGATATTTTCACCCAAAAAATAATTAAATTTTCAATTAATATATATGCTCCAATAAAATGATGAAAAGTTTATTTTTTTAACTTTTATAAATGCATCGAGTACTCATAATCATTTTATCAAATGTTTAGAATTTTCTTCCTATTGAGCATTATTGATTATGATGAGTGCACTTTAGAAAACAATTTATTTTTCTATATAAGATATATTATAAATGCAATAATAAGAAGTTTACCTAAATAAGGTAAGTCTAGACATCAATCCCTATTGAAAACTTGTGGGTGTAAGGTCAAAATGTGAGGGTAACGTTGTCAAGTCCTATTTCAATTTTCCTTAATTTAACTTATATTAAGCTCAGTCCACTTAATATAAATTACTCAATATTAAATTAAGAAAACGTTTTTCATAAAAAAATGTTTTGAAAAATTGGAGTCACCAACCAATTAAACTGGTAAAAAAATAGGAAAACCCTAATTTGGTTACTGATCCATGAATTTTCTTAAAAAATAATTTTAGAAAATTAACTAGAAAAATTGAGTTTAGGGGTTAACCTATTAAAACTAAGTCACCATGTAAAAATAAAATTAATTAATGAGCTTTAATTTTATATTTTTCTAAAAAAATACTAAAATATGTAAAGATATACATAATATAAATAAAATGAATTTTTTATGATTTTTATTACGAATTTAAAAAAAATTCTTTTTTTTCACATGATTGCTCCGAAGGTGATTACATATTCACTAGTTGAGATCAAAATAACATAGTTCTTTTTTATAAAATATTTAGTGGATGAATTTTTTATTTTTAAAAATCAAGCCAGATTTACGTTTATTTACAATTTATTATTTTAAAAAAAAAACCCTAAAAGATCTAATTTCATGAATCTAGAAAAACCTTGACTAACTAAATCTTTTGAAAAACTCTAGTTAAGATTTTTTATTTTTTTAAAAAACTCACTACATGTCAAAAATCAATTTTTTTTCCAAATCCTATATACCAAATATGCTAAGATACATATCTAGATAAGTATGTTCTTCGAAGATATGGATCTCGAAGAAAAGATACATGAATTTTTCTAAAAAATGTAATTTTACTAAAAATACAATTTATAAAAAAATTCAAATTATCTAACCAAATAATAAAGGATATGACGATTCAAAAAATAACAAAAAAAACTACACTAAAATAACCAATTAGTAGAAATAATTAAATTAACTAATGACATAAAATAATTTTATTATCTCAACAGGTCAAATCGCATGTGGTTGGCGTATTTACCGTAGTGGTCATGATCGTGTGCAGCGTGTCGAGGGCTGTCGACAGTATGCTATTGTGTGTTGTGAGTTCAGTGAGAGAGTCATGTCCGTGAGCTATATGTACAAGTCAATTCAATGAGTGCATTGTGTCCGTAAGTTGTATGTATGAATGAATTCAGTAAGTGAGTCCTATCCGTGTCATATGAGTGAGTGTAGGTCAGTGCAATGGGTAAGGGTCACTGTGGGCATCTATCGTACAAGTGTAGTACGGCTGTTGGAGTGTGGCCGTATAGCAATGTTTGTCATTTGCTGTGTCAGTGGAAGTATAGAAAGTGAGTGGCGTAAGTTAATGTTTATCGTGTGCTATGCGAGAGTGATGATTAAGTGCTACGTGCAGCTGTGTGAGGAACAGTGTCTAGTGCTGCGTTCATGGAGTACTTGTGTCAATGAGTGTAGCAAGTGACTAAGTATGATTGTGTATGGGAAATCGTGTATGGTGTGCAACGTGCAGTATGGGACAGTGAGCTGCTATATGAGTTATCAGTCGAGCGATGGTGTGTTGTGTATGTCTTCATATGTGGCATGCGCTGCCGTAAAGAGTGTTGTGAATGTATCAGGCGATGGTGAATTGTATGCATGGGCTATAAGGGCATAGTGTCAGGGGGGCCATCAAATGTTGTATGTGTATGTTTGTCAATGTCCACACGTATAGCCTTGGTGTGGTGACAGGTAACGAGTTCGTATGTGTTGTAGCGATCAAGTAAGTATGGCCAAGTGAATGTACATGTCGAGTATAAAAGCAAGAGAGGCAAAGGACTGTGTGTTGACTTTGTGTGGGTTAAGAACTAAGGGATGTATAGTGATCGTATTTGTTGGGTTGTGGACTTATGTTTTTGTGATTGTGTAGAGTGTGTGATTAAAAAAAATCGTGTCAAACATCACTGCCGACTCAATATTTATAATACATACTACCAAATCTTTTATATCTTTTAGTTATCGATTTGATCTCAACAAACCCTAAATACGAAAAATATGATAATGATTCTTTAAAGATTTAACCTAATTTCTAAAAACCCTATCTTAATTTAAGCTTTCTATTTTTCTAAGCCTAACTCAATCCAATTTGATTTAACCTAATAATCCACTTAATAAATCCTAAGTCTATTCTAGCCTAATATAAATTAGATAAAAAAAATCCACTTTATATCAGACTAGACTAAAATATTTTAATGAAGCCCGATTCTTTAACAACTTAAGAATTTATTAAATTGAACACTCACATTTATCCAATTCGATCCCAAGCGACTTGAGTCAAGTCGATTCAATATGGCTCGACTTCGATATGACTTAATACTTTATTTTTATTTATTATTTTCATTTTTTTAATTTTAACTTTTTATTTTTTATATTTCTGGCTCAATAAAACTACTAAAATAAAACGGCAAAAATGAGGTGTCTATAACTATCCCTCTTTATAATGAGTTTGATTAAAACTTCACTACAAAGACAAAAGAGATAACTATTTTTTCTAAACCCTACTTTAAACTAATAGAATGACAATTACTGACTTGAATGGTCAGCTAATCTGTATTTCGTCTTGATGAAGGATATTGACTTGAAAGGTCGATGTAAAGAATAACAGTCCATCTTGAAAAGGTTTGGGTAAAGGAATAGGAGGTCCATCCTGAAAGGACGGCACAAAGGGAGCCTATCTTGAAATAGCAAGGTAAAAGATAAGGAGACCTATCTTGAAAGGATAGGGCTAAAGATTTAGGGTGCCTGTCTTAGAAGGATATTCCAAGTGATTAAAGGGGCCTATCTTGGAAGAATAGGGCAAAAGATTTAAGGTGCCTATCTTAGAAAGATTAGGTAAAAGTTTGGGGTACCTATCTTGAAAAAATAGGGCAATAGTTTAGGGTATCTATCTTAAAAGGATAGAGCAAAAACCACTGTAGGTCAATTAACTTGTTTTGGTTTGGTGGATGATCTGAAGAGGATAGATCTCTTCGAGATTTAGAGAAAAAAAAAAAAACTTGTTTTGGTTTAATGGATGATCCGAAGAGAATAGATCTCTTCGAGATTTCAAAAAAAAAAACCTCTTTTGGTTTAGTGGATGATACTTTTAGGATCATTATACCTAGAAATGGAGAGTTTCATAGATAGCAACCAATCAACATACCTCATGTTGACTCCCGATATTCACTCATTCAATCGGTAGAATATCACCAAAGCATTTCCTTTTCTTTTTTATTTTTTCTTTTTTCTTCTTTCTTTTCTCTCTTTTTTTATTTTTTATTTTTTCTTTCTTTCTTTTTTCTTCTTAGAATAAGGTCTTCTTCATGATTGAAACCTTTTGCTTAACTGTACGATGCTCATGCCTTGATTTTTCTTTTATCGTCATTAAGTCTCAATTTCCACCTCTCTATGATTCTTGAAAAATAAATCTCTTTTCGAAAGAAACAAGATTAAATCATTAAGAACATTCGATTTCAATTTATTTAGTGACTTAAATTCACTGATAAATGTTTGGTGTTTAAGTGTATGAGGCTAAGAAACATAGCATACAAGTGTTTGTTGGTCGATGACCATTCGAATTCAAGAACATTCATGGACATCAACTTTACTTATAAACAATTCAAGATTAACCATAAACAATTCTCAAGAAAAATTGGAATCTTTATTGAACTTAATTTTCATAGATAATACAACTTGATTGCATTTGAATTCATAGGTCCCCTTAATTCCAGACCATCCATTTCTGTCAACACTAATGCACCTCCTGATAACACCCTTTTCACCACATAAAAGCCTTCGTAGTTCAAAGCAAATTTACCCCTAGGGTCTTTTGCATTTGGCAATACTTTCCTCAACACTAAGTCTCCTTCCTTGAAGTACCTCGAGCGCACTTTCTTGTTAAAGGTTTAGATCATATGTTGTTGGTAACATTAACCATGACATATTGCAACAAACCTCCTCTTACCTAGAAAATCCAAATGCTCCATTTGCTTCTTCACTTACTCTGCTTCATCGAGCTGAATTTCTGCTAGCACTCGAAACGAAGGTATTTCTACTTTCACCAGTAGTACCGCTTCAGTTCCATGTACTAATGAATAAGGTGTTGCACCTGTAGAGGTTCTAACTGAGGTTTTGTAAGATATGAGAGCAAAGGGAAGTATCTCATGCGAATCTCTATAAGTGATCACCATCTTCTCAATAATCCTCTTGATGTTCTTATTAGCGACTTCCATTGCCCCGTTCATTTGAGGTCGATACGGAGTTGAGCTTCTATGATTGATCTTAAATTGGTTGCACACTTCAACCATCAGCTTGTTGTTCAAATTTAACCCATTGTCTGTAATAATGGACTTAAGCATACCATATCTTGCAATGATATCTCTTTTAAAAAATCTGACTACCATTCCTTTAGTCACCATAGCATACGATGCTACTTTTACCTACTTAGTAAAGTAATCAATCACCACTAGAATGAATCTATGCCCATTCAAAGCGGTTGGTGAAATTAATCTAATCATATCTATCCCCCATATCGAGAAAGGCCAAGGAGTCGACAACACATGCAATTCTTGGGGAAGAGTGTTAATTCTATTAGCATATACTTGACATAGATGACAATGCCTTACGTGCTTGATACAATCTAATTCCAATGTCATCCAAAAATATCCCATCCTCTTAATCTTCCTGGCTAACATGTATTCATTCATGTGAGAACCATAAACTCCTTCATGCACTTCTTTCATAAATTTCTTAGCTTCCTCTTCATCTACACACCTTAGTAATGTTATATCAAGTGATCTTTTATACAACGTAGCTCTACTTAATAGGAAATGAGTAGCCAATCACCTTATGGCTTTTCTGTCTTTTCTATCAACTTCATTAGGGAACTTCCTTATTTGAGGTAACTTTTTAATACTATAATACCATGGCTTCCCCGATTCCTTCTCTTCAATGGCCAAACAAAAAGCCAGTTTTTCTTCCACCTCAATCTTCAGGGGCTAAATTTCTATCCCATCCGTGACTTTCACCATCAACGCTAATGTGGCTAATGCATCGGCCAATTGATTATAAGTTCTTGGAATGTAAGCGAATGAAATTTCTTGGAACTTTTCAGTTAACCTTCCTAAATGCTCGTAATAAGATATCAACTTCTCGTCTTTCATCTTATACTCTCCTAAGATCTGGAGAATTATAAGAGAAGAATCTCCATACACTTCAAGCCCCTGTATCCCCATGTCTAGCGTCATTTTAAGTCCTAAAATGCAAGCCTCATACTCTGCTATATTGTTTGTATATGGAAATGCTAACCTCGCTGCCACAAGGAAATGATTACCCTCAAATGATACCAGTACTACTCTTATTCCACATCCAAACACATTGGCTGCTCCATCAAAATACATTCTCCATTCCAATTTCTCACTACTTAATTCATTCACCACCATCATATTTTCATTAGGAAACTGAGCTTCCGAACCATCATCTTCATCTTCTAATGGGTATTTTGCCAATTGATCGACCACTGCTTGCCTTTTGACTGAACTCTAATTTACGTATTTGATGTCAAATTTAGAGAGCGACATCTACCACTTCGATATTCTCCCGATCAATGCTGGCTTTTTTACTAAATACCTCAATAAGTCATGTTCTGAGTAATAAAGAGTATACTGCCTAAGCTTATGCATTACCCATATTAAAGCACAACACGTTCTTTCCACCTCTGATTATTTTTGTTTGCCTTTTGTAAACTTCTTACTCAAGTAATACATAAGATGCTCTTTTTTGCCCATTTCATCTTTCTACCCCAGCATACATCTCATTGCTTTAGGAAAAATCGTCAAGTAAAGAATTAATGGCCATCCCGGTGTAAGAGTGACTAATACCGAAGGATTCATGAGATACTCCTTAATTTCAGTAAATGCTTACTCACACTCTTCATCCCATTCTATCGCTGCATTCTTCCTCAAAAGTTTGAATAATGGCTTACATTTATCGGTTAGCTGCGATACAAACCGAGCAATGTAATTCAAACTCCCCAAAAATCCTCGTACTTCTTTTACAATCTTCGGTTCAGGCATGTTTATGATTGCCTTGACTTTATCTAGATCTACTTCAATTCCTTTTCTACTAACTATAAAACCTAATAATTTGTCCGAGGTTACTCCAAAGGTGCACTTTTCTGGATTCAGCTTCGGTTGAAACTTCCTCAACTGCTCGAATAGTTTACACAAAACATCAACGTGATTCTCACCATTCTTGGATTTGGTAATCATATCATCTACATAAACTTCGATTTCCTGATGCATCATATAATGAAACAAGGCTACCATAACACGTTGATAAGTTACCCCAATGTTCTTCAACCCAAAAGGCATTACGTAATAACAAAACGTTCCTTAAGTGGTAATAAAGGTGGTTTTAATTTTATCTTCTTCTGCCATCTTGACTTGATTATGTCCTGAGAAACCATCCATAAACGAAAAAAGATGATTTCTGTCATGTTGTCCACCAATACGTCAATGTGTAGTAAAGGGAAGTTATCCTTAAGCATCACCTAGTTTAAATCACAGAAGTCCACACATACCCTAACTTTCCCATTTTTCTTCAGTATTGGCAATACATTGGCTACCCATTTGAGGTAATCAAACACTTCTATGAACTCAACTTGTAGTAATTTCTTCACTTCTTCTTTTATTTTAAGTAGTATATCTAGCCTAAACCGCCTAAACTTTTGCCTTTTCGGTTTAATATCTTCTCTTGTCAACAACTTATGAACTACGAAGGACAAATCCAAACTGGGCATGTCCTCAAAGGACAGTGAATATGTCCAAGTATTCTGATAATAATTGTGACAACTCTTGTTTTTTATCATCTACTAAATTACCTCCAATTTTCAAGTTTCGCGGATTCTCTTGCATCCCTAAATTAATCACAATTATTGGTTCATCAATAATCACTCTACCCTGTTCAAATCGACACCAACTTTCTTGTATTTCACTTGGAGTCTCAATATCATCTCCGATGTTTGACCCAGCAAAGCAGAAGGTGATACTGGTACTTTCATCGCTTATATGTACGGGATATCCATTTTGTTCACCATTTTTATCAGATCTGAAGAGTAAATGAAAAAAAAAAAGCAAAAGGATAATGAATAAATAACAAAGAAGAATTGGAAAGAAAGGAACCAATTTTATTGAATGAATTCAAATTGTTTAAAAGAAAAGGCCAAACTAATCGGACTAATTATGAATTCAAATGCTCCTAATTAATCTAATAGTACTCTTCTAAAGAGACCTATTAATGAGAATGGAAAACCAATTGGACAAGGAAACTGAGACACCAATATCTTTCTCATCGTCTGGACTAATGCTGTATTGCTAAGCTAAAGCCTTGGTAACCTAACTACTTTGGGTTTTTGAACACATACTGGTACTAGGAATGTCTGACAGATGTCTAGAAAATCCATACGAGCATGGTACAGCTGATCTCTTCTCTTCCTTCTAGTTTTGGCCTTCATTTCTTGAATATCCCCTTTAGTAGGCTCATATCCAAGCCTAAACGTTCGAATCTACTGCTTAGGTTGTTCTGAGTGACCTCATACCCCTTGTCTTGACACTTCAATCATGTTAACCTCATAAAAAATGTGCAATCTTGGTTTAAATACTTCAATGGTGATCATATTGATTGAGCATCCATGATCCAGCAAAGGATTATTGCCCACATTAGGAGCAGGAGTCTAAATGAAATCTAATCAAACCAACTTGGCATCAATAAGATCCTGGATCTTATGTTTGAGTCTCTAACATTAGTCCATAGAATGCCCCACTTACCCTAAATGATAGTTATAATGGAGCTCTAGGTTGTAGTTTCTTGGTCTTTGTTCCTCCTTCAAAATTTCAAATGTTAAGAGATTCTCCTTCCTTAGTCGTACAAAAACCTAGCTTAGAGGAATGGGGATATGAGTAAACTATCTCCTTTGCGAGCAGTTATTTTGATTCGAATTCGATGGGGGATTAGATCCTCCTGTCATGGCTACCGAGGTTATAGGTCTAATAAGGTTGCCAATATTGACAACGCTTACAATAGCTTCTTTGGCTTTGTTGGAAAATCTCGCGAGAGACATCTTCTTCTCAGTTGTTTCAGAATTAGGAAGCCTTCCAGTAGCAATAGTTTCCTCAATTCAACACCCTAAGGCTACAATTTCTGTAAAGTTAGAGGCAGGGTGTCTTACCAGATGTTGGTAATACAGGCTTTTTGAGAGTATCGATGAAGGCAAAAGTCAGATCCTTCTCTATTAAGGGTAGAGTCACCCTAATTGCCATGTCCTTCCATATCTAGGTATACTTCTTAAAGCTTTCGTTAACTTTCTTTCGCAGATTATTCAAATCCTACATGGATGGGGCCACCTCGATATTAAATTTATACTAGTTGTAGAAAGCCTAAGCTAACTTATCCCATGTGTCAATCTCATTCAAATCTAGTTGGGCATACCAAGTTAAAGCGGGTTCAGTCAAGCTATCTTGAAAAGTTTGGACCATCACCTTATCATACTTTGCATATTTTCCCATTTTTCTAATGTACAACCTAATGTGAAGCTTTAAGCAACCAGTTCCATCATATTTCTTGAATTCTAGAATTTTAAACTTTTATGGGAAATCATCATCTTCATATGTCAGTAAGTTGATCATTCCCATCTACTTAAGCCCATTAACCATTTCTAAGGTTTTCATCTTCTTAGTCAACTTCTACATAAACTTCCTTTCCATCTCTCGGTGTTTTTCCTCAATCTCTTTCCTCTATGTCTCAACATCGAGAATTGATTTAGCATCTTCCAATTCAGGGGGAGGGGTCGCTTCTGCATTCCAATTCAAGTTGACTTGAGATCCTTATCTATCATTGAGAATTCCAATAGCCTGAGTGAGAGCTTCGATTTATTCAACTATCTTGTTCATATTCTCTTCCAAGGTCGCAACTCTCAAGTCGGGCTCAGTCTGACTAACGTTTCCAATACCTTGAGTTGATATTCTTGCTTTAGAATGAGTGAATATCAAGCTTCTAACTAAGTTTGCTCGTTTGGGCGTTATCTTCAAAATCATAAATGAAAACCCGAGTTTTAAACATCTTTGTAAGCTAAAATTTTTTTTTTTCATTTTTTTATTTTTTGTTGTTTGCTTGTTTTCTTTTTTTCTTATTTTTGATTTTTTTCATTTTTTATTTAAAAGGAAGCTATCAAAAAAAGAAAAAAAAATGAGTAAAAGACTGGACAATCAATAAAGGTTTTTATTTAATAGAGCTACAAATTTATTAATAATCATAAAATCAAACCTATACAACGGACTAAAAGAAAAAGAGATAAAGTCCTAAGTAATCTTTCTAAAACAAAAAATCAAACCCTATATCTATAAGAGCCGATGGATTTGCTTAGGAAGGGTTTTACGAGATTGATGCCGACCTGACTTTCCATATCTATATTATATCTATATTACATAAAACATGAAATGACGCAACTATTTACAACGAAACTATTAAATTTACAATAAAGCTGGATATGATATTAATAATTTTGTAGCTTTTTCAAATTTTTTTTTCGAAATTACACAGCTTTTTACTCACTAAAAAACAATAAAAATAAAACACATATAATATAAGAAATAAAATAATCACATAGAAACAAGTATAAAAAAAGTCAACTATAAAAAAATTGTAGTATGCTACACACGCATGTAATGCAATAGGAGTCAGTAATGAATAAATTACAAGAAGTATTATGAACCCATGGTCAGAGAGTACCCTTATATATATATAAGTAAATCCAAAATAAGAACTAAAAAGAAATGAAACTCGTGAATACTTATATATAAGGGTTATTGATATTTTACTTCCCCTTTTTTGAAAAAGAATGACAAACCAATCGTAGATTGATCAAGATTTTCCTATAATTTAAAAATGACTACTCCCCTTTTTGAAAAGAATGATGCAGAAGGGTAAAGTCTACAAGTTTTAGGCTTTGTAGCTTCAAGGATTTCCGGAGAAAAACCTAGTAGGCTACATCAAAGCCTAAGTGAGCTAGCCTATCACCACCAAGTAAAGGTAAAAAACCCTAACAACCTAAGGGTTATGCAATGGCGGCCAACCCTAAGTTCTTAAGGTGGTCCAAGTCCGACTACATCTAAGCATGCAAATGATTATTAAAATAAACACCCCCCACCCCACCCCCCCAAAAAATCTAAGCCCATTGAGCCGGGTTTTTCTTAAAGCCTGCATCACTAAAAATCAGTTAGTACAACTATAATATAATAAAAGAAAAATAATACAAAAAGCCCATCAATTAATTTTCAATCTTTACATGGCTAGCCCACTAGGCTCTCCAGTGGAGTTGCCAATTCTATCGAACTCTATTTCAATTTTCCTTAATTTAACTTATATCATACCCAACCCGCTTAATATAAATTACTCGACATTAAATTAAGAAAACATTTTTCTTAAAAAAATGTTTTGAAAAGTTGGAGTCACTAATCAGTTAAACTAGTATAAAATGAAATTAGGGTTTTCAGGCCATTAATCCACAAATTTTCTTATAAAATAATTTTAGAAAATTAACTAGAAAAATTAAGTTCGGAAGCTAACCTATTAAGATTAAGTCGCCATATAAAAATAAAATCAATTAATGGGCTTTATTTTTATATTTTTGAAGAAATACTAAAATATGTAAAGATATACAAAATATAAATAAAGTGAATATTTTATTACTTTTATTTCGAATTTCAAAAAAGAAAAATTTTATACGGTTGCCTCAAAGGTACTTACGTACTTGCTAATCAAGATCAAACCAATGTAATTATTTTTTATAAAATATTTAGTAGGTGTATTTTTTATTTTTGAAAATTGAGACAAATTTATGTTTATTTACAATTTATTATTTAAAAAAACCTAAAAGATCTAATTTCATATATCTAAGAAAACCCTAACTAACTAAATCCTTAGAAAAACTCCGATTAAGATTTTTTATTTTTTAAACAAACTCATCACATGTCAAAAATCGATTTTTTTTCTAAATCCTATATACCAGATATGCTAAGATTATCTGGATACGTATCTTCTCTGAAGATATGGATCTCAGATAAAAGATACGTAAATTTTTCTAAAAAATGTAATTTTACTAAAAATAAAATTTATAAAAAATTCAAATTATCTAACAAAATAACAAACGATACGATGATTCAAAAAATAACAAAAAAACCTACACTAAAAAAATGAATTAGTAGGAATAATTAAATTAACTAATAAAAAAATAATTTTAAAGAAAATAATTTTATTACCTCAACAAGTCAAATCATGTATGGTCGGCGTATATATGGCAGTAGTCGTGATTATGTGCAACATGTGTGTCATGATCATGTGCAATGTGTCGGGGGCTGTCAACAGTATGCTACTATGTGTTGTGAGTTCAGTGAGTAAGTCATGTTTGTGAGCTGTATGTGCAAGTGAATTCAATGAATGAGTCATGTCCGTATCGTGTAAGTGAGTGTAAGTCAAGGCTATTGTGGGTGTTTGTCATGCAAGTGCAGTACCGTCATTGGAGTATAGCTGTGTAGCAATGTTTATCATATGCTGGTCAGTGTGAGTACAATAAGTGAGTGGCATAAGTCAGTGTTTGTCATATGCTGTGCGAAAGTGATGATCAGGTGTTGCATGCAACTGTGTGTAAGGAACAGTGTCAAGTGCTACGTCCGTGGAGGGCTTGTATTAGTGAGTGTAGTAAATGACCAAGTATAATCGTACATAGTAAATCATACGTAGTGTGTAACATGCAATGTGGGACAGTGAACTATTGTATGAGTGATCAATTATGCGATGGTGTGTTGTGTATGTCTTCGTGTATGGCGTACGCTAGCATGAGGAGTGTAGTGAATGTATCAAACGGTGGTGAATTGTGTACGTAGGCTATGAGGGCATGGTGTCAAAGGGAATCTCGAATGTTATATATGAGTGTTTGGGGTCAAGGGGGCATCAGTGTTCGGACATATAGGCTTGACGTGGTAACAAGCAGCAAGTCCATGTGTGTTGTAGTGATTACGCAAGTGTGGCCAAGTGAATGTGCAAATCGGGTGTAAAAGCGAGAGAGGCTAATAGGAATCAGCCTACAACAACCCTCTTACTAAGGCCGAATTGTCAAAAGCCGAGATAAACCAACCAGAAGTTGAAGCCAACCTGTCATAACCCGAAGATGACCTGTTCTTGCTGAGGCCAAACCAATGACCAAAGGCTGAAGGGAGGAAAAGGAACCATCTAACATCAAGCTTTTCATCTGTCGAGACAACAAGAAACCAAACGACCAAAGCCCCTAAGCTAAAGAACAGCTCGGCATAGCTCAATAAAGCAAGTGCCAAGCAATCCATGAGTGCAGCAACTGTGGGCCGACCTTACTGGGAGCTCAAGCAAGCATAACAAGACTTCCAAACATCCTACCCCTACTCGAACACCCGACTGCTAACCGACCCCTACTCGAGCCCATAGATAGCTCGAATGACTACATGCTAACCACTTTGTTAAATGCACAGTTTTGTATACTCTGTAAATGTTTTCTTATTTCAATTATGGGTCATTCTTTAAGGTTTAAGGCCTTTTATATTATTTACAGTTTTGCTACTACGGTTTTAGGACTTGCTATAAATAGCAAGTATTGTAATTATCAAGGATAGTGAAGAATATTCAAATAGAAAATTAAGACTTGAACGTTCCTTCTTGAGTAAAGGACATTCTTGAGCCCCTTTGAGCTAGCGTTTCGGATTATTGAGTACCAAGTACTTTTTAATCTTTCTTACGTTCTTATCAATCTTTCCTTTAAGATTGTAGTGAACCCTTCATTTGAGTGAGTTAGTGAGTCGTCTCTAACCTCTCATTTGAAACCCGAGTGACATTTAGTGTTCATGAGTTATATCGAACCCTATTTCGAGCTCAACCCCTTGATTTTGTTTGTGCCTTGATGTGTGATATCCATACACATTCGCAGTCAAAACCCCATTCTCACTTCCCGTTCCTTATTCCCATTTGAACCCCATTGGCATCCGAGACCACTGTGTGGATTACACATTAGCTTCGTTGGTATCAGAGCTTTGGGGAGACACACGTGTTAGTGTTTTTTGGAGTTTGATTCATGGTTTGAACATTTCTATTAATCATTTTTCTTTGGTAAATTCTATTGTTTGCGTTCTTAACAGTAATTTCAATAGTCAATTTTAGTTAATGTAGTGTTTGTTAGCCATAGGTAGCTACAGAAATCAAGTAATGGTAATTTCTGGGTTGCTGTTAGTTGTATTTTGTTAAAGTGGTATTGGTGGAATCATCTTAGTAGTAGTTCCAAGTTAAGTACAATTTGAGTGTGTTACAAATTTTTTAAATTTTCTCTCTTTGAAATTTATTATACGGACCACAATGTCGGAAGATAATGTCAATAATAGTGGAGACAGTCCTCGCGGAAGCTTAAGGAGACACATTGATAACATGGAATACCAAATTCAAAATCTCACTTATTTTATCCAAGAACTTACTAGATTAGTTAAAGGCCATAGACATGCTGGCTGAGGTGAAAGGAGGGAACGGACACCCCTCAGTAGAAGTGACTCCAATGAGTTTGATAATGATGCAAGATAGCAGGGAAGAGCTACCGAACCGAAGAGAAGAGAAAACCAACCCTAGCCGATGGGAAGCAATGATAGGAGCATCGATTCCGAGGTAAACCAAAGAGCCCAAAGAAGAGAGCCAAGGTCGAGAAGGGATATGGCCAAGCAAAGCTCCAATAGAAGTGGCCGATCAGAGGTGAGTGTAAGCCCCAAAGTTCAGCCAAGTAACCGTAGGATTGAACTTAGAACCCAAGGTTTAGGGCGATCGGTTAAAAGATCCGATCAAACTCAAATTATAAACTATTGAGAAGAATATTAATAAAAATGACCTCATAAACTTAAATTTAAGAAAATAAGTAGTAAAATAGGAGACTATAAAATTTTCAAATTTTAAGCATAATAACTGCTAATTACCAAAAAGGCGAAAAGTGTAATATAATAACTAATAAATTATTAAAGATAGATTATATGTATACTAAAAATTTTAGAATGACCAAAATAATATTTAGGAATGTTCATGTGTACCCCACATGTATTTACGTGTAGATAAAAATACGCGTAATTACTAAAATTGGCCGAAAACTAAGCAAATAATTAAAGAAAATTATAAAATAATTGAGGAAAAATCAGAAGGGTATGGAATGATGTAAACTTGGTCGTAGCATGTCAGGATAAGGAAAAGAAAAATTAACCAATAAGAATTAAGCAACACAAAAGCCAAAATTTAAGGGATAAAGTAATTGTCTTATCTAATTTAATGCACAATAATTACACTAAAGCCCTATAAATAGCAGGAAAAATCCAGGAACTCATTTGGACAGTTGGGAATCAGAAAAAATTAGGGAGAGTCGAAAATTGAGAGAAAAATTCGGTTTAGAAAAAAATTAGAAAAATCTGTACAATTAGGGCTTCTAAAGGGAACCCCCACCAGACGAGCAGCTGGAAGCGGACGGCCACCACCACCACACGGTGGTGGCAGCGCCTAGGCCGGCCGACAAGGCCACGGCGGCCCGCGGTGGCCGGAGCCACCCAAATCGGTGAGTCTGATTTCCAGCCCAATTTTGTGAAAATTTGTAAAAATAGTAATTATAATTAGAAAATTATGAATTTTGTTATTCTGAGATATTTTTGTATGTAGTTTGTAGGAAAAATATTATTTTGATAAAATTATGTTCCGTAGTATATAGTCCCTAAGAAATTGTGCAAAACCGAGCATGATTAAACCGGAAATTAAATAGGCTTAGGGATGTAGTTTGGGGCTCAAAATTTTTCTGTAGGATGCTCATGTGACATAGAACAGTGCTATGAATCCCTTTTTCAAAAATTAATTTTCGAAATTTTTAGATAATTTTTAGGCTCTAAAAAGAGGCATAAAATGGGTAATTTAGGGTTAATTATGTAATTAAATGATTAATTTCTGATTTAGTGAATAATTACATGTTTTAGGATGTTAAGATCTGATGGAGTATGATACGTATAGCATTTAGGGTGTTAGATGTAATTATTAGGTTAATTATGTAGTAAATTAGTAATAGAAAAACATAGTAAATTATGAGTTAATTTTGTAAATTAGAATAATTAGGTGTAAAACCTGATCTAGGATGAATTTAGACATTTTGAAGTGATAATTTATGTTAGAGATGGTAATTAGGGTAATAGAAATATTAGAAATGCATTATATGCATAATATGTAATAATGCATAATGTGTAATTTTTGAAAATATAATAAATAGAAAATATTAGGATAAAAATTGATATTATATAAATAATAGGGATATATAATAAATCTGATAAGAAACTTGAATTTATGTAATTATATGAAAAATGTAAAAATTTCTCACATTATGAGTAAATTCGGTACACAAATAGGGATTTAAGTGTACCGGATGGAATAAAATACTGACTAGGGGTAATAATGGTATATAGGAGATCGGGAAGTAATGTGATTAATTTCACATTATAGGTTGAAACGGATTTTTAGGGTTGGAATCTAAAACATTACTTAAAAATCGAACTAAAAACCTGGTTCAGAAATCGATGCGAAAACCGAACCTAAACCTAAACCTAAACCTAGAATAATTATAAAAGACTTAATACCTAGATAATTAGGCATATTAAACCGTAAAAAAAACCTAACAATAAGCATTATAGGATAAAACGAACCTATAACAGTTATATGAAAAGCTGAAACCACGTTCGTGTTATAGGGATAATCGGCGATGGCCTGAGTAAATCGGACCTCGAGTGAGCGAGCGAGGAGTCGAGGTAAGTTGGGATTAATACGTTGCTGTATTTTGGGAGGCTTAAGATTATGCTTGGTTGTGCTTGTTAGATAGTTGAATGTATGCATGTGCTTGATTATGGGTGATGCCATGATTCTGTTTGTTGCTCTGCACATATTATATGAATTGTATGAAATGATCGATCGCCCTAAATTGGACTTAATTAAATATACGACCAGTAATCATAATTGAACATGCATGGCAACCCGTTAGGAGATTTAGGACTCTCCGGCCAAATACCGACCCCTTCGGAAGGGATAGCGCAGGATTGCAAAATGGTCCCTTCTTCATCCTCAGTCGAACTAAGTGACAGGAGAGGAGGTGGCGGCGGGGGTGAAGACAGTGGTTCGAAGGTAGTCGCGGGAGGAGCAAGGTCTCCATTACACAAGCCTGGGTTTGGTCGTGAGCTGTTGCATTAACGGTAACTCCTCAACCCGGATTAGAGCGGGCGCAATTTCTCTAATCTCACGACGGGCCGGACAACGTCGTGCGATGGCATTTGCTTGCACATGCATTGCACCTAATAAGTGATTGAAAACCTTGTTGTGTGTATGGTATAGTTTTAAGTCCTCCGTCCTAACTTACTGAGCTGTGGTTGCTCACATCCCTATAGACATCGTGCAGGTGCTGGCTAAGAAGCGGCAACCAATTACTCCGAAGCTAGCAACTGCTGGATCCTAGGGAGTGAGGAAAAACATTGAAGAATAAACACATATTTTAAGGTCTAAGTTTTTATTTTAGAATTATTTTTCATTTCCGAGTGATGTAATAACTAGGGAATATACTATAAAGAAATGTTGTAAACTTTAACTGCAATAATTGAATGATAACATATATATATAATTCCTCACTTTTATAGGTAAATGATTTATTTAAATTACAAATTGTCTACTTCAAAGCGGGTTAGTTGTGGACGCCTTGTGTAGATCAGGTCTAGGATAGCGGTTGTGAGGCCAACTTCTATCTTAGGGTGGTTTACACGGCGGGGCTGTTACGACTCTGCCGCTTCGGGGCGTGACAGTGAGCTAACCAGCTTTGAATGCAAGGAATGAACCCCAAGCACTTGGCCGATGACTTGATAATATCAAGCTTAAACTGTCGACCTTTAGTCGAAGTAGCCGACTTAAAGAGTTCCATGACCGAATTCCCTCAGTCGAGAAGTTGTTCAAATGCTACGAGTGTGATGACCGAATAATAAGATACAGTTGGTACATTTGTTCGCCCCAGAGGGGTAGTTCCTCTAACGATGCCTGAATACTACTTTCGCCTAGTCGGTGAAGCTACATCCTCGCCTCTTCTCTTGGTGGCATTTCCCTTAAGTTAGCTTCATTATCCCTTGTTGAATATGCAAGCCTTTGGTGGGATAAATTGGTCGCTAAGCAAGATACTGAAGGAGAGGAGTCAATCAGAACTTAAAGGCTTATGAAGAGGTTGATAAATCAGTACTTTGTGTTGACCTACTTCAAGCAAGAGATGCTCCATGCTTTCTAGCACCTGAGGTAAGGAAGAAACATGGTTGAAGAATACTTACAGGAGTTCGAAACCCTGATGACAAGATGTGAGATTACTGAGCCACAAGACCGCACCATTGCTAGGTTCCTGAGTAGACTCTGAGACAATATTTTCAACATAGTTAAATTGTAACTGTTCAACTCTCTAGACGAGCTAATCAATTTGGCGCTGAGCCTGAGGGTATGAAGAAAAGAAAAAGCTCGAGAGAAGAATAGAGAAAGGAGAGCCTAGCTAACCTGACTAGGCTGAGACTAAGAAAGTAGAAAAGGAGAGAGTACCAAACACCAAAGCTCGAGAAGTTAAGTGCTTCAAATACTTAGGCTTCGGACATATTGCCTCCAATGCCCGAACAAGAGGGTAATGATTTTGAAGGGTGAAGGACCCAGTGCTCAAGTAGAGAGCCATAGTGATGAGAGCTCTAAGAGTAAGGAAACGATAAACGTCTACCCCGATGAGGGAGAACCTTTGGCCCTGATGAGCAGACAAGCTAGTATGACAGAAGACTCAAGTCAAAGAGAGAACTTATTTCAAATCCAATGTTTGGTGAATGGGAAGACCTGTTCCCTAGTAGTTGATGGAGGTAGTTGCACCAACATCGTTTCTGTCGAGCTAGTAAAGAAGATGAAATTGTTGACTTACTCGCATCCCCACCCATGTGAACTGAAGTGGTTTAATGATAAGGGTATAGTCCATGTACATAAAAGAGCTCAGAGAACATTCAAGGCCGGACAATACAAGGACGAGGTTAACTTCAACGTGATACCTATGAATGTAACAAATCTACTTCTAGGCTAACCATGGGAGTATGATTGAAGAGTGATTTGCGACGATTTCCTCAATATCTACACGGTTTGAAAGGATGGGAAAAGTTATTGCTTGACCCCTATGAATGTAGAGGAGATCCAGAATAATTCAATGCCCATGGTAAAGAGAAAGGGGAAGAGGAGCCTATTCGGCATCCAGGCCCGCACTCATAACCTAAAGTTGAGGACGACTTCTTTTTAACCCCGCGGTGATGATAGGAATCAACTTGTGACGACCCTCTTGCCGAGGCTGAATTGTCAAAAGCCATGATGGACTAACCAGAAGCTGAAGCTAACCTATCATAACCCAAGGATGACCTACTCTTGCCAAGGTCGGACTAACGACCAAAGTCCAAAGGGAGGAAAAGGAACCATCCAACATCAAGCTTATCGTCTATCGAGACGATAAGAAACCAAACAACCGAAGCCCCTAAGCCAAAGAACAACTCAGCATAGCTCAATAAAGCTAGTGCCAAGCAATCCACAAGTGCAGCAACTGTAAGTCAACCTCATTAGGAACTCAGGCAATTACAACAAGACTTCCAAACATCTTACCCTTGCTCGGACACCCGACTGCCAACCAACCCTTGCTCAGGCGCATAGACAGCTCGAATGACTACCTGCTGACCACTCCATTAAATACATAATTTTGTATACTTTGTAAATGTTTTCTTATTTCAATTGTGGGTCATTCTTTAAGGTTTAAGGCCTTTTATATTATTTACAATTTTGCTACTACGGTTTTAGGACTTGCTATAAATAGCAAGTATTGTAATTATCAAGGATGGTGAAGAATATTCAGATAGAAAATTAATACTTGAACGTTCCTTCTTGAGTAAAGGACATTCTTGAGCCCCTTTGAGCTAGTGTTTCGAATTATTGAGTACCGAGTACTTTTTAATCTTTCTTACATTCTTATCAATCTTTCCTTTAAGATTGTAGTGAACCCTTCATTTGAGCGAGTTAGTGAGTCGTCTCTAACCTCTCATTTGAAACCCGAGTGACATTTAGTGTTCATGAGTTATATCGAACCCTATTTCAAGCATAATCCCCTAATTGTGTTTGTATCTTAGTGTGTGATATCCATACACATTAGCAGTCAAAACCCCATTCTCACTTCCCGTTCATTGTTCCCATTTGAACCCCATTAGCGTCCGAGACTGCTGCATAGATTACGCATCAGAGGCAAAGGACTGTGTGTTGACCTCGTATGGGTTAAGAACTGGGGGATATATAGTGATCGTGTTTGTTGAGTTGTGAACTTGTGTTTTTGTGACTATGTGGGGTGTGTAATTAAGAAAAAAACCATATCAAACGTCACCACCTACTTACTATTTATAATATACACTACCGAATCTTTTATATCTTTTAGTTATTGATTTGATCTCAACAAACTCTAGATATGAAAGATACGATAATGATTCGTTGAATATTCGACCTAGTTTCTAGAAACCCTATCTTAATTTGAGGTTTTTATTTTTCTGAGCTTGACTCAATCCAATTTGATTTAGCCCAATAATCCATTTAATAAATCCTAAGTCTATTATAACTTGATATAAATTAAATAAAAAAATCCACTTTATATCAGATTAGATTAAAATATTTTAATGAAGCTCAATCCTTTAACAACTTAAGAATTTATTAAATTGAACACTCATCTTTATCTGATTTAATCCCAAACGACTTGACTTGATACTTTATATTTATTTATTATTTTCGTTTTTTTTTAGTTTTTTATTTTTTATAATTCTGGCTCAATAAAACTACTAGAATAAAATAACAAAAATGAGATATCTACAAATATGCATATTGCGTGTTAACTCACACTATACATGACTAAGAAAATAGCTTGACTTGTACGTATGAGATAATCAAGTAAGATAAAGTAAAGCGAAGAAGTAAATAATCTCGTTAAGGCTTTAACATAGGATGTGATAGGTGGAAGATATGAATAACATCGAACTCTACTATGAATGGTGAATAGAGTATGTGTTCTTAAGGAGGTTATCTACTTGATTTGTTTGAGCAAGGAGCCCGACAAAGTAACCGTGTCAGTTAGGATTTTCTCATCTAAATGTAGAAGGGAAAGGAGAATTTATAGAAAATGGCCATTAATTTCATTCGCTAGATCATAACATTGATCAATGATTGAAATTTTTTTCCTTTCTTTAATGGACTTGAAGTATACTTCTTTTATTAGGTTTAGGCCTAATAATAGCCTTATTTTCTTAGTATGAGCCAAACTAATCCAATTGGATCAGGTAAACTGATCTCATTGACTCACTCTAAACTTGTTATACCAAAACTCGATTAATCATTCCAAAAATACATGAGTTTGACTCTTTAGGTTCCATTGTCTTAGTTTAAAAAGTCAAATCCACTTAATTAACGAGTTCAAAGCCTTGAATTAGATTCAACCCTCTACAAAAGCCAAATAATTTAATGAATAAGCTAATTTTTTACTCTTATATAGTGATTGTATTTGAGAAGAAAACAAAAAGAAATAAATGGAAATAAAAAGAAATGAAAGAAAAAGAACCCGAAGGAAATAGATGGAAGCTTATGTTTGCTTTACATAAGCAAACGAAAAGATACAAATCGTAAATGTTACCCAATACCCTTTTTTTCTCATTTATACTCTATTTTTGGGATAACAAAAAGGAGAAGGAAAAACCAAAGGGGAAAGCATATGAAGAGAAAATAGTATAGTTTCACTGCCTGGCCCGAGAGGTAAAGCAAGAGTGAAGGAAAATAGAAGGAGTTGTTCCATATGCCCGCTGATTCTTTGGGTATATTAATAATTTTAAATTATGCCTATATTGTATTTAATTATAATTACCATTCCCTTCGTTGTCTTATCTTCCGTAATTCAAAGACAAATTAAATACCTTAAATTCCTTCCCTTTCGGATCGTCTCCTTCTATGTACTTTTTTTCCCGATATTTTTCCTCACCCGAAGCACGGTGTTAAAAGACCCAATGAACCGGATCGTAGAACCTAGGAATAGGTTTAGTCCTCCAAGGACTTCTTGGAAGTGTTGGCATTGTCAAGGTATCGGCTCATACGACCGTGTATCCTACAAAACAACACGCAAAGGAGCGCTTTTCTTTGTCAAGACCAAAAGTCGCAAACCACCCGCTTCCAACTCTCTTTCAACTTCAAAATTCAGGTACTCATCGCCTCCATTTTTCGCTTACAATTCACTGTGTACTTCTTTTTCTCCACTTTTTAGGTTATAGATAAATTAACGACTGGAACTAACATGATTTGTACCTTACCTGCTATGGTGGCAATTCGCATTGATGGATGTGATTGATGTAGAGTACTGATTGAAAGTGCTGTGCCCACAATTAATTAGACTTAATTTTCTTAAGAATAAATTGTAATCACACGCATAATAACTCTCAAAATTACTAAAAGATCCCGAATTTCTTTAATCCAACACTTAAAACCCATGTTTAAAAAAATCTGATTTGAATATAATAATGAATCAGTCTTTTATATTAGTACAAAATTGCAATAATTTTTTTAAGCTGTTTTTCTTTGTTCTTCTTCCATTTAACTCTCAAATCATGTGAAGAATCGGCCTACAAATATAATTAGGTATTTATGTAAAAGTCTAATTAACCATCGCGTTGAACAAAAATTTTTCAATCTGAAAATTTTTAAGGAGGTCTGCCAGTTGTACTTTAGAAATCCGGTATTATTGCGTAATTTTGATAGTTTTCAGGAATATCACTTCAATTTATCCCTTTTCTATAGCAATTTATCTGCCCGACGAGTAAGAAATCATCAGTTTGTCTTTAGTATGCTTAATTAAGTATTTAGATGTGTGGCAAGCGTCCTTTGAACGTGTTGCTTGACAATAGTGGTACCAAGGTCAATCAATGCAAGAACATTTATCTGGCCCTTTGAATTTGTGACTATTCTGTTGACTAAAATTTAGGCAACACAATCGAACTAGATCATTAGCCATGGGAAAATTTCAATTTGAATACATTGCAAGACTGATTGTTTCTGCTATCACTCCCAAGTCTGTGAAAACACCATATTGTGGCTGTTGAGGACAACAACGGTTGAGGATCTCTGATCAGTCATTTGAGGGGACTCAAGAAGTGAAAATGGGAGTTTGAATGTGTGTCAAGCGCTTGTTTAATTTGCTAACGAAATGACACTTGTGTCTTGTAAATGTGGTGATTTTTCCTCTATTAAGCGTCTGTTCCATTCCATTTTTTAGATGATCTTGCTTTTGGTCTCCCTGTTCTATTTTATTTGAAATCCTTTTTCATCTTGTTTTCCCAGTTCTTAATGCGTTATAGGGATTCTATGATAGTACAAGTCAAAGAATCCCAGGTATCATTCTATCATAAGAGAATATCCCATGAATTCAGCTGTATATTTTACTAATTGCAGATTTGGCTCATTTAACTAAGTGGTGATATGAATCTTGAATGAGTATTCAAACAAATTGCTTGATCAAAGGGGTACCAGGTTCAAACAGTGGTCATAGAGTAAGGATTTCGGCTTAGGAAAACTTCATTCGGGCAACACAAGGGTGTATTTGAATGAAGTGTAAAGAAAAGAGAATAATTGAACCACTTCAGTGGAATGAAGTGGAGTGCTCTATTTTCTAGTCTTATGTGATGGCCTACTTCTAATTTCTGCATCATGTGATTGGGACTTTGTTTATTTGAAGCACCTAGATAGTTTGAGAGTGGCTGCTGGATGTACCTTGTTTGAATGAACCTATAGAATAGTGCGTTTGTTGAAGGTCTTGTGGATTTTGGCTTCATTCAAGTGTTAATGATAAGTGAATCTAATGATCATGACTCTTCTGTATTATAATGTATCCTGTTGTTAGATATGATTCAGAGGATTGAATTCAAATGAAAAATTTGTTCAAGTAGACAAAGTGTCATTTACTCGCATTCATTGGGTTTTTATAAACACAAGACCCACAGTTGCGGGAACACCTTTTCTATTGGCAATTTTCATTCTCAAACTAAGCAATATCAAATTCTCCAATTACTAAATATCAAAGAGTGAGGCACTAGAAAATGTAGGATTGGTTCTGCATCATGGGCAAGATCCACCTTGATCCCTATAGAACCTCTCTAGTAGGAGGTAAAATGCTCTATAAGACAGCAAGCTATGCACCACTAAGTCCTGTTACTTAGTTTTCATCAAAATTCTCACCAAGTTTTTTTCTAACAAACACCTCATGAGTAACTCCGTTTGGGAGCTAAAATCTCTTTAATGATAGCAAGTCTATGTGTTTCAAAGTTGTTTGAGAGTTTTGTTTTTCAACATTTATATTATTTGTTTCCATGATCTCTATAATCATTGACACCAAATTTTCCTTAACGATTACAAACTTTGTAATTGGTATGTCATGGATTGATGTCTAAAATAACATACTGTAAAGAAATTGTCAGTCCCTTGAATTTTCTTATCCATGAATCGCTGAGAATTCTGTGGAGTTTTTTATTGTGGAGCTTTGGTTGTGTGCATTCTTCTTTAGCTTGTTTCTGCCCTTTTTTCCCCCTTAAAAAAAAAAAAATCAAATACCAGTATCCGTTTCCATTTAATTCATGGAATTTTCAGCTGAGTTAGTATCACAAAGTTGTTTTTAAAATGGCATTCTTAGTATGACTCTGCGATTGTGTTTATGCTAAATGTGCCTTAATGAGAATTTCTTATCTTCTTCAACCTATTAGCCCTATTCATCCTGGTTCACTATCAAAATTATTTTGTGCAGTAGACTAATTGTCATGGAACCTGAGGTCAAAAAGGCAGCTTCTCCTCTGAAGCGGTTGCTGCAAAGTGATGAGTTATATAAGGTAACATATAATACTCTCAGTTCTGGATTCTCCTTCTCCATTATAAAAGCTTAATTCATGGAAATTATTCCAGTATATCGTGGAAACAAGTGTTTATCCACGTGAATCAGATCTTCTTAAAGAACTACGAGAAATTACAGCAAGCCACCCTAGGTACATTTGCCTTTCTTTTCATAATTTTCACTTGTGTCTTATGTTAAAAGCTTCAAAACAAACGGTATGTTATTTTGGCGTATTAAGTGAAGCTAGGGACTGGATTCAATCGAAATATCAGAGAATATAAGTAACTATTTTTACTTAGGGCTGGGATTGGTACCGCACCAGATGCTGGTCAGATGATAGCAATGCTATTGAATCTTATTACTGCAAAAAGGACTATTGAAATTGGAGTTTTTACGGGATACTCACTTCTCCTCACTGCCTTGTCAATTCCAGAGGATGGCAAGGTCCTTCTGTATTAACATTCTTACAATCTATGCTTTTTAGTCTATGATCATTGCATTACTGATGAATAAATGTCAATTTTATACATTGCTTCAGATAACAGCAATAGATGTAAATCGCAAGACATATGAGATTGGATTGCCAGTAATCAAGAAGGCTGGTGTCGAGCATAAAATTGAGTTCATTGAATCTGAGGCCTTGCCAGTTCTGGATCGCCTATTACAAGATGTTAGGGCATCCACTATGCTACCCCGATTCCCATTTGTCACAAGGGCATTTTTATGTGCTAAATTGATAATCTTCTTTATTTTCATTTTTTCTTTCCCTGATTGTGCAGCATGATAATGAAGGCAATTTCGACTTTGCATTTGTGGATGCCGACAAGATCAATTACTGGAATTACCATGAAAGGTTAATGAAATTGTTGAGAGTAGGTGGAATTATGGTTTATGATAATACACTGTGGGGTGGAACTGTTGCAATGCCTGATGATTTGGTCCCAGAGTGGATGGAACAAGGCCGACAGTTGACGATAGAGTTGAACAAGTTACTAGCTGCTGATTCGAGGATCCAAATTTGTCATGTGCCGTTGGGTGATGGCATTACAATCTGCAAACGTCTAAGGTGAAACTCAAGTCGATTTACTTGTGAGGATCCAAAAACTTGCAGATTGTGATGACTTAGTTGCTCGTGTGGTCTGTGCAATCTAATCAACAGTAGAATTGGATTCCTTAGCTCTAGTAAGTTGGATCTAAAGTTATTGTCTATATTGCTGGAATGGGACGGTATGTGGAGCAAGAAGAATAAAGTGTCCTAAAGCAAGAAATTTCCTTGCTGACCACTGAACCTCTTAGGTAAAATATATTGCGTCGTGTTGGTGTTGCGGTGGTAATTACTTTGATCTTATATAAATTAGTGGAAGACACACTCATATTGCCAGTAAAAAAGTAATTCTAATCTCTTATCGGATAATGGACACTTGAGGTGGGTAGCGGACAACGCATCATAGATGCGTGTGAAAATTTGATGGTATCGTATGCGTAGTATTAATTGCATATACAAATACATAGTTAACAAAATGTAAAAACAACAAATGAAAATACAGAAAAACGAATAATAGAATAGTTCCTAAAAGGACTATTGACCTATAACTTAAGATAGGAGATTCGAGGCAATATAATGATTTGCTCATTTTAACATTTCTATAGTACCCGTGATTCTATTCATAGAAGGAACTATAATTAAAATCATTTTAGGAATATGTAAAATTTTCTAATGAAGGTGAGATGTGATTTTTATTATTATTCTTATCTACTTTTATTTGTGTTTGTCAAAATTAAAATGTTAAAATATATAAAATATCTATTGCATTATTAAGTTGCATGTCATAATAAGAATTAGAAATATAAGGGAAAAGAAAAAAGTCCACTATAGAAAGTTAAAAAAATACTAAATTGTTGAAAGGCATTAATATGTTATATTTTAAAGTGGTTAAGAATAATAATGCTAATAATATTTTTATCTATTTTATTGTGGAACTTGTCGTGTGCTTACAATGAAGAATTTTTTTATCAATCAATTAATTATATAGCAATATAATATTCTTCATATAAATGAGTAATATAAAGTCTTTTAGTTAACTTTTGGGCCTAAATAGGCTATATATTCACGAAAGTATGAAAATAACACTATAGAGTTCAATTTACGGAGTTACTCAAAATATTAAAAAGACTCTTGGAATATAAAAGACCATACAATTATGTAGATATAAAATTAAAGGATTATAGACTATGTTCTTAAAATGCCTTAATTAATATCATTTGCTCAAAGTTAAAAAGTAAATTTGAGAATGCTTTTCGTAAAGCCAAGGCTACTGTAATCTAGAGACATCAATGCTTGTCTCCTATTAGGATAAATTTAGGTTTGAATCCTCCATCTATTAAATTATAACATAGTTGGCCCAAAAAAGAGAAAAAAAAAATGCTTTTCATGAAGCATATATAGAATATAGATTGAAGTCGACCAACCAAATATATGCTAGGTTAGGTTAAGATATCGATACTAATGCATATCAAGTGCATGAGCATGATATACATTATTTGCATTGATTGCTTGGCTAGGATACAAGATAACATAATCAATTTAACTACTTCTTGTTATGTATGAAGTGTTAGCTATGCTTGTTATTGTGTTTTTATCCATTCTTACTTAGCTTACAGTAAAATGAGGAAACAAATTGTCTTATCTTCAAGTTACAACGAAGCTTAGAAAAAGCATCACCGCAAGAAGGATTGGAAGACTTTGAGGATTCTAATTGTTATCAAGTTCCTTAAGAAGAACTAATCGACTACAAAGTTAGTTATCAAGTTTGAAGATGTTATTTGAGATAGAATTATAGTATTGTATTTTAAGAATTCTAGAGTGGAAGTTATCAATGTGATAACATATTTTTTAATTGAACATTGTATTGATTTGTGATATTCTGGGTATGGTTCACTTATATGAAAGTTTCCACTATGGTGTGTTGTGTGGAATAAGATGAAATATAGCAACTTCTTGTGGTTAAGTAAGTTAAAGTGATAGGTTAATTACAAGTTAGTCTTATTTCTAACTTAGGGATAGCATAGTGAATTATTTTCAAGCACCAATACTTTAAGAAACAATTTTAAGAAGATGCCTAGAAGGCAAAGCATTATAAAAAGAGAATTCAAACTCAATCCATCCCATTAGAAAACCAGTATTCACACTATGAAACTATATCAATCTTAGAACCTATTTACTTACTGTAATTTCCTATCATTATCTATTATCTCTTTATTCAATATTCAGAACCTTAAATATTACATATTTATTTCCAACATAATATAATAGATGTATGATTATTTGTATTTTAATTATATCTTATTTATTGACATATTTATTATATTATGGCATCTATAATATAAACAAATGCATTAAAAATAATTTATGACTAAATAAGCAACTTGGTTGTCAAATTTTATTTTATGATTAAACGTATATTATGTATTGATAACACCTTTTTGTACGTGTTCAATTTGTTTAAATAATCGATAATGTACTCGCGTTACATGTGCACAAAATAAATAAAGTTGTACTGTACAATTGCATATATTATAATATTAATATAAGATATTAATAAATGAGGAAAATAAAGAGATGAGAGGTTATGGGGAGAGAAATAGGATAATGAGAATATTAGTGGAGAGGAGAAAGAGAGAGAGTAGGAGAGAGATGTAAGATGCAGTTAATAGTAGAAAGTACAAAAAGAAAAGAGGGAGAGAGAATGAATAAAAAAAAAAGAAAAAGATGAGTAAGTAGACAAATTTACCTGTTCTTTATAATTTTAATAGTTTATTTTGTTATTAGTTTTTTTATTAAATAATATTAAATAGAGGCCAAATAGATAATTTTAAAAGTGACGGTTACTTAAACCCTAAAGGACTTTAATAATATAAATATATATATTCATGTAATGAAACAAGGATGCTCATTCGAGAAAATTGGAAAAAAAATTTCAATTGTACTAGCAAGCTACATAGATCAATGAGTGCTATGAAAATACTAATAGAATTTTGACACATATTAGTGAAGGAATGTATTTTTTGAACGCGTAAATATATTTGATACAAGGCAAGTGCACCTATCAGTTTTAATATAGTGGATGTGAGTCCGAGTCGATCCCTTAGAGACTTCGAGTACTGATATTAGCCTTAGCTCTATTATCTAACCAGAAAATTGTGATGAGTTGAATGAATTAAAAATACTAAAATTAACAAACTAACCTAATTATGAGACTTGATTAAGCAATTTAGAAAGCGATAAAATTAAGAATAACTTTAAGAAAACAAATAACGTATTTAAGAATTATTTCCCCTAGTGTTTAACATGTGACCGCTTAAAATATATCCAATTCAATCTCTATTATTCTTAACCAGAAGAATTCACAATTAAAGTTAACACCTTTCTCAAGCATATTAACTCTAATCCTAAATTATTTACCGGAATCTCTTCACTTAGTAATATAATTTAGAATTGTATTAATATATAACGAATTCCCACACAAAAGAACAATTTTCCGGAAAAAACATGTATCTTATCTCTAAGTATACATGTAATTCTCTCCAATTATGTCAAGATCTTATTACATATGTGATTTCTCAATCATCATACATAATATCATAGATTGATATTCTAGAAATATCAATTAACAATTAAATAACATAATTGAATCAAGAAAAGATAGAAACTTTATTAAAAATTATCAATCAATCTAATAGTCACATGAAACCCTAGGTTCCATAATCCTAAATACAAAAATCTTAAGCTATCATAATGAAACTAAAAACGAATTGCAATAAAATCAATAAATAAAATATGAAAAACCCTTTTTTGTTGATGAAAAATCTCTTTAATCTTGAAGTTAGGTGTTACTTTCGCCTTTTGCTCCTCTTTCTCTTGAAGTATCTTCACTTTTGAATGTCCAATCCTCTATGCGAAACCCTAGTAAATCCTTTTATAATGTATTGTAAAGTCCCTTTTTTCGTCACCAAACACAGCCTGGGACACAATTGTATCATTAGGTCGTATAACTTTCTGACCTTGGTAAATCTTCCTAGATAGATACGGCCTAGGAACACAGTTGTGTTCCAAACTGTGTAACTTTCTGACCAAAATTCCTATTGTTTATGTAACTTTAAAACTTCATAACCCATTCATTTGAACTCTAAATTGAGTGAAACTTGATTCCTTTTCTTCATTTTCAATCCAAGAACGCGCTCAAACCTTGAAATCAAAATTTTACTCAATTAAGTATCAATTTCTTTAAAGAAAACCAAATATGTAAAGAAAATACTATAAAATCACCATGTGAAATGTATTTAAAATAAGAGTTATCAATATTATTGGCATTTTTTCAAAAAATACGTTCATCACTAATACATGTCAAAATTTTATTAATATTACTTAGCATGTTAGTACCACTAAAGCCTTTCTTGAGAAATTAAGAGATATGGGGAAAAAAATTGAATAGTATTTGAATGATTATTATGCAAATACCAACAAGGTTATTTACTTTTTAAAAAACTATCATTTATATTATCATATAATAAAATTTTACGAAAAATATCCTATAGTACAATATCTCAGTACCACTACTTTCCCCACAAAATTGGTGATGAAAAATTCTACTATCATTATTATCTCCAAAACCACAATTTCTTTCCTTTAAAGATTTGTTTTGACGAGAGAAAAAAAAAAAAAAAGATAGCTTTATGTCAGAAATTATACTTTGCTTACATGAAGATGTAAAAGAAAAATATTCAAATATATGTTTATTAGGAATAATTTGAAACAAACTCAAGAATATCAAAATATTCTTCTAATATGGATGGGAGTTTAATATGGGCTTACTCCAATTTCTTAACGAATAATGTATATTGATCATGAATATGAACACATTTAAAGTTATTATTAGTAGAAAACTATAAAAACATTACTTATATCTTTTCACTTTTACAAACTTAATTTGTGTTGTTTCTTTTAACAACTGCATGAGCTGGATTTCATCAACATCTACATATCTTATTATAAAGGCATGCATCATCATCCGCTTATAATTGCTTCACAATAATTAATTTTAATAGAATAATATTATTAAATAATTTTAATCAAGTAAAATAATAAAAAAATAAAAGATTATAGAAATTGAAAAAAAAAAAAAGTTAAGGAAAAGAGAAATGAATTAAGACTATCCTCCATGTGACATTTTATCCTCGTCTTAAATCCAATCTTTTAGTGTCTTTTATTTGAACTAACCGCTTTATAGTGAATGTTTATAAGTGTGTGTCACAATCCATATTTTGAAAGAAAGCAAGGGGTTTCAACTTAGAGCTTAATATGAAATGAGTGGCATCAGCTAGCGATTTGTTTATGGGGTTAGATAATCTCTCGAGGCAGGGTAAGCCTCCTATGAGCAAACTAATCGGGAGCTGAAACCGCTCTCTTGATGATGACTATGGCAGGCTGAAATCAGTTGGGAAGTTAGACGTCCCCTATTATAAGGAGTACTATAATAATGCTAATGCCACTCGACCCTCCTAAAGTAAGAGGGGCTTAAAACAATCTTGAAAAGACAAGAAGGGAAAAGCTGACTCGTTATCCGTAATAAAAAACAATACATGAGGCAAAGGAAGGTCGAGCGCCATACAGGTACCTATGGAGAAGTTAAACCTCTTATCTCGTGATAAGTCATATCAAAGCTAAAAGTTTCAATCCAAAAGAACCACATAAATGCTACCCAGTATGCTATATGGAAAAGGATAGTAGTTCTTATTGATAAATGGGTTCGTGTAGATGAAGCTTAAGAGAGAGCGGCCACCAAGTAGAGGGCATCGTTATCAAAAGGGGCAACTATGCCTTAAGCAGCATTACAATAAGAGCTTGCCCAAATCTTAAGAAAATGAAGAGGTGAACTTCAAAAAGTAGACCCTATTATTGAGCCACTCAACAAGAAGTGATCTCGAAAGATGAAAGGAAATGGTGTGGGAGAGGGAATGCTTGTAGAAGCATTGGAGTCTTGGCGGAGATAATCTTGGTGTGGAGTTAGGCAATGGAGGAATGGGGTCAGTGATTTTAAGGGAAAGGATCGTGACGAAGAGTTGGCCCTACAACGAAGGCATTGTAGATTTAGTTAGTACAGAATGTCATGGTCCGTATTTTGAAGGGAAGTTAGGGGGTTCAACTTACAACTTAATTTAAAGCAAATGGTGTCAATTAGCAATTTGTTTGTAGGGTAGGGTAGTCTCTCAAGGCAAGATAGGCCTCCCGTGAGCAAACTAGTTGGGAGTTGATGCCACTCCTCTAATGATGGTCATTGTAGGTCGAAACCAGTTGAAAAGTTAAACATCCTCTATCATAAAGAGGATGATGATAATGCCGCTCAGCACTCATAAAGCAAGAGGAGCTTAGAATAGTCTTAGGAAGACAAAGGTGGAAAAGCTGGCTTGCCTTCCGTAATCAAAGAAAATACATAAGACAAAAGAGAGTCAAGTACCATACAAGCACTTGTGGAGGGAGTAAACCTCATGTCTCATGATATGTGGCATATAACAAGTTTACATTTTTACAACATCATAAATTTGAAGTAACTGCTTCATAGTGTTGTTTATGAAGTCTTTACTTAAGAGATTGTAATAGATGGTTTAAGATTTCTAGCATAGAATCATGAAGAGAAAGGGAATTGAAAAAAACTAATTTAGACTTTAGTTAAGTTATCAAAAACTAAGTTATCAAGAAGGTGGTATAAGCTCTATTGATGGATTATTTACATATACTTTGGATTAAAAAGCAAGTTAATTATAAGAATCTCAAATCCTTGATTCGTTATCCAATAAGTATCAAATTAAAGACTTAAGAAAAGAGATGTTCTTAGAATAAAACGTTGGAAATTTATCGAAAGAACTATGGAAATTTAATGTAATTGAATTGAATTCAAGAGTTGGAATTATGAAAAGTCATAAAGGATGATATAGAAACTATGCATAGTTTGATACGTTTATGAATTGTAAGTGCTATGGAGTATATTGTTTTTGGCAAAACTCAACATGAAAGTCAAAAAACCAAATAATAATAATAATAATTGATGATGGTCAATCTGCCTAAAGAAACCTAGTCGACTAGTCATGAACTAGGGAGTCAACTAATCTCAATAGGCCAATCAACCAAGAGAATGATGGAGCCAATTGGCCTACTTAAGGCTAATGAACTACTAGCCCTTATTATGGGGTCAATTGACTCTATTCAAATTAAGGGGCCAATTGTATTTAAAAAAAAAACTTTTATTTAATAAATTAATATATTATAAGTTAAGTTAGTTAAACAATTGGTTAATAATGAATAGTAAATAGTTAACTAATATTTAATAGATAGTTAGTCAGTAAAATATGATTAGTAGCTATTAGTTAAATAAGTATTTAGTTACTGGTTAAGTAATAAGTGAGCACATAAATTAGAGTTAGTTTATTAGTAGTTGACAATCAGTAGATTACTTAGTAGTTAGTAATCAAACCTAACTAAATAAGTATTGATTTTACTATAGATTTAGATCTACCTAAACCTATTTCTTAAGTTTAACTCATATGTGATGATGAAGGAATGTAGATTTTAGCAATAATCTTAGTTTCATTATGGATTTTTGATGTATATATTCAATAATGTATCAAGACTCCATACTTCTTGTAATTCAAAAATTTCATATGTTCAAAACTCAAATGTATTTACTTGTTTGTTGTGTGCACACATTAAGCTTAGCAAATGACGAACTTATTGAAAACAATGGAACATTAAACATTTTTCATTAATTGTGATTGGAAGATGCCATAAGAGATTTTGTGGTGATTTTCTTATAAGATCCCCATCATTCATTGCTCAAATAGAGCAAATCTATCATCATCACAAGGCTATACCTCCAATTGATAGTTTTGGTCCTCGTAGATAGTATCTTATGGTATATCTGATAAATGGAGGGTATCAAAATATTAATTTTTTATTTGATCTAGATGCCACAATATTTGTAGTGTGAGTCAAAGGTAGAATTATCCTACAAAATGAGTAAACATAAGCTATCAATAACTTCAATGATAAACTTTACATATACATTTTGATACTCAAATCAACAATATACTTAAGAATATTCTATCACCGAGTTGTACGAGAAAGAGAGCATAGAGAGAGAGTCTAAGGAGTGGATCCCTTTACTTAGAGGGGTTACCTCTTAGTTATAATGGATGGCCAAAGTTTGTTAGGTAGTTAAGGCCAGTAGATTCCTCCTTATTTGAATTTAGGCCGAAAAGGCTCATTTTAAATGTCTCTTTTGCCTTTATTCTAGTCAGCCCTCTATTTTTGCTTCGAGGTCGGTGATGAGTTGGGCCGAACCTAACTTGAGAAAGTCAGCTTGTGAAAAATCCACTAACAACAGTCCTCATAATATCAAAATATTTTCTAATAATTAAGTTATTCGCTTAGCTATTTCCTTTAGAAGCAAAAGGTATTTGTGCTACTAACTTTATAACGCTTGTAAAGTTTTTAAAACTTTAAAGTGGTTTTTTAATGTATTATAGGTATAAGCTATTGGACAAATATTATATTTATGCGTATATGACCATATAAACAACATATATATAGCAATTATAGTTTGAAATTCATTTGCTTAGAAAACCATTGGTATTAGTCCTTATATTATTGCTCTTCACTCTTGCATTCTAGCTCATAATAAGATTTTGCTAAGTAATAGACCTTGCAAAATATTTTATAGCCGATGGTATCTCCATTAGAAATTATCTCTTAGTTATATGTTATAATTTTAAGGAAAAAATATAACAAATCTTTCTAAACTTTGATTTAAATACAGTTTGTCTCCCTCCCTTAGCTTTTAAAATGTGGTTTTTACCCATAATCTATTTAAACTTTAATTTTTGTATATAAATACTCTCTAAATTTTGATTTTGGTGTGTAATTTATATAACAAAATTAAAGTTTAAAGAGTTACTCTCAACTTAGGAGATTGTTTTGCTAATTTATGAAAAATTTTAAAAGTTTAAAAAGAAAATTACACTTAAGTCAAAATTTAGAGAAGTTTTATGTAATTTTTCCTAATTTTAAAAATTGTAGCCCTTGAGAGAGAATATATATATATATATATATATATATATATATGTGCATTATTCATTTATTAAAGAATATACTTCATGATAGAGTTTTGATAATTCCAAAATAAAACATTGGATGATCTTATTAGATGATAGTGATGCCATAAAATTTTTATAGGTACATTTGTCAAAACTACTGAGGATTCAAAGTAGTCTTTAAATCACAATGGAAGTATTCGAGAATAAATATTAGCTATTTTGAATCTCCTATCTCGAGTATATCTTACCAATTATATACATATCTTTAGATAAAAATTATGTATAATCATAAAAATTTATTCCACCAGATAAAATACATACGCAGTTGGTGGGAACACGGTTAAGCAGACAAGCTATGCTTAAGCCAGTAAGTTGCGAACATTTATCCGGTGCTTACGATATATTTTCCCTCAGCTCACAGCAACTCGCAGACTAAACACTTGGAGCCTTAAAAAAAAAAAAAAAAAAAAAAAAAGGCTGAAAATAAAATGGGGATTTGGTCAAACTGACCATCAAATCAGATTCTTAAGCTCACGTGTACTTCTGCATATATAAATGTACCCCAACGGTTACCAAATGTAGATGATCATTTAAGGCGATGGAGTTTAAGGAACAATCAGTTTCTTAAAATACTAACTGTAGTCCGGATTTTGTGCTTCTTCTAAGAGTTTTAATCGGTTACTTTGTTTGGCATTAGTTATTTATTTCTGTTTTGACTTTTCATTTGATTTCATCGGTTGTTCAACAATTCCAATATCTGGGTTTCATCAAGTTTCAACGTATCTTCAACTTCGAATAACTGGGTATTTTTCTTTATATGCTTATTTTATTCCTACGGAAGTGTTCTTTTTGCATTTCTAGCTAAATTTGAGGTTAGAAAATAAAATTTCTTAGTTATATATATATATATATATATAATGCGACATGTTAAATGGATTTGTGCTGGCACATTGTTCCGACCATGCGTGTTTCATTAAATTTCTCTCCTGGGTTAGAATTTACATTGTAAATTGTCACACATAATATTTGCTAATAAAAACTCGTACAGAAATACCTGCATTTGGTGTCTTCTATTCATGTAATCATTTATCCCCATATTTGTCATGCTTGCTATGTAAAGAAAAAAGCTAGCATAAATAAGTTTACAAAGATCAAGATTCATAACTTATCCTAGATTTGATTTATAAAAAGCCCGAATTTGCATAACAAGTTTCAGCAAAGTCGATATTACTTTATAAATATACCTTTTCTCAAGGTTAAAGCACCATGTCAACTTTTGACATACAACAAATTACACATCCGAGTTATAAATTTGACAGGTTAGTTTTCTGATAATTTTTTTTAGAAGTATAAGATATTCTACATGATTCTTTGTATTTGCATTATGTAGCTTATTATATTGTGAGGGTTGATTATCAGACACTATAGAAAAATATTATATATTTATATAAATATTATTAGATATTAGTAGAAAATTTACATTATATATGGAAGATTCTATGGAAATCTGGTTGTTGATTAATTAATCCGAAATTGTTTTTTTGTTTGTTATATTGCGTAAGATAGAGCAATAATGCTCATGGAACCCAAGCCCAAGAGAAAGGATTCTCACCAAAAGGGGTTGCTGCAAAGTGATGAATTATACAAGGTACTATAGCATTATTCTTTCAGCTCTGGAATCTGAATTTTCAATGCAAAATCTTTTAAGCATCATGCATGTAAACTATTTCAGTATATCATGGAAACAAGTGTATATCCACGTGAGTCAAAATTTCTGAAGGAACTTAGAGATGTTTCGGCCAGCCACCCCAGGTAATAATTTCTGCTAAAACCTTATTTCTCATGGAGGCAAAGCGATAAGTTAGCTTGGTTCAGATGAATTTTTTATAAGTGACTTTAATTCTTTAATAGATCTATATAAATCGAGTTTATATTAGAATTTTTTAATTGAGAGATCATCCATCTATAAACGGTCCTTCCACTAATTTTTTATCAAATCAAAAAATCTTTAAATTCCATTATCCTATTTGAGTAAAAAGTTAAACTATGGGACCACCTATAGATGAGTAATCTTGGAACAATGACTCATGCACATTTAGTTTGTATGTCATGGCACCAATTCAAAATCGGACGTTTGTTTATCAAAGATAACAAGAGAAAGAAATGCCATATACACTCAAGTAAGAAAGATGCAAATTAGATACGAACAAAATTATAAAGAAAAAAAAAAAAAAAAACAGAAGAATCAAATAGACACGTAGAGGAAGATGGTGAGAATTTTGCAAATGAAATCTCACTATTTAATTCTGCATAACAAGTGATTGTTACCGCACAGTGCGGGGTGGGGTACTGCGCCGGATGCTGGTCAAATGGTAGCCATGCTTTTAAAGCTTCTCGATGCGAAAAGGACTATTGAAATTGGAGTATTTACAGGATACTCGCTGCTCCTCACTGCCTCAACGATTCCAGAGGATGGCAAGGTATTTTTACTATTAGCATCCCTCCATTAGACTCCTTATCTTGACTACCTGCCTTGAACTGTTGCTCCAATACATTGCTGTAGATTATAGCGATTGATAAAAGTCGCGAGTACTATGAGATTGGATTGCCAGTAATCAAGAAAGCAGGTGTAGAACACAAAATTGAATTCATAGAATCCGAAGCCTCACCTGTTCTTGATAAACTGTTGCAAAATGTAAGTTTGTCGACGCAAAATCATTCGTCGATTAATATCGTACCCCTACAAGATCATGGTTCATCTCCTTAATCTTATCACTGTTTCGATGGATGCTGCAGCATAATAATGAAGGGAGCTTCGATTTTGCATTCGTCGATGCTGACAAGACTAACTATAGAAATTATCATGAGAGGCTGATGAAATTACTAAGAATAGGTGGAGTTGTAGTTTATGACAACACTCTTTGGGGTGGACAAGTTGCAACACCTGATGATTCAGTCCCAGATATAGTCAAAAAGATGCGCGACTCGATCGCGGAACTCAACAAATTTCTTGCTGCGGATTCAAGGATCCAAATATGTCAGGCTCCATTGGGCGATGGCATTACCATCTGCAGACGTATTAGCTAAAACTTTAATAGCTTAATCTTTGGTTCCAAGTTCAAGCATAGATAAATGAACTTTCCTTATTTTGGTAATTTTTATGCCGTAATTGTAACCCTGACCAACTCAAGGTTAGAAGGGGGGTTGGCCATCCTTTTAATAGGTTTATTTATATTTTCTATTTTTTTTTTTATTTTCGAAAATTATAACAACACGGTTTGTATTTCTGCGATTGACATGACAGTTCCTTTTTTTTTTTGTTCGAATTTTATATGACGAAGTACACTTCATCTTGGAAAATATTTCTAATGTGAAGAAAGACCCTTACTATGCAAGGGAAGGGAAGCCAATTCATAGATGATGACAAGAGCACATTTATCTTATAGGAACATAGGATGAAAACGCAGATAGGATAAACTTAGTCGGATTCCACAATGATATGAAAATCTAATTAAAAAGAAAAATAGTTAATAAAATATTGTGATTTCCCAAACCTATTTTGTTGACAAATGAATTTATGTGATTTTATTTATTTATTTATTTTCCTCTTAGATGATACTATATCTTGAAGGAGCACAAGTCAATTGAGGAACCAGCCATCTACATATGGTCCCTCTACTAACTTTCAAATTGGTGCCATTGCTAGGCAAATAGGATATGTTGGTACTCTAGTCCTATTCGGTCGGAGAGGGCCCAAAAAAAGGTGGAGAAAATTTAGGAGCTTTAATAAAATTCAAAAAGCTAATTTAAATATTTAAGTCCAATAGAAATATTTAAGAAACCAAAAAGAAAAAGAATATTTGAGCCCAATATAGGGCATATTGTTATTAAGCTTGAGCTAATTTATCGACTATGCATGTGACTGGCTCCCTCAATGTTGAGAATCTTGAATTTGCAACTAGAAGATTCAAATGCAATGTGAGGCATCCCATCCGGTTTATACTTCATTTAGATAGATATTGCTTCTATTTTAACCATAACACAATACACTCTTCCTCCATTTCGATGTGGTGTAAGATATTACAATCTAATCATAGCAGCAACAAGTCATTCTTTGTGTATATACTTTTCTTACGTATATTAAGCAAAATCTACCATTGTTCTATGCAGGGTACAGGCCGACAGGGTCACAGACATATAATGATCACTCTCACTCACATGCAAAAGAATTGGATGTAGTCCTCTCAGAAAAATTTGTGTGATTGGATTTCATCCGTTGATAATTAGAACTAGCATCAGCAATAGATTAGCAACAGTTGAGCATGGACGTATCATCTTGGATCTAGAATTGTCTCAAGCCCCGGTTATCGAGATTTCCTTTCTTTGGCGAATGTTTCAGCAACCAGTAGAGGGAAAGCAATGGTTGCATCGCAATGCACCTGCATCAAACCAAAAATACAAATAGGGATTGGAATTGGACTTGCAGTCGCACCATGTGTAAGCATGCAAGAAAAGTCGTTACAAGCAACAGTCATGTGATAGTGATGTTACAACTACCAAATGGCATCCTCATATCTCAAAATCTGTCTCAAGAACTAGATGTCACTGCACATATTCTACAAAGGCAATTCCAAGTATTTATTTATCTGACGAGAGTCTGTTAATGAGCCATTTAGAATGTAATGTGGAATCCGTAAGCTGCTCTACAACTTTAGACCTTTAGAGAACTCACCGCTGGATTTAAGAACATTAATGAAAGAGGTAAAGAATAATGTGGTAAAGGAGAGAAAACAGACAGGAGTTAGAACCAAAATACTAAAAAATAAAAAATAAAACCAAAAATTAAAAACTTACAAAAGAAAAAATGGAAAGGACATTTGTCCGTCTGTGAGTTTTTATCATGATCCAGTCTTTAAGGGTAAATTATTAAACGTTTGGTTGATCTCACCATATTCAATTCTCCAACTACCAAACAAGCTATCCAAAATTAACTCAAGTTTCCTTATCTGGGCATGTATAAGAACTCAACTAGGCACCAAGGGAAGCACCTAGCATTTTTGACATTATTTCTTATTCCATTTTAAATAGAGAAAATTGCACCAAATGCCAAGGCGGAACACCTATGTGAATGCAAATAAGCCTGCAGGTATACCTTTACAGTTTTAGCAGAACCTCGTATTTTTCCCCATGAAACAGCTTCATCTGGACGGGCTCCAGAATCACTTCCATCAAACTCTTGTGCTGTATTGATGAAGACAGCAAAATCTGCACCATTGCGCATCATATTTGCATTGCAGATATGATGTTTAGGCAACCCTCCTCCAAGAATTATCATTCCAGTTTTCCTAGGACTAGCATAGACAGCTTCACCATTCATGGCTCTAATGTCTGTCACAAGTAAAGGCAGCATTAACTTGCCAACTCTCATAATCAAAAAGGCCTCACAACAGAATACAAACCTCGAACAATGTCAATGATCAGGCCAGGATTACGGAAAGAATGGAAGTATAGCATGTCTCCAAGTGAGCCATCTGTAAGGCCAGGACAGAAGACNACTAATATAACATATAACTCTATAATATTACTAGAATATACGTATTACGATGACACGATTAGAATTAAAACGTGACTTAATCGATTAAAAATACATTTCTATATGATTGAAACGATATATTATATATAATAATATAATTACGTATATAATTAATAATTAATAACTTATCTCGATATACATATATATAATAAACTATATATTATTATGATAATATATTTTAGACATATATATATATATGATTATTTTAAATAAAATCATAATATTTTCATAACTATTATAAAAACTAAATTTGGGTTTTGCGTATATAGGATCTCCTAATGATCAGACCGTTGACAACTCGAGTCTACCATAGTAAGCATCTAAACAAGTAAATTGGAATTGTAACTTTACCACTTGTTAGAATATTATATTAAAGCATTTAGAGTATTTAGAGGCTCAAAAATACTTTTGTTTGTGTTTATAATTAATTGTTTATAAGCATGTCATATGTGTGTTTGGTATTCAATTGTGATAGAAATTGAACTCTTTGGTGTGTTGTTCTACATAAATGCATTATTTCTATATTGTATGAACTTATTTAATCACCCTTAATTACAACTAATAAAGATTCGATCACAACGAAACTGAATATGCATAACACCTGTTAGGGAAAATGATTAAAATTATCAAGTCAAATACTGACTTCCTTCAATAAAAATAATTGAAATGGTCATTTTCCCATCCTTAATCAAACTAAATGAAAAGTAAAGAGATTGCAATAAGGGTATGAGTCGTAATTCAAAAGCGATCACGAGAGGAAAATGTTTCTCTCTAACACAAGGCCAAGTTTAGTCTGATTTAAATCGCGATAAAACTCCTCAATCCATATTAAAGCGAATCTAATTTCTCTAATCTCACAATAAACCAAATAACATTATGTGATGTTTCATATGATTGATTACATTGCATTTTATCATAATTAATAACCTTATTTGTGATTATTTAATATTCTTCTAACTTCATCTCGATTACTGAACTAGTTGTGCTTACACCCTCATAAACTCTTCTATAAATACTAAGTAAAGACCAAGATATTCAGATACTACCACCCTCAGATTAATATGCTGTTGAGTAGGAAAACGAGGAACGAAAAATCAACTGAATTTGGATTTTTTACTTTTTTTTTTAATTTTAAAAAAACTAACTGGAAATTCTTTGATACGCCTACTAGTTTCCTAACTTATCGTAAATAATTTATAAAACTTATGGTTTTTAATAAACTCTTATTGTAAATTATAATTCTAAATACGAAACATTTATATAAGTACGGTTATATCATGAAACAGTAGGTTATATAAAATAGATATTTTATAAAACTATACTATAAGTTTAATTATTTACAAGTATCAGAATAGATGCTCCAAACTAGTTGAGTTATGTATGTCTTATATAGATCATATCTACAATAGTAGTTATAGAATTAATTTCTATCTTAAGTTAGTTTATATGGTAAGACTATTACGAGTCCTCCTATTCAGGATGTGACATATGATGCAACCATTGGCTGACCCTTCTATTATTGCATGTTCAGAAGTTGACACACACTCCAAATACATCAACAATTAAGGAACCTGAGAAATAATAATTCTCAAAGATAGTTAAGGAGAGCGAGCAATGGGAAGTACAATGACCACCTTTTCTATCTTGGGTTTTTCATTTTTTCTTTTAACAGTAAATTTCTCAGATTACTTCTCAGCAAAATCTTCAAAAGACCACTGTGGATATCATTTTTAGTCTGGCAGAGCATTGAGCAACTGTTGTTTCTAGAATGAACAGTCTTTGAGAGATAAGTGCCAAAAGACATGTCCATTGCTAAAGTTATCTTAGCCCAAATGGATTTTTAAGATGTATAAGAAAAACTGAAAATAATAATAAGACTACAAGATTTATGTCCTTATGAATATATCTCGAGGAAAAAATAGATACATTACTAGCAGAATTAAAAGTTGCATTATAGACAAAGCTAAGCTTGTCTCAAACTGTTAATCCAGACAAACTAACCTTGTATGCCCAATAAAGATAAGAACTTTCATTGTTGATCTCCTTTCCTAGACGAGCAATCAACTTTGACGGTGTCCACAAAACTTTCTGCCAAAGTTCAAAGGGAGAAATAAGAAATGATACGAAAGATCCTGGACTTAGAGAACAAATGCAGCAGATAAGAGGTCAGAAAATGATGCAAAACAAATAGTAGCATCACTGGCTTCAATTGGGAACGCCCAAGCATTAACATATCCTTTTGGTACAAAATCAGGGCATCTGTACCCTCCAGACTGCAATTAGATTCCTCTAGAGATATCAAACTGATAGGGCTAGGAAGGAAGAGTTCACTACTTGATCAGTCTGGAAAGTAGTAAGGGTGAAAATCGATTCATGGTATGGATTTTTTTTGGCATAAGAAAGCTGCTTTACATTTGGTAGTGGATCAGAGAAAACTAACCCAAATAAATTAAAAGATGCTGAGATAACAACTGCTGCCTATTATGCAGCCAAAGAGCTCAAATCACACAAGCATCTGCTTTTGAACATATAATTCTGAAGGGACACATGAGAAATCAGCTTAATGGTCGAGGATATTGAGTCTCATGACAAATCACATGAGGTCTTAAGTTCAAAACTCACTATGACTCCTCTTTTTCTTAGGCTACTTACATTATGTAAATCTAGTAGAGCGATTTATGCAGACCAAAAAGAAAAAAGAAACGAAAAGAAAAAAGAATCTGACTGAAATTTGGAAGATCAGTGAACCCCTCTTCTTCTAGCGACCTGACTTCTGACTTTAACTGAATCCAGGACAATAGCTGCTCAGTTAGCTTATGATCTTAGGGTTAACATTCCAAGGAGTGAAGAGTGGAGCAAAACCAATATGTACAGTAGGGGTGGAAGTAGCACTAATGGATGTTCTTTTTTTTTTTTTTTTAATTATTGGGACAACCTACTGCATGGCTTTTCATTGGCCATTGCATCAGCAGTAATTTGGAAGAAGACACAAAATTTATCCTTTCCCTTATGAGTTTAACTTATGTAGAATAGGCCACATTGCTGTAATTGGGCTGGTCCACATCTAAATATTTTATATGTATTAATATAAAATACAACTGGAAGAAATACCAAAAAGAGAGGAATCAAAGATTTCAGAGGAAGATGCCACAAGAGAGAGTTTGGTGCTCTGATGACAATTGAACATCATATATATTGAGTTCAGCACAGCCAATAAGAAGCTTAGAAACAACAAAACATGACAGATTTTTCAAATCATAATACTATAGCTTCTTCAGAGATAAATGATGAATATAACAAAAGAAAAAATTTACTTCTCCCAAGAATCTGCACAGGACATCCCGTTATATCATATCTTAACTTATGTAAGAGCAGCAAGAACAACTTACAGACTAGATGAACAAGGAAGATACATTTAATGCATATTCAGTCACAACAGCATGGACGAACAGAAAAAATTGAAGGACATTGTTGGAAAGCAAGGAGATGCAAGCACATTATAGAATTGGAAATAATTAAGTACCTCTTCCATTTGTTCCTTCAACATCTGATCAAAAATTGGAATAATCCAATCCTCGAATTTGCAGTAGTTATCATTAGGAACCAGCAAGTTACCAATACGGTTCAATCCTTTTGAGCGTAGAAAAGCTCCAGGCAGTGAAAAATCACCTTTATATGTTGGAGCAAGACATTTTATGAGATCTTCCTCTATTCCACCTGTCGTAGTTACAACAACATCAACCTACAAGCAAAGAGAGAAAACTCCATTGAATCATAAGATGTATGATAGTATTTAACCAGTCTCAGCATCTCTCTTTTTTTTTTTCTTTTCCCTTTTTTTCAGGCACACAGACACACACATATAACCTCCTATACACTGTCTCAAACTTTTCACATTATTTGGTTATGGTATTAAATTAAATGGTATAAGGGTGGGAGGACCTTCATTTAACTCCTATTGATTAATTTCATGGAATGGGCTTTGCCAAAATCTCAACCCACATGCAAAGGATGTTGAAATATGAAACAGAAAAACCATACTTATCTACTAGCTCAAACTTTTATAGCACATTTGGTTTACGGAGTGAAATAAAGAAATAGAATTGCAATTCTTCATCAATGAAATAAAGAAGCAATAGTTATTCCTTATCATTATTTTAAGAACTTGCAATTTCTCATTTTTTAGTAGTAGCAACTCAGTGAAATAGCCATTTTGTCAACCAAACACAAGAATAGGTCTATAGGTGAGAAATAGCCATTATATTCTATTTTTATGAAATCAACCAAACATGCCATTAGATAAAAGCAGCTATACTGTCAAATTGAACACATATCTATACATATATAGTAAAATACATTACACCATGTTCAACTGATTTCAGCATACTTTGTAAAACATTTTACACCATGTGAATCTGACTTGGCCATAATTTGGGCTCAGCTACCAAAAACACAAACCAACTTGTGATCTAGAAATGTTAGTATTAGAGTGGAAGATATATTGTTCAAGTATTTTCATTCATTTACTCAAAGCAGTTCCAAGAGAAATAAATACGTGAAATTACTGTATTTCTCTGACATAAGTCAAAAACAACACTCAAGCCTGGAACATTTGTTCATCTCAACTAAATGATTATGGAAAGCCAAGACAAAGAGAAAGGGGAGAAAACTTACCATATGATGTTGAACAAGGTAACGAACTGTATCTCTCACTCCAGAAGAAATAAGATTGGAAGTAAAGCCAAGGAAGACTTTGCATCTCACAGACTCCCTATAAGCAGGATCTCTCTCTTCCTCAGAGCTATCTTCATTTATAGGCTCATTAGAAAGCCTCCAATCCAGCTTCATATCAACCATAGAAGCTTCTATCAAATAACAATCCCAAAAAAAAAATAATAAAGAAAAGAAAAAAGAAAAAAGCACAGAAACAAAACCCAAATAATCTTGCTTGTTAAATCATGCAACTAAAGATAAAAGCAGCAAAAATACCATCTCATTAACAATTTGAATGGCCTCTCCAAGATTAGAGGCTTGAAAGCCTGTGGTCACCATAGAATGAAGAAGCTGTGAATAATTGACCCCTTGATTGAAATCATAACCCTCAATCTTTATGCACTTGCCCTCCACATTTTCTGATTCTTTGAACACTGTGGAGTGAACTGACTCCATGATGCTGTCCTTCATCGCCCCTCCCATTAGACAGTCTTCCTACAGAGAAGTAAAAAATACATATAATCCACTAACAGCCAGCCACCACAAAGAACCAAAAAGCTTGAAAGGAAAAACATGAACTTGTGTTGTTCCTGTTGCACCACAAGTATATGGGTGAAAACAAATCCTCTATCAACAAAGCTCACTTGATAAAAGCATCAACAGTTAAGTCTGAATAACATTGCAGGATTATACGGGCAATGTGTTGATATGAAGCCTAGAATACACTCTTAGCTCTCACAGACAACAAGACCTTACACTACAATTCATCATTCTAGGAGGTACAATCTCTTTAATCATTTGATAACATCCAGCAACGTAAGAAGATGAGATTATTTGGCTTTCACTTTTCTTTTTTCCCTTTAACTTTTCTTACTTTCTTCCTGAGAGCCCATCACCTAAAATCAAACACTATACTTCTGCATATCTACTAAGAGTATTCACACCATATCAACTAATGATGAAAAGCAAATGCATTGAATATATATATATAATGGGTGAGTGCAAATGCATTGTATACCTGTCCAAGGAATCTGCTCTATTCAATAAACCATAATAGTGAACTAAAAGTAACAAAGTAACACAGGTTCCTTAATGGTAACCCTAGTGCTAGTTAATCATTTAAACTTCCAGAGGTGGGTGTGGGGAGAGGTGGAGGGGATAAAGTTTCATTCTTTTAGCCCCATCCTAGTCACTCATTGAGTTTTCCAAGTAGCACACTACGAATATCTTCCAAAACAAGACAACGTGAGAATCCAATTCCGTGCTTTTCCAAAAGTGTTAAGCTTTCTTATCACACCAACAAAAATAGAAAGAATCTTAGGAGAGCGTACATTAACATCGCAACCATATGGTTATCTGGCGCAAGATTCATACTGTAATTCACTTAGTTCTTCAATCGAAAGGCTAGAACAAATGCAAAACTAGTAATCAATTAGTAACGGAAGTAGCAAGCTGAATGGGAAGGATGTCTATCGAAAAAAAGAAAGAGAAAAAAAAAGGGAAGAAAAAAAAGGAAATCTTGGAAAACAATCGATGAAGAGAAAATCATTATTGTGAAAAAGAAGGCGAAGATTGAAATATACTCACTGAAATGAAGCGGTTCTGTTGCTAGGCGCACCCTCTAGTTGTTCCCCAAGGAGACGTTAGCACATGCCAAGTTTTTAATCAATAAAAGGAGAGGAGAGAGAGAGTGAAAGAGAATGTGCGTGTGTGGTTTCACAGGAGACGATGCGGAATAGTTCGTTGGGACAATCCCCCAGTTTATGCCTGAATTTTATAAGCAATTTTATACAAGTACTTTCTACTTGTCATGTTACACACTTAATAGAAACCCTTTTCACCGTTACTATCTTCATTGTTTCCATTGAACACTGTTGATATAGTTATCATAATTAGCTAAGGATCATGACACGTGTAAGTTTATGATTTTTTAATATAATCTTATGCTTTGAATGCCACTAAGCATCCACCTCGGAGAAAAAACTGCCACATCATAGATCAACAAAATAAAAAACAATCCCAAATAAAATAAAATGAAAAATTTAGGAAAATTCCAAAACAAACAAATAAAAACAAAATAAAAAATCAATATACATAATCATCTTGAAAACCTAATATCCAAAACCAGTTTTCTGAGTTTTATACGACAACCATAGAAAATAAGATTGCTTAGTCTTATAAAACGAAAATAAATATAGTTGACTTAAAGGCGCGAGTAACCGAGTCGACTCAACGAAGCGCCAAGGACTCACTTGAATAATTAGAAACAGAAACAGAATGGGAAAAGAAAAAGAGACAGAGGTGATGCAAAAGTAACTAGTAACATGAAAAGTTCAATGCGACACCACGGACAGGGAAATCGAACCGAGACTGTTCGTTGCCGGAAAAGAAGCAGAAGACAGAAGAGAAGATTGCTAGAAAAAGCTACTAGAAACAAACTCGGTCATCGAAAATCAGGGTTCACCCATACTGCTTGTTGACATCCGTTGTTCTAATGAAGACCAGGGCCCATTTTACAAAACATCCGTATTGAATCAAAATAGCTATAAAGTTGGAAATTTTACCTTTGTACAGCTAAAATGAAGATAACAAACTGAACGATATTCGCTTGAGACCACGTATCGAATCTAACGTAAATGAAAGGTAGAAAAGAAAGAGGGAGAAAAGGGAAAAAATTTATTCGTTTTAATGGAATTTTGTTATGTGATCTTTTTGGTTTTGGTCTCCTTAGCAGTAATTTTTCTTTCTTCTGGGTTGAGATGGGAAATGGGTTTCGACATTAGGGTTTTTTAAGGTGTTTTTGCAGATTGATTTTTACTTTTACTTTGTCTTGGTTATATTTTCCTAAATGTTTCCTTTAACTTTAACTCGGATAGCCTTTTATTTAATCCAACGATCATATGTCAGGTTTTATTGATGTGGATTATTAGTTGCCATTTAAAATAAAAGATTAAATTAAAAAATAATCAACTTACATATATTATGATGTTTTTGGTTAATCATTATGATTGTATCAGTGATGTTAAACAGAAATGATGGTGTTTCGAAGAAAATATTTTTTACAATTATTTTTTTTTTATTTCTTAAATAAAAAATGACCTTGTAAGTATAAATTTTTTTTTCTTATAAGGAAAAATATTTTTTAATTAAAGGAAATATCCTAACATTTTTCAAAAAAATGATTAACACTTTTTAAAAAGGTCTGAATTACTTTATAAAAGTTTTCTATCTTTTGAAAAAAGATTTCTTTTCAATTTTTATTATAATTAACCTATATATTATAAATATGAAAGGACTTTAAAGGAAAAATAACTCAATTAATTTTTTAATAAAATTTTAAAATATTAACCAAAAAGGTTATAACATTGAACATTCAAAATTAATTTATATGTTATATTTTTATATAAAAAGCTTATAATATACTCATGATAAGATATTGATAATACATTATTTCAATATACTACACTTTACATAAAATAACATACTAAACAACAAAAAATTCTTTTTAACATATTTTTATAAGGACAACAAAACATATAAAAACATATAATTTTCAAAAAAATATTTTCAATAGAAAATATTTTCCAATTGCAAAAGATTTTCCTTAAAACAAACACAGCAAAGTTTCAATTTAGTGTATAATACAACAAGTCGAAAGTACAGATATAAAATTGTAAAAAGTTACAAAATTCATGTATAAATCGTTATATTATCTCATAATTCATTTGACTTGTGAATTTGTAGTTTTAGTAAAGGCTTTGTATGAGCTTTTATAGTCATTTTGGAATCAGTGATGATCACTTAAGTTCATTACAACAACTTAACATAGCTTTTATAAGATTATTGATGGTATTTCTTTTTTTTCTAATCACTAATGGCACTATTTTACGTAAAAAAGGATGATTTATTAAAATAAACAATATTAAAAAATAGTCACTTTTGAGCAATGGGATAATAAAATTTTCATGTTTGGCAACAAGGGATTAAAAAAATATAAATATCAAGAAATATGCTAGACTTTAATTCAAGTGTAAGTTTATCCTTAAATTTTCAAATACTATAAAATCTTCTATTTAAATTTTGATAAATTGGTAAATAATTTTTATATGATACTTTGGAACTTGATTTTTTTCCAGTTTTAATTAATTTTCCTTAATCTGATCAATATTAAATCTTATCCGTTTAATGTTAACCCTTAACTAAAAATTAAGGAAAAACTAGGTTTTAAACTTGTTTTGAAAAATATTTAGAGTCATTACCCAATCGAGATAAAGGAAAAAATGTGTTAAGTTGAATTGATTGGGTTGATCAATTTTAACCTAACTATTAGTTTACTGGCAAACTGATTTAAAAAAATGATTTTGGAAAACCAAAGATTTTTTAGTCTAGGGCTAACTTTTTTAGACCTTTAATGAATATCACTTTTTAACTTTCCGAGATTAAATTTATCTTTTAATAATACCCTTTCTAGAACAAAAGAAGATTTATAAATAAAATCTTATTTACACACAAAAACAAAATAAAATTTATTCACAAAAAGAGAAAAATAAAAATTTTCCCTATTTTAAGTCACTCCATAAATGTCAACATACTTTTTATTAGAAATCAGACTTTCCGTAGTTTATTAATGAAAACATTAAATAGGTAGGTTGATTCTAATTTCTGAAAAAAGGTCAAGTTTACATTTTTGACCCGGTTTAAATTATTTAAGGAAAATTTTCTAGAACGATCCTAAACTTGATATATATATATAATACCTTATTATCTCTTCTTATACCTTTAATGTTTCTTCTTTTATATTTTCTCTTGAGCAAATAATCTATATGTAATGCTCTTCATTTGTAAAACTTTTCGATATCAATTTAATAAAAGTTTTGTTTTATTATTCTTTTATGTTCGTCTTATAAAGGGAATCTCCATCATTGAATGGATGTATCTCTATAAAATTTATGTTTATGTTTATGTTTAATGTTTATGCATAGAACCCATAACCGACTAATTCTACCGCTTGTATGATCTTATACCTTAAGATAGAAGCATATATACGCTTCTCTATTAAAAGAAAGAAGGTATAAGAGAAGAGAATAAAAGGATCAAAGAGGAGAGGAATGCTAGAAAAATTAATCTACAATCAAAAAAGAAATTTTAGCTATTATTTTAATAATTTCCAAGTTTCAAAAAGATTTGTTAAATAATAAATTTCGTTTAAGAATTGATTGTAAATTTGTTAAAAATGTTTTATTAAAATATGTTCAAAATATTACTTCAAAACAAATTTTTGCCAAATAGCAATCAATTTTATCTATTTTCGATTTCGAAATTGAGCATGTCAATGGATCATTTAATTCCTTTCCTGACTTCCTTACTTGCAAAGAGATGTATCCCAAAAAAGACAAGAGTAAGGGAAGGAACCTTAGAGAAAAGGACTGACCAATGTTCAATTTTAGCTCAATATAACCAAATCTTCCAATACTCCATTAATGATCAAAGATGAATCATTACCCTCAACAACTCCTAAAAATAAATCCAATGACTTCAATGTTCTAATGACCAAAGAATTTCTCAAAACAACTCCTCAAAACGAACCATCTTCTAAATCCATCCATGCTCCAATAACTATTCCATTAGACATAGAGTTTCTTAAATCTTTAGCAATGGCCATTAACCAACCAAAAGAAACTCCAATAACACCATCCATGCAACTTCCAATGACATCCCAAAATAAGCCATTTGCAATATCTCAGGATCTAGAAACCCCTAAGACACATAGATTTCCTTAAGACTTTAGGAAATACTCTACAATTAAATGATACCTATTAGCTATCAAAATGTTCAAAAATACAGAAAGTGGATGAAATTATTCCATTAAAGAAAATGACCAATTAAAATATACAAATAATTAAGGTGGCATCTTCCTCTATAAAGAACATAGTCCCTCAAATTCAAAAATCAATGTTTTTCACTAAAAGAGTTTTCAAATATATCTTTTCTATTGAAAAAGATATTTATGAAAAAGATCCTTATAATTTTGCATAGAAAATGTTTTTTGAAAATTTTAATCATGTTCCTTGTAATTATTATAAGCCCACTAAATTTTATGAAAGCATTTTAAGTGAAAATGGTTCAATTTCATTTAGACATTTTGATTGGAAAAATTAGGATGGTTTGAATAAGGGAAGATGCCTCGATTTATAATGGCGGAGGACGACATTTCACTGTAGATAAATAGTGAAAAGTTAATCATTGTGATAAACAATTCACTATAGCATACAGTGTAAGGTTATGAAAGAACATCATTATGTCAGAAATGGAATTTGAAGTCATTGTGACATCATTGTAATGTCAATGTGCATTATGATACATGTGAGTGTTCATATGAATTACAATGCAAAATACATTGAAAATACAAAATACACATATTGAGAGTATATTCATGCATCAGGCAAATCTATTCCATAACAATTGTCTTCATTGGTGCTTCCACTGTGATGAGAACTTGATCTATTGGTCGATCCAGCAGTTAAATCATTAGGGGATGGCAATGCCTTTTCCAGTAGTTCTTTCATTTGTCTTAGTGACAATACACTGGCCATGAATGTCATTAAAAAATCTTTGTTATGAAGGAATGGAGTTACATTATTCTTTTGAATAATTGGAATTTTATTCTTGTTGATTCATTCCAATATTGCATTTTCTTCAATTTTATTCCATAGCTTAAACTCATCCCACCACTTCACTTTGTATCTTCTAATTAAAGTGGTGATATTGAATTTAGGTTTTATACCATATTCATAAAATCAAGTCATTACCCAAGAGATACTAATATGCATAAAATATAGCATCTCTTTTTTGAAAGGCATTTCATGTCCTTTTATGACATAATTTTGCATAAATAATTTCTAACCATCGAGAGCCTTTTCATGAATGATTTCATTAATAACTCCAAATTCTTCTCACTAATGTGCAAACCAGTAGGGTAGGTTATTTGAAGAACATTTTTTGAAAAAGATGAGCCAAGTATGGGACCTTTTTGGATTCATTTGGTAAAATACATTCTACCAAGTTTGCTTATAATCAAAATAATTATAAGTAAATACTTAAATGAATTAAAAGAATGTTCAATTTCTAAATTAAATTGTTTAATTGAATGTAATGAAAAACACATAATGTTTTTGAAAAATGATCTTGATTTCAAAAAAATTGAAACTCAACTTTCCAATGAAAACTTAATGAAAAGAATTTCTACCTTGCTATTAGAAAATTAAAAATTCAATATGTTCAACACTACCTAATATTTTTTGAGATCGTAAATCTCACATTGTAGATTTGCCTTATGAAAATGATTTTAATGCAATAAATATTCTAACTAAGACAAGACCATCTCAAATAAATAATGAAGTTTTAAACCATTATAAAAATCAAATTAATGATTTTCTTAACAAAAAACTAATTCGTAAAAGTAAGTCTCCATGGAGCTATTCAACTTTTTATATCAATAAAAATGTAGAAATTGAGAGAAGTGTACCTAAGTTAGTGATTAATTAAAAACTTCTTAATAATGCTCTAAAATGAATTAGGTATTCAATACCTAATAAGAAAGATTTACTTAATAAACTTCATAATGCAAAAATTTTTTCAAAATTTGATATAAAGTCTAGATTTTAGAAAATTCAAATCAAAGAGTCTGATAAGTATAAAATTGCATTCAATGTCTCTTTTGGCCAATTCGAATGGAACATTTTGCTCTTTGGACTTAAAAATGCTTCCTCTGAATTTCAGAGAATAATGAATGAGATTTTTAATAATTATCTATATTTCATAAAATTTCATAATGATATATATCGATGATGTTCTAATATTTTCTTCTAATATTGACCAATATTTTAAACATATTAAAATTTTTTTCAATATTGCAAGAAAAAATGGTTTAGTTGTTACACCCTCTAAAATTAGTCTTTTTCATACTAGGATTAAATTTTTAGGGTTTCATATACACAATGGAACAATAATACTAATTGAAAGATCAATTGAATTTGCATCCAAATTTCCTAATAAAATCAAAAATAAAAACTAACTTCAAAGATTTGTAGGAAGTTTGAATTATGTTGCTAATTTCTTTCCTAATCTTAATATTTTGTGTAAACCTCTTTACTTAAGATTAAGAAAGAATCCTGACCTATTGTTGATTATTCCAAAAATTGAAGGATTATCTTGAACATTTGGTTTTATAAGAAACATTATTTTTCAAAATTTCAGCATTAGACAATTTGAAATAAATCTACAATTTGTTACTGAATGCAGAACTTAGAGATTGGGTTGTTTTTTCAAAATATTTTGTAGGAATCAACCCTTCCCTAATTCAATTTAGGTCAGCATCAGTATCAAATAATGCAATTGTTTTCAAAATGAACTCATTATTAATTTGAATTGTAACATTAATAATCCATTTTGGCGTTGTTATCTCCACAAGTTGTAGGAGATAATTAGCATCATTTTTAGAAATATTATGGACATTATCATTGTTTGAAGTTTGACCGTCTTCATTATTAGAACATTCAAAGTTTTCTTGAATAATCATTCTTTGTTTTATTTCAAGAAAATATTTTTATAGTTTTAATTGCATTAATTTTAATTCTTTTATTTCATGTTTCTGAACATTAATTTCATTATGAAGATTATTAACAGAAATTAATTTTTTGTGTGGTTTTTTAAATGTATAAGATCTAAGGTATATTAGCTAGAAATTAGGACTGCCAGATGAAAAGAAAATGAAAGATCCTTCGTAGACATCGAAAGACAACGCTACGTACCTAGACCATTTAATGTTTGATTGAATGTTTATTTAATGTTTAATGTTATTATATGTTCATGTTAATAAGCTCCATTAGGTTTTGATAAGAATATCAAGCTGTGTTGGTCTTCATATAATGTCTCAAGTAATTTTTGATAATGATGGAAATGATTTAATTGATTTTATAGAATATTTAGATGATAATGCAATAGAATTTTTAGAAAGTTTATATATATATATATATATATATAATGTGGGTAGCTTATGGCGATCCCATATTTTAAATTTTTAAGATTAAATATCTCAAATAATAAAAGATAATGATGGTAATAATTTAATAGAATTTTATGAATATTTAGGTAATGCTATAAAATTTTTACTATATATAGTTTGGGCCTATTTTCTTTTAGGAGAAAAGTTTTATTTGTATGATATTTACTTTAAAAGAAATTAATTTTTAATACATTAATATTGTATCTTCTCATTTCATCTATATTCAATCAAACTTTCATCTACATTATATGTGTGTGTGTGTGTGTGTGTGTGTGTGTGTGTGTGTATGTGTATCAAGTTTAGGATTGTTTTAAAAAATTTTCCTCAAATAACTCAAACTGGGTTAAAAATGTAAACTTGACCTTTGAAAATTCTAAGAAAAAAACTAACTTTGAAAACAAGGGTAATTTATTTCATTTATTTGGAAAGTGAATTTTTCTAAATTGTGAAACAATTTGTAATTTTTATTATTTGTCTTTATTTTATTATTATTTTACTCTATTTTATCTTTATTTATGTATCAACCGAGAAATAAAAAAAGTAACCTAAATTTTGCCATTTTGTTCTTTTTTTTTGTTTTCTTTTCTTTCTATTTTTTTTTTTGTTTTTTCTTAGGTTACAATTACAAGTACAATGAAAGAATAAATAAATAAATAAGTAAATACAAAAAAAATAATAATAAACCAAACAAGATAGGGCTAGACCAAATGGAGTAAGGCACGCGGGTCAAGTTAGGTCAATCTTTGAGTTGGACACGAATCAAGTTAGACTAGAGCTCCACGCGGGTTACAAGAAGCTATTTCGATTGATTTCAACACCAATACGACTGGGGAAGGAGATTTTGATGAGTTTTAAATAGGTAAATGTTATGAACCGTGACCAAGAATAGACAAGACCAAATATTGATGGGTTTAAACTTATAGAAAACTCAAAAGAACTAATGGAAGAAAGCATAAAAGGAATGAACGATGAATGAAAAGTAAGCAAAACCCATAAATAGCTTTAGAGGATATGACGTACCAATGAAACTTCCAATGGCTCACGGCACAATTTGATATGACGCACGAATCAGTCTAATAAGGTTACTCAACACCTAGCCTTACTTAAGGATTAGGACAAGAGTGATGCCGAGAGTAAATAGGGTGTTTACACAAGGAGAAAAATACTAAAGTGTATTAAGAATAATCTGCTTTTTACAGCTATAAGTACAAGAGTATTTATACCCATAAGTTAGGGTAACTTAGCTAAAAAGGAAAAGACAAAAGGGCATTTCTTAAGGTAGTAAAGAACAAGATACAAAAGAATAAAAATGAATATACAAAAAAAAAAAAAAACAATCATTGGTACAACGGATTCTATACATGATACTATGCACATGGCGGTGCTACGTTGGCGAGATTATTAGAAGATGCAGACAAAAAAGTACGGACAATTGGCTTGTCTGAGTAAAGATGGCTTAGTCAATCCGGAGTCTCTCTTTCTTAACTTCTCAACAAGGAAGATACCAAGTAATTGGTCGGCTCAAGCGTAAGTAAGTAATCTTCAATTCAATGCACTATAGAAAGATGGGCAGTCATATGACTCGGCATGAAGGGTGACTCGATAAGGAAGTACTTGGCTTCAGCAGGGGTCAGTTGGAACAAAAGGATTCATTGTGCCAGTCCTTCTATTCCTTAGGTTCAACTGTGAGTTAGAGATCCAATAGCCTAATTCTTATCATTCCCTCCAGGTTGTTTTGGATTTAGGATCAAATCCAAATGATCTTCGCCCAGTTCTCCGTTAGGGTGATACAGACTGAGGTCGAGAAATCCCATAATCCTCGGTTAATTCTAATCTATAGGCATTATCATTAATCTTTTGGGGGATTTTGAAAGGTCATTTCGCTCTTGCAAATAATTTGTTCATCCTCTTATTGGGAACCATTCCTTGTTAAGGTATAACTATACCAAGTCTTATAGCTGAAATTGTTTAGTCGTTCTACCCTTGGTCTTTTCTTGCATTCTTCTAATAGCTCTGTCGATATGACGAGTGACCTTATCATAGATGTGCTAAAGGGATTGTACTCTAGTGAGGCATCGTAGTCCTCTTGTATGAGTACAGGTATAGGGGTGCAATCAAGGGGCAACTCGAGATTGAAACCATAGACCACTTTGAAGGGAGTCTACTTAGTAGTGTCATGTACTGTTCGATTGTAAGCAAACTCAATAACAAGTAAGCAAACGTCCTAATTAGCTAAGTTTTTGCCTACTATAGCTCAGTGTAAAGATCCTAAAGTACGATTAACCACTTCTGTTTAGCTGTCGGTTTGAAGGTAGTAGAAAGTACTGAATAGTAGTTTGGTCCCCATCCGACGCCACAAGATCCTTTAGAAATGGCTCAAGAACTTCTGGTCTCTATCGAAGACTACGCTTCTTGGCTTGCCATGTGTCCGTATAATCTCCTACAAGAAAAGAGAAGCAATAGCTAAAGTATCGTTAGTTTTCTAGCAAGGCACGAAGTATGCCATTTTACTGAACCAATCCATGACAACCATTATAGAATCTTTGCTTCGGATAGTTTGCAATAGTTCGAGAACAAAGTCTATGCTTAATTCAGTCCACGGCTTCATCGAGATAGGCAAAGGCATTGCTTTCCCCTATACAGTTCGGCACTTAGCCTTCTTGTACATAGTACAGCCTTCAACCACTTGGTACACATCTCTCCTCATTCTTAGCCAATGGAATTGACAATTTAATCACTCACAAGTCCTTCTTTCTCCAAAATGACCCAAGAGCCCTCCACCGTAGGCTTCCCTAATCAATAGCTCCCTCAATGAACAAATCGTTACACATAATTATCAGCCTTAGAATAAGTAGCCATCCTCCACACGATACTTGTCCACTATCCTCCCATTGACGCATCGCAAAATTATGGGTCCGAAGTATGGATCTTCAAAGTACTGTTCTTTGATACTTATAAACCCAAACAGTTTGGTCTGTAGCTTTGATAAAAGCACATATCTCCTCGAAAGAGCATCTGCAACTACGTTGCTCTTTCCCTGCTTGTACTTTATTACAAAATTGAATCTTTCAAGGAATTCAACCCATTTCGCCTGCTACTTCGACAACTTGGTTTGACTTCAAAGGTATCTCAACGATTCATGGTCATTATATGTGACAAATTCTTTCAATAGTAAATAGTGCTGCCATACTTGTAGTATTCGGATTAGAGCCAAAAGTTCCTTATCATATACAGAGTGGTTCAGTTGCGGTCCTTAGAGCTTCTTAGTGTGGAAAGCAATTTGTCAACCTTCCTGCATTAGGAAAGTGCCTATTCCAATGCCTAATGCATCACACTCCAACTTAAGGATTTTCTCTAAGTCAAACAAACCTAATACCGAGGCAGAGGTCAATCTTTCTTTTATCTCAATAAAGCTCCTCTTCTCCTTTTCTCTCCATCGGAAGTCGGTGTTTTTCTTCGTTAGTTTAGCAAGTGGCGCAATGAGGGTATTGAAATTCTTGATAAATCTTCTGTAAAACAAAGCTAGTCCATGAAAACTTCTCATGTCGGCATAAGTAATAGGAGTCGGCCATCGAACAATTGCTTGGATCTTCTTATCATCAACTCGCAAGCCTCCTCTATTGGCTACATAGCCTAAGAATACCACTTCCTCTCAGTAAAAGCAACATTTATTTAGATTGTCGAATAGTCTCTCGGTACGGAAAATATCCAAGACTACTTCGAGATCTTCATAGTGACTCAACATGTCAGCGTTGTAGACTGGGATGTTGTCAAAGTATACCACGACACATTTCCTTATGAGATGTCTTAACACATGGTTCATTAGTCTCATGAAAGTGCTTGAAGCATTCGATAAGCCGATGAGTATGACCATCCATTCATAAAGTCCATGTCGAGTCTTGAACATAGTCTTCCACTCGTCCCCTAGTTTCATGCGGATTTGATGGCAACTGGATTTAAGATCAATCTTGCTGAAAATCTTAGCTCTACTTAGTTCATCTAACATGTCTTCTAGCCTCAAGATCAAATGCCTATATTTGATCATGATCCTATTCACAGCTCGACCATCTATACACATCCACCAGGTTCCATCCTTCTTCGGCACTAAAAGCACCGACACAACACAAGGGTTGAGACTTTCTCCGACGTATCCTCTCTCGAGCAACTCATTGACTTGACGTTGGAGCTTAGAAGCTTACTTGGGATTTATCCGATAAGCTGGCTTATTCGACAATGTGACGCTAGGTACTAAATCAATGCAATGCTCTATGCCTCGAGTTGGGGGTAACCCTTCAAATAACTGTTCTGGGAACAAGTCGGCATATTCATCTAGCAACTCCTTGATTTCTTAGGATAGCTCACCCTGCTCTTTCATTTTTAACAGTCACTTAACTAACAAGAGGGTCGACTCATCGGCATTAATGGCCTTTCGGAGCTCGACTTTAGTCATCACTAAAGCCTTCTTTGATCCGCATGCAAGTTTTCTCTGTACCTTATTAACTTCTCTCGGTGGCATCGAATTCAGTGTAATCTTTCAGTCATCCTTTTTAAGAATATACGCATTCTCATAGCAGTCATGTATAACTCCCCTATCAAACAACTACAGCTTACCCAGCAACACATGAGAAACGCACATAAACAATACGTCGCAGAGAATCTAGTCAAAGTAATTCCCTATAGTAATCGGCAGTGGTATTTGCTGAGTGACATATAATGCTCCTTTCTCACTTAACCATTGCAACTTCTATAGCCTCAGATGTGCAATAGTCGGCAACTTCAGTTTTAAAACAAGATCGGCAAATGCCGCATTAGTGCAGCTTCTACTATCCATGATGAAGGTATACACCTAATCATTCACCTTATAGGTGGTATAGAACAAATTCTCTCTCTGCTACTCCTCTTACAAGGGTTCCACGTTCATAGTGCATTAGACAACCATAAGTAACTTGTCCAAGTGTTCAGCAAACAAGTCCTCTTTAATCAGCTCTTTCTTAGCATTTTCTTTCTCAGTAGGGACCTCCTCCTCCTTAGGTTCTTCATCTGTATTATCTATTTCTAGCTTTGGGACGTCTTCCTTAATAACCATTGTCATACAATTCAGGCATTGAGTAGCCACATGTCCGAACACTTGACACTTGAAGCACTTAATCTGGCTCATCTTCCAACTAGACCCTTACCCCTTCTCATAAGTTTGAGTCAACACTTTACCATCAGGTTAGCCTTTCTGCTTGGCTCGGACATTAATCTTTCTGTTCAGCTTTATACTTGACTGAGCTCGGTAACTTACCTGTCAAGGTCGGCTAGTCGACACTGTGGCAGTTAGTCAGCTCCTCCTTTCCCTTTCTACTTGCTAGGCAATCTTAACAGCTTCATCCATTGTGTCAAATCATTAGAGCTCTACAATGTCTCAAATGTCTCCTTTCAACCCAATAATGAATCTTGAGATAGTTCGAATTAGTGGTTCCTCTACTTCACAACGTATCATTAGCATTTGAAACTCTTGAACATACTCATCAATAGTTCAACCTCCTTGTCTTAGCTCCTAAAGTCGAGTGAAAATATCTTAAAGATAGGTTTCTAGTACGAAACTGTTCTTGAGTATTCTCTTCATCTTTGGCTAAGTATTAATCTCTTGGTATCCCTCCCGTCTCCTCATGGCCTGAAAATTCTTCCACCATATGGCAACATATCTAGAGAACTCAACAGCAGCAATTCTCACCTTCTCATAATCTTCATACTGATAGTAATCAAACACATGCCCCACCTTCTCTTCCCATTCCAAGTATTCATCAACATTCCCAAATCCATTAAAACTCGAAATTTGAAGCTTCACATGGTTAAGTGCTCTAGGGACCCGTATACGCTGTTCTTCAAAATACTCCTCTTCTTCCTCGTCTCCCATGCCTGCCAAATCAATCCTTCTCCTCACTTATTCGCCTACTCCTCCACCTTGAATGGGTCAAACTGGGTTTTAACCTCTAATAGGCTGACCAACTTGTAGGGTATTTTACGCAGCCTTAATGGGTCGGCAAGACAACACATGTATAGCTTATGTTAAATCCATCAAGAGGTTAACTATCTCATTAAGTCTCTCGTCGGTGCTTCTGGGAGTTTCTTGGGACTATCGTCCATGGTGGACAACTTCACCGTTGTCGCTAGTACCAACATTCATACTTGGCTCAGTCATTTTTTTTTTCACAAATTCAAGCTCAAATAAACACTTTAGGAAATTAACAGTTAATAACACAAGGCTCAAAGGAATACAGTAACTTGCTTCTATTTCACACACATAAAACAAAGTATAATAGAACTTCGAAAACACACATCAACTATAACAAAACCTCCATTTTGATACCAAGATGTTGTGAACCATGGCCAAAAACATATAAGGCCGGTAGCTAACTAAGTCCAAGCTTATAGAAAGCTTGAAAGAAGTAATGGAAGAAAGTGCAAAAGGAATGAATGACGAATGAAAGGTAAGCAAACCCATGAACAGCTCCAAAAGATATGATGCACCAATGGAACTTCTAAGAACTCACAGTACAATTTGATATGACGCATGAATCGGTCTAATGAGGTTACTTACCACCTAGCCTTACTTAAGGGTTAGAATAAGAGTGATGCCGAGAGTAAACAGGGTGTTTACGCAAGGAGGAAAATACTCAATTGTATTAGGGATAATCTACTTCTTACAACTATAAGTATAAGGGTATATATACCCATAAGTTAGGGAAACTTGCTTAAAAAAGAAAAGACAAAAAGGTTATTTTCTAAGGAAGTAAAGAACAAGATACAAAAGGGTAAAAATGAATATAAAAGAAAGATAATCATTGGTGCATCGAATTCTACACATGATACTGTACATGTGGCAATGCTACGTTGGTGAGATTATTAGAAGATACGGACAAAAAAGTACGGATAGCTAGCTTATCCGAACAGGGATGGCTTAGTTAGTCTAAAGTCTCTCTTTCTCGGCTTCTCGGTAAGGAAGATACCGAGTTATTGGTTGGCTTAGGTGCATGTGAGTAATCTTCAATTCAGCGCACTATAGAAAAATGGGTAGTTATACTGCTTGACATGAAGGGTGACTTGGTAAGGAAGTACTTAACCTTGGTAGAGGTCGGTTGGAACAGAAGGATTTGTTGTACTAATCCCTCTATTCCTCGGGCTCAGCTACGGGTTAGAGGTTCGATAGCCTAATTCCCATCGAGTAAAGGGGGTATAGAGAAAGTGCCTTGGCTTTTTGCGGTGGTTTGACGAGTGGTTGGTTTTAGGTTTTGTGGTGGAGCTTCAATTGAGAAGCTAGGGGTTATGGCAGTCGAAGAGGGTAGTGATGTCAGGGAACTAGGGTCATGTGGAAGTCGTGATGGTAGTAGGCTAAAGTTAAAGGCGATCGTAGTGGTTGTAAAGTTAGACAGAGAGAGAGAGAGAGAGAGAATTGATACGATAGGGAGAGAAAGTTTGAGAGATTTGTTTTTGAGATCTTGAGAGTGTTAGGAGTTGATTTTTCGTATGCTAAACGTGTCTAGGATGCTCAATTTATAGCATTCGATCCTTAATGAAGCTTGAGAAAGTCAAAGATGAAATCAATCCAAGCTCTATTATAAATGGGTATTTAATCCGAATTGTTACAATGAAGCTTGATTTTTGCTGAAATGAATGGTCAAAGGCGATCCTTGAATACTTGCTTTTGCCTAAAAAACTTATTAGAAGTTTTGAATCATGCAAGAGGAAAGGTATAAACACCATATTTTTGTGCCCCTCTCTCTAAAATTAAGAAATGGAGAATTTAGGAAATATAGATAAATAATAATTTTAGATAGTATAATAGAATAGATTTTTGCTAATTTAGATCAAACTTAGAAGAAATGCGTTAGGCTCAAGCTTAGATTCAAATTTAGCCCAAGCTAGCCTTATTCATATGTGCAATTTAATTGTATATATAAATAAGGCATAGGTTAACAACTTAACAAACAAATACTTGGATTTGGCATCAAAGTTTAACATGAGGTGTTGGGTTCAAAACTCACTTGAAGCATAAGAATGCCTTTTGCTTTTGTTTTTCCACAGCACACACACAACGCATTACCATGTGTCGAGATCTCATTATGCCATTTGTCTTGACACGTCGCATTCAGCATTTAGACCATAGCTAATTTAGTGCCATGTACATACTATGTTAGCATCCCATCTACATATCAAAGCCGCATAGCGTACACGTAGCATGATACCCGTATCACCGATACGTCACGCCAATTGCTACATGTCACGATAAGATACGTGGCATTTTCCTGTTGGATTACGCAGTTGACATGGTGCCACATCAGCACTTTCCTTTTCTTTTTCTCCTCTTTTCCCCCATTTTCTCATGCTTTCCTCTCCATTCGATCAACTTTAGCATCTATTTCGAGCCATTTTATGGTGTAATTTCACTAAATTGATGGCGGATTGGCAAAATAGACATAGCTTATTTTGGATTGGGGTAAAAAACACATCCAAATACAAATGTTTAAAGCACTAAATTGACATTAAAAAGTTGGAAAAAAACATAAATTTGGGAATTTTCTTTCACATTTAATCAAATTCTCTTTTCTAATTAAAGGGGGAGTTTTTGACAATTGTCAGTGCTCTCTCTCTCTCTCTTTGGTTCCATCACCTTCTTAGCACAAACCCATACGTACGCAGTAGCACACAAACACTCATGGGCACATCTAACTCTCACTAGCATACACTTTACCGTAATCCCCTTCTTTGTCGTACGCCCAAACCTACCTTTGAGCACTGTAACCACACATACACGCCGTACTAAACCACGCACAATACACCCATCAATCCCTCTTAATCTCCATTCGCGAACCTCACTCTCTCATATCCGACACACGTAAGCTACCTAAGCCTACTACTGAACTAACCCTTCTCTCTCTCACCATCCTCCACCAACGTCATAACTCCCATCTACAACCCAGATCTGCGACAGCACAATACATCCTCACCGACCAACTACGCACGGTCACTACACTCTCTCAACCCACTGCTCATCGCACAGCTACACCCTTACCCACTGGTACAAACACTAACCATCCTCATTACCCAATCGTACACCCCTACCTTAACTGACGGTACTCTCTCAAGTAACCCCCATAACTAACTACCAAGCCCACACACTGTGACCATTGCTTGCTACTCAATTTGTAGCCACCCCGAACACCCTATGACCTACTGTCGTACACCCTCAATATACACCAGATCGTCTACCGATCGCTACTGCCCATACACAACCCCATTCACATACACTTAAACCAAATCTCATGGGTTACCACCAAACCACTTCCATTAGCCACAATAGTCTTCCAAACCCCCATTCCCTAATAAGAAACTCACAAAAAACTTTTCACCCCTTAAAAATCCACCCCGAGCTACCTTCCTCCTGTCTCGAAAGTTGCTATTGTTCTTCACTCAACTTGAACCAAGATTCGACCCGATCTAGTGCCTAACCTTACCCTACCAAACTGCTCCAACTCTACATTCACAATATAACCCACGCGTTACTTATAAAGTTCGACCCTCTTTTAATTTCAATTATTGTTGTTGTTTTTCTTTATTTATTTATTGTAATCGTAACTCAAAAAGAAAAAAGAAAAAAGAAAAAAAGAAAAAGAAGAAGAAGAAGGAAAAGCTTAGACTTATTTTTACATTTTAGTCAAAATAGTAATAAATAATAAAGTAAAAAATAAAAAATATATATGTAAATAAAGTATATGAATAAATAACAAGGTTATTTTATCACTTAGAAAAATTTGTTTTCCGAATAAATAAAAATGAATGGACCCTTTCAAAATTAGGACTTTTTAGAACTTTCCAAAAATAAAACTCCAATTTAAGACCCTTTAAAAATTTTCTTTAAATAAACTAAATCAAAATAAAAATGTAAACCTAACCATTTTCCTAAAAGTAAAAACAATTAACTTACTAATATTTTCGAAAAAAACTACATAGGTTTGATCCCGAATAGCAGATACGTAAAGACCTACGGAGCGACAATAAAAAACGAAAACACCCATTTTTTCTATTTTAGTGTAGTTTCACTTGATTTATTAATCAATAATTAAACTTCATTTCATAGGACAATTTTTAAAAGGTAATTTTAAGAAATTAAGTCTAAAATTTGAAAGTTAATGATACTCGTAAAAGTTTAAAAATCATAAATTTCGGACCCGTTTTCTAATTCTTAAAATCGTTTATAAAATTAGATTTATTGAAAGATTAGTAGGTAAATTATAACCAATCCACTCAATTGATTATAATTTAACTCTTTTTTCTGACTTTAGTTGGGTGGCAATTTCAAAATATTTTCGAAGTTTAAAGAATTGGTTTTCTTTAAACCCTAATCAAGGATCAGTATTAAACAAGTAAGGTTTAATATTGATCAGTTTAAAGAAAACTAATTTATAAAACTAAAATAAAAATTAGGCTTGACAAAAGGGAAGGAAAATTCGAGTTTTAAGATTTTTCTTGATTTTCAAAGCTTAATTTACATTAAATGGTTGAATCTGGAAATGTTTTTGGATTTAATTCACAATAGGCTAAACATACTTCACGATTTCATCATTAATTTGATAAAATTGTGAAGAAAATGAGATAAAAAATGCTTACGAAGTGTATTGCACAAGAAGGAAAGTGCAAAAAAAGGTGGGGAATATGAGGGAAAAGGAAAGAAAGGGAAAAAATAGGGGAGAAAGGGATGCTGACTTGGCGTTATGTCAACCATAATGTTGAATGGTGTGTACCACATGTCTTAACAAGACACGTGGCTAAGTACATGGTAGAATACGTTGTGTCATTGTACTATACAAGAAGGAAAGTGCAAAAAAATTGGGGAATGTAAGGGAAAAGGAAAGAAAGGGAAAGAATAGGGGAGAAAGAGATGCTGACTTGGCGTTATGTCAACCACACTGTTGAATGGTGTGTACCACATGTCTAAACAAGACACATGGCTGAGTACATGGTAAAATGCAATGTGTTATTGTACAACATGTTAAGACACGTAACACGACACAAGTATCATACATGTGGCCCAGTAGCATGTTAACACGTAACAAGTGCTTTTGCAAAAGAATGAAAATGGCACCATATGCCTATTGCAAGATTTGAACCCATGACTTCTAACTCAAATACAATGTCAAGTCGAAGTATAATACCATTAAGCTATTAATTTGTGCCTTAATTTGTCATGTCTTGCAACTAAATAATACTTAGCCTATGAAACAAACTAAAAATCCTATAAAATAAAGTGCTACATAATTAAATTATTTACAACTCTAAATATTATTTTCCTAAAAGTAATTTGTTTACCTAAAATATCTATTTTACTTAAAAATCCTACCTTTCTTCACTATTTTCTCTAAATTTTCCATTTTTTTGTACTTTTCTAAATTTTATATTTTTTTCTTCTTTTCTAAATTTGGTATAAAAATACCTCCTAAACTTATTAAAGTGTACTTTAAAACCTCTCAAAAAACTTTAACCTATGATATTTTATTAACTAGAAATGGAAATATTATTTATGTTGCCAAGTTATTAAAGTTTAGCAAATAATTATAACATTTAAAAATTTAGAGAATTAATCTACATTAAATTAAAAGTTTAAAGGAGTTATTTGTAGTTTTCCTATAAATATTAACACGACTATTAAATAAATATGAACATCTTAAAATGGCTTTTACTCTCAATTTAAAATGAAAAACATGCATTCATCGTAGTTTTGTGAAATAAAAGTTGTAAATTTACTCATTTGAATGATGAAAAAATAAAATACAACAATTGCAATTGTAAAGCTTCCCAAATGAACAAATAAATTGTGAAGTAGTCACATTTTAACTTATTTTGAGCTAATACTCATGATTAAAACAAATTATAATATTCTGTTAATCTAAACTAAGCTAATAACTAAATAAGGAAACTAATTCGAACATTACTTCATCAGGCAAATTCGGAATAGGTAAGGAAGGTCACAAGATAAGTTTTGATAACAATTTCTTGGAGCCTATTGCAAAATATAAAGTACAAATATGATGTTAAGGTATTATACACCCATATTGTAACAATAATTGAATAATACTAATAAATAGAAAATTAATATTATTGCATTTTGCTAATGTTAAAGGAAAAAAAAAAAACAACAAAAGTTCAGCTTATAATAAAACCTTAAGACTACACACTAATATGTCTAATCTTATCCTTATCTCTTCTTTTTATTTTTTTATTTGGTTAAAACTTTCTTTTTATTTTTACTATCTCATATTTACGTTACTTTCTTTGTTTTTTTTTCCTATCCCTAATCTAGCAAGATATTAAAACATACAAGTTTTTAGTTTATCATCCAATATATTTAATCAAAGTTACTTAGTACATGATTTTTGTATTTTGTGATAACAATTTTATGATATGATAAAAATTTTATTTTGATTATCTAAAACGAAAAGATAAAAAAGAAAAATTAGCATGATCCAATCGAAGGTCAAATGATTTAAATTACAAGAATATTCTCTATTATGCTTACCAAAGTTTTATATTGTTATAATTAAATATATTACAAATATAAGAACCTTTCAAATTATTACTATTTGTTCTATTAGTATAGTTACAAATTTGACATTGATTATGTGTCAGTATAATATTTTACAAGGAGATAAAGGAAAAAAAAAAGATAGGTTTTATAAGGTATCTTATAGCCTGTAGATTTTATGAAGTACAGAATATAGAGTGGTTCCAATGTACCAAAAATTAAGTTCTGAGTACAAAAATTTTAGAACATCTATACATATAAGATAAGGTATGGTTAAGATATCATACCCTATCCATCTATACTGGCTCATCCTTAGTAAAGATAACTCAATTATGTTTTCATGTTTTAGTTGAAACCTTTTGATTCCCAAATCAAAATTATTCAGTTATTTTTTACTAGTTATGTTTCTAAATAATGGAAAACATCTTAAAATAACAATTTTTCATATAACATGTTTGGTTGAGTTTAAAAGAGAGAAATAAAGTAGGTATTCTTTCTTTAGCTGGCAAGATAGCTATTTATGGAATTATTATTGTTAATAAAAAAATTATAATTCTTTCTCATGACCAAAGAAATAGTTTTTTACCCAAAAAAAAAAAATGATAGTTATCACTTGGTTTTTTTGCATATTTTTTTTATCCATAAAACTCTAGCCAATAGTTAACCCTACTTTAGGGTAGGGTATCTTAGTTTTTTTTTTTTAATATATTTTCAATCCATTGTTAGTATTATTTTAAATACAACCAAACAAAATAAAGTTACATCTTTTGTTAATCACGGTTTTTTTTTTATTTATATTTTCATTGTGATTCACTTCAAGTAACAAAAAAAGAAGTTCAAATAAAAAGAGAAAGAGAAGTCAATAGAGAAATAAATCTGGCAAAAAAAAAAAAAAAATAGAGAGAAAGAAAGAAAGAAATCGATCAAGAATCACAAAACCATCTTTTGAAATTGGCAATTTTGGAATTTGTTTCATCTTCTTCCTTGCAAGTTTTTATTATTTTTACACTCTTTCTTCAAATTATTCCCTATTTCTTGTTTTCTTTCTTACTTTCAGCTCTTGTTACTTCAACCTATAGCATCTTAAAATTTTGATTAAACTGAGTTAAATTTATTTTAAGATCTAAGGTATGTTGGATTGAACAAAGTAAAAATAGAATTTCGTGATTAAGGTTTATTAGTTTAATGAAGAGTTAAACAAAGAAAGATAAAGGGTGGAAAAAGGTAAGAATGAATTAAAAAAAAGGAAAAAAACAATTAAAGAGTCAAAATTGAGTGATTAAGAGATATTAATTATGAACATATATATATAAGTAAGTGTAAAGAGGCTTCTTTTCTCGTAATTTTTACAAGTTACTTTGATAATAAAGAGAAAGAGGTGAAGGAGGATGGATGTATGGAGTAGTTGACCATTATCAAGTCAAGCTTAATTTTTTGGTTTTTATATTTTCCTTATTTTGATTAATATTAAACCTTAACTCATTTAATATTAATTATCAATTAGGGAATAAAGAAAATTATAGTTTTCCTTTTAAATTGAAAATCATTTAGAGTCGTCACTTGACTATAATAAAAAAAAGAAATAAGTTGTGAGCAATTGGTGAATTGTTTACAACTTAGCTACTGATCTTTGGTAAAATTAATTTGAATAAAACCAGAGATTTTAGAATTTAAGGGCTACCTTCTTAAATCTTAATAGGTACCACTTTTAATTTTTCGAAATTAGGTTTAGTTTTCAAAATTATCCCTTTTTTTACAAAGCTTATTCACAAATAAATAAAGGAAATTATATTTATTTTACAAAAATGAGGAATTTGAGATATAATTTACAAAAATGGGAAAAACAAAATTTTTATGAATTTTACGTCATCCTAAACATGCCTATGTACCTGCTAATCGAAATCAAACGTTCGTAATTCATTCCAAAAACTTTAGCATATTAGTTTGTTTTAATTTTGAAAATCCACCAGTTTTATGTTTTTAATCCATTTATTTTATTTAAAGAAAATTCTAAAAGGGTCATAAGTTTGGTTTGTTCATGTTTGGAAAATTCTAGAAAAAGTTCTTAATCTTTAGAAATGGTTAATTAAATTTTACCCTTTTTTTTTTAAAAAAAAAACCTTTTCTAGGTGATAAAATACACTTTTTTCTATCTATTTTTTTCATTTTTTGACAAATTCCTTAGAGATAAAAATGCTTTTATTAAAAGAACCCTCTTTTCCCTTTCTTTTTTTATTTTTTATGAATAATCCATAAAAAAATAAAAGAAAATATAACAACTAAAACAATAAGACAAAATAAATAATAAAACAAAATGAAATGATCGAACCAAAATAAGGAGTACCAGACCTATTTTTATTTAGAAGCATGCAGGTCAATGAGGCTTGGATCTGGTTCGGGTCAATCACCAAGAAATTAGGTTGTGACTAGGGGATGTAAGAACACAAGGACGCTACGGGGGTGATTTAGGGCATCCTTTCGAAAGGGTAAACACCTTTTCATGTGAATCAAATTGGGGATTGGGGATCTTGTACTAGCACCGTTGTGATTGGGCGTAGTCCATGAGGGTATGCTATGGTGGTGAAGCGGCAACAGTGGTCGTGTAGTAAGGTTCAGATGTTAGGTAACTATGATTACAAATTGAGGGTAGAGTGGCTATTCACTATATCAGTTTGAGGGTGTAAATGTAAATGGCGTCAGGTCTGCTCTGGTTGTCTCATATAGGTGTTGTGTGGTATTTAAGGTAGCTAATTGTTTAAGCGAGAGAGAAGGGTCAGGGATGCTGTTGATCAGATAGTAAGAGGCTTAAGTGGAGTTGTGCATAGGTAGAAGAGGATATAGGTTCAGGAGCAGGTGCCGCCATATATGTTTAGAGGATGTTGTAGTGCTTTGCAAGTGGTACAATTAGTTGGGTGCTGTTGGTGTTAGGTTGATGCTGGGTTTGGTGAATGGAGATTTGGTGTTAGGTGCTATTTGGTTGATGTTGTGAGAGTGGTGGTTGTTATAGTGACTGTTGAGGATGGTGGTTGTATATAGTGCATTATGATTAAGGTAAGAGATGATAAGCAAGTATTCTCTTTGTTTTTTTCTACTACAACATGATCTTTATTTATAGAACTCCAAATTGAATCTTATAAACAATTCTAGATCACATCAAATCCCCCTACATAGGATTGAATCTAGATTTGAATCTTTACAAATCTCCATTTTATCGGATTTAATAATATCATCGTTAGATTTATGATTTTCATCAATTATTTAGTCACAACTCTATTAAATCTATTCAGAAACAATAAAAATCTAAGCAGATTTGTCGTTAGATTCAGGTTCTAGAAACCTAATTTTCTTCTTTGTTTATGTTTGTTTCCTTAAAAAACATTGGGAAAGATGATGATGAGGGTCATGTGCCATGCGCTCGTTGGAAAAAAAAATTGCTAAACACCTAGGCACACCCGAGCATGGACATAATATGGGCCAGTATGGCCCTAGTTGCATAATAGGGCTTCTAGCCCTATTGTGAATCAGCCAATCTCTCTCTCTTTTTTAAATTAAATAAATAAGTAACAACACTAAACCTAATCCCAACCTAAAATTGAACTCTAAATTGACTGAAGCACAATAATTAATTTAAGCCCAAACAAGGTCCAAATATGATTCTTAACCATTAAATTTGACTCTATCTGACCTTAAAAATGACTTATGGTTAACAATTCGTTCTTAACTTTTCTTTTTTCTTTTTCTCCAATTTTAAATTTTTTATATTTTCCTCAATTTTCTAAAGGACCCTTTTCTTTTATTAAAAAAAAAAACTCTAAATTACAAGTGGCAAAAATGAGGTATCTACAGTTACTCCTCTTTATGATGAAGTTTAAGTAAAACTTTACCACAAAGACAAAAGGGACACCATTTCTTCCTTAAGGGTGAATTTGCCTTAAAAAGAGCTACAATTAGTTAGTTATCTTAAGCCTGATCTATTGGGGATTTGGTGAAGGACATTTCACAATGAAAGGCGGTGCCCTAAGAGCTTACCGAAACATGTGAATGAGTTTCTCCTAAAAAGGTACGATGCCCTAAAACTAACACTAAGTGAAGGGTAGCACACTAAAGGTTCGCAAGAACCCTAAAATGATACTAAAAGGAGGATAACACCCCGTAAATTGGCAAAAATCTTAAAAGATGCCTCATGAAGGATAGTACCTTTATATATTAGAAAGAACCCTAAAATGATACTTAATGAAGGGTAGTGCCCTTGTGGGCTAGCAAGAACATTATAAGATACCAAAAAAGGGGTAACTACCCTATAGGCTAGCATAAATTCTGAAAGGGGGTAGCGCTTTATGAGCTAGCTAAGGAAATTGATTTAAAACCTAGTAGTACTTTTTTAAGCTAACTAAACTAAGCGAAAGTGTCTCTAAGGGACTAGCATCCCTAAATAAGAAGTTAATTTAAAACCTAGTTGCACTTCTATGAGTTGACTGATTTGGGCAGGAGACTCTCTAAGGAACTAGCAATCCTAAACAAGAAGTTGATTTAAAACCTAGTCGTACTTCTATGAGCTAATTGATCTAGGCAGGAATGTCTCTAAGGGATTAATAACCTTAAACAAGAAGTTAATTTAAAACCTAATCATGCTTCTAAAAGTTAACTGATCTAGGCAGGAGCGTCTCTAAGGGATTAGCATACTCCTAGTTGTACACTCTAAGCTGACTAATCTAATTGTACAAGTAAAGTACTCCTTGAGCCAACTAAAACCTTATATGAGAAATATGATTCAGGATAGTGCTCTATAAGCTAGCTAAAACCTTAAAGGAAATATAGATTGGGACAACACTCTATGAGCTGGCCAAAACCCCACATCAGAAATACAAATCGAGATAGCGCTCCATAAGCTCACTAAAACCCTAAAAGAGATGTGAATCAAGATAGTGCTCCATAAGTTAGCTAGAATCTTAAAAGATTTGTGAATCAAGATAGTACTCTATGAGCTTATTAGAACCTTAAAAGATATGGACGAAGGGTAAGTTCCTTAAGAGCTAGCTGAAGCTCTATCAAAAGGAAGAACAAAGGTTAAGTACCCTATGGGTTGATCAGAAACTTGAGGAAGGTGAGATAGCGTTCCATGATCTAGCTAAGACTCGAGAAGATAAGGGTTAAGTACTTTACAATTGACTACTACCCTAAGGGAATGCTTAATGCAAATGTAGTGTCTTTAAAGAAACTAACTTATTTTTATGCTAAAATGTATAAAAGCCCTTACCTAACTTTGTTGATAGCTCCTAAATAGTCAAACCTTTTCTTAAGAAGTCCAATAAGAACCAACGATTTGGCCTTTTGAAGTTCATTATGATCTTGAAATAGAGCACACAAAGTTCTCCTTAGTGGCGAATTTAAGGAAAGTAACCCAACATAAGAAACATTGTTGTCATTTAAGTAGAGAGGTCATGTCTTAGATTTCTAGCCCAACACAAATCCTCAAAGTCTTAACTGATTTCCCTGTTACCTTTCCCTTGCCAAACGTAGGCTTTTATCCTTAATTAAGTAACACTCATTCGCCATGAGATATTTGCTTTTCCAAATATGGCCTTACCTTGAAAAATAGAAAACAAATCTCCCTTATTGAGAATGATGAACTGTAATAGAGGATTTGAAGAATTTTTATCAATTGTCATTGTTTCAAACCATGTGTTCATTTTCTCTCACGTTTACGGTGTGTGGGGTTTATCTGGATAGAGCAAAGAGTAAGACCTTTGACGGAGAGGGAAAAGTGTTAAGGGTGTTACCCAATGTTAACAACCATTAGGGATACCAACTTTGTTTATAGAAAATGAAAATAAAACCACAGTAATGTTAGGATTGATGGCATTTCATGTTACAAGAAAAAATTCCATTGATTTTTATAGGTAGTTCAACTTCACTACATCAGCATTTATAGGGTCCTTTAAATCCAGACCATTCATCTGAGATCAAATTAAAGCCCCTCCAAGCAATACCCTTTTTATAATATAAGGACCTTCATAATTTGGCACAAATTTCTCTCTAGAGTCTTGTGCATTAAGAAGAGTCTTTCTCAATGCCATGTCTCCTTCTTTGAAACTTCATAGTCATACTTTATTGTTAAAAGCTCTAGCCATTTGTTGTTGATAGCATATGTTGTGACATAGGGCTATCAACGTCCTTTCGTCAATTAAATCCAACTATTCAATTCACTTCTTTATCAAGTCAACCTCATCCGATTGGGTTTTTGATAGCACTCTAAGAGATGGGATCTTAACTTCTACTGGTAATACCGCTTTAGTTCTATATACTAGCGAGTAAGGTGTTGCTCTTATCGATGTTCTAATAAAAGTTCGATAGGCCATGAATGCAAATGGAAACATTTCATGCCAATCTCAATATATGATTACCATCTTTTCAATAATTCTTTTGATATTCTTGTGGGCCACTCTTACAGCCTCATTCATCTGAGGTCGATAGGGAGTATAATTTCTATTCTTAAATTGCCGACACAACTCTATCATGAGTTTGTTGTTAAGATTTGTACTATTATTGGTAATAATTGTCTATAAAGTGCCGTACCAAGCCAGAATGTCCTTCTTGATGAATTTAAGTACTACCCCTTTTGTAATACTCAAGTAAGATGAGGCTTCAACCCACTTACTAGAATAATCGATGGTTACTAGTATGAAACAATGACTGTCAGATGCCTTTGGAGTGATTAGGCCAATGATGTCTATACCCCACATCAAAAATGGCCACGACGTATACAGTGTATATAATTCTTAAGGTAGAGCATTCACTTTATTCGGATAAACCTAGCACAACTGGCAATGCCTGACATGTTTGATATAATCTCCCTCCATAGTTGACCAATAATATTACAGTCTCATGATTTTCTTAGTAAGCATATAACTGTTCATATAAAGGCCACATACTTCCTCATGCACTTCTTTCATCAAAACTTCTTCCTCCTTTTCATCTACACATCATAGGAGTGTACGGTCAAACAATCGTCAATACAAGATGGATTCACTAATTAAGAACTAGGAGACCAATCTTCTAATCATCTTTTTGTCTTTATTCTCAACCTTATTAGGGTATATTCCTTGTTGTAAGAATGTCTTGATATCGTGGTACCAAGGCTTTTCATCATGTGTATCCTTAATTACTAGGCAAAAAGCAGGCTTTTCTTCGGTTTCAATCTTAAGTGGCTGAATTTCTACTCTACCGGATTTTTGAATCATGGATGCCAAGGTGGCCAAAGCATCAATAGTTGGTTTTGAGTCCTTAGTACACATATGAATGTAATTTCTTTAAACCTATCTACTAATTTGACCAAGTACTAGTAATAAGGTACTAATTTGGGGTTCTTCATCTTGTATTCACCTCGTGCTTGGCTAATGATCAATGAGGAATTTCCATACACTTTTAATTCCTGTATCACCTCATCTAGTGCCATCTCGAGCCCCATAATACATGCCTCATATTCTACAATATTATTGATATTTGGGAAAACGAGTCTTACAGCCATCAGGAATTTTGTACCTTTAGGGATATCACTATTGCCCCAATTGCACACCCAAACATGTTAGCGACTCCATCAAATAACATCTTCCATTTTAAGGGTTTCTCAACTAATTTACTGTTAGAATCATTTTCAGTTACCAAGATATTTTCATTAAGAAATTTGACTCACACTTCTTGCAGGGTATCCTTAGGGAGATTCTCTACTAGTTGATCTGTTAAGGGCTATAGACACCTAATTTTTGCCCCTCTGTAGTTCTAAGTTTTATTTTTACAAAAAGGGTCCTAATTCAAAAATAAAAAAAAATTAATAAAAGATAAAAAGATAATAAAAATTAACAAATGATGAAAATACAAAAAAAAAAATAAGAAAAGAAAAAAATTATTATAAAAAGTTTTATAGATTTTTAGGAAGTAACTTATATAAGGAATAATTAGTTTTAGTGTTAGTTTTAGTTTTAGTTAAAAAATTTTATTTTAGGAAATCGGATAGTTTAAATATAATTTAATTGAATGGAATATCAAGGCATAGGCCAACGGCCTAACAGGTAAGTATCGAAGTATTTGGGGTAGATTTAGTTTGAGGTCTTGGGTTTGAGTCTCAGTAGGCACCTATGTTTTTATTTTTCTATCTCTGCAGAAGCGAAATGAAAATGGATCATATCTAATTAAATCATATGAATTTAGTTAAATCGAATTTGAATTCATTTGAATCTAGTTTAATTACCGAATCAGATATGATAAGATATGATATGGTTTAGACTATATAAACACTCCAGCAGTTGGAAAAAGAAGAACAGAAAACAACAGTGCCAACTCCAGCAATCGGAAAAAGAAAAACAGAAAACAGAAGGCGATCAGCTCCAGTCCTCGTCCTACGAGCAGCAGGTGATAGCTACACCGACACCAGTGCACAACACACACCATCACCGATGCCAACATACAGCACATGGCCAGCGGAACTCTAACACCAACAACACACGACCACACTCCACTGTCTGACTACACTCACGACGTCCACTACACAGTCCATCTATAGAACGCCCATCGTTGTTGCTGCGCTCTGATCAATCCATACGCACATAACGTCCAAGCTCCCGCACACAGATCTACCGCCAACTGTAGAGCCATAGCTGATCACCCTCGCGTCCAATCTCCATCAACATCGACGTCTACAACAATCTCCTTCAGTGCCATATACGACTTGCTGCTGTAATGCCTAGAAAATCAACACGAGCCGAACAGTAGTTAGGTAGCATCCATATAAGTTCATTGTGATACTGCAGCAGCTTAAACCCAAGTCCTCATCCACTGTTGACAATCCTTAATGTAACAGCGTCTAAGATCTCTCTCGCTAGCACGCCTTCTTTTAAAGCGCTCCACATACGGCTAGAATCTCTCGCCTGGTACAAACTCCAGCACGCCACATACACGTCCTTCACGAACCGCACGTCTTGCACACATCCGCATGACAGTCAATATGTCAACGTCGGCAGCAATCCAACGCCACTGTCCTTCAACCAAACAAGTTTAAGTTAGATTCTTTTCTTTCTTTTTTCTTTAATTAATTGATTAATTAATTATTTATTTATATCATTATTTTTTTTATCCTTAGTTATTTAACATAGATATATACATATGAGTATATTAGTTTAGGAGATTCATTTAGGTATTAGTTTTATAGATTAAATATATTATATTTTACTGTAGCTAGTTGTTTAATAATTATAATATAGATATATATATAAACTTAGATGTTTTTTTAGTATTAAGTTTTTAAGATTACCTCACTTAGCAAATTAATTTATTTTGGAAACAAAAATAATAGATTTTTTTTAAAATAGGATTTTTTGGAGAGGTTCTTAATAAAATGAAAACACTCCAAAAGTTAGAATCCCTTTAAATTTTTTTTAATAAACCGAATAAATTGATAATAACGTAAACTCGGTCGGTTTTCAAAAATTAAAATAAACCAACACACTAAAGTTTTTTGGAGAGAACTACGATCGTCTGATCCCGGCTAGCGAGTACGTAGGCACCTTCGAAACGATGATAAAATACGTAGAAACTTAGGTTCTTTTTCTTGTGATTTTTATATTATAATTAGAAGAATAATCCTAATTTCGGTAAATATATAGTGGTACCCGTTAGGGTTTAATAGGTTAGCCCCCGAATTTAGAACCCTCTAGTTCTTCATTTAAAATTGAAATCAAAGACCGATAGCGAAATCGTAATCAATCCACCCAATTGGTTACGGTTTCTTTTTCTTTTCTCAACTTCGGTCTGGTGGCGACTCCAAAAATTATTTTGAATAAAAAACCGTAATTTCTCAATTTCTTTAGTCGAGGATTAATATTAAACGAGTTAGTGTTTAGTATTAATCGAAAAAATAAGAAATTAATTTTAAATAGAAATAAAAAAATCAGGCTCGACAAGGGCTACCCCTTGACTAAACTTTGATTCACATACATGATGTCAAATTCTGATAGTAACATCTGCCACTTCGAGATTCTATCTATTAGGGTTGGTATCTTTGCTAAATACTTCAAGGGGTCATGTTATGTAATCAACTCGATCTAGTAGTAGAATATATATTGTCTGAGCTAGTACATGACCTAAACCAATGCATAATATGTTCTTTTAATTTTCGAGTATTTTTCCTCCCCCTTTGTAAATTTCTTGCTCAAATAATAAACAACTCTCTTTTTCCCTTCCTCATCCTTCTGGCCAAGTATACATCCCATAGATTTGGGTAGTATAGTAAGGTATAAGAATAACTGCTTCCTAGGTTTAGGGGCTACTAATACTGGAGGATTCATGAGATATTCCTTAATTTTCATGAAGGCTTCTATGCATTCCTCATCCCAATTAACACTAGCATTCTTCTTCAACAACTTGAATATAGGGTGACATTTATCTGTTAGCTGAGATATAAATCGTGCTATGTAATTCAAACGACCCAACAAACCTCTCACTTCCTTAAGCGTGCGTGGAGGGGGAATGTTAATTATGGCTTTGGCTTTATCGGGATCTACTTTTATGCCCCTTTAGCTAATTATGAAGCCCAACAATTTCCCCAATGTCATCCAAATGTACACATTTTTAGGTTCAACTTTAGCTGAAACTTCTTTAATATATTAAACAGCATCCTTAAATTATCTATGTGATTCTCCCCCTCTCTAGACTTCACAATCATATCGTCAACATATACTTCTATTTCTTTGTGCATCATTTCATAAATGAAGGGCATCAACTTATAGCAAAATGTGCCTTAAGTTGTAATGAAGATCGTCTTAGTCTTGTCTTCCTCAAACATTCAGATTTGATTGTATCTAGAGAATTCATCCTTAAATAAGAAAAGATGATTCCCAGTTCTATTATCTACCAAGACGTTGATATGAGGTAAAGGAAAGTTGTCCTTAGGCATTGCCTAATTAGGGTCTCAATAGTCCAGGCACACTTTTACCTTCCTATTCTTTTTCATCATTGGAACAATGTTGGCTACCCACTTCGAATAATCAAATACCTTGATAAAACTGACTTTACGTAGCTTCTTAACCTCTTCCTTAATTTTCAAAAGGATGTAAAGTTAGAATCTTCTTAACTTCTGCTTTTTTGGCTTGATGTCATCTTGTATGGGTAGACGATGCACTATGATGGATGGGTCTAGCCCAAGCATATCCTCATAAGACCATGCAAACATGTCTTGATATTTAGTTAATATTGTGGTCATTTCTACTTTTTGCTCCTTTTTCAAAATCTCTATAATCTTTAAATTCTTCAAATTATCCTCAATCCATACGTTAATTGTTTCAATTAGTTCATCAATGGAAATTCTATCCAATTCATGTTTTTACAATTTTTCTTGTATATTACTGTAGTCATCGGCATAACTCCCAACGACTAATCCAGAAGGGCAAAAAGTGATATTGATGTTTTCGTTGTCTACATGCACAAGGTATCTCGAGTTTTCATTCGAAGTATTGGATCTGGGCAAAGTATATAAAGAAAAGAGTGTACATAAAAGAGAATTGAAACACGATGGAGGAAAGAAACTGATATTTTATTAATTGAATGTTGAAAAGGTTCACTAATACATTTGGAACGATGACAATTGAAAAAAAAAAAAAACTAAAAAATGCTTAAATGACAGTTCACCCTTTACCATAAGGAAGACCTATTGCCCTTTATAGGGATAGCGAACCAGTTTTTCAAATTATTCTTTGGGCTGAGCTATGGTGCTGGAGCTTATGAGATGAGCTGGCTAATTCAACTTCACGAGGTAATTATTCTTTGGCAGATTCCAGGGCTTGAGTCTCTACCCGGATAAATATCTTGATTAGTAGTAGAAAGATCGTTTGGACATAGTACAACCTGTCACTTCTCTTACTACTTGCTTGTTTCTTTTGAAGTTCTTCTATTGGACTTAAATTATAGCCATGGTCATAAGTACCAATTTGGTCGTCCTTAAACTTGACCCTCTCATTCCCTTCACTGATGGGATCGATAATCATGTAGACTTCTTCAAAAATCTAAAGACCAAAATCCTCCTGATCTTCACTAACTATACAGGGTATAGCCATTTCCTTGTAAATATCATAGTCTTAATCTCCCAAAATCGTAATTACTTGGCCATTTATGATAAAATTCACCTTCTAGTGCAAGCTTAAGGGTATAGCCAATGTTTGGTGAATCTAAGGTCTCTCTAAGAGTAAGTTGAAAGATCTTAGGTTGGAATGTTTAGAACTTGGAATCAGATACTGAAGTTCTAAGGGCTGATATCGACGAGTAAGTCTATCTCCCCTATAATTTCTCTTCTAGATCCATCAAAGGCCCTAACTATCATGGAACTGGGCTTGATCGCATTTGCATCAACACTAAACAATTCTAAGGTAGCGAGCGGGCAAACGTTTAGCAATGATTTGTTATCAATAAGTACTCTAGTAATGATTATGTCATTACTCCTTACCACTATAAAAAGTGGCTTCATGTGCTAATTACCTTCCTCTCTCAATTCTTCTACTGAAAATGAAATTTGATTCATAGTAATGATAGAATTGGTGATTAGTCTCATCTTATCGATTGGCATTTCATGAGGGACCTTAACCTCCCTTAAGATGCGAAATAGAACCTCCCTATGTAGTTCGGATGCCATGAACAAACCCATTAACGATATTTGTGCCAAAGTCTTAGTGAGTTGCTCCATTATTTTATGTTCACTTAATTTGATCATCTTAGTAAAGGCAAATAGCCTTTCCTTATATTCAGCTGTTTTGTCATTTGCTTCAACCAGCACACTCTTCTTCTTGAGCTCCTCCCTTGGGTCATAGACCCTTCCAAATGGAGTAATTCCCTCCACCAGAGAGTTTGACCTCTCTTGATTTACCGCCTAATAGTTAAATGGGGGGGCTTTGTAGTTTTCTAGTACTACTGGTACATAAAAAGTGTACCTCTTAGCTTTTGGGGCTTGCTCGTTCATATAGAACTCAAAAACCCTTAACTTCTTATATGAACTAATCATGTTGATGGCAAATTCGAAGTCATCAAAAATCATACCGATAACTAGGCCATGGTTAGGCAGGGGATTATTATTAATATTCAAAGTTGGGGCTTCCACAAAGTCCAGCTGCACTAACCCTTCATCTATTAAGTTTTGAATATTTTTCTTCAGTCTCTAACATGTATCAATTAAGTGCCTTAGCTACCTATAATGATCCTCGCATTTCTATTTAGAATCGTAAAATCTTGGCCTATATCGGTCATTGAGGAGCTCATACTGAATCAAATTATCCTTTAGCAACTTCTCAAAGACTTGACTTAGAGGAACCGGTATGTTAGTAAACTGTCTAAGGGCCACGTTGGCCTAAGGTTGATTTCTAAACTAATGTTGGACTGGAGGTAGATTTGTCCTGAAAGACACTTGAGCATTTGGTTTGATGTTCGAATTTACCACATTGACCATGGATTCTTTAAGCTTATTGACTACTAGTCTAGAAACAAAGGATGAAGTGGATGGTCTTTTATATGATAGTTCTTAAAGCTTGCCAAATGAGATAGTGCTTTCAATCCTATACCCCACAACCACCACCTCAACAAAACTGGACTAGGCTTACCTGAGCAAATGGGATAAATAGGGCCTTCCTAAGGTATTAATGAAAGTTGATTTAGGCTCTTTCTCGATCATGGGAGTGGATACTCTTGCAACAAAGGATCTCCATCTTTGAGCATACTCTTTAAATGACTCATTTTTCTTCTTCCTTAAGGCGACCAAATCCATCATAATCAAAGCCACTTGAACGTTGAACCTGTATTGTTCATAAAATGCCTCGGTAAGTTTCTCCCATATATTTATTTGGTTTAGGTCGAGCTAGGCGTACTAAGTTAGGGTCAAACTTATCAAACTATCTTGGAATGTTTGCACCATAAGTTGGTCATACTGAATTTATTTACCCATCTTCCTTACATATAGTCTGGTATGAAGCTTAAGGCATCCCTTCTCGTTGTACTTTTCAAACTTTGGTATCTTAAACTTCTCGAGGGAGGCTCTAACATCATATGTAGAGAAATCAGTGATTCTGGCTGGTTCAAACCCATCATAGCTCCCAAGTGCCTTCATCTTTTCAGCTATTTGCTGGATTAGCTTCCTTTCTAATTCCTTCAAATTGTCTTGACAAGGTCCTGAGTTAGCCGACCTTATATTAGTTGGGGATACGTATGTATCGAGTTCGAAAGTCAAGTCAATTTTTAGATAGACTCCTTCTCACTCAAACGGGTCCTTTGCATAATCATTCTCTGCTTTGGGGAGTAGAGCCTCAATATTCTTCCCACGATAGGCCCTTAAGCTTTCTTCATTGGATGGTGCCGTGGCTCACAGTAGGGTGATGCTATCCACAAGGAAACTCATCCGTTCTTGATGGATTGTTAACCTTTAGACCCATCATTCACGTACACTTCTAAGGCCTTTAATCTCTCACCAAGAGGATTTTCTCTTACCAGCTTGTTGAAGACGAGCTCTAGTGCATGGAAGAGTTGTAGAAGAACTCCCTTAAGTCCCAACTTAGACGCACTTTGCTCTGCCTAAACTCTTGCCTACTTGCAAACCTGCCAAGTGTCAAGGCCAACTTATTAAGTGCCAAAGCTGACCTGCTGAGTGTCATGTTCGAGGTCCCTATACATAGAGCTTTACCCTTCCAACCTACCAAACTGCAATCTCCTTTAATCGCCTCAGCGGCCCCAAGCACAACTCACCAGCAGCCTCTCCAACATCAGTTCTACTCGGTTACAACACCCTAAGATCCTAAAACATGAACCCTTTGATAGGTAGCCACTTGTCCCCTACTTTTCTGATATTTATACTATATTCATTTTTGTCCTTTGTCTTATTTACCCTTTTTGCATATACTAAGAATCTCTTTCTTACATTGTCCTTTACGTAATTTTCCATTATTATATCGTTGCCTTAAAGGACTTACTATAAATAGTCCTTTACATTGTAACCGTAATTATCTTACACCTTACAAGTTAGTGAACATTCTTGTTCTTACGAGATACTTTTCTCTGAGTACATCCCTTCATCACACTCTTATCTAATCTTATCAAGTAGTTTAAGATTAGTAGCAAGTGCACCTTAATATTAGCTTGTGCATCATATCAAGCAAAATACTAAGTCATATCATACTAATTGGTGCGTCATATCCTTCGAGCAACTTCACAGAAGCTATTGTGTTTGTCGACTTATCCATTCCTTCATTATTTGATACCTCAAAAGATCTACTGTTGCTACTTCCTATGGTAAGTCCTAGATCAACTCAGCTCCTAAGCACATCATATAATCTTAGTATCATAGCTTAAGGTTGCGATCAAAAGCTAAGAATTGTAGTAGTTACCCTTGTTATAGTGTGTGTTTTGTTATACTTTGCTCTTTAGTGGAAAATAGAGCTAATCCATAAGTCATTGTATGAGATCATATTATCAAAGTTGTGTGTAATTTTCTATTGAAGTAGTGGATTTGTTGAAGTTTTGTATTGAGAATATCGAATCCTAGTATTCAATGAGAGATTAATGATGTTGAGAGTGATGCTCATGGTCGTGGTCATATTACCCAACAAACCCTGCAAACTACTGACGAGTAATTGCAGGACTTTACTGCTATTGTAACCAATTTAGCCATTTCTTTATAAAGAGTACTAGAGACTAGACCTCTAGAGAGAGTTGATGAATGAGGTCGAGAAGTGAAAGATAAGCTGAGAAGACAAGTGGGAGAGCATTGAGCCCTTGAAGCTATTAATGTGAACCCAGCTCCAACCCGACATGTTGAAAGAGTTGTGAGGAGGAGACTTAAGTTAGATGAAGTTTAGGAGTATGAGGAAGAGGAGAAGGAGCAATATGACAAATTCGAAGAACATGAGCTTTGTGCCTCTAGAGGAGCCGAGCATCTTAAGGTGTAGATTTCGAGTTTTAATAGGTCTGGTAGTGTTGACGACTATTTGGACTGGAAGGAAAAGATTGGAAAGATATTTGACTTATATGATTACGAGGACTCCATACATATTTGAGTAGCTGCTTTAGAATTTTTTGGGTATGTAGTAATGTGGTGAAAGAAATTGCAACATATATGTCAGCGAGCCTAACGTGAAATCTAAACTTGGAACGAGATAAAGAGAGTTTTGAGGAGTAGGTTCATTCCATAACACTATGACCAAGATACTTTTTGACGTCTCCAAGAACTCAAACAAGGTAGTCGATTAGTATATTAATATGTCCAAGAATTCTAGCTATTGATGATCCGCTATGATTTAGATGAACTAGCAGTGTGGATACTAGCCAGGTTCATTTCTAGACTAAGATTTGGGATTGGTAATGTAGTGGAGGTGTAGAGGCTTAGAAATCTGGATGAGACTATCCTAGTAGCACAAAGGGTTGAAAGGCAGAGGCAAAATCAGCTTAGTAAAGTATAAAGCAGCTGACTTGGCTTACCAAGCAGAATTGGTATGCTGAACCGACTTAGATATGATCAAGCTTAGTATAGTTTTAAGGTAGAACATCAAAGTCATATGCCGAGCAGACCTGATGATAGCCGACGTAAGACTAAGGTCGAAGAGCTTGAGATTAAGAAGAACCAAGGTCAAAGCTCAGGAGGAAAGACTCGAGAAATCAAGTGTTTCAAGTGCCTTGGTTTTGGACACATAACTAGTTAGTGCTTGAACCAACATGTCATGACCATCAAGCGAGATAAGCCCCAGTTTAAAGTGGAGAGTACCTATTAAGGGTAAGAAGAAGAAGTGGGAGTCGACCAACTGCTAGAAGAGTTTCAAGAAGATTCAGACGTTGTAATCTGACTTGAAATGAGAGACTATTGTATTGTTGTACAAAGATCTCTCAATAGTTTTATCTTTGATGAGAATGAACAAAGAGAAAACCTCTTCTATATAAACTGCCTAGTGAATGGTAAACTATGTGCTTTGATCATCGACGGAGGAAGTTGTACCAATGTTATAGCATAAAGAGTAGTGAAGGCTCTAAAGTTGTTGACCTACCCTTACCCTAAGCCCTATAAGATTCATTAACTAAATGAGAAGAGAGGTCTACTTATTGTTGAGCAAGTCTAAGTGTTGATCACTGTTGGTAACCGATACAAGGATGAAGTATTGTATAACATCCTACCCATGTGTAATTTACACATACTACTTGGCCAACCCTAGCTATTCAATCTGAAAGTATTATACAATGGATATAGGAACACTTAAAATAGACTGCCAACCTTCAAACCCTTTACTTGCGCCCATCTTCGAAGCCTACAATCTCTCACAAGGAAGATACTCTTACGTCAACCTGCCGAAGACGATCTCTTATATAAGGAAGAGTTATGGGTAAACTCCTTAAGGTCATAACTCGGACACACTCTGCTCTGCTCTGATCCTTGTTCAATTGCTGATCACTCAAGTGCTAAGACCTGATAGGAATCAACCTACAACTATCTCCAAGTTGGAGCCAACTTTTTCTAACCTGAGGCCAAATTGTTCAATATCGAGGTTGAATAGCTTTTGTTGAGGCCGAACAGCACCAAAAGATCAAGAGTAAGAAAAGGGGCCCCTCGACATCAAGTCTATTGCCTACCGAGAAGTTAACAGACCATACGGCAAAGGGCTCAAGGCCAAAGATCCACTCGGCATGGCATGAAGAGACTGGTGCCAACTAATTCTAGCACTCAACAATTGTAGGCTGACCTTTCGGGTATCTCAGCTAAGCACTACGAGACTTTAGGGACTCCTCCTCAAACCTAAACATCCAACTGCTGACCCTATCTAATTTAGATCCTGCTCCTTCCTGGATAGGCCAAATGACTGCATGCCAACTTTTTCTATAAAACACACGGTTTTGTATTTTTGTGAATATTTTCTTAATTTAAATTATGGAACCATTCTTTAGGGGTTAAGGCTTTATACATTATTTACAATTTTGCTACTTTAGGACTTGCTATAAATAGTAACATTTGTAATTAATAAAAGAACTCAATCAATGAAGAATATTCAAACAGTGTGTTTTATACTTAAACATTTCTTTTTCGAATAAGGATACTCTTGAGCTCTTAGAGCTTTCATTTGCCGGATTATTAAGTGGTGAACAACTTTTTAATCTCTCTTGTGTTCTTATCAATCTTAACCCGAAGATTATGGTAAACCCCTCATTTAGGCTGGTTAGTGAGTTACATCTAACCTTCATTTAAACCTCAAGTAACATTTAGTGTTCGTGAGTTGTATCGAACCCTATTTCGAGCTCAAACCCTTGATTGTGTTTATATCTTGATGCATAATATCCATACACATTCACCGTTAGAACACCCATTTCACTTCCTGTCATTCATACCCATTTAAACCCCGAGTACCTTGTCCTTAGTTCTTAAGACTTGCTACGTAACAAGGCTAAGCTACCAAGTGTCGAACTCGAGGTCACTAAACACTGAGCTCTACCCTTCCAAACTACACAAGTGATAAGTGTCGAAGCCTATATGTCGAATACTGAGGTTGAGGCAACTATACGCTGAACCTTATTCTTCCTATCCATAGACATGATAAGAGCCTAGGTCGAGTCCCCTACATGTCGAGCTCTACTTACTCAGCCTACCGAACAACAGCATCCTTTAGTCATCTCGACAAATCCAAGTACCATTCGTTAGCAGCATCCCTAACATCAGTACAGCTTAACCACAGCATCCCAAGACTCTAAAACATAGACCTAGTCACAGCATGTCACCTATAATTTCTTTTTCTAACATTATACTATGTTACTTTATTTTACTTGTCCCTTTTACCCTTTTAGCAATGCACTATGATAGTATTTTTGTATTATCTATTATTATAATTATTTAGGTTTCCTTGTTGCCCTAGGGACTTACTATAAATAGTCTCTTTTCTTCATAGCCGAAATTATCATATACCTTACACTTAATGAATATTCTTATTCTTATGAGATATCTCTCTCTAAGTACATTTTCCTTATACTCTTATCTAATCTTATTGAATAGCTTGAGATTAATAACAAGTAGACCTTAGTGTTAGCTTATGCATCATATCAAGTGAAGTACTAAGTCTTGTTGTGTTCATTAGTACATCATATTCTCCGAGCAACTCACGGAAGCTACTGTGTTGACAATTATTCCATTCATTTTCTTTCATATCTCGAAAGACCTATTGGGTTACTATTTCCTACGGTAAGTACTAAGCTCCTATGCACATCAACTTATATGTTCTAAAAGAATGGGGAGAAGATTATGCTAACTCTTATGAGCTTAAAAGAAGTTCAAGAATCCTAAATCAAGGTTTCCAAATCCTTATAGAGAAAGTCGTTAATGATTTCCCGAGCCCAATTTTCCAAAGATGTCAAAAATAAAGAATGTATACTTTTATTAGTTAGAAGACTTTTAGAGCTTAAGGATGCCAAAGCCTTACCTGCTATAGACACTTCATTTTTGCCATCCTTATGATTCTTTTCTTATTGTGCTAGGTTTTAAAAAAATAATAAAATAAAAAAAAAGGAAAATTGAAAGAAAAAGATAAAATAAAAAATGATAATAATAAAAGTGTTAAGTCGAGTCATTTGGGGTTGGATTAGATAATAGTTGAAGATGTACATTCAATTTAATAAATTTCGAGTCTTAAATAATCGAGCTTCATTAAAATATTTTTTAGTCAAGTCTAATATAAAGCAAATTTTTATCTAATTTATTTTGGACTAAATAAACTCAGGATTTATTAAAAGGGTTAGCATATACATTAGGCTAAATTAAGATGGACTGAATCAAGCGCAAGATGGAAAGCCCAAATCAATGTAGGGTTTCTAAAAACTTGATTAAATCTTCAATTAATTTAATAAATCCAATATTGGATTTGTTAAGATTGAATCTATGTTAAAAAAATCCAAAATATTCGAGTGTATGACTTATAAATAGTAGTTTTCAACTATAAAAATTTTAAGTTTTTTCACTCATAAACTCTGTACATCTCCTACACGTTTTCAAAGTTCATATTTCCACAATTTGTTCAGCATATAATTTCCATATACGCCACGTGCGTTGCAATTTACGTCCCACTATCCTCACATACACAACAGACACACACATTTCTCATCACATCACACACAACCCTTACACACAGTCTATACTCCTACTCACACTTATACACTATATTCCTGCATACACTCACGAATTACATCACGTAAATTAATGCCATACACAAACAAAAGCTACACACCCCCACTAGCCATGCTGTACAGTTTAATTCTACACTACACGAGTCAATGTACGCCGTAACCTAGTCTGAGTCTAGTACTTCAATCATGTCCAATCCACAATCAATTCCAACACATTCCACATACAAATCACCTACATGCTATAGCATACAACCAGCATCTACACAATCTGATTCGATTTGATCCATGTGATTATCCCCCTTAGATCCAACCATTAGGTAAGCTAGTTTTTTTTAATAATAGTTCCATTACTTTATTTTCTCTTTGTCTATTTTTTTTAGTTAATAGTATTATTAGTTTTTTTTTCTATAATTATATCCTACTAATTTTGTTTTTCTTAATGTAGTTTATTGGATTAGTTGTTTCTTTTTAGAATAATCCTAACAAAAATTATATGTCATGCATCTTTATAGATAGATTTGCATTTTCTTAAAAATTCATTTTTTTTTAAATAAATTGCATTTTCATAGAAATTGCATCATTTTCATAAAAATCGCATTTTTTAGATAAAATTGCAACTTTTTAGATTAAATTGCATCTTTTTAGATAAATAAAATCACATTTCTTGGATAAAATCATATCTTTTAGATTAAATTGCATTTGTTTAGATAAAATTGCATCTTTTTAGAATAAATCGCAATTTTTATAAAATTGCATTTTAGGGTACAATTACATATCTATAGGATAAAAATCATATCTAGATTGTGCACCTTAAAAGATTTGACTAAAAATTGCATTATTATTCATTTGAATTTTTTTATTAGACATTTAGGGATTTTTAGTAAAAACTATTTTTTTTTTACACTTAGTTAGTTTTTCATAAAATAAAAAGAAATCTTTAATTAGCATTTTTCTATAATTAGGCATCTTTTCCATAGTTTAAATATATTTTCTATGCATGGTTTAGATATCTTTTCTATGATTTAAATATTTGTTTCATTATTTAAATATCTTTTCGATAATTAAACTTTTTTTTATGGTTTAGATAACTTAGGTATGTTTTCCTCGTAAATTGCATATTTCATGAAAAATTACATTTATACACTTTAGGATTTTTTTAAAAGTTTTTATTATGTAGAAAGCATTTTTCTCTAAATAAAAATAGAATTTATTTTTTTTCATAGTTATAGATTTCTAAAATTAGACAATAAAAATTAGGATTTTTTAAATAAAAATAAATTAGCTAAAAACAAAAACCCGATTACTTTTCAAAAAATTAAAATTTATCCACGTATTAAAGATTTTTAAAACAGAACTACGTTAGTTTAATCCCGACTAGCGAATACATAAGTACCTTTAGGGCAACCATAAAAAAAAATTTCTTTTTCTTTTTTGAAAATTCGTAATAAAAATTATTAAAAAAATTTATCTTGATTACATTTTTGCATATTTGTATATATTTTAGCATTTAGAAAAATTATAAAAAATAAAAGCTCATTAGTTTTTTTTATCTTTATATGGTAACTTAACTTTAATGGGTTAGGCTTCGAGCTTAGATTTTCTTGTCTAATTTTCTAAAAAATAATTTTTTTTAGAATATTCGTAAACTAGTAGCTAAATTAGGTAAATTAGGGTTTTCCCACCTGAAAACCCTAATTTCTCTTTTTACTAGTATAACTAGTTGGCAACTCCATTCTTTTAAACTATTTTTTTTAAACATTTTTTTAATAAAAATGTTTTTCCTCGATTTAATGTTGAATAATTTATATTAAATGAGCTGGGCTTAATATAAGTTAAATTAAGGAAAACTAAAATAGGGCTTGACACCTGCTAAGGTGTAGGCATTGCTTCACAAGTATGCCAATGTGTTTCCTACTGAGCTATTGAGAAGTTTACCCCCTGTCAGAGGGATAGAACATTGCATTGATCTCCAATTTAAAGCTGCTCTACCTAATTGACTTGCCTATTGCCTCAATCTTGAGTAGGCAGCCGAGCTGAAGAAACAAGTTGATGAGTTGATTGAACGCAAATATGTCTAAGAGACCATGAGCCCCTATGCCGTATCGACTGTCTTAGTGCCGAAGAAGGATGGCTCATAGAGCATGTGCATTGATAGCCGAACAATAAACAAAATCATTGTCAAGTGCCAATATTTGATCCTACAATTAGATGATATACTCGATGAATTGCATGATGCGTAAGTATTTTCGAAGATTAACCTAAAGAATGGCTACTACCAGATCCGAATAAGGCTTAAAGATGAGTAGAAGATTACTTTCAAAATGAAGGATGGCCTATTTGAGTGGATGGTGATGCCGTTTGGTCTTACGAATGCATTGAGCACCTTTATGCGACTCATGAATCATGTTCTAAAATCTTTGATTAGCAAATGTGTTATTGTTTACTTTGATGATATTTTGGTATGTAATGTCAACCTCATTTCTTATGTCATGCACTTGAGATTTGTATTTTATATCCTTTGTACCGAAAAATTATTCGGCAATCTGAAGAAATACGTATTCTATTAGAGCAAGGCAATATTCCTTGGATATGTTGTCTCTAGAGGAGGAATCAAAGTGGATGACGAAAAGATCCAAGCTATTCTCAAATGTCCAACACTAACCAATGCTATAGAAGTTAGGAGTTTTCATAGTCTAGCTTTATTTTATCAAAGATTCATGCTAAACTTTAGTTCCATAGCTACCCTACTAACCGAGCTAATTAGGAAAAATTATGAATTAAAATGGGCTAAGAAAGCTCAAAATGAGTTTTAAAGAGATTAAATCTAAGTTAACTTTAACCCTAGCATTAGTACTGCCTGACTTTAGTAAGGTTTTTGAGTTAAAATGTGATGCATCTAGAGTCAACATTAGAGCTGTTTTTTTGCAAGAGAGCCAACTAGTTGCATATTTTAGTGAGAAACTTAGATGCACCACACTAAATTACTCGGCATATGACAAGGAGTTCCATGTCCTTATCCGAGTACTTCAGAATTGGCAACACTATCTACTACCAAGAGAGTCCATTATCTACACAGACTATGAATCTCTTAAGTATCTCAAAGAATAACAAAAACTTTCCAACACCATGCCAAGTGGGTCGAGTACTTGGAAATCTTTTGTTACGTCATCAAGTACAAGAACAGAAGTTCTAACACAGTGGCCGACACCTTTTTTCGTCAACATGTTATGGTCACAATATTGTAAACTAGAATACTTAGATTTGGTACCCTACCTGATCAATATGAACATGATCTACACTTTGGACTCTTAGTGGCCAAATGCAATATTGGAGGAGTAGTGCATGAGTTCTATTTAAGCCAAGGATTTGTAATGAAGGAAAGATAAGTCTGTGTGCCAAATGGTTCTATTAAGGGATTGCTTGTTTGAGAAGCCCATGGGGAGGCTTAATCAACCATTTTGGTCAAAAGAGAATTGCTGAGTTATTGAAAGCACACATCTATTAGCTTGGGATGATGAAGGATGCTTTATTTATTATAAATCTCTTTTTGCAAGAGATTGTGTGACTACATGGCGTTCAAAGGAGTATTGTATCCGATCATGATTCGAAGTACACAAGCTTCTTCTAGTAAACAGTATGGAAGAAGCTCGGTACTAAGCTTATGTTCAGTACTACTTGCCATCAGCAAACAAACGGCCAAATGCATGTTTTGAATAGAATAGTAGGTAACTTCCTTCAAGCTACTATTAGGAAGAATCTACATGATTAGGACATATGCCTGCCATCATTGAGTGTTGAGCCCTATTTCGGTTTTCTTTAATTTAACCTATACTATGCGCAGCCCGCTTCATGTAAGTTATTTGACATAAAATTTAGGAAAACACATTTTGAAAAATAATTTGGAGTTACCAACCAATTAAATTGGTAAAAAGTCAACACTAGCCTATAAATTTTCTAAAAAGTTAATTTTTTGAAAACTTTAACTAAAAAATCTAAATTCAAGAGTTAATCTATTAAGACCAAGTCACCATGTAAAAATTAAAAGAACAACTAATAGGCCTTTATTTTTATAATTTTTTAGAAAAATGAAAAAGCATGCAAAGGATGTTAAAATGCATAAAAATGAATTTTTAATTATTTTTTATTACGAAATTTCCCTAAAAATGAAAAGAAAATAAAAATATTTTACAAATTTTATGGTTACTATGGAAGTGTCTACGTACTCATTAATCAAGATCAAACAAATCGTAATTCTCATTAATTTAAAAAATATTTAGTGCAATGACAAATTTTATTCATGAAAACGTGCTGGTTTTACATTTTTTAATCATTTTATTTTTATTAAGAAAATCTTAAAAGAAACCATAGTTTTTATAATCCAATCTTGAAAAACCTTAACTTAAAAAAATTTAAATTTGAATTTTTATTTAGAGAAAAACCTTTTCTATGTGATAAAAAAAATTAGAAAAAAAAAAACCTAAAGTGTTTTAATGCAATTTTCCATAAAGTATGCAATTAATATGGAAAACATACCTAAGATGCCTAAATTATGAAAAAGATATCTAACCACGGAAAGAAAAATATCTAAACCATAGAAAAAATACTTAAACTATAAAAAGGATGCCTAACTGTAGAAAAGATACGATCCTACCATATCCTATCCTATCCTAATTTTCTAAGATATGCGACCTAATTGCAAATTCTATCCTAAAGATATGAATTGTGATAAAAATATGCTATTTTATGAAAAAGGAAAAATATATATATATCAGTTTTTGGAGGATATGCAATTAAAAGAAATGCACTTTATTCAATATGCCAAAACTATTTTCTATAGTGAATATGCAACACATGTAGCACTACTAACATATGACAAGCAATATAAAATTCTGTAAATAAAAAAAAATCAAGTTAGTACAAACTCAAAAAAATTAACAATTTAAACAAAACTAATATTATATATATATATATATATATATGACATGCATATGCTAAAAAAATGTCATAAATGTAATTAGTAAACAAACTAATAATCAACTATTATTAAAAAACGTGCACAAAAAAGTAACTAAGTTAGTATACTTATTATAATAATAAACCAAAATTAAAGAAAAAAAAAAAAAAAACCTACCACCTTTATACTAGTTGCAGGTTGGATTCAAGCAAAAGAAAAACTTATGGGTCGAGTTTATCTTGGTCGAGTCAGGCCGTCCTCTTCCTTCAATAGAAAACATCAATCCTAACTTCCTTTGATGGTCTCCGAACCACAAATCAAGCAGGAAATAGCAAACTTGTGAGACTCTTATTAACAAAAGGGAGTTTTTTGCTAATGCCTTGATGAATAGCAGTCACTAAGNAAAAAAAAAAAAAATTGATTAAAATGAATTAGATTAGCTTAGATTTGATAAGAAATCATCACACCCTCTCTTCTACATCACTCACGGGCCATATCTGAACAATGAAGAAGGTGGTCACTTGCTATGTGCCTACCAACTAAGCTATTAGCTTTTTCTCAACATGATAAACACTTAAAATACATTTAAATTGTTAACACTGGGCTAACTCTAATTGTTATTTTCAAACTTTGGCCAAATTTTCTCTAAAGTATACATGCTTAAAAATTTTCAACACATTCTTAATTTAATAAACCCCAAGTCTTATTTTAATTAATCCGATTAAAATATTCAAATTTGAACAAAAAATCCATTTCATAAACTTAAATACTAACCTTCGATTAAGAGTTAAGAAAAACTCAATTTTAAAATATATTTTGAAAATCCTTTAGAGTCACCATGCAACTGAAGTTGAGAAAAAGAAGATTAGGTTAAATCGATTAGGTGGATTGATTTAACCTAGCCACTAGTCTGCTTAAAAATAAAATAAAAAAAAAAAAAAACCAACTTTTAGAAAAAGGTTCAAAAACTAAAAATTTTGGATCCGAAGGCTAATTTTCTAAACACTTAATAGGTACCGCTTTTTTAACTTTTCGATTTTAATTTCACTTTTCAATATACCCTTATTTACAAACTATTCACATGTAACTAAATTAATTAAATTAAACAATTATTTACAAAATATGAAAAGAAGAAGAAGAAATTTTTCCATATTTTAAGTCAACCTGTATTTGCATACAAGTGCCTATACAACTACTATTCAAGATTAAACGTATGTAGTTCTTTTTGAAAAAATTTAACTAGGTTGATTTCTTTTAAATTTGGAAAGTGGCAAAGTTTACGTCTCTTAACTATTTCATTTTATTTAAGAAAAACACCTAAGGTAAAAAGGTCTTAATTTGGTGATTTTATTTTTAGAAAAATTCTAAAATATCCTAATTTTTGAAAAAAGGTCCATTTATTTTTATTTATTTGGAAAAAAAATTTTTCTAAGTGATAAAAATTTTAGAAAAATCCTAAAATACTTAAATACAACTTTCCACGATAGAAAAGATACATAAACCATAGAAAATATGCCTAATTATAGAAAAGAAACCTAAATCATGACAAAGATGTCTAAATCATATAAAACATGCCTAAAAGAAAAGGATCCTAAATTGGTGTTTTACTTTTATAAAATTCTACAAGAAGTCTTAAGAGTTTAATTATTTTATTGGAAAAAAGGATTTTTCTTTTTTTTATTATTTATTTTTATGATTCTCTTATTATTATTTTTTTTCCTTTTTTTTTAGTTACAATTACAATACATTACAAGAATAAATAAATAAAAATACAAAACACAAATCAAAACCAAAGCAGAGATAGACCAAGTTGAAGTTCGCACGGATTAGAGCTGGGTGCTGGAGTAGTCAAGTCGGGTTGGAAAGCTCTTACCATAGGAATTTCTATAACTTATCCTAGCTTAGAAAGCTCTAAGCATACATGAATCCTAGAAAGAGAAAAAGGGGCCATTTAGAGAGAGAGAGAGAGAGAGAGAGTGGCGTTATGAATGGATTTAAGTGATTATAAGTGATTAGTTGATGGTTTATAGTAAAATGGAATCCCCCTATTTATAGGTATTTTGGTCGAGTTAAGAATGAAAAATATTAAATGTAGTATGATTTTCTTTCATGTTTGAGCTAGGTGAACTTGGATAATATGTGATCCTAAATACAAAGTTGTGTATGGAAAACATAATTAACATGCACCAAGAATGTACCTATTATGTGTATGAGTGTGTCGAAGTCTGTCCAATGCATGTAGAAGTATGCCTTATGACATGGTGACGATGTGGCGTGACATGGTGATAACATGGTAAGTGACGGTGACGATGTGACGGTGTGACGGTGACGATGTGACGGTGTGATGGTGACATGGCAAATAAGGTAGCATGACATGGCGATATGGCATGGTGACATGATAAATGACAATGACGTATGTATTAATGAGGGATGGACAAGTATCCAAGTGTCCAAGTGAAAAGAAAATAAAAGATGCATTTTGCACTTTTCATGAATTAAACCTAAGATCTCCAAGTCATATGCAATATCAAGTTAAAGTATGTTACTATCAAGCCGTTGGCCTGTGCCTTGTCCATATATGGATCAGGTTAACTTGAATTAGATTCAAATCTAAGTCCAGGCTCAATATCCCTTTTCTCTTTTAATTATTTAAGGCCCTAAAAAATACTGAGGTTAAATTAAAAAAAAATTATACTCTATTTAAACTATTTTACTATTAATTTTTTTTGTACTTTTCTAAACTTTTTACTTTTTGTGTTTTTTCTAAATTAAGACCCTTTACCCTATTCTAAAAACTTTAAAATTATAGGGGGGAGGCGCGCGCAAAAATGAGGTGTCTATATAAGACAATGGCCCAATAGAGAGAGCAAGGAAGATGTGGTAAAAGGTGAGTTATTTACAACCCAGGAGACCTTATTTAGATTCACCTCAACAAGGAGTGATTCCAAAGGAAGAAAACGACCAAGTTATCTCCCAGGTTAAATGACCCTTTCAAGATCCTTCGATATATCAATGACAATGTCTATGAGTTAAAGCTACCAAAATGATATAAAGTGTCTCCTACTTTCAATGTCGCTAACCTATGTATCGAAAGAAGAAGAAGACAACCAAGATTTAAGGGCAATTCTTCAAGAACCCTAAGGAACTAATGGATTTTCAACCTTCGGACTCATCACTCACGTTGTCTTTGAGGCCCCCAATGTCTCACCAAGAGGATTCTCTCTTGCTAGCATGTTGAGGATGAGCTCCAGTACATGGAAGAGTTGTGGAAGAACTCCCTCAAGTCTTAACTTGGACACATTCTGCTTTACTCGGACTCTTGCCCAGTTACCAACCTGCAAATGCGGTATCTAAGGTCTCTATACGCAAAGCTCTACTCTTCCAACTTACCAAACTATAGCCTCCTTCAATCGCCTCGACGGCTACAAGCATAACTCACTAGTAGCAACTCCAACATCAGCTCCACTCAATCACAACACCCCAAGATCCCAAAATATGAACTTATTGACAGGTAGCCACTTGTCCCCTACATTTCTAACATTTGTACTATATTTCCTTTTGTCCTTTATCTTATTTACCCTTTCATATATACTAAGAATATTTTTCTTACATTATCCTTTATGTAATTTTCCATTATTATATTGTTGCCCTAGAGAACTTATTATAAATAGTCCTTTTTACTATAGCTACAATTATATTATACCTTACAAGTTAATGAACTTCTTGTTTTTGTGAGATACACTTCTTCGAGTACATCCCTTTCTTACACTCTTATCTAATTTTGCCGAGTAACTCGAGATTAGTGGTGAGTGGATCTTAGTATTAGCTTATGCATCATATTAGGTGAAATACTAATTCGTGTTCGTTAGGGCGTTATGTCCTCTGAGTAGCTTCATAAGCTACTGTGTTTATTGACTTATCCATTACTTCATTCTTTGAGACCTCAAAGGATCCACTATTACTACTTCTTACGATAAGCTCTAGTGATCAACTAAGCTCTTAAGTACATTAGTTCTGCCATCCTTTCCACAGTCATTTCTAAAGAGCGGAATCTCAACTTGGTAAGATTAGTGATCTCGGGGTTGTTATTGTCATCGTCTTCTGCTTTAGTTGCCATTATGGTCTAAGAGCGAGTTTTGATTGGACTCCTTTGAAAGACTTGACATTTAGGAGTTATTTTGAAACCTAATGAGAGCACTTGACAAAAAGTTAGCACATATGTAAATTTTTCTAGAAAAAGAGTATAAATGTACAAATGCAAAAATGTATGGCACACAGATGTAGAGAAATTTAAATTGGTAAGAGACCTTTAATGTGGCAAAAGATAACTAACTTTTATTAATATTTTCAATTAAGAAGCTTTACATCACTTATTACATTCAAAGAAAAGTTCCTCAAAGGAAAAAAAAAAAAAACTATATCCTATTCTTCTTGTTGCTATTGGATTCGACTTGTGCCATCTTCCTCTTCTGAATCTTAGGAGCCTCCACCTCCTTGCTCTTACTTCTAACTTTCATGAGTTGTGCTTCTAGAGGCTTTATCTTCTAGAGAAATTCTTTACATCAAGCTTTCAATTTCTACTCTCTTTCACCTACTTTCTCTGGTATAGCTTTAACTTGGACCTCTTTTTTCTCCTTTGCCTCTTCCATATCCCATAGTTTTTGTAGTTGGCGATGGAGAAATCCTTTGGTTGTTTAAGTTCTACCAAGTATCCCTTTGGTAGTAAGGGTAGTCCTCCTTTTACACTGAAGAGCTTCAAAGCTTAGAAGCTTAGTTACCTTGTCAACCACTAGAAGGTCATGAAAGTCAAGTGAAACAGGCTCTGATAATGGCCTTAGAGTCATGTTCTAAATAGGTCCATTAGCTAGAATGTACACAGGATAGAGGTTGAAGCAGATTAGAGGTACTGCTTTGAAACCTTCACATTCTTTTACCATTTCATTACTCGAAAACCATCTAGGTGTCCAAAGTAGTTCCTTAGCTTTCATGCCTTGAAAATATTGAACCTAGTAACAAGTAGCTATATTTTCAGGCAACTTGATTCGCTCTGCAAATGACTTGATGAGATCGTATCATTCAATAAACTCAACTCGGTTGAAATCGAGTTGGTAGCCTCTCATATGTTTGATGAACCAAACCAAAATCAAGGCCATGCTAGTCTTTAGATCTCCATGTTTCCGTCTCTCAAGGTGATTTAGTGAATAGATTTGTTTAGCCAGGAGGGCGAGTACATACGACTTCCTTCTAAGAAACTAGGTTACCATTTTTGCAACTCTGAAGTGAACTCGGTGTTTTTCATTTGGGAATAGGATGGTACAGAAGGCTACCAAGATATAGGCTTTGACTCGATGATGGTGACAAGTTTCTAAGTTTGTACAAAAAATGTCTAACTTTTCTTTGTGCTTCAACTCAATAAATAACCAATTGATGATGTCATCCATCTAAATAGTCTTCTCTTGAACCAAAATCCGATTTATCTTGGCCTTTCTAACTCCTAGTAACCTACTAAAGATCTTAGTGCAGCAACTTCAAGGTTTGAAACACAGATATCATTGGTAATAGTTGGAGCCCAAAGTAATTGGGTGTACTCTTCAATTTTTAGACTTAGCCGATGTGGACCAAAGCAAAAAGCAACAACTTCGGGCTCCCAGAAATATACTAAGGCTCGTATCAAAGTAATATTCACAGCAACCTTTTGTAGAAACAATACAAGTCCAATCTTGCTTTTGATGAATTCCTATTTATTTAGGCCAAAATGCCGGAACTAAGTCCGGAATGGTTTTTTAGGCCCATGAGGGAGGTAAACATAGATTTCTTCAAAAGCAGTCTAAGTTGATATAACCATGTTTACAAAATACAAAATTACAATTAAAGCCTATTCTAAACTTTACACATAATCTTTACAGGGGAAAATTATAAGAATGATTACAAGGGAAGAATACAAGGATAAAAGAAAAATACAGGGAAAAATACAACTCTACAATTATAATTCTTCATTTGGACGTTACGAATCCTAGCCAATCTTTTAAAAAAGGCTTCATGCATGCAAAATGGTGAGTTAAGGGCCTCAAGTTAAGTGTAGTAGCCCAATTAGCCTCAGAAGGTAGTTACCCCTCAACATCTTAAACTTACATAATGGCTCCCCTCTTAAAGTCTTAGGATAGCCTAGTTTTGACCATATCAACCACATGTAAGATTTAGAAAATAAACCCGCTAGTAAGAATACCCTAAAGGTCGCTGCAACAAACAAGTTAATACAACTACTTATATTTTACATAAAAATGGAAAAGGAAAGGAAAATTTACATGAATAATTTACAAATAAACTTAGATATTTTTATTTAAAAAAATCCTGATTTCGAAAAAGTCAAGTGGCTAACCCTCTTGACATCCTAGTAAAGTCACCAAGTTATCGAGCTTGATTTTTCAATTTTTATATTTTCCTTGTTCCGATTAATATTAAACCCTAATCCATTTAATATTAACCCTTGACTAAGGAATAAGGAAAATTTTGGATTTCTGTTTAAATTGAAAATTGTTTAAAGTCACCATTCGACCGTAATAGGGAAAAGAAATTAGTTGTAAGCAATTGGGCGGATTTTTTACAACTCAACCACTAGTCTTTGATAAAATTAATTTTAATAAAACCAGAGATTTCTAAATTTGGGGGCTACCTTATTAAACCCTAATGGATATAACTTTTAATTTTCCAAAATTAGGTTTAATTTCCAAGGTTACCCTTTCTTTTTTTACAAAGCTCATTCACAAATAAATAAAGGAAATTGTATTTATTTTACAAAAATAGGGAATTGGAGATATAATTTACAAAAATGGGAAAAAAAAAATTTTTGCAAATTTTACGTCCCCCTAGAGGTGCCTATTTACTTGCCAGTTGAGATCAAACGTTCACATTTCATTCCAAAAACTTTAGCGTATTAGTTTGTTTTAATTTTGAAAATCCATTGGTTATATGTTTTCAATCCATTTATTTTATTTAAAGAAAATTCTAAAAGGGTCCAAAGTTAGGATTTTTTTTTTTGTTTTTAAAATTATAGAAAAGGTTCCTAATCTTAGAAATGATTAGTTAAATTTTACCCTTTTAAAAAAATTCTAGGTGATAAAATACACTTTTTTAATTTTTTTGTCTATTTTTTCATTTTTTGACAAATCCCTTGGAGATAATAATGCTTTTATTAAAAGGCCTCTCTTTTCCCCTTCTTTTTTTTAATTTTTTTATGAATAACCCATAAAACAAATGAAGGAAAATATAACACTAAAAAAAATAAACAATAAAAAAAAAATGAAGTGGTCAAACCAAAACAAAGAGGATGAGACCCATTTTTATTCAGAAGCATACAAGCCGATGAAGCTCAAATCCAGTTTAGGTCAATCACCAAGAAATTATGTCGCGACTGGGGAATGCGGCAACATAAGGATGCCATGGGGATGATTTCGAATGTCCTTTTAAGCAGGTAAACACCTTTTTGTGTGACTTAGATTAGGGATTAGGGGTCTTGTACTAACGCCGGATGATAAGGCATGGTCCGTGAAGGTGTGCTATGGCAGTAAAGTGACAGTGGTCATGTAGTAGGATTCAAATGTTAAGTTACTGTAATTGCATATTGAGGGTGGAATGGTTGTTCACTGTGTTGGTTTGAGGGTATGAGTGTGAATGGCGTCAGGTTTGTTGTAGTTGTCTTATATACGTATTGTGTGGTGTTTAGGGTGACCAGTTATTTAAGCAAGAGAAAGGAGTCAAGGATGTTGTTGATTGGATAGTCAGAGGCTTAAGTGGAGTTGTGCGGAAGTGGTGGAGGGGTAGTAATAGGAATAAGGCTATTAGGCCTTTGACTTACAACCAAGCCAAGGATTGGAAGACTTGGTAAGGTGGATTCTTCTACACTAGCTGACTCTTGCTAAAGGGGAGTACTTATTTGTGAAGTCACTCTATATGCCTAGCTAAATGACTACCTATCTCTTTGAAGTGTACCGAGTTGTTGATTATCAAAGAACAGCCAAACCTTACATGATTACTTACTTGCACCCGAGTCGACCAATGACTCAACATTCTCCTTATCGATAAGCCGAGAGAGAGAGAGACTGAATTAATCCTTATCCACTCTTACTTAGACAAGCAAAAGCAACCTGACCATACACTTTTATTCGCATCCTCTAATGGCCTTGCCAACGTATCATTGCCACGTGTACAGAACCACATGTAGAATTTGCTCCACTAATCATTACTTTTCTTGAATATTCATTTTACCCTTTTGTATTCTTGTACGTTACTTTTTTAAGGTAATACCCTTTTTTGTCTTTTCCCTTTTAGACAAGTTGCCCTAACTTTTAAGTATAAATACCCTTTGTAATTGTAGCTATAATGAGTAGATTGAAATTTATACACTTGACATTTTGTCCTCTCATAAACACTACCTATTTACATTCATTTTACTCTTATCCTAACCCTTAAGCAAGGCTAGGTAGCAAATAACCTCACCGGACCAATTCGAACGTCATATCGGATTGTGCTATGAGTCCTTAGAAGTACCATTGGTGCGTTATATCCTTTGAAACTATTCGTGAGTTTTGCTTACTTTTCACTCACTCTCTCATTCCTTCGTACATTTCTCCTTCATCTCTTCAAGCTTTCGACAAGCTTGAACCCATCCAGCGATTGGCCTTATCTGTTCTTAGTCATGGCTTGCATCAAGTAGGTTCAGGTGTAGGCACTACCGTATATATTTAGAGGATGCTAGTGCTTCGCAAGTGGTGTAGTCAATTGGAGGCTATTGGCATTAGGTAGTTGCTGGGTTCGGTTAATGGGGGTTTGGTAGTAAGCATTGTTTGGCCGATGTTATATGAGTAGTGGTCGCTACAATGGCTATAGAGAATGGTGGCCATGTATAGTGTGTTATGATTAAGGTACAAGATGACAAGCAAGTCAGAATCGGGTTATCACGTATTCATTTTTTTTCTATTGCAATGCCATCCTTATTTATAAAACTCCAAATTAAATCTTGTAAACAATTCTAGATGACATCAAATCCCCTTAGATAAGATTTAATCTAGATTTGAATCTCTACAAATCTTCATTTTATTGGATTTAATAATGTCATCACTAGATTTATGATTTTCATCAACTATTTAGTCATAATTCTATTAAATCCATGTAAAAACAATATGAATCTGAACAGGTATGTTGTTGGATTCGGGTTTTAGAAACTTGAATGTCCTCTTCTTTTCTATTTGTTCCCTCCGAAAAAACTAGGGAAAAGGATGATGAGGGTCACCTGCAAAGCACGTGACCCACGTGCACACACCTAGGCTTAGGTGCACTATGGGTCGATTTGGCCCCAATTACGTGATAAGGCTTCTAACTCTATTGTGAATCGGCTAATCTCTTTTTTGTTTTTTTTGTTTTAAACGAATAAATAAGTAACAACACTAAACCTAGTCCCAACCTAAAAGTGAACTCTAAATTGACTAAAGCGCATTAATTAATTTAAGCTCGAACAAGGTTCAAAGATGACTCTTAACTGCTAAATCTAACTTTATCTGACCCTAAAAATGACCTATGGCTAACAATTCATAACTCTTCTTTTTTATTTTTCTCCAATTTTTAATTTTTTAATTTTCCTTAATTTTCTAAAGGACCCTTTTCTTTTATTAAAAAAAAAACTCTAAATTATAGGAGGCAAAAATGAGGTGTTTACAACCATTAAAATGGATAGGTAGGAATAGAAAAGTTAAAAAGGGGGAAGCTACATTATACTCGCACAACATAGTGACAAAATAGGCTAGTATATCGTGATGAATTTGAAGATGAAGAAGATAAGGATACAAAGGAAGAAGAATGCACTAATGTACTCAACAGTAATAGATCCAAGTATAGATAAGAGAGATGAAGGGGACATGGTAATCGTACAAATAGAGATTTGGGGAGTATGGAGTTGAGATTCCATCTCTTTAAGGTAAGATAACCTAAATGGTAAACGAAGATATAATTGATGTTTAACTGGCGTGACTATTTTGACGAGAAAAGGTTATATCTTGTTGTTATTGAATTTATTGATCATGCTGAGATCAACTTATAATAAGTAAGAAGAGTAATCGTGAGAGGCCCATGGAGCATAGGGGGATAAAGGCCTCCTTAAGAAAGAGGTTTGTCCCTAGCCACCATTACAAGGGAATCTATCAAAGATTATAGAGCCTTACACAATGTTTTAGGAGTATAGAAGAGCATGTACAAAGATTGGGATGCCACCATGATTAGATTTCTAAATGGGTTAAATTGTAAAAGTGCCATAATTTTTGTAGAGTTGCAATACTATGTGGAATTGAAAGATAAAATGCATATGGAGATGAAAATTAAACAACTTAGACGGAAGAATAGTCTACTAAATTTCAATTTAGTTCTTTTTACCTAATAGATGATGAGAAAGTCATGTCAAGGCCAAAATTGTCAAAAGCATCTATGAAGGCTTTAGCAAAGGCAAAAGTAACTTTAAAACCTAAATATCGTGATATGAGATATTGACATTTCAATGGAGCATGATATATAATGTTTGAATGTCCACATAAGAGAGTTGTAATAGCAATTGGAAATGATTAGTATCTAACAGTTTATGAGAATGATTTAAATGATATGCCATATTTGGAAGATGTGAGTGATGATGGAGTCTAGTACATTGATGAAGGAGATGCATAGGTGACATAACGTGCCTTGAGTACACAAACTAAGGTAAATGAGTCAGAGCATTAGATTGAGATTATTTTCCATACTAAAATCTACGTAAAAGATAAGGTAAGCACAATTGAAATTCCCAGAGAGTTATGCATTTGTATATTGATGAGACTATTCACTATTTCTTGAAGCTTGATTTAATGTGGTCATAGATTAAGGAAGTTATACTAATGTAAGTAGTGGGACTCTTGTTAAAAAAAATTAAAATTACTAACTGCTAAGTCCTTGGGTAGTTTGTAATGATTAAATGATCGTAGGAAAGTTAGGGTCATAAAGTAGATTTTAGTAGAACTCTTTATAGGAAAATACCATAATAATGTCCTTTGAAGTGTTGTGCCTGTTTATATATGTCATATTCTATTAGATAAACCATGGCAATTGGATAGGAAGGCATACTATTATGGATTCATAAATAGATATTTTCTTGTTAAGGATGGAAATAAATTCATTTTTAGCACTAAGGCAAGTTTACAATGAGTAGTTGAAAATGAAAAAAGAATAAGATAAAGAGAGTAGTAGGGAAGAAAGTGAAAAAAGAATGTGTGTGTGTATGTGTGTGTGTGTGTGTGTGTGTGTGTGTGAGAGAGAGAGAGAGAGAGAGAAGCAAAATAAGAGAGCTTGAGGAGTAAAAAATATGACTAAGTTACGTGAATTGGAATATCATTGTTAATAGAATTGAAACAACAAATTATAGCAATAATTTCAACATGTTCACTTGGTCCCTATCAGATATGTCATGTATTCCTAAGAGGAAAAAAAAAGAGTTGCAAAGATAAAAGAGATAATAATAGAAAAGGAGATGATTGAAAAGTAAGTGAGTTTATATGCTAAATACAGTAAGGTCAATAGAGCTTTTTATGCTAATCAACTAATGATTGTACTTATATATGAGGTTTATCTAAATACTTTCAGTTTTGATAAATCTTCACCTAGTATTATTATTCAGGTTTTATAGAAACTTATTTTCTAATGAGATGCCCAATATATTGCTGTCTATTCGAGAAACAAAACACCAAATCAATTGCATGCCCAAAGTAGCAATTCTAAACCATCCATCCTATGGAAGCAATCCTCAATAGATAAAGAAACTTTAGAAGCTAGTAAAGGAGCTCATGGAAAACAATATTAGGGAGAGCAGGAGCTAGTATGCATTTCCAATACTCTTACTACCTAAAAAGAGTGGATCATAGAAGATGTGTGTCAATTTTCGTACATTAAAAAAAAAAACATGGTAAAGTTAGATGACACATTTGATGAATTGCAAGATGTTTGCATATTTTCATAACTAACTTAAGAAATGTGTCTCATCAAATTATAATAAAAGAGGGGAATGAATAGAAAATGGCTTTTAAACCAAATATGGATTACACAAATTGTTGGTTATATCCCTTTATTTAATTAATGCTCCGAACGCCTTTCATGCATTTAATAAACCATGTTATTCAAAAATCTAAATCTTGATGAGCATAATAATCACTTGTGTTGTATGCTTGATATTTTGAGAAAATAGAAACTATATACTAATTTGATATGGTGTTTGTTTTGCTTGAAAATGTCATTTTCTTGGATTTCATCATTAGTAGAAAAAGTCATTTTCTTAAGCTTAGCTAGTTTTCAGAATAACATTAATATGTATTTAATGGAATAAAGTAAAATGATGCCATGGACCATTATTAGTGTCATCTAATTTTTCTGAAATTTTTTACATCGAGTGTAGTACTTTTGAGATTGATAGTAATGTTGTTTTAATGTGAGGCAAGTATCCCAAAACATATTTCAGCAAAAAACTCACTTTTAAATTACCCAACCTATGATAATGAGCTCTATATATTGGTTAAAGTTTTGGAAAATTGGCAACATCACTTACAGTCAAAAGAATCTATGATTCGTACAGATCATGAATTATTAAAGCACCTAACAAAATAAGGAAAGTTGCATTACAGGCATGCTAAGTGAATGGAATTCCCTAAGATCTTTCCATAATTTATTTAGTACAAGAAATGTAAGAAAGACGTAATTGCATATGCATTATCTCACAGGAATATTACTTTTACAACTTTTAATGCTTTGGGATTTGTATAGGTGAAAGATATATGCCAATTATCTAGATTTTGCCGACATTTATGGAGCTTGTGAGAAAAATACTTTTAAAAAACTTTCATAGGTATAATGAATTTTTGTTCGAGAAAAATAAAGTATATATGCTAAATGCTCTATTAAGGGTATAGCTTTTGCATAAGTCACATTAAGAGAGTCACATGGGATAGTTTGGAATTAAAAGGACTTTGATGTGTTGAATGTATATTTTTATTGGCAATGTATGTCTAGAAATGTTGAGATAGTTTGTAGTAGGTATGTTACTTATAGAAAGGCTATTTTTAGAGTCTTGGCATAAAGGTTGTATACATCTTTATCGAAAACTATCGAACTTTGAGTCAATATGTTTGTGGATTTTGTTTTAAGTTTATAGGTCAAAACAGGGTTGAAATTGTATATCTATGGTGGTGGACAAAATTTTCTAAGATGATATGTCTTTATTGGAATTTGCTGTGTTTGCTAGATATTAAGCCTTTGGTTTGAAAAAAGTGTGCATTGTGTAATTGCAAGAGAAAGTGTCAGTTGTAGCACCTAATCGAAGAGTTTGAGATTTGAATCTTTTGGAGAAAATGACAAACCCGAATGTTAATGCTGGTGCTGGGGATGACAATAGTAGTGTTGTCTACCATGGTCAATAATCTTAAGGTTAGAATCCTGCTCAATAAGTTTGAGGTGGATGAGTAGGTGAACGAATGAGAAGAAGGATTGACTTGAGAGATCTAGATGAAGAAGATGAGGAAGAGTATGAAGAAGAAGAGTAAGCTCAAGCACCTCGAGCATCTGACCATATGAAGCTTCAAATTCCGAGTTTCAGTTGGTTTAGAAGTGCGGATGATTATTTGGATTAGGAGGAGAAGGTGTAGAGAGTTTTTTATTATTATCAATATGAAGATTACAAGAAAGTGAGAACTGTTGTTGTTAAGTTCTCCAAATATGTCACCATGAGATGGAAGAACTTCCAAGTTATGTGAAAATAAGAGAGTTACCGAAAGATTAATACTTAGCTTGAGATAAAGAGAATACTTTGAAACAGGTTTGTGCTAGACACCTATTTATAAAACACTTTTACTTGGCTTCAAGAGCTGAGATGAGTAAGCTGAATTGTTAACGAGTATATTCAAGAGTTCTAAATGCTCATAATTCACTACAAGGTAGAGGAACCATCAACACGAACAGTCTCTAGATTCCTTAATGGGTTGAGACAAGATATCCGAGACATCGTGGAACTCTAACAATTCGCTATAATGGATGAGGCTATACAAATAGCCCAACGAGTAGAGAGGTAGAGAAGAAACAGAATACCGGCTTGACCTCCAGCAAGCCGAACTAATCATCCAAGTAACCTGGTCAAGGAAGTTACCAAGCCCATTCAAGTACCGAGACAATTTAAAAGGTGGATGTCCGAACCAAACAAAAGGGTTGACCTAATAGTGACGTATCAACCCAAACATACAAGAAAAGACAAGGATTTGGAAAGAAGACAAGTCAGATCAAATATTTCAAATGCTAGGGGTTTAGATATATGGCTACTTAGTGTCTGAATCGAAGGACTATGGTCATCATGAGAGACGTCCCAAAGCTTGACATGGACAATACCGACGGGGAACCCAAGGAAGAGACTCTTTTCGAGAAAGAAACTACTCAAGAGAATGAACTAATTGAAGAGGATGTGTTTATTAAGGACTTGGATCAGTTGATCCTAGTTGTCTGACGTGCAATGAGTCTGGAACCTTCATACAAGGAGGAACAGAGGGAGAACTTGTTTCATATCACTTATAAGGTGAATGATCAACTGTACATGCTAATTGTAGATAGTGGTAGTTGCACTAATGTAGTATCAACTAATTTGGTCGTAAAGTTGAAGTTGTCAACTATAACGCATCCAAAGCCATATAAGTTACATTAGCTTAATGAGAAGAGAGCACTATATGTCACTCGGCAAGTACTATGTCGATCACAATTGAGAACTACTCCAACGAGGTTCTTTACGATGTGCTGCCTATGTGCGCATCACATGTGTTATTAAGCCGACCTTAGCTTTATGATAAAAGAGTCATCCATGATGGATACAGGAACACCTATGTATTCAAGAGGGATGGTTGGAAGATTACGCTGGACTCAATGCCACTGAGTCAAGTTGACAAACTACAAGCAAAACTTGCTCAAAGATTGAAGAAAACTCTAATGATGAGTAGAACTAAGCTCCGAGAGACTATTCAAGCCGACGTGTCAACATTCCTATTAGTCAAGCGACTATTAGAGTTGAGGAAGTAGGGTGAACTACCCCTGGAAGTGAGGGAGTTGTTGGATGAGTATGTCAACCTGTTTCTAAAGCAATTACCGGAAGGATTGCCGTCGTTCAGAGATATCGAGCACTGCATTGACTTTGTACCCAACGCTGTCTTGCAGAATAAACCAGCTTATCGAATAAACCCCAAACAAGCTACTAAGCTCTAATGATAAGTTAATGAACTACTGAAAAAAGGGTACGTAAAGGAGAGTCTTAGCCCTTGTGCTGCTCTAATACTCCTAATGCCAAAAAAGGATGAAACCTGGCGGATGTGTGTTGACAGTCAAGCTGTAAACAGGATTACGGTCAATATAGGTATCCTATCCCTAAGTTGGATGATATGCTAGATGAATTAAGTAGGGCTAAGGTTTTTAGCAAGATTAATCTGAAATCTAGCTACTATGAAATTTGCATGAAGCCGAGAGATGAGTAGAAGACTACATTCAAAACTTAGCATGGACTCTACGAATGGGTGGTAATTCCATTTGGCTTATTGAATGCTTTGAGCACTTTCATGCAACTAATGAACCATGTGCTAAGAAATCTGATAAGGAAATATGTTATAGTATACTTTGACAATATCCTAATGTACAATTAAGTTACTGTAAACATCTCTATGCTGTATTAGATGTGCTCCATGCCGAGAAGTTATTCGACAATCTTAAGAAATATTGCTTTTGCTAGGAGGAAGTAGTGTTCCTAGGCTATGTAGTCGGTGGAGGAGGCTTGTAAGTGGATAAAGAGAAGATCAGAGTAATCGTCGAGTGGCCAACTTCGACCACTTGTGTCGAAGTAAGAAGTTTCCATGGACTGGCATTGTTTTATAGGAGATTTATTAAGAATTTTAGAACCCTGGCTACACCCCTTATCAAGTTGATGAAGAAGAACATTAAACTCAGATGGGGAGAAAAGGAGGAGAGAAGTTTTGCAGAAGTGAAGGAGAGATTGACTTCCGCTCCTATATTATCTTTGCTCGACTTCGAAAAGATATTTGAGCTAGAATGTAATGCATCAAGCATTGGTATAAGCGTTGTCCTAATACAAGAAGGCCGACCAATTGCCTACTACAGTAAGAAGCTTAGAAGACCTCAACTAAACTAATACGTGTACGACAAAGAGCTCTTAGCCCTTATTTGAGCACTTCAAGTATGGCAACATTACCAGTTACCAAAAGAGTTTGTCATATATATTAAGCATGAGTCTCCAAGGTACCTCTGAAGTCAAATCAAGTTATCAAAGCAACAGGCAAGGTTGCTTGAATTCCCTAAGGAATTCAATTTCATGATAAAGTACAAGCATGGAAAGAGCAACATAGTTACATATGCTCTTTCAAGAAGATACACACTCTTGACCGAATTGTAAAGCAGATCGTTTAGATTTGTAAGTATTAAAGAGCAATATTCCCAAGACCTACACTTCAAACCCATACTTTAGCGATTTACCGATGAGAGGACAGTGGACGAGTATCATATGGAAGATAGATACTTATTCCGAGGAGGAAAATTATACATGTCAACCTATTCATTAAGAGAGTTACTAATCAGGGAAGCCTATAGTGGAGGACTCTCCAAGTATTTTTGGAGAGAGAAGGACATGTAAGTTGTTGAGTAGATGATTCTTTTGACCGAGAATATGGCAAGATATGCACTGAGTTGTTGAGGGCCGTACTACATGTGAGAGGGCCAAGTGCCAAGCCGAACAAGGGAAAGCAATGCCTTTACTTATCCTAACGAAACCATGAACTAAGTTAAGTATGGACTTTGTTCTCGAATTACCAAGAACAATCCAAAGCAAAGATTCCATAATGGTCATTGTAAATAGATTCAGTAAGATGACACACTTTGTGCCCTAATCCAAGACTAACGATGCTTCGACTATTGCTTTTTTTTTTTTTTCTTGTAAGAGATTGTTTGGTTACACAGCGTACTAAGAAGCGTAATGTCAAATAGAGACCCAAAGTTCTTGAGCCATTTCTAGAGAACCATATGGCATCAGATGGGGACCAAACTACTATCCAGTACTTCCTATCACCCACAAACTGACGGCCAAACAAAGGTAGTCAATCATACTTTGGGATCACTGCTCCGAGCTACAGTGGGCAAGAACTTAGATGATTAGGATGTCTGTTTACCCATGGTCGAATTCACTTACATCTAAATGGTACATGATACCACCATGTAAACTTCATTTGAAGTTGTTTATGGTTTTAATCTCAAGTTGCCCCTTGATCATACCTCCATGCCTATATCTGAGCAAGAAGACCTTGATGCAAGAGCACAAGCAGAATCCGTATAACACATCTACGACAAAGTTACTCAGCAGATCGACCAAGCTGCCAAAAGAGTGCGAGAGAAAGCCAAGGTAGGACGATGAGACTGTTTCAACTTAGAGACCTGTTGTCATGCCCCGAAGCGGCAGAGTCGTAACAGCCCCGTCGTGTAAACCACCCTAAGATAGAAGTTGGCCTCACAACCGCTATCCTAAACCTGATCTACACAAGGCGTCCACAACTAACTCGCTTTGAAGTAGACAGTTTGTAATTTAAATAAATCATTTACCTATAAAAGTGAGGAATTATATATATATGTTATCATTCAATTATTGCAGTTAAAGCTTACAACATTTCTCTATAGTATATTCCCTAGTTATTACATCACTCGAAAATGAAAAATAATTCTAAAATAAAAAAAAAAACTTAGACCTTAAAATATGTGTTTATTCTTCAATATTTTTCCTCACTCCTCAAGATCCAGCAGTTGCTAGCTTCAGAGTATTTATTTGCCGCTTCTTAGCCAGCACCCGCACGACGTCTATAGGGCTGTGAGCAACCATAGCTCAATAAGTTAGGACGGAGGACTTAAAACTATACTATAAACACAACAAGGTTTTCAATCACTTATTAGGTGCAATGCATGTGCAAGTAAATGCCATCGCACGACGTTGTCCGGCCCGTCGTGAGATTAGAGAAATTGCGCCTGCTCTAATCCGGGTTGAGGAGTTGCCGTTAATGCAACAGCTCACGACTAAACCCAAGCTTGTGTAATGGAGACCTTACTCCTCCCGCGACTACCTTCGAACCACTGCCTTCACCCTCGCCGCGACCTCTTCTCCTGTCACTTAGTTCGACTGAGGATGAAGAAGGGACCATTTTGCAATCCTGCGCTATCCCTTCCGAAGGGGTCGGTATTTAGCCGAAGAGTCCTAAATCCCCTAACGGGTTGCCATGCATGTTCGATTATGATTACTGGTCGTATATTTAATTAAGTCCAGTTTAGGGTGATCAATCATTACATACAATATGTACCAGAGCAACAAACAGAATCATAGTATCACCCATAATCAAGCACATGCACACATTCAACTATCTAACAAGCACAACCAAGCATAATCTTAAGCCTCCAAAATACAACATCGTATTAATCCCAACTTACCTCGACTCCTCGCTCACTCACTTGAGATCCGATTTACTCAGGCCATCGCCGATCATCCCTATAATACGAACGTGGTTTTAGCTTTTCATATAAATATTACAAGTTCATTTTATTCTATAACGCTTATTGTTAGGTTTTGTTTAAGGTTTAATATGCCTAATTATCTAGGTATTAAGTCTTTTACCATTATTCTAGGTTTAGGGTTAGGTTCAAGTTTGGTTTTTGCATCGATTTCTAAGTTAAGTTTTTAGTTCGATTTCTAAGTAATATTTTAGATTCCAATCCTAGAATTCCGTTCCAACCCATAAGGTGAAATTAATCACGTTACTTCCCGATCTCCTAAATACCATTATTACCTCTAATTAGTATTTTATTCCATCCAGTACACTTAAATCCCTATTTGTGTACCGAATTTACTCCTAATGTGAGAAATTTTTTATATTTTTCATATAATTACATAAATTCAAATTTCTTATCAGATTTATTATATATCCCTATTATTTATATAATATCAATTTTTATCCTAATATTTTCAAAAATTACACATTATGCATTATTGCATATTATGCACATAATGCATTTCTAATATTTCTATTACCCTAATTACCATCTCTAAACAACAATTATTATTTCAAAATGTATAAATTCATTCTAAATCAGATTTTACTCCAATTTACCCTAATTTACAAAATTATCATAAAATGTACTATTTTTCCATATTACCTATTTACTACATAATTAACCTAATAATTACATCTAACACTCTAATTGCTACAAGTATCATACTCCATCAGATTTTAACATCCTAAAACATCTACTTATTCACTAAGTCAATAATTAATATCCTAATCACCTAATTAACTCTAAATTACCCATTTTATGTCTAATTTTAGGGCCTAAAAATTATCTAAAAATTTTAAAAATTAATTTTTGAAAACAGGCTTCATAGCACTGTTCTATATCATATAAGTAATCTACACAAAAATTTTGGGCTTGAAACTATACTCCTAAGGTCATTTATTTCTAAACCGAAATGTGCTCGATTTTGCACGATTTCTTCGGGGCCATATATTACGGAACATAATTTCATCAAAATAATATTTTTCCTATGAACTACATACAAAAATATCTCATAATAACAAAATTCATAATTTTCTAATTATATTTACTATTTTTACAAAATTACACAAGATTCGGGCTGGAAATCGGACTCACCGATTTGGGTGGCTCCGGCCACTGTGGGCCGCCGTGGCATTGTCGGCCGGCCTGGGCGCTGCCACCACAGTGTGGTGGTGGTGGCCGTCCACTCCCAGCTCCTCGTCTGGTGTGGGTTCCCTTTAAAATCCCTAACTGCACAGTTTTTCTTATTTTTTTTATTTTCTGGATTTTCTCTCGAATTTTCAACTCTCTCTAATTTTCTCACTTTCCAAACTATCCAAATGAGCTCTGTAAATTTTTTCCCTATTTATAGACATTTTCTGTAATTAATATGCATTAATTTGACATGACTTTATCCAAATTCCTTGATTTTTGGCTTTTAAGTTGTTCAATTTTTATTGGCTAATTTTTCTTTTTCTTATCCTAACATGCCACGACCTGATATTGATGCATCTTATCCTCTTCTGATTTTTCTATAATTATTTTATAATTTTTTTTAATTATTTGCTTAGTTTTTAGCCAAATTAGGTAATTACGCGTATTTTTATCTACACATAAATACATGTGGGGTACACGTGAACATTCCTAAATATTATTTTGGTCATTCTAAAATTTTTAGTATACATATAATCTATCTCTAATAATTTATTAGTTATTAAATTACACTTTTCGCCTTTTCGGTAATTAGTAATTATTATGCTTAAAATTTGAAAATTTTATAGTCTCCTATTTTACTATTTATTTTCTTAAATTTAAGTTTACAGGGTTATTTTTACTAATATTTCTCTCAATAATTTATAATTTGGGTGTGATCGGATCCTTTAGTCGATCGCCCTAAACCTTGAGTTTTAAATTCAATCCTACGGTCAATTGGCTTAGCTTTGGGGCTTACACCTGTTATGGCTACACCTGAGCAAGGAAAGGTTTTCGAGCAAGAAGATGAACAAGTTATCTGCAAGAGCTAAAGAACCCTTCAAAATCCTCTAAAAGATCAATGACAACACCTACAAATTGGAGCTTCCCAAAGATTATGGGGTTTTAGACACCTTCAACATTGCCAACCTCAATTCATATCATCTTAACGAAGAACTTAACGAAGGTTAGTCAGATTTGATCCCAAATCTAAATCAACTAGGAGAGAATGATAGGAATCAGGCTATTGGGTTTTTAACCTGCAACCGAGCCCATGGACTAGAAGGATTAATGAGGCGAATCCTCTTACTCCAGCCAACTCCTATGAAGACCCAATTACTCCTTACTGCTAATCAACTCTCTACGCCATGTCGAATGACTACCCATCTTTCAGAAATTATGTGCCGAATGAAAGAACGCCTTGACAACAGCTAGACTCCACGCACCTACTCGGTCCTGTCTAACCCAACCCTTTACATGGCAACATTACTTCCGGGAGGTCGAGATATCCTATGCGTCAACCAATCCTATTCAAATGAGTCTACACTTACTTGGCACCCCTCCTCAACCACCCAATTAGCTCGTATTGCTTTGTCTACATCTTCCAACAGCACCACTAATACATTACTACCACATGTTCGGCACCACTTGTAAAATCTGCTACTATAATCATTATTTTTTCATGAATATTCATTTTTATCCTTTGTATACTTTGTACATTACTTCTTTAGAACAATACCTTTTTTGTCTTTTTCTTTTTAGGGGGGTTACCTTAAATTTTTTTGTATAAATACCCATTGTATATGTAGCTACAAATGAGGACATTATTATTAATACACTGACTATTTTCCTTTCATAAATATTATTTGTTTACTCCTATTTCACTCTTATTCTAACCCTTAAGTAAGGTTAGGTGACTAATACAGACCAACTTGTGCATCATATCGAGCTGTGTTATAAGTCCTCGGAAGTTTTATTAGTGCATCATATCCCTTTGGGTTGTTCGTAGGTTTTGCTTACTTTTCCCTCATTTTTGCCTGTCCTATGCGTTTCCCTTCACCCTTTTTCAAGCTTTCAGCAAACTTAGACCCATCCTTGCGACTAGCTTTATCTGTTTTTGGCTCCGGTTTGCATCAAATTGGTTGTAGGTACACATGAGAAGAAAAGATTTTCAACTCAGCAAAAGTCTAACTTACAGCTAAGAGAAGAGACTTTTTCATATGATTGAAAAAATCAATGACAATACTTATAAGTTAGATCTTTTGATGAATATAACAATAGTGTTACTTTTAATGTTTATTATTATTTGAGTCCTTTTCATGTAGGCGATGATTCAAGGACAAATCCCCTTGAGGAGAGTGCAAGTGATGGTAAACCAAAACCAACAAGTTTACAAGACCAACTGCACATACCTCAAGGACCAATGACATAAAATAGAGCTAAGAAGTTACAAGTATAATTCAATAGATTTATATGTCTAAGCCAATGAAGAACATTAAAGCTCATTTTCAATCAAGTATAAGAATAATACACATCATCAATAAAAATTTAGGCCTGGATAAAGGCTAGGTTGACCTTAGTTAGAAGGGGATCAACTTAGTGGAGTGATGCAACATAAGTCGAACCATGTTAGATGCACCAAGGCCGATTGACATAAGGCAATCAACCGGGTAGATCGATTGAACTGGTTTGAGATGAGTCTACTAAGTTTAACCTTTAGGATGCATTTTGTTCGATTTTTTTTTTTTCTTAATTAGTTTGTATTTACCATGGTGTATCTTTAGTTTTGTTTTTTGAGTTAATACTTTCTTACATTGTGTAAAGGTTATCATAACCTATAAATAGGCATTTTATTGTAATCGAACAACAATTATTAATTATCGAAATTTCATATCGAGAGATTAAATATCTTTCTTTTAGTTTTCTTGAGAATTATAGATTTTATTTAGAACACTGTTTTTGTGTCATTCAACTTCTATATTGAAGTTCTTTATTTATATATAGCTAATGAGTGAGTTCTTGTACTTTTGATGTTTATTTTTTTATAGCAAACGAGTCAAAACTTTATCATACATTCGGTTCTTAATTCATTTGATCAAAAGGTTAGAGCTTATAGCTTGCTTTTAGCTTTCTCAAGATTTAATGTCAAAGATATTGTTGTAGGGGCATCAAGATATATTCTCGGAATTTAAATCAATATGATATTTAGTAATTTTAAATTTCATGTGTTTCAAGTTTGTTGGTCTACTACTTATTGGTTTGGTATAAGACATTCTCTCACCAAAAGTGCAATGAGGAGCAAATAATTCTCCTATTTGGATAACCTCTTCAAATACATCCTTTTTATTTGTCTCCAACTCTTGAAATAAATTTAAAAATAAGGAGAAAAGGTTTATTTGAACAAACTTTTTTAGAACAACTTTATACCTTTGAAGACATCATTCTTTATGTAATAAGTTGTTTAATCATTTATTCTTACAAAAGATAATCAATTTCTATTGGGTTAGGCACTTGCTTCATAATATTTTTACTGCTTGTAAGATTGTGATAAGTTATTCGTGTTTTCTTTTCATGTGATTATGCTAGAGATATTTGGAACCACATATCTTTCTTTTCTAGCATTTATTACCTTTGGAACATCCCCTTAATAGATGCCATGTTAACATTTTGGAGATGCAAAGCTAGAAATGTGTTTAGAGTTTTTGCCCTTATTTTAACTCTTTGGCAAGGATAAAAGAAATAGTAGGAAGTATAGAAACACTAAAAGGCTACCCAAGATTTTGGTATATCAAATTATGGATGATTTATTAAATCTTAGGTAGGCAAACCTCCCTTACTTTCAAACAGATTAGGTATGACAATGATCTATTTGCTACCATAGCAAAACCACCTAGAAAGACTAAAGTCCACTTTTTCTCATGGAAATGCTCTAAAGATGAATCTATCAAATCAAATGTTGATGGAAGCTTAAGCCAAGGTAATTGTGGAAGTGATGGTATATTTAAGGATTCTAAAGGAAGATCTATGTAGTATTATGGATTTGCTTTTAAGCATAGTTCAGTTGATTCAATTAAATAGATGACCCTCATTGAGGGAATTATAGCCTATAAGAAATTTAACTTTGCCAAAATGCTTATTGAAACAAATATTAACAACTATCACTAGATGGGGTATTTAGAATGACAATTCATGGGCAAAGATTTTGAATCAACAATTTGGAGAGAGAAAATACAACCACAATTTGGCTTGCTAAAAGGGTCATGAGACTCAAACAAATTTTTTTCAACGTGAACAAAATACAACTAAATAAGGACATTAAGAAGACTCTAACACAAGATATGATTGGATTTGGATTTTTTAGATTATGTCTTGTTAATCTTTTTAGCTTTAGTTTTGTATTTGTTTTTCTAATGCTAGTTTTACCTAGTTTATTTTATGTTTAGTACTTTTTTGTATTTGAACAAGATATTGTCCTAGGAATAGTACTCATTTCTTTCTTTTTTATTATCCTTCTCTACTTTGTAGTTATTGTAAAGGGAATAATACTCCCTTGTTTATTTTCTACAACAAGTACAATTTCTTGTAATGTCCTAAGAAGTTAGGCTCTACATCCTCCTCTTGTCTATATCTTTTTATCTTTATTAATAATAATGTAAAAAACCTTTTGTAAAAAAAATTCATAAAAATTAATAAAGACATTCAAAACTTATGTAGTTATTTTGAATTTGTCCCTTACAATGTGTTAAGATGGATGGAAACTTGTAAAAATCAAAGGAAATAGATAGAAACGGAAGTAAAGCATGGGATGAATCTATTGGAAATGGGTAAAAACAATTCTACCTAAGAGCTTGTTTCTTTACTTTCCAAATTCAAAGAGAAAGTTTTGAAAATGGATGAAAATATAATAAAATATGCCCTCAAAAAGAGGGAAATGCAAAGAGCTAAAAATACAATATTTTCACTATTTTCATTTGTATTACCATCTCTTTTCTCTAAAAGAAACTTTTTTTTTTTTTTTTGTGATTACACAATGAGGCAAAAAGAATTCAAACCCACTCTATCCTACTTAAGAAATCGATGTTCATGCCGTTAGACTATAAGTCTACCAACAAAAAACACTCACTTCTTGATCATCCTTCCCTCAACACTTTTATATCTCCTTTTCTCAAGATAGTATGCTATGTATCTTTTTGTTTAAATTTGATCTTTTTCTTTTTATTTTTTAAATTCCATGATACAATTGTTTAAATGTGGTTTATTTTCAATGGAGGGGATTGGACATTGATTGCATAAATTATAGAGTTTATTGTTCCAATGCTTCTATTGTTTAGATGTAATGAGATAAAAAGGATTATTTAGTGAAGCTACTAAGTTGTTTTTTTTTTTTTAATTCTTTCTATATTTTTTTATTAATCATTTAAGGAAAAAGAAAATATTTCTACTTTTTTCCTTCCATTCCACTCTTCATATCTACTTAAGAGTTCTATTTCCTTTGATTTTTTTCCTTTTTTCCTTCAATATCCCTTTAATTAAAAGTTGCCAAACATACTATTAATAAAACAATGCGAATACTTGTTCGCTTTTTGATTTTCTTCTTTTCCACTTATTTATCTATTTTCTTTTTTCCCAAAATGTAACTCATAATTCAAAACAAGAAAAAAGGACAGTCTCTGTAAAACATGCTTGACCGAGGGATTAAAGAAGAAATATGCTGACCTACAGATAAGTACACGTGTCAATCTCCCTGCGAAGCCAGTTGTTTTCAATGAATTCCTCGTCAACCACACTAAACTGCCCTCTCTCTCGCTTGTTCGCTCCCTCCCTCCCTCTCTCTCTCTCTCTCTCTCACACACACACACACATTCTCATCCATGACTGATCCATGGAACACCTTCCCGATCACCTGGTCCTCGACATCCTGAGTCGGCTTACCGACTCATCCGATCTCGCACGCACTCGCATGGTCTGCAAAACCCTAAACTCCCTGTCCTCACAAACAACATCCATCTCTCTCCTCTGCACACTCTCCCGTTACCTTAAGTCCCGGTCTCCGGTAACCAGACCGTCCATCACACCTTTCAAGACCATCGTGAAAAAGCTAATCTTTAGCTCTCAGAAACTCGAGTCGGTCTCCATCGGCGTCGATAAGCAAATATCGGTTGCGTACGATGATGTAGATGATGATTCCGAGGATGATTTGCATCTCACGGATGTTGGGTTTGTTAGGGAATTGTTGCCTAAGGTCTTTGATGGGTTGAGAGTTTTGAAGATTTCGGATTTTTGGGTTCAGTCTTGTTGGAGAAGATCTGATGTTCTGGGTCTAATTTCTTCTTACTGTGAGTGATTTAATATGATCTGTTGTTTTGTATGAGAGTTTATCATCTTGTCTTTTTAATGTTTGCTGTAATTTATTATTTGTAATAGTCAAATGTATTAATTGAATTTGGAAGTAGATGTCTAGCTAATAGTAATTGATGGTCGGAAATGGCGGGAATCGACTGAGCGAGTAATCCGGTTTAATTGAATCCTCAATACTTTAAAAAAAGTTTCGTGAAAGGCTTCAAAATCTTTGCTAAAAGGCCCCCTGAAGTAGCTACAGTTTGAGAGCTTTAATTTAATGGTAGTTGGGGATATAAGTTTTTGAAGAGGAAAGGCTAAATCCATTTGTTGGGCGTATCCATATCTGATTAATAGTTTCGGGATGATACTGCAAATTGCTATGCTAATCCTCATGTAGATCAGAGCCTGAAGGGGTAGATATTTATAAAATTAGATTGTTTAGGACATTTGGTTAATTTATAGAATGACACACTTGGTACATGCTACTGTGGGATACCTTAACATCCTTTTACTCAAGTCAAAGTTTGCTGGAGATAAATCGATTGCAAATTTGAAGCCTCTAATGTGCTCTGGGAAACAGTATCGTGTCAATTGTCAAGAGTTCTTAATTGTGAGAATTCCATGGAGGTTTTTATTATTATTTTTTTTTTTCACGTATGATATTTGCAAGCAATGATTTGGAAAATGGCAGAAATCAGCTTATGTTTCTTTTAAGATTTTATTTTAAACTTCTTGTTGATTCCTAAATAAATGAAGAGAAATTGGGATGCAAGATAATTTTCATCAAACTGAAATTTCAAAAAAGAGGTGAAATGGCCTTGCAAATTTTAAGTAATTCTTGATTTATTTTTTCCCTGAATTAGGAGAGATGATGTATATTTACCAGCTGCTAATGAAATATTTACCAAAGACTCTGGGAGAAACTGACCTTAGGAAAGAAAAGGAATAAGCAGCTGTACCAGAAATGCATTTGTTCAACGTTTTTTTTTTTTTTTGTTTTTTTGGCAACTCTTATATATTATGCTTATTGTTTCTAGTATTAATAATGATTAACCATGGCAGCAGTACTTGAAAGTATTGTTGACATGTTAGTGTTAGCTAATACCAGTGGTAGGCAGTGGTGTGGAATATCATTCAAAATGCTTCCTGATAGAAGATCCAATCTACACTGTTGGATCTTTTAAATAAGAGTTAAAGAAGAAATTATTAAGTCCTTACTTAAAGGTGTCCATATGATGATTTTTAGTAGAATTACGATACTTTAGTTTGTTTCTGCTCCTTTATAGGAGGTCTTGGAGGCTTCTTGGTTCATCATGCAATTGCGTAATAAATGGCTGGTGATGAAGTTAATGTCCACCAGAATTTAGAAGCATCCTTTGCAGCTCTGAAAAGAGAGCATTAGTTTTACTCATTTTGATAGAATATTTCATATGGATCAAATTGTCTTCTGTTGATCAATATATTTTATAGTCCAAATGTCTGATAAGAAAAGGTGCATGAAGATTTTGGATAACAATTTCCTAAGCTTTAGCTTTTGTGGGTTGTTACACTGTATTTCTAACCATGTCATTTGATTTACAGGCCACAGCCTCCAAGAGCTGGAGTTAAGGAATGCTTGGTTATCGGTGGATGGCCTAAGTCAGTTGCCCACTTTGACAAGTTTAACACTTGAATTCATAAGGCTTGATGATGAGGACCTGAACAAAATTAACACATGTTTTCCCTACCTTAAAGTTCTCAATTTATGTGGAGTTGGTGGACTTAAAGATCCAAAGATTCATTTGTTGCATCTCACAACTTGTCAATGGACTGTGTCAAATGTTCCACTCTCCCTGACCATTGTTGCACCTAGTCTCATTAGTTTAAGGCTGAAATGCATGAAACCGAGGACCCTTGTCCTTGAAACTCCTTCATTATCTGACTTAAATTTCTCTGTGGTGCAAGCATCATGTATTCAATTGGAGAACGTTGTCAACTTGCAAAGCCTTCAGCTTAGTTCTCCAAATCTTTCTAATGCCATGGAAGCATTTACATCAGGAACAGTGGAGAAGCTTACTGTCAATTCAGAATGGGAAGATAGTGAATATCATTCGATAACAAAGAGTAGCCTTGAGAACCTGTTCAAGACTTATCCAAATCTGAGGTCACTTACCGTGGGTCCTGGTGCCTGGTATGCATTTGAGGACTGGTTTTGCACAGAAGGATGGCAAAGCAAGCCTAAAATGGAGAATCTGAGAGAAATTACTGCATGTGTTGTGGGATCTAATATTAATGATGCCCTGTTGATCATTTCCTCTATCCTGGAGAGATGCAAGATTTTGTCAGATATGACAATTCTCATGAACGAGAATGTCAAACCAGACTTGCATAGGAGGCTTATGTTGAGATGTACTATGGAATGGCCAAATGTAAAATGGAAATGGGGATTATGGAAGGAAACGGCTAGAGATACTTTGTTTTCTGAGGGGTGGGATATAGTCTGGCAAATGCTCGCATGCATGAATGTCGAAGGAATGGTTACAGACGATAACTTGGTTCTTTGAGGGCTTCCATTCCCAGGAACCTCTCTTGTTTCAGAGAAAAATCATTGATCAAACTGTCCACATAATTCAAAATTCATTTGCTTATGGCGCTAGGCTAAAGTTGCACCTGAATTGAGGTACATGCTTGTACATAATACTTCGATCAAGGTTGGAGTGAAAGTGTTCTGGACATACACTTACACGTTCAAGCATCTGAATTGTATATAGTTTCATTTCTCGGGTTGTGATATATCACAACGGTGAATGCAGAAAGGCGCGCATTGTAAATTTGCTCTCCTGTCTGTGGCTCATAAAAGTGGAAACTCAAAAATGCTACAACGCATCGAAGTCCCTCACTGGGGTTGTTATTCCTTGTAGACCGTCTCCTAACATGTCTTTTGGATTTCGGGTGATAGCATCTATACCCAGACCGAGCATATGCAAGAAGGATATGAGAGGTTGCCTTGGCGGTCATTTTTCTCTTGATCCAGCAGGAATCTGAACAAATTGTTTTATAATATTTTAACTTCACACTTTTGTGTAAAATTAAAAATAAATTTAAAAAAGAAAAAGAACATTTAAATTCATGTATTGTTTCTAATAGGCAAAATTACAATTTTTTGCTGGTAAACTTTCTCACTTTTTTCGATTGAGTTGTAGAATTTTCTTTTTTTCCTATTTCGATTCTCCATATTTGCAAACTATATTCGCAGAAGTTTGCAAATTAATGCATCCTTAGTCATTACATTTCCTGTCAGGCATGACACATGGTGCAATTTAATTGGTAAAAATAAATAAATTAATTATATAAATTAATAATATATATTATTTAAGTAAAATTATTAAAAAATATATAAAAATACAGGAAAATTATTTTAAAAATCAGAGAACTAAAAAATTGAAAAAAAAGGGTACAATAATAAATAGATATACATACATATATAAAAATAAATCAACAAAAAAAAAATCTGAAAAAATAAAAATTTAAAAATTAAAAAGGAGCTCCAATCACCTCCTAGCCATTGCGTGGCTGAAATTATTTTTTAATTTTTGCAGTTTTCTCTCCAGTTTTCATAATTTTCATTAATTTACTTTTATATGTTATGTATATACATGTTATTGTACATTTTTCATTTTTTCGATTTTTTAATTTTCTATTTTTTATAATTTCTTTGTATTTCTTACATTTTCTTAATAATTTTACTTAAATAAAATATTATCATTAATTTATTTAATTAATGATAATTTTTTAAATTAATCATATCAAGCCACGTGCCATCCCTAATAGAGAAAGTAATGGCTAACTGCAGACGACTCGTTGCAAACGTTGAACACTAATATGGGAAAAAAAAAATTGAGGACTTTAGGGACTAAAAATGTAGTTTTTCCACTTTGATTTTATCTTTATTCATCAACAGCGTGGCTTCGGCCTTCAGCTTCGCCACCGAAAATATGGAGCATTTAAGTTTTCATAATTTGCTTGAGCCCGGTTAAGGTTTTGCGTATCGTGCAATCACTTTCCATATTCCTCGTGCCGTGCGTAACGCTATTGTCGTTCAAGCCAATCATCAAAAACCCCTCGATGTTTCTTAGGAACAAAAGGTTGATCACAGTTAAACCAGGTACAACCACCCTACAAAATCCATCGAACTGATAAAACAAAGTGAATAGATTGGTTCAACAAGTCGCTTTTACACTGACCCTTGAGCTCGAGATACCTTACCACTAGACTAATCATGGGTTACAAACACATCACTAGCAACCATTCTACTCTAATATTGATGTCAATAAACATCAACGCAGAAAACAGGAACAATTTTTAAGCTGCCATGGCAATTTTATATCTGGTGCCAGAAGAACAAAACAGTTTTTAGTCCTAGCACTACCCTCCACTAGAAATTGTGGCAACCACACCGCTCGATATTAGGACTTTAGGACTTTAAAATCACACGCTTCCATCATGTGCTATTACAAAGTACAGAGCTTTTTATGCAACTATACACACCTCTAAAAGCACACATATTTCGACCCTACTCAAGAACCTAGTACCAATCTACTTGTTGAATTAGTAAACACCCTTCTTGAGCAAGTCCAGTACACTAAATCTTACGGATGCTGAATCCTGCATCCTCTGAGGTCAAGTTCTCCTTCCAATTCTCAAATTCAGTTCCACCAAACACCAGTTGTTTGATGCCTACAGAACTGAAAAAAAGGAACAAAGAAGGCAGCAAGTCAGCATTCTTTTCAATTCTGTTGGAAAGTTAAGCTGTCATGGCAAATGCACCAAATTCCATTTTAATTCACACTTAACAAGAGAGGCAGGAATTTGCTATGGTGCAAATTATAACAAAACTCGTCCTATTAGCTTACTCTATAGGATTGATGTTATGCAGACCTTTCCATATGATAATATAGGTACACTAGCAAGGCATATATGATATCTAGATATGGACATTGACACTATTGTTTAATGGAAAAAATCCATTACACTCAAGCTTTGAACTCACTCAATGGGGTCAGCATATGGATCCTGTGTCACAATTGTGAAGTATTGCACATCCTCCCTAATATCTAAGTATGTTAATTGTTACTTCATATTAGATTGGTTCCCTTCACCTCCTTTTTAAGTCTATCCTGCACCCCATTTGACTAAGAAGTCGCAAATATTCAAGCATGCAGCTTGCTCACTAGTAAATTAAAAGAAATGTGTGTGAAGACTTACTCAGAACTTATTTGAGTAAGAGCATTGATCAGTATGTCTAAAAGCAATGGTTCGGTAGTCCCAATATCCACCCTGTTGATGTTCAAACATATTACAAAGTCAGGATGAAGATAGTAGATGGCAGGAAAGAGTCATGATAGTACCAAACACCAGTGAGGACAGATGAAGATGAAGTTTAGTATCCAACCATATACGTGCCAAGTTGTCTTGAACCTCAAGGTCCCCGATGTTGTAAAATGTGGTTTGTGTCACATTAGCTCCTTGAATGGCATCATAATTAGGCCTCTTATCCATAGGAGATTGTGATAACTGCAGCATTACAAAGGAGATTGAACGATAAATTTGCTGGAATCATAATATCATTAGTATCTATGCAAATGCATACTATGATCAACTGTTGGAGGCACACCTAGTAAGTAGCCCACACTCTTTACTGCAATCTAATGATTGGTGCAACAAATCAAAATTTCCTAAAATCATCCTATTAGAAAAACATTAAAGGAAAATGGATTATAATATCCTACAAGGGAAAAAAGGTATTACTTGCATATTCATGGAATTGCAGCCTCCAAGACGCCCAACAATGTGCCACGATCGAATCGTCTGCATGTTGACCATCTTAATCAGACTACCTGTTATCTATAAAAGGACAACAAAGAAATTTGATAACATTTAAAGCCTGGAACTCACATCACAAATTAAGGAGACATCTTTGTCCAGTGGGGCGTTGTAGAACTCAAACCAGATATAAGAGTTTGAGAAGTCAAATCTGTGAATTCAGATGGTGAGTGAACGAAAGTATTAAAAGTCTTTGTGGTACTGAAGTTCACAAAAAAGAAACGACATGTTTTCCTAATTTAGTCAAGCTCATGAGCCAGCTTACAGTTAGACAACAATATGAAACTTTTTCAGTTATCTTTAAAGCCCCAAACTTCAATAATTAGCACATCTATTAAGAGCAGCAGACTGTTCCACCTTTACTCTTTGCAACAATCTGCCAACAAACAATCTACCAATCCCAAACAATGCACTGACCAAAAGAATCTTAAAATACAAGCGCTAAAGCCCACTTGCTTTTGGCCAGTACTTTCCCACAAACATAACCATAGAAAGAATAAAATATCATCAAGTATGCTCGTCATCACACAAAGCATCTTGATTCTTATATCCTTCAAATGAAGATGCAGTAAAATGGCAAGAAGAGGACTGTAAGCACGAAAAGAGATCCAGGATCGAGTTTTCAATTGGGTTAAAACCAACAGAAGGCTTTAATTGGACATGGATGATATGATACTCTGTAAGGCGATTCAAAGTCGATAGTCAGCTTTTCAAAAGCCATCTTATCCTCCTGAAGCATGGTACAGAAGGAATGAATCAACACGAACATTGACGTGCTTAAACTTCTGATCCATCCTTCCCTTGGTTTCTTAGTCTCCAGCAGCAGCAAATAATGCTGTAAGCTGCCAACCTTCTTGTAATCCCTGGACTAGATCCTTCAATCATTGATTTTTTGTTCAAGTCGCCTCCAGCTTATCACATCTGACCTACTCGTTTGCGTGCCAACTCCTTCAGTATGTCCTTAGGTACCAGTTTGTCATACAATTACTAATCAGTAATCTATACCCTTTTTTTTGGGGGGGTTAGTTCAGTAATCTATACTTGACGTCTGTAATTACACTTTTTAGAGTGCTCTATCTAATGAGCATCCAAAACACCAATCACCATAGATTCCAGCAGTAAAGTTTGGAATTAAACTGAAACATATTGTAAACACCCATTTCAAAGTAAATTGCCCATTGACTATATTCGTACCCATGCACATAATAAAATCAGTACCAATTTTATTTGATGATGCTATTGCAACATGACTACATTTAGATCAATAAAACCATGACCATCACTCACTTGTTGAATTTTACTTTCATGGGCAGTGCGGAGCCAGTCTTGGTGTGCAATATTTTGTTCCGCTTCGTCCTCAATCGCTCCTCCATCTAGAAAAACAATGCTGCCATTAATTTAAAGTAAAACAAGGACTCCTTGTTCATGTCATCCATGAAAACATGCACAATAAGCTACAACCATCATACAAAACTAGAAAAGCATGCTAACATGAGAAGCTAATAAACTTAAGCAAGAAGCATAACTTCTTCCAGGGTCTTGTAGTCTAGAGGGAAATTTTACTTGCTATTCTTCAGATTTCCCGTTTAGTTCATAAACCAGGAAAAAGACTTTCTTAGCATCCTCATTGAAATAGTGATGACATGGAGCTTATTCTCCACTACCATGATTTAAGTGATGATCACAAGGCAGTTTGAACAACCTCCTTGTCATCATTGTCATGATAAAATTCAAAAACTTATTGTAGAGACAGTAATACTTCAGAAGCTCCTACAACAATTATACAGCAGGATGATGATGTCACTGAATTGCAATGATTCTCAACCAATATTTATAGGTCTATTTGCCACAGATATCTAATTCCTCATTTCCTACCCTTAGTATTTCATCTTATCCGCATTTTCTCCTCAACTTCAAAAACTAAGTTTTGTCAATTGGAGAAAATAAGATTAAGCTACAAACAATCGATAACTACTAACTACTTTCTACCCTCAATATAAGATAAAAGAATCTTGAAACTATATCTTAACAAAAATGAACCTACAACTTCAACAATTTCCCAAGATCACAAGGCAGTTTGAACAACCTCCTTGTCATCATTGTCATGATAAAATTCAAAAACTTATTGTAGAGACAGTAATACTTCAGAAGCTCCTACAACAATTATACAGCAGGATGATGATGTCACTGAATTGCAATGATTCTCAACCAATATTTATAGGTCTATTTGCCACAGATATCTAATTCCTCATTTACTACCCTTAGTATTTCATCTTATCCGCATTTTCTCCTCAACTTCAAAAACTAAGTTTTGTCAATTGGAGAAAATAAGATTAAGCTACAAACAATCGATAACTACTAACTACTTTCTACCCTCAATATAAGATAAAAGAATCTTGAAACTATATCTTAACGAAAATGAACCTACAACTTCAACAATTTCCCAAGATGAATCATACGTAAATCAATCACTAGCATGTGCAATGACATCAATCACTCCAAGATCCATACTTGAAGTAAAAATGGCTATAAAAAGGATTATTATCAAGTGCGCAGAATACTTATTAAGAGTCAAAACAGAAACAAAATTTCCTAGGGCCGATGACATATTTCCCCAAGAAGCAATTACATAGAAAAGCCAAGAGTTTCTTCTTTTCTCTCCTGACAATGATTGGAGCACGCAGTACCATTTTCCTCGTAAAAAAAAACTTACTTTAGACCGTGCTTTTTGTGGGTCATCAAGACAACTCCCGAGAATCTCAGCAAATTCAGGATCTTTATCATAACTCTTCTCTTCTTCCCTTCCCCGGTACCCGCTACTACTCGACGAAGACTCATTATAGCTTCCATCTTCAAATTCATCATCTATCATTGCATCTTCAATCCCTACATCCACATCGCGGGCACTGGACTTTTGGGTCCTACTTGCTCTTGTAATATGAGTTATTCGCTTGGGAAGTATAGCAAAGTTTGGAAATTTAGGAACGGAAGTTGAAGTTTCGATGGTTTGAAAGTTGGGTTTGTAAAGAAGGGATATACAGGTTTGGAGATGAAGCATTACTAGGGTTTTAGTTTGGGAGAGAATGACACGACAGCTTACTATGCGACGGTTTTATCAAGTGGTTGATGAGGGAGGAAACGACGATAAAAGTCCAATGTTCGAGTGGAGAGGAAAGATATACACCAAGATTTTTCTTTTTAATAACACATGCGTGGATTGTCGTATTTTCATCTATATTTTATTTATATTTAATTTATATTTATTTAAAATTTAATATTTAAAAAATTATTTTATCTATATCTTATCTATTTTTATTTTATAATTATGATAAAAATGATTATTAAAGTATTAAATTAAAGAAATGAAAATTCATGTATTTATAAAAGAAAAAATTTAAAAATATATATTTTATACATTAAAAATTATTATTTTAAGTGACATTTTTGAACAAATATATTTTCGTCTCTTTAGTATTTATTTTTACTAAATACAAAAATTCAAGCAGATAATAATAAAACACCAATCAATTAAAAAAAAAAAAGCAAACGAAGTCTAAAACATTAAAAGTAAGCATTTCCATTGTAAGAAGAAACAAAAATGAGGAGATTAAATTCCTTTGCTTATGAGAGAAGTATTCAATGGATACACATAGTGTGCAACTATTAATCAGATTTAAATACGTGAGTTGATAATAAATAGTTACTTAAAAATTCATTACTCATATTGTTATATGTCTAAGTATAATTGATAATTACAAGTTTACGCATAACCTGTATTACCTATTGAATCTTTTTTCTGCCTACGACGTCTAAATGGTTATAAATTCCTCTATTTAACTCTTTATTTAATGAAATTCGTATATAATAATATTTATTCAGAATATCCTTAATTCTTGCATATTATAATTAAATTGAAAGTTAAACAAGTAAGTTTCATTTAATGATAATTACTGATGGTGGAATAGATTCGTGACTCTATTCCCTCAAAGATGGAATCAAACTCTCCCCTAAATTTGGACCATCTATTATAAGGAATAGCTATTCCATATTTTAAAAGCACTATTAAGTATGGAATAGGAAATGGAACACGTCTTGATTCTGAGTCTATTCTTACATATTAAATGTAGAATAAGAAAATTATAAATGAAATTCTTTATCATATGCCTTCTCCCCATCGAGCTTTAGAATCATCCAACCCTTATTCCTTAACTTTTTCTTAAAACCATTCATCACTTCCTTAACAATTATTATATTATTAAAAAATCTTCCAAAGACAAAACTAAGATGTGCTAAAGCTAATCAACTCATTTAGATAATATCAAAATCTATTAACTAAAGTTTTATAATAATTTTTATGAACTATAGTACAAGACTAGTGTGCTGACACTCTCTTAAATTATCAACATCCTTTCTTATGAATTAACACTAATAAAGTTCTTTTTAGCTTAGGAGGAATTAACTTTTTCACATATCACCTTAGGACTTAGATTACTAATTGTACTTCCACTACGTCCCAACATAGAGGAAAAAAAAAACCCACATGAAGATTATCGACTCAAAGAGTTTTGTTGGATCCCATACACCTCAATACAGCTAGGACTATGTCTTTATCCACTAGCCTTCATAAATGCACTTTAGCATCCTCCTCAAGTTTACTACCTCTAAACCCTTTAATTAATGGCTCCAATTATAATATGACTTATTCGTAATGAACAAATCAAAGAAAAAATTGACTATCCAATTAATTACTTCACCACTTTTCAAAATCTTGCTTCTTACATTACAAAAAAGTCCAAGAGTTCTAGACTTAGAACTCCTCACCAAAGTGAAGAGATGGAAATTTTCTGAATTTCTTTCCACCTCAATGACCTGCATCATTTTAGCTTTGTTTGTTTATAGGGTTTTTTCTCTTTCTAAGATCTTATCAAATTCCCTTTTTAGAAAGCTATACCTATTTAGAAGATTTTGAGTGAAATGGGTCAATACTAAAACCATAACCTTCCCCAAAGCTCTCTTAATAGATCTTTTCCTTTCATGTATTAGCCTAAAAGTACTTTTACTCCAACTCTTCCATTTAAGTTTAAAGCATTCTAAATCTATTAAAATATCAATGTTTAGATATTTCTAGTCTCATTTATTAAGTGTTGGAATCTTAGGTAACCGAACTACATGGATTAAAATATATAAAGCCTTAATATTCCTTAATCTATTCATACTTTTGTTTAGGTGTTGATAAGAATTGAACATTGATCCGATTAAGAACAATTAGCTATTTCATTAGGCTTTATGGAAAAGTGCAATCCATTTTGGTCAACCTAAGCACTATCTAGTGTAAAACTAAATAAAAGAGACAAGCTCCTTACTCATATTACCCTACATGTATTTCCTCCGCACTAAGATTAGATCAAGCAATCTATATATATCCATACATGTTGGTATCTATGGGCTCCATATTGATAGATAGCTTATCCCCTTTACTTTTTATCACTATATAAAATTTCATTTAGGTCTTCAATAATTACCCTTTCACCTTACGAAATTTCAGTAGTTTTTATAAGTTTTCCCCCAAAAAAATTTCATTTCTTGATACCTAAGACTAGCATGAGTAGCCGATAAAAATATAAAAAAAAAAAAAGGGAAGGTACCTTCACAAACATATGAATCGCTTGTATAGACGAGTACAACATGTTCAATGTAACACGAGCATCATGCCACATAACCACTATAACTCCACTCAAACTTTCTACCTCTATATACTTCAAACCTCTGTGTTAGTCCAATCTTTAAAGGGATTAAGATATCAACTTAGTAAGCTACAAGGAGCTCATTAATAACTTGTTGCTACTTGTGTCCAGTCATATGTCTCATATTTCGAGCGAAAATCTTAAAAGGAATATCTCTTATTCTCTTCACATTTACACCTATAAAAATCGAATTCATCATGGAAGTAATAAAACTTATTCATGACATTAAGCTAACATTTGAGTTCCTCAATTGGACCAACTTAAGTCAAAACCAGCAAGGTATATAACTAGTTATCAGCATTGTCAACTTTGGTTCATCTAATCCAAATATTAAGTGCCTTATTTCCCCTTCAGTCATTAGAAGGACTGCCAAAAAGGTTGGCAGATCTTATAGAAACACCTCCATAAGTAGAACCGACTCACTACTAGCCTATAAGTCCATTCTCATTCTTTTAATGGTGAGTATTCACATTAGTCATATTATTATAGTCACCAATTTTTTTCTCTTACTGTCATGAGCATTAAACAATTATTGTCTACCATTATCCTTCCTTGAGGATGGGTCATTTTATAACTCACCTGCAAGACATGCTCCCTTTATCTCATTCATATATTCAGCATTATAGTTGAATCACTTCCACTAAGACCCTCACTAAGTGCTTTCTTGATCACATCCATTAAACTTTGGACCTATGAATAGTCCAACGTAGTTTGGATGTATCATGAAAAATCATCAAACCAATTGTAATCCTAAGATTTAGACGCATTTTTCCAAGTTTACTTTTTGATGTCAAGGAGTCCATTTTAGAGGAAAATTCTTATTATGTCATTTTCAATAGCAAGTTCCTCTTCTTCATTTCCTAATTTTGAATGCTCTTTATATGATTCATTGTTAGATGAATGTTGAGGGTTAGTAGGATTAAATCCCACATTGAAGACAATTCCATCAATCTTCCCAGTTTCAAGCACAATGTCACTTTCTTTTCTCTTTGAAATTATTGCCCCTATACTTTAGGCATCCATTGGCTTCCTGAGGTTAAGCTTTGCTTTCATATATTATTATGATTAATTCTTACCAATTCCCCTTCCCCCTTAATAAGTTGTCTACTGGGTTGCCTCTTACATCATTGCATAGTAATCTAATCCTCATACTTCTCTCCTTATTTTCTATTCAAGGAACAATTCAATTGCAATCATTCACTTTTAATTGGAAATCCTATCTTTGATGTGACAACTTCATTTTCCCTACATATTGAGGCATTATTACCCATATTTCCTATCCTATCCAAGTAATTTTTTGGTTTACTTGCCTTGGTACTTACCATGTTATCATTAGGATATCTATCTCCATTATTTAGACAATCCTTTATTAAATGACTTATTTAGTCACATATCTTACAAAGAGGGTAATCCATCATATTGCATTTTATATTCATTTTTATCTATATTTACAATGTGCTCTAAAGGGCTATTAAAATTAATTTGAATACATAATCTTGCAAACTGCTCTCATTCAATACCCATGGTATATGTATCAAATCATAGCACTTGAATGGCTTGTCTAATATTCTTTAGCACATTAAGTAAGTAATATTCATATATACACAAACAACCACCAAGTCGAGATTTGTTGATGAGGATATAAAGTTCGAGATCCATTTCCTTATTTTCAAAATGTATCCATTAATGTACTTTGGACCTTCACGAATAATCAACTAGACATCCTCATTAGATTGGGAAAAAAAATTGTATAAGATATGCATTGAGTAACTTAAAGCCCCTTTCTACATAATTTCTAGCTTGATTAATAGGTCTTAAATCAAGGATTAGGGATAAGGACTTCAATTATTATTGCATTTGACCTTAAAGTCCTAATAGAAGCTTTCTATACTTTATAGAACTTTATTTTTCTTACTCCCTACAGAAGACTCTCTTCCTCATTTTACTTCATCCATCCAATGTTGCTCTAACATATTACTACTACTTAAGTCCCCAAAGAACACCGTTTCATACGCTATCGGATATTCATTAAAACTAAATTATTTACCTTAAAGTATAGATTCTAGGATAGTTATAAAATATTAAGATATCATACCAATGCCTAAGTATGGTAAATGGGCAACCTATGTGCCCCTGCCCATCTAAAAATTGTATGCCTAGCATGATTGTACTTTTCACCTATCAAGCTTAATGTACCTGCATGCCCATGTTCTTTTTTTTCTCTTGTATGCCAACCTGCATACAAACCATTTATTCACAAAGTATTGGTTGTGATATGCTTCACGGTCACAAACCTAAAGCATAGGCACAACAATTGTTAAGAGCAATTGATGGGTATTTTAGGTTTTAGTGCTTTAAAGATGAAAATAGTTAAAGTAAAGAAGATATGGACAAGAATGTAATAGGATATCACTTAACAACTCAAACGTAAATTGGGATTGGGTTGAATTGAAGCTTGATGTAACTTGCAAACTGTAAATCAACACTCATGGTTTCAAATGGGGATTAGATATAACTCACTAATCCACAAATAAAGATGTTCGCTGCACTTTAAAACTAAAATGATAATAACACAAAAGTTTAAAGAGACAAAGAGCACTCAATAATCCTAAAACCCTATAAAAACCCCATAGGGTTTTACCTCCTATTCCGAAAACCTACCCCTATGGGGTAAAAAAACCATATGCAAGAGAGTTTTTATAAAATTCAAACAACCCTATAGAGCAAGTTTCCATAGGATTCAGATGGATAAAGGAGAAAGTCAAGTGGAAAGCAACTAGATAGTATTAGAGCTATACTTACTAACTTACACAGATTGTATCCTTACGGACTAGTCTTTTAGTGTTAAACTTGGGTGGGTCGAAGCTTGGGACCCTTAAAAGTTAATAAGACATGTGCTTTCCTTAGCCTTCCTTACCGTTTTGGTTCCTTCCCAATTGTTGGCCTTCTTCCTACAAGTCAAGCACAAGGGGAACAATTCAACCAAGTCTTAAAGAAAGTTGGCTGAGGCTTGGAAGAGGTCAAAGTTCAATTCCTATTAGGCCGCATGCGACCCACGTGCCTTTAAATAGGCTAAAAAATCTAAGAAATATATGGTTTTTCTTTTTTATTTTCTTGTTTTCCAACATTTTTCTATGCTTATTATTAATGTAATTTACATTAAACAGAAAAGGTAACTAATAATTAAGTTGGAAGAAATAAAAATAGCAAAATACATATTCAAATTTTGTAGATTACACTAATGTGAAATTCAATGTAGCATGAATAAATTATACTTGGAAATTTTGAATTAAATAATACTCGAGATATGTATAATATAAATGTGTTACTATATATATACAATTTTAAAGAATATATTATACATAATACAATATATGTATCTATATAACATGTAGTATGTCATATAGTAAAATATATAGTATAATATACAACTATCACCACATATTAGATTAATGACGACTAGATGGTTAGAAGAGAATTATTGCATTTATACTGTTCTCGAAAGCCCATACCGATCTTACGATCGCTGCTAATATCTTGGAAACCATGTAAGCTTGTGGTATTTGAAGGCTCTTCAACATCTGTTTTGATAATGCATATGCTAATATGATTTCAATAAAATCGTTAAAGCAGCAATTGAACCTAGTATGTAATGGAAAATTCTTCATCAATGTGTGTGCCACTTATTTAACCTTAAGGTATAAGATGGCCTTCAAGCTTGTTGCATAGTAGATCACATTACTAAGCTTCAGTTTACAATTAATTGTATACTTTATGGCAAGTGAAAATACATAGAATATGCAGATTATTGCCGATATGAGAACAAGATAGAACTCTATGCATGTTAGAAGGCTTAAATGCTAGCATAATTGAATATTAATATTATATTCATAGTGTTTAATAATTCTTGGTTAAAGTTGATGTTTAATTAATATACTATTTAATATGCAATTAATTATGAATATAGGTTAAGAAAACTGTGACCACATTGGCACATTTTATAAATTCCACATCCATCAAAAATAACCCCAAGAGCCTAAGCTTGGCTATACATTGCGAACTAGAGAAAAACTAAGGGCAAGTGCAAATTCCTCAATGCCTTAGTGAGATCGATGAAAAGTTTATCTAGTTCTTATTATCCTACGACCAATGTTGCACTTTTAATGAAGATCCGATGCTCTCCTCCATCAATGAAGTGATGAAATCAAAATTGCTCACCTATTTTTTCCTCATTCCTCTCCTTGTTTTTGTTGCATCAATGCTACGTCCATGCTATAAGTTCCATGGTGCTTTTACTTTACTTTAGAAATTTTATTGGAACTTCGGCTTAAATATGCTACAAATGAAGTTGCTTAACTTAATGTGGAAGCCTAAAGTATGCTAAAAGCCTTATTCTTGTTTCATAAGGCTAAAATGCAATTATTGCGTTACACATCTTGTTCGACAGTCAATCTAATGATTCTCATGCTTTGCATCTAAAAGGAGCAGACGGGACATTAAGAGAAGTCGAAGCACAAGGAGCAACAATGGTATTGGCAATGAAACTTATGATGAACTACTAATATACTTAATACAACACTTGAGGGAAGATGAAGCAAACATAGGTGTCTTTGTATGGTGGTCAACTAAATCCCATAATCTTATCCTTTGTGGTATCAAATATTTTGGCACCATCAAATTTGACTATCTCATTTAAGTTAGCTTTTAGCTTAGGTAGGCAAGTCTTCAACTCTCATTGCTTTTAGCTCAAACCTATAAATGTACCATATACCTAAAAGATTTGTGGATAATGAAAAGAGGAAATGAAGGGGTGCAAAGTCATGTTTTCATGATAAAGATAATATGACTGGGACATCCTTGGAATCACCACCAGAGAGATAGATGGATGATAAGGATGAGGAGGGTGAGGTTGAGGGTTAATGATTAGGTTCTATGTTTGCTAACTTCCCATAGACTTCTTGGTGTTTTATTTATATTTTCTAGCTTGCAATATGATGTACCTCCCGAGGGTGGGTTGGATACATGAAGGGCGTACCATAATGGGGAATGAACAATAACAAAAAAGTTAGCAAATTCTTGAGTTACTCATAAGGATATGACATGCTAAACGAACACTATACAATTTAATCTCTACTTAGATATGATGCACGAAGTATTAATTAGCATTACTCGCTACTATTCTTTGCTAAAAGGAAAAGATAAGAGCTGATGAAGGAAGAGAATTAACTCTTGAAAATGTCAAATGTTTTCCAATAAGCAAGATTATGTAGGCTGCTAACAAAAATGAAGCCTTTTATAACCAATGTTCTAAGGTTGCAACACAAAAAGGAAAAGAACAAAAGGGTAAATTACAAAGTATCATACATGAGATTCTTAGTATACATACTAAAAAGGGTAAAATGGACAAAAGAATAAAAAGGAATATGAAGAAAAGATTATTTTAGGATCATGAATCGAGACATATGTTAGCCATTGCTTGGTCAAGTTGATAGAAAGGATAAAAGGGAACGCTTGGCTGGTTCAAGTAGCTCAATACCTAAGGTAAACAGCTTAGCAGGCAACAAGGAGGAGCATTAGACAATCAACCAATAGGATCTATGTCAGGTTGGGAGGGTAGTGATGTGTCTTTAGGGTCGGATACACGGAGAAGCACCACAACAAAGTGAATTGAAAGAAACAAAAGAAAAAGCTAATAAAGTCCGAGCAGCTACTAAATTGATATGACACACTACTCAACCCTATTCAGCCTATAATCAGCCAAATGTGACTCACCGATTCAAATTGAGGGGTCACTTACCACTACTCTTTGCTCAAGAGAATAGATAAGAGTTAAAGGATAATGAGAACATTAAGGTTACTCAAAGAAAACGTGAGTAATTTCTCTATTGGTGATTTATTGTCTACATACAAGCAAGTGAGGGTTTATATACCCGTCCACTAAAGCGACTTTACATGTATGAAAAGATAAAAGGATATTCTTACAATTATGTTATATATGATATTCCAAAAGGGGTAAAAGAGACAAAGAATATTCAATATAGAAAAAAAAATCTTTCTGAAATGTCATGTCAAAAGACATGTATCGCTTAGTAGCTAGACATTAGAAATATGATACAAAGTAGGTAGAAGCAGAAAAGTGTTATAGTCAAGGGCCAACTTGATTTGGATCAAGTCGAGAGCCAATCTATCTTGTAAAGAAGTCAGTTGAATTGGAGTCAGATGTCTGTAGTCAATTCAGGAGCTTGGCTCGACTAGTCCTGAGTTATCTTTTGGAATAAAGCATCGCTACTGAATAGGAGTAAATCTGATACACATGAGGATCTAATCGCCAAGTTGGCAAGAGATCAATTCCAAGTAGAAATCCCCATCTCATAAATGGCTTCGAGCTAGTGTTCTCTGCGTGAGTCCTGAAAGTCCTCTAGCTTGGCTACGTATGATTGGTCTAAGAAGCTAATTCCTATCATCTACTTAGGGGTCAAAAAGATTTGCCTTCAAATCTGGAATGGTTTCTACTTCTTCTCCTGGGGAGCTTACAAGGTCTTCTTATGCTGGTTGGTGAGGGATCAGATCGGACACATTAAAGGTAAAAAAGACACTATAGTCATCAGGTAACTCGTTCTAGTAAGCGTTGTGATTAATCTTCTTCAAGAACTTGAATGGACCATCAACTCGAGAAGATAGTTTGCTCTGTCTCAAGTGTGGGAATCATTCTCGGCTAAAGTGAATCTATACCAAGTCTCTTAGCTAGAAAGCGATAGTTCAGTGGCCTTGGCTACCAATCTCATGTTGTTTCTGATTGAACCTGGAGATCTTCCTAGTTATAGACTGGTGTGGTGCTTGTAATTCTTGAGCTCAATCAACTCTAAATTGACTCTCTTTAGCAATTGCTTGGGTATTGATCATATCTAGGGAAATTGTCGAATTAAGGTCATAGACAACCTCGAATGGAGTCTTCCTAGTGGTGTTGTGGACAATTAGGTTGTATGTGAACTCCACAACCCACAACTGGTAAGCATAGATCCTAATCCCTCGAGTTCTTTCCTATAACAGCTTTGAGTAAGTTGCTTAATGTCCTATTCACCACTTCAATCTAGCCATCAGTCTGAGGGTGGCTATTGGAGCTAGATACAAGTTTAATTCCAAGTCTTCTCTAAAGAGTCTTCTAAAAATAACTCAATAATTTTGTATCTCTATCTAAAACAATAGTTTTCGGTACTCCATGTAGTTAGACAACTTCCTACAAAAACAAATTAGCAAAATATAAAGCATCGTTAGTTCGATGGTACAGAATGAAGTGCACCATCTTGCTAAAGCAGTCCACTACAACAAATATAGAATCTTTCCATCTAGATGTTTAGGGCAACCCTAGGACAAAGTCCATGCTGAGGTTAGCCCAAGGTAAGGTTGACGTCAGTAGAGGCATGTATTCTCCATAGGGTTCTCTCTTCCTCTTAGCATGCTTGTACACTTCATAACTACCAACTACCTTATGGACATCCTTAGCCAAACCTAGCCAGTAAAAGTTCTCCTTCGACAGATTGGTTATCTTAGTCTCGCCAAAGTGACTTGATAATCCACCACTATGAGCTTCCTTGATCAACAGCTCACACGTGGAACAGTTTGGCATACACAACTTTCGGTCCTTAAATAGATAACATTCTTTAAGATAGTATCCCTTAACAGCAATTCTATCCTTGCACTGTTCTATGATAGGGCCAAAATGAGGGTCATGAGCATACTGCTTAGTGATGAGTAAAAATCCCAATAATTTTGTCTGTAAAGTGGTCAGCAAAGTTTATCATTGTAACAGAGCATTGGCAACCACATTTGTGCTTCCCTTCTTGTACTGAATGACATACGAGAACCCTTCCATAAACTCCAACCACTTAGCTTGTCTTTTCGAGAGTTTGTTCTGACTCCCAAGATACTTCAGAGACTCATAATTTGTATAAATGACAAACTTTCGTAGCAGTAAATTGTGTTGCCGAACAGTAAAGGCTTGGTATAGAGAGTATAACTCCATCTTGTGCACATAATGGTTCAAGACAAGATCGCTAAGCTTCTCACTAGGGTATGCAACAAGTCATTGCTTCTGCACCAAGATAGCACTAATTCTAACTCCCGATACATCACTTTCTAACTGGAAAAGTTTGTCAAAGTCTAGCAATGATAGGATAGGTGTCGAGGTGAGCTTCACTTTGATCTCTCTGAAACTCTATTCAGCTTGTTCATTCTACCGAAATCCATCACCCTTCTTCGTCAGTTCGGTTAAGGGCGTAGCTATTATATTAAAATCCTTAATAAATCACCTATAGAAAGAAGCTAAGCTATGAAAACTTCGGACCTCAGTGACATTCTTCAATGTCGACCATTCCAGAACAACTCGAATCTTCTCCTCATCTACTCGGATTCCTTCCCTTAACACTACAAACCTAAGAAAAATTACTTCATCTTAGAACGAACACTTTTTCAAATTCCCCTATAACTTCTTAGTTCGTATAATGTCAAATACTTCACGAAGATGTTAAATATGATTGTTTAGGTCGATACTATTTACCAATATGTCATCAAAGCATACGAATACATATCTTTTGATTAAAGGCACATCACATGATTCATTAATCTCATAAATGTGCTCGACGCATTAGTAAATCAAACAGCATAACTAATCATTTGTAGAGACCATGCCTAGTCTTGAAGGTAGTCTTCTACTCATCACTTGCTCTCATACAAATTTGGTGGTAGTCACTTCGTAGATCAATCTTTAAGAATATTTTTGCACCATGAAGCTCATATAACATGTCATTAAGTCTCGATATCAGGTATCTGTATTTGACAATAATTCGATTGATTACTCGGTTATCGATGCACATGTGTTATGAACCATCTTTCTTTAGATCAAGCAGAGCTAGTACTGTACAAGGGCTCATGCTCTCCCTCACATATCCTCACTCTATAAGCTCATCCACCTGTCTCTTCAACTCAGTAGCTTACTTAAGGTACATTCTGTATGCAGGTCAGTTTGGTAGAGTGGTGCTTAACTGTAGATCAATACAATGCTTAATGCCTTGGATTAGAGGCAGTCCTCTAGGTAGCTCTTCAGGAAACAGGTTGGAAAACTCATTTAGCAAGCTTTAGATTTCATTAAGAATATCCTCTAAATCTCTCATCTCTAACAGTCTTCTAATCAATAGGGACATAGGCTCTTCAACTTTTTCAGTAGCTCAAAGCTCTCTTCGGCTCATAACTAAGGTCTTCTTCTTACTAGCTCGGGTGAGCTAATGATGGGTCTCATTTACTTGGTACAAGGTCATAAATTGCAACACAATCCTCTTTCCATCCTTAACAAAGGCATAGGTGTTCCTATATCCCTCGTGAGTAATACATCGGTCAAATAACCAAAGTCGTCCAAGTAACAGGTACGAAGCTCCTATAGGGACGACATTGCAAACTACTTCATCCCTATATACGTTCTCAATACTGAACAGTACAGTCACTCGTTCAGTCATGTATAAAGCACCCTTATCATGAAGTTAATGCAGTTTATAAGGTTGGGGATGTTTTGAGGTCGATAATCCTAACCTCTACATAAAGGACTACGCAACGATATTAGTACAACTTCCCTCATCTATAATGATTATGCATAATTGGCCCTTGACGGTGCACTTGGTATAAAATAAATTCTCCCTCTAGTCCTCCTTAGAGTTCAATAAGAAACTCAGTGCTCTTCTCAAGACTAAGGTCATTACTTATCCCTAGTTAGTATAGATACAGGTCTCCACTTCCTCCTTGGCTTCAAGTTTTCCAACATTCCTTTCCTCATCGGGCTCGCTCTCGTCGGTGCTATCTACTACATCTCTTCTAAGCATCATGAGATGTCGGTTCGAACAATCAGCAGCCATGTGTCCAAAGCTTAAACATTTAAAGCACTTCACCTTGCTAGTCTTTCGTCCGAAGGTCTGTTCTTCCTCATATGTTCTCGAGGTCGGCTTAGCCTTGATTCAACCTAGCTAACCTGCTTGACCCTACTAGCTTGCTTAGGTTTCATCAGGTTAGTCATTCCTGTCCTCAGCTTAGCTTGAACAGGTTGGCATGGAATTGGGGTCCGAGAGAATGTTGGCTCAGGTCAGCTCGAAGCACTTCTCCTCTACTTTTCGACTCTTTATGCAATCTTAATTGTCTCTTCCCATGTATAAAATCTTTGCACTTCCACAATGTTACGAATCTTGAATTTGAGTCCAGAAATAAACCTCAATATTGCACAAGCCTCGGGTTCTTCCACGTTAGCTCGAATCATAAGCATCTAGAAGTCTTTTACAAAGTCATCAACAAATCGGCCTCCTTAACAAAGTTTTTGCAACTTTGCAAATGTATCTTATAAGTAGGTCTCGGGCATAAATCTATCCCTTAACAACCTTTTCATCTCATCTAAGGTCCTTCCTCCTCGTTTTCTATCTCTTACTCTGGCTGCATTCAGATTTTTCCACCACATAGTGGGTACCTAAAGAACTCAAGTGCAGCAAGTTTGAACCTTTACAACTTCTATATATCCATAACAGTTAAACACTTTCTCGACCTACTCTTCCTACTCCAAGTATTCATCAGTATCTTCGCTCCCACTGAAAGTGGGATTTGAACCTTGACATTGTCTACCCCTCGAGGAGCTTAATGTCCTCGTCCCTATGCTTAGTAATAGTCAGTTTCTTCTTCTTCTTCCCTAAACTCTTTAACATCTAGCTCTTCATCATCTTCCTCAATCACCTCCAACTCCAGTCTTCGTTTAGCAACTCGATCTGCTACTCCTCTAGCTCACTGTAGTTGAACTAGGCAATTGGTTCAGTTACCTTAGCCAGATTGTCTCTCAGGGACATTTTCTCATGGGTTATGGTGCTATACACCTTGGGATTATTGTCTATTAACTTGCATCACTGTAACTAAACTCTCAACAAGGTTTGTCAGTCTATTAAATTTGTCATCAACTGACCCTAGGGTGTTACTACCATTATGACTACAACCAAGTTAAGCACCACTACTCTGGTCTCCGATAACACCTTAAACATTCGAATTAAACATGATATAATACTTTTTAAATAGATTAACAACACAATAAATAGAAAATAAGGCTTCCTCACTACCTAAAAACTTCAATAACACATTAACGACTTTAATATCTAATAATCACTCAAATAGGATAGTAAAATGACTTGCTCTATTTTTAGGGTGAAAAATAGAATGAGAACAGTGTAATAATGGAATAACACTTACCACACACAAATCTTCACTACATAGATCATACACCAAACTTATTCTACACAAATACACTGTAGTAGCTATGGAAGGAATACAACAACTACTAACAGCATGTTAAACTAAACTTCACTGCAACTTCGCATACTCCCTCTTGGAACCATACTCTAATACTAGTGAAGCTGATGCGTCTTCAAGGTCAAACACATGGAGAAGCACCACAACAAAAGCAAACCAAAAGAAACAAAAGAAAAAGCTAGCAAAGTCTAGGCAGCTACCGAATGGATACGATGTACCACTCAATCCTACTCGGCTTACAATCTATCGAATGTGACTCACCGGTCCGAACTAAAGGGTCACTTGCCACTACTCCTTGCTAAAGGGAATAAATAAGAGTTGAAAGATAATGATAATACTAAAGTTACTTAAAGGAAACATAAATAATTTCTCTATTGATTATTCATTGTTTACGTACAAGCAAGTGGGGTTTTATATACCCATCCATAAGGCTACTTTACATGTATGAAAAGACAAAAGGGTATTGTTATGTCAGAAAACACGTGTCACTTAGTAGCTAGACATTGGAAATTTGATGCAAAGTAAGCAGAAGTAGAAAAGTGTTGCAGTCAAGGGCTAACCTGATCTAAATCAAGTCGAGAGCCAATCAGTCTTGTATAGAAGTTGGCTGAATTGGAGTCAGATGCTTATAGTCGATTTAGGAACTCGGTTTGGCTAGTCTTGGGTTGTCTTTTGGAATAAAGCATCACTCCTGGGCAAGAGCAGATTTGACACACATAAGGATTTGATAACCAGGTCGACAAGAGATTAATTTGGAATAGAAATCTCCATCTTGGATATGGCTTTGAGCTAATGTTCTCCGCACGAGTCCTTGGAGTCCTCTAGCTTAAAGTATAATTGGTCTAGGGGGCCAATTCCTATTAAGTAGGCAAGTCAGCTCGGTGTTCAACATCAGGGATTCTAGCAAAATTAGGTCATTCAACAATCCTAGTACTATCGGCCTACTCAACGATAGGTCAGAGGCAATCTTAGCTATAACCATTATTTTATACTTAAGTCGATTGAAATGTATTAGGCTTTGGGTATTATTGGAATCATCCTCCTTCATAGTTTCGTCTTATCGGAGGTCTAGGAGATTTGACCTTAAATCTATGAGATTTTCTTCTATTAACTCTCCTTCACACCTTATGATATGCACTACGCCAAGAACCGATAAGGGTGGTGATATCAAGGTAAGTCTAATCCTACCAAAGGAAAATAGAATGGGTCTAGTAAGGGTTTTAGTGAATCCGTAAGCAACCTAGCTAGATATGACACACCAACTAAATCCTACACGACCTAATCATTGCTTTGATATGATGCACAAAGAGATAACTAAGGTTGCTTACCACAATCATTGCTAAAGGAATTAATAAGAGCTAGTAAGAAAGAGATTTCCAAGAAAAAAGACTCAAAAGGTTTTTCATTTAATTAATGTTGCAAAATCTGCCTAAAACCTTACACGTATGCCCTATTTATACATAGTGACAAAGTTGTAAATAAAATTGACTAAAAGGATGCCCTGGTGGTGTTCCTATAAATATAAAATAAAACATGAGAGTAATTTAGGAAAATACAAGAAATAGAAAGTTTGGATAACATAAGCAAAAAAAAAAAAAAAAAAGTTAATCAAATGAGATATCCTGGTGAAGAGCTGATGAATTATTGGAGACCTTGAAGACTTGATTTGAGCAAACCTGAAATTCTGGCCAACCTGAAGAGTAGAACAGCTAAGTAAAGCAGACCTAGCCGAGTAAAGAATAACCAGCTATCCTTGATAATATCTACAAAGAGCTCATAAATAGGTCTTCTATACATAAGAGCTTTTGAATAAGTCTTTGGCACATATATAACTCATGAATAGGTCTCTACTACAGCTCGAAACATGCCATTTGATTGGGTCAATACCCCAAATCCTATCATCATCCCCCTTTTGAAAAAGTTTTGACCTGAAATTAGGCAATCAACTACTCCAACTTCCACTTAGATAAAAAACAAATCTATAAGAACAAAACGAAAATAAACTACATTAGCTCAACTCAATGATCAAAGCAAACACAATTCAACGCTATTTCCACTCATCATGAGCAGGATCAATCAAGCTCTTCATTAAACACCCATCCTTCCACTCATCATGTATTCAATCAACTACACCTTAGTAGTTCCAACAACTATCAATTAAAGGAAGTAACATGATCTTTGGGTCATACAAAAGATCATGAGCTCGTAGATCTTATACAAGTAAGACATCAAATTGCTCTTCAATCTTAAGTGCTTCCACCTCTTCATGCTCAACTAACTCGGATCTTACGACCTCCTCATTTGTTGTAATTAGCATCCCTTCAACTTCCTCATAAGTTAATTCTTCTTCCTTCCATCTACACATCTCAAATCTTTCCAACATAAGAGTACCAAGAATCAACATAACACATCCCCAATGCATATATCCATCACCGTGACCTTAGTAAACACCAACCAACAATCTATAATAACTCATAGGCATGATACTACTATAGCTCATGTCAAGACTAAATAAGCTCATCATAGGACCAAGACAAAAGAGCCTAATATGAGGAAGGCAAATATAGTAGTACCTGGAGTCATCACCTATAGCATTTATGCTAGGTAATGGAACCACATTCGGAACATAGGGGTCTAACTACAACTCAACTTGGTCCTCTTCCTCTCTATTGCTCTCCTCTCCAACAACCTCCATCTCCTTAACTCCTCCTTCAATACCCTCTAATTCAACATTCCTTTGTTGCCTTATTTCATCCTTGAACACTTCAAGCCATTTTTCAATTGTCTTCAACTGATCCAACACATTAAAGAGGTTAGCTTGATCAGAAGATAAAAATGTTTCTCTTAAAGCCACCTAAATGGCATCATTCAAGGTTTTAATTCCTAAAGAATCAATATTTTTCACAATCTCCTAGTTCAATCCTCTTAAGAATCAAGATATAATAAAAGAATGACGCTCATGCAATTCACATTGCCTCAAGAGTATCTTATACTCATGTGCAAATTCTTCGACAGTCATAAGCCCTTGCCTCATTGATTTCCACGTAATTTCTCCTCCATTCAAAATTCTTTCTTTCTTTCTTCATATTCTTTCACCAAACTCTAACAAAGCCCCTGAGTTGCATACCAACTATATCTTCCTTCTCAAGCTTAGAATATGGATAATCTTACAAAATTCTTTCTAATTGAAATTCTCAATCCAAATATTTATTTGGAAAACCATATTCGTCAAACTCCAAAATTCGTGATATCACGTCCTCATAATAATACCTATAATCATGTCCAGCTTCATATGCCATACTCACTTGGCTCACTAATGCTCAAACATGTATGACAAGCTCAACAATTTTGAAATAAGGACAGCACAAACAATATTCCCATAGCTCGGCAATCTCATAGAAAGAGCAACTCTTATACGGTATACGACTCGGTAGCTTGGTAACAGCCTTTTAACTACTACTTGGCACCTAAGTCACTCCACTAACAACACATTTATCATAGCTCAAGTACACACACAAAAGATTTTGTCACCTACAAAAGTTCTCCATACCCTGCACTTTCACTTCACCTCGACAAACTCACAACAAGCAACCTTGGATAGCTTGGATAGTGTAGCCTCCACAGTTGTACAATTCTCAATTCACCTTGTTCACTTGCCTACCTCTTTCACTAAACAAGTACATACTTCAACACTTATAGCAATACAGAAAATTTAAAGGAAAGCAAGGCAAATTATTTGAATAGTTCAAGCAACACACTAGTACACAAATAAAGGGGCAGTTAGGCATGTTTCCACTACTACAACACGCGACTAATGGCTTGATAATTGCTTCTCAAAGACAGCAGCTTCCGACCACGACCACAGTTCGATAATTCGGATAGTTTAGACACACAGTAACTCAGTATGAAATCCTCGGATACAACAGCTTGTTTAGCAGCAAGCTCTAAATAGAACAACAAGGACATCAACTCTCAGCCCAAACAAGACAACAACTCGGCAGTTCTAATTCTCAAGTACAGCAGCTCAATTTGATCAGCAAATAAACACCTGGATACTTCCTAGTCACTTCCATAATCTAGATCACGAGGCCGTAGCTCGGTTCACAAATACTCTAGGTCACACACATGCACACAACAGCTCAGTTCTTTACTCGTGGTTCACCAACACCAGCTCGGACAACGACATGACAGCTCGAAAGTGTAAGTTTCAGTAGTTCAGATAGGATCGAAATAGGTTGGCTTGGATCAAAATAATTGCAGCTAGGTAATTAAAAAGAAATGGACAGCATGTATACGCACCAAAAATCACAACTGCACAACTCAGTTTGGCACACCCAATGTGTGTTGCATAAATAAGGAGCTCAGACACTTGATTATTATACAGCAACTAGCTCAGCAACTACACCATTTGGTAATTCCTGACTTGGATAGCAACGGACAAGATGAATTTTGCAGTTCAGTAATGCTCCGTGTATGACAACTCTCGAAATAAGTAGCTTTAGTCTCTCTTTACCTATCTAGGACAGCTTAGCAATCTTGGAAATATAGCAGCTCCGTATTGATTTCCTCATAGCAGCACTCAAGGTACGCTTCATTGCAGGATAGCTCAGATTTGCGTGCTGAAGTTAGCTCGGATCACCTCTTCAATTTTAGTTCGAGAAACTTGGAATACAGTTCGACAAGACAAAACACAACTCTGACTTTTGAGCTCGGTGAGTACTTAGTAGAAGCAGCTTGGTACATCATAGGAGCTCGGTAAATTTAGTATAGTAATTAGCTCGGATACACATACGATTCAACAACTTAGATTACTACTGCAAATTAGCTCGGCAAGCTCGGAGAGCAGCAGCTCGGTAGCACAACTTAATCCGAACACAGCTGCAAATTGAACGCTAACTAAAATGCTCCTTTGTCGGTCACTTTTGCTCGGCACTAGCTCACTTCTTACAGCAGTACCTTATTTAACACGCCGATAGACACCAACCACCACACAGAAGATAGTCCACTAAGAGCACACGGTGTACTTCACTGTCACATATACGAACACAACCGACACACGATTTAAGACGGTACGAAACGGCAACACGACCACTCTTTGCCATTACAATCCTACAGACTACACACAGCAGCAAACACTCAGTCACAGCCACGACACCACTGTTCGCTCACAGAACAGCCACCACAAACTCAACTCCAGTGACTGCTACACCCATACTCACAGACCTATTAGTGCACTAACCACTACTCACGTGGACAACCACTAATCCACCAACAAGCCAACATTCGCTACTACACAAGAAACACTGATGAATTGCCAACCACTAGACTCATCACTCGCGCCCACCTTTGAGGCCTCCAATCTCTCATTAAGAGTATTCTCTCTTGTTAGCCTGCTGAAAACAAGCTCCTACCGAGGCCGACTTGCCAAGTGCTTACACGCCAAGGCTTACTCTTCCAACCTACAGAACTGCAATGTCATTCAATTGCCTTGACAGCTACAAGCACAATTCCTCAATAGCAGCCCTTACATCCTTTTAACTTAGCCATAGAGCCTTGAGACCCCAAAGTATGATCCTACTGACAGGCCATCACCTGTCTCCTACTTTTCTTATACTTATACCATATTCTTTTTTGTCCTTTATCATATTTACCTTTTTTCGAACATTCTAAAAATCTATTTCTTACATTGTTTTTTATGTAATTTTCCACCATTACATTGTTGCCCTAAAGGATTTATTATAAATAATCCTTTTTATTATAGCCGTAATCATCTTACGATTTACAAATAATGAATATTCTTATTCTTGCAAAATACCTTTCTCCAAGTAACACTTTCCCTACACTCTTATCTAATTTTGGCAAGTAACTCGAGATTAGTGACGAAAAGACCTTAGTATTATCTTGTAAGTCATATCAAGTAAAATATTAAGTCTTGTTATGTTCATTAATGCATCATATCCTCCAAGCAGCTTCGTAGAAGCTATTGTTTTTGTCGACTTTTCCATTCCTTCATTCTTGGATACTTCGAAGGACCCGTTAATAAAACTATCCATTATTATTAATACATATCAATAAATATCAATATTTAACTAATATTGATTCAAACAACGTGACATGTTAATATTAATATATCATTTTTAAGTTAATGCAAATCCACTTCATCACCATTATTGCATGAGTGCCCATGCTTCCACTCACTCCTTAATTAAGAGTGCCTAACCTGCTGTTAGTGTGATAATGTTCATTAATGCATCATATCCTCCAAGCAGCTTCATGGAAGCTATTGTGTTTGTCGACTTTTCCATTCCTTCATTCTTCGATACTTCGAAGGACCTGCTACTGCTACTTCCTATGATAAGCCCTAGTGATCAACTCAGCTCCTAAGCACATCATATAATTCTAGTACTAGTGTTGAAGTATTTCTTATTAGAGTATGTATGTATTGTTATACTTTGTTTCTTTAGTAGAAAATAGAGCAAGTTTTTAAGTTACTATGTGAAATCGTATTATCAAAGTTGTGTATAATCTTCTATCAAGTAGTAAAATTCCTAAGGTTTTGTATTGAGAATATCCAATCTTAGTAGTCAAGGAGAGATTAATGATACTGAGAGTAATGCTCACGATCATAGTCATATTACCTAACAGATCTCGTGAATTGCTGATGAACAGTTGCAAAACCTTACTACTATTGTAGCCAACCTAACTGTCTCTATACAAAGAGCAATAGAGATTAGGTCACAAGAGAGAGTCATTGAACGAGGTCGAGATGAACCCAGCACTAGAAGCTGTTAATATGAACCCAACACCACGTCAATATGCAAAGAGGTTTGCGAGAAGGGGACTTGAGTTAAACGAAGTTGAAGAATATGGTAAGGAAGAGGAGCAGTATGATAGATTTGAAGAACATGAGCTTCGTGCCCCCAAAGGAGTCGAGCATCTCAAAGTGCAGATTCCGAGTTTTAATAGATCTAGTAGTGCTAATAACTATCTTAACTAGCAGGAGAAGGTTAAAAAAATATTTGACTTCTATGATTATGAAGACTCGATACATATTCAACTAGCTACTTCAGAATTTTCTAAATATGCGACATTGTGGTAGAAGAAACTGCAAAATGTATGTTAGTGTACCCAACATGAAATCTAAACTTAGAATGAGATGAAGAGAGCTTTAAGGAGTAGATTTATTCTAGAACACTATGAGCAAGCCAAATTCTGACGTCTCCAAGAACTCAGATAAGGTAACTATCTATGGATGAATATGTTCGAGAGTTCCAATTGTTGATGATCCGTTATGATGTTGATGAACCCGAAGCGCGAACAATAGTGTAGTTCATTTTTAGACTAAGATTCGAGATTGGTAATATAGTAGACATCTAGAGGCTTAAAAATCTAGATGAGACCATCTGAGTAACACAAAGGGTTGAAAGGTAGAGGCGAAATCAAATCAACCGAATACCGAGCAGCCAACCTAACTTACTTAGTAGAACCGATATGCCGAGCTGAACTAGATATGACTTAGCTCGATACAATTCTAAGGTGAACCGGTAAGGTCAGATACCGAGTAGACTTGATGATGGTTGAAGCAAGACTAAGGGCGAGAAGCCTAATGTGAAGAAGGATATAGGTCAAAGCTTAAGAAGGAAGACCCAAAAGATAAAATGTTTCAACTGAGTTGGTTTTGGATACGTAGCTAGTTGATTTGATTAAACTATATATGTATAAAAAATAAATTGCAAATACTCTAGCAAGAATACTAGGTCGGAATCAAGTAATACAAAGCAAGTAAAGTTATTGATCCCTCGAAGACTATAATATTACTAAACCTATGATAGTTCTTATCAATATTCAGGCAATCAAAAATAAATTAACTAATCTAATAATTATACTAAAACTATCGAAAAGAAAATAACTATAAAATTTCTAAACTAAGCAATCAATTGAGAATTAGGAAAAAACAAAATCCACCTTAGATTATGCAAATCAAATTGTTATCATTTTATATAAATTATTAGCTATATGGTCATTCAAGTAAAATTATTATGCCTTAAAACTTAAAGATTTAAACCTCTAATTAATCAGTCAACTCCCACATCTCCAATTAACAGTGGACTCTAAATTACAATCATATATCTCCCAATACTATGATTGTCTAATGTCCTAAATTAATTATTCCTAATGTCTTAGTGAATAATCAATCGCCGAACATTGCATTAATCTCTAGATAATTTCTAATTAATTCAATTAACGCTGCTTCCACATTAATTAACCAAGAATTTCTAACAAACCCGATATCAACTTTATAATCAATTAAACAACTATAATTAAAATCATAGAAATTGCAATCATGAATCATCCCTATATCTATTGATCCTATAACACAAACATAATCATCATCTTAGCTATCTAGGGTTTCATCAATTCTCACAAATAAATTTAGCCAACCATGGAATTTGAAACAACAGCACAACTACTAATTGAAATTGCAAGGAAATTCATAATTGAAAGCATGAATAATTAACAAAATTGTATAAATATAATTAAAATAGATGTCACCAATTCTGTAATTAGAAAATATAAACTTCAATTGCAACTCCAAAACTTGGTCTTCACAGCAAAAGCAAAATCAAAATCTTACGATCCAAGCGATTCTGCAAAAGAATTCTTCAAAAACTATCTAATGATTATTCTATGACTCTCTAAGTCTAAGGAAAGTGTGTATGTCTCCCAAAAAGTCTCTTAAATGGTGAAACATAAGGCTATTTATAAGAAAAATTAAGATTGGCTCACGTAATGCTTCTTTTTCATGAAGGCCAATTGATAGGCCGACAATGCAAGCTTCAAGGCTGGCGGTGTAGACTCCAAAGGCCGCCAGTGTGAGTGTAAGCCAGCTATGTTGAATTCCAATCATGCCATAGCTCATTTCAAGCTTCTTTGTTTGCGTAAAAATCCTCTAAATCGTCCGTATTTCCACTTTGAATCCTCCAATTCCTAAAATGTCCAAATGAAAATAAATACATATCATTTCTTAATGATTTCTATAAAATTAATAATAATTCTATCTAATTTGTACATTAAAACATAAAGAATATGCCTTTATCACTAGTCAATGTCCTAACTAACGCGTCATGACCATTAAGGGAGAAAAGCTCCATTTTGAAGTAGAGAGTGCTAGTAAAGGTGAGGAAGAAGAAGTAGGGGTTAATCAATTGCTAAAAGAGTTTCAAGAAGATTCAGACGTCGTGACTCGACCTAAAATGGGATACTACTGTATGGTTGTAGGAAGATCTCTCAATACCTTTACCTCTAATGAGAATGAACAAATAGAGAATCTCTTCCATACAAAGTGCCGAGTGAATGGCAAACTATGTGCTTTGATCATCAATGGAGGGAGTTGTACCAATGTCACAGCATAAGGAGTAGTAAAGGCTCAAGCATGAATCTACCCCTTAACAACCTTTTCATCTCATCTCAGGTCCTTACTCTTCGTCTTCCATCCCATGCTCTGGCTACATTTAGATTTTTCCACCACATAATAGCTTACCCAAAGAACTCAAGTGCAGCAAATTGGACCTTCACAATTTTTGTATGTCTATAACAATGAAACACCTTCTCGACCTTCACTTCCCATTCCAAGTATTCATCTACATCTCCACTCCTACTGAAGGGCGAGATTTGAACCTTGATATTGTCCAGCCTTCGAGGAGTTTAGTGTCCTCATCCCTATGCTTGGTAATAGTTAATTTCTTCTTCTTTTACCCCAAACTCTTCAACATCGAGCTCTTCTTCATCTTTCTCAATCTCCTTCAACTCCAGTCTTCGTCTAACAACTCAATCTGTTATTCCTTTTGGGTCACTATGGTCAAACTTAGTGATTAGTTCGGTTACCTTGGCCATAGTGTCTCCTAGAGGCATTTTCTCACAGGTTATGGTGATATACACCTTGAGGTTGTTGTTTGTTAACTTGTATCACTATGACTAGACTCTCAATAAGATTTGTTAGTCTATCAAGTTTGTTATCAACCCACCCTAGGGTGTTACTACCATTATGACTACGACCAAGTTAAGCACCATTACTCCGGTCTCCAATAACACCTTGAACATTTGAATCGGACATGATACAATGCTTTTCAAATAGATTAACCACACAATAAATAGAAAATAATGCTTCCTCACTATCCAAAAACTTCAACTAACACATTAACAACTTTAATATCCAATAATCACTCAAAAAGGATAAAAAAATGACTTACTCTATTTTTGGGGTGAAAACAGTGTAATAATGGAATCGTGCTTACCATACACAAATCTTCACTACACAAATCATACACTAAATTTATTTGACACAAATACACTTCAGCAGCTATAGAAGGAACATAACAGCCACTAACAGCATGGTAAACTGAACTTCACTACAACTTTACACACTCCCTCTCGGAACCGTGCTCTGATACCAACGAAGCTGATGCATCTTCAGGGTTAAACACATAGAGAAGCACCACAGCAAATTGAACCAAAAGAAATAAAAGAAAAAGCTAGCAAAGTCTAGGTAGCTGCCGAATGGATATGATGCACTACTTAATCTTACTCGGCTTACAATCTATTGAATGTGACTCATTGGTCCGGACTGAAGGGTCGCTCACCACTACTCCTTTCTAAAGGAAATAGATAAGAGTTTAAGGATAATGAGAACACTAAGGTTACTAAAAAGAAAACATGAATAATTTCTCTATCGATGATTCATTGTCTACGTACAAGAAAGTAGAGGTTTATATACTCGTCCAATAGGACTACATTACATGTATGAAAAGATAAAAAGGTATTCTTACAATTAGATTACATGAGATATTCCAAAAGGGGTAAAAGAGACAAAGAATATTCAGTACAGAAAAAGAAATAATCATTATGGAATGTTGCGTCAAAAGATACGTGTCGCTTGGTGGTTGGACATTAGAAATATGATACAAAGTAAGCGAAAGCAAAAAAGCGTTGCAATTAAGGGCCAACTTAATCTGTATCAAGTCAGGAACCAATCAGTCCTATAAAGAAGTCAGTTGAATTGGAGTCAAACATCTATGGTCGATTTAGGAGCTCGGCTTGGCTGGTCTTAGGATATCTTCTAGAATAAAGCATCGCTATTGGGTAAGAGCAGATTTGACACATGTAAGGATCTGATAGCCAAGTCGGCAGGAGATCAGTTCAGAATAGAAATCTTCATCTTGGATGTAGCTTTGAGCTAATGTTCTCTGCATGAGTCCTTAGAGTCCTCTAGCTCGGTTACATGTGCTTGGTCCAGAGGGTTGATTCCTATCAAATACTTTAATAGTTAGGGAAAAACCAGTCCTCGGGTAATTTAATCTGGTAGGTATTGTGGTTTATCTTTTTTAGCACCTTGAATGGTCTGTTAGCTCGAGGTGATAACTTCTTCTTCATCAAGTGTGGAAATCTTTCTTAAGTTGTTATGGATCTAAACAAGGTCACCTAAATTGAAAGAGATAGCTTGGTAGCCTCAATTGGGATTTGGTGCTGGCTTTCATTAAACTTAGTGATCTGCTTGGCCAAATGTTGGTGTAGCTCCTGTATTTCTCAAGCTCAATTAACTCCTGATTGACTCTCCTTAGGAGTTGCTAGGGTGCCAACCAAGTCAAGTGCAATGGTCGAATCAAGGCCTTAGGCAATCTTAAAGGGGGTCTTCTTTATTGTCCTGTGGATAGTTTAACTGTATGCAAACTCTACAATTGGTTAGGATATGTTAGGATAAGTGCTAATCCCTTTGATTCTTCTCCATAATAGCTTAAAGTAATGTCTAAGGGTTCTGTTCACCACATCGATCTGTCTATCAGTCCAAGGATGGCTACTAGAACTGAATACAAGCTTTGTGCTAAGCCTTCTTCACAATGTCTTCTAAAAATAACTTAAGAACTTTATATTCCAATATGATACAATGGACTTGGGGACTCTCCGTAATCTCACCACTTCCTACAAAAACAAATCAGCAATATATAAAGTATCGTTAGTTCTTTAGCAAGACATGAAGTATGCCATTTTGCTGAAACGATCTACAACTACTAGGATTGAATTCTATCCTAGGGATGTCTGAGCCTATCCTGGGGATGTCCGAGCCAATCCTAGAACAAAGTCCATGTCGAGGTTAGCCCAATGAAAGTTTGGTACAGGCAAGGGTGTATACTCTCTATGTGGCTCCCTTCTTCCCCCAAACCCTTTTGTAAATTTCACAACTGCCAACGACCTAATGGACATTCCTTACCATGCCAAGCTAAAAGAAATTTTTCTTTCAAAAGGTTAGTAATCTTAGTCTCGCTAAAGTGTCTAAATAAGCTTAAACTGTGAGCCTCTTGAACTAATAGCTCACGAGTTAAACAGCTTAGAATGCAAAGTTTTATGCCCTTGAACAAGTATCCATCCTTCATGTAGTATCCTTTAACTATAACTCCTTCGCACCTTTCGATGATAGGATCGAACTGAGGGTCCTAAACATATTTCTAGGTAAGGAGAGAGAAACATAGTAATTTGGTCTGTAATGTGGTAAGTAGAGTTTGTTAGCGAGAAAAAGCATCTACCACCACATTAGCACTACCTTTCTTATGCTTGATAACATAGGAGAAACCCTCCATGCACACAAGCTACTTTACTTAACTTTTTGAGAGTTTGTTCTAACTATTGATGTGTTTAAAAGGCTCATGGTCCATGTAGTGATAAACTCTTAAGGTAACAAATAGTGTTGCTCTACAGTTAGAGCTCGATAAAGAGAATAAAGTTCCTTCTCATACACAAAGTAGTTCTAGGTGGTACCGCTGAGCTTCTCATTATGATAGATAATAGGTCAGCGTTCTTATGTCAACACTGCTCCAATACCGACACTCGAAGCATCATACTTTAGCTCAAAAGGCTTCTTAAAGTCAGGTAAGGTAAAGATTGGAGTAGTTGTTAGCTTCTCTTTTATCTTGCTAAAACTCTTCTTAGCTCGCTCAGTGTATTAGAATCCATCACCCTTCTTCATAAGCTCGATTAAGGGGAACCTAATAGTACTGAAGTTTCTAATGAACTGCCTATAGAAAGAAGCAAGTCCGTGGAAACTTTTAGCCTCGGTAACATTCTTCACGATTAGCTACTCTAAAACAACTTTGATCTTTTCTTTATAAGCTCAAATTCTATCATTAGAACTATATATCCCTAGAAGACAACTTTGTGATGAGAAAATATACATTTCTTCAAGTTCCCAAATAGTTTCTCGGTATGAAGTGCGTCAAAAACATCTCAAAGATGTTTAACATGGTTTGCTAGATTAGTAATATACATCAAAATATACCACCACACATCTTCTAATCAAGGGTCTCATCGCATGGTTTATGAGCATCATAAACGTGCTCAGTGCATAAATTAGTCCAAAAGGTATAACTAACCATTCAAAGAGACTATGTCGTGTCTTAAAAGCAATTTTCCATTCATTTCCAAGTATCATAAGGATCTGGTGATAACCACTCCTCAGGTCAATCTTGGAAAATATTTGGGTACCATGATGTTCGTCTAACATGTCATCGAGCTTAGGTATTGGGTGAAGAACATTAAGCTAATACTCAAGAAGGGGAGTGAATTGAGTATTATGACAATTTTTTATTTCTTATCAATTTTTAATCACAAATGCAATCTAAATAGTAAATAAGATGAGCAAGTTGTAATGATCAATAAGAATTGCAAAAAAAATAAAGAGAAAGAGATTGAGAAATCAAGCCTGGATATAATGTAGAGTTCAAACAGCCCCTACTCTCCATGAATCCATAATCGCCTCCAATCGAAGACTTCACACCACTTTATTAATCTCACAATTTAATGCTCTAAGAGCTTTACAAGTCACCTCAATCACAATTACACATAATGATTACATAAGTGTAGTGCTTTTTCTCTTTGAGTTTTGCAATGAATAAGCCCTCAAGCACTACACACTTAATCTCTCTTAATTGATAGCAAGTAAAATTACACGAAACAATTGGTAAGTAATAAGTCCAAAAAATGTAAGAGAATGTCTTTAAATTGCAGGAGAATATCAGTTTTTAATTGTCCTTAGCTGGGTTGTTGAGCATTTATATCGTCTCCATAAATTCTTCCCATTACCGTGCATAAAATGCTCAAATAGCTAATTGAAACAGAGGTACCACCATGACGGTACACATGCTTACCATCAAGCCGATAAGCTTTTTTTCTATCAGTATGAATGCTAGCAACATCTTACCGTCTTGCTAGCTTGATGATTAGAACTGAATTCATCTTTCATTATAAAGCTTCAAGTCATCATGCTAGTAACCTTCCATTATTATCAAGACGACAGTGCAACAACATCACTTTTCACATGATTTCAAGATATGAACATGCAATCCACAAACACTACCATATCATTCATACTCAAACAAATTGACTTCACTTCACTTTTAAGTCTAATATTTTGGATATATCAAAGAGCTAATTGGTATTTTTAGGTAATATAACAAGATAGAACTTATTTTTAAATTAACTCAACATTAACACTTCATGAATTGATTTGTATTCACATCGGTTTTGTTATCATTAAAATCAAGCAATGAACCCTAGGTTCTACATTGGGTACCTATATTTCATCGTATTGTGGTTAATAGCTCAACTATTAATACACATGCATTAAGAATCATTTTTCTTAGGTATGAGCAGAGTGGGCACAACACATGGGTTCATACTTTCTCTTACATGACCATGCTTAATGAACTCATCCACTTGCCTCTTTAGCTCGACAACCTATTTCGGATTCATCTTGTAGTTAGGTTAGATTAGCAAACCAACATCAGGTTATAGGTTGATACAGTGTTCAATTACTTAGACTGGAGGTAGCCCCTTAGGTAGTTCTTTTGGGAACAAGTCAAAGAACTCATCTATCAACTTCCTAAACTCTTTTGGCACATTATTTAGGTCTCTCAATTCCAACAATCTACAAATTAACAGAAACATAGGCTTATCAATTGTTACGCCCTGAAGCGGTAGAGTCATAATAGTCCCGCCATGCAAACCACTCTGGGATAGAAGTTGACCTTACAGCTGCTATTTTATACCTGATTAATACAAGGCATCCATAACTAACATACTTTAAAGTAAGCGGTTCATAAATTAAACATGTTATTTAACTATACAATTATAAAAAAAAAATACATAGTTACATTGAATAATTTGAGTATGTTTACAAGATTAATTAGCCTAATTATAATCTATTTAAGTAGTACATAAATTAATACTAAAAGCTTTAAAGATAAAATCTAAACTTAAGAGTGTATCTGATCCTTAGTTTTATATCTTCACTCTCTATAATCCAGCAGTTACTAGTTTTAGGGTAGTTATATGACTGCTTTTTAGTTAGCACCTGCAACAACATCTATAGAGATATAAGCAACCAACCACTTTGTAAATTGAGATGGAGACTTAAAACTATACATCAAATACAAATAAAGTTATAAACCAAATTAGTTAAATACAATGCATGTACAAGCAAATACCATCGTACGATGTTGTCTAGTCATCATGAGATTAGAGAAATTACACCCACTCTAATTCGAGTTAAAGAGTTGCCATGTTATGCAACAACTCATGACCAAACTCAAGCTTGTGCAATGAAGACACTACTCCTCCTGCAACTACCTTCGAATCATTGACTTCACTCTTATCGCAACCTTTTCACCTATCACTTAGTTCAACTAAAAATGAAGAAGATACCCATTATTCTATCTAGCGTTATCCTTTTTGAAAGGGTCGGTGTTTAGCTAAAGAACCCTAAACATCTCCCCTAATGAGTTGCTATGCAAGTCCGATTTAGAATTATAAGTCATATGTTTAATTGAATGCGGCTTAAGGTGTTTAATTGTTCAAACAAATCACACAAATACAAGCCAGAGTAGTAAACTAGAATCATATCATCAAACTTAGAAATAAGCATATATAGGCATGTACACAGTCATCTATCTAACAACCACAACTAAATATAATCTCAAGCCTCTAAGTACTATCAACAGTACTCCAAAATATAATAAAGTATCAATCCCAACTTATTTGGACTGCCCGCTTACGTACTCAAGATACAACTCACATAGACCATCACCAATAATCCCTATAATACAATGTTGTTTTAGTTTCTATATAACTACCATAGATGGGTTTTATTATGTAATTTAGATTATGATTATCTTTGGTTTATGATCTTCTTATATGTAGTGATTTAGGTCTAAGTCTCTTAAAATTACTTCTCTTGTTTAGCTAGGTTCCAAATTTGTTTCTTATTCCGATTATAGTTTTAGCTTCTGAATTATGTTTTAGTTTACCTTTTTCTTTCTATTACTTTTTGTTTGTAAGTCTTTTAAATTCCTTTTAACCTTTTTCTTATGGTTTATTTAATGAGTATATCCTTTGGTTTAGGTTTTTGACTTACTATCAAATATACTTATATTAATCCTAATTTGGATTCTACTTCTAAATTAGATTCTAATATAAGAATAATCTACATTAAACATGACCACTTATATATATGTATATATATATATAAGTTTTAAGTCATTAGTCTTTAGTTTAAGATTATGATTTTATTCAATTATTCAAATTCTATAACTCCTATAACTAAACTAATTCTAAATTAATTTCTGATTTAGTTTTTGAATTAAGTTTTATTTTAACTTTTGATTACTATTTTTATTTGTAAACTTTATAAATTCCCGATAGACTAATATGTGAAATTCATCTAACTATGCTTAAGTATCCTAAATTTCCGTTTTAGCTCCTAATCAACACTTCAATCAGTATGATACACTATATTTCTAATTTAATTACTAAATTAGCTCTCTATATAAGAATAACCTACATTTTTCATGTAATTTCATAATCTCCCATTCCAAATTAGATTTATATCATATTCCTATTATTATAATACCATAAATTTTTATCTAATATTTTCCACTTATTTATTTTCTGTATACACATATTATGTATTACTACATATTATGTACTTATATCACCTATTTAACATTTCTAACACTATATACATCATCTTTCACTACCAATAACATGTTAAGATGTCTAATTATATTCTAAATCAAAATTTATATCTAATTAACCTTAAATCACAAATTTAACTTAAATATAACCTTTACCTATGTATTTAGTACATATTATGCATAAACTCTAGGTAAGTATATAATAATTAGTATAGAAGCTCCATCAAAGCTATGGAAAATTTATTATACTCAATAAATTATGATTGTTATATTATGATCACGAAAAGTACTAAGATAATTTAATATATATTATTTTTTAAAATATCAATTTTAGGTTTGATTTTGCTAAAAATTAGCTTAAATTAGGTAAATAACCAAATAAAATTATAAGATTCAAATTGAATATTCCCAAAATCAAACCTAAGCTTTAGAAGTCATTGCAAATCAAATTCATTAAGGAATTTAATTAAAAACCTATTATTTATTTTTATGAAAAATAGGACAGATTCAACAAAAGTAATTTTAATAAATACTAAGCATATAGTTTATCAAAAATTATTTTTATGTAAATTAAATATATCATATGAGGAATATGTACACCAAAAATTAGCTTAAAGAAACATTATTTACTATTTTTAAAAATTCATATAAAATTCATTAGAATCAAACCCGTTCTTAAGGAATCTATATAAATACTTATAATTTTAAAAATCTGATTTGATATTCTAATTTTACATGAAAAAATACCTAAGGAAACTAAATTTCATAATTTTCCATTCATATTTGATATTTTTACTAAATTAAACAAATTCACAAGGAAAATCGAAACTCATTTATCGACAAGCTTTCAGCCACCAGCGATGGCTTCATCATTATCTACAAGTCTAGGCATGGGGTCCACTGTCTAATGGTAGTATACGTTCCTCTCCAAGTGGTCGTCGGATGTGGGTTTCCTTTATAAGCCTTAAATGCACATTATTTTGTTATTTCTTTTGTAAAAATACTCTCTCCTCTCTTCTTAAGCTCTCTCAATTTTTTTCTGTCTTCCAACTGAAAAAATGAAGTTTGATATGTGGTTGCTGAATTTATAGAGGTGGTTAGAGTTTTTCTTTAATTTTCCAATTTCCGCATGCCCCTTATCTCTTCCTTTTTCACTTTCTATTTAGCTAATTTTCATTAGTTAAATTTCTGGACAATTCCATATTTTTCTGTAATTATTTTAGTATTATTTTAACATATTATGGGTAATTTAAGTAATTTCCCATATTTTTACCGGTAATTTAAGTAATTTCCCGTATTTTTACCTACATGTAAATATATATATGGTATAAATAAATACTCCTAAATATTATTTAAGTTATTTTATGATTTTAGTATACATATAATTTATCTTTATCAATTCGTTAGTTATCGAAACTCGTTTTACGCCTTTTTGATAAATAACGAGAAATTTACATATAATTCAATATTATAATAATTAATTATTTTTTCTTTATTTTCCTAAATCCAAATTCATAAAACCACTTTTACTAATATCCCTAGTTTTGTTGTAAAATTTGAGCTCAATTGGATAACTTACTCGACCACTTTAAATTTCATGACCTGAACCCTAAACACCTAATTGCGAGACTTACATCAACCTTCTCAACAGTTCATAATTCTTTACAGGATGGTACTAGAGCCTTTTTCTTGGTCACTTTAGTGAGTTAATTATGTGTTTCATTTATTTAGCTGAGAGTCGTGGGTTGTGACATGATCTTCCATCCATTTTTTGTGAAAGCATAAGTGTTCTTGTACCCATCATGCATGACAAGTTGGTCAAACAAACAAGGTCTTCCTAATAACAAGTGCGAAGCAACCACTAGGATGATGTCACAAACTAACTCATCCTTGTATAAGTTCCCAATACAGAATAGTATAATTACTTGCTCAATTACATGTAAAACACCTTTATCATGTAATCAATGTAGCTTGTAAGGAGGGGGGGGGGGGGGGGGGGGGGGGGGGNAATAAATTCTTTCTCTAATCTTCCTCAAAGCTTGGTATTAAGTTCAACACTCTTCGCAACACTAAAGCCATAACTTCGCCCCGGTCAACATACACATTCATCTCTTCTCAAACCTTCCATTAATTGTTCCAACCTCCTTCTCATCCTTTTTAGGCTCACTCTTGTCAGTAATGTCTACATCATCACCACGCATCACCATAACACGTTGGTTAAAACTCTAGGCAATCATGTGTCTACAACTTAAGCACTTAAAGTACTTTATCTCATTAGTCTTTCATCCAAAGGACTAACCCTTCTCAATCCTTCCTTTAACAATCTTGTCAACGGGTCAGCCCTTTGGATCACATCAGCTTTCAACAAGTTAGCTATGAGACTCTTCACCCTTACTAGCCTTCAATGCTCATACTGACTACTTTGACTAGGTCCAATAGCTTGGCTCAAATTAGGTTGGAATGGAGTGTTCGCATCTATTTCTTAACTCTTTCAGTAATCTTGATGGTCTCTTCCAAGGTGTAAAATCTCTGAACTTCTATCACATTGCATATCTCATACTTAAGTCCAAAAATAAATCTTGAGATGGTGCAAGCTTCAGGCTTATCTACATCTACTTAGATCATTAGCATTTGAAATTCTTTGACATAGCATCAACAAATCAGCTTCCTTAATGGAGCTCTTTTAACTTTGTAAAAGTATCTTGTAAATAAAAGTTGGGGATAAATCTTCCTTTAAACAGCCACTTCATGTCTTCTTAGGTTCGAACACGATGTCAGCCATCCCTTCTCTTAGCTATATTGAAATTCTTCCACCACATGGTGACATAACAAGAGAATTCAAGGGTAGTAAGAGGGGCCTCAACATCCTTAGCATATTGATAGTAGTTAAAAAATTTCTTAACCTTTTTCTTCCTACTCAAGATACTCATTTACATCAACACTCTTAAAAAATGTCGTAATTTAGTCTTTGACATTGTTAAGCCCTCGAAGAGCTGGGTGTCCTCACTCCTCAACTTCAAAACGCTCCTTATCATCTTCTTCATTCACCTCCTTAATTTCATCCAAGGCAAGTCTTCGCCTAATACGTCTATCCACTCTTCGAGCTTGGACATTTGGAGTTAAGTGATTAGGTTGACCAGCGTGGCCATAACCTTTGTCATGTATGCCATCAACTGGGTCATTATTCTACTCATCTCTAGGAGGTTATCTACAGTCTCCCGTAACAGTAACTAAAATTTCTACTAGAACAATGACTTTTTAGCCTTATCATCAACTAACCTTAGTGTGTAATTTCCTTATTAGCCTAGCCTTAAGCTCTACTCTCATTATCTCCAATAATACCTTTAACACTCAAATTGAACATTGTTACTCTTTGAAAATACTTCCTCTAATGGTATAAATCTCAAAACCTCAAACCCTACTTCTAAAAACCATCATTAACAGTCGTACTATGCCAAGACTCCAAACATTATGCTCATAATATGGAAGGCCACATACTCTGTTTCAAATGTTAAAGGGTATATCAGAGCACCCAGTACTACTACTTTACATAACCTCCAATCCAACACCTACTACTTACTACTTACTCTACAACAACCTACAACTACAAAAATTATGAGAACTACAAATTCACACAACTGCAGCAACTATAGAACACAATAGCTACCGACAATACACATACAAGAACTTTACTACACTTCATGCACTCTATTGACGAAACTGTACTCTGATATTAACAAAGTTGATGCACTTCTATGGGGGGAGAGGTTGGGGGGTAAGAAGGGGGGTTCAGACATATGAAAGGCATACCATAATGGGAACAAACAAGAACAAGAAAGTTAACAAATCCACAAGTTACCCGTAAAGATATGACGCACTAAATGAACACTACACGACCTAATCTTTTCTCTAATATGACGTACAGAGAATCAATTAAGGTCACTTGTTATCATTCCTTGCTAAAGAAAATATATGAGAGCCAATGGAGGACAAGAATTAACTCTCAAAAATATCTACTACTTACAAAATGGGGTCTTTTATACCTAATCTTCTAGGGTTGCAACATAAAAAGGAAAAGACTAAAAAGGGTGTATTATAAAGTATCATACATGAGAATCCTAACATATATACTAAAAAGGTAAAATGGACAAAAGAATACAAAGTAATCTCCAAAAAAGATAATTCTAGGATTACGAGCCGGGATACATGTCAGCCATTGCTTGTTCATTCTGACAAAAAGGATAAAAGGGAATGCTTGGTTAGCTCCTAGGAAAATAAAAACCTTAGTAACTTAAGTAACTCGACACCTAGGGTAGGCAACTTAGCAAGAAATAAGGAAGAGTGTTGCACAATTAACCAACCTGATCTAGGTAAGGTTGAGAGGGTAAGCAAGTTGCCTCAGTACACAGCATTAAGGCTTTTGGCAAAATTAGATCATTCAACAACTTCGATACTGTTGGCCTATTTAGAGACAGGTCGAAGGCAATCCTAACCACAACCATTGTTCTGTACTCGGGTCAATTAAATTGCATTAGGCCTTGGGTATTGTTGGAATCCTCCTCTTTCAAAGGTTCGTAAGATAAGATTCACCTAGTTAAAGCTTTGTAATCGTTTAACTCAACTTTAGGTCGGAGGTTAATAGTGTTGATTTCTATCACAATAATATAGGGTTGGGTATGGATTTAAGTCTTCAGTTAACAATGTTAGTCCCTTTATTGTCAATAATGATTTTATCAATTTCATATACTAATATTATATTCATGTGCATTCATTAATTGCATACTAATTTTAATTTCAATATTACTTATTTACTATTAAATTTATATGAATTGAGCATAATAATTTAAACACTTGCCTCAAAATACATTAAAAGATTAATTAGATTAATCAAATTACAATAATTAAATCAATACAATTAAATAGATAATTAATTATTCAATTTACAAGAATTAAAATAATTAAATGAAATCATTCAATTAGTTCATTTATTCCACCACATATAACTAATCAAATAATTTCAACATCTATTTTGTTATTATTTACTTATTTCTTTAATTTATTTAAAGTTTTGAATTACCAATGATTCTGTAAAAATAAAACTAATAAATAAATAAATAAATTTATTTAATATTCCACTTAATTAAAACTACTTAAAATCTTAATTTTTGTTTTAATTTCAAATAAAACAAGGCCCACATGCTACAAGTATACTTTTGTTCTCATGTATGAGCAGTCAACTAACTTTATTGTGCCCTATATACCCATGTTTACATACTTAAGTCCAAGGTCATACTTATTCCTTCTACCTCTTTTGCATGTCTATGCATGAGTAGCCCATGTAGCAGGCCTAGGTGTGCTCATCCTTATATACCTGACTCACTTGTCATGCCTAGTGCTTCACCCTTGAAATGGATTGGAAAAAATTGCTATAATAAACCTATTCTGTTAATTTTAGGTGGTGGGTTAGCTCACCCTTAAAACAAACGCGTACTCTTATTATGCAAAACTATGTATGTGCATCCTCGAGCCGAACAATTAGTAACGACAATTTGTAACTGTGAACTGCCCAACAAGCAGAGCCCAAATAAGACACAACAAAAGAGCAAAACCCAAGCCCACAAGCACAATTAGGGTTTTGCTCCTTTTATCTCCACACATCAGCTAAGGCTAGGGTAAGCGTTGCGTCGGCTCTTAACTCTAGCTCCAAACGAAAAGGTTCGTCTCTTCTCTTTCTCTGTCTCTCTTCCCCCTCCCTAGATCCCTCCCTCTGTGATATTAATGGACTTAATTTTCAACACATATGGTGAATTTGTGTTGCAGGTAGAGTTAAATTAGATTAAAGAAAGATGATTGAGAAAACAAGAGGAAGAAAAGAGGAAGTGGTTACAAGAGAGTATACCATTAATCTCCACAAGCGTCTTCATGGATGGTAAGTTTCAAATTTCATCGCTTTTTTTTTTTATTTAAGTTGATGAACTTTCATTTTTATTGACGATATCTTGGTTTCTAATTTTGATTGTGTTTAATTATTCTTTCTTTTTTTATTTAATCTTACTAGTAGAACAAGTAGATTTGGGTAATTAGGAAATTTTTATATTGCAAAAAATAAATAAAAACGAACTTTCGGGGTACATTATAGAACCTGTTTCTTAAATTTTGCTCCTTTTTGTGAACTATTGTTTGCTTTTAACTTTCCCCTCCACCCCACCCACCCCCCCGGGGATTCGGGCTGTCTGCTGATGTTAAATTATGTGCATAGTCGCTGTTCTAGTATTCGGTGTTCACAATTGATTTTATATCGGTGTATCCGTATCTGCGGCATATTAAGCCAGTCGGTCTAATGGTGGCAATTAATTTGATGATGGCCCTACCAGCATTCACTTGCAATGCCTGCTGATAAGTCAAATTATTGGCAAGCTGCGCTGCACTCAGTAATGCAATGTAATTGAATTTTAGGAGTGTAGGTAGTTCGTGGTAGTTGGTTGTGAGGTAAGCTGTACATGGTGCATGGAGTTTCATTTAGATTTCATTGGAGTAAAGTTGAGTTAGCCCCTATGGCCGTGGTGCATTCTCCTTCTTCGATCTACATGTTTGCTAATTTTTAATCTTTGGACATGTATATGTGAAACCTTGTGGTAATCACTTCCTTGTAGGATAGTGCTTCATCTCAGAGCAGCATTATCTGACACCTAACAAGAATGAATTCATTTACTCTTAATATGACAATCACCAAAAGGAAATGGGGCCGTGTTTGTATATTGAGGAGTAACTAAATTAGTGGTCAATTACAGAGCCAATGGCATGACTATGATCCCTGCTTTCCAAAGTTGGAGCATGTATCCCGATCTCAACATAAAATCGATGTACTTCCAATCACTAGGCTGAGTTATATCTAAAAAAAGAAGGCAAATTGCAATTGCAAAACTAATTAGAAGATGCAGGTACACCGTCATATACTTCTACAATGTGTTCTTGTGTCCCCTAACTTCAAAAAGAAGCATCCACACTGTTACAGCTTTTGGTTGTTGCTAATTGGAAACCCTTTTAGCAGCTATTTAGAAATATTAAAAGGACACTATTGTAGTTTTAGGGGTTGCATCCGCACCTCACCTATAGTATTGCAGTTAGAACTCTCAATTATTCCGAATTATATCAACCAATGGTATTCAAGTGAGGTTCATTAGATGGTGGCCACCTTTTGTATTTTTTAAACAGGGTTAGTTGGCCTTCTCATCTGTTGCAGAACTTTGGGATCTACTTTTGCTAATTAACAAGGTGCAACTCAAGGCTAAGTGTTTTCTTTTGAAAATTGAATCACATGTTAAAATGAAAGTGCATATCATCTTCTTCTATGGCTTGCATCCTACGTGGTGTGTGGATATATTACTTGGTTGTCCAGCTACGCATTATTTGTGTTCCCCTAATATTACCCTAGTTATGAATACTGAGTTTTCAGGGTTGCAAGCTTCAGTATCAGTGTCTGGTGGAGTTTGAAATAGGCTGCTTTACGAGATCCAGAATCCTTTTACATGATTATGATAGACATTGGTCAACCTACTTTGAACTTTTCAATGTGATCTTGCTCATGTCTTTAAACAAAATTTTACTCTTATTTGTGCTACTTTTGGATTGCTGCATTGTTAGGATCTCTGTACCTTTCTTGTTCTAGCTAAAATTGCTATAAATATCTGTAATTGATGTCATATTTACCACATATACATATGTATAAAGTTGCTACATTTCATCTGCAACAATTTCAACTTTGTCAAACTAGTCTTTGTCAGAATTGTTTACTTTAGTCTATTTTTGTCAATGCAAACAGCACATTCAAGAAGAAAGCTCCAAGGGCTATCAAGGAAATCAGAAAATTTGCAGAGAAAGCAATGGGGACAAAGGATGTCAGAGTGGATGTAAAATTGAACAAGCACATCTGGAGCAGGGGTATCAGAAGTGTCCCAAGAAGGATCAGGGTCCGCATTGCTCGCAGGAGAAATGAGGATGAAGATGCTAAGGAGGAGCTCTACTCTCTCGTCACAGTTGCCGAGATCCCACCAGAAGGGCTGAAAGGATTGGGCACTAAAGTTATTGAAGATGACGACTGATTTTATTTTTATCTATTGTTCATTCCTGCATTAACTCGTCTGCACAATAGTGGTCTCATCGCATGAGTTTTGTCAAAGGTGTTGTAGGGGTCAATGAGATACTGGTCCTTTTTTATCATTGATGAATACATGGATTTTGGATTATCTTTCATCTCAAACCCATAATGTGTCCCTTCTTAAAATACCTTCTTTTGTCCAGGATAATGCTTTTTATCAACAATTCTCTCTTTGTTTGCAAAAAAATTAAGAAAGGAAGGCAGGCCAAATTTACTTTGCCCTTCGATCTATCAAGAACAGCTTTTGTATCAGACGTTCACTATGTCCTTGTTAAATTTTGATTTAGATGAATTTAATTTCTTGATCCAGTGTGAAACTTGAGCGGGTATACTGGCATGCCTGACCATAAAAAGAAATATAAAACTTGATGGAAGCCATTGCCCTGTCTTTTGATGGCTAAACTTCAAAACAAGGCTGTCGAATCTCTGATGATCCTGTTTGATATACGTTGAAATAAATGCAGTCCATTTCTTGACAAAACCTAAGAGAGTACCACAAGTAATTGATTGAATTTGTAATAGGATGAAGAAAAATCAATGAGTAGACAGATAAGTTGCAGTACAGGCCTATACATTCAAAACAAAATTCAAAAGTTGCAAAACAGGCCGGTATGCAAAATTTACGATGATTACAAATATGCATAATGCCTGTAGTTGCCTCGACAATCTACAAATAACTGCCTTCAGCCGGCAAATGAAGATTAGCTTCCCGAAATTCAGCACCATCCGGAGCAATGGATTCTGGTTTACAGCGTGTATCTCCCCTCGAGAATAGAGCAGCGTGGAGGTGTATTCAAGCTTCACTTTTATCATCCGTTAACCAGCTTTATAGGAATACATATATGCTCTAAGTTTTCTTATTTCTTCAGAGGACTCGTCCAGAAGATGGTCAACATAAAGACAAACTCCAGCTCCTCTGGAATCATAACAAGAGACTTTCAGCCGATTTTACATAAACACACCATCAAGAACAAGATATAATTTTGGAAATACCCAAGAGGACCGAGTGGAAGCCATAATACATCCCATCGAAATTTTGGAAGTCTGCCAAAATGAGAAGGTATTTTCATCAAATATGAAAAGGTATAACTTGGGGTATGCATCACCAATTTTCGGTAACATGAAACAAATAGCAAATCATGATAGAACAAAAAACAATAATTGAGAGCATGAAGTCAAGATACTATGTATTTTCTATGAATTAAGGGGTTCTAAGATAGCATCATTAATTATCTGAGAGATCTAAGACCGGATAGGAAGGGGAAGTGAAATGAGGTGCAATATGAAGGAACGATACAACAGAATATACATTGAAGGATCGGTAGTAAATATATATACAGACCAATGAAGCAGAGGATCCAGCATTATCATAGTCCATCTACTGTTTTGATGTTTCAAAATCAAATATAAAGTTGCACGTGTATTGCACTTACTGCAAGATATTTGAAGAAGTCCATAGTATGAATGCGCTTAGAAAAATGTGGTACCTTAACATGTAATATACCCAGAAAATTGCAAGGGCCATGGCGGTGAAACATGAGTACCAAAGCCATCGCCTATGATTTTTAGACTTCTCCAATATTCCAAAAATGGCCATCAAACATGCTAAGACGGCAACCCAATCTGAAAATACAGCACAGAGACCTTAAATATGCAAACAAATTAATACAACCCAGAACCCTAATCTAACAATGCTCTAGTCTAAATCAAAACTATCCAGAACGGTTGCATTTCCATTAATGGCAAAAAGAAGAGTATTCAGAAGTTCAAGAAGAGCTCAATACAGTCTAAACTCTTAACTGGTATATTATATAGTGCAACACCACAGATGTAAGTGACATACAAAAAGAAATCCAATGTCACAAGTGGCAAAAGAAGTTCATTACTAAGATATATGTCCAGCAAATATTTGTGCAAATGTTGTGGATGAGAATGATATGTAGGAATGGGATTTGCCATATTGAAAAATTGAGGCAGACCTGCAGATATTACTCTCCATGAGTCAACCTCCTCCATGAAGTAAGCATGATAACGCTGCTCAGCGAAGATACGATATTGCCTTATTAGTGACCAAAGGCTACTTTTGCAAAAAAGTCTCAATGAGACCCAGTGAAGGAAATCAGAACTCTTGCATAAAGGAGCTCAAACTTTGATAATGGATCTTACCAGTTCCCATGGAGATGAAGCCTGTTGAAAGGCAGAGTACACCAGGAACATGGCATAACCAAAGAGGAATGCAGAAAATACACTCTACAAGAAAATAATATTATATATTAAAAAAAAAAAAAAAACTCAAGTTATTCTTCAAAAAATCATTTTAAAGAAGCAATTGAGATTATGTTATAGAGATTGTCTATCCCTATTCTATGTTCCCATTCATCTTTTGCTGCATTACATATTGTCTTATATGATTAATAAATTGATGTGGATTCCATATCAGGCTATTCTACATGTATGTAGTTGCATATAAAAGGCATGTAATAAATGCGGCAGAAAAATTTTGACAGAACTTATCAAGATAAAAGTCAATCCATGTCTAACTTCTTAGTTCTTATCAGTTCATATTCATGTAAAACTAAACATACCCTCCATAAAAGACTCTGCTGGGCATGGCTCCTTTCAAATGATCGAATCATCTCCTCTTGCTCTACAAACATGAAAGCACATTTAGACACAAAGGATTCATATGTTTGCAATGAACTATAACATGGAAATGGTACAACTTTACTCTTGTCAATCACCCATACAATAGGACGACTTAATGAAAATTAACTTAATGTGATTTCATTCATAATACCCCTGAGGTGTGACTATGAAATTTCCAACTAAAATCCTTCCTTGAAGCAATCAGCACTTGTGATAATAATAGGCAATTCATGTTGGCAAATCATATTCATGTTTTATTTCATGGCAGTGCCAACATACATCACAAATAATTAATTTAATTTTAGGTCATGTTAGTCCATGTCACATTCATATCAATTCAGTAAGCATGCTGTGTCGCCTTTCTGACATCCCATGCCCTTCCTGTGTGGGAACATGAAGGCGGAAAGGGGGGAAAGGGAATGGGGTTCTCTAGCTTTTGACATGGTGAACCCTGTGCAAGCCATTAGCATAATATGTTTTCGTATCGTATCAGCAATCGTCATGCAGCTTGTCTAATAACGAGTAAGAAAGAAAATTCTCTCTATTTTGCCTCTCAGCAAGTGCCCATTTGATGCCACAGCCAACAACCAACTCACTTTCTATGGTTATAGAATATCTAAAATGTACAAGATTCAGCACGGTTTAATACAAAAACCCAAAAGACATGCTTAAATTGCATCAAACACGCTATCTGGAAACACATTCCTTTAAAAAAAAACACACCCATTTGATTTTCTCTCGAACCCTAGTTAAAACTCATTTAAACCCACTTCAAAAAGCTAAATTCGCAAAAATCAAACCAGTCAAAGCAAAAGAGGAATTTGACTAAAGCTCTATTACTATTATTATAAAAATAAAAATAAAAAATAAAAAAAGCAGAGACCTTGAATGTCTATAGGTCGAGCATCGTCGACAGTGGGGAGAGACAAGTTTTCGTCGTCGTGGGATTCTTTCCATTTCCTCGTCAGCCTTCTCATCGCCTTCATTCAACTTTTCGCTGTCTCCGATGTTTGGTTGCCTGCCGAGAAAATTGCGATAGTCGGAAACGAGACTCGGTTTCGCAGATCGAAGACGCTGTCGTTTTAGGTAGTCCGTGTCCCAAATTGGCCGTGTTTGAAAATATTTCCTTAATGCATTGCCAGCTGCTACTAGATTTTGAATTCAATGCCAAGAGCCCGGTGGCATCACCCATTAATCCCTCGTTGGATGAATATCATGAATCATGATTCAAATCCTTTCTATTAATTAAAAATATATATATTTCACAAAATTTAATGGGGAAATTTATAGAAATTGAGGAAATAAAGATTGGGAGTATTTGGATTCTATTTTTATATATATGATGTGCTTTATTTTAGCTTGTAATGGTATATGTGGTAACTAATAGCTAAAATTAAATAATAAATATATTAATAATTAGCGTAAATTGTAAATAAATCCCTTATATTTACATCACATGCTTTTAAGTATCTATTTATAAAATTAAGTATTTAAATCCGTAAATCGTTATTAAAAAAAAATTCCTTTATGATTGAAAAACGTGTTTTTTAGACATTGTTTTACTATTCGTGTCATTGGATAACCAATAACTAAAACACATCTTTTCACAATTTACAGAAACAAACGCAGACGTACGTTGTGGTATACAAAAGTTTTAGTAAGATTTATGAATATTTTTTCCCCTCTCTTAAAAAATGTCCTTTCACAATTTACAGAAACAAACGCACACGTAGGTTGTGGTATACAAAAGTTTTAGTAAGATTTATGAATATTTTTTCCCCTCTCTTAAAAAATGTCCCATATGTTAGCATTTTTCATGTCCTATTATAAGCACTCTGTCGCGTTGATATTGTAAGAGCGAAGGCAATTATCCTGAAGATACATTGATTCCACTTCCAATGTTGTACCATGTGAGTAAAGTTACGATGGAATACATGAAGAATAATTTCAATTAAATACGTGTTGTAATCAGTATTATGATATGTTCTTTTAGCATCCATTGTATCAGTCACATGCATGATTGTCACCGCATTTTTCATATATTTTCTCCGATTTCCTCTCCCACTTCGTGTCGGACAATATGTCACTTAAAAACGATTTGACTGTTATTGAAATTTCAAAAAATGACTGCATGAAATAATTGACATGGTAAAGAAAGTTTACGAAGAATGAAGACAGGAATATTTATATCTAACCAATAGGGTTAATACTACAAAAAGAGATGATAATATCTTTAGCAATACAAATTAAATTGTGAATATTTTCCTTTATTGTAATAAGAGTAGCGCTTTCATATATCACCAAATTAATAAAGAAACTGTATTTTATTTTACATGAATGGTTTCATATTGATAATGGATTTTTGCAATTTGAATTAGTTAACAAGCTTTTCTCCTTATATACAAGTGAAATTACAAAAGACAAATGTCGTTTTTAATAGAATTTTGAAAAAATAAATAAATAAAATTGAGACGACCAATTTAGAGCCATAGAAACATGACCTAGAACTAAGAAAATTGCTTGTTTACAAGAATCAAAGATGAAAGAGTGGTTTAGTCCCTATTACACTTTAGGAAGGCTTGAGACCTACTGGTACTTGAGTTTAGGACCATTTAAGTCTCCTATCACCTTTAAGTTTAAGAAGTCTACATATATTTCTTTTGTGCAATTCGCATAATAGCGACAAGTGAAATGGAAGTAGCCTAAACCATAAAAATGAGGTTATGAGAAAGCAATACTGGCATCATGCTACTAGGCAAAGCATTGGAGTGTTGCACCTTACATGCTAGTAGTCCAATAGCCAAAAGCATCACTAGCTTACACTCTGACCCAAGTAGCATAAGGTACGCGAAATCTCGTGTAAAAGTATTTGGAGGTAGAAATGTTTAATTTCAAAATTAGGAATTACTTGTGAAATCTCGATCTTTGATCAATTACTGAGGACTCGGAATAGCAACACCTTCCTTATAATCATGACACTCATAAAATATGACTTAGGAAGTTTTATAGAGATAAAGTAGTCGTAAGTAGCACAAGTCACAAGTACTATCACGTACAATGATCCTAGTTGTTTAGAATCGATAGATTTAAGGTTCAAAAAATATTCTCGAAATCAAATGAATTTTTAACACGAGAATATAAAGGTTAAAAAAGAGCCCTAACAAAGTTTATTTTGTAAAATAAAGTACATAAAATATTTCGTTAATAATAGTATAGTTTTATTGGTAGCAAGTATTTTTATTGTAAACTTAAAATATGAGTTATAGAGCTTAGTGAGGCCTTAAAAACAAATTACTTAACTTGTAAAAATAACAATTAGGAGTAATTCATTGAGAAATGATCATGTAATTGGTAGATATAGATTTAAGTGCACAAATTTGTTAAATATTAATATATAATATACATAATTATATACATATGCATAAAATTAGCAACCTAAATATGTAAAATAAGTGGGGAATCCAATTAGACACTTGCTAAACTTGATTTAAGGTGGCTTTTGGTGTGACAAGGGATTAGCAAAACATTAGCTAGGTGTCCAACTTAGATTAATAGGAAAAATATATGCTTAACATGTGCAATTGCAAGAGAAAATTCCTTAGGCTATATAAACCCCTTTCTTACAACATTTTAGGCCTTTTACATGCCTTATGAGGAAGAATATAAGTTAGAAAAAATTCTAGAAAGCTTAAGAAGTAAAGCAATTAAGTAAGAACAAAAATTAAGGAAAAATAGTGTAAAATTAGGCCTTTTACACACCGTACATTTTAGGTTACACCTTGGTGGGTAGATAGACTTAGGATAGCTGACGGTGGCCAAAGCAACGTTTTTGCAGTAAGTGATTGCTTTTTCTCGTTTTCATCAAAATTTGACTAAAAATAATAAAAGATTTCTAAAAATTATGAAACTGGGTTTTCTTAAGTAATATTTTCGTATAGAATTCAAATATCAATCCAAATTTTCTAAATTCTAAGGGCATGTATTGGTTTCTTAAGAAAAACATCCCATCGATCGATTTTTAATCACATTTTTTAAAACTCCGATGATATAGCTTTGGCCTAAATTTTTGTATGTCAGTTCTTTAAAGATTATATTTTCATGCTATGTAATTGGTTTACCAAATTTGTAAAGTTGGAATTTTAATAAATTATGATTCTTAGCGAAACAATGGTTGAAAAGTGTTTTTCTTTAAGATTTCTTTAATGAGCTTAGAGTAATTTTATTATAAACTAAAGAAATGGTGATTTTTAATGCTACCAGAAATTAAATGACTTTAGATTTTGATGAAAAACCCACTAATAAGTCAAGTATGGGAAATAAAGAGCCAAACTACATGCTTTTTCACTACAATTATATGTTTTTATATTCAAATCATATCTTTAACTAATTAAATGACTTTTATAAGTGTCAAGAAAGCATTTTTGAGCGACGCTATGCTTTGGTTGAATAAGTGAATGGTGGATTTAGTGTTGTGGTTAAGTGACTTTGTAGGTTATAAAGGCAAACAGGGGAGTCAGAAGGTAGGTTAGAAGGTTGATTGCATTGATATATACAACCTAAAGTTGGCCAAAAGGTAGGTCAAAAGATTAGCTGTATTGAAATATATAGCTTAGAGTTAGTCAAAAGGTAAGTCAAAGACTATGAATATGTGTAAGAAGTGACTTTCTGGCATCTTTATGTGTATAAAGAGTAACTAGCTCTACAATAGACGTTAGATGAGTAATTTTAACTAGAGTTCCATTTTGGAATGGCTATTTGGGTAGATTTGTGATTAAACACATGAAGGAGAGGATTAGTTAGAATATTGGTCAAAGGGTTACTAGAGAAGCCTTATATAGTAAAAGAGAGTCAGAGACTTGATTAGAGACTACCCTATAATGGAACTTATATTAAAGACGGATCTTAAACCTAAACCCTATACTCAACTAAGTTCTTACCTTAGTTTATATTCAACATATAATTAACTTGGGTATCATATACTCTATGATTAGGTGAAGCGCTAAAAGAAAAGCTGTGGTAAGAAGCTTAAAGTTTGGAAAATCACTAAGTGGCCTTACTAAGTAGAATCAATACTTTACTGCATTTTAAAATATAATTTCAAAATACTTGGAGGCCTTAATATGTATTTATTTATAATTGTAGTTTAGTTGAATATATGTGTGCAACACATGTGCTTAAGTATTGATGTGTTATTATGGGAGTTGAGCTCTATTTAATGTTTGTTTTGTGATTGCTACTTTGATTGGACTATTTAAAATTGGTTAACTACCTTGTAAACGATCTAAATTAAACCTAGCCTAATTTCCAAACCAACATGCATTGCAACCCACTAAAGGGTTACGATTCTCAGGCCAAACACAAGCATTTCAATGAAGATAGTTAAAATGGTCCTTTTCTTACCCTTAATTAAACTAAGTGACAGGAGAAAATGTGACGGTAAGGTTAGAGACCGTGGTTCGAAAGCAATTTCGGGCAAAGGGTGTTCTCCATTGTATAAGCCTTAATTTGGCTTCAATTCATGGGTGCATGACATTAAACTCCTCAACCTGAATTAAAGTGGGCATTATTCTTCTGATTTCACAACGAACTAGATAATTTCGTATGACGGTACTTGCTTGTACTTACATTGCATTTAATTAGACAGAAAACTCTAGTTGTTTCTTGCTAAATGCATACTACTGTTTACGTCCCACTTACTAAGCAAGTTATTCCTCATTCTCCTATAAGTTTTTTTTTTTTTTTTTTTTTTTTTTTGCGAGTTTAAAGTAGATTACACATATTTCACCTAATTCAAGAATATCACTAAATGGGGTCTAGGAGTAAAGATTAAGAAGAAATGGCTAGACTCTTGCTTTGTTGTCAGTTTTACTAATTTTATTTAGGAAAACTACTTAAGTCTCCTTAGATGGCCCAATAGTTAATTTTCGACTTCTAATCTGGATATTAAGTAACACAAAACCTATGGATTTTACAAGTTTTCTTTTGGAAATGATGACTTTTCATGCAAATACAATCTTGTAAACACTTATAAGATTTAAAGTATCGTACCATATGTCACATATGAAAAATCGATTCTTTTGAAAAGATTAAACCACAAGTTTTATATCAAATACGTACTGAACTGGATAGTTCAAAGCGGTTGAGTTGTGTATGTCTTGTGTAAACTATGTTTACAATAATAACTATGATATCAGTTTCTATTCTAAAATGGTTTACACGGTAAGACTGTTATGACTCCTCTAATTTAAGGCGTGACAATTTTGAATGATATCAAAATATTATTCTTAAGAACTCACTTAAACCATGGCTTTTAAGGACTTGCTTTGAGGCATCATAACTAAAATAATTTAGACACTTTAGGAACACGATAAGTAGGGATATTAAGCAAATCATAAAAGACTTGGACTTATAGGTATATATGTATGAAACTTTCTAAAGTAAATTGATATGATAGTATACATATGAATTTAACTCTTATTATGATTGCTTATCACGTCATAGGAATAAGTTGTGTATCCCTTAGATTTCTTATAAATGAATGGTGAAGAGTCGCCTACAGATTATAGGGTGTGCTTATAGAGGTTCATTCTAAATAGGGTTAACTAAAGAATGTTTTATACCATTGATAAGATCTTGGATACATAATGGACAAAAAATTTTATAATTCGAAGGATGATTAGAAGACAATAGAGAATGAGTTAGGATCTTTGTATAATAACTATATTCCTATTTTGGTCATTGAGAAGAGATACTTACAAATAAGGGGGTTATGTCTATAAAGGTTTGAACGTTATATTTTCTAACAATAGTAAAGCTAGGTAAGAACTACCCTACTCATTGTAACCAAGTGCTATAAGAGTACCCCATATCTTTAGCAATTACCTTCCTAGTATCATTGACTAATTTCCTAAACTTCCACTTGTCAAGAATGTATATTGAAGTTCTAATATAATCTAATGAATCTAAATCCCTAACTGAACAACAAGAAAACCCACCCATGTAGCACAAGAAAACTCAAATGTAAATAATGAAGATGACTCAAATGAGGATCCTAAGGACAACCTTAACTATAATTTAGATGCAACAATAACTTAAGTTGTAGGTGAGAGTAGAGAAGCAAATAAATAGATTAAGGAGCATGAAATAGAAGAGGAAGTAGAGCCTAAGGAAAAACCTTAACCAGGACCTAAAGCAAATGCTATTTCAAACATTCAAATAGAAGGTTACGTAGAAATTATTAAAGTAAATCATAAGATTGAATTTAATGTTGTAGATTTGGATGACAACGGTGCAGTTTATGAAATTATAACATTCTTGGGACCTTGGGATATGTAGTAGTAAGTCTCGATTTTGAATTGGAAAATAAGAATTAAACGTAACAAGCATAGGTTTAAATTTCCATTAGAAGATATATGATTTGTGAAGGGCCTAATAACTTGTAAAGTCAAAAGTTAGTAGGATAGGATAACTTTTGGTGATTTAACTCTTTTGACAGTTGTAAGCCCCAAAGCTAAGCCAATTTACCATAGAATTGAATTTAGAATCCAAGGTTTAGGGCGATCGGCTAAAGGATCCGATCACACCTAAATTATAAACTATTGAGAGAAATATTAGTAAAAATAACCCCGTAAACTTAAATTTAAGAAAATAAGTAATAAAATAAGAAACTATAAAATTTTCAAATTTTAAGCATAATAATTACTAATTACCGAAAAGGCGAAAAGTGTAATATAATAACTAATAAATTACTAGAGATAGATTATATGTATACTAAAAATTTTAGAATGACCAAAATAATATTTAGGAATGTTCACGTGTACCCCACATGTATTTACGTGTAGATAAAAAATACGCGAAATTACCTAAACTGGCCAAAAACTAAACAAATAATTAAAGAAAATTATAAAATAATTATGGAAAAATCAGAAAAAAATCAGAAGAGGATAAGATGCATCAATATCAGGTCGTGGCATGTCAGGATAAGAAAAAGAAAAATTAGCCAATAAAAATTGAACAACTTAAAAGCCAAAAATCAAGGGATTTGGACAAAATCTTGTCAAATTAATGCATATTAATTACAGAAAATGTCTATAAATAGGGGAAAAATTTACAGAACTCATTTGGACAATTAGAAATCAGAGAAAATTAGGGAGAGGTGAAAATTGAGAGAAAAATTCAAGTTAGAAAAAAAATAAGAAAAACTGTGTAGTTAGGGTTTTTAAAAGGAACCCCCACCAGACGAGCAGCTGGAAGTGGATGGACACCACCACTACACGGTGGTGGCAACGCCCAGGCCGGCGATAAGGCTACGGCGGCCCGCGGTAGCTAGAGCCACCCAAACCGGTGAGTTCAATTTCCAGCCCAATTCTTGTGTAATTTTGTAAAAATAGTAAATATTATTAGAAAATTATGAATTTTGTTATTTTAGGATATTTTTGTATGTAGTTTATAGGAAAAATATTATTTTGATGAAAACATGCCCCGTAATATATGGTCCTTAAGAAATCATGCAAAACCGAGCACATTTCAGTTTAGAAATAAATGACCTTAGGAGTGTAGTTTGGAGCTCAATTTTTTTCTGTAGGATGCTCATGTGATATAGAACAGTGCTATGAAGCCATTTTCTTAAAATTAATTTTCAAAAATTTTAAGTTAATTTTTAGCCCTAAAATGATGGAAAAATTGGGTAATTTAGAGCTAATTAGGTTATTAGGATGTTAATTACTGATTTAGATAGTAATTAGATGTTTAGGAATGTTAATCTCTAAAGTGGAAATTTAATCCTAGTCTATGAAATGTTAAGTGTAAGTAATGAAGGTGTTATGTGGTAAATGTAGAAAATTAGGAATATGTAGAATTGAAAATTTATAAATATGGAAATATTAGGGTTATTTAAATAATATTAGAGTAAAAATCAGAATAATATTAAATCTGAATTAAGATTGAATTTTAGGTAATTATATAAAAAAGTAAGATTTTCTCACATCGGGGATAAATCCGATACCCTAATTAGGACTAGCGTGTACCGAATAGCTTGGAATACTAAATTAAGACCCAATAGGATATTTGGATACTCGAGCTTAATGTGATTAATTTCACATTAGGATTTGAACATATTTAGGATTTAGAAATCGAACTAAAACCTAATTTAGAAATTGATGCAGAAACCGAAACCGAACTCGAATCTAAACCCAAACCTAGAATAATTATAAATATTAAACCCTAAACAACACATAACAATAAGCGTTATAGGATAAAACAAACTTATAATAGTTATATGAAAAGCTGAAACCACATTTGTGTTATAGGGATGATCAGCGATGGCCTGAGCAAATCGAACCTCGAGTGAGTAAGCGAGGAGTCGAGGTAAGTTGGGATTAATACAATGCTGTATTTTGGAGGCTTAAGATTATGCTTGGTTGTACTTGTTAGATAGTTGAATGTGTGCATGTGCTTGATTATGGGTGATGCTATGATTCTGTTTGTTGCTTTGGCACATATTGTATGAATTGTATGTAATGATTGATCACCCTAAATTGGACTTAATCAAATATACGACCAGTAATCATAATCGAACATGCATGGCAACCCGTTAGGGGAACTTAGGACTCTCCGGCCAAATACCGACCCCTTTAGAAGGGATAGCGCAGGATTGCAAAATGGTCCCTTCTTCATCCTCAGTCGAACTAAGTGACAGGAGAGGAGGTCGCGGCGAGGGTGAAGGCAATGGTTCGAAGGTAGTCGCGGGAGGAGCAAGGTCTCCATTACACAAGCCTAGGTTTGGTCGTGAGCTGTTGCATTAACGGCAACTCCTCAACCCGAATTAGAGCGGGCGCAATTTCTCTAATCTCACGATGGGCCGAACAACGTCGTGCGATGGCATTTGCTTGCACATGCATTGCACCTAATAAGTGAATGAAAACCTTGTTGTGTGTATAGTATAATTTTAAGTCCTCCGTCCCTACTTACTGAGCTGTGGTTGTTCACATCCCTATAGATGTCGTGCAGGTGCTGGCCAAGAAGTGGCAACAACTACTCTAAAGCTAGCAACTGCTGGATCCTGGGGAGTGAGGAAAAACATGTGAAGAATAAACATATATTTTATATTTTTAAGGTTTAAGCTTTTACTTTAGAACTTTTCATTTTTGAATAATGTAATAACTAGGAAATATATTACGGAGAAATATTGTAAACCTTAATTGCAATAACTGTATTATAATATATATATATATATATATATATTTCCTCACTTTCTTAGATAAATGATTTATTTAAATTACAAACTGTTTCCTTCAAAGCGGGTTAGTCGTGGATGCCTTGTGTAGATCAGGTCTAAGATAGCGGTTGTAAGGCCAACTTCTATCTTAGGATGGTTTACACGGCGGGGGCTGTTACGACTCTGCTGCTTCGGGGCGTGACAACAGTAGCATGGACTGGGAACATAGATACTCTTGATATGCTTAGGTCATGATTTTGTTATGTATTATTGTTGTTTTGATGCACTTGGTACTCCTTTGAAGTGTTTTAGTTTTCAGTGAAGTAAATATGATTTTATATATAGTTAAATGAAGTAGTAATTACAAATAATGTATCTAAGAAGCAACCATTTAATCCTTCAATATGTATGGAAGCCTAGGTACAATTCCCTGTTATGTAAAAAGTTTGTTTCTTATGTATATATTTATGGATAAAAAAAGTCGAAAATAGTAAATTAGGATAATATTAACTATATGATCCTTAATGACATTAGTACACTCCTAGTTTCAGTTGATATATATGTTGGTTCGACTTAAGTAAACCACTTACATGGAGTAGCAAAACATAGATATTATGATAAGATACGTGATATATGATTATGATTGTCTATACAAGTAAATCATGTGATATTATATTATGTTGGACAAGTAATGCTATGTTATAATCATATACTCAGGAGATATTAAGCTTTAATATTGAATACAAGAGTATGATCTTCATAGGTGTTATTACATTATTGTTACTTACACAAAGGGATACGCTTATTCTAAGTATTGAGTAAGTATTAAAATGCTATTAAAAGACTTATCGTGGAAGTTAAGTGATATTGATAAAGCAAGAAATTATTACTCATAAGGGGATTGATAAAAATTCAATTTCATACTAACTCACAAGTTATGAAAGATTGTAGGTTATTAATTATTTATGAAATTTAGAAATATGACTAGCAGTATGAATAGACACCTAGAGGAATGATAGGAAATATAAATAAGCCTCTGAATTCTCCTATATCATAGGATCCACCAAGGGATAACTTACCACCACCTTTGTGATTCGTAAACATGACGGATCCAATGTAATTTGGAGAGACGAGAGATAATATGAATACCATGATATGGCAATAGGAATGTGTGTATGAAACTATTTAAAGTAGTGAGATTAACTTAAGAAGGCAAAAGAATAGTATCCCCGTATAACAACAACAGGTTATTAAATGAATAGAGAAGTTATATGCTTCAATAACCACCACTATAAGAAAAAAGGTAAATGGATATAACATAGGATATAGTTAAACTAATATGAAATGACAGTCTTCATATACGCCTTAGCACACGAGTAAGCTTGGAAGCAAATGGTAAATCTATGACTCTCGTGTTTCTTTTGTTTAGTTCTCCAACTATAACGACTTTGATGTCTCCCATGTTAAGTGTTCTATCTTTACTGTTGATCTAGTCATATTATTTCGATCATAAAACTAGTAACTAGTCAGTTCCTTTATGTGATTTGTTGGTCCAAGAGTTGTATTGATCATGTCAAATTCAAATCAAAATTCAACTAGATCGTGTCATTCTTTGTCTCATTGAGTCCAAGTCAATGAGAAGCTCAAATTTCCTGGACTCATACTTAATACTATATGTACTAGCTATATGAAGTACTCAAGCCATTGGCTATAATGGAGGTGTGACACTTGAAGAGTTATAAAAAGTAAACATGAGGAAAAGGATTAGTCATGTGTTACATTGCAATGACAAAATTATTATGACTAACTATAAGTAAGGGTACAAATGAGATGCGTGTTAAGTAGCAGAAACTAACTTAAAAGGTGCCTAAAGGTCGAATCTTAACCAAATTGAGGATTAGAGGTTAACACAAACATTATCCTACTAAAGAAGTCTACACCTGATATGACTCAAAACCTAGGTCAAAGAGTATTATAGCTTAGAATTAAGAGATCGCATCAAGTCAATACCTTAGTCAGAAGGTATAAGAAGTAAGGATTAAGTATGAACCAATCTAGAACCTCAATAACTTATCAACCTAAAAATTGTACAATAACAAATGAACCAACCGTACCTTCATAACTTGTAGTACTACAAAAGATACTAAGTATATTATGGGGATTGATAACATAAAGAATGCATCAGAAGATATTTCCCCAAGAATTCTAAAAATAACCTCACCAAGAAGACCTGTCTGACTCATAAAGTTATAAGATGACAATTGGAATAGAGTATAAGACTTGCATTTTAGCAAGAAGGATATTAGCACAAGGAAGTTTAAAACATCTGTAAAAATCCACTCGTAATGACTCGAAAACCACATTAGGACCATAAATTAGTAAAACAACCTAGAATCTAGGTAGTTGAATTAGAATTATAAAATAATAATGCAAGTTAAAAGTTAAAAATATTTTTAAATTCACTTGTTAATTGTCAAAACAAAAAAAAAAAACTATAAAATTTAAGATCTAATTTGACAAGATCTCAGACCTAAATTGGTAATATAAAACTTAATAAAATGACAAGAGACAACATGTAGAACCTCTATATATACATATATATATATAATTTATCTTGAGTATATAGTTTATCTTGAGTATTTTCTAATTTTTGCTTGAGACGATTTCCTTTGTGAAATCTTTTGTTTTATGATTTTCTATTAGGACTTAGCGTAAATCTTAAGGATAAGGTAGCAAAAGAGTCATAAAATGAGTTTTTAAAATTAGTCTCATGAAAATCATTAATTTACTTAGGAGAACTATGTCTTCTTCTAGCTTTGCTTCTACGAAGTAAACAGAAGAATCTATGTTAAATAATAGAAATGAAATATATATGAAAGATTTTAACAAAGCAATAAATGATTGAAAGATTCCAAAAACTTCCTATGATTAAATTTATTAAATAGCTAAATGAAAAATTTTTAGAAAAAATGACTATGTGATAGCCACAAAAAAAAAAATCCCATTTCTAATGACTTAATAATAATAAAACTTTTAAGGAATGAATCAATTAAAAAAAATGCCAAAAAATGGAATTATATGCATATAGGTCTAATCTAAGTAGGAGTTAAACCTCTTACTAAGTTAAGATTAGATACTTTAATTTTCATGGTCCTAAGAGACGCAAGAGAACTTAAGTATGAAAGATCAATTCATACTACTATTGAAACCAATCTTAATAGTAGTCTAATACAATTTGAGTGTCATCCAAATGTTATCCTTTGTCTTAGAGACAAGGTCATAATGAACCCTTTAATTCTCTAAATTAAGACTATAAAATGTTAGAAGGAGCCTTACCAATGGCTATAATTTATAGAATGCATTTTAATTAATGGAAACTACTTTTGAACCTAAAGCTTAGAAAATCGATAAAAAAAAAGGTCAAAAGCTTTTAATCTAAACAGACTTAACTAAAGCTAATGTTTCAATACCTAGAATGATACAAGGAATCGGGTTAATCTGCTTGAACAATGGGAAATAGATAATCCCCTTCCAAAACAACAAGTCTATAATATTGAACCTTCTAATGTCATTCAACATCCTAAGGGTAAGGTAACAATTCAATTCGTTAGGAGATATCTAAATCACCTTATAAGATCCTTAGAAATAAGGTCAATATCATCTTCATCTAGGAGATCAGTAAATCTGCATCCTCCTATGATTACTTCACCAATTAATATTCAAACCAATGATCAAACTAAAGTCCAAAATAATCTTTCACTAAACGGAATAGTTAATAACAAGGCAAGTATAACTAGACTAATTTACCAATCTAACAATGAACCAGAATATGAAGATCTATCTGCCTCCATTTTAAGACACTCAGACCTCGATGTCATAAAAAAACCTTTTGAACTAGATAGAGTTTTTCTAAATAAAGAATTCAATTCACCAAAGAATGAAAAAAATTAGAAAATGGTTTTTTAATACTTTCAATAGTATTACAAAACAAATAAAAGATGAATATTATAATTTTATATATAAAAACAGCTTTCAAATATATTTTTTTGAATAGTTTGAAAAATATTATTTGAAACTCAGACAAATTAATTTTATAAATCAATGTTTTAAATAACAATTAAGTGATGGACAAATCATAAAATCTAATCATCCACCACTTAATAATATAAAATCTATTTATAAAAATACTGAAATAAAACCTGCACCTTTTAAAAATGTAATAGAAAATGAAGATACAGGAATTAAAAAGATAATAGACCAAAATAATTATACAAATCAATATTTACATACAACAAGAAAAAAATTAAACAGAATGGAAAAGATAATAAACTATAGAGTAAATAAAACTTATGAAAAAATTCCAACCAATAAAAAAGTACCCGTGTTCAAACCCTTCAAAATGCCTAAAAATCCAAGCAATGAATTTCTAAAAACTTTGGAAGATAGAAAAAAATGTTAAAAAATAAAATGGTAAAAGATGATATAATCAAACCAATTGATATTTTAAAAATGAAAACAATACTTCAAAATTAAGAGGTATTGTCATAAATGATACACTTTCAGAAAAAATTAATGTTCTTAATGAAACTGATAAAGAAATAGAAGATTCAATCACTAATGTTTCTTTAAAAGATTTAGAGATAAATGAATCTAATAAAGATATTAATAAAATTAATTGGAAAGAACCTTAAAAATTATATTATCAAAGAATTATGCCTCCATATATAATTTTTGAAGAAAAACATGATAATTTCAAGAATAAATATTCTATAAGATCCACCTATAAATGAAATATAGATGGAGCCTCAAAACAAAAAATTCTTAATGTTCTTAATCAAATGATAATGTTTTCAAATACTAATAAAACTCTTTTAAGTACTACTGATTATCAAGTAGCACTCTTTTTAGTTTATGGTTTTATTAGACAATTAAAAGGTTGGTAGGATAATTATCTCACTAAAAAACAAATAATTAATATTCTAACTTCATGTAAAGCTAATGAAAATGGTATTAAAATTCTTATTGAAAATGATAAACCAATTCAAGATATGGTCAACACTTTAATTTTTTCAATTAGTTAACATTCAATGGAAGATCCTTCTCATATTAAAGATAAAACCCTAAATCTTTTATCCAATATAAAATGTAGATCTCTAGGAGAATTCCGTCAATACAAAGACATTTTCTTCTAAAGAGTTCTTCTTAAAAATGATTGTAATCAACCTTTCTGAAAAGAAAGTTTCTAGCAGGTTTACCTAAACTTATAAGAGAACAAGTTAGAGATAAGATCAAAGAGAAAAACAATGGTAAAATTACTTATGATAATTTATCATATGGAGAATTAACATCTTATATTTATAAAATTGGAACAAATTTATGTACCACAATAAGATTGTAAAAACAATTTAAAAAAGAACAACACATGAAACGCTAAAGTCTTGGTGATTTCTGTATACAATATGATCTATCTTTCATTGATAAAAAGACAAAAAGGACTACTAAATGTTCACAATGTTTAGATAAAAAACCAAGAAGGAATTTTAAGAGAAAATTTCTTAAAACTCTTGAAAATAAGCAAATGGATAAAAAATATAAGAAAAAATCCTATAAAACTTAAGATGTTATAAATGTGTAAAGATTGGTGATACAGCAAAATTATGTAAAATTAATAATAAGATTAATGAATTAAACCTTGATGAAAAAACAATGAAAAACATCTAGCAAATTTTTGCAGAAAATAAATCTTCTACATCTGAAGAAGAATGTGATAATGGGATTCAATGTGATGATAAGATTCAAGTCAATGATATTAAATCAAAGTTTTTTGAAGATAATAATGAATTAAATGTCTTAAATGAGGAAGAAATTTTTCGAAAACTAGATCAATTATCTGATGATAATAAAAATTTTGAATGTTTAAAAAATGTTGCTAAAAATACCCTTTCAATTACATGTAATTTACCTTACAATCTTAAAGAAATCCTTGAAAGAGGAAAAAAAACCCTAGAAAAAATTCTTGTCTATAAATGATCTTCATAATGCAATCAATATTCAAAAATAAGAAATAAAAGAATTAAAATTACAAAAGGATTTTCTTAAACTTATAAGAAAAGATCATTCAAGAAAGTTCTGATAATGAAGAAGGAACTTCAAATAATAATATACAAAAATTTTCTCAAAATGATTCTGATTATCTTCTACCACTTATGGAAATAACAACCAGAAAATTGATTATTAATGTTACAAATAAAATTGACAATCAATTTACGTTAGAAACTACCGTACTATTTGATATTGGTGCTGATTTAAATTGTCTCAGAGAATGGTTGATACCTACAAATTTTTTTGAAAAAATAACTCAATCTTTGAGTTCTACGTTCGGTAACAAACTGTAGATTAATTTTAAATTATCCAATGCTGAAATTATAAAGGAAAATGCTTCTTACAAAACTGTTTTTATTCTTGTTAAGAATTTAAAGCAAAATATTGTTTTAAGAACACCTTTTAGTAATTTAATCCAACTTTTTTTCGTAAACCATAAAGGTATTGAGACATAGTATTTAAAAAAGAAAATTAATTTTAATTTTGTCTCAAAACGTCAAACCAAATATTTAAATGAATTAAAAGAAAATTCAATCTCAAAATTAAACTGCTTAATTAAATGAAAAGAAAAACATTTAATATTTTTAAAAAATGATCTTGAATTCTAAAAAATGATCTCGAATTCAAAAAAGATTGAAACTCAACTTTTAAATAAAAATCTAAAGAAAAGAATTTATGACTTAGAATTAGAAATTAAAAATTCAGTATGTTCAACATTATCAAATGCTTTTTGGAAATGTAAATCACACATTGTTAATTAATTATATGAAAATGATTTTAATGAAAAGGATATCTCAACCAAAACTAAACCTTCCCAAATGAATAATGAAGTTATAAATCATTGTAAAAATGAAATTAAGGATTTACTTAATAAAAAATTAATTCATAAGAGCAAATCTCCTTAAAGTTGTTCTGCATTTTATGTTAACAAAAATACTAAAATTGAAAAGGGAGTACCGAGATTAGTAATAAATTATAAGCCCCTTAACAATGCTTTAAAATAGATTAAGTATCCAATACCTAATAAAAAGGATCTACTCAATAGATTACATAATGCAAAAAAATTTTCAAAATTTGATATGAAATTTAGATTCTCTCAAATCCAGATTAAAGAAATTCATAGATATAAAACTAACTTTACTATTCCTTTTAGTTAGCATGAATGGAATATAATGCCTTTCGGATTAAAAAATGCTCCATTTGAATTTCAAAGAATAATAAATAAAATTTTTAATGATTATTTAAATTTTATAATTGCATACATTTATGATGTCTTAATATTTTCCTCTAACATATACCAACATTTTAAGCATATTAAGATTTTCATCAATATTGCAAGAAAGAATGGTTTAGCAATGTCACCCTCTAAGATTTCTCTTTTCCAAAATAATATTAGATTCTTAGGGAATCATATATATAATGGAACAATAATTCAAATTCAAAGATCAATAAAATTTACATCTAAATTTCCCAACGAAATTAAAGATAAAAATCAACTTTAGAGATTTTTAGGAAATCTGAATGATGTTATAGATTTTTTTCCAAATCTTAATGTTTTATGCAAACCTCTTTATCAAAGAATGAAAAAAAATCCTCTATAATGAACAGAAATTCATACAAATTTAGTAAGACAAATTAAAAAAAAATCAAAGAAATTCCATGTCTTCATATTGCAAATCCATCATTGTTCAAAATAGTAGAAACAGATGCATCTGATATAGGATTTGGTGTAATTCTTAAACAAAAACAAAATGATAATAAATATGTTGTTCAATTTATTTCAAAACATTGGAAATAATGTCAAAAGAATTACTCCACAATCAAAAAAGAAATTTTAGTAGTTGTATTAACAATTTCCAAATTTTAAAGAAACTTCTTAAACAAAAAATTTCTTTTAAAAATTGATTGTAAAACTACAAAAAATGTTTTACAAAAGATGTTCAAAACGTTGCTTCTAAACAAATTTTTGCCAAATGGTAAGCCATTTTATCTATTTTTTATTTCAAAATAGAGCATGTCAATTGATTATCTAATTTTCTTTCTAATTTCCTTACTCGTGAATTCTTACAGAAAGATACCTCCCAAAAAGGACAAGATAAGGAACAAGGTAAGGAAAAAGATCACCTAACTCACAAAAAAGGCTTAACTAATGTTTGTTCATGGCTTAATGCCACAAAACCCCAAAATGCACTATTGACAATCAAAGATGAATCATTTTCAATGATTCCTACAAATGAACCATCTACAATGTCTTCCCAAATTAAACCAATGTCTTCCAATAATGAAAAATCTGAAATCTCTGAGGTTTAGATAACCTCTTAATTTCTCAAAGCACTGACAACTACTCTACATCAACCAATGACTACCTCAATGACTCTCCTAATGATTCTCAATACACAACAAGTGAAGGAAATAATTCTACCTAAACAATTATCAAGTCAAAATATTCAAATGACCGAGGTGACATCTTCCTCTAAGAAGCTTTTAATCCCTCAAAAATCAAAATTTTTTACTAAAGGAATTTTCAAATATGTATTTTCAGCTAAAAAAAATCCTTTTGAAAAGGATCCATATGATTATGTGAAAAGAATTTTCATTAAAAATTTTACCTTTATCCCATATGATTTTTACAAAATAATTGATTTTTATGAAAGAATTTTAAGTGAAACTAGATCAATCTCATTTAAACATTTTGAATCTAATGAGAGAATAAGTTACTCGACAACTAAAATTCATAAGGTCATCAACTTTACTGAATAGTCTAGCCATCCTGCAATGCCAATTAAATTCCAAATATCACCAATGAACCCACAACCCAATTACAAAACCACTTATAATTATTATGATTATAAGCAAGCATGGTGAAATGTCGTTTTCCAAATGAACCTAAAGAGCTCACACACTTGGCTGATTTTCTTTGAAAAATGTTCTTAAAAAACCTTCCCTACTAGTTTACACACTAGTAGGATGAATTTAGAGCTACTAATGAAATAATTTATGAGAATCCCCGCAATAAATATACCATATTCATGGACAAATATGCCCCAACAAATCATGAACAATGTTTCAAAAAGAATATGCTATATTTCATGCATATAAGCATTTCTTGGGTAATGACATGGTTTTATGAGTATAAAACGGACAATGAATCCAAAATTACCATTTTAACTAGAAAATATAAAGTTAAATAGTGGGATGGATTTAAAATGTGAAATAAAGTTGAAGAAAATTCCATCTAAATTGGATAAAAAATGACAAATCTTCAATAATTTTAGCAAATGTTTCAACTCCTTTTTTTCCATGATAAAGGATTTTTAATATCTTCAATGACTCATATTAGTTCTTCAAAACAAATGAAAGAACTACTTGAGAAAGCATTGACATGTTTGAATGAATCAACTACAGGATCGACTTCAGAATCTGATTCTCATCACAGTGGCAATACGAATGAAGATGATTACTACGGAATATATTTAAGTGATCCTTAGATAGTGAACAATGTATATGTATTTTGCACTGTAAAATGCTAATAGAAATACTCTTTTCACACGTATCACAATGCACAATGATGATAGATAACTTTTCACTATTTGCTACAATAAACTGTTTACCATAATGATTTACTTTTCACTATATGCTATAGTGAACTATTTGTCATAATGATTTACTTTTCACTGTTCTGTACAGTACCCTATCAGCCTTCTTTCTTATAAATAAGAGACATCTTTCTCTTGAAGGGCCATCTCATTTTTTTAAGCCATCAGCTTTACCCCATTTCTGCCTAAAATCTTCCTCTCCTCCATCTTTCCTCTTCTCTTATACATTTTCTCTTCCATTTTTTCTTTAAGCCGATACTTTTCTTTTAATCTTCCAAAATTGAAAAACCTACCTATACTTCAATTCTAAGGTACTTAGATATCTTCATAGGTTTTTCTTAATATTTTCTTTTTTTTTTATCAAACGATCCAAATGTAATGCTCTTATTTTTTAATGAAATAAATTTTTTATGTTTCAATTTTTCTCCTATCTTCTTCTTCTTTTCTTATCTTATGGTGGGAATCTCCATCTCTGAATGGGTGTATCTCTATAAAACTTATATTCACTTGTTAATGCAAATACCCCAATAGTTTGGCTCTGCCATCTATGGTGGCTATGTTTATTATATTTACTTGTTAATGCAGATACCCCACTAGTCTGGCTTTGCTGCCTATGGTGTTTTTATCTTTTAATGATTATAGTCTATTTTTTTGCTTATATGATAATGCTTATATGTCACTACTTTTATGTTAATGTTTTACATTAATGTTCTATGATAATGCTTATATGTCACTACTTTTATGTTAATACTTTATATTAATGTTCTATGATATATCTTCCTTCTCCTTCTTCTAATTTCTTTACTTTACTCAAAATTTTTCTTTTGTATTTCATTTTATCATTATTTAAATTAGATCATGCATTGTTCTATGGTATATATATATATAGGTTAACTAACTATAATAGAAGGATTCTGAACTTCAACTGTAGAACCCCAAAAGTTAATTAAAGAGACTCTGTAAATTTAAATCTTGAAATGAAATATTAAAATATTAGTATAAACTAAAATAATAAAATTAAGTCATTCATTTCATAAAATTTTGGAATATTAAAAATCGATATGAAATAGAAAGAGAACTTAGTGGTGAATTAAGTAAACAAGAAAATTAGTAAATATTATTAAAAATAAAATATAAGAAATAATAATAATAATAGGGTACAAGTAACTAAACTTATAATGTAGAAATTTTAATAGAAGTTTAATGTAAAGATTAACACTAATATAAAGTAATAAATATAATAAAATGTGTATAGAAAAAATAGTAAATAAAATAGAGCACATAGTTTTAGAAAACCATGGATGCAACCCATTGATGGATAGAAAAACCATGGACACACATGGTTTTGTATACAAAAACTATAGGAGCCCATAACATTTGCATGTGGTTTTATAAAACTACTTACCACTTAACATAAGAAATCTAAAATGCCTTACACGTCTGCCATGCACCAACTCCTGCCACTAATTAAATCACTGTAAAAACTCCTTCCCGACTTTATGTACACTCATTAGGCACTTGCAAATAAGTAGAAATTTGTGAGAAAATTGAAGGGACTCTTTGAAAAACTTAGAAATTTTAAAAAAAAAAATAGGTATAAATATGCAAGATCGGAGTTCCAAACTTAGGAGCAACTTGACAATAAGTGGCTACCACCACTTGCAAATGCACCCAAATGCCCTTTTGGGCCATCAAGATCTCCTTCACCATCAGCCACCATAGCCTTAAATGTCGATGAGTTCGATATTCTACATAATTTTCAAAATTTTGTTTAAAATATCTAATTTGGTCTAAAAGTTCTAGAAAATTTATTCTTATATAATTTTAAGCTTATTTTCATGCAAAATTATTATTTTTATAAAACTCTTGCATTTTATATACCGCCCTTAAGAAATGGACCACTCAGGACTGATTTTTGCTTTAATTTTCAAAAACCCAAACAACGTAATTTTTTTACTAAAATTTTTCTGTAGAAATCCTATATCATATATAAAATTGCTATGTAAAAAGCTTTACAAAAACTTATTGTTTTATTTGGATAAATTTTTCATTTACGAAAAATCGATAAGTTCATATTTATAAGAAATTCACTATTTTTCAACATATTTTGTTTAAACCTGACCACTAAACATTATTTAAGTGAATGTTTATTACATGCAATATGTTGATCTTAATTTTTAAGTAGAAATAAAAAATTTTATGAAAAGACAAGTTTTTTAAAGCTAAACTTAATGATTTTATTTAAATGCTTATAGGGATTTTTCACTAAGTAAATTAATTAGTCTTTTCTTTTTGTCAAAAATCCTTAAAAATCAATAGTAAATAAAAGATTTCAGTTGTTGTACATAAAGTTTATTCATGTTCAAACCATAATTTTTCGGCCTAGTACATGTATTTTAGGTGTATTAGTTAATTAGGTATATTTAATATTCTTTTTGGTTAAATGTCGCGTTATGCATGTCATTGTAGAAAAGTTTCCGAACCATGTGAATCAATAAAAATGGAGTTTTGGCAAGGTTGAACATAAACAGAGTAAAGGAAAGTGTGAAAAAATGAAGTTTTTGATTAAGTAGGGCAAATCTAATGCTTATAGAAGGTACTGTAGAAGCTTTAGATAAGCTAATGCGTGAGCTAATAGCTGTAGAAGTTTCTATAATTGCTAGTGCAAACTACTAACTTATAGAAGGTATGGTAAAAGCTTCCTTGATTAAGTTTACTATCATATTACAGCAATAGAAACTTCAATAGAAGGTTTCTTGATGTAAAAACCATAACCAAAATTCCAATAGAAAGTCTGTCTAATGTGAAACATGAGTTAAAACACTAATAGAAGCTTGAATAAAAGGTCTAGTAGACAAAAAATATAACTCAGGATCCTAATAGAAGTTTGAGTAGAAGGTATCATACACCTAGTAAACCCTAGTAAAAGATTATGTAGAATGTTTCACATAAAAAAATACAGGTTAAAGCCCTAGTAAGAACTCAACTGGAATGTACCATACACCTAATAGACCTTCATAAAAGATCAAATAGAAGGTCAAAATAACATATGTAAAAGTAATAACTCTTAAATACTCATGACCAACACCTAGGTCATACTAAAAGAATGTCAAGCTAAAACAAAAATACAATGCTTAAAACACTCTTACTCTGATGAAATGTATTGAAACTAAAATATAATTTGCAATGTAAAGACCATCGATGATAAAAGGACTGGGGCATCTGAGTTATAAGAGCGAATGGGAATCCCGGTAAGATGGATCAATGGTTAATGGCATTTTGGAATACTATATAAAAGTATTTGGAGGCTGATGTGTGCACTTGTTTGTTGTTGTAAAGTAGTTGATTGTACTCATGCGACGTATGTGCTTGGAAACTATCTACTATGTTGTTTGATTGTTATACTATTTGTTGTGATTGTTTTGCTATGTTTTGCTCCTTGAGTTGAACGTCTACAATGGTCACCCCTAAAATGGATTAAGCTAAAACTTAGACATAAACATTAACTAGACAAGCATTACAACCCACTAAGGGAGCAGTTAGGATGTTTGACCAAATATTGACCCTTCAATGAGGTAGTTGTAATTGGCCTTTCTCCAGTCCTGGTCAAACTACGTAGTAAGAGAGGAACCCGCAATAGAGCTGGGGTAATGGATTCGAAGGTAGTCACAGAAGCAGCCAAGTCTTCATTACATAAGCTTAGGTTTGGTCAGAGTTGTAGCATCGCGCCTATGAGTATAATCTCCTCAACACGGGTTAAAGAGGGTACAAGTTCTCTAACTTTACAATAGACCAAACAATGTCATGTAGATGGCATATGCTTGTTGCATTACATCGTATCTAACTAACTAAATAACAACCTTACTTGATTGTTGTGTTGTGTATGCTTCCATCTCTGTTCCCTTACTAAGCGGCAGTTGCTCATATCTAATAGGAATCAACTTCCTGAACCAGTCACGCAACCGAGCTAAAGGACTCCAAGGACTCACATGGAGGATACTAGCTCAAAGCCATATCTAAGACGAGAATTCCTTTTCTGATCTCTATCTTTCACACGATTGTCGACTCGAGCATCAAGCTCTTATGTGTACCAACATAGTTTTCGAAGCTACCAAGTCAACCTGCCGAATAACCACACTTATCGCTACGCTCTTACCAACCTCAAACTTTTGTCCCATCTAAGCTCCTAAGTCAACTAGCATCCAACCCCAATTCAAGCCGAGCTACAAGATACCCGACCTAAAGGGATCTGGACTTGAACCAAATCAAATAGACTCTGATTACAGACTTTTTTCTTCACTTTATCCGAATTGTATCATACTCCAGACCACTAACCACCATGCAATACATGTTTTCTAAAACAACATTCTAGATTAATTCTTTACTTTTTTCGTAAAGAATATTCTTTGTCTATTTTATCCCTTTTAGTATATTTCATGTAGTCTGTTTGTAAATTACCCTTTTGTCTTTTTCATGTATGTATTATAACCCTAGTGGGGTAAGTATATAAACCCACACTTGTTGTATGTAGACATTATGACCTCATTATTGAATATTGTTGGTTTTCCTTATTGAGCAACCTTAGTGTTCTCACTCTCTCATAACTCTTATCCATTCCCTTTAGTAACGAGTATTGGTGAGTGATCTTGTAGTTGAGACCGATGAGTCATATCCAGCGAATTGTAAGCCGAGTAAGATTAGTTAGTGTGTCATATTTGATTGGTAGCTGCTCGGATTTGGTAAACCTATTTTGTTTTCTTTTGATTCCTTCATTTTGTGGTGCTCTTCTGTGTGTACGACCCTAGAGACACATTAATATCCCTATAGTTCTTTTGCAGGTCCTAAAAGATAGATACTAAGACCACCCAACTCCTAAATGTACAAAAGGTAGGCAACAGGTTTGGAGTAAGGAGTAGATGGATTGCAATATTCTTTTTTGTCTTTGTTTTATAGTTAATTGGATCATTTGAATGACCCAAATTAACTTGTAATATTATATTTATCGTATAAATAATTTCTTGGTTCTTTTATAAATTTTCTTATACAAAAATTCCAAATATTTTTCAAAAGACTTATATTAATCAAATTTCTATTTTTCAAAATAACATGTGTACCAAATGTCTCTATTTTACTTTAGCTATTGAATCGAAGATGCTTCAAAGTTGTTCAGTCGTATGTACCTTATATATACCAAGTCTATGATAGCAACTGAGTAGCTAGCTTCTATCATAGAATGGTATATACAGCGAGACTGTTACGACTTTACCACTCTTGGAGCGTGACATAAAGATAGGAGCAATGACTATTAACCTTGATAGAAATTAGTGAAGAAAGTACAAGATATTGTAGAAGCCTAAGTAAGGGCTGTATAGAGCCAATTGTATTAAGATTATAATATAAAAGTTACATAAAAGTAAGATCAACTTAACCATGATAAGCATTGAAGTGCAAGGGTAATGTAGAATGTAAGGTAGCATGTGCCTTTGACATCTATATTAAGTTACAAACACATAGAAGTTGAAGCAAAAGATAAAATAATAATAATAATAATTGCTCTATAAACAATAAGTGCGTAGCTTAAGGATTAGGACAAAAGGTCTTGGTAGCATGAAAAGAATTATAGATTTTGCAAAGTAAGTAGAATTAATGATAGACAAGATAACTATTATTGCCACTTAAACCCCTATAATATGAGAAGAGTATGACCAGAAATCATGGACTTAGAAGAAAAGCCATGTATAATGTAAGCAATGACTAAGAGAACTAATATGACAAAGTTTAAAGGTGCAATTATACATTTTTATTACAGGTACAACCTTAACAAAAGTTGATGATTGTGATGTAATTTGGAGTAGAAATCAAAGTTGTACAATAGAAGTGTGATGGTGAGTTTAGAACTTGCTTATTCTAAAGTGTGAAAGTTTTAATGACAAAACTTTTTATAAAAGGGCTAAAATGTAAGGCCCTAGTCTTCAACCAATTATTAAAGACTCTGAATGGTGGCACAACTTGGAAAATATGATATGGGAAGTGTGGAGATAAAGTGGGCGTGAATAGCACAAGTCACGAGTACTATCATGTAATGTGACCCTGATTACTTGAAGTCAGTAGATTTAAGGTTCCGAATAATACTCTCATAGTTAGATAAATTTTTAATTTGAGGACAAAAAGTTAAAAGAAGAGAAATTTTATTTTTTGAAATAAAGTATATAAAATATTTAGAATAATAAAAGTATGGTTTTATTGGTATCAAATATTTTTATTGTAGACTTAAAATATGAAGCCTGAAACGTAGTGAGACCTTAGAGATAAATTATATGACCTATAAAAATAATAATGATGAGTAATTGATTGTGAAATAATAATGTAATTGGTAAATATACATTTAGGTGCATGAATTTATTAAATATTAACATATAATATACATAATTATATATATATGCATAAAATTAGCAACCTAAATATATAAAATAAGTGGGGAATCAAATTAGACACTTATTGGACTTGATTTCAGGTAGCTTTTGGCATGGTAAGGGATTAGCAAAAGGTTAGCTAGGTGTCTAACTTAGATTAATAGGAAAATATATGCATAACATGTGCAATTGCAACAAAAAATTCCTTAAGTTATATAAACCACTCCCTTGCAGCATTTTGGGCCTTTTACACATCTTAGAAGAGAGAACGTAAGTTGGAAAAAAATTGGAAAGCTTGACAAGTGAAGCAATCAAGAAAGAAAAAAAATTAAGAAAAAATGGTGTAAAATTAGGGTTTTTGAGTGCATAGATTTTAGTAGGATGTAGAAGTGTGATAAGTTCACATTTTGGGCTATGCCTTAGTAGATAGACAAACTTAAAGTGGTCGATAGTGGTTAAAGTAGCAATTTCCATAAGTGGTTGCTTCTTTTTGTTTTCATTAAAATTTGACTAAAAATAATAAAAGAATTCCAAAAATTATGAAACTTTTTTGTGTAGAATTCAAATATTAACTCAGATTTTCTAAATTCTAAGTGCATGTATGGGTTCCTTAAGAAAAATGTCCCATTGATCAATTTTTAATTGCATTTTCAAAAACTTCAATGATGTAGTTTGGGCTTGAATTTTTGTGAGTGAGTTCTTAAAAGATTGAACTTTCATGCTATGTAATTGGTTTATTAAATTTGTAAAGTTAGGTTCTTGATAAATTATGATTCTTGGAGAAACAATGGCTGAAAAGTGTTTTTCTTAAGGATTTCTTTAATGAACTTAGAGTAATTTTGTTATAAACTGAAGAAATAATGATTTTTTTATGATATTCAAAATGAAATAAATTTAGATTTTGATGAAAAACATACTAACAAGTCAAAAATGGGAAATAAAGGGCCAAACCGTGTGCTTTTTCACTACAACTATATGTTTCTATTAAAATCATATGCTTGACTACTTAAATTACTTCTACAAGTGTCAAGTAAGGGTTTTGAGTGATGTTATACTTTAGTTAAATAAGTGGATGGTGGATTTACTGTTGCAATAAAGCGACTTTATGGGCTATAAAGACAACAAGAGAATCAAAGGGTAGGTCAAAAGGTTGGTTGTATTGAAATATATAACTTAGAGTTGGTCAAAAGATAAGTCAAAGAATACAAGTCTATATAAGAAGTGACTTGCTAACATTTTTATGAGTATAAAGAGCAATTGGCAGTACAATAGACATCGGATAAGTAGCTTGACTTAAGTTTCATTTTGGAATGACTATGTAGGTGGATTTTTTGTTAAACATACGAAGTAAAGGATAAGTCGGAAGGTTACAAGAGAAACCTTATATAGTAAAAGAGAATGAAAGACTTGGTTAGAGACTACCCTAAAATGGAACTTTTATTAAATAAGGATCTTAAACCTAAACCCAATACTCAAGTAAGTTTTTACCTTAGTTTATATTTAACATATAATTAAGTGACGTACTAAAGGAGAAGCCATTACAAGAAACCTAAAGTTTGGAAAATCATTAATTAGCCCTAGTAAGTGGGATCGATATTTTACGATATTTTAAAGTATTATTATAGAATACTTGGAGGCTTTAGTACAGTTTTTTTTTTTTTTTATGGTTATAGTTTAGTTGACTGTAGGTGCGCAACACATGTGTTTGAATATTAAAGTGCTATTGTAGGAGTTGAGCTCTATTGAGTGTTTATTTTTAGATTAATACTTTGATTAGACCATTTGAAATTAGTTAACCACCTCGTAAATGATCTAACTTAAACTTGGTCTAATTTCTAACCCTAACATGCATTGTAATTCGTAGGAGAAATACTAAGATTCTTGAGCTAAACATGAACCCTTCGATAAGAATAGTTGAAATTATATATTCCTTACCATTAATCAAACTAAGTGATAAAAGAAGAGGTTATAACAAAATTAAGGACTATGGTTCAAAGGTAGTTTCGAGTGAAGGGTATTCTCTATTACATAAGCCTCGATTTAGTTTCAATTTATTAGTGTATGACGTCAAATTCCTCAACCCGAATTAAAGTAAGCAATATTCTTCTAATCTTATGACAAACCTGATAATATAGGATGATGGCACTTACTTATATATGTATAGTATCTAACTAGCTTGACTGAAAACTCCAATTGTTTCATGTTGAATGGATATTTATCTTCATCCCACTCACTAAGTAAATTGTTTTGCAGGTTTAAAATGGATTACAAGCATTTCACCCTATTCCAAAATATCATCGAACGGGGTTTGGGAGTAAAGATCAAGAAAAAATAGCTAGACTCTTGCTTTGTTGTTGGTTTTATTAATTTTATTTAGGAAAATTACTTGAGTCTCCTTAGATGGCCTAATAGTTAGTTTTTAACTTCTAATTTGGATATTAAACCACACGAACCTGCGGATTTTGCAATTTTTCTTTTGGAAATGATGACTTTTCATGCAAATACAATCTTGTAAATGCTTATAAGATATAAAATATTGTACCATATGTCACATATGAAAATTGATTCTTTTGAAAAAATTAAACAATAGATTTTATATTAAATAGGTACTGAACTAGATATTTCAAAGCGGTTGAGTCCTATACATCTTGTATAAACTATGTCTACGATAATATTTGTGATGTCAGGTTCTATCCTAGAATAGTTTATACGACGGGATTACTGTGATTCCTCTAATTTAAGGCGTGACACTAATTACATATAAAAAACACAACGAGATGCATTTGTAATTAACCCATAAAAGAATCTCTCATGTATGTTTTTATATTAATGGACAACAGCTTTCATGTTAAATGTTTTCAATCTCCCACTTAAGCAACTAATTGAAAGATTGTCTATAAACTTTAATATAACATTCTCAACTCAAATAACATATGTAAAGTGATTTCTCTATAGATGAAAATATAAATAGAATATGTAAAGAAGAGTAAATTGCATGGCCACTCTTAAAACACAATGAAAATTGTGAAGTTTGTAGTTTTACTAATAATCGACACTTTCACTCATTAGTATATGAGCAATTTTTCCTATTGCTTTCACAGAGTTTCCTTCTTGTATCATCAAACCTTCACCTCATTAATACAACACCAACATTATTTGATTCCAAATTTAGAGCAATGCCTATTATACCTTCTTCGAATTCTACTAATTCACTTCCATTACTTCATCAAGACCATAAATATGAGCAATGGCATCACCTACATGAAGTACAGTACCAGTATTTATAATCATGACTTTTTTATTATATTGCTCAAAACCTTCGCGGATGATATTACTAATTTCGTCGACTCTAATGGTTACCATGAGTATTTCTTAATTCTTTTTTGTAAGAAAAAAAATAATGGCTACAATTGAAAGACTAATCGATTATTTCTTTCATTGCACCAAACATATCAATATTAGCATTGATGATACGTAAGTGTAACTTGTTGTTCAAACAACTATTCAGAGTTCGTAAAGCTCCTTATAAGGCTTATTGGAAAATCTATTATCAAACTTGATTAATCGTCCTTTGTTGTTCAAAATGAATGGTTAGATAAATAAAAAAGTAACCATATCTATAAATGGTGCATCCATACTAACGGTCCATTTAATTCATCCTTTTATTTATTTATTTTTTTAACATCTATTCAAATCTTACATTCAGTAAAAGATAAAACATTAATATAATTACATATATATCTCTACTCCAAAACTTAATACCTAACAAATTCATATAAATTTAAATTTATCTACCCATTATTTTATTTATTTTACATAAATGCCAATTCAAATATCCATTTCCAATTAAAAAATATACTTTATTAAATTTTCTTTCTTAAAAGTGCTTGAATTTTCACTTACAAATTCTCACATTCCAATCACCACATTGATTACAATTATAAAACAAAAAAAAAAAGATAAGATAACTTTCTAAACAGTAGATTTTAAATATATATATATATATATCTATTAAATAGATAAAATACAGATAAAATACAAATAAAAAAATAACAATTCAAACAAGACCTAAATATATTTAAATGCTACAATGTAGAATCTTTATAATTTAATATATTCAATTATTATTGAATGAAGGATTTAGACATCATATTATATGATTAATACTAGGAAAATGTTAAGACACAAACGATAGCAACTTTATGTCACTAATACATTACACTTTGCCAGACGACATGCCGCTAACACGTTGCATTTTGTATGTCTACAACTTATCGCTAAGACTTTGTTGATTCTACAGCACCTCGTGATAGAGCTAAAGGGAGTTGCCTGTGGCCAAATACATGACTAGGATTTAGGAAGATGGACACACATCATTCTTTGCGATAATGAAAACAAAATCAAGATGCTGCTTCCATCTCACAAAAATTACAGCTGCAAATACACATCAAACTTCAAAATGCGGTATTATGCAGAGAAACTTTTCCAACCATTAAACAAGGGACCACTTCAGTACCAAAGCGAGCCCATGTCTCCTGTCTGCAGAGAATTTTGAGGAGTACATCACTCAAAACTTTCAAACAAGAAGTTGACACAGCTATATTAAGAAAAAAGAGGAAAGGAACAAGTAAAATGCATATTTGCATGCCTGAAATAACTCAACAGCCATGATCCGTGTAATTGCTACTTAGACAGTAGCCACTACTAATAGGTTAACAATAGCTACACAAAGCCACTTTTCTTCTAATGAGAAAACAAATAATATTGATTTCAATTTTCAAGCTTTTTTAATCTCACAGATCAGCCCTTCCCGGATATCGTGGGAATGGGATCACATCCCTTATATTCTCAATGCCAGTGGCAAAAAGGATCATCCGCTCAAAACCTAATCCGAATCCACTATGTTTCACTGTTCCATAGCGCCTTAGGTCAAGATACCACTCGTATGGCTTGAGCGGCAATCCCATTTCTTGTATCCTGCAAGGAGAAAGCACAAACAATTAGTCAGCAAACTTAGTTTCCCAATAGGTCATCTTGGTCGTAAAACTTAAAGCCAATAATTGCACAAATATGCTCCACTTCACATATATACAAGGTAGAGGCAATATACAAAAGCTAAAACCAGTAATCTTCTGCAAAAGAAAAGTCGAAACTTCTGTTTCCCATACCTTTCCCTTATGACATCTATACGCTCTTCTCTTTGGCTTCCACCAATCAATTCGCCCACCTAAATTCCATGAATAGCAGGGAAACATCATTAAAAATAAATTTAACTTTAATTAAAGTAATGAAAGAAGAACTACTCCTTCCATTGCAACAAGCTCCGAAACTTCATTCTCAATTTTTCATGCTCAAAGCATCATAGCCTAACAATCTTCTGCAATAGTAGAGAATCTAACCTTAGGTACAAGAACATCCATAGCCGCCACTGTTTTTGAGTCTTCATTGAGTCTCATGTAAAATGCTTTAATTCCTTTTGGATAATTGTATACAATAACAGGCTTCTGGAATTTCACCTCTGTCAAGTATCTGCAATTTACCAAGGCAAGCTTTAGTACCATACTGTCATAACAGCCAATATACCCAGTCATGGGCCAAGCTGCCTACCTTTCATGCTCAGATGCTAAGTCAATTCCCCATTCCACCTTGTTCTCAAATTGCTTACCACCCTTCACAGCTTCTATAAGAATCTCCACTGCTTCTGTGTAGGAAACACGCTCAAATGGTGTAGAAGCAACCATTTTCAGTCGATCAATGCAAGTTTTGTCGAAAGTCTTGGCCATGAACTCCATATCATCGAAACAGTTGTCAATTAACCAGCTGCACAAAAATTTTACGTATGCCTCTGCACAATTCATGTCATCCTACATAGAAATAGAGAGAAGATATTTTCAAATGAGGCAGAATATCCTCCAAAGGTACATCAAGAACAGGAAACCACATGATTAGAAGTATCCACAGACAAAAGATAATAAAAGATGCCATAAGAACTTCCATCTGCAGTTCTAACGTCAACATGGGCTGAACATGTATCCTTACAAACGATTTCATTTCACCCAAGAAAACAAGATGAATAGATATAAACCAGACATTACAGACTTTTCATTACGCAATAATGATCATGTTTCATACAAAGGTATAATTTACAGGCTAGAATATAAGTAGTCACCCATATTTTACTGCATATGATCAGTCTAAAATCCACGTATTCAAGAGAACATTCAAACTTTACCTTCAGATCAGCAAATGCTATTTCAGGCTCCACCATCCAAAACTCTGCCAAATGCCTTGATGTGTGTGAGTTCTCAGCACGGAAAGTTGGCCCAAATGTGTAAACATTGCTAACAGCACATGCATAAGTTTCAACTTGCAATTGACCCGATACAGTCAGAAAAGCCTGACGAGCAAAAAAGTCTTGGGCATAATCAATCTTCCCATCCTTTTGCAGAATTCCAGGCTTAAGTTTGACTCTCTCCTCCAATTTTGAAAGTGCCTCCTTAGCATTTGTTAGCTCAGCAACAGAAGCCGTGATCTCCTCTTTACTTGCTTTAGCAGCTTTCAACTTTGCAACAGCTTCTCCTTTCCCCTTAACAGCAAGCTTGGCAGCTTCTATGTCGTCTTGAGAAGGAGGAGGGTTCTTAATAAGTTCCTTCTCAATCTTTTCAGCTTCACTTATCAAGGTGGTTACTTGAAACATCTCACCAGCACCCTCACAGTCACTTGTCGTAATGATAGGGGTGTGTATATAAAGAAAACCATGCTTTTGAAAGAATGTGTGGGTTGCATAAGCCAAGGCATTACGAATTCGTGCCACTGCAGAGATCTGGGAGAATGCATATAATAAGAAGAAAGATACAAAGACATTGTGCCAGATCATCCAACTATAAAATGATGGTAAAACCTTGAAATAAAAGAAAACAATTGAGAAATGCATGAAAAATCTAAAACCTGCTTGAGCTTTCACTCTGTGGTTACATTAGTGATGCCTATTCGTACTTCCAGTTGTTTCCTAAAATATAGGAAACTTTTTGGTGGATCACAATCTAAAATCGAAATGCAGCAAAACAAAATAGGAAAACTTTACTTTCAAGAAATAACAGAGAACATCATTCAATTTCAGCTGTTTCGGTATTGATTTTCAAGAAAAGGTATCAACTTCATTTCTTTTCCAAAGAGAATACAATAAAACCAAATTCGAAACTCAGCAAAGCCAAACACGATGCTTCTTTAAGGGCAAAATACCAACTTTACCTGAAGCAGGGAATTCTGAATAAATTAAATTTCCACCATAAATGGGGGCAAAAACAATTTCTTTTCCCGGGAAAAAGAATAACTTTGTCAAAAACTTTCTACTTACCGCAACTAGTTTTGATAGGTGTACATTATAATAGGATCTACTAACAAATACCGAGCACCCCGAAACATTACATAGTCTTCTTTTGTTTTTTCAACGTTAGACATTCTTTAACATTAGACATTATTATCCATTATAATTAAAGCTAAAATATGTTCGAAAAATATATTCCTCGGAATAAAGCACCTTGCTTTTGTTATTTAAAAAAAATATATATTCCGGAACATTTTTACGAATGTTATGATCACGCAGATGGTCCAAAATTTCCATTTTCCAAGAGGTCGTCATATTTAAAAATTTTTTCCATTAACAATTTCCAAACTTTGAACCACAATTATAAGAAATTTATAGGAAAGCATAAAAATTTAAATTTTAAAAAACCAAAAACAAATACCGTATTAGTCCTAGGCCTCATATGCACAACATCCCTCAAGAACTCCAACGTCAATTTGGTCTTAGGAATTGGGTACTTAGCAGGATCAACGGGTCCCACATGCACAACTTCCTTAACCTCAAGCTCAACCTTCTGCTTCGCACTCTCAGGAGGCAATTTCAAGACCCCATCAACCGCCACGCACGTGCCAGTAGGAACCAGCTGCCCCAGATCCGCTACATCCTTTTCCACCATAACCTGTAGGTTCCCCGGGCACGACCCATCATTTAACTCCAAGAAAGCAAAGTTCCCGCCTCCTTGTTTGCGTCCTGTCTTTACCCATCCGCCCACGCGCACGCACTGTCCCGCGAGTGATGCTCCGCCATCGGGAAGGGAGAGGATGGAGCGGATCGGGACACGGTCGGAGAAGGCGTGTCTGGAAACTGTGTTTGCCGAGGGAGTGGAATCCGGTGCTAAAGTTAGGGTGGAGAAAGGGGTAGTCGGCGGCGCCTGGTCTGACATTTCGTGGTGAGAGGGTTAAGACAGTGGAGGGAGGAGAATCGAGGAAATGGGATTTGATAAACCCTAATGTTTTGGTTCCTTTCTTTTTTCTTTCTTTTGCGGGTGTTCAGGTGCGAAAAGGTGTAGATTTAATTGGTGGATTTTGTAAGGGGATTGGCTAATGGCGACAAGTTAGATTCTCTTTGTCTTGTGCAGAATTTTAGAAAATAGGATTCTTGGAATCCAAGCAAACGTTTATTCGACGTTCTACTTCGTGCGTTGATAATATTTTCATAGGAAAAATTACAGAAGGTTTGTAGGTGAATTTAAATAGCAGATAAACTTTTCAAAATATTTAAATAAAAAATTAATGTTTAACTAAGTGATTAAAATAAGAATGTTATTACAATACTGTTAGTTTTAAATAACAAATTATGCTAATACAATATATGAATAGCGTATGCGTAGTGCTTATATGTACATATAAATAATAAATAAATTGAAATAATTGAAAAATACATAAATTATCAAAAATAAATAAATAGAAAATTATTAAAAAGGGAAATGGAAAAAATATATATCAAAAAATTAAAAACTATTAATATGAATCATTATAATATATTATAATAAGATTAATTAAAAAATAAAAAAAAAAGGAAAAAGGCTTAGAATTATTATCTATATATATATATAAAGGAGATTGAGCCACCCTTAACAAGCTAAATTGGCCAAAGAAATTCTACGACCCACGAACAATCTTGAGTGGTCACTTAGGACCATTAAAAAAAAAAAAGAAAAATACAAACATAAGGGAATTTGATCAAATTACAAGTAGTGTCACCCAATTACAACTTGATCAAATTTTCTCCTTATTTCCTTTTTGAAAAAAAAACAAAAGGTTAGTGGGAGCCTACGGTTAAGATAGGTTGTACAACCCTCCCCTAGTTACCCTGGCCATAGGCAGCCACCGAGGTTGCAACTCATCAGTATTTTTATGGTTGATCTGGCTACCCCCAATCTTGAGATGGTTGGATCCTTTTTTTTTTTTTTTTCAATTTTAGCCCTTTTTTTCTTTTCTTTTTTATTTTTATGTTTATTAATCACATTGTAATATATTATAATTATCCATATTAATAGTTCTAAATTTTTTTATATATTTTTTTCCATTTCCTTTTTTAACAATTTTCTAATTATTTTTATTTTTTGGCAATTTTATGTGTTTTTTCAATTTTTTCCTATCTATTTATTATTCATATGTATACGTAAGTGTTACGGACCTCCCGAAATGGATCATTCTTAGGAGGTTCCTAAAGCCCAAAGACAAAAGCCCAAGCCCACTAAAAGTTTATAGATGATGAAAAGCTCTAGACGGTTTCAGAGGAGTCCAAAATCTTGTATAGTAGTAGGTGGGGGTAGGTGAAGGTAGTAGTTGGGAATCAATTGTAACCATTAGATCGAATTGATCTTAACCATTAGATTGTAAAAGCTTTCTGTATATATAGGGGTATTCCCCTAAGATGTAACACACAAGTTATTTGAGTTAATACAGTATACTATCAGAGTTTCTCTCTCTACTTTCTCTCTCTAACATTGTGAGTGTGTTACAGGCTGACTTAGCCTTCCTTAAGGAGGTTAGGAACGCTAAGTACCGCACGGGGTCGAGCGACGGAATCCGCCCATGACAAGTGGTATCAAAGCCTGAAAAAGAAGCTGCTTGTAAAGAAAATGTCATCCGGAGGAGACAACAACACTTCAATGGTCGATGAGTTGGCTGACCATGATGATCGCCGTGTTACTAAGCAAAGGACTAGGTCCCAGGACTTGCTGAACTCCCTCCTTAATAGGATGGATAGAGCGGAGTTGAGCATTGCTGAAGCGAAGGAACAATTCGATGAATCACAAGGCAACCTTGAAGAGATGGAGGAAGAACTTCAAGGCAAGTTGCAAGGAGCATTGAATCAAGCCATTGATGAGCTGAAGCAGCGTGACAAGACGATTGAGGGGAAGAATGAAGTACTCCAAGCTCGATTCATTGCTTTGGAAACTAAGGAGGAAGATTATGAAGCCAAGATGGATGCTATAATGGCAGCCATGCGCCAGGAGATTGAAGAACTTAAGAACCAACTAGTAGCATGTCAGGCAATAATGGTAAGTGGAGTGACCATCCAGTCTGCTTATAGGATCGATGTCCCCAAGCCCGAACCTTTCAATGGGATACGATCCGCCCGAAAGGTAGACAACTTCCTTTGGGGAATAGAACAATATTTCAATGCTGTAAGAATCTTGGATGACCTCGAAAAGATACGTACTGCTGCTATGTATTTGAAAGATTCTGCTATGGTATGGTAGCGTAGGAGGGCAAACGAAATCAATACTTGGGCTAGCTTTGTACAAGAGATCAAGGGGCAGTTCTCTCCCCAAAATACTGCTAAAGAAGCGAAGGTGAAGTTGCGTCACCTAACTCATAAGGGTGACATCAAGCAATATGTGAAGGAATTCTCAGAACTAATATTGGAAATCCCAAACCTTAACCAGGATGACGCTCTAGTGATGTTTTTAGATGGCCTGGAACCTTGGGCAAAGTTAGAGCTAGATCGAAGGGGAATAGAAGACATCTTTAAGGCTATAGCAGTTGCTGAAGGCCTAACGGAGTTCAAAAAGACAGAACATAAGATCCCAATAGGAAAGTGGAAGGGGGGAGTTGAGAAGGAAAGGAATGGGAGTTCCTCAAGAGGGAAGCTTAAGATGGAAGAGAGGAATAATGATCGGGGAAGGACTCGTGAAGAAAAAGATGGGGAACGATGGAAGCCTCGAGAATTGAAGTGCTATTTTTGCAATGGCCCCCATTATGCTAGGGAATGCCCAAAGAAAGATCGGTTGGCAGCAATTATGGTAGATGAAAGCTCCAGTGAAGAGGATGAGGCCAAACTGGGTTCAGTACGACTACTTAGTGCTATGAAAATACAGGAGAAGCGAAAGGGGTTGATGTACACTGAGGTAATAGTTGCTGGCAAGAAGTTAAATGCCCTTATTGATACAGGAGCATCTCATCTGTTCATCTCCAATGTAGCAGCAAGTAAGATTGGAATAGAGGTGGAGAAAACCCAGACATGGCTCAAGACGGTAAACTCAAAGGAAGTCCTTATTACTGGAGTCGCCAGGGAGATAGAGCTTCATATGGGAGAGTGAAAAGGGAAAGAAACCATCGAAGTAGTACCTATGGATAACTTCGAATTTGTGATTGGGATGGAATTCTTAGATCGTATAGATGCACTTATTGTTCCTCGTGCAGACTGTATATGTATTCTCGAGACCAACTCTCAATGTGTGGTGCCCGTTACAAGGAAAGCTGGTCAAGCCACAAAATTCCTTTCCGCTATGCAACTAGCGAAGGGCTTAAAGAAGAATGAAGTTGCGTACCTAACTACATTAAAGGGGGAAGAAGAGACGGGGATCAAGAGGTAATTCCACATCGAGTGGGGGAGTTGCTAGAAGAATTCAAAGACATCATGCCTAAAGAGTTGCCAAAGAAGCTATCACAAAGAAAGGAAGTAGATCATGCGATTGAGCTAAAACCAGGTACAAAGGCCCTTGCTACTGTTCCTTATCGCATGCCCCCAAAAGAATTAGAAGAATTGAGGCGGCAATTGAAGGAGTTGTTGGAAGCTGGATTCATCCAACCGTCAAAAGTACCTTTTGGAGTTTCAGTTCTCTTTCGGAAGAAACACGATAGGCCCCTCCAGGTGTGTATTGACTATAGGGCCTTAGATAAGGTCACTAAGAAGAATAAGTACCATATTCCTTTGGTATCAGACTTATTCGATCGAAGGGGAGAGGCAAGATACTTTTCAAAATTGAAGCTACGACTAAGATATGGAGATGAGTCCAAAAACACTTGCGTTATAAGGTATGGTGCATTTAAGGTTCTTGTTATGCCATTGGGGCTCATAAACGCCCCAGCTACTTTTTGTAGTCTTATGAATAGGGTATTAGCACCATTCTTGGATCATTTTGTTGTGGTTTACTTTGATGACATCATGAATTATAGCAAGCCTATGGAAAAGCACCTAAAGCATCTTCATACAAATTGCTTAGCCTTAAGGGAAAACGAGTCATATGTAAAGTTGGAGAAATGTGCCTTTGTAAAGAAAGAAGTGACCCTTTTAAGGCATGTAGTAGGAAAGGGGAAGATCAAAATAGACGAGGAGAAGATACAAGCCATTCAAGAATGGAAAGAACTTACTAAGCCCCCCGAATTGAAGTCATTTCTTGGCTTAGTAAGTTATTACAAAAATTTCATATGTGGATACTCTTAAATGGCTACCTCCTTAACGGATTTACTCAAGAAAGATGTCTTATGGGTATGGAAGGAAGATCGACAGAAGGCATTTGATACCCTGAAGGAAGCAGTCATTAAAGAACAAGTTCTTACGCCCTCTAATTTTGGTGAAGTATCTGAAGTAGGCATAGATGATGGTGATTATGCCATTGGTGAGGTTTTGATGCAGAAAAACCATCCAATAGCCTTTGAGAACCAAACGTTGAACGATACAGAAAGGCGATACCCAGGAGATGAGAAGGAAAAGACAGCTGTAGTACATTGCCTTCAAGTTTGGAGGCACCTTGTAAGTACAAGTCAATGGGGTTGGTCTAAGTTATTGGATGTCATACAGCTCTTTTTCAATCTACAGAAGAACGAGTCTATCGGACAGAGTCCTTTCGAGATCGTCCTAGGAAGGCAACCCTTAACTCCTCATATAGTGGCAATAGGATATACGGGGTCTAGCCCTCCCGTCTATAAATTTGCAAGGGAATAGTGGGAAAATCACGACTTAGCTCGGACATACTTAGGCTGAGCTATCAAGAGAACGAAGAAGATGGCAGACAAGAAGGGGAGGTCGATGGAATATCAGGTAGGTGACCAAGTGCTTGTTAAGTTACATTTGATACAATGTACGAAGGGACAACTACATAAAGGTCTAGTGAGTCGTTGTGAGGGTCCATTCTCAATTGGGAAACAAGTGGGGCGAGTATCTTACAAGTTGGAACTTCCATCCAAACTGAAATTCCACCCGGTTTTACATGTGAGCATGCTAAAACTATTCCACAAAGATGAGGAAGGCCCTATAAGAACTATATCACAAAGGGCCCCAATAGGAGTACGGGAGTCATTTGATAAGGAAGTAGAAGGGATCATAGCTGATAGGCATGTGAAGAGACGTGGAAAAACTTCCAAACATGAGTATATGGTAAGATGGAAGGGAAGACCAAAGAGTGAGGCCAGTTGGGCACCAGCCGAAACACTGTGGCAATTTAAAAACAAGATTCAACAATTCAACGATGAAGGAGCGACGAAGGCGTTGCCGGATTGAGCGGGGGAGAATGTTACGGACCTCCCGAAATGGGCCATTCTTAGGAGGTTCCTAAAGCCCAAAGACGAAAGCCCAAGCCCACTAAAAGCTTATAGATGATGAAAAGCTCTAGAAGGTTCCAGAGGAAAACAGAATCTTGTATAGTAGTAGGTGAGGGTAGGTGAAGATAGGTGAAGATAGGTGAAGGTAGTAGTTGGGAATCAATTGTAACCATTAGATCGAATTGATCTTAACCATTAGATTGTAAAGGCTTTCTGTATATATAGGGGTATTCCCCTAAGATGTAACACACAAGTTATTTGAATGAATACAGTATACTATTAGAGTTTCTCTCTCTACTTTCTCTCTCTAACATTGTAAGTGTGTTACAGGCTGACTTAGCCTTCCTTAGGGAGGTCAGGAACATTAAGTGCCGCACGGGGTCGAGCGACGGAATCCGCCCGTGACATAAGCACCACTTATACGCTACACATGTGCCTTGTAAACACTATTCGTCATTTAGCAACCTCGTCAAATAAAACTAATTGCATTATAATGATGATTTCTCATTAACCTCCTATTGAAATATTAATTTTTCATTCAAATTTTTTGAAACATTAATTACCTATTTAAATTTACCTTCAAACATTGATTCCATTCATTGTAATTTATCCTATTTTTATATGTATTGTAGCAAAATGAGTAGATTTTATATATATTATCACTTTTATTGATATTTTGTACAATATCTTTATACATATTATAAGTATATATTAGAATTTTTATATATTTATTTATCAAGTTTACAAAACAAATGACATAGCATGTCAACATGTATATATTGAGTATGTTCCCATATAATGTAAGTTGCAATGTGGATGTAGGGAAATTAGAGATCTTTTTCTATAATTGGTACAAAAACCTTTGAAAAGAGAGGAAGGTATTAAAATTATAGTCATTTTTCAATTTTGTAAAATGAGAGTCAATATAAGTTTTATGCAGTTTTATGTTTCATCAATTCAATCTTAAATTTCTTTTATTGGGCATGATATATTATAAACATTTCTAAAAATTTGTTAATTGGGTTGTAAAGAATGTTTAGAATTACTAAAAAAATTAATGCTTTGGATACAATTAATAACCTTAAATCTTATATTTGTTTGACTTCATAAGTGTGAAATAAAATAGTTTTGCATATTTGTTCTTGCTTTTTAATTGGCAAAATCACTATTCCATATGTTGATAACAAACCTTGAACATAGGTCCCTTAAGCCCATACTAACTTGAGACGGCTTTCAGCTAACCTATTTAGGCCTATAGATAACATGATTAATGTTGTGATGGACCTATCCTAACCTATGCCTAACTTACATGAAGCTCTAATAAGTGAAAGACTAGGTATTACCTCAAAGCCGATCTACTTAGGATGGGGACATACAAAGGGCATTAAAGAATAAGACTCCTTAGCTTGATCAACAACATGACCCCTAAATTCTTGGTTCACAACTATTAACATAACTTCCACTTCTTGTACTTAGTGGATACTTCATCATAGGGACATGCTCCCTATGTTCCCTCTAACTCTCCACTATAAATAAAGGTACTACACCAACGGTAAAACATTTTCACACATTCTTTGACTCTTAAGCTCTCTAGCATTTTGCCTATTTATGCCCTTATTTTCTCTTCTCACACACTATTTAACCTAAGCATAGAGCTAGACAACACTATGGCGCTCCTTACTATATCTTGTTTTTGTAAACCTATACTTAGATACTTCAAGGCCCAATTCTACTCACTCTACCAACAAAATCTTAAAGACAATATTTAGCAACATTTGTAGGAACACAAACCTCCAGAAGTGACAAGAGATGAGTTTATGTATGGGTTTTGTACGTAAGAGGAAGAGAGAATAGGAGAAGTATCAAAGAAAGAGAAGAAGTAAAATAAACTAACCTGGAGCATGACCTTATATAACGTGTATGACACATTGATAGCTACAATCGTGTCACTACAATCATGTCACTTTTTGTAGATAAGACCTTATTTTCATGTTGGGCACGACACAAGCAAATACATGGTATTTTCTCTTTACCCATATCACTTTATGTGGTTTCGACGTAGATCCTTCATTGGGTTTGACATGAGTAGAGACAAGATTGTGTCTCTTTGTTCATGTAACTTTCTATGCGTAAAGGCACCAATCCTTTGCAAATTCAACACAGGAAGAGACACAAATCTCTTTGCCTATGTAACTTTATGTGGTTGGGGTGATTTTTCCTTGCAAATTCAACACGCCTACTAACATGGTCATGTTAGTTTAGTCGTGTCACTTTCTATACCTTTTTTATAAAGAAAAATTAAACAATGAACTCAAAACAAAAGAGATTCAAAATTAAAATCAAAGAAATTAAAATAACTTTAAACTTAGATTGCCTCCCAAGAACACTATGTTTAACGTCAATAGCTTAACAGGATACATTAACTTACTCAATCTTTTCTAGGAGAGAGGAGCTAAAACTCCTCCCTTGCATAACTTTCAATCTTTCCCCCTGCATATAATTTCAATCTCTAAACATTAACTTTAAATGTACCTTTGCTATGATGTGTGACTTCTACCGCTCTTTAAGGAAAGATCTTAGTAACCATGAAAAGTCCTAACCATCTGGATTTGAGCTTTCTAGGAAACAATTAAAGGTAGGAATTGTATAAGAGGACACAATCCCCTTCTTGAAAATGTTTGTCATGATACTTCTTAGTCCTTTCCTTATAAATGTGGGATTGCTTATACATGAGTTCACGTCATTTGTAGAGTTCATTCAATTAGAGGTTTGTAGTCTCAAAGTCCAATTTAGTAGTTTTAATAGCCCAAAAGGCTTTATGTACTATCTCCACAAGGGGATTGTAAGCTTTTTCACACACAAGTCCATATGGTGTAATTCCTATCAATGTTTTATAAACTATCCTATGGGCCTATAGAGCATCATCTAATTTATCAGACCAATTTTTTCGGTGATACTCTATAGTCTTTTTTAGAATTCTCTTTAAATCCCTATTGTCTACTTTAACTTACCCACTAGTTTGTGGATGTTAGGAGGTAGCTATCTTATGAGTTACACTGTAGCATTTAAGGACTTTCTCTAGCTTTGCATTACAAAAATACGTGCCCCTATCATTAATAATTGCTCTTGGAGCACCAAAACAAGAAAATAACTTTTTCAAGAATTTTGTAACTACCCCAGCATCATTGGTTAATAAGGCTTGAGCCTCAACCCATTTAAAAACACAGTTAATAGCTATTATCGATAGGATATATTTATTCTTGTTTAAGTTCAAGAATGGGCCTATAAAGTCTTTGCCATAACATTAAAAACTTCATACACTAAGATAGGATTTTGTGGCATTTCATCTTTACTAGATATATTTCCAATCTTCTAGCAATTCTCACAAAACTCTAAGAACTTTTAGGTGTCTTTAAAGAGTATGGGCCAATAGATTCCTACTTTTAGGACCTTATAAGTTGTACGATTATCACTATGGTGCCTTCCAATTGGTCTCAAATGGCAATGCCCAAGTATTTGCCAACCTTCAAGATGTAAGACACATCTTCTGATAAGATGATTTGCATACATTCTAAAAAGATGAGGATCTTCCCAAAAGTAGTATTTTACGTTAGAGAAGAATTTCTTCTTTTACTAGTGTAAAAGCCCCTTGGAAAGGAAATTAACTACAAGATAATTAGCAAAGTTGAGAAACCAAGGAGTTTCCAAATCTTGTACCTGATTAATGACATACAAACACTCTTTGGAAAACTCATCGTTGAATAGCAAGCTCTTCCAATTTCTCCAAATTAGGATTCTCCAGTTTGGACAAGTGGTTAGTAGCTTAGTTTTCAATAAGGGTATAATCGAATCGAGTCAAATCGAGTAGTATTGAGCTCGAGCTTTAGCTTAACTCGAAAATATATACGATAAGTTCGAGCTCGACTCGAGTAGCTTGATTAAGTTAAAACATTTTATAATTTTTTCCTAACTAATATCATATTTGTTTATATTTAAATATATTCAAAATTATACCAAGCTCAATTAAGCTCGTGAACCTAGTGAGCTTAATATTTTAAAGCTTGAGCTTAGCTCGATTTACTAATCTAGTAGGTCAAGCTCAAAATCAAGCCGAACTTGACCTCGAGCTCAAGCTCAACTCGACTATCATCAAATCGAATTCGAATAAAATTCAAATTGAGCTCGACTAGTTTGTGAACCAACTTGATTTATTTACACCCCTAGTTCTTAACATCCTTCTTGTCCTAAATCTCTACATCAAACTCTTGAAGGAGTATAATCCACCTAATTAGGCGTAGCTTAGCATCTGTTTTGGTTTGTAAGTACTTAAAAGTAGAATGGTCAGTTTACACTATTACTTTGGAAAGAATCAAATAGGAACTAAATTTATCAAAAGTAAAAACAATAGCCAGCAGCTCTTTTTCAATCATAGCATGATTCTCCTTGGCATCTGTAAGAGTGTTGCTAGTGTAATAAATTAGCTTAAAATGTTTATCCTTCCTTTGCCCTAAAATAACTCCCACTACAAAATTACTTACGTTGTACATCAACTCAAATGGCAAACTCTAGTAGAGAGCCACTGTTATGGGAGCATCGATGAGCTTATCCTTGAAGGTATTGAATGCCTCCATACACTCTTGGAAAAATTCAAAATGCATGTCTCTCTTAAGCAATCGGGTCAAAGGTTAGGCAATCTTAGAGAAATCTTTGATAAATCACTTGTAAAAACCATCAAGTACCAAAAAATTCCAAATTACTTTAACTAAAGTTGGGGGTAGCAACTTCACAATTGAGTTAATCTTAGCATTATGTACTTCAATGCCCCTTCTAGAAATCTTATGCCTCAATACTATGCCTTATTGTATCATGAAGTGGCTTTGTTCCCAGTTAAGAACAAGTTTGTTCTCCTTACACTTAATCGAGACTTTCTCTAAATTATTTAGATAATGCTCAAATGAATCCCTAAAAACTAAGAAGTCATTTATGAAGACTTCCATTGTATCCTCTACAAAGTCTTCAAATATAGCCATCGTGCATCTCTGGAAAGCAGCAAGTGCATTACAAAAGTCGAATGGCATTCACCTATTAGCAAATGTGAAATAGGGGCAAGTGAAGGTGGTCTTCTCTTAGTCTTCTAATGCTATCAGTATTTGGAAATAACTAGAAAACCCATCCAAGAAATAGTAATACATGTGTCTTACCAATCATTCCAACATTTGGTCTACAAAAGGGAGGGGGAAATGATCATTGGATGTAGCATCATTTTAATATCCTATAATCGATGCATACATGCCACCATGTCACTATTCTCATTGGAATCAATTCTTTCTTTTCACTAGGCACGATGGTCATACCATTTTTCTTAGGACCATTTGCATCGGGCTTACCTAAAAGCCATTTGGTATGGGATAGATCACCTCTGCATCCCAAGCTTAATCATCTTTGCTTTCACTACCTCCTTCATGTTCATGTTGAGCCATTGTTAAGGTCGCACCATTAGCTTGTAATTTTCCTCCAATAGGATCTTATGGGTTTAAAATGAAGGACTTATCCCTATAATATCTGAGACCGTCTAAGCCAAAGCTCTCTTATACCTTCTCAAAACCTTTAACAATTTTTCCTTTTGATATTTCTCTAAGTGAGAAGCAATAATCACCAACGGCTTATAATCCTTCTCTAAGAAGGCATACTTTAAATAACTAGGCAGTTGCTTCAATTCAAGTGTCAACGAGTCTTCAATGGAAGGCTTTAACCATGACTCTTTTGCCCTTTGAATTGGTTAAAACTCTAAACTTTCTACAATGAGTTTATTTACATTCAGTTGAGTGACAATTTACTACATTTAGAGTTGTTCGACACTTCACCAGTATATAAGAAATACTCCAAAGAATCCTTTGTCAATATCTCCTACACACAACCAAAAAAAACTTCATCAGGGGCATCTAATTGTTCACAAGTATCATCTAAATCAGTGGACTTATTCATTACTTTACACACCTTAAAAATTATTTCTTCATCACTTACCCTCAAAATCAATTTTCTATCACTAAGATCAATTATAGCCCTAATAGCGGCCAATAAGGGCCTTCCTAAGATGAAGGGTACCTTAAGGTCTTCATCCATATCCAGAATAACAGATTCTATTGGAAAATAAACTTATCTACTTATACCAAAACATCATTAATAATTCTCCTAGGACATGTGATTGGCCTATCAACTAATTGAAGACTCATACACATAAATTTAGGCTTGCCTAACCCTAGCTTTTTAAACGATTTGTAAGGCATCAAATTGATGCTAATTCCTAAATCTACCAATAATTTATCAACTAGAAAAATTTCAAAGACACAAGGTATGGTAAAACTCCCTAAGTCCTTAAGCTTCTTTAGCAGCTTCTTTTGAAGCAAAGCAGAGCATTCCTCATTCAAAGCAATTGTTGAAGTCTCTTCTAATTTCCTCTTGTTTGATAACAAGTCCTTCAAGAACTTGACGTAATCAGGCATGTGCGAAAGAGCACTAATAGGGCTTATATCGCATTAATTAAGCAAGTGTACCTATTCAAGTCATAGTATAGATAAAATGAATTATGAGTTTAAGTATCAATCCCACGAGAAATCATACATGGGAGTGTATCTAATTATTTTTAGCAGTTATACTTTAGGACTATTCAATTACTTAACTTAAATGATAAAAGATTTAATAGAGTAAATTAAGAATAGAAATTAAAGATTGCAGCAATAACATAAAATAAATAATTAAATATAAAAATAAGAAAACTAAATAAAACAACTAACTAAGAATAAAAACTACATAGCAATTAAATTAATAAAAAGATGACATATTCCTTAGTAAACCTTTAGTGTTGTTGATGCAAATTGGGGGAGTAGGTGTTGTGGGTGTGGCATGAGCCACTTAGTTAGATATGACGCACCAACTAGATCTTACATGGCCTACAGCTCGCTAGATGTAACTTACCGATAAGTTATAGGGTTGCTCACCACAATCCTTACTAAAGGGATTGATAAGAGTTGATAGAGAAGAGCTTTTCAAGAGAAAAGGCTCGAAGGTTCGTCATTAATACGCCAAAATCTATCTAAAACCCTATAAATATGTTCCATTTATATACGGTAGTGGTAACCTTGTAAGTAAAATAAGTAAAAGGATGCCCTAGTGGTATTCTTGTAAATACAAAATAAACATGAGGGTAATTTAGGAAAAATACAAGAAATATAAAGTCTAAATAATGTAGGAAAAAATAAGTAATCAAATAAAATATCTGAGTGGGGGGTAGATGAGCTAGGCTCTAGCATTTGGTTGGGTCGATATCCTGAAGACTATCGATTGTTTACTATCTAATCCTAAGTGATTTATTCATTCTCAATTATTATATTGGACCGTAGAGATTCTTATTATGAAGTAACCAGACTCACATCTCTAGCTAATTCATAATCCTAAAACCCTTTTTACCCCAATTGCTTCTAAATAAAGTGTTGCGGGATCGCATTACACTCTTGAATCCTATTATTAGGTTGTCTTAATCTAGAAAAACTAACTACTAAATGTTTTAATTAGCCAATTTTGCTTAATTGTGTTAGTCAGTCATACGGCATACTCACGAAATCTCTACAATAAACTCTAGCAATAATTCAATTACTAATATATTAAATTAAAGTAGATAACATAATTAGATCACAATATGAAAAATCATAGACTGAATTTCATTAATACAAATCACCTTAAAACATAAGGTTTAACAATAATTTACTAAGTAATTAAAATAAAAACATGACAATAATAGAAAAGAAGAGAAAAGAGGAGTCCCTTTTGTAATTCTACATCCTACTGACTTGTGCTCAAGGGACTTTTTCTATAACCCTAGGCCTAAGCGTTTATTTATAAGAAGTAGACGTAGAATTACAAAGAAAACCTAACAAAAATAGAAAATTATAAATCATTGCAAGCCCACAGTTGAGGTACACGGTCATAAAGCTTGGGCATGTACTTACCTTTTGTTCGAAATCTCAAAACTTTAATGGAATTCAATGATGAGGGGATCATAGGTGGGGACTACAATCATAGTTTTTTACCGTGGCTTTTACTAGACTTATTTTCTCACTCAAAATTCATCAACTTCACTCCTTGATCAATGCTTCTATCCAAATTAACTCCAAAAATTGATAAAAACCTTCAAAACTCAAAATGCTCCTAAAGTCCTTAAAGATGAGATTTAAACTAATTAGGCTCAAAATATCATAAAATTAAATAAATTAACATCTAAAGTAACACGAAATAACTATAGAAAATGTATGTTAAATTCATGCTATCAAATGCCTCAACACTCAAGCTTTTACTTACTTTCAAGCAAAATAATAAAAATCAAAGAATATCTAAAGGATAAGATAATTATAACTAATCTTAGAAAAGTGCACCCTCAAATTTGAATAACTTAGCAAAAATCTTTTTGAATCTCCCTTTTTCTTTAACTTTACAATGCTTTTAGAACACTTGGATAATAACACTTAAGCACTAGTGAATTTCAATGATCAATCTAAAGAATTCAGAGTTAGCTACGTGACTTAAACAAAAACTAAACTAAAGATTAAAACAAATATAAATCAATTAAGAAAAAAGTTATAGAGATTTCCTCCCTCTAACTCATGAGGAGGGGAATCTTTCCTAATTATTTTTAACCAAAAAACTAACCTTGGATACATATTACATCAATTCATCCTCTGATTATTCATCTATTTTCTTCATTTTTCATCAGGAGGCATTTTAAACTCATATCAATTTTCTTTATTGAAGTTTAATTAGTATTTGGAAAGCACATCGCTCTTTTAAGAGACTAAAGTCGATCCTTACTAAACTTAAACTTGCATGTTTAATTACTTTAGCAGTTGTCAACAAGAAGGTATCTTGCTCTTCTGAAGGATCGAAAGCCATCCTTAACAACTTTAATTAAATTCACTTTTGCCATTGGCAATAGGAAATAATCTTGCTCTTCTAAGGGACCAAGATTAATCCTTATCAATTCTTAGCAATTATTTTAATTCACTTATTCAATTAGTATCTCTAATTACTTTGATTTTTCAAGTGACTTTTAAATGACAAATCTCCTTTGCTTATTCAATCGAAAAAATTCTTTTGAAAAAGAGGATAGATAACTATCCTCTTATCCTCTAGAATGAAGCTTACAAGTTAAAATAATTAGTCATTAACCCATTTATATCTATATTAATCCTAAGTCTAAATCTAAGCTTAAGTAATAAGGAACTCTAAATCAATAAAAATTTAATTACTTAAATTCAACAAAGTGTTCTAAATTCATCAAGAGCTTGGACAAATTATAAAAAGATTTTATACTTGCTTAATGTATATAGGAGATGCAAATTTCTAAGATTGAAAAAAAATTGTCAAAGGCTTAAGTGAGTAAATATTAACATATATAATCTATCCTTCCCCCTACACAGAAGTTATACATTGTCTTAATGTACATAATATAATGCAAATCAAAATTCAAGTGGGAAAAAAGTAACAATGAAAACAAAAAAGGAAAAAGAACTGAGACTTCTTCCATTTTAGCATTAATTCTTGTGAAAAACTAAAGTCTAAAATCTGAATTCCATTGAACTATTAAGCACATGGTTTTCTTTGTATCAAGATGAACTAAGTTAAAGAAATACAAAAAGAAAAAGTTAAACTAAATGTGACATCTAATATTAGGGTAAAGCCCTATCCTTGTATGATTAGGGACAACAGTCAATTTAGGGCATTCGGGAAAGTAATCCGATGAGGTTAGAAACTTACACGAACATGATAACCCTAATCAAGGAATCCCTATAGACTTAGAAGTAAAAAATATAATAAAATATCAAAAATATAATCAAAATAGTAAAGATTTACTTTATGTAAGCCCTGAAAGTTAAATTTAGAGCCACCGTACCTAAATTTAGGGCCTTCACAAAGAACCTATGAGATTGAGCCCAAACTTTATAAATGGGTTAAAAAAGTTAATTGAAATAACCCAGTGAAGTTATATGTTAAAATAATAACCTAAAACCCGAATTTTAGTATTAGAAGTAAAATTATTCGATATAACGTAAAACTCATTGAAACCTTTAAAACTGAGCCTAAAACACAATGATGACTTAGAGATAAGTTAGTTAAGTTATAAAAAGGAATAATATAGCATAATATACTATATAAATATATATGTATTTTTATTAATATACCTGGTATATATGATAAATATATTTGTATATTAACCTGAAATTTTATAATTATACATAATAAGTGATAAATTCACAAAATTAAATAGGAAATATGTCTTAAAAATAAAAGGCATGTTAGAAACATGATTACATGTATATAATTAATTATTACATGTATGATATATAAAGGATATATAACTGTATATTAACACAAATCATTAAATATTAATATATTAGATATAAATTATCAAAATACATAAAAAAATGACCCTTAAACTCATTTGAAACTTAGAGAAATCACCTAAGAAAAAATATGGAATCCCAACAACAACTTAGATGGATGAGTTAAAAGCTAAATTCATTAAGGGATGTCACATCCTACTATTTTCTTTCTAATGAAAATAATTGAATAACTTACTTAGTTATTATGAAAAAATTCTTACCAACCTCAACTAGTATATATAAGACTTCAAGACCCTCATTTACACACTTTAGAAACATGGAATACTTAGAGAAAAATGAAAGGAAATTAGAAGAAAATAAGAAAAAATTTAGAAAATTAGGAGAGAAAGCTGCAATTGTAGCTTTCCCAACCCAAACCACCACCTGACAGCAAACCCCTCTGCCCTCCACTAGTACACCCATTGCCCAGCTCCCTTGACATACCTCCATCGTCGTATAGTGGCCGGAGCTCCAACGAACACTAGGTTCGAAATCTGCCCTATTTTTCATGAAATTCTTAAAAATATCAAAACCTTTCCAAAAAATTATAAAAATATAAATTCCTAGGTTATTTTATATGTACTTTCATGCTATAATTTTATTTTTGCAAAATTATGAATATTTTATATACTTACTTAACAAACTTACTATTCATTCGAATTTTCAAATTTAAAATAAATATACTGTCGAGCTTGATTTTTTAGTTTCTTTTAAATTAAAAATTAATTTATCATTTCTTGTTTAATAATAAACCCTAACTCATTTAATATTAATCATCGATTAAAGAAACTGAGAAATTTTTGTTTTTTTATTAAAAATAATTTTTGGAGTCAGGAAAAGGAAAGAAACCGTAATCAATTGGGTGAATTGATTACGACTTGGCTACCGGTCTTTGATTTCAATTTTAATGAGGAACCAGAAGATTCCGAATTCGGGGGCTAACCTATTAAACCCTTAACGGGTACCACTATTTATTTACCAAAATTAGGATTATTTTTCTAATTATAATATTTAAAATAAATAAATAAATAAAATCAAAAGAAAAAAAAAGAATCTAAGTTTCTACATATTTTATCGTCGCCCCGGAGGTGCCTACGTACCCGCTAATCGGGATCAGATGATCGTAGTTCTTTCAAAAAAATTTTTAATGTGTTGATTGATTTTAATTTTGAAAACCGACCAAGTTTACATTATTATCAATTTAGTTTTTCAAAGAAAACTTTAAAAGAGCCCTAATTTACTAAGTCTTTTATTTTGTTTTATAAAAACTCTCTAAAGGTTTATTTTTTTAACGGGGTTTTCTATTTTATTTATTTATAAAATAAATTTTTCTAAGTGAGAAAATCCTAAAATCATAATGTTAAAAATATACCTAAGCATATAAATACATCATGTCATAAACTTAACTAAATAACTAATGGAATTATAATGATAAATAAAGAGACAAATAAACAAATAAAATAAAATAATCAAAACCAAACCTGACTTGGGCTGTTCGGTGAAGTGTTGGTGTTGGTTCATCGAGCGTGGAGACGTAACGGTCAGTGCTGAATCGTATGCTGTGATGTTATTGTATAGAATGTACTGCTGTTCGCCCGGCGTTACTATCCATCTAGTGTCGCTGTTCTGTTCGCTGATGTTCGCTGTGCAGCTGTTCTGTTCACTGATGTCCGCTGTGCTGCTATTCTATTCGCTACTGTCCGTTGTACTGCTGTTTTCACTGCTATCTACTATGCTACTGTCTTTGCTGCCGTCCGCTGTGCTACTGTTTTTTTCGCTGCTATCCGCTGTGCTACTGTTTTCGCTACCGTCTACTGTGCTGCTGTCTTCGCTGCCATCCGCTGCGCTACTGTCTTCGCTGCCATCCGCTGCGCTACTGTTTTCACTGCCGTTCTGTTCGGTGAGGATAGAGCTGCGCTGATCGTGCGTCGTAGCTGTTGGGCGTATGTGAATTTGTATTGCTGTTCTTCTTTTTCCGACTGCTGGAGTTGGCGTTGATCGGTGCTGATCAATGGAATGCAGTGATCAGCCTTGCTGCTGTCCAAAGTGCGATCAGGGCGTGGACTTGTTGGCTGAGTTGTGCAGCAATTTTGAAATTAGGCTCCTGTTTTTTCTGTTGTTTTTCTAACTACATGTGTGTTTATATAGTCTAAACCATATCATATCTAATTATATCTGATTCGGTAATTAAACTAGATTCAAACAAATTTAAATCTGATTTAACTAAATTCATATGATTTAATAGATATGACCCGATTTTCAATCTTGCTTCTGCAAAAATAGAAAAATAAAAACATAGGTACTTATTGAGACTCGAACCCATGACCTCCAATTAAATCCAATCTAAACATTTCGATACTTATCCGTTAGACCATTGGCCTGTGTCTTGATATTCAATTCAATTAAATTAAATTTAAACTATCCGATTTCCTAAAATAAAATTTTTTTAACTAAACTAAAACTAAAAACTATTTGTTCTAAAAAAAGTTACTTCCTAAAAATATATAAAAAATCTTTCTTAATTAAAAATTTTTCTTTTCTTATTTTTTTAGTATTTTCATCATTTGTCAAAATTTTTATTATTTTTATTTTTTATTAATTTTTTTTGTTATTTTTGTTTTTGAATTAGGACCCTTTTTGTAGAAATAAAAACTAGGACTATAGAGGGGCAAAAATTAGGTGTCTACAGCTGCCCCTCTTTGTGGTAAAGTTTAAGTAAAACTTTGCCACAAAAACAAAAGAGACACCGTTTTTGCCTCAGGACGACTCTATCTTAAGGAACGTTAAGATACTTGACAAGGGTTAGAATAGCAAAGGGTGGCGCCTTTGTGAGTTAGCAAAAATCCCTAAAAAGAATAACAAGAACTTAGTCGTGCCCTGATGAGCTAACTAACCAAGGCGGTCAAAGCACCCTTTGAGTTGGCTAAGAACTAAAAACAAGAAAAACTTGGTAGTGCCCTGATGAGCTGACTAACTAAGGCGGTCAAAGTGCCCTTTGAGCTAGCTAAGACCTAAAAATGTGAAGAAACTTAGTCGTGCCCTAATGAGCTGACTAACCAAGGCGGTCAAAGCGCCCTTTGAGCTGACTAAGACCTAAAACATGAAGAAACTTGGTTGTATGCTGATGAGCTGGCTAACCAAGGTGGTCAAAGCGCCCTTTAAGTTGGCTAAGACCTAAAAATAAGGAAAACTTGGTCGTACCCTAATGAGCTGACTAACCAAGGCGGTCAAAGTGCCCTTTGAACTGGCTAAGACCTGAAGAATGAAGGAAAACTTGGTCGTGCCCTAATGAGCTGACTAACCAAGGCGGTTAAAGCGCCCTTTAAGCTGGTTAAGACCTAAAAATGAGGAAAACTTGATCGTGCCCTGATGAGCTGACTAACCAAGGCGGTCAAAGTACCCTTTGAGCTGGCTAAGACCTAAAATAAGGAAAACTTGGTAGTGCCCTGATGAGCTGACTAACCAAGGCGGTAAAAGTGCCCTTTGAGCTAGCTAAGACCTGAAGAATGAAGGAAAATTTGGTCGTACCCTTAATGAGCTGACTAACCAAGGTGGTTAAAGTGCCCTTTGAGCTGGCTAAGACCAAAAAATGAAGAAAACTTGGTCGTACCCTAATGAGCTGACTAACCAAGGCGGTCAAAGCGCCTTTTGAGCTAGCAAAGACCTAAAGAATGAAGGAAAACTTGGTCGTGCCCTAATGAGCTGACTAACCAATGCGGTTAAAGCGCCCTTTGAGCTGGCTAAGACCTAAAGATAACGAAACTTGGTCGTGCCCTAATGAGCTGACTAACCAAGGCGGCTAAAGCACCCTTTGAGCTGGCTAAGACCTAAAGATAAGGAAACTTGATTGTGCCCTAATAAGCTAACTGACCAAGGCGGTCAAAGCGCCCTTTGAACTGGCTAAGACTTAAAGAATGAAGAAACTTGGTCGTGCCCTAATGAGCTGACTAACCAAGACGGTCAAAGCGTCCTTTGAGCTGGCTAAGACCTAAAGAATGAAGGAAACTTAGTAGTGCCCTGATGAGCTGACCAACTAAGGTGGTCAAAGTGCCCTTTGAGCTGGCTATGACCTAAAAACAAGGAAACTTGGTCGTGCCCTAATGAGCTGACTAACCAAAACAGTCAAAGCGCCCTTTGAACTAACTATGACTTAAAAATGAAGGAAACTTGGTTGTGCCCTGATGAGCTGACTAACCAAGGCGGTCAAAGCACCCTTTGAGCCGACTAAGACCTAAAAATATGAAGGAAAACTTGGTCATGCCCTAATGAGCTAACTAACCAAGGTGGTCAAAGCGCCCTCTGAGCTGGCTAAGACCTAAAAATGAGGAAAACTTGGTAGTGCCCTGATGAGCTGACTAACCAAGGCGGTCAAAGCGCCTTTTGAGCTGGCTAAGACCTAAAAATGAAGGAAACTTGGTCGTACCCTAATGAGCTGACTAACCAAGGCAGTCAAAGCGCCCTTTGAGCTGGCTAAGATCTAAAGAATGACCTGAAGGCAAGGAAAACTTGAATTGGGATAGTGCTCCATGAGCTTGTTAAATCCCTAAAAGATTATAAGTTAGGTAACATTTTGTGAGTTGGGCGACTATGAAACTCTGTATTGGGACTATACTCACGAGCTGGCTAGCTCCTTAAGAGATTATAAATTGGGACTGTGTTTTGGGAGCCAGCCGGAAGCTTAATAAATTTTAGATTGGGATTGCGCTCTATGAGCTAGCTAGATCCCTAAATGAGAATATGAATTTGGATAGCACTCCATAAGCTGACTGAAGCGCTAAAGAAGATATGAATAGGAATAGTGCTCTATGAGCTGACTATATCCTTGAGAAAACGGATAAAGGGTAAGCACCCTTCAGACTCACTTAAATTTTATTGACAATTGAAAGTAAAACTAAGGAACATAGCCAACTTGAAAAACTCTTGATTTGAGAAATTTACAAACGAGGAATTTGGTGAAAACTGTTTATAACATGAATTGAAAATTTGGCTACTATGGATGAAATGAACTGGAAAATGAATGGAAAAACTTGTAACAAGCCTCCACTTTCTCTCTCTCCTTTTCATGTCTTTTCATTTTCTTTTTTCCTTCTTTTTCCTTGAAAGTTTGCTAACGGATACAAATTCCTATTTAAAAGGTAAACGCTACAATCATATAGGGTATCTCATATCTACCCTAGTTTGTAACCTAAACAATGAGCTTCTTGGATAGGCCTTAAACATTCATTTCGTAAGGAAAAGGTAACTCACGATTAGTCTAGTCGAAGAGGACTTCTTTACGCACTCTCGGTCTAGATTTCACTCTTGATTACTATTCCAGAAATTATAATTCAGTTTGTAAGTAATACGCTTTGATCAATTTGTTAGGTCTTTTTGGGTTCAGTATTGTAAATTAGGCTTTTGCTCAAATGGTTTCAAAAGAAGTTAATTGAGAGGGCCCATTTTGAAAGAAGTGCTTTCGTCCAACCTGAGGGGTACAAGTCAAGAACCCTTAGGAATGAACTAGATGTGTGCTTGCCCCAGTTTCAAAAATAATTTTTATCTTAGATAAATTATCTTTCAAAATTGGAAGAGCTTTGAGTAGGGAGGTATTGTGGGTAGGGAGGTCTTGTGTTTAAGAATTGAGTGGATAGAAAGGGTTTATGTTCGTGATTTAGAGTGTGATTTTGAATTGAATATGGAGTTTTTTGGTTTGTGGTTGAGAACGTGATTCCGAATGAATATTAGGTTGTGTTTTTTGTTAGGAATGCGATTTAAGACCTTTTGAGCAACTTAAGCCTTCTTTGATTGGGGATTTTCTCAAGCCCAATATTTGGGTATTTCTTCATTTTCCTTTTTCCTAGTTTTTTTCTTTTTCCTTTTCTTTTACTTTTTTTTTCCTTTATTTTTCTTTTTTCTTTTTTTTTTTATTTCGTTTCATTTCTTTTTTTTTTTTTTCTCTCCCCAAAAATAACTATCTCTTTTGTCAAGTTTTTGTCTCTAGATGAATCAAGACCCTAAATCCATAAGTATAGGTTTAGAGTACATTAGCTTAGGTAAGGTATGTGTGGCATTTGGGGTATTTGGAAAAATATTAGCTCTTTTTCAAAGGGAACAATTTATCGAAAATAAAAATTATCCTTGAATTGTTATTACTGGGGTAAGCACAAATCAGTTTTATCCATCTCTCCTAATCAATGACCCTAATCTCTAAATTGCCCTACTGTGGGGTGGTTCTTGACAGGGTTTACATTTGAAATGACTCCAGATCAGTCCAATGGGGTTATCAAAGGATAATTGTGTTTGGAATTTGAAAATAAATACCTAACTTCATTTCGGTCTGCGTATCAAATTCAAAATGAACCTCCTTTAAGGAATGAGTCCAAAATATCCTCACCATGATGTCTCTTAACTCTCAAAGTGTTTAAGGGTTAGTGTATAAGATATAGCTTGCCTCTTTTCATTCAAAACTTTTTAAAAGTGAGTTACCAATTCCTTACATAAGGATTGATTGACCTTAAGGTAATGATGGACCTTACTCCCCAATTCCTTGGAACATGCCCCGATTGTGAAATTTCAAAGACTAAATGCCCCATGCCTCAGACTTATAGGTCTTAACGCCCTTAAGCTTCCATATGTGACTTTGGGCTAGGTTCTTTAGAGTTCGAATGGGCTGGAATTGACAACTTTTGAAGTAGAAGGGACTAATGAATTGCCCTTTTTGTTTGTACCGAGGATTAAGCTTAGGATAGTGTTTAATAGCTTTGTGTTTTGGTTCGGTTCATGGTTGGACTTAATGGCTCAAGCCTTGAGTTTGTTCAACTATCTTGATGGGCTAGGGCTTGGGTTTGGTTGGTTATTTTCTCGGGCCAAGTGGGTCTGTTTAGGTTAGCTGCCTTAATGGGCCAAGTAATTGTATTTGTCCCAAACCCTATAAGGATTTGCAACCGTTAGCAAATTTATTTCTTTTTCTTTTCTTTCCTTTCCTTTTTTTTTTCTTTCTTTCTTTGTTTTTTTTTTAAAGAGAAAGAGGAAAAGTTAGGGATTTTGTGTTACAAAGACCAAGTGATGGAATTGTAAATGGATGATTACAGAGGATTGCTTTCATAAAATTTTATATACAAGCCTATACAACTTATCGTTACTAAGGGTCTATTTACAAGTGAGGAATTCTAAAGAACAAAAGACTAAACAAAGAAAATATCTAAATCTTATTTATTCCAAATGAAGAATGCTATTTGCAAAATATTGAATTTAGCTAAAAGAATGAATATTTCTGGTTAGTAGAATACTAGGCATAATGGTAACTACCTATTATTTTACAAGTTTGATTCTTTTCGTTTGGCTTCCTTTTTTATTTTTCTAGTTATTTTTATTTATTTACTCCACAAAGATTGGGCTCAATTGATGTGGGCCCAAAGTGATAGATTCAAGGCCTAATGGATGTACTAAAGCCCTTACTATAGTAATATTTATAGGGCTCTTCTATAGGGGCAAGATGAGCCCAATGTTGTTCCTAATGAATTTTTACTTATTTGGGCTAAAAAGTTAGATTCATATCTAGAGTATCTTTTAAAGCCAATGAGGTAGGTAGATATAGATCTTGTTTGGAACCCCCTTGACTCGATCTAGCCATAGTTATGTAAAAAAAAAAAAATCAAAATTACAATCATCACTTATTCTAAACTTTACATAGAATTATTATAAATTATTTTTGGAGAAATATTACAACTGCAACTTCACAACTGCCCTTATCCGTTTAGGTTCGCCACATCATAGGTTCTTGTGATATTTAAAAAAAAAAAAATGTTTTCATATGATGCAACGAGTGGGTCTAAAGGTCCTCAAGTTCTGCAACCATCGCGTTTTATCAAAGTAATGTTTTTGTGGTCGCATTTGAACTTGAGTTGGGTAGTTTGATTGGCCCCGAAAGGTGGTTACCCCATAACATCCGAAACTTACACAATAGCCCATCTCCTAAGGTCCTAAGACAGCCTGGTTTTGACTGTATCTACCATACATTTATGATGTAGAAAAACAAAATAATAGTAAACCCCTCAAAATTAGCCCCTTAAATAAACTGCAACAAAAAAAAAAAAGTTAGTAATAAATAAATAAATAAAATAAACAAATAAATAACATACCTAAGCTCTTTTTTATTATTTTTATTATTTCATCTTTTTTTAAAAAAAATAATTCTATTTTTGGCAACTTTTAGTGGCTAGCCCTCTAACGGTCCCCAGTGGAGTCGCTAAACTGTTGAGCCTGATTTTTTAGTTTCTTTTTAATTAAAAATTAATTTCTCATTTCTCGATTAATACTAAACCCTAACCCATTTAATATTAATCCTTGACTAAAGAAACTGAGAAATTTTTTTTTTTTTTTTTATTAAAAATAATTTTTGGAGTCGCCACCCAACCGGAGTCGGGAAAAAAAAAAGAAACCGTAACCAATTGGGTGGATTGATTATGATTTGGCTACCGGTCTTTGATTTTAATTTTAATGAAGAACCAGAGGGTTCCGAATTCGACGGCTAACCTATTAAACCCTTAACGGGTACCATTATTTATTTACTAAAATTAGGATTATTTTTCTAATTATAATATTTAAAATAAATAAATAAATAAAATCAAAAGAAAAAAAAAAGAACCTAAGTTTCTACATATTTTATCGTCGCCCCAAAGGTACCTATGTACCCGCTAGCTGGGATCAGACAATCGTAGTTCTTTCAAAAAAATCTTTAATGTATTGATTGATTTTACTTTTGAAAACCGACCGAGTTTATGTTATTATCAATTTAGTTTTTCAAAGAAAACTTTAAAAGAGCCCTAATTCACTAAGCCTTTTATTTTATTATATAAAAACTCTCTAAAAGTCTATTTTTTTAATGGGGTTTTCTATTTTATTTATTTACAAAATAAATTTTTCTAAGTGAGAAAATCCTAAAGTCATAATGTTAAAAATATACCTAAGCATATAAATACATCATGTCATAAACTTAACTAAATAACTAATGAAATTAGAACGATAAATAAAGAGACAAATAAATAAATAAAATAAAATAATCAAAACCAAACCTGACTTGGGTTGTTTGATAAAGTGTTGGTGTTGGTTCGTCGAGCGTGGAGACGTGACGATCGGTGCTGAATCGTATGCTGTGATGCTGTTGTACAGAACGTACTGCTGTTTGCCTGGCGTTGCTGTCCGCTTGGTGTTACTGTTGGTATTGCTGTTCTGTTCACTGATGTCCGCTGTGCTGCTGTTCTGTTCGCTGATGTTCGTTGTGTTGCTGTTTTGTTCGCTGCTGTCCACTATGCTGTTGTTTTCGTTGCCATCTGCTATGCTACTGTCTTCGCTGCATTGCTATTTTCACTACTGTTTTGTTCGGTGAGGATGGAGCTGCGCTGATCGTGTGTCATGGCTGCTGGGCGTACGCGAATTTGTATTGCTGTTCTTCTTTTTCCAACTGCTAGAGTTGGCGTTGATCGGTGCCGATCGATGGAATGCAATGATCCGCCTTGCTGCTGTCCAAAGTGCAGTCAGGGCGTGGACTTGTTAGCTAAGTCATGCAGCAGTTTTGAAATTAGGTTCCTGTTTTTTCTGTCGTTTTTCTGACTGCGTATGTGTTTATATAGTCTAAACCATATCATATCTAATTATATTCGATTCAGTAATTAAACTAGATTCAAACGAATTCAAATCTAATTTAACTAAATTCATATGATTTAAATAGATATGACCCGATTTTCAATCTCGCTTCTGCAAAGATAGAAAAATAAAGACATAGGTACCTGTTGAGACTCGAACCCATGACTTCCAATTAAATCTAACCTAAACATTCCGATACTTATCCCTTAGACCATTGGCCTATGTCTTGGCATTCAGTTCAATTAAATTATATTTAAACTATCCAATTCCCTAAAATAAAATTTTTTTAACTAAACTAAAATTAAAAACTATTTGTTCTAAAAAAAGTTACTTCCTAAAAATATACAAAAAATCTTTTTTAATTAAAATTTTTTCTTTTCTTATTTTTTTGGTATTTTCATCATTTGTTAAATTTTTATTATTTTTATATTTTATTAAATTTTTTTGTTATTTTTGTTTTTGAATTAGGACCTTTTTATAAAAATAAAAATTAAGACTATGGAGGGGCAAAAATTAGGTGTCTACATATACTAAGTGGTGTTGTTTTGAGCTAAAAAATTTTCATTAGAATACATATTATATCCATTTAATTGCTATATAGCCCAATTTGGAATTCATGTATGTTTAGTATTTATTGTATATTTTGACCCTAAAAATAAGGCACATTATGAGATAAATGGATTTTTGTGAAATTAATTGATAAAATTGATGTCCAATAACTTCTGGAGACTTTTAATAATGTCAGCACATAAGAGAATTAATTTGTATAAAAATAACACTATTTGCCTAATTAATTATAATTTAGGGATAAAAATCGTAATTTTACATATATAGGCGATAAACCTGATAGCAATAAACAAGTTACTGGTTGAATTCCTATATTTTTATGAGCCTATAGAAATTTTTATGGAATTATTTGATGACCCGAGATATTTATTATGAATTTTCTTAATTAAATTGCTTAATTTACTAACCATGATACATTTATAATAAAACAAGGCTAAAATATGATAAATATTGAAATAAATCCTATACATATACATACTAACCAGGTCTAATTAGAGTGGGTTTTTATCATATTTTGTTCTATCATATGACTTAGGCTAGGATATACGCGTATCAAGGCTAAAAATTACATATGTTACTAAGCTATTTTAGGAAATTATATAAAATATACCCTATTTATATAATATAAATATAATATGATAATGCTTGTTATAGGAGCATATATATAATAGAAACTAAAAATATCCTTTAAAAGCCATGTCTTGAAATAAAACCTGTATTACGTATTGCTAAGTTTGTATGAATCCAACAATATTAGTTTTACTAAAATTGGATAATTCTAAATAATAAAATAGGTATTTTTAATATCATAGAAATTATTGTCCAACAACAACCTTTTTTGTAATTGAAATATAATTTAATTGATAAGATGAACAATTCGATACGATCGAAATGATATGTTATAGGTAATAGTTTAACTACCTCTAACGTTAATATTTACTAATTTAATATAACTTGTATCGTTAAACTATAATAAACTACATATTTAAATATAACTATATTTCACCATTTATGAATAATATAATTTAATATATTTATGTATCTAACTTCATAAATAGTATTTTAACTAAATTATATAATAATACAAAAGTTAGATAAAACCTTAACGTTTGGGTTTTGTATATATATATATAAGATTTCTAAAAGGAGCAAAACGTTGATAGTACAAATCGATTAGAGTGAGCAACAGTACAAGTAAGTGGAATCAATATTTCATGGTATTTTAAGGTATTATTTTAGAATATTTGGAGATTTTGATATGTATTTACTTGTGATTGTAGCTAGTAGTTTGCGCATGTGCAATGCTTATGTTTGAGATTTGATTTGTTGTAACGAGAGTTGAGCTCCATGCTATAAACCATACGAAATTTCACCAACCTAAAAGTAAGGTCGGATGAAAAAGTCCTCAAATAGTTCATAGAACTACCTAGACATAATAATAAAACTGTAGGTAAAAGAATTAAACCCTGAACGTTCAACTTAAAACCCTAAATGAAGTAAGTCTTAAAACCCTAACCAAACGAGCAAGAACCTTAAGAACGTTAATACTTGAAAAACCTTAAGACGATAATGAAATCCTAAAATGATCATTAAGCCCTAGTTAAATGATCGAATATCTTAATGACCCTAATGAACATTAATAGTAAGTTTAAACACATTGATAAAAGTGACTGAAATCACTAAACAACTAAAACCCTAACCTTTAAGCTCGTATGCAAACCAAATTACTATAAATGGACATCAAACCCTAATTACACCTTAGGCACAAGTTTAAGTGCTTAAAATTAACTAAAGTACATTATCTAAATTTGACAAAACCCTAAACGTATCCTAATTACATTTAACTAGCCTAACTATGCCTCATTACTATCCATTACCTTAATCAAACCCTAATTCATAACCAACTATCATTACATCTCAATTAACTACAAGTCAAACTTGATTAAGAGCTACAAGACAATCCCTTAATTACACTTAATGCATCTTGTATCCTTAGGAGACAAGATCTTTCCTTAAGTGATAATAATGTAAGGGAGTACATGGTTCCCTTTTTAGCCATGCCCTTATCTACTCAAAATACACATACTTTGTCCCCTCACTTTCTCTCTCCTTCATGCCGGCCATTCCTTGTCTCCCTCACTCATTTTGTTTATTTTCAAAAACCCTAAAACACTCTCAAAGGATCAAACCCTTAACCCCACCCCCCATTTTCTCTTTCAGCTACCACATACACATCATCACCGACTACTTCACTACCCCCACCACCACAGCAAACCCTTTACCACCAAGTCTCGCGCTACCTACGTACACCCCCTAACCCTTCAATACACACACACACACACACCAAGCTTAAGGTACACCCACTTAAGAGGGCCATCCTTAAGCTTACTCCGGCGAGTGACTAAGTTAGTTTTTCTTTAGTTTTCCTTATAGAATAGTGTTAGGAACTTGCTTTTTCTTTGATGAACTTTACTTTACAACATGGTTCTATATGTTTTAGGGAGTTTCATGAAGAACAAATAAAGTTAGTGAAAGAAAAACACACTTTGTAAAGAGTCATAGCACTAGTAGCATGATAGTGTAGTGTAGTGTTGATTTTTAGTCTAGATCATTAGGAAGTGTGATGAAACCCCCATTCCCTTTGTCATGCCACCACTTACTTAACACCATAACACTCTTCTATACGTTTTTATGTCATGATTATGGTTATAGATGAGTAAAAACATAAATTACTTAAATAGAATAACCATAAAAATAAGTATTGCATGAAAATAGAAGAAATGACCCTAAGAACACTAAGAGGCCGTAACCACTACTTCCATGAACCCATCATATTTGTAAATTATTTTTATTAGCTTAATGATATTTTTATTTAGTGTTAAGTATGATTTAAGACTTAATTAACGAAGTTAAGTAGGCAAAAGTGTAGTTAAGGCCATAAAGTTTAGTTAAGGCCCTAAACTAGCTTAATTAGTAATTAGAAGGTTAAAAATGATATTAATAACCACTAAAATTTTAATGTCCAAATCTGTAAACCTAACAAAAGTAGGCTAAACTTAAGTCCAATATTAGCCTTAAGCCTAAAAAGACAAGTGGATTTAGGCTTAAGACGCTAAAAAGTGATTTAGGCTCAAAAAGCCTAAAAGAACTAACTTTAGAGCCCATGTGATTAAGTAACCAAATCTAAACCTTAGGTTGAAGGGCTTAGAATGAGTTAATTAAGAGGCCTACTAAACCTAAAGGCCCATTCGAGATGCACACTCAAAACACCTACCCTAGGCTCTTTAGTGATTTAGAGCTTTAAACTTAATAAAAAGGCCTATTTAGACTTGTAAGAGTATCACCAAGGCCCACTTTAAAATTTTAAGGTGTTGGACAGAAATAAAAAATTCTATTTAAAATACTTAAAAGAAGACCTAAGTTATTAAGCATAAGGCCCAAGGTAAAAAATCAAGCCCAAGACCTAAAATTAGGCCCAAATCTTAAAGTGACTCAACTCATCATTTGGGCCTACAACCTTGTAAAGCCCAAATAAAAAACTTGTTGACCTAAAAACTCAAAAATAACTTTACCAAATGAAAGAACATATAAAAATGATGAAAATGATTATAAGATCACAAAAAATAGAGTTAAAACGAAGAAAATACACCTAAATTATGAAAACAACTACATCAAGGTTAGTAAGCAGTAAGCTTAGTTAGCTAATGCAAATAGAATACTCATAGACCTTAATTATATTCTTCAGGTGACAAGGATATTGAGTTAGATGCAATCAAGAACTACTAAGACTGGGACTACTGGAACTGGGTAAATGAGCAATAAGCTTAGTTAGCTAATGCAAATAAAATAATCATAGACCTTAAACTAAAATAACTAAAAATAAAATTAATCACACTTAAGCTGCCTCCTAAGGAGTGCTTTTTGTTTTACATTGTTAGCTTAATCATTAACGCTTCTCTCCTCATTTGGGTTCCAACTTAGTTGGTTTGGAATTTAACTCGGTATTTTTGGGCAAGCTTCCTTATGGTCTTTTAGTGATCATTTTTGCCAATTGTCCTAATTAGTTCTCCAAATTCCTTAATGAAGCTTCCATGTTTCTTAATGCAGCTTCATTAGCTTGGAATCACACATCTGAACTTAAGATAAATCAATTCAACAATTCTTCGACATTGGTGGCCTTGTTCTATTCCTGCACATCATGATTTTGCTGTTACTGCTATTGGCCTCCCCAAGAAAAGTTGGGATGATTTCTCCGACTTAGGTTATAAGTATTATTGAAAGGATTGTTCATAGATCAGTTAGTAACAAAATTCACATCTTTGGTTTTAGTTAAAATTTCATCCTACACTAAGTTAAAGGGTTTTATTAGTCCATCAATCTTATTACTTAAATTTTCAACCTAAGCAATTAATATAGTTATAAAATCAACTTCATATTTTCAAAACATTTTCACCTTGGCTCTTACATTATCCCGCTGCGAATTATTCATTGCCATGCATTCAATTAGCTTTTGGGCCTTCTCTGGTGCTTAATACTCATAGTGCCTCCAAATACGACACCGATCATTTGATGCATGGAATAATTAAGTCTATTATAGAACATCTGAATTTACATCCATTGAGGTAATTCGTAGTGCACAAACCTCCCCAATAATTCCTTAAATCTCTCCTAAGGGTCATAGAAAGTCTAGTCATCAGATTGAACAGAAGCATATATATTATTCCTAATTTTCACCACCCTTACGGATGGAAAATATTTTCCTAAGAATTTTTCTACGAAGGATTCTCAAGTCATAATTAAGCCTCTATGTAAAGAATTAAGCCATTATTTGGCCTTACCTCACGAAAAGAATGGAAATAACCTCAATTTTATTGTCTCGTTAAGATACCATTGATCTTCAATGTGTCGTAGATCTTGAGGAAACTTAAGATATGATCGTTGGGGTCCTCATCAGCCAATCCATCAAACCAAACAAATTGTTGGACCATTTGGATGACATTAGATTGAATTTGAAAATTTGTTTGAATAATAAGCCTTGTGATGCTAGACTCAGCTCCAGTCACCATTGGTTTGACAAACTCCATGAGAGTCTTGTTGGCATCATCGTTGTTGCTGTTCTTATTATTCAATGCCATGTTTCCGAATTTAACTACCTGCTCACTATCTGAATCTTCTAATTCTTCTTTTAATCTGAGTGGCAAGACTCAATCTATGGTGTCACTATTTCTTCTATGGAGATATCATACAGTTCTTTCAATCTTTGGATTAAATTCTACTAAATTACTGCTGTTGCTCCTTGTCGTAAACAAGAAAGATTAAAAAATTAGTAATAATATGAGAGAGAATAGTATCAAAATAACTAAGGAAAGGAATATTACAAATATGTAAGAATTATTCAAGAATCTAGGGTTTTTTTTGCTTATTTCCTAATTAGACTACTCTATTAGTTCCCCAACAACGACATCAAAAACTTGATAGGCTATATGAGGAAGCATACTGGGAGTGTATCTAACTATATTTAGCAATTATCTCCTTGGATTATTCAATTACCTAACTTATATGATAAAAGATTTAATAGAGCAAATTCAAAATAAAAATTAAAGATTGCAATAATAACACAAAATAAATAATTAAAAATAAAAATAAGAAACTAAATAAAACGACTAACTAAGAATAAAAACAACAAAGTAATTAAATTAATAAAAAGATAACATATTCCTTAGTAAATCATTAATTGTTTATTACCTAATTCCAAGTAATTTATTCAATCTTAATTGCTATATTGAACTATGGAGATTCCTATTATGAACTAAGTAAACTCCCATCTTTACCTAATTCCTAATATTAAAACACTCTTTACCTAAATCACTTCTAAATAGAGCCTTGGAAGATCACATTACACTCTTAAATCCTACTATTAGATTCCCTTAATCTAGAAAAACCAACCATTAAACGTTTTAACTAGTCAATTTTGCCTAATTGTGTTAGTCAGTCATATTGTATGCTTTCACAAACTCTACAATAGACTCTAGCAATAACTTAATAATCGATATATTGAATTAAAGCAAACAATATAAACAACGTAATTAGATCATAATATATAGACTTAATTTCATTAATAAAAATTACCCTAAAACATAGGGTTCAACAACAATTTACTAAGTAATTAAAATAAAAACATGACAATAATTAAAATGAAGAGCGGAGAGGAGGCCCCTTTATAATTCTATATCCTATTAACTTGGATTCAGTGGACTTTCTTTGTAACTCTAGGCTTAAGCATCTATTTATAAAAAGTAGACTTATAATTATAAAGAAAACTTAACAAAAATAGAAGATTACGAATCATTGCAAGTCCATGGTTGAGGTACACAGTAGTGAGCTTAGTTGTGTACTTGCAATTTGTCCAAAATCTCAAAAATTTAATGGAATTCAATGATGGGGGGATCATGAGTAGGGACTACGGTCATAGTCTTTGACTATCATCTTTATTGGACTTTTTTTCTTGCTCGAAATTTGTCTGCTTCAATCTTCAATCAATGCTTTTATCCAAATTAACTCCAAAAATTGATAAAAATCTTTAAAATTATATAAAATGCTCTTAAAGTCCTTGAAAATGAAATTTAAACAAACTAAACTCAAAATACCACAAAATTAACTAAATTAAGATCCAAAATAACTATAGAAAATGTATACTAAATTGATGTTATCAAGCATCAACAAGAGGAAAGTCAATGCATAACTGTTTGAAAAGGTTAAGGAATTTACTGAATTGTTGATAATTACGATCCTATTTCAAGTACTGAGGATATGGAACTGGAGGGTGGTATTCCTTCCCTTTAGGCTGCTTTAGACTGTGTCTGGATCAATAGAAACTTCCATATTATCCTTCTTCTCAAAATACAACCCCTTGCCACTCTGACAGGAATCTAGCGCTTGGACCTCTCATCCGAGCAAGAGTAAGAGGCCTGAATAATTTAGTTTCTTGGATTCTTAGCTACTAAAATAGTTTTGTCTATGCTTACCAGAAAGATAACACCACTATGTATGATCTTTCAAGCTTTTGAGTTGTTTGGTATACCACCTTGATTGATTCGGACCTCTTCGAGCTATCTCCAAAGTTAATCCTTTTGACCAATCCTAAAGGTTGCCTCTCATTACTAACCTACTATGCTTAGCTACATAAAAGCCTTGTGATTGTTAACCAAATCTTAGACTATAAAAAACTATCAATGGAATACATCTTAGCTTCTTCTACAATAACACGTGTCCCACTCCCCACGAATGTACCTTGACATTGGAATCTTCTCTTTTTAAAAGGATTACATAATTATCCTTTTACATTTGTACTTATATTTTTATAAATTTATCGCCTTTTGTAATAATTTTGCTTAGCATAGTAACCTTAGAATCCCTTGTATAAATACCTTGTTAAGGCAATTGTTGCTAACAAAATTTCCTCTTATTATTAATGAAATATGTAGGTTCCTTTTCCTTTCTCTTGTGTTGAGAACTTTATCCCTTAGCACATAGTAACCCTTGAGCAAGGTTATGCCTATGAGTTACATCCAGCGACATGTTAGTTCATGAGTGCTTGAGTAGTGAGTTGCATTCATGAGTAGCTTACAAAGCTTAATCCTTCACAAGTAATGAGTTTCATCCACACGTTGGTAAGACCTCCTTCGAAGCATATTAACTCTTGAGAGTCACTACTTCAACTTGTTCTTTAGGATTTGCTTCAATGTTCCTAGGCAATGAGCCTCATTGCCTCTCATTTAACATCCTTACCAGCCGTTCAATCTGATTGTCCAGATTATAGATGGAAGCTTCTTGATTTCTTAAGGAGGTCTTTATCTATTACATCTTTGCCTCATTAGTCTGAATGTATTCCTCCAAGAGATTCTTTAGTTTCTTCTTTGTGTTTGGTGGAAGATGATGCGAACTGTAGCCAAGAACAGACAAAGCCGATTGCTAAATGGGTCTAAGCTTGTAGAAAGTTTGAAAAGAGTCAATGGGGAAAGGTATGAAAAGGTAAAAGCAAAGGACGAAAACAGTAAGCAAAACCCACGAATAGCTCCAGAGGATGTAATGCATCAATGAAACTTTCAAGGACTCGTGACACAATTCAATGTGACGTACGAATTGGTCCAATGAGGTTACTTGCTACCTAACCTTGCTTAAGGGAAAGGACAAGAGTGATGTCGAGAGTAAACAACAGTTTTTACGTAAGGAAGAAGGTACTTAAAAGCGTATTGAAGATTATCTAATGTCTTACAACTACAAGTATAAAGGTATTTATACCTGCAAACTAGGGTAACTTACCCAAAAGGGAAAAAACAAAAAAGACATTTCCTAAGGAAGGCAATGTACATGTTATAAAGGGGTAAAAATAAATATACAAGGAAAATAATAATTGGTGCTATAGATTTTACATGTGAACTGTACACATGGTGATGCGGCATTGGTAAGGTCGTTAGAAGATGCGAACAAAAAGTACGGACGCATGGGTTTGTCCGAGCAAAGATGGCCTAATTAGTCCAGCTTTCTCTCTTGGCTTCTCGGCAAGGAAGAGGCCGAGCAATTGGTCAACTTGGCAACAGAGAGTAACTGTTAACTTGACATACCACATAACAATGGGCAGTCATACAATACGATATTTGAGGTGACTCGACAAAGAGGTATTCGGCCTCAGCAGGGGTTGGTTGGAACATAAGGATTCATCGTGCCAACACTTCTAGTCCTTGAGCTTGGCTGCGAGTCAGAGGCCTCGTAGCTTAATTCCCATTAGAAGAGTTAACGGTTGCTAAAACCCACCTGGAGGCAAATTAGATCTTTGTTAAGGTTGGTTTTGTATCTGCCATTACTAACTCTGATTCTGATTCTAATTTCCCTAAGAAAAATTAAAGTAGTCTCTCTGCCCAAGATTGTAGGTATTGTTGTACGGATTGTACTGGGGTCTTAAAGGTTTCCTTAGAAAGTCAACTTACTCCATTTACTCATTTCCTATATATCCATCTAAGTACATATCATTGGGCATGGATTGAAGCTATTATAAACCAATTGAAAGTGAGTCAATTTTCTTGCTCAGCATCTCTACCTTTTGTAGCCAATGTATGAACTACATCCAACTCATATACACCTGCAGCTCTTTGCCTAACCTTAATGTTTTCCTATTGATAGCTGTTTGTGGCCATTGCTTCCGCTAGATTCTAGACTTCTTCAGGTGTCTTTACGTTCAATGTAACTTCTATAGCTACTTCTATCATTTGCTTTATCGAAAGATTGAGACCATTATAGAATGTTTGGATTTGCATCCAAAGGGAGAGGCCATGATGTGGGCACTTTCTTAACAAGTCTTTAAAGCGCTCCTAGGTATCAAGGAGGGTCTCACCTTCTAATCAGGCATAAGATGATATACCGTTTCTAAGCTTGGCAATTTTAGCAAGCAGAAAGTATTTCTTTAAAAACTTATCTGCTAAGTCATTCCATGTTGTGATTGAATTCTTTGGAAGAGAATTCAACCATTGTTTAGCTTTGCCTTGCAAAGAAAATGGGAAAAGATGCAGTTTTATGGCATCATCAATCACCCCATTAATCTTAAACGTGTCAGAAATTTCTAAGAAGCTGGAAATGTGAGATTAAGGTCTTCATCTTGTACGCCATCGAATTACATGAACTATTGCACCATTTGAATAATATTCAGCTTGATCTTAAAGTTATTGGCTACAACAGCCGACCTATCGATACTGGAATTTGCTTTAATTAGAGAGGGCCGAGAATAGTCAGACATTGTTCTTGGTTGATTCTCGTTGTTGGCTATGGTGTCCTCTAGTATATCTTCTTAGTCGGATACTTAGTCGCTTACTAGCTCATCCACTTTATCTTTGTCCTTAATTCTTAATGGAGATCCTTGATTTATCACCTCTATTGTTTCTCTCACTATTGGCTGTCTCAAATTTCTTAGGATCATTCTTTCAATCTCCAAACCAATGTCAATTAAATCTCTTGAATGACTTCTAGTCATACATTACACAATAAAAAACTTGGAGTTAGTTCAAAATCGCACCAACTAGATAAAAGGAAAAAAGAAAACCAAGAAAAGGAAAGAAAGCAATTGTTAGATTAATAAAGTGACTAATGTTCTTAATATCACAAGTCCTCGGCAATTACACTAAAAACTTAGTATAAGGTACAAATCAATTATATTGTATGGTTTAATGAATACAAATGTCTATGATTACTAATACTAACTATTTCTTTATTATCTAACCGATAAATTCAAATACAAAAAATAAAGATTTAATCTAAACCAAAAATTAACCACTAATCAAGACTACTAATAAGGACTCAAATTAAAGAAAATAATCAAGAAAGCAATTAATTTGAGAATTAACTTCAAGAAGTGATTATGTATCTAGACCTTATTTCCCCTAAAATTATGCATGAGACTTCTATGGAAAATAACCTAGTTTCATCTTTAATTTCACTAACAAAGAGAATATTCTAATAAAGTTAATTACCTTCTCAAGTTTATTAACCTTAATATTTAAATTACTTATTAGAATGTCTTCTTAATAGCATAACTAAAGATCATTAAAGATTAATGAATTCTCTTAAATATAATATCTAAGATTGTAATGATTCTCATCAATTTTGCTTAGATCTAATCATGCAAGCAAACCTCTCAATTTTCTTACGTAATATCAAATATTAGATTAACAACATAGAAATATTAAATTAATGCAATCAAAGAATGCATAATTGAATCAATAGAAATCAAATATTTCATTAGATCTAAAGAAGACTCAAGGTCACATGATAATCATGTGTTCCACAATACCTAGATACAAGGAAATCAAACTCCGATCATAGCAAAAGAGAAATCTTGAATTGAAACAATGAAAAACATGAAAAGAAAAGCCATGGAAGTTGTTAAATCTCTCAATTCTTGAAGCTTGTAGTAAGGTGCTCTCTTATGCTATTCTGCCCTCTTAAGTCTCTTAAAAATTTTTGTCAAAAAGTGTAGCCAAAAAGCCTAAAAAAGTCATTTGTAATACATCCAGAAAACTCCTATTTCATAGTGTAATACGGGCAACGATATAGCCATGTTATTTAAATCTTCCCAAATCTTATACTATACGGTTGGTATCACTTTCTATGGATCATCCTCATTTGGCCTTAAAATGTTCCTTTGCTCTAACATGATCAAGTCACGACTCATGTTATTTCTAGACTTCATAACTTCTTCATTTTAGCTCTAAATTCAATGAAACTTGATTTTATTTCTTTGCTTTCATTCCAAGAACATTTCAAAACCTAGAATTCAAAAGTTTACTCATTTAAGTATTATATTCTTAAAAAACAAGCCAAATTTTCAAGGAAAAACTATAGAAATCACTATACTAAATATATATAATTGAAAGATCATTAACATTGAATATACCTTCCCATGCCCTGTTCAACTACTACCTTTAATGAGATCACTTGCTTAGTTCATTTGGTTATGTCATTGAAACTTATTGTTCATTTATTCAAATGAAATTGTAGAATTTTTAGATTCGATATTAAGTAAAGTTTTGAAATCTTTAAGGTTGATGTTATATGATCTTCGTGTTTGTATATCTAATTAGCCAACGAATATGGTTTTAAAAGAAAAAAAATGAAATAAATCATTTAAAAAATTATGAATTTAAATTGGAAGCTTTGGTTATGTGGTATTTTGTTGGTTAGTAAAACCAATGCATTATTAGATTTGTTTAGGCCTATATAATGTGTACATATGGTCTCTTCATATCATACTAGGTTTTACAATTAACCTACGATATTAGAAGTAATAGGCTCGATCATTTTTTGACACAGGGTTTGTGGTAGTTTGAGTTATGAGGGGAGTAGTGAGCTTAGCTAGTAAAACACATAAATTAAATGATAATGATTTGTTATGCTTAATTTTTTTTAGTTGATCAATTATAAAAGATGAGTTTTCAAGGAGAATTATGTATTTGAGAGGTTATGGAGGTTTAATGATTTTTAATGTTGATTAGTGGTACTCAGTTTGGTGCCTTGCATCCTATTGTTGTGATAGAGTTGTTACACCTCATCCTTAGGGTATAACATATTATATATTATATGTAGTTTATAGAATCTACTATAGACTAATTAGTATACGTCATGACTAAATATAATATATTGAATGTGTATATATTGATCTTATAGAAATGGGTGAAAATGAAACAGAATTACTAAATTATCCCTTAAAATAATGGCCATTAAGATAAAATGGGGTTAATTTCATCAAATACTAGCTATAACAATTTGATTAGAATTCCTCCCATCGAGTTATTATTTGTTTTAGTATAGTATGCTACACGGTTTTATCTTTTAGTGTAGTTGCTTTCTAAGGGGTCACTTATTATAGGAGTGCTCCAGCTTAAGTACACTTAACTTTCAAGTTTCGACTAACTCTAAGTCACCATACCAAAAGGCATCTTGATTATTAGAGTTATACCACCTTCTATTTAAGAGGTATTACATTCTAAATACCTTGCAAAATCAATGCCTTTATTAGTTTTCTTTCATAGATCTAAGACCACCACCAGGTAGGGATACCATCCCTTTTAGCTAATTGATTAATTTGATACCACCTTGTAACAACCTGCCATAATTTTTCCTACTGTACATGTTCCCTTCCAGTTGGTGGACTACTTTGATACTACCTTGTAATAACCTCATTGCAACTCCTCCCATCGAAGCATGTCCACTTGGGCATGGTACAATGCACATTTTTGTCCTTTGATGCAATGACCTCCAAGAAGGCCACCTATCCTAGTAGTACTCCATCCTAAGTACGCTTAATTTTGAAGTTTCAACGAACTCTAGACTACTACTGATGAGAATCAAGGTCTAGGATTGATAACTCGATCTAAAGTAAAAGGCTTAGTGAACTTAATTGCTCATGTACTCAATTGTTGACCTAATTTCAACCCTTTTAACTTGCAGCGTAATGCATGTAAGTTGCTCGACCTATATTATAGTGACCAACTCCAACCTTCTTGATGAATCCACGCCAATGTAGCCTAAGTGCCCGACCTATCTAAAAGCATCAACATGACAGAAGATCACTCGTATGCCGACTTCAACGTCATGTGTCAAAAACCATTATTTATAGGTACACTTTCCATTCCTAAGTCGATATGTCCCATCTCTCACATCAAGCACCTAACGTGTGGAGAATGTAGTTTCTAGAAGGATTACAACATTGCCCTTCTCTTCTTGTACTTAGTCCTCGTACTTGTACCTTATCCTTTTTTTGTAAATTAACATGTACTTGTAACCCTAGTAAGCATAGTATAAATAGTTCATGTACTTAGCTTGTAATCAAGTTTTGCCATTCTAATTAATGAATTTCACCCATTTTGAGGTTTCCCTTCATTGAACACTTGAGTGTTTACTTATTCTCCATTGTAGCTCATAGCAATCCTTAAGCAAAGTTGTACCTGTAAGCAACCCTATAATGTCGGACCACTGAGTTACATCCAGCGAGGTTATAGGCCATGTTATGCTTGAGTGTTGTGTCACATCCATGAGCGGCTCATGAATTTGCTTAACCCCCTTTCCCTTTGTTATTTTTCCGCCTTAAACCCACTTCTTCCACTCTTCGATATTTATCTCCGGATAACCCATCTACGTTACAATAAAACCTCATCAGAGGCACATCATCTTAATATCGGAGCTTAAGGTTCTGAGTAAGGCCGTAAGCTAAGTTATATTGCGGTTTTGATTAGGTATTGTTGGAGTTTGAAGTTTGTTGTCTAGTTACATAATATGTTCGTGTGTGTTTATGTTGTAGTTGTTATGAGTTTATATTGGTGTTGATGTTAGTAGAGTGGTTATTGAGTTGATTTCATGAAGTTTTTTGTGTTCGAGATTTGAGTATTTGTTTGGTTTCACCATTGTAGATTGAGAGTGAGAATCATACTCTATTACTTTACTTTGCATTGTAAGAAATAAAGTGGTAGCAATTGCAGTTGCTATGATTATGTTATCATAAGTTTTTAGGTTTTCTAATTTTTTGTAAAAGATTTTGATTGTTAAAGTGGAAGTTATGATCAATTTGAGTGTAAATACGATGGTAAGAGATAATGATAGTGACGTCAATGGTCATAGATGCCATGTAGAGCTAACCATCGATGAGCAATTGGATTGAATGGTGATGATGATGTAAAACATGATAATAATGATCCATAGTACGATGTTTGTAAGTGCAAATGGAGCACATAAGATTAATGGCCGAACTAATAAGGACACTTTAGTTGAGAACTAATCTTATCTAGTTCCTTGAGCATAAGAAGTTCCTCGTAGAGAAGTAGATCGCTCAGCTCGTCAGGAACTAGCTTGAGGAATAGAATGTCGAGTTAATCAAAGACTAGAGGTAAATGACAAGGACAATAGTGAAGTTGAGGAGTTTTATAATGAGGAGAGAAACATTTGACCTCCAAGAATTAATCAACAAGAAGTTCGACCTAATCGAGCACCTAAACATGCTCGAAACTTTAGAAGAAGAGATTAAGAATTTTGACTTAGAATGAATTTTACAGAGGTCGAATCTGATGAAGTAGAAATTAAAGAAGAGTATGAGGAAGAGGAGAGAGTTGCCCGAGCTCCTAAAGGTATAGACAATGTGAGAATTCACATCCCGAGCTTCTTAAGAAGTGGAAATGCTGATGAATACATATATTGGGAGGAGTGAGTTGAGAAGTTATTTGAGTGTTAGATATGTCTACATGTATTGGAAGAGGTTGCATGTTAAGAGAAATCAAGAAGGACGATGTGAAGTAAGGTTGTGCAAAGAAATGAAGAGAATCATGCATAGAGGGTTCATCCTTAAATACTATTACCTAGACACTTTTGCCAAATTGTAAGAGCTTCGACAAGGAAACTGGACTGTTGATAAGTATGTGTAAGAGTTTCAAATGCTAATGATCCATTGTAAGGTGGAAGAACTTGAAGCATAAACTATCTCTAGATTTGTTGTTGGACTAAGAACCAACTTAAAAGAGATTATTAAAGTGTTGTCCATACGAACTTTTAAAGAAGCTATTAAGGTTGCTCAATGAGTTTAGAGGAAGAGAAGGAATATACCTTATAGAAACTTCAATTTACAACCTGTACCTAATAGCCGACCTATTTAAGGAAAGAACAAAAAGCCTATTAATTTAGTATATGGGTCTAAAGAAGGATTGATCTTCTAAAGAGAAGGGGTGAAGTTAAAATAAGGAGGGAAAGAGAAGGAATTTGAAAAAGGGCAAACTTCTTGATGAAAAACCAGTGAGATAAAGTGTTTTAAATACAAAGGTTTTGGGGATGTAGCATCTTAATGTTTGAATCGATGAATTATGGTTATCTAAGGAAATGAGGTTTATAGCATTGATGAGAAAGTTTGTGAAACTGCGAAAGAAGAAGATGGAGTGAAGGTAGAAGTCATGGGTGATGAGACTTACCCATAAGAAGGGGATATGCTAACCTTGGTGATTCATTGAGCTCTTAATGTAGGACATGATCAATAAGAAAAACAGCATGAGAACTTATTTTATACTGCTTACAAGGTAAATCAACAACTTTGTTCCTTAATCACGGATAGTGGTAGCTATATGAATGTTGTGTCTACTAAGATGGTAGAACAATTGAATTTGCCAACCACTATGCACTCGAAACCTTATAAGTTACATTAGTTAAATGAGAAAGGCTCGTTACATATCATTAAGCAAGTATTATTATAGATCTTAATTGGGAGCTATAAGGATGAGATCATGTATGATGCGTTACCTTTGTGTGTATCTCATAGCTTGTTTAGCCAACCATGGTTGTTCAATCAAAGTATTATGCATGATGGGTATTTGAATACTTATAGCTTTGAGAAAGATGGTCGATTTGTTACCTTATATCCTATGACTCCAAGTCAAATGAGCAACATATAGTCTAAACTCATCTAAAAGAGTAAGAAGACTTTAGTGATGAGTAGATTCAAGCTTAGGAAAGCTGTAGAGGAGGATAAGCTAACTTTCTTGCGTATTCAAAGATTGTTAGAGATGAGAAAACTAAAAGACCTATAAAAGGAGATTAAGAATTTATGGAAAGAATTTGCCAACCTATTCCCTAATGAACTATGTAATGATTGCTACCAAAATGAGGAATAGAGCATGGCATTGAGTTACAACTTAGAGTCATGTTACCCAATCAACTGACCTATCAAATGAACCCTAAGTAAGCAGCCAAGCTATAGCAATAGGTGAACAAGCTTTTTGATAGAGGATATGTTTGAGAAAGTATGAGTCCTTATCTTGTACTTACACTATTAGTCCCGAAAAAAGATGGAAGTTGGAGAATGTGTGTAGATAGCCGAGTTATGAATAGGATGACCATTAAATATCAGTATCTTATCCCCATATTAGATGACATATTGGATGAACTCCATAGAGCAAGTGTGTTCTTGAAGATAGACTTGAAGTCTGGATATCATTAGATTTGTATGAGAAAAGGTGATAAATGGAAGACAACCTTCAAGACAAGACATAGCTTATACGAGTGGCTTGTTATGCCATTTGGATTATCTAAGGCTTCAAGTACATTCATGCAATTGATGAATCATATATGAAGGAATTTGATTGGAAAGCTTGTAGTTGTGTATTTTAATGACATCCTTGTATATAGTTTCGATCTATCCAGTCATGTGAGTCATCTTCGATCTGTTTTTGAGATATTCCGATCTGAAAAATTGTATAAAAATTTGAAGAAATGTTATTTTTGCTAAGAGGAAGTTGTGTTTTTATGTTATGTTATGAGGAAGGAAGGAAGGACTATGAGTAGACAATGAAAAGGTTCAAGCCATAGTATAATGGTCTACATTAACCTCTTGTGCCAATGTTGGAAACTTTCATAGGTAGCATCATTTTACCGCAGATTCATCTAAAACTTTAGTTCTATTGCCATACCATTAACTAAGTTGACCAATAAGAATGTTGAGTTCTATAGGGGAGAAAAAGAAGCGAATAGCTTTACCAAACTCAAGAGTCGTTCGATTAGTTACTATACCTTTGCTTACATTGCCAGACTTTGGTAAGATCTTCAAACTCGAATGTCATGCTTCAAGCGTAAGGATTGAAACAATTTTCGTGTAAGACTGCCAACGTATCACTTATTTCAATGAGAAACTCAAAGGACTTATGTTGAATTACTCCATATATGACAAAGATCTATATTACTTGGTCTAAGCTTTGCAGACCTAGCAACGTTACACGTTAACTAAGCAGTTTATGGTGTATTCTGATCACCAAACATTGAGGTATTTGAGGACCTAACCTAAGCTCTCAAAACATTAGATTAGATAGGTTGAATTCTTAAAAAGATTTACGTTTGTGATCAAACATAAGTGAGGGAAATCTAATGCAATTGCTGATGCATTATCCTAAAGACAAATCTCTAAGCTTTAGATGAGGTTGTTGGGGTTTGTAAGCTTGAAGAAGTAGTACACTTAAGATCCATACTTCGGACCTATTTTTTATTAGTGCAAAGAAGGAAGGACATTTGATGATTACTTTGTAGCAGAAGGATATCTCTTCCGAGTTAGAAAATTGTTTGTGCTAACCTATTTGATATGAGATCTGTTTACGAGAGAAGCCCATAGTAGAGGACTTTCCGGGCATTTTGGTGAGAAAAGAACATATGAGTTGTTGAAATCAAGATTCTGTTGGCTAAGGATGATGAGAGATGGTCATCAGACCGTTGAGAGGTGTATAATCTATAAGGAGGCGAAGGGCCGAATTGAATAAGGACAAGCTATGCCACTACCTGTACTGTCTAGACTTGAGAGTGATATAAGTATGAACTTTATGCTTAGTTTACCAATAATGGCAAGAGGGAAAGATTCAATTATGGTCATGATCGATTGATTTAGCAAAATGGCACGCTTCGTACCCGATAATAAAACTAACGGTGCTTCGACTATATCTACTTTATTTTGTAGGAGATCATAAAGCTACACGAAGTTTTGAGGAGTATTATGTCTGATTGAGATCCAAAATTTCTTAGTCAGTTTTGGAAGACCATATGGCACCAATTGAAGACCAAGTTATTGTTCAGCACATCTTGCCACCTTTAAACTGATGGTTAAACTGAAGTCGTCAACCATACACTAGAATCCCTTCTTCGAGCTACAGTTAGACGTAACCAAGCTGACTAGGACTCCTACTTATCAATCACGGAATTTGCATACAACTATTTTGTACATAATGTCACAAAGAAGACTCCCTTTGAAATTGTGTACATATTCAATCCTGAGCTACCTTTGGATTAAACACCTGCCCCAACAACAGATTGAGAGGACTAAGAAGCCATTGATCGAGTACAATCTTTTCAGTAGATATACCAACAAGTAACATATCAACTAACCCGAGTTGTTAAAAGACTAGTATGAGGAAGTCATAGAAGAAGAGGTTAGATGCAATTCTAACCCAGCGAGTTAGTATGGTTACATCTAAGTAAGGAGTGGTTCTCAACCAAAAGAAAGAAAAAGTTGTCACCCCAAGTTGAGGGACCCTTCCAAGTACTTCAAAGGATCAACCAGAATGCTTATAAACTTGAGCTACCAGAAGGTTATGGAGTTTTTTATGTTTTCAACATAGTTAATCTAAGCCCCTCCATTCTTAAGGATGGAGACAAACTGGAAGACCAATCCGAGGATTTGATCCTAAATCCTAAACACCCCAAAGGGAATGATAGGGATCAAGGTCCAAGACCCATAACTTGATCTAAAGCAAAAGGCTTAATGAGCTTAACAGCCCATGTACTTAATTGTTGACCTAATTTCAACCCTTTCAACCTGTAACATAATATATGTAGTGAAGAACTCCAAGTTACTCAACGTTTTTAGAGTATTATAGTGACCAACTTTGACCTTCCTAATGAACCTGCACTAACTGAGCCTAAGTGCCCGACTTATCCAAAAATGTCAACTTGATAGAGGATTACTCGCTTGCCGACCTCGACATCATACGTTAGAAATTGTTATTTGTAGGCGTACCTTCTATTCTTAGGTCTGTACGAGTTGCTTCTCTCACATCGAGCACCTGGTAAGTGGAGAATGCAGTTTCTAGAAGGATTATAACATTACCCTTCTCTTCTTGTACTTAGTTCTTGCATTTGTACGTTATCCATTTTTTTAAATTGACATGTATTTGTAACCTTAATAGGCATAGCATGAATAGTTTGTCTACTTTTCTTGTAATTAGTTTTTTCCGTTCCTGTCAATAAATTTCACCCATTTCCAGGTTTCCCTTCCTTGGATACTTAAGTGTTTACTTGTTCTCCATGGTAGCTCATAGTAACCATTAAGCAAAGTTGTATAGGTGAGTGACCCTACAAATTTTGATCGGTAAGTCACATCCTGCAAAATTATAAACTGTGTTATGGATGAGTAATACATCACATTCATAAGTGGCTCATAGATTTGCTTAACTCCCCTTCCTTTTGTTGTTTTTCTACCTTAAACCTACTTTTTCCTTCCTTTGGTAATTGTCTCTAGGGGACCCATGCATGCTACAATAAGACCTCATCTGAGGCATATCAACTACACAAAGAGATGCCTCAATTATTAATGTTCCATCACTTTTTATTTAAAGGGTATCACATTTTAGTACAAAACCGATGTTTTCGTTAGTTTCATTACATAGGTCCAAGATCATCACTAATTAGGGATACCACTCATTTCAATAGGTGGACTATTATGATAACTCCTTATAACTACTCGATCAAAACTCATCTTATTAAGATATTGTTTACTTTAATGTAGTATACTGTATGGTTTTGTCATTTGGTATAGTTGAATTTAAGGAAATCACCCATCCTAAGCATGATCTAATCTGAGTATGCTTAATTTTAGAGTTTCAATAAATTTGTGCTGTTAAACCAAAAGACAACTCAATAATTAGAGTTTTGTTACTTTTTATGTAAGGGCTATCACACTAACTCTATTTCTTTTTATTCATCTATTATATTTAAGTCAATAAAAAAGGATAACTACCATTCATCCCCACTTAAGTTATTATATGCTTTGACATTTTTTAATTTAATACAAACCAGGCTTTTGTTTCTTTCTACGTTGTAAGATAAGATTCCCAATTTTCCCACTATTTTTCTTTTTCTATAACTGTATTTGTGGTAATAATTGCTTTTACTCAACCATTTTCTTGCACTTTCTTTATACTTATTAATAACTTCATCTCTTCCCTTAGGCTCCCCTTTTCTAAACCTTCATCACCAAAATGATCTTTTTTTCTTCTTTTTTTTTCAGTTGAAATTTCCTATTATGATGTCAATCTTTCTAATATATATAAATCTCTCACATTTTCTGTCTATTCAAACTTAGTGTTAAATGATGTTAAAAAATAAAAAAAATCAAGGTTAAATGACGCATCACCATTCCACCACTATGGTATGTCTCTGTCTCGCTTTTCTTCAAGAACTTTTCATTTTTCTTTCTATTCAAATTTTGTGTTAAATATTCCATAGTTCAATTCACTTTAGTGTTTTATAGTTTGACCATCCCATTTCTTATTTTTCTAGTAAAATGGGTTTAAGCTTATTAATAAAGGGTGTTTTTTTTTAAATATCTTTTTTTTTTAACATTAAATACAATCACCATTGAGTTAATTCACCATCATTTGACCACTGTGGTATGGTTCTATCTTGCTTTGATTTTCATTAATAACTTTTCTTTTCTTTTTTTTTTTTTGTTCTTTCAAAATTTGTGTAAAATATTCATATTTCAATTCATTTTTAGGGTTTTGTAGTCTAACTTTTCATTTCTTCTTCTTCTTTTTTTAGGTAAATGGATTTAAACTCATTAACAAAAGGTGTTTCTTTAAAGATTTTTTTCTCCAATTAAATATAATCATCATTAAGTCAACGCACTATGACTCCACCATTATGGTATGTCTCTGTTTTGCTTTGATTTTCATCTTTGTAGAGTTGTTCAACATTTACTATGCAAAACACTTAAAGATGGTGGTAAATAATCATTATTATCTAATTTATTTATGTTTTAAATTTTATTCAAGTAGATTTAACTTTTTTTTTAATTATTTTATGTGGTGACTTATTTTTGTTATATGCCCGTGCTATGAAGTTAAAGGCATTAAATTTTATTTTCTTATATTTTTATGTGCTATTTAAATGGAAATTGATTCTCTATTATGTCCTTTAGTTGTGAGTACTAAACATAGGGATATTTGCAATTACTGAACACGTGGTTTTTCTATTTGATCAAGCATGTATTTTCAATTGTGTGTTTTTGTTTCATTTCATTAATACCCTAACATTCTTTTGATATTCTAACTTAGGATTCTGTGATTTTTTTTATTTGTTACAACTATATATATAATAAAAATGATGAACAAGAGGTAAAACAAGTACAACTTGTAAGAATTTATGTAAACAATCTTTGCTCTTAAGTTTTGTCTTTTTTAAAAAAAATTACCTTTATTTCTCGGTTGGTTTTGTTATATATGATTTGCATTTCCTTTAATTTAAAAAAGAAAAATTGTTTTCATATTTAAATTTTACTTCTAAATACACAGTTGCTAACTGCCAATATGTCTTGGAGAAGAGTTCAATTCATTTCCTTTTTGAATGCTTTAATGGTTGATTTAGCATGATTTCAAATAAAAAACTCTAAGGAAGTAACTCTTCTCTTTTTCTTTATATCCCTCCCTTAAAACTAGAGTTCAGAACTTACGTTTGCAAGTTTGATGAAATTTTGATAAGTAAATTTTACCATATCAATTTTAATATAAGTCATCATTGTTATAGTTTTAAATTCATAGCTTTTCACTTATTATGTCTATGCAAAATAAAGGTAAAATTCCATGCCTTTTTTGGTGAATCAATGTAAAGTAAAAATATCTATGATATAAAGTGTATCAAGTGAGAATTTAGTATTAAGAAAGTGACTCACTTTTAGGTCTTATTAGTTTTATTAGGGAATGTTTGGAAATTTTTATTTATTTGCTAGAGGTTAATAAGAAAAAATTGTATCTTTTTAAAATAAAATTTAGATATTATTAGTGAGAGAACAATTATAGAGTAGGAATCGATTCATTTTTTTAGTATGGATTATATACAAGAATTCGGTAGAATAGTATGCATGGTGGTGATTATGGCCTTAAGTAGTTAGAAGTGTGCTTTTTATTGTTCATTTAATAGGCGAAGCTCCAAACTTAGTCACGAAATAAGAGTACAAGCATTAGTTTTATTTTTCCATCCTTTTGTATGGATTTGGTAGCTTTTAGTATTTAGTATAGTAGCTTTATTAAATGGTATTGTTTATTCAATTTTGTCATGCCTTTGTCTGTGTCAAAAGATGGTTTGAACCAATAGTGATGATTGCAATTAAAGCTTGCCTCTGCATTGTTTTAAGCTATTTCTAGCATACTTCTTAGATACTATTAAGTTACTATTAAATTGGATGTGATAGTATGATTTTGAGATTATCATACATTTATTTCTTAAGTATAAAATTGTCAAAGTGTACTTTGATGCACTAAAATGAGGTCACTTAGAGATAGCTAACAATTTTATTTCGAAAATTCAGTTTATCCTTTGTATATGGCATTTTATACTCACCTAAAGCAAATAGATGGTGCCAATAGGAAACCTTAATTCAATAATTATTCATGCTCTTATTGATTTGAAGAATGGAAAAATTAAAAAACCAAATTTTTTTTTTTTCAAAATCAATCATCTTGTTGTCTTATTTCATCTAAAATTATCCTATTGACATGTGATTTCTTACCCTAAAGCACCTATTGTTCTATTTCCTACTAGGAATTATGAAAATAGATGGAGGAACTTAAAGGATGGTTTCAATAATTTCAAAAATGATGGTTATTTAGAAGGGTTGCCAATGATGCATATGATGTGCTACGAATTCTTAGTTATTTGACATAAAATAGAAGCAATTTGCAATTTTTTAGATCAAAAGAAATATGTATTTGTTCTACAACAGAAAAAAAAAAACTTTTTAATGTTAATACAGAGAATTTTCTCATGAGAAGTTGCGAATTATAAGAATGAGAAAAAGAAGGCAATTAGTGTCATCAAAATTTCACATGCCCTATTGAACATAAAAGGTAGGAAATAGTTATTTTAGTTGTCAATAAGGCTTGCTGTCCAAATATAAAAAATGTTTGATGAAGTCAGATTCAAAATAACAAATCAGGGGCTGGTCATATTAAATACAATTGTCATTAGATTTTATCGCCCTCTTTATTTTCTTTATTTAGATTTGTGGTGAATTATGCAATGGAGAAGATAAATTATATAGAAACATTCAATTTGGGATTTTAACAAAAAAAAAAAATCAATTTGCAAAAGATTGCAGAAACAAACTTTCTCCCATCTTATCATTTTATTTTGGCTAATTTATCTTCTCAATTAAATCATCCAGATCTAAAATTTTTTGACGGCATATATTTGTAAGACATGATTGGCTCGTATAAGTTGAAAATCTATAATGCACTTTTTCTTGCCATTCATCCGAAATGTATACTTAATCATTAAGAATCTTATTGAGTAAACAAAATGGATCAAGTTTATATGCGCTTGAGTGTATGTATAATTTACCAAAAAATTGAATATATTCTGAACGATTTTTTTTTTCAACTACATCATCAAATCTAATTAAGGATATTAAAAAACTAGAAAATAAGATAAACAAAATAATATTTAGAAAAGATGATTATGACACATTGAAACCATAATTAATCTTTTACAATTGTCAAACATTACAAGATTCTATAATCATTTACATGCATTTTTATATTAAGAAATTCATCCTTGAATTGATGTATAAGGAGATTAATAATTTGATTATTAGTTTTTTTTTTAATTATTAGATAATATTATATCTATATAGAAAGATCTTATTTTGTTAAATACAAGATCCCTCAATTAATATATCTTTTACTAATTCTCTAACCGAACGATGACTTCTTTAATGAAAGAAAATCATTGCAATTAGCATATTTTTAGTATATTATCTAATTTCTTCTTCTTCCTTTTTTTTTTTTTTATTTTACACAAATTTTTCATACTATTCATGTAATCTTTTTAGCTTTTTAAATTATTGATCTGTTAAATATATTTTGATTAAGTCACTTAGTGTATTATAAGTTCTATCATCCAACTTTACTTATATTTTGCACATGTATTGCGGGTGAACGTCTAATAATTTTTATAAAACTAATAAACAAATGTATATTTTTCTCCATTTCCTTCATATATATATATATATATTATTTCTAAACACAAGTGGAAAATTATAGGCTTTTTACTTCCACTTTTTTTATGTTTAATTATTATTTTTTAAATTCATTTTGGCTAATTCACCTTGTATAGATTGTTGCTAAACGACACTCAATTGACTTTTATGATAAGGAGTCGATAATATACTCGTGTTGCAAGTGTAAAAATAATTATATGAACTATAATATTAAAGTAATATCATTTTTTAAAAATCTTTATTCTCATTATATTACTTGTAAAAAATATGAAATACATGCTGTAAAAAATATGAAATATATGTTTATATTAAATATAACAAATTTTTGTTGGGAATGAGCAATCATATAATTCATGGGATGGCAGCATCGTGAAATACTAAAAACTTGTTAGTAAAAAGAAAAATACATGGAAACATATATGAGGCTTAGAGATAGTTAGGGGTTTATGAGTGTGTCTAGGGAACATATGTAATGTAGTGGGTGCATAATTTAGAATTGGTAATTGGTAAAATCTATATTATTAAAGCAAATGAGATCTTAAGTAATCATTTTTCTTAAAATTACATATTTACCATCCATTTGTTATTATTTAATAAAAAAAACTAATAATAAAATAAAATATTAAAATTATAATTAATAAATAAATATATCCATTTATTCATTTTTCTTTCTCTTCATTTCTTTACTCTCATCAACATTTTCACTTTCTTACTAACTATACCTATATCTCTTTTTTTTATCTTATTTTTTCACACTCTCTTATTAACTGCATCTACATCTCTCCTCTATCTCTTCTCATTTTATATTTTTTGTACATGTAATACCTATGCATTAATCGTTAGTATAAGTTTAAATATTAAATATATTAAATATCGGTTGAAAACAATTAAAAAAAACTTTTATCTTTTAATATAATAGACAAACGCGCTACATCTCCATGGTACGGGCGCATTCTAAAAAATTTATCTGCAGGACCCATTAGTGAGTGATGACCACGTAAGCAAATCGATGACGTTGACTCCCATGAACAATAAAATAATTTGAAAAACCGATGCCTGTAGTAGTTTCCTGCATTCTTCGTCTACATCAACACGCCTAAGCAAACCCAAAAACCAAGTTAAAGTTTTCGGAAAACAGAAAGTCGTCTCTCTGTCCCTTTCTTCCTACAAAACCCTAATTTCCTCTCAACGCTAAAGTAAGTACATTTATTCCTAAGGTTTGATCAATTCCGAATTTGCGACCACTTCTAGGGTTTAAAGGTTCGAACTTGGTTCGATTGATCACTCAATCGTAGAATTCAGTGAGGATTTCACGAGATTTCGATCTTGATTTTTGGCTTTTATTGCGCTCTTTGCAGGATCAAGTATTTAATCAGGGAGATAATTAACCAGTGACCATGTTTACGCGGCTTTTTGGAAAACCTAAACAAGAGACTAATGCTCTTTTGACTCTAGACAAATTAAATGAGGTAGAAGTTTGTTACTTTAGTTGAATTTTGCTTCCAAGTGGTTGATTTTGTTGGGTATTTTGGGGTATGTGATGACGTTTATTTGTCGATTTGTGGTTAATTTTGTGGTTTATATGTAATATGTGAGCATATGTTTTTGGTGCCGGATGTGTGTGTGTGTTGGACATGTGGTGCAGTAAATTATTAGGGATTTTTCTGTGTGGAAAATCCACCAAGGGATAAGGATTTCGTATCTTATGTCCATCTGTTGTAGCATTAATGATGGGTTGCCTACAGATTCTGTGCACAATTCAGACCATCGTAAACTACAAGCTCATTCTGAATTGAATTTGTTTTGTAATGTGAATTGAACTAAATTTGCCCTAGCAAAGGTGTCTATGGAACCAACCAAAGGTATGTTTTTGTTCAGTTTAGTTGAAACCGAATTTTGGTTTGCTGTAGTTCAATTCAGTTTTGTGCCTATGATGGATACGAATCTAGTACGTCCTCCTATTATCCAATCTTGTCTAACCATCTAATACAATTGTGCCAAAATATTTGATATGTGACATTGTTATTGAATTTTGTACTTCTCAAATTATACCTCGTAATTGTTTAACCATTCTTGACACCTTTGAATTTATTGAGTTTGTAATTTTGAGTAAGTGTAAATTTGCCAAGTTTTATGCATCACAACCTTGAATAATATCTGTGTCCCTGTGCACTAACCGTAAAAGGTGCTTGTTTTAAGTCTCTTCTTAGGCCTGCTGAATTTTGCCATAATCACTCCCCCTGGATACTGGCACGGCAGCCTTATAGCTCTGTTAAAAAATGATCATAGGAACTTTTACATGTTATCATTATCATTCGCCTTGGTGTGGCAGTTCTGTAACTTTGTAAAATTTTATAATACAAACTCTATATGTCCTTGTAGTTTTTGTGTTGTTTACATGAAAGATCATTTAGCTGAACTTGGGAAATTTTGAGTTTTCAATAGGTAGTGCTTTAGCCTTTTGGCTTTCTTTTGTGGGCCTTGCTTTCTATCTCGTTCATGTGTCAACTGAATTAGGTTTCTTCTCTTTTTCTTTTCATTTTTTTTTTTTTTTTGGTTTGAATAGACACTTGAAATGCTGGAGAAGAAAGAGAAGGTACTAATTAAAAAGGCTGCCACAGAGGTTGATAAAGCCAAAGATTTCACTAAAGCTAAGAACAAAAGAGGTATGCTTGTTCTACCATCTTTTTGGATGAGGAATCTTTTTTCCTTTTGGTTAAATCTTTTATGTTTTGGAAATTTTACTTTAGGGAGCATGCAGTTGTCATTAGACTTGTTTAAAATTAAAGAGATTGTTAAATTTATGTTAAATATACCTGGTAGGATTTTCTGTCCAGTAATATTAGGATTTTGATATTGCTTTGCAGCGGCCATACAATGCTTGAAGAGGAAAAGATTATATGAACAGCAAATTGAGCAACTAGGAAATTTTCAACTACGTATTCATGATCAGGTGAGTTTGGTTTCCTTTCCTCATTTGTGCTTGCTTGTGCTAGTAGCTCTTGTTAATTATTTAGCTTACGAAACTTCACTACATGCTATCTGTTCGATTGTTTCAGATGATAATGTTAGAAGGAGCAAAGGCTACAACTGAGACTGTAGATGCTTTAAGAACTGGGGCTGCAGCCATGAAGGCAATGCAGAAAGCAACGTATGTGGAAGGATTTAGTTTGTTTTTTCATTCTATTCATGTTTGTGTTATGGCTGTTGTTTGCATAGATGTTCCTAAAGTACACAGAAGAGGGGTCATTTTTACCTTTTATTCAAATGAAAGCTAAGATGAAGCAAATGACATGTTTTGTAGGAATATTGATGATGTCGACAAGACCATGGATGAGATTAATGAGCAGACTGAGAATATGAAACAGATCCAGGAAGCATTGTCCACTCCAATTGGTGCGGCAGCTGATTTTGATGAGGTTTGTTTCCTCAGTACTCATTCTGTATTCTCTGATATTTTACTTTTTGACAAAGGAGTATCTTGTTGCTTTGTTTTTGAATTAGGGGGTAAAATTGACACTGCTCTTTTCTTTTTATCACCAGGATGAACTGGAAGCGGAGCTTGAAGAGCTAGAAGGTGCTGAGTTGGAAGAACAGCTCCTTCAGCCTGCTACGACAGCTCCTGCAGCTCCAATTCATGCTCCAGCTGTTAAACGGCCAGCTCGGCCTACTCCACAGAGGACAGCTGAGGAAGACGAACTTGCTGCATTGCAGGCAGAGATGGCACTCTGAGCAGGTTGCTTTTCTATTCCAGTTCAATCACGACAGGCTTTATTTCAATCATACTAGGAGCTCTCTTCCATATTTTTGGTGGTCCTCTCCTCTTCTTTTGATAGAAAGCTAAACATTGTATAATTCAAGAAAATATTTATTTTATGGTGGTTTTTGTTAATGTCTGTAAAGATAGCGAGCAAGAGGACCTTTTTACCTATCAAGTGTATTGTTGCATAAGCTATTGTTTTCTGTCTTGACTTTACTTTTTCAATGTCCCTTGCAAAATACCAATGGGTTAGCAAAGACTTTTTTGCAATCTTGAATGCCTATGCGTTGGATGCTACATTTTCAAAAGAAAAAAAAAAAATTTGAGATCCAATAGTTGATGAATTATCATCACCTTATATTTCTCATAGATTTTGCAGGCATATTGCTTCTCCGATGAGGCTGTGTAAAGAGCTTCCCAAATTGGTAGTGAAGATTTATGGTGTTTTTATGCTGTACACTGTGGTGCATTTATAATAGACAGACATGTATATAAAGGTGGACTCAATCAAGTGAGGTCACCTTTGAGACACCCTGGTTCATGATGAATATAAGCTATTGTTTCCCCGATGTCAAGACATTGGTTTTCCCTCTTTAATTGTTCAAAACAATTTATGAGGAGTTAATCCGCATTCATGCCAGTTCTTTTCTTAATTTTCTTATTAGGAATTTTCCAGCTCTGTATTAATGGTTTAGGTGATGGTTTTCAGATAGTTTCAACATGTACTGGAGAGATTTTTGCTCTTTCTTGATTTCCCCCGGTTGCTTCGACGCTTTCAGTGTGCAGGAATAGAGATTCCATGTTTTTGGTGCATTTTCTAAAGGCGTCTGTAGTTGGAATTGGTCGCATAAATACTTATAAAGAGACGTATATACGTTTTTGGGATAGTACATATGCTTAATGATCAGAGGAGTTGCTCTGAGTAATAGTGATCAGAACGGAACGATTCTTCTTTTCTCGTCACGTAAATTTGGTATTGGTGTCCATGCCTTCGATTTGGTTCTCAGATCTGATCCTCCATGCCCCATCATCGAACGGCTCTATAGTAAGAACATTTAAGAGTATTATGTGGAGAAAGTTTTGACTCATGAATATTATGGAACTTATAAACATTCATAAATAAACTAAAATTAGCATGTTACTGTAAAACAATTATTTAAACATTTCTAGTTAAAGGAAAAAGAATAAATGTATATGATTTCTAATATATATTACTAAAATTTCTTTAGTTGAATTTTTTTATAATATGAGTTGAATGGATTAAAAAATTAAAGGAAAAAAAATATGACTAGTATTAGTTGTATCTTATGAGTTATCAACTATTAAGATATTATAATATCTATATTTTTCTATTTTAATTTTATACTTCTTTCATTTTCTTTCGATTTCTTATTTTATGTTTATAGTTTTTATCTAAGTTTTAACTCTAATAACAAAGTTTATAAAAAAATTATATACTTTATTTTATATTATCAATAACTTAAAATGAGTTGAAATGATTGGTTCTTTTTAATTTACAGTTTTTTAAAAAAAGATGGATAAAAGTTTAGTTTTAATTCTATTTATTTTTCTTCCATATATATTAGATTATATATTAAGAATTTTTATGAAAATAAAAACTTAATTTCTTTATTTTTTTTATTGCTATTATGTATTTCAAGTTTTGAATAACTATTATAAGTATATCAATAATTCTTTTAAGTTACTTTATATAAGTTGTAAAAATTTAAATTTCTAAGTTTCAATTTTACAAACCCTCTAACAATTTTATATAGAATCGCGAGTTTGACAACCTTAGTTCAATTCCAATAATAAGAATAAAACAAATATTATGGAGTTAGAATGCTAAGGGAAACTACATCCAAAAACAATGTGCCATTTTGATTGGAAAACAATAAGTCATTTTAAAAAATAATAAGCCGTCTTTCTAAAAAAAGTGTAGAATTTTTTAGGTAGTGGAAGATTGTTTTTCCTTAGAAGGGAAAAATGTATTATACTTAAAAGATCATTTTTCAGTAAAACAAATAAGGGAAAATTAAAGAAAATATTTTCCAAACAATATTTTTTTTTAAACAAATAGGCCCCTAGCTACACGTTAAGAGTAACCTTTCAATTTTATTGATTTTCAGAAGTAAAATTACTTATGAGAAATATTCATTTTCATTTTTTCACATACTTGTTATTTCCCCCTTTTTCTTATTACATAAAGTGAATTTTTATGCTTTTTAATTTATCAAATCTGTGTTTTTCTTTTTTCCTAATATATAACTCGAGCTTATATATATTACTTCATGTCACATATGTTATTTCTTTTTTACTTATACAGAAAGCTAACAAAATGATGCTTTATTATAGTATTTTTGCGTGTTTCTTTTTAGAAATCTTTTCTTCCCTTTTTTTTAATAAATTTTCTATCACAACGAAGACCAATTTGAGGTTATGTAACTAAAAGAAAGTACTAGCACAAAAAAGCTAAAGAAAAGGAAAGTAAAACTTAGATTATATGTTTGGAAAAATAATACAATTATACAAAGTGAAAATATGCAAAGTTCACGTTATCTAGCAGGAAAAAGGAAATAGCAAGCTTGCAATGTGCAAAACACAAAACTTAAGTATCTTTTTCTTTAATAGCCCTGAAAACGTTATTTCAAAAAACGGAAAATTCCACCACAACTCACCGCTAAAATCATTAAACTATTCAAAACATCCAGTTGTAATGTTGTACACTTGGACAGCTTTCAATGTATGACGTTGTGGCATGCTTTTTATCTGGTTTGCGTGCCCAAAGGTAAGTTGATTAAAATATATATCCACATCTCCATTTCCTTAAAAATAGATTTATAGATGGACACTTGTATTGCATGATAAAAATTAAATATAGTGGTATAATAAAATTTTAATATAATATAATGGTTGAAGTAAATTATTCTATTAAATTACATATGAGATTGTACTTTGAAAAAAACGGTAAAACTTTTTTTTTTCTTTTCCTTTAATGCATGTCTTTATATACTATACCAAAATAACTTCTATTTATCTAGTTAATACAATTATTTTGCAACACCTTATAAGAGGGGATGGCAACAAAACCTAAAGTTGTCACATTACATGTGCACTCATCACGTAACAACTATTTTATAGATTAGATATCATATGACTCTATTTATTTGTTTATTTATTTTACCTAATCATATTATATACAAGTACACAATATAAAAATAACTATAGGATTCATTTTTTCCCTATTTTCCATGATATTCTTTGAATCCCTTATCAAACAGTAAAATAATAGTATTTACATTCTTCAACTAGACTTATTTTGAATAAACTATATTTTCATTTGGAAATAGACCCTCTTGTGGAGATTACTAAAGTAACTTTTATACGCTTCAATTCATAATCTATCTAGTGACTCGGATACTATCCTTAAAAAAAAAAGAAAAAAAACTAAAGGTAAATGAGCCAAAGTAGCACAAGCTCAATAAGCGTTACGAGAGTCACCTTATACTATAATATAATAACAATCAAGGTTATCAAACAATTTAAGTGTAATGTGTTAAGGTCCCTTTTTTGCAACGCATTTGTACTTGTAAGGCCCCATCCTTTTGTACATTATTATAACATAGAGGTGAACATTTTATGCTTATAGCTTAGGACCTTACTATGTTTAGATAGTTTTCACTTTAGGAATGATACAATTTCAAGAATTTTAATGTTTACTCTTGCCTAGCATAGAAATGCTCATAAAGCTTTTTACAAGGGTGTGAATATTTTTTTGAATTGAAACTCTTACTTACCACCTTAATTGATTACGACTAAAGGCATCATGTTATACATATAAACCCCTGTACACACATAATTATAACCTTGCAACCTTGATAAATTAATAAATGTGTGCTATTCAATTTTGATTCTTACCCTTGTCCCTTTTACTTACTGTTGTCTTTCTATCTTGTTTTGTGTTACTTACAAATTTAGGCCTTGTTGGCCATTGTTATGGGAGTTAGGTTTGCTCACTACTCCAGAAATAAGACAATAAATGCCGCATAATCTATCTATGTGCTAGAGAAAGCTTCGGATCGTGATAGTGGGTATTAGAGCCTAAGTTATTTTAGTGAAAGTGGCTATGGCACAATAAGAGAAAATGAGCAAGAGATTAGATAGCCTAAAGGAAATCCTGAGAGGTATGACCAAGCGAATGGATGACTTAGTCCCCTTTCTATCAGGGCAGTCAAAGTGGAGACCAATCATCAAGAGACGAATGGTAAATTAATAGAGATGGCTGAGAACTTTAGTGTCACAATACAAATAAGAGAGGAAATGTAGGTGATAATTAACAATGCGAGATGACAATTAAGTATTCGAGTTGATGACTTGAGAAGACAAGGGGAAACTTGTGCCTCAACTAAGTTTGTTGAAGAGTTGGGGGCATAAGTGGTTGTATTAACCTAACATTGGGAAATGCACCTACGTATGCCTCTATACATACTCCCACTCATGTAGGACATTTGAAGATGCTCGAACCTAAGTCATTCACTAGCATAAGGAATAGTAAATTGCTAAAAAACTTTCTATTTGATATGGAGCAAGACTTTGCAACTATCGGGACAAATGATGAGAGAAAAAAAGTCATGATGGCTACAATATATTTGATTGGTGATGCCAAGATGTGGTGGCACACTAAGTATGAAGAGATTCAAAATGATACTATACATGTAGATACATGGGCAGAGCTAAAGGCTAAGTTGCGGGCTTAATTTTTCCTTGAGAATGTCGAGTATAATGTTTGAAAGAAATTGAGAGAACTTTGGTTAAGTGATGACATAAGAAAGTATGTGCATAAATTCTCAAACTTGATGTTGGACATCAAGAGCATAGGTGAAAATGATAAGTTATTCTACTTCCTAGAAGGATTGAAACCCTATCCTTAGAATGAGTTGTAGAAGTAAGGAGTAATGAACTTGGCCATAACGTAAGCTGCAACTAAGTGCTTGACTGACTGCACTCATGACAATAAAAGGGAAGAGCATATCAACAAGGTATAGGGGTGGAAAGTCTGTCAAGATAAGTAAACCCAAGAGTGGGGGAGCCTTAAATTTAAGCAGTAGTAATACTGGAAGGGCTCATGGGAAATCTTACAACTTTTACAAATCTAGAAAGAGCCAGGCAACTAGTGAAGGCAAGAAGCCCTCATTCTTTTACTTTTTGTGCAATGGCTTGAATAAGGTAGCTAATTGTCCATATAGAGCTACACTAAATGTCATGGCTTGAAAGGCAAAGAGTGTATGCCAGGATGAAGAGTGAGAGAGTAATGGTGAGGAACAACCCTACATGAGTACATAACATATGCTGTCACTTGTTAAAAAGAGTTTCTCGATATAATGTAAGCCTAAGACTGATAATGAATCGATATATGTCCAGTTGAACATCAATGGCAAGAGTATCGATGTTATGGTAGACTTCGGAGCTATACATAACTCCATTAGTGTACTTGAGGTAGAAAGATTGGGGCTGGTTCTTATTGAAGACACTAGCCAAATTAAAGCTATCAACTCTAAGATTTGTCTTATCCGAGAAGTTGCAAGAGGGGTAAAGGTAAAGGTTGAGGATTGGAGCGGAAATCTTGACTTCACAACTATCTCATTAGACGAGCTTATCATAGTCCTTAGGATAGATTTCTTAAGACATGCTAAAGTTACTCTTATGTCCGCAGTTAATTGCTTGTTATTTATGGGTGAGAATCCATGCCATGTATTAGTTTAGACGAAAAAGGCAAGCAACCATGGCAAAGAGGGAAAGAATATTGGGGCTATGATGCTATTTGTACTCTAATTAAAGAGAGGGCTTAAACATTAAGAGCCTACTTTCTTGGCTGATCTTACAAATAAGGAGGAGTAGGAAAGACTATGATCTTAGGGGTAATAGAGAGTGTCTTGAAGGAGTACAATTATGTGATCCCGAATAAGCTGTTGAAGGAATTACCTCCTATGCAGTCAATGGACCATGAGATTGAGCTTATTCTTGGTGCTAAGTCACTTGCCAAAGCTCTACATAGAATGTCATCTGCTAAACGTGCTGAGTCAAAGAAGCAACTACATGAGTTGTTAGAGGCAGGCTTCATTTGGCCTTCGAAAGTACCATATAAGACTCCCATTCTATTTCAAAAGAAGCAAGATGTTTGTAGACACCTAATTTTTGCCCCTTTATAGTCTTAATCTTTATTTTTACAAAAAGGATCCTAATTCCAAAAGATAAAAAATAATAAAAATTAACAAATAATGAAAATACCAAAAAAATAAGAAAAGGAAAAATTATAAAAATTTCGTAGATTTTTAGGAAGTAATTTATATTAGGAATAATTAGTTTTAGTGTTAGTTTAGTTAAAAATTTTTAGTTTAGGTATTCAGATAGTTTAAATATAATTTAATTGTAATGAATGTCAAGGCACATACTAACGGCTTAACGGATAAGTATCAGGGTATTTGGGTTGGATTTAATTTAAGGTTATGGGTTCGAGTCTTAGCAAGCACCTATGTCTTTATTTTTCTATCTTTATAAAAGTGAGATGAAAACAGGGATGTATATCTAAGATCATTTGAATCTAGTTGATTTTATTAAATCAGATTTGAATTAAATTTGGATCTAGTTTAATAAATTAATTAGATATGAAAGATATGATTTGCGAATGATATGAGTTGGACTCTTTATAAACACACACATGCTGCACCACCAGGGGACCGAGCCCCTCAATCGCCTGATCAAATTTCAAGCAACAAATCCAACTGTAGCCGAAGCCTTCTTGACGTAAGCCTCGCTCCATCACTGAAGTTCCTGACAACCAACAAATTCATGCACTCAATTCCTTGACCCAACAATCCATGCAACAACCTACAAATGCCCGATCGAACCTAGCTGTTGCTGCACCGTCACAATCCCATGACTAGTAAACAGCAGCAATTCCATACGTAGACAGAGTAAAACCAACTTGACCGACAGCAGCATCCAACCGACAGCAGCCCGATCCTGAGCCACACATAACACTCCCTTTCTCGCACACACCGTCCACACAAGCGACCGCCAACATTACAACCCGACGCTCAATCTTCAACCAGCCATCGACTTGAACCATCACCGTTGGCCATGATTTGCAATGAGAAGTTGGATTGAAGTTGCTGTTGAAGGGAGTGAAGGCCAACCCGTGACCAGCAAAAAGTTAGAATTTGAATACTCACCCACTGGACATACACCGACGCCAGCCCCACATTCCACTGCACATCACCAACTCCAAAACAGCAAGCCCCGACGTCGAATTGTACACTCCACAGTTCGATACCGTCGCTGCTCCATCTGCGCCATTATCGTACAAGAACAAGCCAGGTTCAGTTTTTCCAAATCTTAGTTTTCTTATTTTATTTTATTTATTTCATTCTTTTATTTATTTAGTTATCATTATTATCATTATATTATTAGTTCCCTAGTTATTTGATGTAGTATATGTGTATATGACTATATTAGTTTAGGTGACTTGTTAGTATTAGTTTTTTTATATATTAAGTAAGTTACGTAATATTACTAATCTATTTAGGTAGATAATTGTTTAATAATAATAGAATATATATATATGTATATTAGTCTAGGAATTTTTAAGATTAGTTTTTTAGGATTTCTCGCTTAAAAAATCAAATTTTTTTTGAAGTAAAAATTAACAAAAAGTCTATAAATTGTTTAAGATGTTTTAGAGATTTTTTTTTTTTTTTTACGACTTAGGACCCTTTAGTTTTTTAAAATAAACTAAATCAATTAAGAACATAAAGCTTGTCGGTTTTCAAAAATTAAAATAAATTAACACAGTAAAGTTTTTGAAAGAACTACGATCGTCTGATCTCGGTTAATAGGTACGTAGGTACCTTCAGGGCGACGATAAAATATGTAGAAACTTAGGTTCTTTTTATTTTATTTTATTTATTTATTTTAAATATTATAATTAAAAAAATAATTCTAATTTTGGTAAATGTATAGTGGTACCCGTTAAGGTTTAATAGGTTAGCCCCCGAATTTGGAATCCTCTGATTCTTCATTAAATTTAAAATCGAAGACTGGTAGCCAAATTATAATCAATTCATCCAATTGGTTACGGTTTCTTTTTCTTTTCCCGACTTCGGTCGGGTAGCGACTCTAAAAATAATTTTCAATAAAAAACCAGAATTTCTCGATTTCTTTAGTCGATGATTAATATTAAATGGGTTAGGGTTTAGTATTAATTAAGAAATAAGAAATTAATTTTAAATAATAGAAAATAAAAAATCAGGCTTGACAATGGGAGACTGAGATTATATATTGACTATCCAACTTTAACTAAGTTCATTGTAAGGAATCATTATTCAATCCCTTGATCGCTGATCTATTTGATCAACTGAGCAGGGCTAAATACTTTACAAAGCTGGGTCTTCGATCAAGGTCTCATCATGTCTGTATTGCTAAGGGTAATAAGCCTAAGATGACATATGTTACCTAGTATGGTGCTTTTGAGTTCTTGGTGATGTTCTTTGGTCTTACCAATGCCCCTGTAACCTTTTATACTTTGATGAATAATGTATTTTATGATTACCTCAATAAATTTGTAGTTGTTTATCTAGATAACATTATTGTATATAGTAGGACATTGCAGGATCATGTAAACCACTTACAGATGGTTTTCCAGAAGTTGCAAGAAAATCATTTATATGTGAAATGTGAGAAGTGTGCCTTACCCTAAAGCACATCAACTTCTTACATCATTTAGTTGAAGATGAGTGGATTTGGATAGATATGACAAAGGTAGAAGTAATCAAGTAGTGGCTAATGCTTAAGAGTATGACTCAGTTTCAGTCCTTCCTTATACTTGCCAATTACTATAGAAGATTTGTGGAGGGATATTCCTACAAAGTCGTATCCCTCATGACTGCTAAAGAAGGATCAAACATAGTCATAGAGTGAGAAATTTTAGAATGCATTTGAAGAGTTGAAGCATATAGGGATAGAGGAGTCAATCCTTGCACTTCCTAAATTTCCAAGCCTTTCAAAGTTCACAGGATGCCTTAGATATCACATTAGGTGGAGTTTTGATGTAAGAGGGCCATTTAGTGACATATAAGAGTAAGAAGTTAAACCAAATAGGGCACAGGTACTTAGCACAAGAGAAGAAGTTACTTGCAATCGTTCTCTATCTAAGGACAAGGAAACATTATTTACTAGGATCCAAGTTTTTGGTAAAGATAGACGATTCTACTACTAGCCACATATTGACTAATTTAAGCTCTTTACCAAGTTAGCTAGATGGAAAAAGTTCCTTATGGAGTTTGATATGGAGATTAAGTATTGTAGTGAGCAGACTAATCAGGTAGTAGATGCTTTGAGCAAGCAAGCAGATTTAGCTCCCTTATCATAGATTGTTCATCCCACTTCAATCAAAAAGCAAATAAAGCATCATGTAAGCCAAGACTTATTGGTAAAAAATCTTAAGAAGTCGATTGAAGATGTTAAGGCCTGCAGATTTTAGGTAGAAGGAAACCTCATTTATAAGAAGGGGTACTGACTGCATGTCCCGAAGGTAGGCAACTTGAGAAGGATGCTCATAAAGGAGTGCCATGATATTTTGTAAGCTGAATACCTTGGCTATTACAAAACATTAAAGCTTACCGAAGTAAGGCTATTACTAGCTGAATATGAAGGAGGATGTGATGAGCTACAACTTGGCTTATTTAATTTGTCAATAGAACAAAGTTGAGAAATAGAAGACTATAGGGCTGTTGAAGTCCCTTCCTGATGTGCTTCGGAAGATGGCTTATCATAGTATGGATGAGTTCTTTAGAGAAAGCTACCAAGTAAAGGATGGATATGGGTTTGGATGGAAAAACACAAAAAGAAAAGTATAGGTCCTGATTAAGTAACCAAGAGGGAGAAGGGGGGGGGGGGGGGGGGGGGGTGGACACATAAGATTTCTTTAGCTAGAAGATAAATGGATAGATAATGTAAATAAAGTGCATGAAAGCAAAGAGATGTGAGATAAAAAATCAAGCAAATGAATCATAGTGCTTCGACCTTATGTTTATTGCATCCTTCTAGCTTTACTTCCTGGAACTCTATTTACTTTTTGGAGTCGTTTCATTACCCACAATATCTAACACTTTTAGAGATTACAAACAATATTTTTGCTCTGATTCAATTAGCCACACCTAGGCTAATACTGAAAACTATAGAGATTAAAAATCTCTTTAAATTAGAACTTATATCGAGAGTACAAAAACAATGAGGAAAATAACAAAATGGGTTCTAGATAAATAAGAACTAAGATAATGAAAAGTATGTGAGCTTCTGATCAATCTTCTATTCCCAAAATAGGATATATGCAATACTTTAGGATGATAGTAGAAATTCTTTCATCTTTTTCGTTTATTTACTGTGAAGATCTTGCCTCTTTTATATATAGGAAATTGCAACAGCTAGAGGCTTTAATTTAAGGCAAGTTTTATAAAAAATTATTCTGAGCTTTTGCTTTGCAAAAATACTTTATGTATTATCTCTTCGTTGACCTTCCATATTTGTGAGATTTTTTCCTGAGATTTCCTTTCCTTTCTCTGAATATTTTAATCATGTATGTAAGGCAAACTTTTTTAGTCATTATTTGAATCTTTTGACCCTAATTAATTCTGAGATAGTTTGATCAAAATTTCCTTAATGTTAATTTACAAAACTTTCCAAACTTAACATATTTTATAATAAGAAAGGTTTGTTTTTATCCCCATAGATTTTAATCCTACTTGGTGGAACATACTGAACATATTTCCTAAATTTATTCAGTAAATGAACTTGGTCTTCTTAAGTCTTGTAACAATGATTTTAATTCATGATTCTTAAATCTATATTTCCCATTTCCAGTTCTTGTACCTTCTGATTTGTCCTCTAACGTATCTTTTGTTAAATCTTAGAAGACATGTTCAAATACCTGAGAAATTGATTAACAAATACAACAATATCCAATCAAAGTAAGCATGCATACCACATGTAAACCTATTAGATAACATCTCATTATCATCTCTTTTTGTTATTATCAAAGCATAACGAAGGGATTAACAACAGCAACCCACTATAGCCATCCTCGATAGACCCTTGACCCCAACCTCTCATCCACCACCCATGACTACATACGACCATCGCATGCTTTTGAGAACACCATAACAAAAACCCTACTGTCGGCCCCCTTTTCAAACACCACTTCCATGGTCTCCAAACTCAAAAATAACACCACCACCGTGATCACCATACCTAAGAACATTAGAACCCATAACCACTTTACGTAAATCACTGTCAATTGCAATAACAAAGTGTCACTATTGCCACTCAAATTCCCAAATCACGAAAACCACTCCAAAACTTTAAGACGTGGTGTTTAGACCACTTTTTGCCAATAATTTTCTTAGGAAAAATGAATTTTATCTTCAATTTGGTGTGTAGATTGCTCTGCATGAAGCTTGGAAAGCCATGTTCTTCTTCCTTAGACAAAGAGTGATGGGAGTTACTAGAAGAGTGGTTGAGATTGTGGGAGCTAGTGATTATTATAAATATATCTTATTTTTGAGTTAAATTGCTTATGTTATTGTAAGATATATTCAGACTTGTGGCATTACAAGCGAGGGACTCGATATGACTTAGAACTTCATGGTGGTGTATTTGGACTATAGAATTAATTACTATGTTCTATTTGTTAGTATTTATCATTTTGTATATGTTTCAATGCTTTTTAAAATTGACATGACTGGTTGGAGTAACCAAAGTTGTAAAGACACCTTATGTATGTATTGAAGCTCCTGAGCTATGTGGTATCGGTTATGAGTTTCTATATAGTACATGTTAGGTTATTGTGACAAGGTTACCCCTTAGGCTGTTACAATTTTGTCTCAAGTCTCTCTCTCTCTTTTTTAATTTGACTTCACATAGCCACTTCCTTTAATTTTTTGGGTCTTATATTACCATCTAGCATTACTCAAAATTAATTCTTTTTATTATTTCCAAATTCCATGATAATGACTCTAAATATACTTTTGTTTAATGTCAAACATACTTGAAATATCAAAATTTAAAGGTTACTAAACTATACTTTTGTCATATCCTAAAGATTACTAGTCTAAATAATAGGGTACTTTAGTTTGCTAACTTAATATTGCATTTATAATCAGGAAACTATAGAGACCATACATATTTAGGGTTTCAAGTAAAGCTTTAATTGATATACTCTTTACTAAAAAAAAAAAATGATATACTTAGATTTGAATGATTTTCATTTTATGATTCCATTTTGATATTTACTAGCAAATAGCAAACCGAGCTCCTACAATACATATGTATTACTTTTGTACAATGTTATAATAAAATTCAATACATGAAAGAGTTATTAAATCAATTTATACACACGATCATTAAGAGTAAAAATATTATATATAAGCTATTTCTAGAATATATGTAAATAAGAAGTAATGAACAACTAATACATTGAAAATATATTTGTTAAAATAGTAAAAAAAATTTATTAATCCAATTAATTTGCTTTATAAAAAAGATAACCGTTGCGCCCCGAAGCGGCAGAGTCGTAACAGCCCCGCCGTGTAAACCATTCTAAGATAGAAGTTGGCCTTACAACCGCTATCCTAGACCTGATCTACATAAGGCGTCCATGACTAACCCGCTTTGAAGTAAACAGTTTGTAATTTAAATAAATCATTTACCTAAGTAAGTGAGAAAATATATATATACACTAAACTTTAGTTATTACAATTAGCGTTTACAATATTTCTCCGTAATATATTTCCTAGTTATTACATTATTCAGAAATGAAAAATTCTAAAATAAAAGCTTAGACCTTAAAAATATATGTTTGTTCTTCAAGTGTTTTTCCTCACTCCTCGAGATCTAGCAGTTGCTAGCTTCAAAGTAGTTGTATGCCGCTTCTTAACCAGTACCTACATGACGTCTATAGGGATATAAGCAATCACAGCTCAGTAAGTTAGGATGGAAGATTTAAAACTATACCATAAACATAACAAGGTTATCAACCAATTTATTAGGTGCAATGCATGTTCAAGCAAATGTTATCGTACAATGTTGTCTAGCCCATTGTGAGATTAGAGAAATTGCGTCCGCTCTAATTCGAGTTGAAGAGTTACCATTAATGCAACAGCTCACGACCAAACCCATGCTTGTGCAATGGAGACACCGCTCCTCCTGCGACTACCTTCGAACCATTGACTTCACCCTCGCCGCAACCTCCTCACCTGTCACTTAGTTCGACTAAGGATGAAAAAGGGACCCTTTGCAATCCTGCGCTATTCTTTTCGAAGAGGTCGGTATTTGGTCAGAGAATCCTAGGTTTCCCCTAATGGGTTGCCATGCAAGTTCGATTATGATTACTGGTCGTATATTTGGTTAAGTCCGGTTTAGGGTGATCAGTCATTTCATACAAATCATACAATACAAGCTAGAACAACAAACAAAATCATAGCATCACTCATAATCAAGCACATGCATACAACCAACTATCTAACAAGTACAACCAACTATAATCTCAAGCTTTCAAAATACAGCATCGTATTAATCCCAACTTACCTCGACTCCTCGCTCACTCACTTGAGGTCCGACTCACTCAGGCCATCGCCAATCATCCATATAACACAAACGTGGTTTCAGTTTTTCATATAACTATTATAGATTCGTTTTATCCCGTAATGCTTATTATTATGTTTTTTTTAGGGTTTAATATACCTAATTATCTAGGTCTTAAGTCTTTTACAATTATTCTAGGTTTGGGATTAGGTTCGAGTTCGGTTTCCGCATCGATTTCTCAATTAGGTTCTAGTTCGATTTCTAAGTATTGTTTTATACCCGAATCTTAGAAATTCATTTCAACTCATAATGTGAAATTAATCACATTACTTCCAAATATCTTAAATACTATTATTATCCCTAATTAGTATTTTATTTCACCCAGTACACTTAAATCCTTATTAGTGTACCGAATTTACTCCTGATGTGAGAAATTTTTACATTTTTCGTATAATTACATAAATTTAAGTTTTCTATCAGTTTTATTATATATCCCTATTTTCTATATAATATCGATTTTTATCCTAATATTTTCTATTTATTATATTTCCAATAATTACATATTATGTATTATCACCTATTATGTATATAATACACGTATAATATTTTTATCATTCTAATTACCATCTCCCAACATCAATTATTATTTCAAAATGTCTAAATTCATCCTAAATTAAATTTTACACCTAATTACCCTATTTTACAAAATTAACTTAAAATTTGCTATTTTTCCCCTATTACTTATTTACTACATAATTAACCTAATAATTACATCTAACACCCTAAATGCTACAAGTATCATACTTCATCATATTTCAACATCCTAAAACATATAATTATTCACTAAATCAGTAATTAACTATTTAATTACCTAATTAACCTTAAATTACCCATTTTATGCCTCATTTTAAGGCCTAAAAATTATCTAAAATTTTTGAAAATTAATTTTTGAAAACGGGTTTCATAGCACTATTTTATATTATTTAAGTAGTCTACACAAAAATTTTGGGTTCAAAACTATACTTCTAAGGTCATTTATTTTTAAACCGAAACATGTTCGGTTTTGCATGATTTCTTAAAGACCATATATCACGAGACATATTTTCATCAAAATAATATTTTTCCTAAAAACTACATATAAAAAATTTCCAAAATAACAAAATTCATAATTTTCTAAGAATATTTATTATTTTTTACATAATTACACAAAATTGGGTTAGAAATCGAACTCACCGGTCTGGGTGACTCCGGCCACTGCCGGCTGCCGTGGCCTTATCGGCCGGTCCAGGCGCTGCCACCACCGTGTGGTGGTGGTGGCCATCCACTCCTAGGTGCTCATCTGGTGTGGGTTCCCTTTTAAGGCTTTAATTGCACAGTTTTTTTTTTCTAACCCTAATTTTTCTCTTAATTTCACCTCTCTCTATTTTTTTCAATCTCCAAACTGCCCAAATGAGCTTCTAAAAAATTTGGAGTATTTATAGAGCTATAGGGAAGTTATTGTGCATTAATTTGATTAGATAATTGTCTTATCTTCTTCCAATTTGACTTTTGTGTTATTCTAATTTAATTGGCTAATTTTTTTCTTATTTTCCCCAGCTGCCACGACCTATATCTGGATCATTCCTTATTTTTCCTGATTTTTCTTGATTTTTTCTTAATTAATTATGAATTTTATTTAATTATTTAGTATTATTTTAGCACATTTTACGTATTTTAAGTAATTACGCGTATTTCTACCTATATGTAAATTCATATATAGTACAAATAGATATTCCTAAATATTATTTAGGTCATTTTATGATTTTTAGTATACATATAATTTATCTCTAACGATTCGTTAATTATCGGAATGCATTTTACGCATTTTCGCTAAATAACGAGTTATATACTTAAAATTTAGAATTTTTATATTCTTTTATTTTATTGCTTATTTTCTTAAATTCAATCTTACCGGATTATTTTTACTAATATTTCTGGTTTTACTTATAATTTAAGCTTGATCGAATCTTTTAACCGATTGAAACCTTAAGTGACTGATGTAGAGCTTACAGCAATGATACTTATAGAAAAAATAAATGAGATATTTGCAAGACTTCGATTTTCAACCAACTATTAAAGGCTTAGTATGGTGTCATGTTTCTAATAGTTATGTAATTTAGAAAAAATGACTTAGGAAGTGAGGAAATAAAGTGATCATGAAAGGTATGAGTAATGAGTATCATTACGTAAAGTAATCATAGCAGTTCGGAATCGGTAGATTTAGAATTGTGAAAAATATTTTTGGAATCAAATAAATTTTTAATATATGGTATAAATATTAAAAAAAAAATTATAGTGAAGTTTATTTTTCAAAATAGAGTCTATAAAGCATTTAATTTAATAAAAATGTAATTTTATCGATATTATATAGTCTCATCGAAAACTAATGATTTGAGTTTCAACAAATAACAACAAATAACAAGTCCTCATAAATAAATCATTTGAACAAGGAAATAAATCGAAAGACATAAAATAATGTCTAAGAAATATGTGTACATGGTTAATATACTTAGTATATAACATATGCACCTGTAATTAATTATAATTTGTACAATATATATAATACATTAACATAATTTAGCAGTATTAGTGGGGAAATCAATAAAATATTGAGAGACAACTTCTTTGAGAAGTTGAGGGTGTGGCAAACATAAATGTAAAAAAAAAAGTGGAAAGTGTTGATACCTAGCATATGTAATCTAAAGGAGAAAGTAGTAAGAGAAACTTCACATGGACATTTGGAAAAATTTTCATCGACCCTCTATGCTTTGTGGGAATCCCAAACTAGTCTTCTACATGCTTTTTTGTTAATGTAGACTTGGAAAAATTGGAGGGAACTAAAGAAAAGATACGGAGAGATTAGAGGAAAAATCAACAATAACAGATGAAAATATGAATATGAGTGGTTATGGAGATTTAAGCAAGATCTAGAAACAAACCAACAACACGATCCAATAGGAAATGTTCCTTCTGGAGTTGTTGACAACCACCTATGGTTGGAAGATGACTAGAAAAGCTAGCAACGTTGAGTGTTCAATTTTTGTAAATCTTTCACTAAATTTCTAAAAATAGCAAACGTTTTTCAAAAATTATAAAACTTAGTTTTCCTAAGTTATTTTGCACGATGAATTCAAATATCAAACTAGATTTTTGAGATTCAAAGTAAAAATATAGGTTCCTTAAGAGATTGGGCTTAAAAAATGAATTTTACAATAAATTTAAAAAATAGTAAATGATATAGTTTTTACTTTAATTTTTGTATACAAGTTCCTAAAAGGGTTTACTTTAATGCTATGTAATGAATTTTTGAAAAACTATGAAGTTTGATTTTGGGTAATTTTAGTTTCATATGGAATAAAGAGTTGGAAGTGTAAGAAAGTAATATTTGTTTTAAGTAATTTGGTTTGCATGTATTATAACTTGGTTATAATTGGGTTTTAGGATGCTGACTTAATTTGGTGGAGTATGGAAATAGGGGAGATGGTATTGAAATCTTGCGATTTAATAATTTAAGAAGTGTTTTGTACAGGTCAAAATATAAATTAGAACGTTAGGTAGGTGAAAATAAGAAATAACTTGATATATAGAATCTAGGTTAGAAAACCGATGCAGTGGGTTGATTGATTTTAGATACATATATGTATTTTCAAAATAAATTTCTATAACTTCCATATTTTGGCCATATAGTTAACTTGGGTCATCTACTAATAAAACTATAGCAAGTAGATGTTTTAAAAGTTTTTTACCATAATATCTCAATTTGGGATTAAAATGGTGTAATAAAGATCTAAAATATAATAGTACATGGATAGCAATCAAGACAATTAAAAATTATGTTAGAAAGTACATTGGAGGAACTTTGTATACAAAAGGTAAGTCGGAAATTGGGTTGGAAACTAAATAAGGAGGTATTTGAGACCAAATTTGTCTTAAAAAGAATAACATCAAGACTTAGACCTCAAATATAAGTAAGTTAGTAACCTTGCTTATACTTAACCTATAATTACTTAAGTGTCGTACATGTTTTATTTAAGTGAAGTGGGCTTAGGAAGAGTTTCGAATGCAAGAGTAAGTTTTGCGAATTTGGTAAGTGGCTCAAGTAAGTAGATTGTTGTGTTTTAGAATAGATTTTATCTACTGTTAACATATCTAACTATAGTAAATGTGGCCAAACTTGTATGCATGAATGTGATATGTTGATTGATAAGTTATGAAATGCCTTCTAAGCTCTTTTGTATATCGTGTTGGATGAGTCATGCTTAGATATTGACTATGATAACATCAATTGTGCCATTGCTTAGTATAATTGATGATATAGATCTGTAGTCAAATTAAAGAAGAAACTAGGTATAAACTATTAGTCCTACCTTCTAAGGTGTTCACTTAAGTGAACCCGATACTGAGGTTTTAGAGATGGAAACATAAATAAAATAAAGTCAAAGCTTGGTTACTAAATAGATAAGTAAGCTTGCTTGTGTTGTTTGATAGTTGCTCGTTTTTTCTTAGTATGTGATCGATACATTCATGGCATATTACGAAAATGACCTATGGGTTAAGCTTTCTAAAGATTAGGATTTTGTTTTGCTAAACTTTATTTTGAAAACTAGGTTTTTGTTAAGTAAACAATTAAGTTTTTGAAAGCTTGGTTTTGTAATACAAACATCTTGATTTATAAGATTGGTTTTTGAATATATAGATTTGCATAGCTTAGGTTAGATTAAGTTTGTTAAACTCTTTTCTAGGTTCTTGAATTAGGTGATTCAGATGCCTAGTGATATGAGGCAAGATCACTTATTAAATTCTAATATAACAAATGTGAGTTTGAGTTGATCCCTCATAGACTACAAGCAATAATATTAACCTTAGCTTTATTATTTAACTGAAAAATTGTGATGAATTTAAATGAATTAAAAAAAAAAACTAAAATTAATGAACTAAACTAATTACTAGACTGAACTAAACAATTAGAAAGTAATAAATTTAAGAACTTATTCAAGAAAGCGAATAACATATTTAGAAATTGTTTCCTTTAAAGTTTATCATGTAATCGCATAAAATTTATCCAATTCAGTCTCTAGTATTATTGACCAGGGGAATTCTTATTTAAAACTAGTATCTTTCTCAAGCATATTAACTTTAACCATAAAATGCCTATCGGAATCTCTTCACTAGTAGAATAATTTAGGAGCCATTAACGTACAATAAATTCTCAACACAATGATATCAAATTTCTACAAGAGTCATATACTTTATCTCTAAGTGTGTAAGTAATCCCTTTTAATTATATCAAGATCTCACTTTGCGAGAGATTTCTCAATCTTCGTGTATGACATTAAGTATTGATACTTTAAAAATATCAATTAATAATGCAAAATACATAATTGAATCAAGAAAACTAGAAATTTTATTGAAAATTAATAATTAATTTAATAGTCATGTGGAAACCTAAGGTTCTATAATCCTAGATACAAGAATTAAAACTAGAAATTCTGTTGTGAATTTTTCCCAATCTTGAAATTTTGGTGATGCTTCCATGTGTTCCTCTCTCTCCCCATTGAGTCTCTTCAATTTGGATGTAAAAAAGTAACTTTGAAAATCTTAACATATCCTTTCATGTCTTGTAGCTCACTATTTCTAAGGTGTAAAATTCACTTCTGGTAGGACACAACTTAGGACATGATTATATCCTTAGGTTGTGTAACTTTCTGTTTTTAGCCTTGTTTTCTCTTAAAAATAAGCCTCTGGTTAGACACGATCATGGGTTATATCTCAATTCAAAACTTCATAACCTTTTCATTTAAGATTTGAATTGAATGAAACTTGATTCATTTTCTTTATTTTCAATCTAGGATGTATTTAAACCCTAAAATCAAAATTTTGACTCATTTAAATACTAATTTCTTTAAAAATAAGCTAAAATTATAAGGAAAATGCTACAAATCACCATGATAATTGTTTCTAAATTAAGACTCATCACCCAATAATATTGACTATTCATATGACTTGAGCTAGGGTTAGGTTATAATATTGATATTAATGCATGTCATTTGTATTAGCGTGGCACCTTAATTGTGTATTTTTACACATTTATTGTCATTTAAATCTTTCAATTTGTATAACTTATAGTATTTTTATTATTTTATTAACAACAAAATAATAAGTCATACACAAGTTAAGTCAGTATAATAAATTGGAGTTAAATGGTTTTTTTATTATCTGAATCTATATTTATCTTGTTATAAACCATTTTAATGTTTTTACTTTATTATTGTAATAGGAAAATATGTGGATCTGAAAAATATACATTCAATCAATTATAGGAGTAAAAATAAACGAGATGCGGATGTCGGAGAACCTTTTTCTCGGGAAGATCAGCATGGCACTATTTAATTTCCAAGTCCACTGATGTTACAGAAGAAATTGGGAAACTTTCATTGGAGACAATTTGCAATTTCATCTCCGTGGGACCCTCACTTGGCCATCATTAAGTCCAATTGCAAGCAAAACATACAGTGCTCCAAGAGTGTAGAAATATTACATGAAGAAGCTAGGTGGGACCCTTTGCTCATCATCACCTTAGGCATCCAATAATCATGTCCTCCTCACTTGCAATTCCTAATCAGTGCAAATTTCACAAGTCACGCTATGAGCCCAACCCTCCTATCTTTCTTCCATACCTGGTCACCGTATAAATTCGGAGACAGATTAAACGCTTGAAGCGAGAGAAAATGAGTTTCAAAGAAAATTGAAGAGTGCTTGAGATAGGAAGTTGCGGAGAGATTTCGAGATTTACGGAAATCGAAGATCGGTTTGTGCTCTAAGAATTTATTTGAGGTTTTCTATTTCTTCGTTTTAAATATATTATCATATTTCTTAAATTTTTTTGTGTAACTTTTATATTTGCTATGAACTAAATTTATACTACAAGATTTTAATATACTTAATAGTTTGATTAATATGTGATTTTATTATATGTTACTATTTAATTAGTTGTGATTTTTAATTATCTTATTTTTATGCTTCATAATTTTATTTTCTAGTCAGTGATAGTTTTGTGAATAGAACATGAAAAACTTAAAAAGAAATAAATAATTCATATGAGATAAGACTAAAATTAATTTAATTATTGTCATAAACACATACTTTTTAGATTAATTGTAGGATTCATGTATTTAATACGATTGATATTAATCTTTGTGATATAAAAATATATATGAATTTTAATATTAATTAGAGTAGAAATATTTATAAGAGAAATTTATTATTTAACTGAAAATTACAGATAAATTACTCAAAAGGGAAGTGAATCCTTATGAATTTAATTAAAAACCAACTAACTAGTCACAACATATTTTAGAAATATATGTTAATTGATCAGATTATAGCATAGTCGAAATACCATGCAATCGACTTGATAAACTTCTCCATTTGTTATTTTCCTGTTTTAGTTAAGTTACTTTTTTTTAAAACATATTTAAATATTATAATCTAGTAATTAGTTTATATCTTTATAAATACGACCTGATCTTATCAGTTCTTTTTATCACTACATACATAACCCAATATACTTGCTAGTATAAATTGCGCTTCTTAAAGTTTATGTGCATCATGACATGCATTTGCTACATCTGCATTGTTTGGTTTGATTAAAGAGTTTTGTAAATAAAATGATAACTTACTTAGTGATTGTACCATGATATTGTTTTTATTGCTATTTGTTTATTTACTCTCATTCAGCTTCCAGTAAGCTAAGGAAATAAATTATCTTGTCCTTAAGTTAAGGAAGACATTTGGACATGACATCAAATTATACGTATGAAAGGGCTTAAAAGCACTTAGTGAAGTAATTTCTCTCAAGGTAAATCAAGTCGTCGCAAGAGTTGTCTAAAGTTCTGAAAAGTGACTCTATAAGGAGTATCGACATATTACGTGTGGATTACAACTTAGAGATTGTAATGTGTTACTTAGACTTTGTAATCGAATCATGTAAGAGATTATATAGTTGTGATACTCTGAGCTTGACTGACCATTGTAAAGATTTCCGCTGTTTTTAATTGTGTCAAATTATAGTAGATTTGAGAATAAATATTTCATGGAATTGAATAACAGGTGAAGTATAAATTTTGCCTTATCTTTAATTTAGAGATGATAGTAACGAATTGTTTTGAGATACCAATAGTTGAGAAAAGCTTTTAAGTAAACACCTAGAAGGTAAGGTGTTACAATATTAATTGAGAAATTTGGTATATAATCGTGTTAATACTCAAGTAAAACTAAAATTAGGTTACAATAGTGCTTTAAGAAAAAAAGTTATAAGATAAAAGATATACTTTTTTTTAATGACTAAATTAATAAACTAAATGTATGAATAAAACTAAGTCAACACTCGTAAAAAATTGAATAGATAAAAAATGAGGAAAAAAAAAAAGTACTAGATGAAAAGGTTGTAGATTCATGAAATACATAAGGTTGAAAAAAAAAGGGGTTTAGGTAAGAAAGAGAATAATAAATGAAACATGGAAATAATCTATTTTGCTGCTATTAATATATAATAATGAATACCAATTATGTTGAGGGGATGGAAAAAGAATCTCATTAGTGAAAAATTAAAATGATAATCAACATTTTATAGGTTTGGTTTTAACCTAAAAAAGAAGAGATTTGACAAATTAAATGAGAGAGAAAAATAAATGAAAAAATTACTTGATTTGTCTTTCATATTATTAAGTTAGATTTGAATAGTATATATTTTAAGGGTATTTCAAAGAATTGCAAAAAGACACAAAAATATCTTTTTTTTTTGACTTTAACGATATAGATATTTTTCTTATGATTTTTTATAATCTATTATTTCCCTATTACTATAAGATATTTAGTAAAATGGAGTTTTTGTTTATACTTGATAACCTATTCTATAAATGCATGATGATGGGGCATTACATCTTTTCTTTACTCTTTTTCGTAATTTATTAAATTAATATAAAATATTAGCATGTAAAACATTAAAAGCTTGAATGGCTTAAATATAGATGATTATATTGTTAAAATAATGAAATATGAACTATTTTCCTGAGAATAGCTCGTAAGCAATAGAAAGACCATCAAAACCTTTTCTTAACTAAGATTTCATTTTTCTTTTAATCTTAAATTTTTGTTCTTCACTAATTTTACTCAAACTAAGATGAAAAGAATATAAATTGCATATAATTGTCACATTATTCATATAACATCGAACTAAAATAGGTGAAATAAAATAAAAACATAATGAAACAATGATCATAAAAGCTATAGTATAATTATATATTATAATTTCCAACTGCCATCAATGGTAAAATAGCATTTTTCAGGTTTTTAACGGTGAAAATAAAAGTTTGAGGTAAAGGGTAATTTGGTACATTTTGCTCTGCAACTGTTTTCCATGGCGCGTGATTTAAATTCAAAACCCCCACTCGACTCGCGAGAAGTGCCTTCTACTTATGGCTCTTCTTCCTCCCGCGCACACTCTCTGTCCTCCGAAACCCACACTAACACCTCTCCAGCAAACGACGCTTACCTTCCGCCATCTCAAATTTTCTTCTCCCAGCAGCTAATCAAATGGTAATTCACTTCCTCTCCTTAAATTTGCTTTTCACGTCACAACTTAACTGCAATTTTACGTAATCTTATTTCATTACATTTTAATCGCTAGCTGAAACCCTAGCTTCACATTGTAACGACTTCGGTATCACTTTTAGTCACGTTTCGGTTATCACTGAATGCTAATTAGGAAAGTTCAATTCGTTAATCTGGGATCGGCAATTAGTAACTGATTCTACTGCTGATTGGTTCGTATGTGATTGTTATGCACAGTCTAAGAAACGTGGTCTGTCGTTGGATGAGAAGCGAGAGAAGATGCTTCAGATATTTTTCGAGTCACAGGACTTCTTTCTCGTGAGTTTTTTCTTTCTAATTTATATTATAATTCATTGCTTGTAGTATTGGTTCCCGGATATAATTGTATTAGAGTGCATTGTATTCTTATCGATCAGGGTGTGTTTGTTCGTGGAAATTTTTTTGAACCATTTCGATTTTAAACGTTAGCTGAATTCTTAAAAAGATGTCTTTGATATTTATTTATATTCTTCATGGACTCCCAATATGAAAATCACACAAAATTAACACTAAAAAAAAAAAAAAAGGAGATTGCAGCTTAAGGACCCCAAGAATTTTAAAGAAGCACGTTTTATTGGTAAAGAGACCCCAAAATCACCTAGGTATTAGGGAGAAGAACGCCTAGTAAAGATGCTTTTAGTAAGCTCAGAAGTTTGTGGTAACTGGCTTATCTAAAAGATGGTGGGTGTCAAAGTAGTGGCCCAGCAAGGGTGGTGGTGTTCATCAATTACTATAATAGATGTAAATGAAAAATAAGTAAAATTCCCGTTCTTATAACATTTCCTCAATATCCGTGGTTATTAACATTACCATCAGCAGCCAACCTCTAGCTTGCCTCTTCCTATCACCATTTGCCAATATAAAATATTAATTACCTTTTTTTTTTTATGACTATGATAAAATTCGCAATTGCAAATAGTAAAAGCAAGTTTGAAAAAGATGATGAAAAAGGTTTTTTGAATAAAAAAAGCACACCTAATCTTCTTAAAAAATATTACTATGCTAATGACTAATGAGCAATAAAGTTTATTTATACTTAGCCGTAACATTTAATAGTGTTTCTTTGTGGCATAGTTTTTCTTCCCCTCTTATAACGGAGGAGTGTAGTTGCAGTCGCGGACTTTGGACTTCATCTGGGGTTGAGTCACGAGTAAAAGAAAAATTGGAGAGGCACAGATAAGCTAATAGTTACATATTTAAAAGTTGTTTACAATATCTTGGGAGTAACTTTGGATAATAACCAAAACTTGGGAGGCAGCCATGCTTTGTGTCCCTGACTCCCTTGATCAGCCTTAGTCATGAAGATAGGTGATCCATGGGCCAACTCTCCATTGATTTTATTGCCGTAGGATAACATTATGGCACCCATTATCTTATTTATAAAAAACTTAATAGATGGACCACCTGGAGATAGATAGTATCTAAACCACTCGACTTCTTCTATACTGCCACATGGCATTAATATAACCAGCTTGCTCTGGAAGATGCTGATGAACAACTAGTTTGCGAATACTCTGTGTTTTGCAAATACCACATATAATGTAAAAGTTTTGAGAGGCTATTTTGCAGGCCAACTTCAACACACTCTCTCATGCATCTATACTTCCATATGGATGCAACTACATAGCCATGCACTCAAAAAAGTGGAACTGTTTTTGCCCTCTTGATGAATGAATTGCATTCTTTTACCTGGCTAACCACTGCAGTTAAAAGACCTTGAGAAGTTGGGACCTAGGAAAGGTGTTATAACTCAGTCTGTTAAAGACGTTGTTCAAAGCTTAGTTGATGATGACCTCGTCTCCAAGGACAAGATAGGAACATCTGTGAGTAAACTATTTCTGGTTACTGATTGATTACTTTTTAACCTTTGACTCATTTCTGGTGTCTTCATAATATTTTTAAGATTTAGGCTTATTATTAATGTACATTCTTCTTAACTATACTGTTCTATTGCAAACCTGGAGAAAGAAGAATTCAAAAGCAAGGAAAGTGCAATAAAGAGGCTCTTCATTTATTTATTTTGAAAAATATCTACTATTTTTTTGGGTAAGGTGAGAAATATCATTGATTCACCAAAAATTATATATGAGATGTGTATAAAAGAAAGCATACTAAGAAACCTATAAGAATGAGCTAATTAACAGGACAAAAAAGGGATACTTAGTTCATTTAAATGGCCACATATCACAATGGTGCTCAACTATTCGAAAAACAAAAAATAACAACTTTCAAAAGATTTTCTAAAGAGGATTCTATATCTCCTATTCTTCTATTATTCCTCTCCTTCCATAGATAGTAAGTTGTTATAACAAACAGCTTCCTATGCCTCACATTGACCAATTGAAGATGTTGTGGCCTCAAAAAATTCCCAAAGGATGTGCTACCCAATGGTGTTGCTCTATTCCAGCTATATGGTCCTTCTAAGTTTTTCTACAACTGCTGTGAAAGGGGCATGTAAAAAATAGATGATCATGAGATTCCTCGTGATAGTGACGAAGGAAACAATTGTTGCACTTAACCACACCCCAAGCATATAACTAGTCCAGCGTTAAGAGCTTGTTGGATTGCTATCCATAGAATGAAAGTGAATCTTAGAGGCAAACCTTTTTGCCAAACCATAGGATACCATGTCACATTGGGCTCGCTGTTTCTTCCCAAAAAGTAGGCTGTTTTGATAGATAGGGGCTTGTGATCAGCAGCTCTCTAAGTTAATTCGCCTTCCAATAAAGAGTTAAGCCACAAAGGCCTTAGATTGGTGATGATAGAAAGCTGCCTATCTCTAATCAGCCAAGACCATTCATTTTCTTCTATAAACTCATCTAATAAGGTGTTTTTAGGATATCTCAACGTCATGTTAACTTGCTCGCTTAACCACTTGATTAAAAAGGTTTACAAGGATGCCAATCATCAAGCCAAAAAGATATAAGCTTGTCATTACCAACTCTCCACTTTAGTAGGCGCTTAGCTAAGGGTTTTGACTTAAGGATCTTTTTTTAGGCTTATGAAGAATCATTTGAAATACGAATATTCCAAAAATTTTTCTCTCAAGAGCTCTTCCTTAACCCAGTACGGCTACAATGAATGTCCTTTGTCTAAACAAAGATAACATATATGCTTTAATTGAGCAACTCTATTCCATATCTTGATGTTGATGATCCTTAAACCACCTTCCTTCTTGGGCTTGCACACATCCTTAAACTTTACTTTGGCTTTAGCTTTCGACTTATCATTTCCATTCCATAGAAACCTCTTCATTTTTGTTTCAATGGGAGACAATATCCTATTAGGAATGATGAAGATAGATGACCAGTATACTCGAAGAGAAAATAAGATACCATTGATAAGTTGCACACGTTTAACATAAGAAAGGAACTTACCAGTCTAATGGTTAATCTCAGTTGAAAATTGCTGTATAAGATTAGAGCAATCACTCTTGTATACACCTTTAGATGAGAGTGGGATGCCCAAGTGTTTGATAGGTAGAGTGCCAACATCAAAACTCAACATATTTGTAATTTGTCTCTTAGTAGCCTCCTGAACACTATTGAGGAATAAGCGACTTTTTTGAGCATTTGCTTTAGGGACAGATAGAAAGTGGAACTCTTGAAGGCCTTCTTTAATAATCTCCCATGTGTGAACATTTCCTTTGGTAAAAATTAACATATCATCTACAAAACAAAGATGGTTAAACCTTATCTTCTTGCATCTCCAATGGTGCTTGAAGTTTGTCATATTTCCTTTTTCCTTCATAATACTAAAACAAACTTTCATAGCCAAAATGAAAAGGTAAGGAGAGCTAGGATCGCCCAATCTTAACCTTTTCAAAGTCGAGAATTAACTTGTAAGTTCCTCATTAATGTTGATGGAAAACTTTGCTGTAGTAACACAAGTCACAATCTAACCTACAAACTACTTAAGGAAGCTCTAAACTCTAAAAAGATGTTCCAAGAAACTCCAATTGACATTGTCATAAGCCTTCATTAATATTATCAACAATTCTCCTCCCTTTAATGGTAGCACATCTAGGACCCCTTACTGGCTCTATGATATCCTTGAAGGAGTTCTTGGGTAACCAAAATATTATCAACAATTCTTCTCCTTTTAAAGAAGGTCGTTTGCTCTTTACTCACTAAAGATGGTATGATAATCTTCAGCCTTTAACTTAAGATTTTTGAGATACACTTATAGATTGTGTTACAACATGCAATGGGTCTATAGTTTGAAAATGAAGAGGAATTTTCTTTTTTGGGTATTAAAGAGAGATAAGTTGAATTAATCTCCTTTAACATCTTCCTTAACGTAAAAAAAATCCTTAATAGCCACACATAGATCCTTCCCTACAATGTTTTAAGCGTAACAAAAAAAGTTAGTTCTATAACTATCTGATGCAGGTGCTTTATCCATAGATAAAGCCTATAGGGTTGCTTGATTTCTTCATTAGAAACAGGTTGGACCAGCATGATTTGCTCCTCTATTGAGATACATTGGAGCTGTAGAGAGGAGAGTTTATCAAAATTCTAATTGTTAGAATGAATATCATTCAACATCTCCTTAAAATGAAGAACATCTACATATTTCACTTACTCTAAACCTTCTAATCTGTTACCTTGGTTGTCCACAATAGACACAAAGTTGTTTTTGTATTGTCTTAGCTTTAGATGATTGAAGAAGAATTTATTATTTCTATTCCCAACTTTATTTAAGATGCTCTTGCCTTTTGCTGTAAAAAGGACTTCCAAAGCATTTGAAAAATAGAAGCTAGAATATGGAGATTTTTCTCGTTCATAATCCGTAGTCAACGAGTTTGATCAGTTGTCCTCTTAGATTGCATTAAGTTCCATTCTAGTATTCTTCACACGATTAGTTAAGTTGGAGAAACATGCTGTATTCAAAGCCTGCAATTTGCCTTTAAGAAGCTTAAGTTTCTTGCAAAGACAAAACATAGTCGATCCATCTACATTTTATTGGCCAACATCATTGATAATTTGGTATGACTCCAGATGTTGCTTTTACATGTCAAAAAACTTGAAAAAAGATATTTTGCTATCATCTTGATGTAGAGCCAAATCTAAAACTAGAGGACAATGGTTAAAAAGAATAAGGCTGGGCGTTCGAATATATGAGTTTTAAAATGAAGACATTCATAATTGATTAACAAATCCTTAATCAAGCCTCCTCAATATTGGTTAAGTATCCCTACGATTAGTTTAGGTTAACAAAGGTCCTGTGGTTCTAGCTTTCTCAACTTCAAGGAGATAATAGATATTATTAAATGATGCCATTCCTTTAGTGATGACTTAAAGCCCTCTTGATTTCTCTTCAATAGTTCACTTGTTGAAAATAACAGCTTTTAGTCTTAGTAAGTCCTTTTGTAATTCCTTTGTCTTGCTTATCATTTGCGGCATAAATGAAAGTTACATAGATGGTCGTACCATCAATGAGATAAGTATAAACTCAATGAACCAATTGCCTTAAAGAATCCAACATATTGACATCTCAAATATTCGGCTTCCAAGCAACCCAAATACAATTAACAAAACTTGATTCTACTCTCTATTGTGGTAGGATTCGTCTTCTAACTTTCTAGAAATTTTGAGCATTTACTTTTGTTTCTAATAAACCCACAAGAGAAAGCCTTTCCTCACTACACTTAGGAGGGGACATAAGAAAATCAACAACACTTACGATCGACTTGCTGGCTGCTTACCTTATATCTATCCTTCTTTTTTGCTTTTTTCTTTTTCTTAGGAACATCACTCTAAATTCGTTCCTAGCTTTCTCCTTTGACTGGTGGCGTCTTGTTAACCTCTTGTTTATCCAAGAGTTTTCTTAGTGATCTAAGTGAGTTTGAAACAAAGGTATAATTAGATTGTGAAGCTTCTTTAGTGGAGGTAGAAGGCACGTCCCCTTCACAACTCAAGTCATATAAGCTTGTTTTGTGGCCATGGATATCTTGTCTTAATGGACTAGAATGTGAGGAAGAGCTTAAGACTTCAAACTTGGAAGACATAGGTATAGGTATAGGTATAGGTACTATAGTGTGTTTAATCTTTTTTCCTTTCCTTAATGTCTCAAGTGCTTTAGGTTTAGGAGGCACCACATTTTGTTTTTCCAAGATTATGCCTTTTGTCGGTGTGGCACTGTTACTTTTCGTAGAGACATTGGCATTATTTTCTATTTCTCTAGGATAATTTTCATTTCCATCTCCAATAGATGCATGTGAAGACCTTTGCTTAAGGACTTTAGCCTCAGCATAATTTGTTTTGTCACCATTAGCAGCAATACCATCTTATGTTTCTTGTGATAACTTGACCTCAAGGCATTCCTTAGTAGGGCATTTGCTATTATTGTGTCCAAAAACTCTACAACCCATACATCGTGGAGGGACCATCTGATACTTAACATCTACCCTATATCTTGAACCATCTCTATATTCCATCTCAAACACCTTCGCATTTGCTTGTATTTCAATTGAGGCTTTAGCGTACTTAACTTTCTCATTTTTGGATATGACAATGTCAACTTGAAGAGTTTTACCAATAGCGCTTATGCATACCCTACTCCTTCATTATGTAGAAATTCTGTAGGAATACTCTACAATTTGATCCAAATGGGCATTTTCTTTGGCCATACACATGTTAAGGACATGCCTATATGCCATCTTTGAAGAATTAAGAGCTATCCAACAAAGCTTTAAGGTTGTTGTAACACTCTTTGTAGTGAATCCTTAACTGCAAACTTAAAAAAGTAGTACCTACATCCATTAGTCAAGATTTCTACAAGCCCTTCCTTGCTCCAAGACGATATAGCAATTTTTTGAATTACTGGGAAGGCTAAGTTACGTCCCAAGAAATAGCTCACTATGGTAAGCTACCATAGTCTTTCTCCTACCTTTGAAACCTCTCTAGGGGGTTTGACAACTACATGGTCTCCTTCACGAGTAGGAAGGTAATAGGATAAAGCCACTTTTATCCTGGGCGAAGAGGTTTGGCCTTAGGAAGGAGAAATAAAGTTGGCATAAGATCAGGACGGTAGTTCTTTTTGAGAAGAGTGGTTTTGAAAAACCACTTTTCCCTCTTGCTTAGAGGCCTTTTCCATGTCATCTGCCACTTTGGACATGGCAATTAATGTGCCATCAAAAAGGGAGTTTTGACTTTCATCCAAAGGGACGAAGGGCCAAGTTGCTTTTGGTTGTCTGCACGAGAAGTATCAACAGCAAAGGCAACTTTTTTGGCCCCACTATTTGACTTTTCCTTAGTAGGCCTTTTAGCAGAAGTCCCATCCTTATTCTTGGGCCCCATAACCTTTTGCCTAACTTTTAATACAACAGGCGCTAAAACTGTTTTCTTCTTACTAGCAACTCCTGGCCACATGAGAGGGCGGACGGCGACATGTTCGACGGAGGAGAGGAACTCCTAAGCTTTGTCTTCCTTTTCCGATCATGAGCTATGTATTGTCCGTCTTAACATCTCTTCCTGACCGATCAGGAACCAAAAGCTTCTTATTCCTCTGAGTAAAAATCCTCATGGTTCAACGTACGACTGCTAGAACTGCATCAACCCAACTAAGATGAAACACCAAAACAGCAGAACAACTACGAAATAGAGACTTAAACAACACCGTCCAAATAGCCTGCTAGCGGCTCAAGAAAACCAGACCATTAACAGCTAAAAGACTAACTACACAAAGCACAACTAAAAAGGAAACAGATAACTATGTCAAAGAAATGTGAAAGAAATAAAAGACTAGGGTAAAGGCAAAAGAGAAACTAGATAGGGTGAAACAGACGGTGGGTTAAAGGTAGAGTTAAGAAAAGAAGCAGGAGAAAGTTGGGGTGGGGGGGTGGCGGCGGTGTTGTTGAGCAAGACGAAAGGGAAAAGCTAGAGAGAAGGAAGAGGATTTTCTCTCTCTAGACATTTTTTCATATTCGGCAAACTGCAATTATAGGAATAGCTATTATTTGATCCTAAAGAACTGCAATTCCTCATTTAGTAGTAATAGGAATTTTGTGTAATAGCTAATCCATAAACCAAACTCAAAATTCTAAGCTTGTGGATATAGCTGGAACTTTTTAAAAAAAAAATTCTACTATTTAGGGGTAAATGAATCTTTATGAATCTCACTTAGTTGAGGAGATACAACTTTTTGAGAACTCCCATAGTAAATGTGATTGTTGATGGTAATAATGCATTCGTATAACTTTTCAAGGTAGCACAGGGCTCATTGGGTGACTGCATGCTGTCATGTCGCTTTATGTCATTTGCACTCAAGTGTTTGATTGTGTGTGTAAACTTTAAATTCCAGGTGTACTTTTGGAGTCTTCGTAGTTGTGCAGGAAATCAGGTGATTTTTTTTTCCCTAAAAGTTGAGTTTAATTCTTATGAAATTGAACCTTTAAACTTTTGTGCATCTTCTTGCTTGTCAACACACAGTTAAGGAGTGTACGTCGGAAGCTTGAAGCTGAGCTCCAGGGCTGTAAGAAACGGCTTGCAGAATTGGTGGATCAGCGTGATGCACTAAAGAAGGGAAGAGAGGAATCAGTGAGTATTTTCTTCTAGCAATGAAAGCAACATGGTTTTATTTGTTGAAATAAGATTCTTTTCTCATTCCTGTATGTAATGGCAGGATGAAAGAGAGAAGGCCCTAAGAGATCTGAAAGCAATAGAAAAGCAGCATAATGAGCTGAAGGTGGGATCATTTTCCTGTCTTGTCATCCAGTGATAGAAGTCTTGTTCATGATTGTGACAGATCACACTCTGATGTTTCAGGATGAGATGGGCCAATATGCAGACAATGATCCAGCTGCCTTTGAAATAATGAGTAAAGAAATGTTTTGCTTTGGTCCTCTAGATAGTCTTTCAGGAAATCCTTTGTTCTTAATGTCCACATTGTTTGGCTTTTAATTGACATAGACACATATCCTACTTATTTTCATAATCATTACAGAGGAAGCAATTGAGGTTGCTCATACGGCAGCTAATAGATGGACAGGTAATTCTTCCTTTGCAGTTTGCTTTTCTGTTTTGCACATATCACATGGATAACTCCATGTACATGGCACCTTTTGGCTACAAATTACCCTTTAAGCATATGTAAAAGTTCTCATGGGTTTTTGTCCTTTCAGACAATATTTTCACTCTGCGTCAATGGTGCTCCAACAATTTCCCTGAAGCCAAAGAACAGTTAGAACACATGTACAAAGAGGTAATTTTTTGAGTATTTCTACACGGGTCTTCAGTTTATTTAAAATATATTTCTCAAACAATTGACATCTCAAGCAATTGACAGCAATTTGTGCTTCATTAACACAACCAGTAATACTGAGTTCTGATTTTTGCCACTACTCTATGGACTACCTAGGCCTGATGTTTCTTTCAATTTTCTGACCAAAACTCAACTCCACTGTTATTCATATTTCCCTCAAGAGGATACCACATATCCTTCTTGGTTGGTTGTTGTCTGTGGTGCTGGCTCAAAGCTCAGTGGCAGCATATAGGCCAGAGTGATACTTCAATCTTGAGTACACAAGAATCTATGAAAATGTAAGACATGATAACATGCTTACATTCTACAAAAACCCGATCTCTATGTCATATTCCAAATGCAGATTCTGAATCAACTACCACACATTTCCATAACTTTACTGCTAAGAAATAAAATTGAAATTTCCATGACAATCATACAAATCAGCAAGCCAGCATAGTTCGTTTCATTGTTATACTGACATCATGTACCTGAACAGGTGAGTGATGTTGCATTGAGCAGTTGGATTATCCAAATACCTGCAACACAAATGTGTAGCATTTAGGTTGAATGATCTATTTACCTTTTGCACAAAAAGTGCAAGCTTCAAAAAACCCATGATTTTGCATCTGAAAAACCTTCAGTTCATTGGACCTGGACGTTAATGGCCATTGCATTAGCAGACAGGAATTCAAAGAGAGGAGATGCATTATGCTTGTTGCATTAGAGTGTGATTTAGCCTTACCTAAAAAATTAGAGTGATTTAGAGAATGGATGGTTACGGTGTGAATAACCAAGGTAGCTAGGATTGTTCTGCACTTCTATTGGCTATTTTTATGATAAATTGCATGCTTTCCAAGCTTAATTCTCTTCTGATACCTTCTTCTATGGGCTAAACAAAATCTACATTGACCTTTTCTTTTTCTTTTTTATATCTAAGACCAACATTCTGTTAGTGCTTATTTTAATGACTGTTCAAGGGATTGGTTGAGATTGTGTTGTGACCGGGCTGTGGCAAATATAGTTGCTTTTAAAGTTTATAGTACGTAGTGGTCATTTTGCAAATTCGTTGAAGTTGAATTGACAGTTGATACTAATGCTATAACAAGATCTTGTTTGGTTATCCATGGAGTCCATTTTCCAGTCATTTTGAATAAGTGCTCTTTGAGAATGTGAAGGTGAGGATTCTATAAAAAGTTTTGATCATTGCTTTTCAGTTCTTAGAATTGTAATAATTAGTAGGTGGGGAATAAAATTCCAAGGAACAACCTTTTCTGGATCCATCCTCACATTCTCACTAATTTTTAATTAAAAAGACAAACTGGTTTTCCTTGTTATCCTTTTCCATGATAATGAAATTAACCATATGAGGCTAAAGTGTAAATAGAAGGGGTTAATTTAATTTATATAGATTCTATTTCCAATTTTCTGGATATCCTGAAGTTTCTTGTAAAACATACAGGTGGGTATAACAGAAGATTTTGACTATCTAGAGCTGTCTACTTTTGAAACTCAAAAAAAGGAAGGGAAATCGTGAAATTTATACAGGTTGCTGAATTTCTTGAGGAAGGAATTATTGTGCATGTGATAGAGATATATAATAAGGAAATAATTATATAAACATAGGCAATTGTGAATTGCTAAAGCAACGCAACCCTGTTGCACTTGACTAAGCCCCATGCTCGTCCAAGGATGGAAGTTGCTTCACCAGCTCCTTTTTTGATAACAGGAAGAGAGTAACCCTTTAGCAGCAGAATGTGAACGTTTTTCTCTGTAATCTGCTAGACCTTTGTGATACTACAACTACGATTAAATTCAAACAGGCGTACAAACAGCAAAAGAATGCATCAGCCGGTTTGAGCATGTAAATATAGTTCTTGTTGCTTGCAGAAAGGATGTCTTGCTAATCTGCATTGTGTTTACTTCTCTGCTGATGCCTGCTAGCATCGTTCTTGCTAATTTATCTGTGAAACTTACTTCAGCCCATCCGGTACTCCTTTTGAAGTCCTCAAGTAGTATTTGCATATGTCATGATCTCTTTTCAACGTAGCAGTGGAAATGGGGATCGGGAATTCACCATGAAATATGCCAAACTCACACTTAAGAAGACACGAGCTATGAAATTATTGGCATTTCATTGTTGCATGTTTAATTCTATACCATCCGTTAACTGCTTTTGGAAGAGCAAGTTTGTGCATTCATGAAATGTAGTAGAACTTACAAACAATAAATTGAGCTAAAACAAACTTAATAGCGTATGAAAGATTGGTACATGTTTCCTTAAATGCATACACAAACATGAATGAGTAATCAGTACAAAATGTCCATATAGTAAAGTGTGATGTAGGATGGTACATGTTTGCTTAGATGCATACATATATATGAACGAGCAATTACTATGAAATATACCTCTATATAATGTGTGAATTTAGTAGTAGGCTCTAAGAATGCAGCTATAGTAACAAAAAGGAGGAAGGCACAAGGAGCGCCACCATTTTTGCTCAAAATGAATTGTAAAGTAGATTATGGTTAGGTTAGCAGAGTATGGTAGGCAATAGGTTAGATAACTAATCAGATTAGATAAGGATGTTGGTGTTAGGGTTGGTTTTGAATTGTAAACTGGTTTGGCTTAAGAGGCATAGGTTGGAATTGCTCCTTGAATCTGTAGACCGTATGGGCTCAAGCAATTTGAGTGAAAGGGACCATTGGTTCATGGCTCGTCCTTTTGGTTTGAATAATAATAATAAAACAAATAACAATCAAGCCACCCTTTTGGTTTGAATAATAATAATAAAACAAATAACAATCAAGCCACAATCTATAAGGTCTTCTTTCCCTCAACCCCCCTTTCCTGTGTCCTCTACCTCACCTTTTCTTAACTCTTTTTTTCACCCATCTTTAATTTTTTTCCTCATTTAATATCCTTAATTGTTATAACACTCTCCTTATCCCTAATTATTCTCACCCAATTCTCTTTCATGGCCTTTTTTGCACATCCTAATTCTCTTTCACAAAACTTTTGTGAAAAGCTATAGGTGGAGCATTTGAAAATTTAGAGAATTCAAATGTTATGGTTTTATAATAGCATCATTCCAAAACTTTAAATTTTAAATAAGATGTACAAATCAATTGACTTGTATATAAATTAGAGGGTGGAGGAGTGAATGTACCTTCACAAAAACATTGAGATGTTTCAATTATTTTACCTTTGCATTTTGTAATTTTAAAACTCTCTTAGATAAATATTTCTTTTAATAACCATAAAGCTTTGATTATAAATCTTTACTTTACTTTATTGAACCATTTTATTAAACAAAACATTTATATATACTTATTTGATAAATAATTTTAGTTTTGTGTTATTTGAAAATTTTTTTCTATCCTTCAATTATAAATATTTTTTCCAGTAAAAAAAAAAAAAAGTTGTCTCCATGGAATCATTGCGGCTTAAATGACGTATTGATTTTGGTGCTCTTACTCTTACCTTTTCCACTTGAGGAGGAATCGTGTTTTTTTTTTTTTTTGGGGAAAGTATGATGCTAGAATTATTTCATAGAGATAACTTCTTTTTTTTACTAGAAGAAAGATTTATAATTAAGGGATAGAAAAAAATTTCCAAACAACGCAAAACAGTAATTATTTATCAAATCAGTGTGTGTTTAATGAAACGGTTTGGTGAAGTAGAATAAAGATTTATAAACAAAGTTTTGTGGTTATTAAAAGAAATATTTATTTAAGAGAGTTTTAGAATTGCGAAATGCGAAAGTAGAATAATTGGAGTAATTTAATGTTTTTACAAATGAGCATTTACTCATTTACCTTTCAATTTATATGCAAGTCAATTGGTCTGTGTATTTTGTTTAAAATTTGAAGTTTTGAAATGATACTATTTTAAAGTCACAATGTTTGAATTTTTTGAATTTTTAGACACTCCACTTATACTAACATTTGAAAAAATTTTCTTGATGCAAGATGCATTGAACTATTTAATATGTTTAATGCATTTACGTGAAACTAAATTTTCAATTTGCTATATGACATTTCCATGCGAATTTGAATTGGGATGTGGACAAAATTTTTCACAAAAGCTTTGCGAAAGAGAATTGGGATGCATAGAAATTGCCATGAAAGAGAATTGGGTGGGAATAATTGGTGATGGGTATTGCAATAATTAAGGGTATTGAAAGAGGAAAAAGTCAAAAAGGATGGGTGGAAGAAAAAGTTAAGAAAAGGTGGAGTAGAGGAATTTTTGTGTTGGGGGTGGGGCGCGCGCTTTCAGATTATGATTTGGTTGTTATTTGTTTTTTTTGCCATGAACCGTTGTGTTGGATGGTTTTGCTTATTTGAATCGTTTGGGTTCGTATAGCCTATCGCTTTGGGTGATGGTTTCAATTTATGCTATTTTAGATTAGGTTGATTTACAGTTTAGAATATATAGATTTAAGTGTCTTTTTAATTTAAAAAATAAATATTATTTATTTTATCAATTCATTAAAATTTAAGAGGTTGTTTGTAAATATTTAAAAGTTAGGAATATATCAAATTGGATCGAAATTTAGGGGACTTCAAAAGTCACGCAATAATTACTTCACCCGTGGTTTGCCGGTAGCATGTGAATTCGGTGTGAATAGAAAAAGAAAAGCGCAAAAGATTCGATTTGACCCTAGGGTGATTTATTAACTAAAAGTGGCAGTGGCAGTATGCATGAAGATAACTACGGCTTATCCAGCTGATCAACTCAACTAAGCTAAAATAGATTATTTCCTGCCAACTTCGCTAATCTCTGTAATACTTATTTCCTCCAACTTGTCTTTTTTTTTTTTTTTTTTTTTTTTTTTTAATGTCCTAACGAATGCCAGCCACTCTCCACTATTAATACTTGTTAGTTATGACAAGAAAACAATTTTTTTTTTCTAAGGTTTGACAAAATGTAGAACTCGTGCGTCTCTCCTTTCTAGGATATGTTGTTAATCCTTGTGCCATGCATAAGATGTTTTCAAACACGCGAGCACGAATCTAACACTTATGTTTGTTAAAGAATACATGTAAACGCCCCTAACAAATTGCAAAGTTCTTAAATCTGCTGATGGTGGAGTTCAACTAAATATGGTATTGAAGTAGGAGGTGACCAGTTCTTATATAGTTATCTCATCCCATTTAAGCTATCCATCCAGATTCAAATTCAATCAATGTTGTAGTCCAAATTTTTTATATTTATCATTTGGCGCTTTCCTGATTTGTCGGCTGGATCGTATGTGATCAGCTTGAACTTAAAATTTTAGATCGACTAGTTGTGGAGCAAAGCTAAACAATTTTCCTCGTGATCTTACAAGAGTAGGTGGTCAAATCTACGTATAGTTTTTTTTTTTTTTTTTTTTGAACGACCCTCATCCTATCGTAGCCGTATATATTACACGAGTCGTTGACTTGAAGGTGATGGTTTCTAGTTATGAAGATGGTAAATGCGTTTCTTCAATCGGTTCTGCTTTGTGCCGTGGTTGCAATTTCGGTTCATGGTCAACTTCAAACAGGTTACGAAACGATAATGTTATCTTCATTCTCACATACCTTGTTAATGATGCTCGAATTGCCTGGTTTTCGAATTTTTCTTACAAATGTTGATATCATGTCATGGTTTTTAGGATTATGCATTGCACTCCTTGACAGAATCGTGCAGGCAATGAATTGTTTTCCATTTGACAGTTATTTGGGTTTGGTTATGTTTTTGTTATAGGTTTCATAAGCATTGATTGTGGTGCTCCTGTAAATTTCAATTATGTGGATATGGATACTGGCATAAGTTACACATCGGATGGAGCTTTCATAGACACTGGAGTAAACAGGAACATTTCCTCTGAATATGCATATCCAAAGAATCCTAATCTCGCGCAGCCGCTTTCGGATCTTAGAATCTTTCCTGAAGGAGTAAAGAATTGCTACACTTTGAAACCTGCAGGAGGTAATGGCAGTGGTAGCTTGCATTTGATAAGAGCTTCATTCTTGTATGGAAACTATGATGGACAGGACAATCCACCACAGTTTGATCTCCACCTCGATGCGAATTTCTGGTCCTCAGTGAAGTTTAGAAACTCATCTGATGTTTTCACAACTGAAATTATTGGATCTGCATCATCAGAAAACATCTACGTTTGTCTTATGAACACGGGTTTAGGAGTCCCGTTTATATCCGGATTGGAGCTTAGACCATTAAACAATTCGATATATGGCTCCGAATACGGCACATCTGCTTCATTGCTCCTCTTTCAGAGATTGAACATTGGAGCAAAGAACGGAAGCGGTCGATACACAGACGACATTTATGATCGCATTTGGTCGTTCCACGACAACCCTTCTTGGATTGCAATCAACACATCCTCTGCTGTTGATACCACTGGAGATGGCTTTAGAGCACCCTCAGCAATCATTCAGACTGCTGCAAGACCTCGAACCGACAACCAATCCTTGGAAGTGAGCTGGACATCAGCGGATCCTGGAGATGAATTTTGTGTGTTCATGTACTTTGCTGAAGTTGAGCAGCTTCAGATAAACCAATCAAGGGAATTCAATATATCCTGGAACGGATTGCAACTCCATGGCCCTTTCAGTCCTCGGTACTTGTATGCAACTGCTTTATCGAATTCAAAAGTTTTGGTAGGTGATAGACATCAAATCCTGATTCATAAAACAGTTGATTCGGTCCTTCCGCCTATTCTTAATGCAATTGAGATTTACAACGTCAAGAAGCTCAACGAACGTCTAACACATATTGGAGATGGTAGGCTTCTTTTATTCAAGTTTAATTCTTGCATTAGTCAAATTCATCACGTCTGGCACAAGTTATATCCTAGTAGCATCTTCATGGAATTAAGACTTCAGAATAGGCTTATTCTTTTCCAATCCTAATTGATTCGATACAGCTGATGCCATAACTAGTGTGAAATCAACTTATGGAATAGTCAAAAACTGGGCCGGCGATCCTTGTGGACCAAGGAATTACTCATGGGAGGGATTGGTATGCAACTACAGCAGCTCAGAACCTGCTCGAGTCATATCCCTGTAAATCCTTTGTACATGAAAACGAGGCTTACATATATTGAGTACAGAATTTAGAACATCATTTAAGGATATTCCTTTTCGAGCAGGCACTTGAGCTCAAGCGGATTAAATGGGGCGATTACGGTTGCTTTCGGAAAGCTCTCCTTATTAGAATCTCTGTAAGTGCAACTCTTTTTTTATCCTAAGCAAAGCGTGAAGTAACGAGAGAAGGATTTTCCATTACTAGCATAAGGAACCTAAAATTTTGGTGCATATGTTCTAGGGACTTGTCAAACAATAGCTTAACTGGACCAGTGCCCAACTTCTTAGAAGAGCTACAAAATCTGAAATTCTTGTAAGCAAACTAACATTTCCTTAATACGTATTCGCTTTTATATTACAGCATGTTTCTTTGACAATATCTCTTTTTGTATTAGGAGCCTGCGAGGGAACCATCTATCTGGAATTGTTCCTTCAGCTCTCTTAGAAAGATCAAAGGCTGGCTTACTCACATTAAGGTTTAATCTTCTACTCTAATGCACAGTGTTCTTGCTGCGATTTCTATAGGATTGCTCTTGACATGTATTGTTTTTGTCTTCTTTCAAGTGTTGATGATCAAAATTTGTGCAACTCGGCTTCGTGCAAGAAGAAGAAGAATATACTCATCCCCATACTCATTCCATTGTTATCCGTATTGTTGCTATTGGTTGCTTTAATAGTAATTTGGAAACTTAGAAGAAAAAGAAAATCAGGTATTTTTCTCCTTATAATAGACAAATTTTGCGCTTATGTTGAATGTACTCGTGACATGATCCGACAAAAAACCAACAAATGAATAACTGATATAAATAAGCCAGCACTTAGAATATAATTCTTGGTTTACTTCCATATTGTTCCCAGAATTAGCCAGTTCAAATAATGGAGGGAGATACATAGCATCTAAGAAGAGACATTTTACTTATGATGAGGTTGTTAGTATCACAAACAACTTCCAGAATGTCATTGGCAAGGGCGGATTCGGGTCTGTCTTCCTTGGCACCATGAGAGATGGCATGCAAGTTGCAGTGAAGATGCTCTCTCCATCATCATCACAAGGGCCCCAAGAATTTCAAACTGAGGTCCTTTTTTTTTTTTTAATTTTTATTTTTATAAATTCAAAACTAATATTTTTATTCGAGATGTTTTTGAAATCATGCCCACCGTACACAAAATTCCTACATGCAGTTCTGCATCTATCTTGAATAGGAGGAGATTGATTCTGCAGTAAAGAGGGAATTTATATGCACATCAATATCATCCATGTAATCATAAGAAATGGAGAAAAATTATGATGATAATGGAGCGATGGTCTACTTGCAGGCAGAACTGTTGATGAGAGTACATCATAGAAATTTGGCCTCTTTTGTTGGATACTGCGAAGAGGGTAACAACATGGCGCTTATTTACGAGTACATGGCAAATGGCAACTTGAAAAACTACTTGTCAGGTGTGAAAGGAAATATGAGCAGTCCCCACTTTCCTAATTCACGATCCAAGAGGACTAACACAAAACAATGGAGGATATGACCAACTGATGCTTTTTTTGCAGATTGCACACATTACCTGAGTTGGGAATTGAGACTTCGCATAGCAATAGATGCTGCACAAGGTTGGTTTGCTAACTTATTCCTCGAAAGCTCCTTTTCGCGTGCTTCTGTGATGCATTTGCTTATTAGTAATCACGTGCTAGGTTGTTGCAAAGTTGAAACTAATATTAAGCAATGGCTAACATCAAATGTTGTTCTTGTCTACGGAAAATCCAATTTGAGACGAATTGAAGTAATGAAAGATTTCCCCGATTGTGGCATTTGAACAAGAAATTTGGTTTTAGGACTGGAGTACTTGCACCATGGATGCAAACCACCGATAATTCACAGAGATGTGAAGACTGCGAATATCCTCTTAAGTGAAAACATGGATGCCAAAATTGCAGACTTTGGACTTTCCAAAGCCGTTCCTAGTGAAAGCCATAGTCATGTAATGACTTCAGTCATGGGGACAACAGGATATCTTGATCCAGAGTAAGTATTTTGCCATGAGCTTTTTATGCTCTTTCTAGGTTGCATATTTTTAGATACATTCGTTTAGTTTGGCAGTTGTCAGCGGTTTTCAAGTGATAAGATACCTTAAAATAATAGAGGGAAGGAAAAACTAGGGGCAAACTGCAAATACGGCCCTAAAACTATTGGACATTTTAATATGCATGGGGAAGTGAAACCCCTAAAAAAATGTGCATTCACCTTCATATAGATACTTTTTGAGACTATGAAGTTACCTCCCGAACCATCGCTAAAACCCTAAACAATTGCAATATATGACCCTTTTAGTGACGGTATTTAAAACTTCAGCGATAATTACGGAGGCAAGTGCATATTTCTAAAAGCTTTGGGGCAGGAAAATGAGCATCTTGGGAGTTCTAGGGTGAATGTGCACTCCAATGATAGTTTTAGAGCGTATTTGCTATTATCCCAAAACTTATTGTCGTAAAATCACATGAATTTAACTAAAAAGCTTAATTTAATGATCAAATGCTCTCATTTGTGACGTTGTCCATATGGTGTTTCCCTATGAGCTCGCGCTCATCACCGTTTGAATAAAAGTTCAAGCTAACTCATATTCTAATTTATTTGCGATATGCCTAGGTACTATATCACTCAAAAATTAAACGAGAAGAGCGATGTCTATAGCTTTGGAATTGTGCTGTTAGAGCTAATCACAGGACAACCAGCAATCATCAAGGACGGTGAACGGATTCACATACTCCAATGGATTCATCCATTTCTTGAAAGGCAAGATATAGAAGGCCTTGTGGATCCAAGATTACAAGGAGACTTTGATAACAATTCCATTTGCAAGGCATTAGAAGTAGCTATTGCCTGCACTCCTTCCACATCCATACAAAGGCCAACAATGAGCTTTGTGTTATCTGAGTTAAAACACTGTCTCGATATGGAAGTTTCCAGTGAACGCGAAAGAAGTTCCAGGCCAAGGCCGGACATTGCGACAAGAATGTCTAGCTCAACGGAAATATATTCCATGGATCTTGATTCCATGTCGTATCCATCAGCGAGGTAGTGAAGTTCGAATTTTTTCAATAATGTCATACTTGGTTGTAATGTTAATGGTAGAGTTCTAGGATCAACTCCATGGAAGTGTATAGCTGTTTCCTTTTATTATTATTATGCAAGTGTTAGCACCTTGCTGCGCTACATTGCGCTCCGCTCGATTCACTCTACCGTAAGGGAAAAAAATGCCAAATGGCTCGATTTACCCTTCAGGGCTCGCTTTTTTCCTCTCTCTTCTCTCTCTCTCTCTTTTTTTTTTTAATAAATAAGTGGATTTAGGGGCTGACATGTTTACGGTCAAATTGCTATTAAGAGCATCCTGGAATTTAGGCCTACCATCCTGATGTTAAAATTTGATACACTGATAGTATCCGACACACTGATAGCGTCCGCGGATGACGTAACTGACACCTCCGCATCGGTAGTCAATAATCAATACTATTTACTGATGAAGAAAAGTAAACTAAGCCTCCTACTCTATAAAATGCGATACCCTTATTTCACTATTACCTAAATACTAGATTAATAAAAATAAATATAAATCTCAAATACATCTTTTTTTTTTTCATACATATTAGCTTCTTATTTTTAAATTAAGTGTTTACACCTTAAATCTTTCAAAAAAAAAGTGTGGTATATTTAGACTACTACATTATCAAATTATTCTTGATTATATAATTAATTGCGATATTTTTTTATTATTTATCTAAGGGCAAAATATTAAAAAGGAGAATCAAAAGCGTGTTCTTTTAGAAAACTTGGGAGTCCAGATGTTCAATTTTAAAGATAAAACACTAAGCATAAAAGAAGAAAAACATGATGTTATATATGTTTACAATTTGCCCATAAAATAATCTAAATGCTAAAATAGATGTATTGTCAACATCTACCACTCCTTTCACTTATTTATCTATCTATTATTAAACCAATAACAAAATCATTCCATTCTAATATCTATATTATTAAAGGCTTTTAAAGTTTAAGTAACCACCATTTGTAAAATTACTATACAATCCTCGATCTAATAATATACAATAATAAAATCAACTCTTATATGAATTATCAATTAATATAAAATGATATATTTGTTAATATATGATGTGCTTTAAATAGTTTTGTCCCCATCCCTAGGCCCATCTACCATATTTCTCTCTCTCATACATCAGCAATTGCTTCCACTTTCTTCTCTCTCCCTTTTCTCTGTCTTTCACTTTCTTATTCTACTTTCAACGTAACCACTTCTCTTCCTTCTCTCTCTTCCATTTTGTTTTAGATTAACGGATAGTTCATTACATAAAAACATATCAATTTCTCATACCTTTTCTACTAATATCCATGTAACGTTGACGATTGGGTTATTCTTATTCGTATCTTCTAACAATGTTAATGTCTCTAGCGAAGAAGTGTAAGAGACAAAACACCAAACCCAAAAACCTGCATTTACTCTTGTAGAGAGTTAAAAATTGTTATATTAATTATTGTGATAAGCCCATTATTTATTTAGGCTTAAGTCTTTGGGCTAGGTGACATGGCCTAAGGCCTAAGGAGTCCAGTTCATATTAGGATAATTCAGAAAGATTTGGCTCGATGGGCTTAAAATAAGGATCGGTAGATTGGTTTATCCACATCTAACCTTTCTTAAGCAAGCTCATACACTTATAAGGAAGGCTACTGGCCTTGGGCCCATTTAGCTAGCTCATTCTAGATAATTACGAATTGAGCAGACTCCATCTTATCAATTGATCACCAAAATGATCCGACAGATGTTATTTTGCTTAAGAGCCTATAAATACTTAGCACTTTCTGCTCATTTAAAACTTTGAGAGAGATTGGAGAAACCGTGTTCCACTGTGAAAACTCTGTTTTCTAAGATCAAATATTGTTCAGGTAAAAAATTGATTTCATTCACTTAAGCTACAAGGTGAATGCCTAAGATCTCCTAAGGCTACCTTGTTTATCACTTGTTCATTTGAGATACTGAGATTGATTGTTCCTCCTTTCTGCTTTATTCTCGCCTAATCATCCATTTAAGTGACAGTCTTGCTTTACTTCTTTGAAGCCACGTATAATGTGCTATTTATGCAGTACGCACGTGACCACTTCAATTGGACCCCTACTTCTATATTTTGGTGACTCTACAAAGGAAGAGTGATTGTAGAGATATGGCATCTCCAAGAAAGAGAACAATTGGTACGTCTGATACCACTTCTTAAGAGCCCGACACTAATGTTGAGCTTACCAAGCAAAATCCACCCCCATTGCTTGAGAATACTGGCTAGGATTATTCGGTGCCTAAGGCTCCTTTAGATCCCATGTAGACAATGCGAACAATGTAGGAGGCCACAAGGGCTTTAAATCAGTTCATAGCTATGTTCCAACTTATCTTTACTGGGATGGCTACCACTATTGTTGCGCAACAAGGTGTAGCTTTACAAAATTCTATGGTTGTTGCACAATCGGACATTATTATCTTAGCTTAACTAATTAATCCTCCAGTCATTGAGGAGGATCTCTATTAGGGAGGGGGTGATGAAACCCCCCTGCCAGAACTTGCTCGTTCATCAAATCCTACCATTCCAATCTTAGGAGGACTTACTTCTCATCCTAATCTTATCCTTACCCTTGCCTTTACTCCACTATTTACGTCTACAGCTTCTGTTCCAAAGACTTCCTTTATAAAAAAAGAAGACTTGAACGTTTATATGAAAGAAATACAAGTCAGGTTGTCTATGGGAGCACCATATTTAAAAATCTCATATCACAAACGCATCATAACGAAGCCATATCCTAAGGACTGTGTAAGTCCTAAGTTCATGCTGTTCAATGGTAAGAAGGGAAGTGTGTTGCAAACCATGATTAAGAACATATAAGATCGGTCGCTGGATGGGTCTAAGCTTGTAAAAAGCTCAAAAAGGGGTAATAGGGAAAGTGTAAAAAGGACAAAAATGATGAATGAAATAGTACGCAAAATCTACGAACAGCTCCAAAGGGTATGACGCACCTATGGAACTTTCGATGACTCACGACACAATTCAATATGATGCACGAATTGGTTCGATGAGGCTACTTGCCACCTAACCTTGTTTAAGGGAAATGATAAGAGTGATGCCGAAAGTAAATAAACAGTGTTTATGTAAGAAAGAAAATACTCAAAGTGTATATTAATGATCCTTCCTTTAACAGCTACAAGTACAAGGGTATTTATACCCATAAGTTAGGGCAACTTACCCAAAAAGGAAAAGCCAAAAAAGATATTTCTTAAAGAAGTAATGTACAAGATATAAAAGGGAAAAAACAAATATATAAGAAAAACAATCATTGGTGCAATGGATTGTGCACATGATACTGTACATGTAGTGATGCTACATTGGTGAGGTTGTTAGAAGATGCAGACAAAAAAGTACAGATAGATGGCTTGTCTGAGTAGGGATGGTTTAGTTAGTCTGGAGTCTCTCTTTCTCCACTTCTCAGCAAGGAGGATGCTGAGTAGTTAGTTGGCTTGGGTGCTGGTGAGTAATCTTTAATTCGGCACACTGCAGAAAGATGGGCAGTCATTCGGCTCGGCATGAAAGGTGACTCGACAAGGAAGTACTCGACTTCGGCAAGGGTCGATTGGAACAGAACGCTTCATTGTGTCTGTCCCCCTAGTCCTTGGGCTTAATCGCGGGTCAGAGATTCGGTAGCTTGATTTCCATCATTCCTTTCAGGTTGTTTTGGATTTGGGTTCAAATCCGAATGGTGTTCACTCAGTTCTTTGTTAGGGTGATATGGACTGAGGTCGGCAATGTTGAAGGAGTCAGAAACCCCATAGTCCTCAGACAATTCCAATTTGTAGGCATTATCATTGATCTTTTGGAGGATTCTGAAAGGTCCTTCTACTCTTGTAGATGATTTATTCTTCCTCTTATTCGGGAATTGTTCCTTATTGAGGTGTAGCTACACCAAGTCTCCCGGATGAAATTGTTTAACTGTTCTACCCTTGGTCTTTTTTCATATTCTTTTAGCAACTTGATTGATGTGCCGAGTGACCTTGTCATAGATGTGCTGAAGGGATTGTGCTTTAGCTGATGCGTCAGGGTCCTTTTGTGCGGGTACTGGTATAGGGGCGTGGTTGAGGGGCAATTCAGGATTAAACCCATAGATTACCTCGAAGGGAGTTTGCTTAGTGGTGTCATATACTGTTCGGTTGTAGGCAAACTTAACCACTAGCAGACAGACATCCCAATCAGCCAAGTTCTTGCTTATTGCAGCTCGAGAACAATGACTCTAAAGTAAGATTAACCACCTTTGTTTAGCCGTCTGTTTGGGGATGACATGAGGTACTAAAGAGTAGTTTAGTTCCTAGCCGACGCCATAAGATTCTCTAGAAATCGCTCAAGAACTTTAGGTCTCTATCGGAGACTACACTTCTCGACACGCTGTGTATCCACACAATCTCTTGCAAGAAGAGAGAAGAAATAGCTGAAGTGTCATTAGTTTTTGTGCAGGGCATGAAGTGTGCCATCTTACTGAATCTATCCACAACAACCATTATAGAATCCTTGCTTCGGACTGTTCGCGGTAGTCCAAGAACAAAGTCCATGCTCAGTTTAGCCCACGGCCTTGTTGGAACAGGTAGGGGCATTATTCTCCTTTGCTCGGCTTAGCACTTGGCCTTCCTGCACATGGCACAACTTTTGACAACTCGGTGCACGTTTCTTCTCATTCTCGGCTAAAAGAATTGGCCATTCAATAGTTCACAGGTCCTTCTTTTTCCGAAATGTCTGAAGAGTCCTCTATTATGGACTTCCTTGATCAACAGCTCCTTCAGGGAATACGTTGGCACACATAATTTTCCACCTCGGAATAAGTAGCCATCCTCCACATGGTACTCGTCCATTGTCCTCCCATCGACATATCGTGAAATTATGGGTCTAAAGTATAGATCCTCAGAGTACTATTCTTTGATACTAGCAAACCTAAACAGTCTGGTCTATAGTTCTAATAAAAGCGTATATCTCCTTGAAAGAGCATCTGCAGCTACGTTACTCTTTCCCTGCTTGTATTTTATTGTAAAATTGAATCCTTCAAGGAATTCAATCTATCTCGCTTGCTACTTGGATAACTTAGTTTAACTTTGGAGGTACCTTAGCAATTCATGGTTAGTATATATGATAAATTCTCTTGGTAGTAAATAATGCTACCATACTTGTAGGGCTTAGATCAATGCCAAAAGCTCTTTGTCATATTTGGAGTAATTCAACTGGGGTCCTCAGAGCTTCTCACTATGGAAGGCAATTGATTGGCCTTTTTGCATTAGGACAATGCCTACTCCAATGCCTAACTCGTTGCATTCTAGCTTAAAAATTTTGTTGAAGTCAGGTAGCACCAAAACTGGGGCGGAGGTCAATCTTTCTTTTATCTAGACAAAACTCCTCTCCTCCCTTTCTCCCCATCAGAAGTTGGTGTTCCTCTTTGTTAACTCAGTAAATGGTGCGGTGAGGGTATTGAAATTCTTGATGAACCTTCTGTAAAACGAAGCTAATTCGTGGAAACTTCTCACGTCGACACAAGTCATAGGAGTCGGCCACTTGATAATTGCTCGGAACTTTTCATCATTGACTTATAAGCCTCCTCTACTGACTACATAGCCTAAGAATACCACTTCCTTCTGGCAAAAGCAACATTTCTTTAGATTGCCGAATAGTCTCTCGACACGAAGGATATCCAAAACTTTTTTGAGATGTTTACAGTGACTCGGCATGTTGGCACTGTAGACTAGGATATCATCAAAATATACCACGATATACTTCCATATGAGATGTCTTAACACATGGTTCATTAGTCTCATGAAAGTGTTTAGGGCATTCAACAAGCCAAAGGGCATAACCATCTATTCGTAAAGTCCATGTTGAGTCTTGAATGCAGTTTTCCACTCATCTCCTGGCCTCATGTGGATTTAATGGTAGCTAAATTTGAGATTAATCTTACTGAAAATCTTGGCTTCATTGAGTTCATCCAACATGTCTTCTAGCCTTGGGATCAAATACCTGTATTTGATAGGGATCTTATTCATAACTCGGTTATCTATACATATTCGCCAGGTTCTATCCTTTTTTGATACTAGAAGTACAGGCACAGCATAAGGACTGAGACTTTCTCTTACATGACCTCTCTCTAGCAACTCATTGACTTAACGTTAGAGCTCAGAAGTTTGCTCGAGATTCATTCGATAAGCTGGCTTATTCGGCAGTGCAGCGTCGGGTATTAAGTCAATGCAATACTCTATGCCTCGAGTTGGGGGTAACCCCTCATATAACTGTTCTAGGAATAGGTCGGCATATTCATCTAACAACTCTTTGATCTCTTGGAGAAGCTCACCCTGCTCCTTCATTTCTAATAGTCGCCTGACCAACAATAGGGTCGGCTCATCAGCATTTATGGCCTTTCGAAGCTTGACTCTACTCATCACTAGAGCCTTCTTCGATCTGCGAGTAAGTTTCGTCTATAACTTATTAACTTCTCTCAGTAGTATCGGATTTAGCATGATCTTCTGGTCATCCTTTTCAAACATATACATGTTCCTGTAGTCGTCATGTATAACTCTCCTATTAAACAACCATGGCCTATCCAGTAACACGTGGAAGCGTACATAGGTAGTATGTTGCGGAGAATTTGGTCAGAGTAATTCCCTATAGTGATTGGCAGTAGTATTTGCCAAGTGACATGTAATACTCCTTTTTCACTCAACTAGTGTAACTTGTACGGCCTCGGATGTAAAATAGTTGGCAACTTCAGTTATGAAACAAGATCGACTGATACCACATTGGTACAGCTTCCACCATCCATGATGAGGGCGTACACTTGATTATTCACCTTACAGGTGGTATGGAATAAGTTCTCTCCCTGCTCCTCCTTTCGCGAGGGTTCCATGCTCATAGTGCATCGGACAACCATGAGTAACTTGTTCAAGTCTTCAGCAAACACGTCTTCCTCAATCAGCTCTTTCTTGGCAGGAACCTCCTCCTCCTTGGGTTACTCATCTGTACTTTCTATTTGTAGCTTCGGGATGTCTCCTTTGATGACCATTGTTCTTCGATTCGGGTACTGAGTAGCTATGTGTCCAAACCCTTCACATTCGAAGCACTTGATTTGGCTGGTCTTCCTGCTAGACCCTTACCCCTTCTCATAAGTTCAGGTTAGCACTTTAACATCAGGTCAGCCTTTTTGCTCGGCTCTTACATAAACTTTTCTGCTTTGCTCGGTACTCGGCAGAGTTCGGTGACTTGCCTATCCTAGTTGGCTAGTTAGCATTCTTGCCGGTACTTGTCTCCTTCTTTGCCTTTCTACTTACTGGGCAATCCTTACAGCTTCATCCATTGTGTCGAATCGCTGGAGCTCCACAACGTCTTGAATGTCTCCTCTAAACCCGATAACGAATCTTGAGACTATTTGAGCTAGTGGTTCCTCCATTTTACAACAGATCATGAGTATTTGAAACTCTTGAACATACTCGTCAATAGTTCAGCCTCCTTGTCTTATCTCCTGAAGCCGAGTGAAAATATCTTAGAGATAAGTTTCCGGCATGAACCTGTTTTTGAGCAATCTTTCATCTCGGGCCAAGTGTTAATCCCTTGGTAGCCCTCTTGCTTCTTATGGCTTAAAAATTCTTTCAGCATATGGTGGTATATCTAGAGAACTCAATAGCAACAGTTCTCCCCTTCTCATTAGTAGCGGTTGTCACCTTCTCATAATCTTTATATTGATAGTAATCAAACACACACTTCACCTTCTCTTCTTAATCTAGATACTCATCAGCATTCCTAGATCCATTGAAACTCAGGATCTGAAGCTTCACATGGTCGGATGCTCTGGGGATTCGTACACGCTCTTCTTCAAAATACTCTTCTTCCTCTTCATCAAGTTCTCTTAGGTCTATCCTTCGCCCACCAACTCCTTCACTTCAAATGAGTCGAGCTGGGTTTTGACCTCTAACAGGTTAAGTAGCTTGTAGAGTGTTTTGCGTGGTTTCAGTGGGTCAGCAAGACAACACATGAACAACTTGGGTTAGATCTATTTAGAGGTTAGTTACCTCATCAAGTTTCTCGTCAATGCTTCTGGAAGTTCAAACTAGCGGATTGATTACTAAATAGATACAAATAGGTGTAAATTTTGACATCACCACAGCCTACTTGCTTCTCTCGCTCCTTGTTCGCAGAGCGGCATACTAGAAAAAAAGCAAAAAATAGGAAGTACTCGGCCTCGGCAGGGGTCGATTGGAATAGAAGGATTAGTTGTGTCAGTACCTCTAGTCTTCGGGATCAGCCGCGAGTCAGAGGTTCAGTAGCTTGATTCCCATCAAAGTGTGAAGAAATACCTATTGAAATTTATTGAAACCCTAGAGCCTTATAAACTTGATGATAACCTGAAGCTTAGAGAATTTTCTAAATCATTGACAAAAAAGGCATACACCTGGTATGTCAACCTCCCCTCGAGATCAGTTGATTCATGGGGGATTATGCAAGCTCTTCTTAGAGAAATTTTCTTCTATTCAGGAGTGAGTCACGATTACAGATATGGGAAAAATATGACAAAACTAGGAGGAAGATTTGATGGATTATATAGAGCGCTTTAGAGAATGTACTCTAGACATTTAAGATATTTGTGATGAAAGAGAACTAGTGAAGATCTGTATCCAAGGGATGTTCTCTGAATATGCTGTGCACCTGGAGAACCTTTTCCTGTGTTCTTTTGCTGCACTCGTTGAGAATGTACGAAGGACAAACAACTCTGTTATGAGGCAACGAAAGGAAAGTAGCAAGCTTAACAAATGAGTGGCATTACATTCATGTCCTCGACTGCGAGTAAGGACTTTAATGCCAGTAAGAGACCCAAGAAAGATACAGAAACTCCTCCGTTTCCATGCCCAATGAGCAAGGTACATCCCATCCTCAACTGTTAGTTGCAGGATGAAGCTATTAAGTTACCAAGAGTTGAGCGCCAACCTATAGGGAACAAAAGAAGAAATCCAAAATATTGTCAGTTTCATAAAATGGTAAATCATCCCACTAAGGATTGCTGAAGCTTAAGAAAGATATTTCATGAAAGAATTCAAAATGAGGAGCTTGTCATCGAAGATAACAGCATTTGTAACAACCTACTTCTAAGCTATGATACCCATGTAATAGCACATGAGTGTTTTGAAAGTGATTAGTGATTCGTTAGGTATTGAAAAAAAAAATGGGTTCAAGCTATGACATTAATTTTGTAAGTAAAGAACAAATTTCACTACTTAATAATAAAACTTTTATTATCTTGCTCATCTCTGTGTATTATATCTTACTCTCTTAAGCCCAAGCAATGTCTTAGCATCTTGGCTCTAATGCCTTAAGTCCAGGTGACGCCTTGGCATCTTGGCTCTTATGCCTTAAGCCCAAGCAGCACCCTGGAATCTTGGTCTCTATGCTTAAAGCCCAGGCAATGCCCTGGCATCTTGGTTCCCATGCCTAAAGCCTAAGCAATGCCCTAGCATCTTGGCTCCCACGCCTCAAGCCCAGGTAGTGCCCTGGCATCACGCTTAAAGCTCAGGCGATGCCTTGGCATCTCGGCTCCCACACCTAAAGCCCAAGCGACGCCCTGACATCTCAATTTCTATGCCTTAAGCCTAGGCAATGCCTTAGCATCTTAGCTCCTAAGAATCAAGCCCAGGTAATGCCTTGGCATCTCAGCTTCCATACTTCAAGCTGAGGTGACGCTTTAGCATCTCGGCTTGCATGCCTTAAGCCCAAGTGATGTACTGACATCTCAGCTCTCATGGTTGAAGCCTAGGCAATGCCTAGCATCTTAGTTCCATGCCTTATGTCCAGGTGATGTCCTGGCATCTTGGCCTCTATGCCTTAAGCCTAAGGCAATGCTTTGGCATCTGGCACTTATGTAGGAACTATTCAAGTAGTAATGTACTGGTAGATCTTAGCCTACCATTCTTTCATCTTACTCATGTAGGAACTACAACTGAGTGAAAGTAGTGATGGTAGCAAGGATCTTAGTTTTCTTTAAGAAAAAACCATATGCTGTAGCTTTATGGTGATACGATCTACTTGTACACCCATCCAAGTTATACCTTCGTAAGGAAGGAAAACAAGGGATGAGAGAAAGGCAACTCTTTCCTCTTGATTCTAAAATTAGAACATTGACATAATGATATTAACCCTATAGTCCCGTTAAGACTCGTTGTAGAACAAGCTTGCAGTGCGTAAACCTTATTAAGGCTTGCCGTGTACGAGTCTTGTTATGTTTGAGGCCTACTAGGACCTGCTTCATTCGAGGCCTACTGAGCAAGATGCTCACTGTGCTTGAAGCCTACTAGGGCCTGCTCTGCTTGAGGCTTTCTTACTTAGGGCTTCTCTATGTAAAGGCTGATGTTCTTGAGGTGTGCTCGCTCAAGGCCTACTGCGCTTGAATTGTGCTGGGGCTTGTTACGCTTGAAGCTTGATCGTAGAAGGTAGCTCTTTATAAGAGGAACTAGCTAGCCTATACTAATTCTTGAAGTAGATTTTTAAGGTTGACTGGGGGCAATTAATTATGATACTGTTCATACCAGCAAAGATAGAAAAAGAACATATGAGTGAAAGATACAACTATAACACTTGAATAAAAAAAAAAAAAAAGAGCATATGAAGTTACTTGCTCTTTCCCATGATCTGGGCCTGGAACTTGAGGCTTGTCCTTCCTTTACTCCTAGAAGAAGTATTCGAGCCAAGAAGCAAAATAGGGCTTCTTCTTCTTAGTGCAGGTAGCTTACAAAGCACTCATTAAGGATATCTGAAAGCTGTGTTCTTTGTGAGAGGTTGTCGTTGTAAACCCCATAAATTTAGCTATTTAAGAGTAAGATTGAACCCTAATACTATAGATGATTTGGAGAGTTATTAAAGCCGAGTAAGATAAAAATTTAATAAATCATAAATCTAAATATATTATAAGTAGTAAAAACTTTAAGAATTGATTGAAACCCTAAATCATATACTAAAACCCTAAAACTGCTTTAAGTACTATTAATAAAATTGAACCCGAATTTGTTCAAAACCCTAAAATTATAAATGTAAACCTATAAAATAGTTAAATATTACTCAATAGTGATAAAATTATAGTTGATTACAAAATCTCGACTAAATCGCTTGCTAGTGTGAAGTTATAACAAAATCGCTAGAATAACTCGTAAAAATTTTAATTATGCCGGGTACCAATTAAATTGATAAAATTTCACAAAAATTTAAAAATCAATTTATGATGAGATTTGTTATAATTTATATGTTTCGAAAAATTACATATATTTATTATTAATTTTTATTTTCTTTCTCTTTCATTTTCATTCTATCTCTTTTCTATCTTTTCTTCTTTTTCCCAACTTCACGTTCTGGAAATGAAATTCAAAGGAGCCGCCCACGTGAAGAAAAAAAAATTGACAAGTGTTGAATGGAAAATAAAAGAAAAATGAAAAAAAAAATTTGGATAATATCTTAGCTTAAATTTTAAGCTAACAACTCATGAATAAAAGGAGAAAAAAAAAGAAAAAGAAAAAGAGAAAACAAAACTGTAGAAGCAAAATCTGGAAAAAAAAAAAAAGAAGAGAAAGAATGTTCTGCACAAACCAAAACTGTGAGAGAAAAAAAAAGAAAAAAAGAAGAAAAAGAAGAAGGAAAAGATGAAGAAAAGAAGAAGGAAAAGAAGAAGAGAAATTAAGATAAATAGGTAAGTGATTTATTATTTTTGTATAGATGTATAATATGTAGTATATACATGTATATATATAGTATTTCTATAGTATTTTCTTATAAAAAAACCTTATTAATACATATATATGTACATAAATACATAAATTGAGTAGTGTATGTATGTATAAGGCTAGGTATGTATACATGTATATATATAGGTATATTATATGTAAGAATATGTGTTATGTATTTTTAGGAATACATATAATTAGTATTATGGATTTCAATAAATAATTATAAGTATATCTATGTATATGTGCATACCGTAAATATATATGTATATGTATATCCTTGTATAATTACTTTAGTATACATATATATATAATCGTATGGTATATATATATATATATATATAGTATACCTCAATGAGTGGTAATTATATGTATATATCGAATATATATGTATGTATTTCTAATTATGTACATATGTAAAGCTTATATATAAATAAATACAAATATATGAGTACATGAATATGTATATAAAAGTATGTTTATTTTCAATAAATACGTATACAATACGTATAATGTATAGTATATGTATATATATAAGTAAGTATACCGAATATGTATTAGCATTAGCATATGTAATATAGTAACTAAATTCGTAAATATGTAAGGTGTATATGTATATACATATATATATATGATACCATAATTAAAGATTTTTCAATAAAATAAATTATAAAATATATATTATAAGTATATGAATATACATATGTGTATAATCGTGAAGTACATAAGAGAAATAATAAATAAGAAAATGAGAAATAATAAAAATAATAAAGGCAATAATAATAATAATAATAATAATCATAATAAAGTAAAAATCTAAAAAATAAGAAAATATACTCAAAAAAATAAAAATATCAAATATATGATTTAAATAATTATTAAATCATAAATATGTTAAGAAAAAGTGAAAATTTATATTTTATAATTTTTAAACTTAAATAATAATTTTTGTGATATTTTTATATCACAATTTAAATTATGATTCACAAAGTCCAAAACGGATATCATCGTGTAAACATGCGTCTGAAAACAATGAAAAACGACTATAAGTTTGCAAATATCGGAATTAGAATGAAAAAGTCACAAAATACATAAAAGAAATCTCATAACTTACAAATATAAGAAAATAGTTACTATTAATCTCATTGAGTATGATAAATCTTATAAATATAAGACTTGGGCTATATTGAGGAATTAGATAAACTACAGTAAACTTTTAGTTAACTAAAGAGTCTGACTTCTTAGAACACTTATAAGTTTTACTATTTTGATTTAGGCATTCGATATTGAGTCCTGAAAACCTCAAAGGCTTGGGGAATGAGCAATAATCCAGGTGAGGGAGTTCTAATGATCTGCTACTTGCTTGTACGTGTTACTTGTATGATGTTTTGTTGCTTGTATGTTTGAATGACTGTTCTACTTGTATGCCATCATCTATGTGATCACTTTTTTTAAAATTTGATAAATGTAAATACTTGACCCAAATAACTGGTTCTATTTGTCGCATGTCTATGACCCAGTAAATGTATTGATAGAGAATGCTAGCTTTGCAAAATGTTGAATAGGGTATTTTTGAAAAAAGTTTTCCTAATCTTAAATGTATTTTGTACGATTTTGATAAGGGCTGCAGTGCTAGAAATGATATTTTATTGTTAAGGCAAAGTTAACATAGGTTCTCCACTTGATAGTGATAGGACTCGCTTTATTGTGCCTGTAAGGCCTTGGTTAATTTTGGCTTGTGAGATGGTCTCGCAAGTTTGTGCCCGAGGGGCCTTGGAGGGTAGATAGTCCTAGATTGGAATCCTCCTATTTGAATTGAAATATTTTCTCGGTTAGGGTAATAGTTGAATGCTGCCTAGTAGGGTAAGGCCCCTAGGTAGCCTCATGCAGGTAAGCTGAGGTGCCCTGTGCGGTTAAGTACAGAGGATTATCGAAGTATAGACGACGTAATTCTACACCTTCCATAGTTTCGGACTTCTATGGATGTGTTGCTTGTATTCATCGTGCCTGCATTCATTTTGTATGTAGATAGCTTGCTTGTATGTGTGATAATAATGTGTGATAACTTATTTGAACGGTGGTGGTGAGGAACGAACTCACTGAGCTGTTATATGCTCACTCCCTCATAGTTTCTCTTGCAGGTTTTCTTACATTGGGATTGGAATAAGTCTCGAGTGCTGAGTGCGAGATGAAGATATGTATGCTAGTATTAGAAGTAGTTGAGTACCCTTTAGATGATACATAAACATCCTCTGTTGATAATTTAATTTTTCTTGTATTTCTTTTGTAATGTTGGTATATCCTATCTTATTATTTGGTAGGGGATATCGATTCTTTGCGGTTCTGAGGAACTGTAGGATATTGGATACCCATAGTTATTTATCTTTGTATTTTACAGTAAATTATGTACTTAAAAATCAGTAACCTTAGTGATTAATCATTTAGAATCTTGCAATCTCTGACTTGCAAAGCAATTTTCATATCATAGGTACACACATGTTATGGAAATTTTAGGTAATTCTACTAGGCCCTCTGTAGGGTTATGACAGTCGTGGCAGTAAGGTCGGCTTGTTCAAAGGTGCAAAGATTCAATAGTACAGCTACACCTTCTAATGTTGGAGTTATCTCCACCTATGAGGTGATAAATGTATAGGTTTGAATACTCTAATGTGATATGATCTCTTGCCATACTTCCATTCCACTCATATGCGGGAACCGCAACTAAGTAGAAGTGATAATAGCACGGAGGACTTTTTCCTTCTTTAGAAATAGTTACGTCCAACCCCTTATCTCGAGGATACGGGATAGGTGGTGGACATTTATCTTGATGCACCAATAGTCCTTCATCTTCATTACTTATGTGCTTTGACTTAGATTGGTCTTTATCTCTTTAGCTAGTGTAAGATCAATTTGTTTCTTAAGTAAGGAACATGGAAAATTTGAGAAAAAAAGATGTTTATGGCAAATTTGAGAAAAAAGTATTCAATATAACATTAAGCCACAAAGAGAAGGTTTGTTGATGCAAATTTATTATAAGAAGTCTCCACGACAAACAGGTAGATGAGGCATATGCATATATATATGGATATACAAGGGGAACATCTACAAGAGCATGAGGAAGTGGAGTGGAAATCATGTCGAAGCATAGGCTAGACAAGGTGTTCCATGAAGACTAATCACTTAATCAATAAACAAAGGAACTAAGTTGAGAAAGAAATTAATGAAGATAAGATGAGAATGACCACCCTTAAGTTGCATTTGAAAAGAATGGCTCTAGGATTCTTCAGTTTCTTATGAAGTAGGACTTTATATTTGGAGTTACAAACCAAGAAAGAAAAAAAAAAAAAGAGAGAGAGTTGAAAATGTGATCGAAGTATTACTTATGTAAACATGGACAAGAATCCCAGTTAAGTTATGTTGTATGCAACCTACGTAAGACTGAAGCAGAACGATGAAAGAATTAAAAAGAAAGAAATTGATGAAAGCAACGTGATAGAGCAAAAGAAGTTGATGACCTGATATATATAAAAATGATGGAGGCAAAAGGATAAAGATTAAAAATCTAGATTTGGTATTTTGATACACTTTCATGACATTATTGGATTGAACCCAAGATTTGAAATGAGATATTGTTGGTAATATTCAGTTATGGAAGAAGATTTAACAAAAGCATTGAAGATAAAATAGATTTTAATTAGTTAAGGAGGATTTGGAGAAGGAAGAGAAGATTTGGAGTAGATATGAAAAAAAAAAATCTATTTGGTTACTGAAGATATGTTATACGAAAAAGAAGATAATAGGTGGTGTGTTTTGAAAAAAAAAAAAAAGATTTACACATGCAAGGATTAAATTCAAGATATGTTGGACTTCAGTGCCTGTCCATAACCAACTAGGCTGGTTCTTGTCATCAACTTATACTATATATATATAATTAATTAATTAATATGTACCCTTCAATAAAAAAAAAAAACCATACCTTACTATAGGGGCGTTGCCCCCATACCCTCACGCTGTCTTTGTATAATGTAACATAACTCTTGCAATCTTTGCAAGGGGGTGGATGCCGTTGTTTCATTACGTAATACTCTGGAGCTTCGCTCCACTTCACAATAGCACTGCTCCCATTTACCAGTATGAATGACACATACACACACATACATATATATATATGTGCATATAACATGGCCGAATGAGATGTTTTGAAAGTTCTAAATTCTTGTGAATGCTCTAATAGGTTTATTTTTCTGCTAATGATCATAAAATAAGGAAGAAATATCGAGAAGAGCCACTGCATACACATTATTTGGCGAATCAATATCATGGGAGTAATAAGTCAATAGTGCCATACAAAGGCATATTGGAATATGTGTTTTATGTCAGCAAAATAAATACTGTAAATACTAGCATATCATGCTCAGCTCGCCAATGATCCAAGAGAGTGTTAATTCCTTAGATATTGGAAGTAATTAAGCAAGCAAAGTCAATGTTTAGTGCATCTCCATAACAGTTAAAGAAACAATTCTAGAAATGCTTAAAACCTCCTTGAATGTGTCCAAGGGGCTTTTGGTTAGGAAGTAAAATGTAGAGAGCTGAAAATTGTTATATTAGTTATTGGGATAAGCTCATTATTAATTTAGGCTTGAGTCCTTGATAGGGATTAAGGATCGATTATACACTTCCGAGCCCGAGGGCTCTCTTAGGTGGTTTGTCGAGTTTTCCGAGGTGAGTTAAGCATCGAGGAGCAGTACTTACCCCAACTCGATCTGCCGAGCTACTTCACTCTCCATGCTATCCAAGGTGTTACCGAGGTGACCAGTCAACGTGCTGAATCGAACTGAACCCTTCATTATGCATTAGTTTAAGTGTTAAATCTGAATATAGCAATTCCACAGTGCTGAGGACGAGTTGATAATTGTTAGGAGTTGACCATTTGAGGCCGGCCCTACTGTGAACCATCCCTGAACCAACCCCAGTCTAGCCCTGGCAGTCAAGGTACTGAACTTTTGACGCCGAACAGACTTGAATAGAGGCCTACCCTTACTCGGCTCACTATATTGTCAGAATCATAAATTAAAATTACGTGTATGATGTCCTTTCTGACAACTATACTGTCCTTTCTGATAGAGGACGTTCATTGCGCACGATTTCATGCTTTTCCTGTAAATTATTCTCCTTTTATTTAGCAAATAGGGATTCATTTTTATAATTATCTATAACGTAGAACTTACCATAACAGGGTATTATAAATAATCACATAATGTAATAATAGCAAGAGAATATACAGAAGAATATATTGAACTTTTCTTTTACCCTCTCTTGAGCTAAGTATCCCTTTACTTACTCTTAAGCTACTCTTATCTAGCCTATTCGAGCATGGACTAGTAGCAAGTGATCTCTAACCATACTTGCACTGATACAAACTTGTAGATGAACACATGTACTCGATATCATGTGTAACCAAAGTGGTGGGTCAAGCCACAAGATGGCTTGAAAAGTAAATGATAGTTGAAGGTTGAGTAAGGGGTTCCCGTACACTTACGAAGGATATGATGCACCAATGCCTCACACGAACTTAGGTCACACTTGATATAATACACAAGTATGGCCTGAAGTCACTTGCTACTAGTCTATGCTCGAATGGGCTAGATAAGAGTAGCTCAAGAGTAAGAGGGATACTTAGCTCGAGAGTGAAAAAAGTTCAATGAATTCTTTATATTTTGATATCATTGTCAACTTTTACAATAGGACGGTATTTATATAATCCCGTTAGGACAAATCCTAAGTTATAGAAATTACAAAAGAATGGTCCTTATTTGCTAAAAATAAAAGAGAATAATTTACAATGAAAATATGAAATCATGAAAAAGAAGGAATGTGGACGTCCTTTGTTAGAAAGGAAATACGGATGTTAGTAAAAAGATAGTACGTACGTATTTTTACTGTGATTCTGATAGTATTGTGGTCTGAGTAGGGATAGACCTTGATTCAGGCCCGTCGGTGTTAGAAGGGGCTAGACAATGGTTGGTTCAAGGATGGCTCACATTGGGGTTGGTCGTGGATGGTCGGCTCTTGGCAATTCGGCTCGGCCTTGACATAATGAAGATTGTTACATTCAGATTTGGCGCTTGTATTACGGTTTATTGGAGGGTTTGGCTCGGCATGCTGGTTAATCACTTCGGCAACATCCTAGATGGCATGGAGAGCAAAGTAGCTCGGCAAATTGGACTAGGGCAAGCACTTCTCCTCGACGCGTAGCTTACCTCGGACAACTCAGCAAACCACCTAAGAGAGCCTTCAGGCTCGAGAGTGTATAATCGGTTCGTGATCTCTATCATCCCCTTTGGGTTGATTAAGATTTAGGACAAATTTGGTTTAGGTCCAGTTTGCTCGTCTTTAAGAGTGTAAGGTTGGAGGTTGACAATGTTGAAAGAGTCTGAGACTTCATATCTTTAGGTAATTTAATCTGATAGGAGTTAAGATTGATCTTTTCAAGCACTCTGAAAGGTCTATCGGTTTTAAGAGACAACTTGCTCTTCCTTAAGTTTGGGAATCGTTCTTCGCTAAGGTGTGTCTAGACTGGATTGCCTGGTTGAAATTTTCTCTTCTTCTACCCTTAGCTTTGCTTCTCAAGCTTAATAGTAGCTCGACCCGGTTGCTCTACAACCTTCTGGTGCATGGTTTGGTGGCTTCAACTTTCTCGATGGGTGGCAGGTCATCATCATCAGTTCTTGGTTGGGGTGCTTGGTCTAATGGGAGCTTGGGGTTGAACCTGTAGGTGACTTGGAATGGAGACATGCTCGTGACGTTGTGGACGGTCCGATTGTAGGTGAACTCAATGATTGGTAGGCATAGATCTTAGTCGGCTTTATTTCATCCGATAGCAACCTGCAGCAAAGTTCCCACAGTTCTGTTGACAACTTTGGTCTACCTATTGGTTTATAGGTGGTAGGACATACTGTACAGCAGCTTGGTTCCCATTCGCCTCTACAACATCCTCCAAAAGTGGCTCACGAACTTGGGGTCTTGGACTAAAACAATGGTCTTAGGAATTCCGTGCAACTTGATTACTTCCTATAAGAAAAGAAAAGAGATAGCCAAAGTGTTATTAGTTTTGGAACAGGGCACGAAACGTGGCATCTTGCTAAATCGATCCATAACTACTGTGATAGAGTCCTTCCCTAGGGACATCTTCGGCAATCCTAACATGAAGTCTATACTTAGCTTGGACCATGGTTTGGTCGGGATCGGCAAAGGTTGGTAGTATCCTTCCTCGGCTTGACTCTTTGCTTTTCAACAAGTCGTACACTTTTCCAGCATGGATTAGACATCTCTCTTTATCCTTAGCCAAAAGAATATGAAGGATAGTACCTCATAAGTTTGATGCTGGCCAAAGTGTCCTATCAATCACCCTCTATGCACCTCGCGCACTAGCAGTTCTTGCGTGGAATAGGTCGGGATATATAGCCTCCTTTTCCTGAATAAGTATCTATCCTCCCTATGATAGTCATCCAGCGTCTTCAGCATACAAATTCTTGATGGTTGAAAAACCGAGTAGCTTCGTCTGCAGTTTGGTCAAGAGGGTATGTCATCTTGATAGGGCGTCAGCTACTACATTATTCTTTCCATTCTTATATTTTACGACATAAGAAAAACCCTCGATGAACTCAACCTACTTGGCTTGTCTCTGGGACAACTTTGGTTGGCTCCTCAAATATCTCAAGGATTTATGATTGGTGTAGATCACAAATTCCTTGGGTAGCAGATAATGTTGCCACACCGTTAGGGCTCGGATTAGGGAGTAGAACTCCTTGTCGTAGATAGAGTAGTTGAGTGTGGCTCTTTGAAGTTTCTCATTGAAATAAGTAATAGGTCAGCCTTCTTGCATCAGCATAGTACCTATGCCTAGTCTGGATGCATCACACTCTACCTCAAATACTTTGTCGAAGCTCAGTAGAGTTTAGACGAGGGCTGTAGTTAGCTTCTCCTTTACATCTTCAAAACTCCTCCTCTCCTTCTCACCCCATCTGAATTCAATATTCTTCTTCGAGAATTCAATGAGTGGGGTTACAATCATACTGAAATTCTTTATAAATCGACGGTAGAATGATGCCAGGCTATGGAAACTTCTCATGTCGACAGAACTTATCGGGTTGGATTCGGGAGTGTGTAATCGATCCATGATCCTTAGCATGTGCGTTATATTAAGTGTGACTTGAGCTTGTGTAAGGCGTTAGTGCATTATATCTATCGTTGGTGCATAGGAACCCTTGCTCATCCTCGACTATCATTTTCTTTTTGAGCCAACTTGCGGCTTGGACCTACTCTTTTGGTTACGCGTGATATCGGGTTCGTGTATTCATCTACGAGTCTGTATCATCTTGGTATTAGAGCTTAGTTATATTTGAAGCTGGATTCTGCTATTGTCTTATTTGAGAAGTTTGTTACTGCTCTCATGAGATAACAGTTCTATTGTTAGTTTTGAAGTTCAGTAGTTAAGAAGTGTTATGTACTCTATTTTCCTTGTTTTCATTATGCAAAATAGTGCGGTTAACTGTTCATTTGTTGTGTAATTGTCATTGTGAAGTGACTAACAATGTCAGATTCAAGTGTTTAAGGGATTTTGGGAAACCAAGAAAGTGTTACTCGACATGGCAAGGGTTAAGAAGGAAGCTTCACACCTTAGTCAGTGGGTGACCGCTTGGATAGGCTTACTGACTTGGTAACTAGTCTAGTAACTATTATCCAAGAAGATAGATAACGGGCTAGAAGTAGCCCTATTAGGGAACGTGAACAGCAAGGATGAGGCAATGGTCCGTTTAGCTAAAATAATGCCCCAATTTGACCACCCTGAGCTAAAGGAATTGGTAGGGATGGTAGATGAAGGCTAACGCTTGAAGAGATTAAGGAGGAAGTTGAAGGAGATGACAATGCAGAAAAGTACTACGAGCCTAAGGAAAGAAACGTACAAGCCCTTAGAGTTGAGAGATTGAGAATGCGAATTCTAAGTATTTTGAAAGTGGTGATGCCAAGGACTACATAAATTGGTTAGATAAGATTAAAAAGCAGTTTGAATGCCACAAAGTGCCTACTAATGCAAAGGTTAGACTTATTGTGTTGGAGTTCACTGGTTTTGCCGCCTTATGGTGGAAGAACTTGCAAGCTACTAGAAGAAGGGAAGGAGAATGAGAGATTAGGAGTTGGGATGAAATGAAAAGAGTTATGCAACGAAGGTTTGTGCCGAGCTATTATCTGCAGGATGCCTTCGAAAGACTGCAAGAATTGAGATAAGGAGGATCGAGTGTAGATGCTTACATTAAGGAATTCCAAATGCTAATGATCAGATGTGAAGTCATAGAACTAGAAGACCGAATTATATCTTGATTAATTAGTGGGTTGAAGTATGAGATTAGGGATGTCTTGGAAACCCTGGATGTTAGAACACTTGATGATGTAATCCAAGCCACCCAGAGGATAAGAAGGGGCCGAACAAAAAGATTTCGACCACCTGACAACCGTCCTAGTAGTAATCAACCTGTGCAAATGAAACCAATCAAGGCCATTGAGGCTTGACCTACTCAGATTACTTGAGCAAAGGAGAAGGAGCCCTTAAGGAAGTTTGAGAAAGGCCAGAGTTTGGGGAGGAAGACGAGTGAGATCAAGTGTTTCAAATGCTAAGGATTTGGATACATGGCCGCTCAGTGTCTAAATAAGTGAACAATGGTGATCAAAGGCTAGGCATCGACCATTGAGGTTGATTGTATTGATGAGGAAGTAGAGGAATTGAAGGAGGACAGACAGATTGAGTTGTTTGAGGAGGAAGTTATCTATAGTGAGGAAGGTAACTTCATGCCGATTGCTTTAGTGTTAAAGAGGATAATGAGTGTTAGTTATGTACCTAAAGATGAACAGAGAGAAAATCTCTTCCATATTGGATGCAAGGTGAATGACTCGCGGTGTGCATTGATTGTTAACAATGGGAGTTGCACTAATGCAGCCTTAGTATTTATGGTCCAGCAATTGAAATTGTCGACCATACTTTACTTGAAACCTTACAAGTTCCACTGGCTTAGTGACAAGAGAGCCCTACAAGTGAACAAACAAGTGTCTATGCCGATCTGCATTAGCAAGTATCAAGATGAAGTACTCTGTGATGTATTGCCCATGAGTGCATCCCACATTCTACTTAGATGACTATAGATGTTTGATCGAGTAGTTATGTATGACGGAAGGAGGAATACATGCTTTGTAGAGCATGAAGGAAGAAGGATGAGATTGAGTCCTATGATTGTCAAACAGGTGAAGGTCATGCAATCTTAACTAAGTTGAGCCTTGAAGAAGGAGGCTTTGGTATTGACTCGAGTTGAACTGAAGAGAGAGATGGAGCTCGAAAGATCGATTTATCTGCTGGTTCGAAGAGTTTTGGAGTTAAGATTCAAAGAAGAGTTGCCTATCGAGGTAAGAACCTTACTGGAGGAATTTGCCGACCTGTTTCCAGAGGATTTATCGAAGGGCTTACCCCCAATCCGAGGCGTTGAGCATGCAATTAACCTACAACCAGGAGTCGCATTGTTGAATAAGCTTGCTTATAGGCTGAGCCTTGAACAAGTTGCCGAGCTGTAGAGGTAAACAAATGACCTTATGAGGAAAGGGTATGTATGTGAGTCCCTTAGCCTATGTGCTGTTTCGGCCTTGTTAGTACCAAAAGAGGATGGTTCTTGGAGAATGTATGTCAATAGCTAAGCAATCAATCGAATCACCATCAAGTACAAGTATCCCATACCTAGGCTCGATGATATGTTAGATGAGTTAAGTAGAGTAAAAGTATTCTCCAAGATCGACCTCAAACTTAAATACCATCATATTTGAATGTGGGAAGGTGATGAGTGGAAGATCGCTTTCAAGACACGACATGGCTTATATGAATGGCTAGTAATGCCATTTGGACTGTCTAATGCGCCAAGCACATTCATGCGACTTATGAATTATGTGCTCTAAGAATTATTGGGAAAGTTTGTCGTAGTTTATTTTGATGACATTCTAGTGTACAGTCTTGACCTGAAGACTCACCGAGAGCATCTCTGACAAGTGCTTGCAAAACTTCAAGTCGAACAGCTCTATGCCAATCTGAAGAAGTGCGAAATTTGTCATTCCGAAGCGATCTTCTTGGGTTTTGTTGTGAGCAAATGTGGCATCCGGGTTAATGAAGAGAAGATAAGAGTGATTATAGAATGGCCCCAGCCGACCTATTCTAGCTGATGTGAGTAGTTTCTATGGCTTGGCATCATTCTATCGCCAATTCATAAAGAATTTCAGTACGATTGTGGCCCCACTCTTCGGACTCCTCAAAGAAGAATATTGGATTCAGATGGGGTGAGAAAGAGAGGAGGAGTTTTGAGGATGTGAAGGAAAAGTTAACTATAGCCCCCGTCTTAGCTCAGGTCATACTTGATATGACGCACCAACGCCTCACACAAGCTCAGGTCACACTTGATATAACGTACATGATAGGGATCACAGACCGATTACACGCTCTCGAGCTTGACCCGACCTGTTTTGTCGACATGAGAAGTTTCCACGGCCTAACATCATTCTATTGCTGATTTATAAAGAATTTCAGTATGATTGTGGCCCCACTCATTGAATTCTTGAAGAAGAATATTGAATTCAGATAGGGTGAGAAGGAGAGGAGGAGTTTTGAAGACGTGAAGGAGAAGCTAACTACAGTCTCTATCTTAGCTCTGCTGAGCTTCGACAAAGTATTTGAGGTAGAGTATAATGCATCCGGACTAGGCATAGGCACTATGTTGATGCAAGAAGGTCGACCTATTGCTTACTTCAGTGAGAAACTTCGAGGAGTTACACTTAACTACTTCGTTTACGACAAGGAGTTCTACTCCTTAATTCGAGCCCTAACGGTATGGCAACATTATTTGCTACCCAAAGAATTTGTGATCTACATCGATCATGAATCCTTGAGATATTTGAGGAGTGAACCAAAGTTGTCCTGGAGACAAGCCAAGTGGGTTGAGTTCATCAAGGGTTTTTCTTATGTCGTAAAATACAAGAAAGGAAAGAACAATGTAGTAGCTAATGCCCTATCCAAACAACATACCTTCTTGATCGAACTGCAGATGAGGCTACTTGGTTTTTTAACCATCAAGAATTTGTATGCCGAGGACCCACACTTTGGTCCTATCTATGCCCATTGTGAGGAAGGATGGATGTTGGATGACTATCACAGGGAGGATAGATACTTATTCAGGAAGAGGAGGCTATGTATCCTGACTTGTTCTACGCGAGAACTGCTAGTATGCGACGTGCATAGAGGGGGATCGACAAGACACTTTGACCAACGCCAAACTTATGAGGTACTATCCTCCATATTCTTTCAGCCAAGGATGAAGAGAGATGTCCAATCCATGCTGGAAAAGTGTGTAACTTATTGAAAAGCAAAGAGTCGAGCCAAGGAAGGACACTACTAACCCTTACCGATCCTGACCAAACCATGGTCCGAGCTAAGTATGGACTTCATGTTAGGATTGCCGAAGATGTCCCGAGGGAAGGACTCTATCATGGTAGTTGTGGATCGATTTAGTAAGATGCTACATTTCGTGCCTTGTTCCAACACTAACAACGCTTTGGCTATCTCTTTTCTTTTCTTATAGAAAGTAATCAAGTTGCACGGAGTTCTTAAGACCATTGTTTTAGTTCGAGACCCTAAGTTCCTGAGCCACTTTTGGAGGATGTTGTGGAGGCGAATGGGAACAAGCTGCTGTATAGCACGTCTTGCCACCCACAGACTGATGGGTAGACTAAAGTTGTCAACAGAACTGTAGGAACTTTGTTGCGGGTTGCTATCAGATGAAACACGGTCGACTAAGATCTATGCCTACCAATCATTGAGTTCGCCTACAATTGGATCGCCCACAATATCACGAGCATGTCTCCATTCAAAGTTGCCTACGGGTTCAACCCTAAGCTCCCATTAGACCAAGCACCCCAATCGAGAATTGATGATGATGATCGGCCACCCGTCGAGAAAGTTGAAGCTGTCAAAACCATGCACCAGAAGGTTGTAGAGCAATTGAGTTGAGCTAATATTAAGCTTGAGAAGCAAAGCGAAGCGAAGGACGGAAGAGGAGAGAATTTCAACCAGGTGATTTGGTCTAGATACACCTCAACAAGGAGTGATTCCTAAACTTGAGGAAGAGCAAGTTATCTCCTAGGGCTAACAGACTTTTCAAAGTGCTTGAAAAGATCAACCCTAATGCCTATAAGATTGAATTGCTTGAAGGATATGGGGTCTTAAACTCTTTCAATATTCACGACCTCCAACCTTACACTCCTGAAGACGAGTAACTTGGACTTGAATCGGATTTGATCCCAAATCTCAAACAACTTGAAGGGGATGATAGGGATCAAGGATCGATTATACGCTTTTGAGTCTAAGGGCTCTTTCAGGTGGTCCGCTGAGCTGTCCGAGGTGAGTTAAGAACTGAGGAGTAGTGCTTGCCCTAGCCCAATCTACTAAGCTACTTCACTCTTTATGCTATCTAAGGTGTTCCCGAGATGACCAATTGATATATTAAACCAAACCCTCCGCTATGCACTAGTCTAAGTGCTAACTATGAATACAGCAATCTCTACGATACTGAGGACGAGCTGATAACTATTAGGAGTCGACCATCTGAGGCCAACTTGACTGTGAACCGTCCCTGAACCAACCCCAGTCCAGCCTCGATAGTTAAGATGCTGAACTTCTTACGCTGAACAAAGGCCTACCCCTACTTAGCTTATAATATTGTCAAAATCACAGAATGAAAATGCGTGCACGATGTCTTTTCTAACAACTGTACTATCCTTTTTGATAGAGGACGTTTGTTGTGCATGATTTCATGCTTTTCTTGTAAATTATTCTCTTTTTATTTAGCAAATAGGGATTCATTTTTGTAATTATCTATAACATAGAAGTTGCCTTAACAGGTTTCTATAAATAATCACATAATGTAACAGTTGCAAGAGAATATACAGAAGAATACATTGGATTTTTCTTTTACCTTCTCTTATGCTAAGTGTCCCTTTGTTTACTCTTAAGCTACTCTTATCTAGTCCATTTGAGTGTAGACTAGTGGCGAGTAACCTCCGACCATACTTATGTGTTACATCAAGTGTGACCTGAGCTCGTGTGAGATGTTGGTGTATCATATCCATCGTTGGTACACCTGAACCCCTGCTTACCCTCGATTATCATTTGCTTTTTGAGCTATATTGCGGCTTGGACCTACCTTTTTGGTTACGTATGATATTGGGCTTGTATGTTCATCCACGAGTCTATATTAAGTTCAATCCATATTAGGATGATTCAGGGAGATTTGGCTTGGAATATGGATCGTTAGACTAGTTCATCTGCCTCCAACCTTTCTTAGGTAGGCTCATGTACTTATAAGGAAGCCTGTTGGCCTTGGGCCCATTTAGCTAGTTTATTTTGGATAACTATGAATTAAGTAGACTCTATCTCATCTGCTGATCATTGAAATGATCTGACGGATGCTATCTTGCCCAAGAGCTTATAAATACTCAGTACTTTCTCCTCATTTATAACTTTGAGAGAGATCAAAGAAATGGTGTTTCATTGTGAAAACTCTATTTTCTAAGATCAAATATCGTTCAGGCAAAGAATTGATTTCATTTGCTTAAGCTACAAGGTGAACGCCTAAGGTCTCCTAAGGTTAACTTATCTATCACTTGTTTATTTGAGACATTGAGATTGTCTATTCTTCTTCTTTACCTTATTCTCACCTAATCATTTCTTTAAGTGACAGTCTCGCTTCACTTCTTTGAAGCCACGTGTAGAGCGCTATTTATGTAAAGTGTACGTGATTACTCCAATCGGACCCCTACTTCTACAACTCTTACTTTAAGAGGAATTCTAAGTGCATGGGGAAGCAGAACTCTGTTCTTGAACTGATATATCTACCACTTTCATTTTTCCCTTGCATTTTTATTTTCTCCTTGCATTTTCTTCTATATAAAGCAAATAAGTGTATATCATAGCATTGTAGTAATAGGCCTTAAAATTTGCTTTCAATGCTTAAAGAGATTTCGCTATGTAAAAGAAAGTCTGATATTTGTACATAAATTTTTCTTCTTTTTACCCTTTCAATATTAGGTCATGAAGTGCATGCACAGAGAGAGAGAGAGAGAGAGAGAGAGAGAGAGAGAGAGAGGGATGGGGGTTATGAAGAAGGAAAGGTAAAGAAAGGAATTTTACAAGAATTTTTTTGTAAGATTAAACATTGGAATACTATTATTAACTTCCTTTTACCTTTTCAGTTATGTTTGTGAATTGTAACACCTTCTTGTGATTCTTAAAGATATAAACGTGATGGAGCATCAAAAAGAGAGAGGAAGTGATTGGAAGTGCTCGGGAGAGAGAGGTTATGGTGGGTTCAATAATGAAAATGGCATGGAGGTTTTGGAGAAAAGAAGTTAAAGATTTAAAGTTAGAGTTTTTATAAAATAAACATCAAAGTACCATTAACAGAGAAAAGAGAGAAGATTACTGGATCCCTTTTAAATGAAAGATTTTGTCTATTCTATAAAGATATTTTTGTTTCATCTTCTTTCCTTAACTCTTGCGCTTTTTCTTTTTGTTCATTTTTGTCAATTGTCAACTGTAATTTGTTTTTAGACAATCACCACTATCATTAAAAGAGGTAATCTATCTAATTTCTATTTTAATTTTCTTCATATATGTAATTTTCTAATTTTTTATATTTAACGATCGTCACTTCCATTGAAGTAGGCGTTTCATCTAATTTTAATATTTTTTTTCTTTACTTTTGTTAGTGCCCTAATTTTTATTGCATATGTTACAAATATGTTATGTTTTAGCATTATGTTTATGTAAATTCTAGGATGACGGAGACTTTTCAAGAAGTTCTGAGTTATAAGGAACTCAACTATGGCTTTCTAACAAGTAAAACATAGAAAAATGATATTAATTTTTAAATATTTTTCTATGTCCTATGTAACATGATCCCCTTTATATACTTGCAGAATGCGAGGCACCATAAAGTTTTCTTGATATTAAATTTACTAAGTTGTGAATGTTATAATCTTTTATAAAATTATTTTTTATGACTATAATGTATTCATTAGTTTTCTTCATCATCTGCACTTCACTTAACCTTCTATACTTCTTATATCATAGTCTTTTTCTTATGGTGTGTAATTAGGTGCTTTTTTATTTTTATTTTTTATTTAGCCAACTGTAGCTAGGCTTCAAAAGGATGATAGTGTTGTGTGCAATAGGCAAGCCTTTATTACTTTTTGGTTGAATCGTGTGTCAAATTTTTACTTTCAGATCCAATAATATGAAATTAATAGATTTAAGTAGATCAAAAACTTATATTATAATTTCTTATTATATTTTTAGTGGTTTCCACTGTGAAAGGTTTTGGTTTGATTCATTTTGTATATATCTGTACAATTCATCTATATCATGAACTTTAGTTGATGAAAACGTTATAATCCAATTCGGTATGACAACAAAAGTAAAAATAGTTCTATACTATTTTATATTCACACCTTAGAATGGTATGTTTCAATGGCCATAAATTTTCCAAAACTTACCATTTACAATGTTAAATGGCATAACAAAAATATGGATATTGTTCATATTGCTTCTTTTGGATTAATATGTTACTTTTTTATTTTGTATGTTGTAGTTCTAATATTTTTAGCAAGAGAAAATTATTGCTTTTTATCTCTTCCATGCATCCCATTGAACTTTGCAATACTTAAAAAAAAAAACCTTTTTATTTAAAGTTTTTTTTTAACAAATCTAAGTCCAAAATAGATGAATTGCAATGGGATTAGCACTTTTATCAAGAGATGCAAGTATTTTGTTTTTTAATAGTTTAGGGTGTCTTGATAATATCTAAAGTTCACAAAATATTCCTTTGTAATATATCACAAAGAGATTAAAAAAAATAAAAAATTTATCTAAAGTTTACATTGGGTGTTTTGTAGTTTATCAAAAACTTAAAAAAAAAAAGTTCCATATAATTTCTCTTAAATGAGTTTTAAGTAACTATTAATAAATTACTAAACTAAAATCATATCAAGTAATTTATTTTCTTTATCTTTTGTTTTATATTAATATTATAAATAATGAATTTTCTAATTATATACGCAACACATATGTGCATTTACTAGTTTTATATTAAAATTTCAAAACTTATTTCTTTCTTTGGAAATTTCTCCACGTTCATGTATTAGATTGTGCGCCATTAAGTACATCTTTTATCTTTCCCCACTTTAACCGCCTCTTTACCTTCCCACTTAGAAAACTGCTATAAACTGCCTTTTTAATGCCCATGTTCTTTTTCTCTTTTTAACCGCTCTTCTCCTTCCCACTTTAGAAAACTCCAACCGGTAATTCTTCTTCTTCATCACATCTGTCAGTGGTTTCGGTAATCATCATATCTCAATTTTCTATGCAATAACATTCTTAGTTTAAATGTTATTGAACTTTGGTTTATATTTAAAAAAGGTAAAAGATCAATTTCTTTACTTATCGCATATTTTAACTTTGATATGTAAAACAATAATCAAAGGTTTCATGCTGGTATGCAGTATGAACATAGCATAACACACTGAATGTCAAAGGGTTTGGTGGGTATTTGATGATGTGGCTGCTACAAGGCGAGTGTCGTGTTGACACCTTTTCTTCTTCTACTTTGAGGTATTATCAATACTTTGCACGTATCAGATCATGAACTCTCTGTTGCATGATAAAAGTCTTTTTTTTTTTTTTTTTTCTAAACAAGTAAAAGCAAAATAAATAACCGAACTTTTATAAAAGTTTTTCTTTCTTTGATGATTTTTTTTTTTTCACTAAAAGAGGGGAAGGAAGTAACCTTTTGCCAGGTTTACTTTTTAGATTGGTCATGAAGTTGAAGGTTATAAACAGAACCATATAAGCAAAAATATAATTTTTACAAAGTAATTGTTTTTTCAATGTAATCTTTACTATGCAGTTATTGTGTAGGATGATATTATAGAAAATTTTGTGTTGTGAGGTATCGGTAAAAATCCTTTCTTTTTTTTTTTTTTTTCTTTTGGTAAGTAAAATTTAATATCTCATTATTGAAAATTTACATGTTTACTTTTCCATCTCTATTCATTTTGTTGATAAAGTTTCAATTTTAAAGGTAAAGAGTTTCTAAGTTTATTCTGTGGAGAAAGAAATGCTACGACATTGGAGACGGAGATGTTTATTGAACATTTCTTTTTTTTTTTTTAATGATATTATATTTAAAACTTACGAGAATAATGATAATATTAAAAGAATTATTTAATTTGATTTTGCACATATCTCTTTCTTATTCGGTAAACTTACATTCATTAAAACTGCACATATCTTTTTAACACACTATAGTAGTTAGAAATGATGCCAACAATATTTCATGCATAGTTTTTAAGGATGCAAATGTGAGCCTAATTATTTTAATTTTACGATTGTTATAGGATATCCTAATTTTGTGACAATGCCGGTGCAATCTGATTAATTATATATATATATATTTTAAAATTTCCCTCAACAAAATTATATTTATTTTAGGTTTAGTTATATTGTTTTTTTCTTGGGAAAAACAAAAAACTTTCAATGCCAGTACAAAACCCAAAGTAATGAAAAGCAATCGATTAGATATACCATTGATATATGGTAGGTTTTTTTTTTTTTCCTTCGCTTTTTCTTTTTCAACCCACTAATTAACATGTTTCTATTTTCATACTTACTGCAGATGCATCCTTTAACTTTAGCAATTTCTACACAGTAGTGAACCGAATTCCCTGTATATTGTCAAGGTCAATGCTAAGAAAGTTGACTGAACCTTAAAGCATCTGGGTATCGGAAAGAGCACAAACATATAAATAGGATTTGTTTACATTTTTATTTTTGATGTTTAAAGCTTTGTCTTATTGATTATGAGTATTTAAAGTATGTCTTCTTTCCACCAAGTTAGTAGTTCTCCTGTTCATCATTTTCCAGAAAGAAGCAATAATTTCTGCTCCATATCGGTCCATGTATATTATTTAAATTAGTGCTGAACTTTTTTTTTTTTAAAATATTTGCTTATGCATATATCGGGTGTAATGAATTAGAGCAAGTATGCTATAGTGAGTGCGGTGTGTTGTTATATATATTTACTGTTGCTTATTTTCTCTTAATATTGGAAGATAGCATACAAGCAGCCGCTTCATGGATGCTTAAAATAAAATTATTATCTTACTAATGAGTTCAAAAATGACTAGTAGAAAAGGAAAAAACGTAATATGAGGATATAAAATTATTAACTAATGCATCGCATCAAATTAAGCATATAAAAATTATAAGTACTTGGTTGCAGCACATACTAGAAAGTATTTTCTAAAAGTTATTTTTATCTTTATATTTCCCATTAAAGTTCTACTATTCAAGATACATAACCAGGTGATATATGGTGTCAAAATTGCGTATATTATCTTTTTAGAGAGGAAAAATTATTGGAACCATAAACCATGAAAAAGAATTAAGTTTTGGCCAACGGGGCAAAAAATAATTAGACAGGAAAATGCTTACTTGGAGTAAGAGACCTGAAAAAAATTATCAATTGATACAATATGTTCGAATTATGTAATTCTTTTCATAATCAACAAAGACACAATAAAATGTACTCTATCATATTGTACCAAATTTCTTATTTTATTGTTGCATATGTTTCAAATTTGAAAGCCTATTGTGCGAGCATGCTTTTAATGTTATGGGTATGTCTTTTATTTGTTGATATATATATATATATATATATATATATATATATATATATAACGTCCACTAATCAATATAGAAATTTTATGATTTTTGAATGTATCGCGTGGATAAAGAGAGTGTATATGTAATGTTAAATATACCAATCATAAAGTTACACTGTTGAGAAGACATATGCCTATAGAATGATGGCTAGATATTCTCAAACTCGACGTGATTGACTTTATTTTCTGGAATTAATTACGATATAGAGACGATTGAGACTAACGAGCGCACTTTAAATTAGAAAGGATTTTGCCAATCCAATTTATCAAAAAGTTTCAAAGTGATACACTTTGTAGTTCAAAAATTTCAGGTTGGAAATTACCATGAGGAGGATCAGATCATATGAATTAATAATCATTTGGCATTTATCTAAGGAAATCTTAATAAGGCTGAGGTCTTTTAATAAGATTGAGATAATATGATCGTAAATAATTAATAAGACTAAGGTCCTTTATGTTAATAACAAGTTGGCATTTATCTAAGGAAAAGCATCCCTTAAATTATCTAGCTGAAATTTTATTAATTTGTGATATAATGTGAAAAGAAATATCCAAGCCAATCTTGCACCATATACCATAATCTATAAATTAATTGCACTCTTTAATGAACAAGCATAATCTCATATTTATATATGATGCTTTCATATATTATCTCTATAAACTATAAAACAAATAACGAGAGTTTGGAAGCAATGCACCACCCCATGTGAGAGACAATTCGTTTTCGGAAAGGGAAAAAAATCTTACTTTTTATTTTTCTTTTTTCTTTTTTCTTTTTGGTAACTAAATACTTCAGTAAAACAAAGACCAAACTTACAACTAAGTCTTGCAAACAGCCGAAAAACAGCAAAAACATCAACCTACGTCGCAGGGTATTCCTCTTTCATCAACATCAACATTAATAGGACATAAATAAAGGTCTTTAGAGACAACAAGAGAGATAAACCAGGGAACACAATCTAAGAAGTAAAAAACTTGCGGTGAGGATAATCCTTGCTTCGCCAGCATATTTGCAACCTTGTTTGCTCCACGGTTTACCTTGCAGAAAGAAAGATTAAGCACATGCCTAATTGCTTGCAAACATTCTTGTAAAGCTGGGTGACTAAGGACGGGGTCCACTCTCGGTTATTAATCCATTCCAAGTCTTGCTAAGAATCTACTTCGATAATGATCCGCTCCTCTCCTATCATCAATCGTAACTTAATTCCTTCTTTTATGGCTCGAAGTTTTGCTTCTAAGGGTAAATCTTGACTCGCTTCAAAACTCCTCCCGTGACATGCCCATCTTCGTTTCTACAAACCACTCCAACACTTGCTGTGCTTTGGAATTCCTTCTTTGTAGCATCACAATTTATTTTAACCCAACCTGCTTGTGGTCTGGTCTAATTATATCAAGCGTATTTGGTATAAAAGTCCTATAAATTGCTTACAGTAGGAACATGCATTATCTTTTTCCTTTTTTAATCACCGATGGTGTATGTATAGTTTAATTTGATGATTATGATATGTTAAAAATTTGGAAAAATTACAAATAACTTCCTTAAATTTTGATTTAGGTATAGATTGACCTCTTGAACTTTTAAAGTGTACTGTTATCTTAAACTTTGATAAATTAATAACATAAATAATTTTTCTTTTTTTTAGTTAAAAAAATTTATACTATGATTAAAGTTTAGGAGGTCTTAAAGCACATTTGAATAAGTTAAGGGGGTACCTTTGCATCAAAATCAAAGTTTAAAATGTTATTTTTAACTTATAAGTGTTATTTGCCAATTTATCAATGTTTAAGATGTTTGAAACCATAATTTGAAAGTTCAAAGGGGCAATTAGCACCAAAATCAAAGTATAGGGGGTTATTTACATTTTTCCTTAAAAATTTTATGGGTTAATGTTATAGTTTAGACCTTAACTTTATCACTCGTTGCTATTAAAAACCTGAAATTTTGATTTGTTTAATTATATACCCAAAGATTTAATTGTTACTATTTATATCTTAATTAAATTAAATTCAGACTATTAGTATAATTAGTATAATCAATACAATCAACACAATCAACCAATGAGGAAGCTATCTACAACTTTAAGGGGGTCGTTCAACCCTTAACAGGTGGCTTTAGACTAACCCCCACAAAATAATTAGTCATGACTGGCTTCATTCTTCAAATATGTGGCTCAAGAGACCCATTAGCATCCATGGGTTGCTACCTATGACCATTGCGGTGATTGCATGCCCTCCATAAGGCTATGTGCGGCCACCCCATTGGCTGATTTTGTTGAGTAGATTAACGGTATGAATTAGAGTTAATTGAGGTGTAGAAGGTGATAATTAAATTTTTAATCGGGTATAAAATTAGACATGCCAATCTTCAAGTATATAATTTCCAAAAGTGACAAAATTGAAGTGTAAACGTGATATTGCCCCAAATTTTATTATATTACGATATTTATTTTTGGTACACTTAATGAGGGTGCGTATTTACTAGTTATGTATACGTTATATTATTCTTTATAGCAAAATGTTTCAATAATATATATATGAGAGTTCCATATTGTTGATAGGACTTCTTAGGCCCTCAAACCTAGTCTTAAACCAACCTTGCTAATTAGTACAAAGCATGAGCCCAGCATACTTATCTCCTTGGCAGTATAGCTAGATTTCACTATACGCCTAACTATATGGATCGTTAGACCCATTCGACTGACCAGTTGATGCCTAACCATGGTGAGCTCTTGAAACTAGTGTTATGAATAAGTGTCCTAATTTATCTCACCTAATTGAATCACTACTTACTAAATAAGTGTAGCTACTTCGATGGCCATTTGCCAAAATTATACCACTAAACTAGGAAACAATTGCCTAGTTTATCTTGGAGTATTTTCCTAACTTGAAGATATACTCAAAGATGTGGTGTAACACATCTTTCCTAAAAGATCATGGATTCATTTCCCTATAAATAAGGATGAAGACTTCTAGGTTGCATGAAACATCTAATACATTGTTGCTATGCTCAATTTCCGTTTAATAGACTTGAGCATCGGAGTGCCTGTGCTGAAGAACCATTTGGTGTATTTTTGTAGGTCTTGATTGCCTCAAACCTAGATTGAAGACTTGAAGATTTGAAGTTGAGCCCATTGGCCATTCTTCTCCCTTGGAAAATTCAACAGTCAACAATCGACGATGTCTGTTTATTGTTCTTTATGCCATTATGGTCAAACCTAGTAAGAATAGAGGAACTACTTCTGTCAGCAAAGCTATTGGTAGTGGTAACCCTTAACCTCTAAAGGGGGGAGAACACTGCTTAGAAGTAAAACAAGAATACTGTGACAATAATAATGAGAACTTAGAGAATACCTAGCTAGCTAACATTATTGACATCTGCAAATTCTTAGAGGTGAAGAAATAATTAGTTGAATTGATTGCCTAGAAAGAGCAATAAGAAAAAGAAAAGGTTGAGTTGCTAGAAAAGTTAGGACAAGATAATATTGACTCTAACAAACCATTACTCAAAGATTCTGTCAACTCACTAGTAGAACCTCATCCTTATCTACAAAAACGGGCTAGGAATTTAGAGCAAGTGAACTAGATCACTTTAGAAGAGTATCTTATTGAGTACGATTCATTACTCGTAGTACAATGGGTATAAGTTGACAAAATCGTTGCTTCCCAAGCTATTGTTGCTACTTATGTCGTGTAAAATAAGCAACCGGATTCAAACCCCGAACAAGACCCAAAATTAGCTAATGTAAACCTACATGTAGAGACTTAGTGCAACAAAGCAGGGCAAAGAAGCTGAGCAAGCAGGAAAGAGCTTGGCCATGTTGAGGTCCTTTATGATAAAAAGCTACTTCTCCTATGCAATCTTGAATGAGGTGTTACCATCGTAAGCAAAGTTGCTAGCGTTGTTGTAGACACCGCAAATTTAACCTTCTAAACATGGTATTGGACTCGAGTATAGTAGATATTTCCCTAAGTCAACAAAACCATATAAAATGAAAATTGACTAAAATTTTGAACTCGAAACTTCAAATGAACATGAAAGACCCTATTATATGATTTGAAAACCTTAATCATGCAAGAAAACCCCAATCCCTATATACACATACATTTAATAATGTAAATCTAAACTTAATAGAAACCATAAATATCAAATCATAAAAATTTTAAAACTCTATAAAATTATCTTAATGCTTGAAAAGCCATAAATTAATAAAATTATCAATAATTTTATGAAATCATATAAAATTGATAACGAACGAATCAAGGATTATTTCAAGTAATAATAAATAATAAAATTAAGCTAGTTAAAGGAATAAATTAATAAATTTACAAAATTAATTTTACTTATGTACATAAGTAGCCCTACAATATATATATAACTATATTACTAAGCAATTTCCTTCTCTTTTCTTAATCTATTGTATATATATATATATATTGCATAATAAAGCGATGATTCTAAATAATTAAGCCAATTGAACCTTAAGCTTCTAAGTATAAGTCAATTACTTCCGAATTGGTGAAAAACCCTAAAACATACTTAAACTCACTTGAACCTTAAAACTTGGGATAATCAAGGACTTATAACCCTAAATAAATAATTAAAAATATAATTTGAACAAATTTTATTAAACCTTAGAAAATTCTAAAATTTCTTAAGAAGCAAATCATAACCTATAAATTAATTTGAGAACCAAACCCTAAAAGAATTACACACAAGATAATTCCCTTATCTTCACTTATAAGCCATGTTTGTAAACTCTATCTTTTAATGGGCTTGTGAATCAACCAAGAGTATTTTCCGAACGTTTCCAAGGATCAACTAAACTAAGAATTTAAGTTTACATTTAAAAATGAATTTAATTTTCCAATTTGAAACCCTATTATCGACAAAGCTTGAATATGAGAACTACGGACTCTAAAGTCACTCAAAACCCAAAACCCAAAACCCTAAAATAATTAAGGACTTGTAACCCTAAGCGGCTAATTAAGAATTTAATTTGAATGATTTTATTCAACTCTAGAAATTTTCATAATTTTATAAGAATTAAATCATAATTTACACATCAATTTAAGAAACAAACTCCAAAAGAATTTCATATAAGATAATCTCCCGATCTTCATGCGTAAGACTTGTGTACTTGAATAAGTAAACCAACCAATCACTCTAAATAACTTATCAATTGCGAGTTGGAATCATTTATCAATTGATAACTTATCAAAAACTAGTGATAGGACATTTTTTTTTTATCATACCACGACTTCTACTACATATGGATAAGTTATCACATTATTTTATATGTTCAGCTTTTAATTAAGTGATAAGACAACACCATGCTCTATTTGCTCCCTACTTGGCCGGTTGGAAAAGAAGGAAAAGAGAGGCCATGTCTTATCATTTGTCCATCACTAAATTGTCTTACACATCTATTATTCACCTCTTAATACTTACATAATCTAATCTTGTCAAAAAGTTAGCATTTGTGCATATTAAAAGACAATCAATAAAAGCTTCTTGCACACGCTTCTCGTCCCATTCAAAAATCTACCACTGTCTCTCTCTTTCACTCTCATTTTCACTTCTTTTTCTCTCACTTTAAACACAAACCAAAAGAAGAAATCTAACTCCATGAAATCTCAACATTGCTGCCACTATTTTGCTTCCATACTCATGGTATCAAGCTTTATTTGTGCCTTATATTTGTCAACTTCAAAAACCACTTTTAAGAACTTTAAAATGTCTTCAAAGCCCTACCTCAAAGCCCTACTTCAAAGATCAAGACTTTAGTTTCCAAAGGAGCTTGCAAGAAGACAGAGGAAAAACGAGGAACATAAGAGGATACTTAGTTGCATAACTACCATTTCTACGCTTTTAGGATGGGTAAGTTGTTTCCTTGTTAAAGTGACCCAATATGCCATGTTAAGAGACCATGATTTCTTAAGGATATGAGCATGATCATAAGATGATAAAATAGCTACATTACGTTAAGAAGTAAGCTTATGAACCCTTTTACATGAAAGTTGAAATATGAGCATGATAAGTTGGTGTTATGTAAAGATATATGTTTAACACTTATAATAGAAGATTTTAAGTTGAGAAGATCATGAAATATGTACATGAATGAGGAGACATCATGCTGGACATGGAGTGTATGTGAGTCATTTAGATGTTATTTTTACTTTTATTAAGTTTAAGATGCTCAAACCCAGCCTTAGGTAAAGGAAAACCCATTACATGAAGCCTTTATGAAGAAACCAACTTTGTAAGATATGAACAATGATATGGAAGTTGTGATAAGTATAAGATCTGCTATTTTCATGTAAAGTATAAGCTAAGTAATCATCTTATGGAAGAGAAGTTAAGTCAAGATTTGAATATAAGTAGTTTAGGTTCATGATCTAACATCTAAACTTAAGAAAATGATAAAACAAATTAAGAAACCAAGTGATGCACCTTGGATTCTTCATGGCCAGATCTGGAACCATAATAAAAGTCACTTAAAAATATGATAAAACCAAGTAAACAAATTAAAAAGATCAACTAAGCCAAGTACAATAAGTGTATAAAATCTAAAACTCTTAAAACGAGCCTAGAATTCTAAGTTAGGCCTTCATTAAAATTCTGACTAGCACTTTAAAATATTAAGAAAGTTTGTTTTGAAGCCCACAAGAAGTCCACCTAAGACTCCACAAGGCTAACGAAGTCATTAACTTTAGTTTGAACAAAAAATAAACTCATTTAACAACTTAAGCCCACATAAAAGCCTAAGGAGTTATTATTAGCACCAAGAGTGTAAACTAAAGTTGGAAATCTGACCTTAAGGAGTATTTTAAGTTTAGAATAAAGTCTTAAGCCTAAGCTTAAAGAATTTCCTAAGTTACCAAAAAGCCCGTTAACCAAACAAAGCCCAAAAGCACTCCAAATTATCAGGATTGCTACTGTTTTGACCTATGGGTAGTTTTGCATGCCTCATCATGAAAATCTAACCTCACCACATTAAAGTACACTCGAAAAAGATGAAGATTGACTATAAGATCATAAAAATTGGATTTTAAACGAGAAAGTTATATGCGATTAAACTTTAAGTAAAAACCGAAAAAAATATGAAGCTAAGTCAAAAGTATAACTAAAAGGGTTTTAGTTTAGTTTTCCAAATTCTAATTCAAATCCTTATAGTATTATATTTGCGACGTCCAAGGGACCTGGCTTTTGGGAGATGACCTATCTTGGATTATTTTGATTGATTTGCATGGCTGAGTGAATAAATTCCCGATAATTCTTTACTTGATTTTGCTTGTAGAATAGATACACCTAAACTTATATATATATAAATTTGGATGCTTGTGAGATATGGGAAGTGCATGTGTATGAATTTGTGAATGAATGCTATGGCTTGTTAATTATATAATAATGGGAATTGTTTGTGATAATTTATATGTATGATTGTATAGAATGAAATTGTCGGATCATCTTGAAAATTGGGTTAATCACTTATACAATTAAGAAATTAAATGGATCATGCATTCTCCATAATTACATTCGGATAACACTTATTGCCGCTTCACGCAGAAGATGAGAAGGGACTTATAGGAGGAGGGCCTCCTGCAGGATTAGGCACTAGTTATGTCATCATTTTTATTGAGTCTCTGTCCTAAGTTGACTGGATTACTAGGCACCGGAAGACGCTAACCGTCGGTGAGGGGCCATGTCTTGTGGCTTATGCTTAGGGTGTATGTTTGTATACTGCGGGGGCCACTACACAGCTAAACTTGGGATTCTGAAAATATGATTTGTTGTTTGGAAAGAAAGTATATTATATACAATCTACGCGTATATATATACATATATATATATATATATATATGGTTTTGTTTTTGACTTAAGCACAATAGTGCAAATGAATTAAATCCCAAGGTTTAGAACCTAGATTTCGATTTAGGTTGGTTAATTATCTCCAAACCCCGATTACAGGAGGCGTAATTCTGAGTCGTTTGCAGTTCCTAAGCCACTGCATGAGTTGTTAGGCATACTTATTGTTTATGCATTCATATGATTGTGCATCTAATAAATTTCTACCATGTGGTATTGACGAGGGTATTTATTTCACTAAGTGTAAGCTTACACCCCAACAGTTCTTTTCCTTGCAGGTTGATCGATAGTTAGGATAGGGATAGGAATAGGAATTGAGTGTGGAGTGTTACCATTGAATAAGTATGATGAAAAGCTTGTGTAGTTAATTCGGAATTCTTTGGAAAACAACTAATATCTCAATTAAGTTTTGTATCTTTAGTAAGTTTAGAATTTTCTAGAATTGTCTATTTTCTTTCATTATTTTAGTAGGGGATACTGATTCTTTGCAGTTCTGAGGAACTGTGGAAAAATAGATATCCATAATTATTTATGTTATATGATGAGTTAATGAACTAAAATTGAAGACCCTAGTGAATAATATTTAGAGTTTTGTAATCTCTGACTTGTAAGGCGATTTTCTTATCATGGGTGCACACGTGATGTGGAAATTTTAGGCAATACTACTAGGCCCTCCCTAAGGTCGTTATAGTTGTGTTTCTATGATGGACCCAAGAATCTTATTGACGACCTCATCCATTATTGCATTATGATAGGATTGCACAATTTCAGTGATGCGATTATGTGTAAAGTTTTCCCTAGTACGCCGACTGATGCTATGTTGCTTTGGGATAATAACCTCAAAGATGGATCCATAATCTCATTTGAAGAGTTAGCTACTCAATTTTAACGGCATTTCATAGTGAGCAAAGTTTTGAGTAAGGATTCTATGGTAATATACATGATAAAATAATGGAGAAATGAGCCACTTTGCCAATATATAGACCGGTTTAACAAGCTTACACTATAAGTGTCTAACTTGGATACGGCTATAGTCTTACATGCCATCATTTACGGACTTGACCCTAAAAAGGAGCATCTCACATTGGAAAAACTATTGGATTTTGAAGATTTCCTTGATAAGGCAGAAAAATTCATTGAACAAGAGGATGTGATTACAGCCAAAAGGAGATGCATTCCCACTAGTATGATGATACTAGGGACGATTCTAAAAGTAACCATAGAGCGCAATTCAACTTAAGAAACTTGTCATGCTTGTTCACTCGATGTGATAATCGTGATGAAAGGAAACATCAACCCAGTAGCTTAAATTCATGATTGCAGATTGCTGGTCATCGTATATTGTTATCCTTGGTAGGTGAAGTTAAAATCAGTTCGTAATGATCATATCAACTAAATATCTAAAAATCAAATTTACTATGTCCAGTGGTGTTGGAGTGTATTAAGTTCACCAAAAGCTCTTAGGTCATTATACTTAGTCGCATTGAAGCATGATGAAGTACTTCATATCGAGAGGGACCCTTTAACACAACTTGGAGATGCTTCACAATGAAGCGTAATGTCAAAGATGTGCAGATAGGCCAAACTCCCCAACATACTACTAAATCAAGGGGTCATTTGTTGCTTGGCCTGGATATTCAACTTATCGATTTCCTTTGTGCAAATGGTGAAGTGTTTGCTTGGTCTACAAATGATATGCCATGCATCATCGTAACCAAAGAGTTGGTACACCACTTGAAAGTTGATCCCAGTGTGAGGCCCATATAGTAGAAGAAGTGCTACTTGCCTTGGAGAGATAGGCTACCATAGGAGAAAAAGTACATGGACTTTTGAAGGCCGGATTTATTAGAGAAGAACAATACCTTACGTAGATGGCAAACTACGTACTTATCATGAAAGCAAGTAGGAAATGGAAGATGTGTATTGACTTCACAGACCTCAATAAAGCATGTTTGAAGGATTGCTTTCCTTCCCTCAAAATTGATTAGCTCGTCAACTCTATTGTTGGCCACACTTTACTAAGCTTTATGGATGTCTTTTCAAAGATACAATCAAATTTGTATGGTGCTTGAGATGAAGTCCATACGTCTTTTGTTATAGACTTCAATACGTATGATTACCGTGTCATGCCATTCGGCCTAAAGAGTTTGGAGGTGACGTATTAATAGCTTGTAACCAACATATGTTTAAACCATAGTTTGACAGGATCGTCAAAATATACGTTGACGACATGATTGTCAAGAGCAAGCTCCCCTAAGATCATATCAATGACCTCCAAGAGATATTTGATATGTTACGGAAGTATAGGATGAAGCTTAATCCCCAAAAGTGTGTTTTTAGGGCAGCTTCAGGGAAGTTCTTAGGATACATGGTTATACAGTGTAGTATTGAAGCTAATCCCCCAAAGATAGTTGTGGTTTTGGATATGTAACCTCTAACTAGGATTAAAGAGGTTCAACAGTTAACAGGCTGCATTGCCACCCTTACTAGGTTTATCTCTTGTAGTGTGGATTGATGTGTCAAAAATTTCAAATTATTGAAAGATCTTATCAATTTTAAGTGGACCCTAGAATGCTAAAAAGCTTTTGATGGTTTAAAACAATTCCTCACCTTGGCACCAATCATTTCAAAACTTGTTTTGTGGGAGTAGCTATTCTTGTACATCGCCGTTAGCCTTTGAATACTCTCTTTAGTCCTAGTCAGAGTTGAAGGACATGAGCATAAGCTTTTATATTATGTTAGCTACATTCTTCAAGGGTTGGAGATAAAATATTCAAAACTAGAGAAGTTAGCCTTACTAGTATCTATATCAGCACATTGATTGAGACCTTATTTCTAAGCACATTAGGTAATGGTCTTCATGGAACGACGTCTTTGCAATATCCTTGATAATTTGAATTCCTCAGGACACATGATGAAATACGCCTTAGAGCTCAGCATATATAGAATTCAATTCAAACCTAGACAAGACTATGAAGCACAAATTATTACTGGCTTTCTTGTTGCTGTAGACATTGATGCTCTTGGTATGCAACTTGTTGATTTGGACCATCTACATAGACGGACCCTCCAACGAGGTGGGTGTGGAGTAGGATTAGTCTTAAAAGGTTTATATGGCATTGAAGCATGTTGTGCTTTGAAATTTAGTTTCACAGTGATGAATAATGACGTTTAATATGAAGCAATAATAGCAGGATCAAAGGTCGTTAAGGACATCGGTGCGGAAAATGTAGATATCTTTTCTAACTCTGGTAGTTGTGTAGTAGGTCAAGGAGGAGTACGAAGATAAAGAAGATGGTGAAGTACCTCTAGATAGTAAGAGACCTAGCTTTAGAATTCCTCTCTTAGAGCATCTTTAAAGTCCTACAAACTGAGAAGGAAGAATTGAACATGTTATCAAAGCTCGCCTTGACAAAAATGCTGTACCTATAAAAGAAGAAGAAGAAGATTTTCCTACCATACCTACTAGAGCGCATAATAGAAGAAAAGCAAGAGGAATTGTTTGAACTAAATATAGTCCCTTCAGAATTGTGTTGGATGTATGGGATAGTCAACTGTCTTATTGAAGGGAAGCTCCTGCCAATAGAAAAGAAGTTTGGAAGTTGTTAGATAAAGTGGCTAATTATACTGTAATAGATGGAACATTGTATTGCTAAAGAATCACCTCCCTTCTATTAAGATGTCTTTGACCAAAGGAAGGTTGGCAAGCTTTAGATGAGCTTGATGTAGGAATCTGCATTAACCACATTCAAAGCAAAGCACTTTTTACTTGGGCCTTACGCTTAAGTTATTATTGATCGACCATATGGGAAGATACTAGGGAATCGATGTATAGATGCCTTAGGACTTGATATTCTTAGACCTTTCACAAAAGATTAAGAGGCTCATCAATTCATTATCATAGCCGTGGACTATTTTATGAAATAGTAGAGGCCGGAGTTGTTACAACCATCACTGCATGTGCAATAGAAGGATTTGTAGTATGTAACATCCTCACCCGATTTGCGATCCCCTATTCTTTGGTAACAATAATGGGAAGTAGTTTGACAGTGAGAAATTCAGAAATTTGTGCAAAAAACACAACATTATGTTGCATTTCAATAATAGGGCCCACCCTTAGACCAATGGCCAAGTTGAAGCAATTAATTAGAGGTGTGCAAATAGGCTAAATAGGTCAACCAGGCTTAGCCCAGTCCATAAGTTAAATAAGCTGGGTCACTTACTTTTAAACGGGCCAAATTTTGGTTGATTCGGCCCAGCCCAATGGGTTCATTGACCTATTTAACCCATTTAATATTTTAATCCTTTAACAATAAATTTTATTATTTTTCTATTTAATCCATTCCCTTTTTATTAATTCGTTATGATCTTTTTAGGTTATTTTTACGAGACATATTGTTTCTATTTTGTTTATGCTTTATATGGATTGATATTTGATGAAGAGTTATAACAATATCAGCATAAGCATTCCTTATTTCTTAAGTTTTTATTGTTTCTAATATAAATAATGCAGTGGGACTTTTCTTCTTTTTTCTTTTTTTCCTACTTCCCTTGCATTGTTTAGAAAATAGAAATCGCTTAGGAAGATATATATATATATATATATATATGTATGTATGTATGTATGTATGTATGTTTGTATATATATTTTATTGAAGCAACTATATTACTTGCTGAAAGCTATTTAAATACATGTAATATCTTCAAAAGTCATTAAAAGTTGAGAGAAGCTACTAAGTAAAATAAAATTACATTTATATGTCAAGAGACATCATCTTAGGGGAAAAGGGCAACTTCTTAAAGTCTAAACACATCAAGCATTCATAGACTCAAACATTAATCATCATCAACAATCACATTTGAATCTTCCTTTGACAATGTTGTTTCAAGTCCTTTTTCACCTTCATTTATAATTCAAAAAATAGCACTTAATTAGATGTAAATAATAAAAGGTTAAAATTAGAAATAAAGAAACATGTTATTAATATGAAAAAAAAATTCTTTCCAATTAAATCCTTGTAACCAATTATGAGTACAAACTAGAGCCTCTACAGTTTTAAGAAGCATGCTATTGCAATACTTAGTAAGAATATAAGCTTCAATATTGAAAACAAACTTAGAAGCAATTGTAGTAACTGGAATACTAAGAACATCAGAAGTCATTATGCACAAATTTGAATACCTTTGATGTTGACTTTTTTAGAATTTCAAAACATCTAACTCTAAATAAAATTTCATATCTATCACTGGTTCTTCTAAATAGAGGAAGATTTATGGGTAGTTTGTACCTTAACTTAACAATACTCCTAAGTCATCAAGGAAAAAAAAAAGGTCATGATTATTGCTCATTATGAATGTGACATTATTTAACAAATAAATAATTAAAATATCAATCCAGTTCCTTTTCATTGACCCTTACTTCTGAGTGCTTCAGTGGTTACAACTTGAGAGCTACTACAACTTACGTTACTTTGCTTGCTTTCTCATATTTCCTAAAGAGTCTATATAACCTAATCTTTATTCTATCTAACTTCTCTTCACAATTAAGTAAATAAATCTTATTGAAGTAAAACCTCAAAAAGTTAAACTTCATTCAAGGATCAAGTATTGCTCCAAGTACAAGGGTAACATTATATTCCCTCTAATATTTGTCAATTTTTTACTTTATATTAATAGACATGTCTCTTATGACCACATCATCACTTGCTAAATTCTCATTCAAGAGATATTCCATTCTCCACATTTGAAAAAAATATAAATTTGAAGTTAGATAGGAGGACCAAAACATTAAATTTGTAATGGTGTAGAAAGGACTTAGAAATTTACACAAATTTTGTGCTCTCTCTTCTCCATTGAGGGACAATACTTGTAATTTGAATCATTCAATTGAAAGTAGGAAAATGTACGTTGATATTTTAAAGTACTCTCAAGCATTAGATAAGTTGAATTCCATCTAGTTGCTACATCTAAATGCAAATCTAGAAAAAGAATCGATATCTTGTACTTTTATTGTATCAATTATCCCAATACTAGTATCAATAATACCAATCTCTTTAGCATACTCCCAGAACTATTTCATTCTACTTTCGAACCCTTTTATATATTTTATACACTTTCTTATCTTATGCAAAGCCTCATTAGCTATTGTTAAGCCATTATTAACAATCGGGTGAAGAATTGTGGGCACATTTAACAAGAAAAAATTTGTCACCACATAGCAAAATCCCTTGTAAATTAAGTTGATCTTTTAAATAATCTTGCATGCACTCATTAGCGGATGCATTGTTTAAGGTAAGAGACAAGATTTTCTTATCTATGCCCTAATCTTTCAAAAAATCAAACATGTTCTTTAGCAATTCAAGTCCTAAGTGAGGATCGGGCATATGACAAAAGGAAAGGATTTTAATGTTCAGTTTCCAATTCTCATCAACAAAGTGAGCAGTCAAACATGTATCCCTTACTCATGCTAACTGTCCATAGGTTAGAGGTCAAATAAATTCCACTAAGAATTTTTTCTTCCAAAACTTTTTTAATTTCTCCTTTTTAGTTAAGTAAAATTTCCATATATCAGCTGTAGTTGTTTTCCTAGATATGGGAATGTAAACAGGGTTGAAATGCGGTATGAATTCTGTAATCCTCTTATATTCAATAAATGAGAAAGGAAGATTGTATTCAATTATTGTCTTTGTCAAAATTTCATGGGCAACTTTATAATCTACTTTTTTGGATTTTAATTTTCCCGCTTGATTAATCATCATTTCACCCACATCGTGATATTCAGGAAGTGAACGGCATTTTTGCATATGTCGACGTAGAATTGATGTTCCATATGTGCATTTACCAATAATCTATTCATTCCTAAACTTTGTACATCTTGCTTTTTTCCTTCCATCATTTCCTATTCTTATCTTTGTAAATACTTCTCAAACTTCAGAAGCGTTTGTTCTAACTCTCTTATCTTTAGGCTCTTCAAAATCAAGAGATGCTTTGGTAGTCGGTAGTAACATTAGATGGCATACCAACATTGCCACCATGAGCTTTTGACTTACCATCTACATCGATGTGCTAGATAGTAGTGTCCTTGGTAATATTGGTATTGCAATTCATCTAAAAATAAACCATAAAAAAAAAAAAGAATATAATGAATTTATAAAAACATATTGAACTTATGTTAGTTTTATATATATTCAATGGTGTTAAGTTAACAAAATTAGGCATTGAATAATATAAAATGAAGCAAAAGAAAAGTTAATCATGGTAGTAAATTGTTAATTAGAACTCTCCATGATGATGTTAAACATGATATCAAAGGAAAATATGTTGTTAAACCAACAATAAATGTAATAGAGAGTGAAAATTCTAAGAAAAAGATTATTCACATGATAATTTTACGGTAGTAATATAATCTATGCACTAGTATTAAAATTAATTAAAAAAAAACATTGTTAATTATAAACAATGAAAGACATGAGGCGG